>CM075211.1:25177152-26614746 GCA_037577465.1 Liposcelis bostrychophila | reverse complement strand
GAACCGTCGACAAAATTGTCCTCTTAAGGTTGCTTCTGGAGCTGTCCTTTTTTTATTTTTATTAATGAGCATTTTTTTTTCCTCAGACGAATACAAGTTGCCCAATTTGTAGAAGACAGATCAAAAGTTATTTGACTTGCCAGATCCTAAGACTCATGAATGGAATCCTAATGAACCTTGCAATCACTGGCAAAGCAAAACCAGGATCAATCTGATCCATGATCAGGATCCATGATCCAAAATCAGGATTTATCTGATGGATGCGAGAGTTATAGGGAATTCACTCCAGAGTTTTACAGGTAATACATCATATGGTTTTTGCAAATCAATGGTAGCCCATCAAAGATCGCTAACAAGTACCAGGTAAAAACTTATTTTTTAATTTTTTTTCTAGAGCTGATAAGTCGCAAATTAATTGCATTACTCCGTGGTTAAATAGAGAGATATACGTTCTATTGCAATATGTCGGAACTGGTCATGTTACGTACAACTATGTGGTTGATTTGATCCTCACCTCCGTTTTACCGCATCATTCTGTCCTGAGCAGAGAATTTAAAGAAGTTATCGAAACATACACGGTGGAACAATTTTTATGGCGGTGTTTCCTATGTTTACCTTAATAAAGTCGCACATCAAAAATTGTTCCACCGTGTATTTTAAGGCAAAAACTTGTCAGTTCGTTCACGAATTTTACGTTTTTGCGTGTTCTGATTTAGATGTACTTGAATTCGACCAATACGCTTCTTATTATCGGAATTCGTCACCCTTATACTCAGATCAAAGTACTTTTAAAGTTCAACCTTTAAAAATAAACTTTTTTTTAAAGCTTCAAAAAGAGGCAAATTCGTACGTAATACAGCATATATATAAATAAAATAGTTAATCACAAATTTATTGTGACACACCCCATATATATGGGGTGCTTTAGATGGGGATTCATGTGGGCCCAGTACTATTGGGCAATCACATGATCCCAGAGCCAGGTGTTTCACCCTGGTCCTGTCTCTGACTAACATAGGCTATGTGCAAGTGTCGCTACTAGCGCCTCTAGCGGTGATTTTTAAAAGTTTATACGTTATTAATCTCGGTTTGTTTACATAATATTCAATGAGGTTTATGTAATTTTTGGTGATTTTTTTAAAGTAAACGAATAAATAGACGGTATGGATGTAAAAATAAGAAAGGAAACACAATTTGCTCAATCGTGAGGCGCCTCAACACCTATGGTAATTCCCCTGGATTAATTTTTTACTCATTTCCCTCAAAAGAGCATGAAAAGGCTAGGAAAGAAGTGGATCTAGGCTGTCCAGAGAGTTCATTTACTGTAAGCGAAAAATTAATATACAATACAAATATAATTAAGAGATTATTGTGTTTATTGTGTTAGTTTTGTTATTGATTTTATTGCAGAAGTCTGGCAGATAACTGGTTCCTAAAGGGTCTAAGATTTGTATGTAACATGCATTTCGTTGGAGGGAAAAAATCAAACCGTCCCCAAATCATCCAGCATACAATCATTTTCCCAGAAAGTTATCAAAGAGGAAGCAATCAAATAAAAAAATGAAAGAAGAAAGATTCAGAAGGCGGGCTAAAAAAAGAAAGACATTAATGAAAGCTTAGATTTGGAAGAAAGTATAGCAAAAATGCTAATAACGTAAATGACACATTTGGTTTGCAACCATTGAAAAAGGCATCACAAATTAAGGTGGACATAAGCTGTCAGGTAAAGATGATCAGTCTTTGAAATCTCTATATTAATATGTGCATATATCGTTTACTCTGACCCATTTTTGTTTCCTTTTCTTTAGGTAAAATTTTTCTCTGCGTGGAGGAATCTTCATCATTATCAGATGACTTCATATTTAAATCCAGCTTTACTGATGAAGGTTCTTTATCAGCACAAGCTTGCATACCATTACAGACCAATTTTCATTCTTTTAAATTGTATGCTTCAACTGAAATTCGATACCATATGATCAATATATCAATACCATATCGATACCATATATCAATACCATATGATGTTTAGTGGTTACAGTTCTATAGAAAAAGGATCTCAGTTACTTAAATCTGTGGAGTTACCTTCCATGCTCTTAAATTGTTTTTAGCATTAATTTTAAAACCAAATAATAAGCTGTCTCATTGCCAAGGTTCAAAATAATAAATCTTAAATTTTTTAGAAACAAAGTCTTCTTTTTTTTCCTTTGTACATGCATGTATCACTTTAAACCCAAAGTAGAAAAATTAATAAAATCAACAAATTTAAGAAGTTCAAAAACAGAATTTAAAAAATTTTTACCCATATTATAAAATAATTTCGGTTCTTATTCATAACGGAAATATAGCTACGGTAACTAGTTTTATAACTTTTTTTTTCAGGAATATCAATGGGTAACAAATGTTTAAAAAAATTTTTTTTCCAACAAAAACCTTTTTTTTTCTCAAATTGGGATTGAAATTATTGGTTGGAATTCGGAAATCCGAATTTAATTATTTTTTCTGTAATTATTGGCGCCGTCCTTCTTTTAAATTTAACCTAATGCCAGTTTGTTTGCTAACGCGAAAACTTACAACTTCCACCACTTGGGGCGCCACCGTCGATTATTCAGGACATGCACATAGCCTATAAACTACATACATGCAAAAAAAAGGACGCAGGCAAGAGATGGCGTTAGTTCTGTATGTAGTACTTTTAGCCTCAAGCAATAGATGGTGTTAGTTTCAACCTAGGTTAGCTCAAAAAATCTAGAACCACGGAGGAAAACTACCAATCACAAAGCAGTTTTTTTTTTTTGGTGACTCCTAGTCCTAGGCCCTCTAGGTAAGGCTCAGATTTAATCCTTCTGCCAAAGGGATTCATTTCTTTGCCAAAGCAATTCCAGGATGGCTGATAAGGTAAATTTTGATTTGTGTTATTAAAATTATTTAAGTAATGCAATATTTATTTAAAACGCGTCCTCTTCCGTGTCTTTTGTTGTAGGTTGTTCTTAAAAAAAAAAAAAGTGCCTTTTTGTCGTCCCCATGTTTTATGCCTTGCCACCTAGAAGAGTAATACGCTAATAAGTTTTTAATAAATTTAATAATCTAGTAAAGTTATAAGTAATAAGTTTTTTGCTTACTGCCCTGTTATAAATTTATTTCATTGGCATTTGATTTATGTTATTGCTTGTTAATATGATATGCATGTTATTTCATTACAGGCACTGTTAACGATTTCGTATAATAAAAGTAAAGGGGAAAAAAATTCCATTACCATGTTCCTAAACAAGCCCGCTCAGAATGTTACATCCAAACACCTGTACGATGTAGTGAAAAAGAAATGTCACCAGGGAAAGCAGGGTGCAAAATTCATTTTATATTTGCGAAGTTTCAAGGGTAGAAAAAAAGCGTAAGCAATTATAGTTCAAACAGTTTTTTTGTTCAATTGTTGTTATTATTATTATTTTTTAATCTTCGTTTTTATTATTTTAGCTTCATTGAATTATCACCCACTAACGATGAAACAGTAATAGAGGCCGAAAAGGGACATTTCAAATGCGTTTATATAGGGGATGAAATCGATTGTAAGAACTTTTTTTTTTCCTAAATTCAACCTAACTATTTCCCCCCGTTTTTTTCAGCTAGCTTCTCATTCACCTCTTCAGAAGAAGAGTCACCTCCCAGAAAAAAAGCCCTAACTCGTAATCCAATCAGGTATCAAAAGGGTAGTTTATCTAGGGTAATAGATAAGCTCAAAAACGCTGAACCATTGGAGCTAACTTAAAAATAATAATTAAACCAATAGGAATCCTGCACTTTAAATTAATTATTAATTATTGTTCATTTCTAATAAAAACATACTCAAACAACTCCATTCTTCAACTTTTCTGAATGTCAAGTGAAAGCTAAGTCGAAATTGACCTCAATCTCCTCATACGTAATCGAAAAATATTACCTTGTAGAAGAAATCTCCTTAACACATGAACATTCCTTGCAAATTCTTAAATGCATAAAATATGGGACAAACACTACAATCATCTTCAGTGAAGAGAAAAATGTAAAATGCAGAATATTTCAGATAAATGGCCAACACAAACCCAGTAAACATTCTCTTTTCTTAATGCACTGTAATTGATGTGTATTTGAAATAGCAGAGTCCTCCTAAACGAGTTTCATTATTAATTCCTTCAATTCAAGGTTTGCTTCCCCTGTCAATCACAAATCATCATTACACAGGATTCAAATAACTTTTTCACCATTGTTGGCAAAAAAACTTATCATACACACAATTGCAATTTTTAAAAAAGAGGGTTGTTTCAGAATTTTTTTATGAGACATAAGTACATCTTCGAGATTCATCACTTATTGTTTGATAATTTAGTTTCATAGCTTTGTGTAAAATAAATATCCAGTTCCTTAAATACAAAACCTTTGGGGGTATACAAACCTAAAATAAATACAGCTTCATTATTATACAGTCCCCTAAACGGAGATTGGTGTATTTATGATCCGAAAAATTAGTCAAAAGGATCTATCAGCTTCAGCAAACCAGGGGTAGCTTACATCCTAGTTCACAATCTCAAATGCAGCATACATGACTTACATGCCTTACTAGACTTCCTGCTTGAATATTATTACTCTGACATCAAATTCGATATCTAAGGAATTAATAAAAATCAATATGTCAATGCAAAACTTTAGATAGCATCAATTATCCTAGATTAACGTTTTATATTTAAACTGAAAACAGAATCATCCACTGCGGTCAGGTGTCTATGATAAAAAAAAACTAAGATGAAGCCTTTAAAACCATTGAAATAACACCAAAACAGCCATAATTAAAATGTTTGGCAGGTGTAAGTTCCCTTGTTACAAAACCATGAAAGAATTAAACTAAATACGGATCAGCAGCCGAGTGTCACGGTAAAAGCCATTGAAGTAAAATTTTGCACTTACCGGAAAAAAGAAAATCTGTGAGGAGCTAATATTCGCCAAATTACGTTAATATTAAAGCTGACCAACAAACGCAGTGGCCCTGTCTGTAGCACTCAGAAAAATAAAAAGCAGGCATTTTTGATTGAAATTCTTTGAATGTATAAAGAAAATTCCATTTTCACATAATTACACAAGTCCAAGTAAACGTAACAACTTAGAAAAAGTAATTAATAAACGATTAATTAATAGATTATATGGTGTAATTTTCCCTACACTGACTGTTCGTGAAATTAAAACTGAAAACGGCCATATTGGATTTAAAATTCCAATGTTGCCAACCTTTTTATTTTTAGGGATTTTATTTAGCTCAGTTGTCTTCTTAGTTACAAAATTTCCGCTGTTTTGAGGGCATTCAAAATAAAGCATATTTTTTCAATTACGCTTAATTGATCATAAATATATAGCGGGAATAGGCGGAATTCTCTTACCTATCTAAGAATGTATTTCGATAACATGTCCCGTAACGCTTTAAAAAATGAAATTCTTTTCTACAGGATTTATATTATAAAAACATAAAAAGACCTCAATAAAATCACAAATATATTAAAAGATTTTGTTTTATTTTCTCACATAACATAAACTTTGGAAAAAAAAAATTCAGCGCTAGTTTTAAAAAGTATAAAATATTATAAAGCATAAAATAAACGAGATAAAAAGTCATCTGCAGTATTTCCTTCCAGAAACCTCAGTAACTTTCTCTTGATTTTTCATGACATGACTAAAACACTTCAATGATGTAAGGAGCAGCATAGCACGACTAAAACGAAATACTTTATGCTTTACAAAATTTTTACTAAAATTGATCATAGCAACTTAAAGTTTATTACGAAAAAACGAATCCTTTTATACAATTACACAATACACATTAAATAAACGATAGAAATTAATCATTTTATTTATTTATTTATTTATTTATATATCTTACAATCTAGGCTATGATTTTGGAATATTAGACCGTGCCGTGATTTTCATCGTTGAAAATTAGACGCCTAGTTTTGTTTTGGTGTTTATTACTAAATATAAAACAGTTATTAATAAATAATTTTTTCCCATTTTTGACAATTACAAGAAAAAAAAAAACAAATCTTTTTCAAAAGACCCTTATGTAAAAAATTATTTAAAAAGAAGAAAATAGAGTCAACCCTCTCTAAATGCCCTAGTTAAGAAAGCTATATAAATTCCTACAGGTAAATCATTAAGGAAGAGTTGACTGTATTTAATCAGGTAACGTTTCAATAAGGTTTCTTTTGAAAAAAGTTACAAAAAAAAATTATTTACATTAAACAATACCAAAAATAAAATAAATTAATTAAGTGTTTTTAATTAAACAGTGTGCAAGGTATTTTCTAAATCTTTTTTTTCTAAATAATAAGCTTAAATATAAAACACTGTTAAAATTACCAATATTTCAATAACAAAAAAAAATCAGTAACGAAAGAGGAGATTAAAAAACTTTACAGTTTAAAAAAAAAGTATGGCAAATTGCAGTGGTTTTTACTTATTTAATTATTTACTTATTTTGTGATTTTGATATTTTTCCCTTGACTAGTATTATAAGGCATTTTTTTTTTTTTCGTGTAAGGGAATGATAAAAAACGTATCAAGAGTATGAAACATTTTTTTTTAGGAAAAAAATTAAGAGATTTATAAAAAGAATGATTTAAAAAAAAACCATGAAGTATTAAATGAACATGATATGATTTTTCTGTTTGAGCGATTTGTAAAAAAAATGTGCTTTTATCGTTGAGAAAGGTTTTGGACAAAAACGTTTGCTAAGAATAAGCAGAATCATAATTTGAGATTAGTTAGAAATGTCAAATAATAATGACTTAAATGAATGAGATAATTTTTTATAGTCCTAACATTTTTGCAAGTTGCAACTTACTTTTCCAATAATTTTCAGAATTATAAAATTTCAGAGACTAAAAAAAGCACATTTTTTTTAAAAACCAACAATTCATGCTCCTTATGTTTTGGTATTTACTAAAAGAGGTAAATCTTACTCTCTGATTTAAAAAAATAGATTAGTAAGGAAATCCGAACAATTTTGCTTTACAAAAAGTAAAACTTCTGATTTAAGATCAGAAAATAAAATTCTTGTGTCTGGAATTTTGATACAATCGGTTACTGATAACAGATTTCCCCTTATATCGTTTTGGCATTAGGATTGCAAATCGACTTTGTTTTCTTCCCTAATCTTCTAATCCTAAAAATAATTTTTTCAGTTGTAAATTTTATAAATAAATTTTTTTTTTTAATTTTACTTTGAGGACAATTTTTTTTCTCTAAGCCTTTCGTTCAAATCAATTGCATAGATGATCTTTCTTGACCCTTCTTCTACTAAAAATAATAAAAAAATGACTCGAAAAAATTTAAAATGACTTATGTTTTTAGTAACTAAAAAATGACTTTATTTTTAATTCGATATTTTCTTATTATGTTTGGTAGAAAAAGGAGCCTGCATAATCTGCATAATTTCATATGGTTTTGAACTTGAGAATGACTTGAATTGACTGACATTGTTTGACATTACCAAAAAATAGTTCTTATATCTTTACCTCTTAAATATTTACCTTTGACAGGAAAAAATTAACGAACGCCAGCAAGACAAAAGAATTAATTTGAAATCCACTTATTTTCTTCAAAGTGTCTAGGAACAGTAATTCTTTAAAAATACAGGGCTTTATCAGATGGTACTTAACAAATTCTTAAAAAATATTTTCTAAAAATTCCTGAAAATTTTTTAAAAGGTTAAAATTCTCTAAACGACAAAATTCTCCCACTCTAAATATAGTCTTTTACAGGTTTCTTAGATTTTACAGATTCACCTTTAAAATGAAAACAAAATGTGAAAAAAAAGGTTTTGCAAGTTTTACACAGGCCAATAGACACCTTTAATTATTTCTAAAAAAATATTAATGTCTCTTACAACATTAAGTACAAAAATTTCCGCTTTTCTTTTACAAAAAAAAAAGTTCAAAAATAGACCAAAAGATTCGATTAATTAATTGTAAATAGTTTTTCCATTTTCATCTCAAAAAAAAAAAAAAAATTCCATTTAAAAAAACCACGATAACGACACAAACAACTACACTTTTCATAAAAGTTACAAGTTTTCCAAATTTAATATAACATAACGATACAATATATATTTTTATTTTATTTTTTCTTGAGCATTGGTCTAGGAGACGAAAAAAAAATGGGTGATGCATATATATTTATATAAAATTCCGATTTCGCATCGGAAATTGAAAAAAAAAAAAGAAAATATTAAAACGAACAAAACCCAAATCTTCAGTCGTATGGATTATATCTTTAAAATTCTACTACAAAACAATTTTAGTTTTTTCCCTTTAAAAAAAAAGGCATGATTTTCCTAGACGTTATTATTATTATTATTACTATTACATCATTTATTTATTTATTTATCTTTTTTATTTTTAGAAAAAAGCAACTAACACATTATTATTTTTACGTAGACTTGCTTGAAGAAGGCCTACGATCGTCAAAATGTCAAGGAAGGATTTCGACATAGTTTTCTGGAATGAGGCCAGTCTTTCCGTTCAATGTTCCCTCTAACCAACCGGGTTCTAATGACGGACGAACTGAAAATAAAAAAAAATGATTAGTAAAGAGAGACTGAAAGATAAACCACTGAGGAATTAGGAGCTTTGAGCATTGAGGCTAAAACTCGAGCACTGAGCATGAAGCTAAAACTCCAGCATTGAGCATTGAGGCTAAAACTCGAGCAATGAGACTAAAATTCCAGCATTGAGTACTGAGGTTAAAACTCTGACACTGAAACTCAAACACTGAGCATTGAGCAGTGAGGCTAAAACTCGAGCACTGAGCACTGAGGCTAAATTTTGAGCACTGAGCACTAAAACTAAAACTCCAGCATTGAGCATTGAGACTAAAACTCAAACACTGAGCACTGAGCAGTGAGGCTAAAACTCGAGTACTGTGCAATGAGGCTAAAGCTCGAGCATTGAGTATTGAGGCTAAAACTCAAAACACTGAGCATTGAGCAGTGAGGTTAAACTTCGAGCACTGAGCACTGAGGCTAAAACTCCAGCATTGAGCGTTCTGACTAAAACTCATGCAAACACATAAAATTGTCACCATCACTCAGTGCCTCTTTTTTTTGTTTTTTCAACAATTTTCTAGTCTTACCATTCGTTATTATTTGATTCGGATCAAACGAAAGTTCGCCATCGTTTTCACCTAAGCAGGCGTATAAAGTCCTAACTCTCCTGCAAAAACAAAAAAAAAAAAACCAAATTAATCACAAGGTATTTTCTAACAACAACTAAAAATACAAAAAAAATTTTAATTAAAAAAAAAAAAAAAACCGACACCGAAATCGTGCAAAAAAATGAGGTGCGAAAGGGGGTAAAAAATAAAAAAAAAAAAAAAAAAATAAAAATAAAGTTGAACGAATAAGCTTAAAACATAAAATTGTTAGTAAAAAAGAAAACAGAACAGGAGAAAAAAAAATGTTAAGAAAGAATCTCACCTTATACCAGAATCAGCTCTGGAATTCTGACCAGAAATGTTAAATTTTGAAGAATCAGAAGAATATGAAAAAGGAATCCTGGAAACACAACCCCAATATTTTTTGTTAACGCCACCCGTGCATGCAAATATTAATTAACAAATTAAGAGAATGAGTAAAATTGGGGAGCTTTTACCCAGGTTTATAGAAAAGGGAGTCCGGATTTAGGAAGTGATTGACGATGATTAAAAATGACGAGCAGCTACGGCTTAGGGCTTGCAGCGAAAGTAAAAAGCCAACAGATTATAGCAGTTTAAAATCTGTCCCGTCCTAATGCTCCTTTTCAGGTTTTTTTTTTGTGCCTTGGAAAACTTAAAATTACCAAAAGCAAGTGTTCCGTCAGCATTTCTTTGACAACTCTTGACCCCCTCTTGGTCAGCAAATATATGTTTTCGCCTGAAGATTTAACATTGGCGTCAGAATTTGAGAGACCCCCTCCCTTAGCCTTGAGGACTGAAAATTGAAAATTATGGAAAAAGCAAACTGAATTGTTTTCTGTGTGCTGAGATAAGCTAATATCATCCAAAATTACATCAGCGAATGAAGTAAACGTCTTCCTGCCCGATAAGGTGCTGGGAATTCAAAATTATTGAACACCTTTCATTGCTGACAGCTAAAAATATCACAGGGCTGACAGGTGCTGCTAGTTCTATCATTTAAAATGAGCTTACCGGCCAATTTGGTGGCCCTGCAAGGTCCCTCTTTACAATCAAACCCGTAAATAATGAGGAACCTGGGCTGAAATCGCCCCATTTTACCATCTCCACAAAAACGTGAGTCCGATATTAATAAACTATATATAAATTAAACTTTTTCGCTTTTTTTAAAATTTTTTATTAACATCGAATTTTTTTTTTCTTTATGCTTTTTTTCATGCTGGTAAGTATAAAAAAATATGTAAAAAAGAACAGAATACATTCTTGTTAGTCATTTTCATGAAAAAATATTTCTTTTTAAACCTTAACTTTAAAGGTATCTGTTCGTTTACATCACCGGCCAAAATCAGCCGGGTGGTGAAGTCATTTGAACGATAAAAAAATACAAAACAATTTTATTTCAAAATTTCAATTTCGATTTAAATTTAAAAACAATTTTTTTAATCCAGTATTTTTTACATAAAAACGAGGAATGTTAGGGACAAACTCTGCCGCACGACACCAGCGCTCGAAGGAATATCCACAATTATTGTCGCTTATGGAAGAATATCACTAATTCGACAATGACTTTTCCGTTTCACCTTTTTTGCCGTTTCACCTTTTAACGGAATTTTTATTAAATTTTCTTTCAGATAAAATGATAAAAAATAAGTATCAAAATCGCAAAAATATGGGTTTATTAACAATAATAATAGGCTCCGAGCGACTTTTTTTTATTATAAATATACACTTAAATATACCTGTTTACCTTATACAAGCGTATATATTTCCATCACGCAATTAGTTCGCAGAAAATATTGCTTTTTTATAAGCTAAACATGATTTTAATGGTAGCGCTGCAGTCAAAGTCGCTCGGAGCCTATAATGCATTGAGTTTACGCGACATAGATTAGAGATGGGACGTATATGTATACGAGTATATGTATACGTATATATATACGTATACATATACGTATTTTTTCGATCAAAAATTGGTATATATAGACGTATTCTTTCAATACAGCTTAAAATAAACAGAAAATTCCGAAATTTCAAGTCAAAAGTCTTTAAATTACTATAAAATTTGCCTACATTGATAAAAATACAGAGTATTTTAAATAATTAAGTCGCTAGAAGTTGCTGTTTCATTTCGTATTTGTTCGCGCCAAAAAAAACAGTGGAATTCAAATTCCGCCATTTTGAATAAATATACGATACGGTATACATATACGTATATGTATACGTATATATATACGTATTTTTACATTTATTATAAAAATACGTATTTTTCCCAACTCTAACATAGATATATTTACGACAGGTGGCGCCTTCCTCATGCTTATGGAATTAAGAGTGACCGAATTCGGAACTACCGCTTTGCAGTCCTCACTGCACCGAAACCGAGCCAAAATGTTTTGGTACCGTAAAAGATTTGGATTCGTTGTTTAAAGTGGACAAAAAAGGCCTACATTAAATTATTTTTTAAAATGTTTCAGCAATAAAATAATAAAACGCCATTGTTTGTTAAAATAGTTCCCGATTTCACCGCTAGAGCGCTGCACTAGTCTCTTAAAAAAAAAAAAAAAAAAAACATTATTTTTAAATTGCAAAAACAATTTTAAAAAATTATCAAATTAAGCCTTTTTCGTGCATTTTAAATAATGCACCTTTATCTCTGAACATAACAAAACCTCCTTGTCACTGTTTCTGTGCTGTTAGAGACCCCGTTTTCATGTATAAAACATCGATTTTAAAAAATTTATATATATATTTTTTTAATCGTTAAAATTTCTCCATTGCTCCGCTAGCCGGCTGGTGATGTAAACGAACTGATACATTAACCGAAAGTATTCCCTCCAATGAATGTACAATGCGATGGTTACAAATAACATGCTAGAAAATGGTTAAGTTGCAACCAGACCGGAAAAAAAGCCAAAAATTATTTTTTAATATAAAAAAAGTTATTATTACGTCAGTCAAGAAAAATAGCCCCAAACCGAAAAAATTTTTTTTTTAAAGAAACTTACACATTATCCGGCTGAGGTCTGTACAACGGTAATGGGTGAATCCCCAAATTACTCCGAGATCCCTTTTGAGGGATCCCACCGGTGGAAGCGTACAACTCGGCCGGAGCATATAGATCGTTCTCCTTCGGGAAATTGGCTCCTCTTTTATAATAATCAGATTCCCTATAAAGATCCGAGGAATAATGCTGCTGTTCCTTTCTGTACATGTCGCTAGATCCGTATAACTCATGCCCGTCCCTCGAGGAGACGGATTCGTTGGAACTGCTGTTGCTGTTGTGGATTTCGAGACGATCTGCCGCTACTGACAAAAATCGCGGAGAATTAAAAAAGGAAAAAAAAAAGTCATAAAAGAAAAACATGAAAATGCTACTCACCTGCACTGGAATACTGATAACCGGGGCGATGTTTTATTAATTCAAATGAGGGATGCGTATTCAGGGAATGTAAATTGCCTTCGGAAAATGTAGTGACTGATGACGTCACTCTGCCCGGAGCAGATCCAGACCAATAGTTAGACGAATGACTTAAATCTCCTC
The DNA here is from genome assembly GCA_037577465.1 of Liposcelis bostrychophila. Lineage (NCBI taxonomy): Eukaryota > Metazoa > Arthropoda > Insecta > Psocodea > Liposcelididae > Liposcelis > Liposcelis bostrychophila. The sequence continues at coordinate 26,602,019 of CM075211.1, read as the reverse complement.
TATCTGATCCTACAGAAAAAAAAATAGAAAGATAATTTTTTGGGTCAAAATCCTATCTGGATGGGAATCAGCATGAGAAAGGTATGCGGGAAAAATTCAAAGAATGAAATACTGACCTGTGTTATTATGTTCCGTTCGATTGGTCATATATTCCCTCTCTCTAACCGAAGACGGAACATTGCTTAGACTAGAACTTAAATTGACAGTAGTTGGCCCGTCGTTATAAAATGTTTTTATCACAGTCTGAAAAAAAGAATTAAAAGATGAATCGAACAGGAGCGAAGAAATCATTCCCAAGAAAAAATGCGTTATAAAATTTTATAGCTATATAACGTTTTGGCCTATTATAAAATTTTATAACTCTATAACGTTTTGGCCGATTATAAAATTTTATAATTCTATAACGTTTGGGCTGATTATAAAATTTTATAACTTTATAACGTTTTGTCCGATTATAAAATTTTATAACTATACAACGTTTTGGTCGATTATAAAATTTTATAACTATACAACGTTTTGGCCGATTATAAAATTTTAACTCTATAACGTTTTGGTCGATTATAAAATTTTATAACTCTATAACGTTTTGGTCGATTATAATATTTTATAACTCTATAACGTTTGGGCTGATTATAATACTTCATAACTCCATAACGTTTTGGCTGATTATAAAATTTTATAACTCTATAACGTTTTGGCCGATTATAAAATTTTATAACTCTATAACGTTTTGGCCGATTATAAAATTTTATAATTCTATAACGTTTTGGCTGATTATAAAATTTTATAGCTCTATAACGTTTTGGCCGATTATAAAATTTTATAACTATACAACGTTTTGGTCGATTATAAAATTTTATAGCTCTATAACGTTTTGGCCGATTATAAAATTTTATAACTATAACGTTTTGGCCGATTATAATATTTTATAACTCTATAACGTTTTGGCCGATTATAAAATTTTATAACGAATTATAAATATATGTCTTTTTTGACGGATTTTAAAATTTTATAACGAAGTTTAAGTTTTTAATTACTTAATTTTATAACACACTGTTTCTTGGGTTAGCCTTTTAGGGTTCAAATTATGGAAAAAAAATTTTGGGAAATTCGGAAAATATATTTCGAAATTTTTATTTATGAATAATTTGAGCATAAAAATATAAATGATGGACCAATGCGTTAAAAGCTGCATTGAGCGCCTACCAATTTCGAGCCCATGCAACCCAGATCTCATGCGTGTAACACAAACTTTACGGTGAAAATGTTTTGGTCGCCATTTTGGATTGGGATCGTACATATATTATGTAAGCACATTTAGGGGGGGGGAGGGGGTCCAGATTTGACATCTTACTCATAAGCTAAGCATAGGCGAAATGGGCAAAGAGTGCAAAAAGGACCTAACCCATGCTTACGTAATTTATGTACGACTCCTATGCGCGCACGTTATATTAACTCATGCACAGACATGTCTGCGCATGTCTCCGTGTGTCTATATAATCATTATCTCATAATTCTTAATTGGTTTCTAAACTCTTCAAAAGCAACTTACATGCGTTACAGGATTTTGTTGACTTATAAACTGATGCCTTGGGGGAGCCCTCATGTGCGGGGTCGAAGAAGGCGAACCTTGGTTGCTCCCTCCGCCGCCTCCTCCCCCTCCTCCTGCTCCGCCTCCTGGATGCCCAGTGTGACCGTAAATAGGCTGCTGTTGTTGATTATATTTGTGATTGACCTGCAACAAATAAAATTAAGCTTACATGAGTATATTAGTTTTCTTCATTTTCCAGCATTAATTTCCCTAATTTAATAAATGGATTTTTGATATCAATGAATTCGTTCCCAACGCCTTTCACTTTTTCTTTCTCTTTCAAAAATGAACTACACCAAATTAAGCGTTTTTTCCATACTGAAAATCATGCTTTTCGTTCATCAAATTCAATTCATCGCCCCGTATGCTATAAATAAAAAAAACGATTTAATAATTTTAAAAAAATTTAAAATAATCAGCAACATTCTAGCGTTCGTTTTCGGGGTGACTCCATTTTTCTATTTTTCCTTTTACATGAGGGATTTGTCGCAAACTTTCGAAAATCCTTACATTTTGCTTAATAATTTCCGCGGTGTTTCGTATACCCTCCTCAATCTTGTAACGGTTATTTCGGTCATGAGAGCGCACAAAAACGCAGAGAAAGTGTTCGGATTACTCAAGGAAATCGATGGTTACCTCGGAACGAGCGCCTCGGGGAAGAGAAAAATTTTCTGGTGCGTTATTCTTCAAATTTCCATTTTGGCGATTAGTTTTTTGTCTATACCAGTAGGATTGGTGAAGAGGTCCAACCTTCATATCGTTCATACTTATTTGGGAGTGCCCTTCATTCAAAGGTTGGTAATGGTGCCGGCCACCGTCGAATTTATGTTCTTCGATTTAATGATGATCGTGGGGATTTATCAAGAGGAAGTTCACAAACGTTTGGAATATTTAGAAAAAATAATTGGAATCAAAAGCAGGTAAATAATTTTAAATTGATTAAAAGTAGGACTAAAATCGTGGTCATAAAGGCCTGGAAGCTCATCTCCTGTGCGGGAGGTTAAGTAGTATCCCGTTTGGACTTTCGTCTGTTTGTGTATACGTTTTTTATTGATTATTACGGAAGTCTTGAGGGGCAAGATCGTAGTGTCGTAGTGCTCGTTGCCAAGTTCAAACTTAACACTGCCATGTTGGAACTTGGCAGTGAGTGTCAAGTTAGAATTTCGGATGCCATGTTGCAACATGGCATTGTCAAGTTGAAACACTGCCAAGTTTGAACTTGATTGGATGGAAGGCATATCACGTGATTCCTTAACTACAGCTCCAGCCATCTATCGAGCAAAGTTTAAACTATTCTTCTGCTACAAATTCGGGGGACACTTTTTAAGATAGCAGTTGCCTGACCTGTAAGTAAGATCGTGATAATACATAAACGCCTTGACCAGGTGATAGAGATTTTTTAGAAGCGCTAGTTTCTCTATTTCATGACAGAAGGCGCTAGGGTTTTCCCTATCGTTTATTATGAAAAATGACTATCGCCATCTTTAAAGAAATGAGTCAACTGAACCTTCTGAAAGATCCCTATTAAGAGTACGCATCATCGTGGCAGCAGATAAATCGTGTTTTTCATTTTAAGGAAAAACGAATCTTGAAAACAGAAAAGATAAGAAATCATTAGAAAAAAATTGCGAAGATTTCTTAGCTTTTCTTCTTTCAACATTTGTCTTCGTTTTTCCGTAAAATGAAAAACACGATTTATCTGCTGCCACGACTGATGCGTAGTCCTAAAAACACTACTGGCGTCCTACACTGACTTGGCGTCAGAAATTCCCGGAACCTTGTATACACCGCACACATATCGGCGTATAGATGCAACCACCCTTGCTTTTGGTGTTGCGTCTCGAAAGACTGCTGCGCCATCTGTCGTAGGCTTTTGAAACGAAGATCTGCTACTTAACCGGGACAGTTTTGAGAAGAGTAGCTTCCAGACCTGTCTTTGTTACCGTGACGGTCAAAAGACTCTTCCCAAAAAATACGGCTTTTATTTTTCAGAGACATCGATTTAAAATTCAAACTAGAAACCGAAAACGCAGACAAATTAAAAAAAATCCAAGAAATAAACACGAAAATAATAGATTTCAAAGAGCAAATCAACGAAATGTACTCAGGGCAAATATTTTTAACGATGGCCTCCGCATTTGTGGAAATGATATTTTTCGTTTTTGTCGTCATAACGATGTTCCAATACGGACAAGCAGAGTGCCTTTTATGTGAATATCGCAACGGGCAAATGTTCACTTACGTCTCCTTATATTATTTCAAGATCATTACGATGGCTTACGTTTGCGACGATACCATTAAAAAAATGAAGAAAACCCCAGGGATAATTCATAAATTATTATTAAAAAATCAAAACGTAGAAATTTACAATCAGGTAAAAGCTCGTAATTATTTAACAATTAGGCTGCGATTTTGATTTTTGGTTTTTTCTGATTTAGCTAACAGCATTTTCTTTAGAATTGCTCCACAGAGTGCAACCGATTACTGCCCTCGGGTTTTTTGACGTAGACTTCACGTTAGTCCAATCTGTAAGCGATTTGTTAATGATACCGATTAGTTAATACTCAAGATCTCTTCACCAAAAATTTTTTTCTTTCAGATGATAGGTTCCATTGCCATGTACATCATCATTCTTATTCAATTCCATTTCCCTCCCCTCGAAGATGGAAGCCACCCACTAGACTCTCTACTCAAATCCATGTAAAGATGTCTCCCGCCAAAAGTTTGAATTTGTGTTTAAGAATTTTTGCTTGGGCTTTGTTTCCGCTGCTAATCACTCCTTACCGAATCTCAGCAAAAAAACTACTAGGAACGAATCAAACCCACAGATTTTTAATTATTACGATATTGGTAGCGTCGAATTTATATGCAGTGTATATTTTTACGGTCGAATTAAAACCCAGATTCGCCGATATGGATCCTTTCATAACCCTAGGGTACCTTCGGGTGATACTAAATTCTTCGTGCAACTCAATGTCCATGTTACAAATCGTTCGGAATTACGAAAAAGTAAAAATTTTGATAAACAGAGTGCAAAAACTAGGAGAGGCATTGCCTTTGACGAAAAATCAATCTTCGACAATTATCAGAATCACTATTTTGGAAATTTTCATAATATACTGGTACACATTATTTTTATCTTACGGATTTCACATTACCAAAATCAATAATTTAGTCACAAGGATGTTGTTAGACGTGACGACCACTATAATATATGTTCATGTGACTATTAGCGGCGAGATTTTCTTCTGCAATTTCATCGCGATGACGTCCGTCTATCTCGAAAATTTACACCGGGAATTGGAAAAAATTCGAGGAGGTGCGGTTTCCGAAATTCGAAGACTCCGAAATATCTACGACGACATACACGAATTAAAAGAAGAAATTTGCGGCGTGTACTCGCTGAATATCGTATCTGCAGTTGCAAACGTATTCAACGAAATAGTGTTTTTCGTATTTTTTAACATTGTTCAAATACAAGCAGGAGGGCAACTGTTTATAAAGGACCGAATTAAAGCCATAATTTTGAAATGTTGGACGCCGACTTACTTATTAAAATTACTGGTTATTATCCGTCTTTGCGATTCGATGACGAAAGTTGCGAAGAGAACAGGAGTTGTGGTTCATAGATTGACTTTTAGGGTCTATGATAAGGAAGCTAGGACCGAGGTGAGTTCGAATAGAAAAATCAGTCTATTTTTTTGCCATTTCTTTATTCCTCTATTATGGTGGAGCGTTGTTAAGGTTAATGTTAAGATTTATGGTCAGAGCGAAAAACTGCCTAGAGCCATCCCTTGTTACGCCATAGGTAGATAATGAAGTACAATTTATCCTGATTCCTTAATTTATCTAATAAATGCGTTTTTAAAATTCAAACCTTAAGCAGAATCTATTAACCTGCATATCCTATAGATACTCTAGATGCTGAATATAGCATATATGTACAGTATATGCAGTTGCCGTTTAGTATAAATATACTGAGAATATAGCGTATACACGTGTTGAATACATTGTGTGCACTCAGAGACTTAGCTTCCGCCTCTCAAACCGATATCTTCAGTCTCACAGACCGAAAGTCGGTCTCTCTAGGGGTCTCTAGGTGGACAGAACTAATATCTAAATTGACGGAGTCAACCTTAGAGAAGGCGGGCAGACAGGCCAATGACCAGAAAAATGGAGGGATATTGTTAAGCGGGCCGTTCGCAATATCCCGGTCACTTGAAGTCGACCATTCATTCAGACTCGAGTCTTTAATTCATGAAATCAGAATCGATTCTACAATCCTGTACTAGGCAGGTCAACTGAGCTATGTCCATAACAATCGTGCATGAAGATGTACTCTTTCGAACAGTTGCAGCTCAAAACCGTTTTAGGCCGCGGTTCAAAAGCATGCACGACTGTGACGGACATAGCTCAGTTGACCTGCCTAGTGCAGAATCATTAATCATTCTTCTGCAGTAGTATAAGTTCAAAACTATGAATTTTTAGGCCTTTCCAACAGTGAATCGATTGCACATAGCCAATTATGCATGTATCTACCCACCCATTCAAAAATTTTCAGCGCTCCTGTAAACTTCCTTTCTTCTTTTACCAACCTTTCCCGTTCATTACTATGTTCGCTTCTTTTCTTCTTAACTCCTCATTCTCATTTTCTTTTTAATGCTTCAAAGGAACCTATCTTATTTTCAGCTTTTGAATTTCTCTCGCGAGATTTTGCACAGGAGTCCTTACATAATACCTTGCAGACTTTTCACTGTGGATAATACGATGCTATATTCCGTAAGTAATCTCCTTCAAACATTAAAAGTCTCTTAAAAAATGCCCCTTTTAATTTAAAAAAAAACTGTTTTTCAGATGATTGGATCCATCAGCATGTATATTATTATTTTAATACAGTTCAAATTCCCAATTACGGGAAGTAACCCCCTACACAAGTTAATGTATTTTTATTAACACGCTTTAATAAAAATATGTTAACTTTTTTTCATATACATTAATCATTTACTTTTGTTCATATACATTAATCATTTACATTTGTTCATATACATTAACTTTTATTCAACAGTAACGCTTAGTTATTCAATTCACACTCTACCATAACTGTTAGAATTGTTCGCAAGATGCCTGGAATCTCTCAGACCCTAAAAATATTTTTCTGGTGCTTCGTACCCCTCATGGGGACTCCATATCTTGTGATAAATGACAAAGTGAAATCTCCCTTCGTTTTCAAATGGACCTCAAATATAATTATAAACGCAGTGTCTATTTATTGTGTTCATAAATACTGCTACCAAAACCTGGTTCCCGGGATAAAGACGATCCCTATTTGTTCTTGGGGTATTTACGGTCCGTATCTTTTAGCATCTGCTGGCTGCTCGTTTCCCTGGAGCTTATGAGGAAGCACGAAAAAATATCTCATTGCACGCAACGAGTGATGGAATCGAGTAGATCCCTCATGAGTCCTATGCAACTAAAAAAATTCCAAGTTTTAATCGCCTCGGAAATTTTTACATTCTGCCTGGGCGGTTACTTCTCCGTCCGTGTTGGTCTTAAAAGAAAGATATCGTCGATATTTCAGTTATACTTTGTAGCGTTCGTAGGAGTTTTTTCGTTTTTTTCATTTGAGTTAGTCGACGTCCATCTCTCTAATTTACTTGTCCTTTCGTGCCAGAGTGCGGATGGTCTCAACAGACAACTGGAAAATTGTAAAGAGGGTCCAACATTTCACACCGAGAACATGTAAGTCTAGCACGAAATTCAGAACCAATACATTCGCCATGCGGACCTATGTTCGTCTAAACATCATCAGAATCACAAATTCTGCATTTTAGGTTTACGATTCCCACATCGAAAATATTTTACAAAGAACCTAACAACCACAAATTGAAGAAGCTGAAAAAAGTGTTCGAAGAAATCCTTGACGTAAAAGATTTAATCAACGATACCTACAGCATCATCATCTTAATACGGTTTTTGCATTCCTTTTTGGAAATTATATACTTTATTTTTCTGAACATAGTAAGATTCAAGCAGCCTTTTTTACCTGAAACTGGATCTTTTATGCTCGACAGCTTGTTGTATGGTTGTCCATTTGTCATATTTTCGAAATTGACTGCTATTCTTTATTGTGGGGAAAAACTGTCACGAGAAGGAAAGAAAACCGCAGTTATCGTCCATCGTTTGATGTCCCAATTTCAGAACCATGACTCGCGTCAGGAGGTAATTCAAAAAATATATGCAAATACCCAATCAATCGCTATGACATTCTTGATCTTTTTTTTAGCTCATGATGTTTTCTCAGGAAATTCTGCACAGGAACCTTAAAATCAGTGCGAACGGATTTTTTGACTTAGACTTCGCGCTCCTGAATTCCGTAAGTAATTCTCGAGAAAAACGATGAAGAGGGTGGTGAATGTCCCATCTGACTCATGTCAAAGCTAAGCCTATTAAGTCTAATTTCGTGGAACCCTATTTCTTTCTTCCAAGGACGAGTTTACCTGTTCCCCTTCTTTTTTTCCAGATGGTAAGCGCGATATCGATGTACGTCATTATACTACTGCAATTTCAGTTCGACGATCATGGGGCGCTAAATCCTGTCCTTCGATTACTTATGCACGCCAGCACGTAGGTGATTGTACCAATAGGAGATTCGATAAGCCGTTTTAAAAAGGGCTGTTAGCTTCAAAATGAACCAGAATCATGCAAAATGAGATACGGGAATTATTAAATTGATAAGCTGATAGACCACCGGCTTCGAAAACATAAAAACCGCAATCAAATGGCACTCTCAAAAATCTAACAATAGCTGCTAGCAAGTTTAGGCAAATGTCATCTACAGGAGCTGAGGACTCTACCTCACTCTTTTTCCCTGAACAGAATTTGTTGAATATTTTTAATGGTCAGCATCATTCTACGGAATCGAAAACGGTATAGCCCGAGCGATCGACGGAGGATAGACTCGCCGTACCCAAGAGGAGATTCGTCAGATAGTCAATGGGAGGATGCAGACGTTTGGGGAGTTCAGCTCAAGGACCAACGAAGTCGAAGTAATTCTCGAAACCGAAACCCAAGAGATAAAGAAGCTGCAGTCTTATTTAAGAACGCAAAAAACGAAAAAAAAAAAAGTAGGAGAGGGTGTCAGCATGGTCGAATTGTTGATCATTTTTACCTAATTGTAGATATTACTGACGATTCCCTTTTACTAACTATGGACTATTTTGTACTAGGCAGGTCAACTGATCTATGTCAATCACAATTGTGCATGAAGATGCACTCTTTTGAACAGTTGCAACTCAAAACCGGTTCAGGCAGCGGTTCAAAAGAGTATATCTCCATGCACAATTGTGATGGACATAGCTCAGTTGGCCTGCCTAGTGCAGAACTGTTAGTATAAACAAGGAGAATGGTAATGGGGGTGCATACGCACCCCATTAAACTTTCTCGCGGCTTTATTGGTGGGAAAAAGAAGTGGAAATAAAGAAAAAATGTAAAAAATCAAGTTTAGGTTTTCAAAGGGTATTAATTAAACCCGAGGTACACGATTCCCGCTGTACCCACATAAAGAATCCCAATTTTGGAAAAATAATTCCATATTCCGATTCCTCTGCCCCGAAAATATTTTCCAAAAACCGGTTAGTTTTTTGATCCGAGGTACACGATTCCCGCTGTACCCACATAAAGAATCCCAATTTTGGAAAAATAATTCCATATTCCGATTCCTCTGCCCCGAAAATATTTTCCAAAAACCGGTTAGTTTTTTGATCCGAGGTACACGATTCCCGCTGTACCCACATAAAGAATCCCAATTTCGGAAAAATAATTCCATATTCCGATTCCTCTGCCCCGAAAATATTTTCAAAAATCCGGTTAGTTTTTTGATCCGAGGTACACGAATCCCGCTGTACCCACATAAAGAATCCCAATTTCGGAAAAATAATTCCATATTCCGATTCCTCTACCCCGAAAATATTTTCAAAAATCCGGTTAGTTTTTTGATCCGAGGTACACGAATCCCGCTGTACCCACATAAAGAATCCCAATTTTGGAAAAATAATTCCATATTCCGATTCCTCTGCCCCGAAAATGTTTTCAAAAATCCGGTTAGTTTTTTGATCCGAGGTCCGCGAAATCCGCTGTACCCACAAAAAAAATCCGAATTATGGATTGTTCCTGTAACTCGAGATATCGATATGACTTAATCGATACATCGATATGACTTATTACGTCATTCGAGATATCGATTTTTAGGCCTAATTTACACGTAGCCTAATCCTCATAATTTGTGAACCAATCATCCGAATTCAACCAAATTTTGATGGTATGATACTTTGACCAATATCTACTACAGTACGAAAATTGGTGATGATTTGTAGCCGGGTTCGAGATTTATCGTCGCAAGAAAAAAACCAAATTTAAAAGTTCAAATATTGGCCGTTTACGTAATTTTTTAAATTTTTAAAAAATAAGAAAAGACCCCCTCTTATTTTTCGACGAAAAATACGTGTGCAAAATTTCCTTTTGATCCGATGCGTAATAGCGGAGAAAAAGCTCCGGGCGTACGCGGCGTACGAGGCGTACGAGGCGGACAACCGGGAACTCAGAATTTTATTCTAAGTATAACTATATAAGTTTCATGTAGAAACTCACAGGATTAACGATTTTCCCTTTTCCGACCACGGCAATACTTTCTTCGCGCCCGCTTCGCGGCCACTCGAAAGTAAAAACAGTAAGTTTATCGTCAATAACACATTAATTAACGTATATTGAATTGTAGTTTCTTCGTTTATTTTATTGTAAATTATACTTTAACTGCAGTCAAAACGAGAGTAATTCTTGGATTATTGCTGTTTTTTTTTTTTTTTTTTTTTACTGTAAGGTTATATGTAAATAAATTACAGTACCTATTCTTTTCACGAAAATAATATTGCAATTAAATACGAAATGAACTTTCAGCTAACAAGAAGTTTTATTACTTTGTGCCCAACAGACTACAGGTGCATTTTGGGATTAAAACATCATCGTCGAATTCCTGCACATAAGTTACGTTCGCGACAAAAATTAAAAAAAAAAAAAAAAAAAAAACTGTGCTTTTGTTATTGTCCCAAATTATAATTCAGATAACATCAGCTTACATCAAAATTTTCTTTCTGTCACTTTCCTTAATTAATGAAAACCTCTATTAATATAATTCATTTAAATAATTAACTCAATTCGATTATTTTAATCCTTCATAAAATGTCCATTTCATTTCGGAGACAGTCTCTAAAATATGGCTGGAGCAATAGGAGTAATGAAAATATTTTTATGGTGCCTTTTACCGTGTTTAACAACTCCGTATATCGTGCAAAACAATAAAATAACGACCCCTTCTATTTTAAGAGGATTATCAATCATTGTTTACATCCCGCTTTCTTTCTTTTACACTTATAAATATTGTTACGAAGCTTTCCCTACGAACGTACAAAGTGACCTCTTTCACATTTCAGCGGGGAGCGCAAAAGACGACCCCTATCTACTTTTGGGTTATCTCCGTTCTGTGTATTTGAGTGTGACCATGGTCATATTTTGGTTGACATTATCGAGGAATCATAAAAAAATAGCTGCCGGCCTTCAGCGTTTGATGGAACTAAGCAAAATATTAAATTCTAAGCAAATAAAAATTTTAAAAATTTTAGTGCTCATCGAGATTGTGTTTATATATTCGACGGGCATCAGCGTATATTGCACGGCGCTTATGAAACCCAGTACATCTTCAATTCTTGGTCATATGAAATCCGTATCAAGTGTGGCTTCATATCTCCCATATGTTTTATGGGAAATTTTTTTAGTTGACATATTTCTAATTCTGCACTTCTTGGCGGATTCCGTCAACACGAAACTCGAAAATATAGGGACTTTAAATCCCGTCTGGCATCTTAAAATCGAACAAATGTAAGTCGGTAACTGCAGCGACACCCGATTTTCGCACCTTGAAGAGTGTCAGAGGAAGGTGACAATCAGAAAAAAAAATATATATCATGCAAAAATGAGTCAGGGTCAAAGAGGACCACTTCCCTAAAAGGTTATTCGCTCTGAAAAACGTGTACACCATAATCCGAACAATGCAGCCGTAATCCAAGTGATGCAAAAAATGCAAATGCAATGCCAATGCAAAGTAATGCGCTTAATGCAGAGAAATTGCATAATGAAGTGGAACTACATATCTAATGCACAAATAATGAAAACGGTAATGCAAGTGCATTGGCAATCCGAGATGCATGTAATGCACAGGTAACCCAATTGCTATGGTACACTTAGTGGTTCCTATCGTCGACAGTAACTACTTTGACCTAAGCTAAACACATGGATAGACTGTAGTAACTATCGTATTTACCACTAAGTGTAGACATAGCAAATATACCGTAAAGGTGTGCACCGAAATCATGAGTGAGTCACTCTACGCCGTCCTCTGACATTCCTCTAGTTGCTAAAAACATTAAATTAATGCTTCTAAAATTTTATTTTCTCTGTTTCGAAGCTTTCCAGATTCAAAATCAAAAATTAAAAACTACGAACCCAAAATAGAAATTGTTAAACAACTAAGAAGAAAATACGAAGAAATTATAGACGCAAAGGATATGATCAACGAGGCATATTCTCTTATTATTTCGAATCGTATGCTATTTGCGTTTCTGGAAATCGTCTATTTTGTTTTTCTCAACATCGCCCAAATGAAAAATCCGGATTCGCCTATAGCTAGGATGCCCGTTTTAAATTATCTATTGCACGCTTACGCCGTACAGACAGCAGTCCGAATGGTTATTTTTATACACCGCTGTGAGGTTTTGAGTAGGCAAGGGAAAAGGACTGCAGTTATAGTGCACCGTCTGATTACGATGTTTCCCGACTATGCGACTCAGCATGAGGTAGGAAATGTGCTGCTTCAAGGTGTATAAGTGACCCCGAGCCGATTGTTTTGGAATGTAAGATTAGATTTCTGAGTTTTCTAGAATTAGAATACTCGGAAATCCAATCAACGCCTTTAAGGCGATTTAACGACCATTTTAACTCTGATTGGATTGAATTGAATTGATTTTTCAGAAAATATCTATTCTCAACTTTCCATTTCATTCCAGCTCATGGTATTTTCTCAAGAACTGCTCCATAGGAATCTTAAAATTAACGCAAGCGGTTTTTTCGACGTAGATTTCACGTTACTGCATTCAGTAAATAGTTAATTATTTAATTAATTAATTAGTACCATTTAAAGCAAGGTGCAATATATTATTTTCCTCTTTTTTAGATAATAGGAGCCGTATCGATGTATGTTATAATATTACTCCAGTTTCAATTCGACGACAAAGGGAGAAACCCCGTCCTTAGCTTGCTTTATCACACTACAATTTAACAAATTATAATATGAAAATGAATTTTATATCAAGTCAATTTCGGAAACGCAACCGCACTAATAAATTAATATTTCCCTTACAAATATTCTCTGAATGAAATTTTCTTTATCTCGATCCTTCTTTTTTACGTTAATTTTCTCCAGACGAATGGCCGACGATATTTTATACTGTTTAAAATATTACGTAATAGGAACATCAATTTTTTTAGTATCTCCGTACTACATCACAAAAAATAAAGAAGTGAAACTTATAAAACCTCTCAAGTATTTATCTGGAATCATTTATTTTTTAAGTGCATGTTTTACATTGTACACAAAAATATCCAAAGAGAAAATTGACGTGGATAGCGACTTGAACCCCTATCAAATCGTGGCTTTAGTAAGGCTGACTTTCGTGTATATTTACGTGAGCGTGTATTTCATCCAAATATACAGAAATCACGAGAAGGTTCTGAAAATGATCACGATGCTACAAACGATCGATCAAAATTTAAAACTTCAAAATAAAGAATATCGAAGGATCCGGTTCGTGATGATATTTTGTTTGATAGTATTATATGTGGTGTTTTCCATTTATTTGACGATAGCTAAGGACAAATCCATGACAACTATATTTTATAATGTCATATCCACTTTTTTCGCTTTGGTTTTGCTTCAAATTCCATCCGTATCAGAATTTTACATCCTAATTTTCGTGTCCATTGTTCAAATGTACATCAAAAGGCTTCACATAGAAATGAACAACGTTAGAACCAACGCCAACGCCGATCTTCAAAATAAGTAAGCTTTTCAAATGCTAAAATCGAATAATTGCATCAATTTTTTCTTGTTTTTCAAATTTCAGGATATTTGCCCAGAAAATAAATTTACGAAGAAAAATCCAAGAAGTGAGAAATATATACGCCATGATCCACGATGCAAAAGAAACATTCAATACTGCTTATTCTTTTCAAATATTAATGAGCACCGTGTTCCACTTTTCAGAGGTGGTTTTCTTAATTTTTTTGAATATCGTGAGGTACCAACACAAAATCGAGAGGGATTTTTCGGTTTAATTCGGTTGGGGCCTTTACTTTTGATACTGAAACTCTTCCTTATAATAAATTCTTGCGATCAATTGTCGGAAACAGCTAAAGCAACCGGGATTATTGTCCATAACATCAGAGCGGAAGTGCTGGATTACGAAGTGAAATCAGAAGTAAGATTTAAACAAAGGAAGAAAGAAAAAAAAAAAAAAGGGGTATTTTAATTTTAAAGAAAAGGTAAGATCCCAAAAAGAGCCAAATCTTTAAGTTAAGTTAACAATTTACTTCATACTTAATTTATTATACAATTTAACGTAAGAAATCGTAAGTCTGTCCGATACCAAACCCGAGGCTTTAAGTAGAATATTTGGGGTACCCCAGGGATTTGACCTAGGACCTCATCTTTTTCTAACTTATATTAATGGTACGGTCTGTCACTGCATCCTAAAATGTTTTAGGAACTCAGCTCCAAAACAATATTGCTATATTGCTAATTTATGTGATCAAAGTGCTGATCATAATCATAATTGAGGAAAAGTTTTTCGGGATTGGAACAATAACTCGAACTATTTTTGATTATGTATTTCATACATAATCATAATTTATTAATAATTGAAAAAAAAAAAAAAAAAAAAAAAAAAAAAAAAAAGGCTCTTACGATTTATGACTTTTGAGATGAAAATAAAAAAATCTCTTCCATGAAGTAATAGTGATGCGATTTTAATTCATCCCGTTTTGTTTTTAAATAGCTGCTGTCTTTCTCCCAAGAATTATTACATCGGAATCCGGCAATAACAGCTCACAGATTCTTCAATGTAGATTTTTCATTGTTAAGTTCCGTAAGTAGAAAATATCAGCATGGAGTCATCTATCAATTATAAAAGCATATTGGAGGAAAGTTAGGGATTTCTGACATCTTAACACACTAATACAAACTCTCCATAAAAGAAAGTCTTTTTCCCTTATTATGGGGGGATTAGAAAGTCAAAATCAGCCAAAATAATGCTTACGTAATTAGAAATACGTAATAATCGCTAACGAAAAATGATATTTCTACTAGTAGCATAACAAAGGGAGGATTATGACGTCACTCTATTTAGCTTGATCATTGACCTAACGCGTAAACACGTAATTTATAGCTCACCCCAATATACAGGATCCTAAAGACATATTGTACCACACATGACCTGTAATGGCTCCATGTGATAGCAATTTTTAAGGCCTGTCCCAGCATAAAGTTGAACTGGTCTGATCTGAATTGTACAGTACTGTGCATGTACCATCGATAAATATTCACTGCGCTATAAAACAGATACAAAACTGTACTGGACATGCTGAGTACAGTTCAGAACCAGCTCGATCTTGAGATGGACCCAACCTTCAGGTTATGACCTCGCTTTAACCATCGGAACGAATCCACAAGCCAAGCACCCCCCAAAACGATTACAAAGAAAAGTGTAGCAGGCTTGCGCTACAATACAACCATTTGCAAATTTCAGATGTTTGGCGCCATTGCAATGTACGTCATCATCCTTTTGCAATTCCAATTCCCCGAATTAGGACGCCAGGCTTACAGCAATTTACTATTTTACATGTAATCAAATTAAAGTTGTTTCAAAACATCTCAATTACTCACTTCTGTCATCCCTTTTCAATTTTTAAATGAAAACAACAAAAAAAAGTGATAAACGTTTTAATAAAGGAAATTAAGTCTCCAGAGGCGATGCCGTCCATCCGCACGTAATACAACACCGTGAAACCGTCAGTAACTTGACGTAATTAAGAACTTTAGTGTTTTTTTTTCTTTTTTTTTCGTAGCGGGCTTTCTAAAATGTACGATTTAAATTTATCCATAAAGACGTTTGTAAAGGCAACCAGGTTATTTTTTTTTGCGCCATTTTTAATAAAAAACGATTGCTTAATTCCGTCGGTCCCACTGAGGTGGGTCTCGATCGTGGTGTTGCATGCTCAACAGGGATAGAATTTTATTTTCACATATTCTTGAACACGCCAAAGACCTCAATCAACGGTTACCAATTAATTTCATTGTTAAGGATATCGCTGTTGTGGATTTTGTGTTCGATTTGCGAAGTTCAAGTGATCAGACATTGGAAAACGCAGCTGAGTATTATTCAAAAAATTAAAGAGATCGACTTGTTTTTTAAAACTGAAGAGAAAACCTACAAAAAAATATACTTAGCTGTCAACGTTACTTTGATATGGTTGATCA
Source organism: Liposcelis bostrychophila (assembly GCA_037577465.1). Taxonomy (NCBI): domain Eukaryota; kingdom Metazoa; phylum Arthropoda; class Insecta; order Psocodea; family Liposcelididae; genus Liposcelis; species Liposcelis bostrychophila. The sequence continues at coordinate 26,585,787 of CM075211.1, read as the reverse complement.
TATTCTTTTGCATTTTCACGTATTCGGGTTACAGTGTTAAATTCGGCACTCCGTTTCAAAGGATTGTGACTTCAATTTTCGTGGGGCTCTCTCTTCAAAGTATGATGATTTCGGAAACACAATGGGTCCTTCTCGTCATGCTTGTTAAATTTTATATAAAAAAAATTCATCGTGAAATGGAAGATATGACAGTACGACCAGAAAATCCAGAAAAGCATCTAAAGTGTGTATTAAGCTTACAAAAACTTTGCTGTTAGAAGAACAAGCTAACCATAGTAATCCTATGGCGAAATAAGTCTTCTTACAGTAAAATTTTTAAGAGCTTAAAAATCTGACTGCGAAATATCTTCTTTTTTTGTTTTTTAAGATCAATCACAATGGTTCAACCGTTGGAAAAGAGAAGAATCCAACAAATCCGGAACATTTACCAAAAAATTCACGACACCAAAGATTTAATTTGCGACACGTATAATTTACAAATTTTGGGCTTGACGACATATACCTTCTCCGAAGTGGTTTTTTTAGTTTTTCTTATGATAGTGGAATCTCGGCAGAAAGATCAGATAGAAAGTTCGCTCATTATAAATGCGGGCCCTTTGGCGCTGTTGATGAAATTGGGATTTATAGCGTATGTGTGCGACAAAGCGAAGGAGGCTGGTAAAAACACGGGGAAGGTAGTGCACAACGTTTGCGCGAATATTGAGAACTGCGAAGTAAAAACTGAAGTAAGGTCCTGTTTTTATATCTTGAAATTCAGTAAAGCCGTAATGAAATAGACCAGATGAGGTGGTAGGGTGACCATGTAATGCTCAAGATAGTATCGAAACATCCTATTAACAAGTGGAAGTTTGCTTTGCTCAGACCCTTATTTGTGTCACAACAGCCTCAAAAGAGAATGATCAAAAATCTTTTATCTTGTCAGCTGAGCGAATCACTTTCACTTACTGATTACAATTCTCATATTTTTTTAGCTGATGTATTTCTCGCAGGAGCTTCTTCATAGAGACCCAGCAATCACAGCCTGCAGGTTTTTCAATGTAGACTGCACACTCTTACATTCTGTAAGTATTTTTACTTACACCACTTTGCTCTCAAATATTTCCGCTTTGACTAACAAGGGTCCAGGTGCATAAAGCCTTCTCTTTAAATTTAATTTTCAAATAACCACATAAGTTAAACCTACTAGGATCACTTTTATTTTATTGATTACCGGTACTAATTCTGTTTAAAAAAAATTATTTTCTGTTGCAGATTATTGCTGCGATTGCCATGTATGTCATTATTTTACTCCAATTTCAGTTCCCGAATGATGGTATAGATCCTTATAAAAGTTTACGTCATTATTCGTAATATCAATTTGATAACTTTAAATTAGAAATTTAATGTAAACAATCTAGGAAATAAAGCGCTTTAAATGAAAAATAATTAGAAACTCTTTTAAGAATTATAAACACAATTTTTGACACGTTTCGAATCAAGACATACCGAATAAAAAAAAATTACCATTTTCTTCTTCTTTTCCAAGAATGTGAAGAAACAAAATCATTTTGCAGCTCGAAAGTAAATGGACATTCAAAAAATACGAACTGGCGGGTGTGACCGTTTTTAAGGTTTCATAGTCAGTCGGTTAATTGTTCTCATTTTTATCCTTTTCAATTATTACTTGTATTAATTGCAAGTAAGGCGGAAGTAAACTAATCTTGCTATCGATTACGATTGAGGAGGCGACAATGAAATCTAACAACATGACAGCTAAAGTGATAATTGAACATTCCCAAAGGAGTTGACAATATCAATTAATGGATTATTAAAATGGTATTATTCATTTTTGAAGTGGCAGGAAACATTATTTAATTAAAAATTCCAATTTCCTCTTATTTAGAAACAATTCAGTTTCCTTGTCTTCTGTGGTAGTGTCAACATGGATTATTTAACACGCAGTTTTAAAATAGTCATTTACGGGTCGTATGTGTTTTGCATTTTACCTTACATATACGATAAAAATAGCAAGAAATTTGTTATTTCGAAACTCCTTATATGCCTCTACGTTATCTCTATTTTAACTTCCAACTTCGTCGTATTATACATAGACTTGTATCTGAATCTACCGCCGGGACTCAAAGAAAATAATCCTTACTTATGGCTAGCGGTGTGCAGACAAGGGTTCGCCTTCCTCTATACTGTAGTCAACGGTGTCCAGATACTTAGAAATTATCGGAAAATATTAACAACGATAGAAGATTTACGGGACATAGATAAAGTGTTAATGACGAGTCGCAGAATCGGATGGAAAAGTGTAGCTTTAGCCATTTGTCACGTCTTGTTTTTAAGTATCGGATTATTTTTTGTTGCCTTGAATCATTATAATACTAAAATTAATGATGTTTTCTACAAATTTACAAGATGCATTACTATTTCAATAATTTTCATTTCAAGCATCACTTACGAAGTAAATTTCAACTATTTTCTTGCGATAATAGCTTCGCATGTTAAAACACTACAGGAAGAGCTTCTACAGTGTTCCACGGCCAAACGATTTTTACCGAATGATGCCGTTTTGTAAGTATAACGTCTATAAGGTTCCTGCGACTTTCCAAATATGCATTTAGCATAAGGTAAATTACTCAGCTATAAGCTAAATATTAGGGTGTTTATCGTTTTATTTCCGAGAAGGTAATCCGCTTATAAGTCCATAATATAAGCGGAATTTGCTTACATTGGTCATTAGTAAAACAGCTATAAGCTATAAGATATACAATAGCTACTGTATTGGCTGCTAGAGATATTAATATAATAGATTAGCTATAAAAGCTTTAAGCTACTAGATATCGGTATGACAGCTATAAGCAGTTAGCTATCTAACATATTATTAGCTATTACAGTAGAAACAGCTTAATAGCTACTACAGCAGTAACAGCTCATAGCTATTAGCTATTACAGTGGTAACAGCTTATAGCTATTAATAAAGCAGCTATAAGCAGCTAAATACTCAGCTATAAGCCATACGATTATAAGTGATATATTAGAAAACTTATAGAGGTTCGACTTTATCACATGAAAATTTCCTTAAAATATGTTTGAATTTCAGGGTATTTAAAAAAGGTACACCCGTCGATCCGGTAGCACGGAAAATTCGAAATTTAAGAATCATGTACGGAAGAATACACGATGTGAAGGAAGAGCTTAACAACGCTTATGCCCTTCAACTTCTTCTGCAAATGACATTTATTTTTGCTGAAGCCGTGTTTTTCGTGTTCCTAAATATAGTTCAATTTCAAGGAGTGTATTCGGCTTATAAGACATCGCTAACTAGAAATCGTCCGTTGATTCTTTTGCTCAGGCTATGCATTACCTGCTACTTCAGCGATTATTTAGCTGAAAGGATGAGGAACACGGCGGTAATCGTCCACAGGATACATGCGAAAGCGGAAGATCCAAGTATAAAAGAGGAAGTAAGTAATTGGCGCCAATCAAATATTGTGCTTAAGGGAAAACACAGAAAAGTATTATAGGGAGGATACCTAAATGGTAGATATTACTAAAGAATGTCAGAAAAGAAATGACGGGGTGCTAAAAGTGACCTATACAAAAGGTTGTTATAGTTGCCAACAGAGTGGCCATATAGGAGTATTGCAAAATGCGGAGCTAATTTGTAACAAAATATTTTTATAATGCGGCGCGGCGATAGGGCTAGAGAGTGCTATAAGTGGGTATGTTCTAGTTGCGCCCCGCGGTCAGTTTTCTGGGATTTCATGGCATAGTTGCGCCCCGTTATTTTATGGGCCCTTAAATTTGATAGCACAGTTGCGCCCCATTAAATTTTACCTGCAAATCTTCAGGTAAAAAACTTGCTACTTTTCCGCCAAAAATTTGGGCTCAGGAGTCAGTGTCCAATGACTACGAACGGCTGTAAAAGTTTTCATTCTGTGTAAAACGGTTGCTTCTACGGTCAGAAAAAAAACCGAATATTCATATTTTTTTAAATTCGCTTCAACAAACTCAAGCAAATGTTTATACAATATACAAATGAACAGTCTTAACCTAAAGAAAACTTGTCAGAACAAGAAGTACATGAAAAGACTAGATTTTCTTGCAAAAAATTTGACAAACTATAAAAAAAAGGAAATTGACAGATACACATACGTTAAACGCTGTAGCTATCATTATAAAAAAAATAGCGGATAAAATTAATCAAATCGAAACGCCCGAAAATGTTGATATGTAAAAAATTTCGAAATTTTAAAACGGATACAAATATATGTTATTTTATAATTTGAATTTTTTTTTTTCTGTCAACAAAAGGGCGCAACTAGGAATAAATTTTTAAGGGGATTAATTTTACGGGGCGCAACTATGCCTTGCTAAGAACGTGGCGCAACTGTGCCTTCATTGAAACTGACCGCGGGGCGCAACTATGCTCTGCCCCTATAAGTAACTACGCAGCAAGTATCTGTCAGCATAAATCAATGTTTTTTTTTTCAGCTGACAGCCTTCTCACTAGAATTAATCCACAGAAATCCAGCCATTACAGCTTGCCGATTTTTCACCGTTGATTTCACTTTACTTCATTCTGTAAGTAACCGAAACCATCTTTGAGACATTTAATCAATTTTTCTGGTCTTTTTTCAGATAATCGGCTCTATTGCAATGTACATCATTATTTTAATGCAGTTCGAATTTCCTCGCACCGCAGTCAAACCCTACGACAGTTTACTTTACTATTTTTAAAATTGAACATTTAATTATTTCATTTCTTTGCCTAAATTAAATGACTTTTTTTTCTTCCCGAAAACGCCTATTTGCTTTCCTGTATGTTCTTTCCGTCCGTTCATTTCGCTCTTGAAAATGAAACTCATTACACCGACGTCTATCACAAGAATTTTTTTAGCAGGCTACACGATATGTTTCGCTTTTCCGATAACAGCTCACGACGGAGTTATAAAAGTATCAAGAAAACAAAGATGGATTTGCATCATAATGCAAACCATTTCTAAAGCCTACATAACCTACTTTTATGGCTTTTATCGATTACCGGAAAAAATACGAAGCGACCCTTATTCGTTTTTAGCTTACCTAAAGGGATTCTTCATGTCGATAACAGGAATCTTGATAGTGATTTCAATTTTATTGAAAAGCAGTGATCTGGCTAAAACACTTCAAAAACTGCACGACTTGCAAAAAGAACTTCCGTTCGGTTTTAAACGGATTAATCTTATGTTCTTCGTCTGCATGACTGAATTGGTGATCGTTTACTCTTTTGTAGCTCTAATAGCTTATTACATGTACAATATACGGATCAGTAATTTCACCTCGCGGATCATAATAACTATTACAGCGACTTTAATGACGTTGCCGACTGTAGCCACCGGCTTCCTCTATATAAATTGTATAAATATTTTGATTATCTACTTCGATGCGATCCATGACAAGATAAAACATTCAGCGGAATGGAAAAACGTTCCTCAGATCTGGTAAGTAAAAAGGCTTGTTTTGTTGGGTAATTCATTTAGTAATAATATTGCTTACAAAAAAAAAAAAAAAAAAAAAATATATAAAGTTTTAATGTTTTTGGTGATACGTATTCTCTTTCAGGTCTGCCGGGAATAAAGGGAAGATCATTAACCTAAGAATCGAAAAATTACAGAAAATAAAACACATTTATAGAGAACTATACGACGTTAAAGAAATGATTCATCATTTTTTTTCCATCCCACTACTGATGATGTTAGCTTTGTATTTTATGGAATTCATTTTTATTGTATTCGTTTACATCGTAAGGTTTAAAGATGACAGTAGCGAATTGACTCTTAAGCAGAAAATGTATTTAACTCAAACTCCTTTCGGTCTGATAAAAATCATTTACATAATAGCAATATCTGATAAAATAAGCAGAAAACTAAAGCAGACGGGAATAATACTTTCTCGTATGTGGTCTGATGCTGAGGATAACAACGTAAAAAATGAGGTCAGTAGAATCAAGCCTTAAACAATTCTGTAGCCAATTCATAAGTGTGGCTGGCTATAAAGCAGCCATGGTTTATAATGCATATTTCTTGGCGCGGACCACTACCGTGTCTCTTGATGAAAGTGCCAAGTTTAAAGTCTGCTATATTTGGACCATGTTCAGTTTGTAGTTCTTTAATTTTTTTACTTTATTTCAGTTGCAATCATTCCTTCAAGAATATCAATTTTTAGATCCGCACATAAGGGCTTACGGGTTCTTCTCGGTCGATTTTGAATTATTAATCAGTGTAAGTAGTCGAAGCATCAAGGACAATTCCTAACTGATTTTGCAGGTAGAGTCTACAGGGGATAACCCCAGTAAACGCCACCACCAAAATGTTAATATGTTGCTCAACATATTGCAATGTTGGGCATTATGTTAGCAACATGTTTCTAACTCTGCAACAAGTTGAGCAACATGGGTCTCTCAACATGTTACTGCAAAGTGTTTTAACATGACATTTTTGCCTCGTCTGCCAAATGGGCAGCGAATGGAAAGAAAGGAATTATGAAAGCAAAACTCCCATAAGAGGCTTTCTTTGATCCACTCATCGGGTTAATGACCGACCTCTTGCTGGACGGCCTTCCCCTTTTCCTTCCACAATCATCTTTCCCATGCGCCCTCTTCTTCAATACGGCCAAAGAACGTTAACTAGGTTTTATTAATCGATTGAAAAAACCTTTTCTTCACGCAAAACTTCTCCAGTTCATACAGATTTTTTCGATGTTCTGTCGAATTTTCACGAAGTGTCCTTCGGTGCAAAACATGGCAAACATTTAAATAAATTCTCTATTGTATTCGTTTTATTGCAGATGATCGGAACGGTATCGATGTACGTCATAATCCTTCTTCAGTTTAAATTTCAAACCGATATCAACCCGGTAGATCGTCTACTTTACTACTTTTAAAGAGAAGAGGAAGACAATGTCTTTTTCTCATAATCGCCTTTATTGCCATGTACATCATTATTTTAATGCAGTTCGAATTTCCTCATACCGCAGCCTGCGACAGTTTATTACTTTATTACTTTCAAAATTAAGCTTTTCATTATTGTCTTTTCTTTGTCTAAATTAAATTACTTTTTTTCTCGAAAACGCCTATTTGCTTTCTTTCCACCCGTTCATTTCGCTGATAAAAATGAAGCGCATTACACCGACTTCTATCACAAGAGTTTTTCTAGCAGGATCTGTGATATGTTTTGCGTTTCCGATAGAAGCTCCTCAAGACGGAGTCATCAAAATATCAAGAAAACAAAAATTGATTTTTATAATAATTCAAGTGATGTGCAAATCTTACGTCACTTACTTCTATGGCTTCAGCCGGTTACCAGATAAAATACGAAGCGACCCTTATTCGTTTTTAGCTTATTTACGGGGGTTCTTCATGACGGTAACCGGGATCTTAACAATAATTTCAGTTTTATATAAAAGCAGCGACTTGGTCAAAATCCTGCAAAAACTGCACGACCTTCAAAAAGAACTTCCGTTCGGATCAAAACGTATTAATCTTATGTTTTTCGTCTGCATTGTTGAACTGGTGACAGTTTACGGCTGTGCGGCTTTAGGAGCTTATTATATGTACTCCATGAGGATAAGTCCTTTACCATTGCGGCTGTCACTAGCTACAGCAATCGCAGTCACGACGTTACCTGCGGTAGCCATTGCTTTCCTTTACATAAATTGTATTAACATTTTAAATTTTTATTTTGATACGATTCATGATAAGTTAAAATGTTTACCCGAATGGAAAAATGTTCCTCAGATTTGGTAAGCAAAATTAATAATCACATCATCGTGGCTTTTTCGAAATATTTAGATCCAATCCCGCCAAAAATCTTAATAATAATTATGGATTGCCAAACTTCAATCAAAATTAATAAGTAAAAGAAAAAAAAAAAAAAAAAAAAAAAATCACTCTTTTCTTTTTAGGGCTGTTGGTAATAAAGGAAAAGGGGTATATTTAAAAACCGAAAAACTGCAGAGAATAAAACTGGTTTATAGGGACCTCTACGATGTCAAAGAAACAGTCCATAATTTTTTTTCAATTCCGCTGTTGATGATGATGGCTTGGAATTTTGTGGAATTTATTTTCATTGTATTTGTTTACGTTGTAAGATTTCAAGATGACAGCTACGAACTGACGACCAAGCAGAAGATGTACCTAATCATTACCCCTATAAGTCTGACAACGATTATTTACATAATAGCAATATCTGATAAAATTAGTAAAAATCTTAAACAAACGGGAATAATACTTTCCCGCATGTGGTCCAATGCTACCGATAACAACGTTAAAAATGAGGTATGTAGAATCCCAAGTGTATATGAGAGTTCTGTAACTAATTCTGTAGTCAATTTTCTTTTAACTCTCTACTTTCTTTATTAACTCTGGCTGGCCATACAGCTTTATTTATGAATAATCAACAATGGCGCCCAGTAAAACTTCAGATTTTGGTCATATGGTTCACGCTTTTTCTAATTTAATTATCTTTAGTTATTACAATTACTAATTAAAAGACTCCTTTCCTCTGGGGGTTTGGCTTGATATTTCAGTGACCTTAAGTCGATGGTGATGGACTCAACATATCCATTTTTCTCTTTGCTTTCGATAGTTTCATTCCTTAATTTTGTTGCATCGTTACAGTTGCAATCGTTCCTTCAAGAATACCAGTATTTTGATCCTCATATCAAGGCTTATGGGTTCTTCTCCGTCAATTTCGAACTATTAATTAGTGTAAGTAATACAAGTACATAGGACAATTTCTAACCAAACATAACCCTCGGCAAACTCTCTTTACTACAAAAAACCAATTGGAGAGACAGATTTAAGACAAAGAAGATAATACAAAATCAAATCAATCGGTCAAAGTTCAAAAAACTTATCTTCATCGTAAATACAACTGGAGAGGGTGGGTTTCGATTGTTTACGAAAACCATGTGACCCGAAAACCATGTGACCACAAGTCAAACATGTGATTGCAAGATTGCACGCTCGTGCATGTTGGTGTAAGATGACACGTTCACGAAACGTCGGAACCGACTTTCTCCAATCATATTTACAATGGAGGTAAGCTGACCACGAGTCGTGATGGACAACAAGACAAGAGCTTGCACAAGATTCTTGCGTTTTTCAATTGTTTGTATTGTTTACATTATAGTTCGCTTATGTAAACAAAGCAAGAGCTTGACTAAGTTTTTGTCTTCTTCTTGTCTCGCCTCGCTTGTCGTCCATCACTAACACGATGCACGAAAATTATACGTCTCTAAAAGATGTTACAGTTAACGTTCTAACAAGAGATGTTACAGTTAAGATGTTTCTAACAAGGAGGTTACAGAAAACGTTTCGTGTAATCATTTTAAACGAAACATTTTATTACAGATGACCGGAACGGTATCCATGTATGTCATTATCCTTCTTCAATTTAAATTTAAAACCGATATCAATCCGGTGGACCGTCTACTTTACTACTTTTAACTAAATAAAAAGGAAGGTAAAGCATATAACTACATTTGGGTAGAAAGGTAGAGGACTCAATGACGATTTTGTCACTCAAAGAGCGTTTGAAAAACTTTAGAAGATCATGACCTTACATCAATCAGTCAATCAGCAAAAAATAAACAGTACGAAACATTTAAAACCAAACGGCATGAGCCCATTACCAAAATGACTACAAATATCATTACCTCAGCAAATACGGACTTTCAAAAACCCACGGCATTGAAAACAATTACATTGAGTGAAAAATTCCATTACAGACGATTGATACGATATTGATCATCATAATTATCAGTCTTCGAATTCAACTGAAAATAGTCGTCATTAACATTATCGCATTTTATCCAAAAGAAAAAAAAAATGAAGAAACTCGAATTAATGAACATCACGCGAATCTTTGTCAATGGTTTTAGATTTTTTTGCGGTTTTCCTGTTAAGATTTCAAATAATGAAATAAAAAAGACGAACCCGATTTTAAAATGGGGCAACGTGATCGCTTCGTTTGCAGCAAATTTCACAGCCATGTATTTGTACGGAACCTTCCACGGCGCGGATCAAATCCGGACGAACCCATATCTAGTCCTTGCTTACATAAGAGGAACTTTCCTTATGTTGTGTTGTTACATTGGAATGATTATAGTCGTTAGAGGATGCGGAAAACTCGTAAAAGCCGTGCAAATGCTCAACGATTTACAAAAAGAGCATAAATTCAGTCAAAAAAGATTATGCATAATGTTATGCGTTGCTGTTCTTCAGCTACTCATCCTTTACTCGGCCATTTTATTTCAATGTTATTTAACATTTGACGAAAAATTAGAAAATTTTTTTTACGCATTATTTCTATCTTTTTCGTCCCTTTTCACGATAATACCTATGTTCAGCTGCGAATTGTTTTACGTGAATTGCACAGCCGTATTGATTTCATACTTTGAAATCTTTAATAAAGACCTCGAACGTTTGGGAGAATTATATTCAGCTGAGTTTCATTATCTGAAAAGGTATCTCATTTCTCGGCAATAACCCTGCAAACAGTAAAAGCACAGATAAACGTTAAATTTTCAATTATTTTAGAATCAGCGGAAATAAATTCTCGAAATTAGAAAAAATCCAAAAACTTCGGAAATTTTACGAAACTCTATATGAAATTAAGGAAACGATGCAAGAATATTTTTCCGAACCTCTATTAATGACGATTGTCTCAGGTTTCGCTGAAACTATTTTCGGAATATTTTCGCACATTGTTTTATTTCAATATTCACTTTTTAACGTGCTGAGCGTGAGAAAGAAAGCATATCTGGCGTTTTCACCGTTTCAAACGATTAGAATTTTGCATGTGATATATGCATCTGAAATACTAAGTCGAAAAATAAAACGTTCCGGATATATTTTAGCTAATTTAATATCGAAAGCTTATGATTTCGAAGAAAAAGAAGAGGTAGTTATTTCAATTAACCGAATGCATTAGTAATCAATAAAATTAAGAAGGATCGATTTCGTTACAGTTAAAATCTATACTGAGGGAATATAAACAAATGTCTCCGTACATAGCTGCCAAAGGATTCTTTAAACTAAATTTTCAATTTCTAAGCTCAGTAAGTACGAGAATTCGAATAATAAACAATTTAAAATATACTATGTAAGGTGGAGATAATACGTAATTGATGTTTGTTCGGGTTATTACACTCCAAAACATATTTTGAATAACTTGACTGTACTAACTCCGGGCGCCAAATGCAAAAATAAGTTTATTCACATTGAAGTTTCAGCCCACAATGTTTTGCGAAAGAAAAACCTTCAGCTCATATATCTGTACCTCAGAGTAGAACTAGACCCAATTCACCCAAGTAACGTATCTTTGTATTTAAAACTAGGGATGTTAAAAATACAGTATATTTACTCTTAGTATATATAACCATAAGCTAAACATGAGCGGAGGTATATACGGATTGAACACATGATTCACATCACTATTTAAAACCCTTTACAAAATGGTGTCGCATTTCGTAAATATTACATTTATTCAAGGGTTGGCAACATTTAGTTGCGTCTTCTGCTCGAACATTTTTGAAAGAAACCGTATGTAAAGGAGAAGACATCATTAGCATTGAAACAATGTATAACTTCTGAAATGCTACTCCATTTTGTAAAGTCGGGTTTAAAATAAGAAGATACCTTGCTTGGATGGACTTGCTTTAGTTGTACTCTGACGTACAGAATTCTGCACCTCGGTGCAGAACTAGACCAAGTCCATTCAAGGATTGCAACTTCTTATTTCAAACATGACTTTACAAAGCATATACTTACAAGCGTTGCCAACTCAATTAATGTTTTCTGCGAGTTAAATTTTCTGCACGGCCGTATAGACAAGTCTAAAAACTCCTATCCCTTATACATGGGATATCTTGTCCCTCTTAACTTCGCAAAAATTAGTTCTTCCTACCACCGTAAGCGCTACTTGTTAAAGAGAAGCTTTTTGATTGGTCGCTGAGATTTGATCCCGACGATGGCGGCACACAGCCGTATAGACGTCTATAAGGCCATGGTCACAACTTAAACTATTAGACGTGTTGCGTCCATCAAGATCGCAGCGCCATCAATGGCTCGTTTTAGAACTAAAATGTGCGTAGTTGAGCGGGACATGAACGGCATAGGAAGTTTCCGGACCTGTCTATACTGCCGTGCTGCTTTGTTAACAAAATAAACTTGCTAGCAGAAGGCATAAAATCAGCATTGCCAACCGTTGAGCCTGTATACCTGTTGTAAAGTCGGGTTTGAAATAAGAAGTTGCAATCCTTGAGTGGACTTGGTCTAGTTCTGCACTGAGGTACAGAATTAATTAATCAATTAATCAACTTATTTCTCTTTCAGATGATTGCCACCGTTTTTATGTACGTAGTTATTTTACTTCAATTTCGATTCGAAAGCAATTACGAGAATCCAATTGATCACCTTCTATATTACTTATAAATATTTTATCATCACCTCGTTTGGAAATTCCAATTATGTCATACATTACGCAACTTACATTTTGTTCACCGTAAAAAAAAAAAATTGGACCTCGTTTTTCTACAAAAAATGAAAAAAATTAAATTTGAAACGATCTTGAAAATACTCTTAAACGGTTTTAAAATATTTTTAGTATTTCCGATTTCAGTTACTCGAAACAATATTGAGGCATCGAAAATAATAAAATGGTTTTCTTTTATTTTTGTTTTAATAATAACTTTGTGGCCTTGGTCCTTTAATCGTGTTTTACTTGGTGCTGATGCCTTACGAAGTGATCCATACTTTATGTTAGGTCACATTAGAGCTACTTTTGATACAATATTATCGTATTTGGCAACCATTTCGATAATACTTCAAGTCAATACCTTCGTAAAAATTTTACAAAAACTAACTGATTTGCAACAGGAATTGCCGTTTAATTCGAAAGAATCAATAATCGCCCTCGCGATTGTTTTGTTCGAAATACTTATGGCGTACTCATTCGCGGGGATTTTGGGATACATAGCTTATAAACCAAGAGAAGAAAATCTGTATGTTCGACTAATTATGGTTCTAGGCTCGGTTTTCGTATTAACCCCAACCTTTTTAGCGGACATGTTATACATGAACTGCATAAGTATTTTGGCTAAATACTTGGGGAACGTTAACGATCGGTTAAAAAGCTTCTATTCCTCTCCCATTTCGACCTTAAAGGCGTAAGTAAGCAAACGCCATGCAAGCTATACAGCATATATAATGGTAACGACCTCATTCAAAATCAGTTTCAGTACGGTCGACATGATCCGAAGTAAGAACAAAAGCCTCGACAACTTAAGACAAATGCGACACACTTACAAAAAATTGTACGAAACAAAAGAGTTAATCCAAACATATTTCTCGGTGCCAATACTCATATCATTTATACAGGCGTTCAGCGAAACCGTTTTCATCGTTTTCGTGAGCATCGTACTATTTCAAAATGGCATTCAACTTGTAACAACAAAACACAATTTGTTTTTCAATTTTAACTGCAATTACATAATTAGGGCCATTTTTTCATGTTATTTAACAAATGATATGAATAGTAAGATGCATAGAACTAAATGGATTTTAACATGCTTATTATCGGATTCGAAGGATCAAAGTGAAAGAGACGAGGTAAAGGGGTTCATGCACGAGATAGAGTTTTTGAGGGTTGAGCACCTTGTAATTATTAATCTTTTTAACTTTTTAGTTACATTTTTTTTTAAGAGAAGTGAAACACATGAATAAGGATATTTCTGCAAGCGGGTTTTTCGTAGTAAATTTAAGACTTCTAAGCAGCGTAAGTCCACGATTTTTTCGTTTTTATGAAGGAAATATAAAGCTTTCTTATATTTTTCTTCCCTCGCTGCTCATATGCCCAGCATTTTGCTCAAGGGTCAAACTTGAAGAGCATATATTATTATTGGCCTCGAATATTCATACAGTTATATTACTCGTGCAATGCGATCAAACTTCTCTTTCTTTTTTCAGATGATTGGAATGATCTGCACTTACATTATAATTTTACTTCAGTTTAAATTCGAGAAGAATGAAGGAAACCCAATAGATAGGCTTCTGTTTTATATGAACTGACTGTGTGTAGGGATGAAAAATATACGTCAAATGGAATTATCGTATATATCTGTTTGCGATGTACTTCCTGAATAATATTTCCAATCTTTCTAAATTTCAGACCCTCCAGGGCTGCAATAATTCTGTACTAGGTAGGTCAACTGAGCTATGTCCATCCCGATCGTGCATGGAGATATACTCTTTTGAACCGCTGCCTGAACCGGTTTTGAGCTGCAACGGTTCAAAAGAGTATATCTCCATGCACGATTGTGATGGACATAGCTCAGTTGACCTGCCTAGTACAGAATTAACTACTAACTCAAAGCATTATTAAACTAAATCTGGCAATTTTGTACAATTTTTAAACTAAAGGTGCTCAATTTTTATTCAACAGACTGCGACCATCAGTTCGAACACCCCTTTTAGGGAAAACCTCGTGACGCGTGCAATAGACTTAGTATAGCAGAGACAGATCACAGCCATATACAGTAGACAGGTCTGGAAGCTACCCTCAATACAGGGGGGGGTTTAATTCTCTCGGTTGAGCTTTATTGGTATGTGGACCAAAAAGGGAACCGGGAAGATGTTCAGCAAAAGAATACACTAGAGGCACTCGAAGAGTGGACAGAAGGAGTGGAAGAGTAAAATAAATATATAATATATATTTATACTTACGGGGTTTATATATTAATATAAACCTATCAACGTTTTTTGATTATGCTTAAAAAGAGGCAATACTTTTTGACTTTCATTAAAAGGAATCATCATCGTGGTAGCAGACCAATCCTATTTTACTTCTTGCAAGGAAACGAAAACAAACAATTAAAAAGATATTACGGACTTTTCAGGAAAAAATACCGAAAATTCCTTAATATTTTTTGTTTCGAGGTTTGTCTCGTTTCCCCGTAAAAAGTAAAATACGATTAGTCTGCTGTCACGACGAATGATATCCTTAAACATTCAACTTTTTTGCAGAGTCTGGTGTCACCATCAAGCAAAAAGAACTTTTCCATCTGTGGGTTCTATTATCTAATGAAAAAACAGGTTCTTATACCTCCTTATCATGTGACCTAAATGTTGTTGCACCTAAAACTCGCCATTTTTACCAAATAAACTTTACCAAATATTGGTACAAAGAAAACTTTACTTACGCTTAATTTGAAAGTTGATGATGTTTTTTAATTATTAAAAAACACGTTCAAAATCTGGTATTTCTTGCTTCAAAATAATGTAAAAAAAAAAAAAAAATAAATAAATAAATAAATAAATAAATAAAAAAAAAAAAAATCGTAACTTGTAAAAAGTCGAAAAGGCTTCTCCAACGAGAAAATTCTGAGGCGCCGTTGGATAAAAACGCAAAGGAAAGATTTGACTCACGCGATTGGAGACTACTATTTTCATAAGGATCATAGATTAACACTTGCAGATTGCGGGGTACCAGCAGGTATATAACTTACCTGAAAAAGAAAAAAAAATATTTTAGTAAAGACAATTTTGTAAACCAATTGACAAACCTAAGACAATTTTGTTGAAAAAATAAAGATACCAGTAGCATTGAATATCTTACTATAAAAAGCCCATGAATAACCTATGATACTATGTACTATAACACTATGAATAACCTTACTATAAAAAAACAGCAATAATGCAAGATTACTGTCATTTTGCCTATAGTTAAAGTATAATTTACAATAAAATGACCGAAGAAACTACAACTCAATGTACTTTAACAAATGTATTATTGACGATAAACTTACTGTTTTTTATACTAACAGTTCTGTACTAGACAAATCAACTGAGCTATGTCTACCACAATCGTGCATGGAGAAATACTCTTTTGAACCGTTGCAGCTCAAAACCGGTTCAGGCAGCGGTTCAAAAGAGTGTGACGGACATAGCTCAGTTGACCTGCCTAGTACGGAGTTATTAGTAAAAGTTACTCATGGTCTAAGTGGTTGTATAGTCACAGTAAGCAATGAGTATTATTTACATATAGTATGTGTACTTTTCACAAAACCAGTTTTATCCGTTCATGAGAATAGTTGTAAAAGCATATATATAATAACGATTGTTGTGGTTTTAGGGTTTTTGTTTATGCATATCATCTCTTGATTAAATAAATTGATTTGGAAGGAAAAATGCGGTTTCACTAATGAGAAAGAACACGTGAATCATACCGTGATGTATCTTTATATTTGGACTTTCCGCCATTTTTGACGAATTTCACAGACGATTGGTACCGGTTGTATATAGATCTACGTAATTATTTCGCTTTAACTTCGATTCCAAATTAATCAAACACGTCATATTCTATTTACCTTCAAATATTTCAATTTCATCATCACTCACACAGTATTAAAAGTGAATTAAACGCGATATTGAACGCTTAGTAAATTCGTCCAGTCGACACAAATCAGCGAAACTCAAAATGATGAAATTAAATTTAAAATTCATAACAATCGTTCAAATACTTTTACACAGCTTCAAAATATTTTTAATTTTTCCAATTTCCGTTAATCGAAATAATATAGAAACTTCAAGGACATTGAAATGGTGTTCTTTAATTTTTATTTCATTAATGATTCTCTTGCCTTGGTACTTAGACCATAAAATATTAGGTGTTGACGCCTTACGAAATGATCCATACTTAATGTTAGGCCATTTAAGAGCTGCTTTTGAAGTAACACTATCATTCTTCGCAATCTGTTCAATATTCACCCGAATTAATATATTGAAAAAACTTTTGCGAAAGCTCAATGATTTGCAACAAGAGTTGCCCTTCACTTCAAAACAACTAACGTTCGCCCTTGCAATCGTCCTGTTCGAAATACTGACGACATATTTCATTGCGGGGACGATAGGATACTTCTCGTACAAACAGGGCGAAGAAAGACTCTTAATGCGATTGATGACGCTGGTGGGCTCTATTTTGGCAGTAATAGCAAGCTTCGCTTCGGACGTATTATATATTAATTGCATAGCCACTCTTAATAGCTACTTTCAAGCCGTCAATAGTCGGTTAAAAAAATCGCAACCCTCACCAACTGTGTAAGTAAACGAACGTCAAGTACGAAAGTAAGTCCACGATTTTGGATAAAATTTAGTTTCAGCACGACAGAAATCATCCGGAATAAGAGCAACAACGTCGATGACATAATCCAAATCCGCCAGATCTACAATAAATTGTATCGAGCGAAAGGATTAATTCAGACGTTCTTTTCTGTGCCAATTCTTACATCCTTCATACTAACGTTCGCCGAAACTGTTTTCACCGCTTTTACGACCGTAGTGAAATTTCAAAATGCTGTCGATTTCTTTACAACAAAACAACTTGCATTTTTTTACTTTAACAGAATTTATGTGATTAGGTTCATTTTATTATGCTATGTGACCGATAATATGAGTTGTGAGATGCATGAAACTAAATGGATTTTAACACGATTGGTATCTAATTCCAACGATGAAAGACAAAAAGGAGAGGTAAACGATATTGTATGTTCACTCTGGAATCCGCGCTTGTGTCTATTTTTTTACTTACAAGAACAAACATTAAATTCCAGATTGGACATACGTCAATTTTGGTTGGGCGACAATATTAAAAATTAAAAAGGTAGAAAAAAAAATGAAATTCAACGTGCATTAAACACTAATTTTTTAACTTTTCAGTTTAAAATATTTTTAAAAGAAGTAAAACTCATGAATAAAGATATTTCAGCGAGCGGGTTTTTCGTAGTAAATTTAAGACTTCTTGGCAGTGTAAGCATGACATTCTCTTTTGATACCGGCCCCAATTTCACGATAAAACATCATGTTACATAGAGTAACATGTTGTGGTAACACGATGCTGATCATGTTGTGGTAACATGTTGCTGAACATTTTGTGGTAACATGTTGCTGATCATGTTGTGGTAACATGTTGCTGAACATGTTGTGGTAACATGATGCCGAACATGATGCGGCAACAGGTTGCCGAACATGGCGTGGTAACATGTTGTCGGATATGTTGTAATAACATCTTGCCAACATGTTGCAGCATAGAAACTTGCTATCAACATTTTTATTTTTCATTTTCCAATGTTGCACGACTGTTGGCAACATGTTTCTAAGCTGCAACATGTTAAGCAATATGTTACTGCAACATGTTTGATCGTGAAATTGTGGCCTTTACCTGTGGTCTTTATAAAATTTTCACAGGAATAAAAAAATGTCCTCGAACGTTTTTATTGACGCGTTGCTCCTATGCTGATCTTTTTGTTGCTGCGCCTTAAAAAAATGAGTTTAAAACACATTTTTCATGTTTAACTCTTTCGAAAAAGCATTTTTGAACTGATCCTTTTTAAGGCGCAACGATGTTTTGCAGAACAGTCAGAAAAACAAAGGACATCAACATTATTGCTGTGGAATCTTCATATTACGTGTCATGAACAAGTATCTTAAAGTACACTATTTTCTTGCAGACCGTTGGAATGATCTGCACTTACATTATAATTTTACTTCAATTCAAATTCGAGAAAAGCGAAGGCAATCCATTAGACAAACTTTTGTATTACTTGCACTGACTGTGTAAATGTGGTAAGTGAAAAGCCAACAAACAGGGTTCTCGAAGGGTCCAAATGCATCCTTCATCACCAAGTCCTATTGGGTATCTGGCGTCTGGCATCTATGCTCTCTGTTGATTGAGTGGTTCTGTCTCTGTAAGCGGTAACTGCATTTTTCAAAACAACGGAATAGACTTATTCTTTACATAAGTTAAAAATACGAAACACCAATTGTTAACAAATTGGCATATAAACAGAAATAAATAAATTGTATAGGTAATACTATCAGGAAAAATGCTTATTTGTTTATTATTTCCTTATATTGATCATGCCAATTCTATGCAATTAAAACGAATTTCATAATAAATTATCTATCATCAATCATCAGACACAACAACGTTTCATTTTTTTCCCATTCATTTTTCATTTCGCTTATTAGTAAAATACGGGACATGGAATTCACAACCCCTATAAAATATTTCTTAAACGGAAATTCAATATTTCTTGTTTTTCCGATAAAGGTTTCCGAAGACACTATTAAAACACCCATCAAACTCCGATATTTTTGCTTCATTCTAGTGCTGACAATAAATGCTTGGCTCATATATTATTACGGAGTCATGGCTAGCCCGAAAGGCATGAGACGTGACCCATTCTTGTTATTGGGATACATGAGAGGATTTTTCACGCAATCGTGTTCCATCACATCCGCCATATTGATTCTGATTAAAAGAAATTCATTGGCTAAAATTTTACGAAAATTAAACAGCTTTCAAACTGAATTTAAATTCGATTTGAAAAAACTGAGAATAATGTTAATTGTGGTCATCATAGAATTAGCATTAATTTACGAGATGGCCGTGTTCAACGGATACATGGCATACAATCATAGCATCGGTAATTTAACGCTCCGAATTATGGTGATGTTCGGAACGATTTTAATGGCGGTACCTTTATTCGCTGTCGAAGTATTTTTCATTGACACGACATCAATTCTCATCATATATTTTTATTTAATAAACAAGGAATTAAAAAGTTTGTTAAAACATTCCAACTTAAACTTTTCGAAATGGTAAGATTATGACAGAATAAAAAGAAATTTACGGATTCTCACCAATAACATGTTTCAGGGCTTTAGATTTTAAATTAGAAAAAAAATTCGTAAGAGCAGAAAGAATTCAAAAAATTAGGGAAACGTACGGGAAATTGTACGATGTCAAAGAACTAATTCACATTTCATTTTCTGGTTCGTTGTTGATGTCGATAACTTCAGTATTTGCGGAAATTGTTTTTCTTTTGTTCGTTCATGTCGTTAAATTTCAATACGATATAGAAGATCTTTCAGCTAAACAAAAAATATTCGTGGGATATGGGCCTACTAATTTGGTGCGAATACTGTTTTTGATATTTATGTCTGATAGAACGGCGAAAAAAATTACCGAAACCGGACTGATACTGGCTCGTTTGAATTCCAGAGTTACGGATTTCAAAGAAAAGACTGAGGTTTGAATTTAAGTTGAAATATTTAGAAATTGACTGGTTAGTTGTAACCCTCCCGTAACTTTCCATGCATGAAGTTAAAACAAGGAGAATGGTAATGGGGGTGCATACGCACCCCATTAAACTTTCTCGCGGCTTTATCGGTGGAAAAAAGAAGTTGAAATAAAGAAAAAATGTAAAAAATCAAGTTTAGGTTTTCAAAGTGTATTAATTAAACCCGAGGTACACGATTCCCGCTGTACCCACATAAAGAATCCCAATTTCTGAAAAATAATTCCATATTCGGATTCCTCTACCCCGAAAATATTTTCAAAAATCCGGTTAGTTTTTTGATCCGAGGTACACGAATCCCGCTGTACCCACATAATGAATCCCAATTTCGGAAAAATAATTCCATATTCGGATTCCTCTACCCCGAAAATATTTTTAAAAATCCGGTTAGTTTTTTGATCCGAGGTACACGAATCCCGCTGTACCCACATAAAGAATCCCAATTCCTGAAAAATAATTCCATATTCGGATTCCTCTACCCCGAAAATATTTTCAAAAATCCGGTTAGTTTTTTGATCCGAGGTACACGAATCCCGCTGTACCCACATAATGAATCCCAATTTCTGAAAAATAATTCCATATTCGGATTCCTCTACCCCGAAAATATTTTCAAAAATCCGGTTAGTTTTTTGATCCGAGGTACACGATTCCCGCTGTACCCACATAAAGAATCCCAATTTCTGAAAAATAATTCCATATTCGGATTCCTCTACCCCGAAAATATTTTCAAAAATCCGGTTAGTTTTTTGATCCGAGGTACACGAATCCCGCTGTACCCACATAAAGAATCCCAATTTTGGAAAAATAATTCCATATTCGGATTCCTCTACCCCGAAAATATTTTCAAAAATCCGGTTAGTTTTTTGATCCGAGTTCCGCGAAATCCGCTGTACCCACAAAAAAAATCCGAATTATGGATTGTTCCTGTAACTCGAGATATCGATATGACTTAATCGATATATCGATATATCGAAATCACTTAATCGATATATCGATATGACTTATTACGTCATTCGAGATATCGATTTTTAGGCCTAATTTACACGTAGCCTAATCCTCATAATTTCTGAACCAATCATCCGAATTCAACCAAATTTTGATGGTATGATACTTTGATGAATATCTACTACAGTACGAAAATTGGTGATGATTTGTAGCCGGGTTCGAGATTTATCGTCGCAAAAAGAAAACCAAATTTAAAAGTTCAAATATTTGCCGTTTACGTAATTTTTTAAATTTTTAAAAAATAAGAAAAGACCCCCTCTTATTTTTCGACGAAAAATACGTGTGCAAAATTTCCTTTTGATCCGATGCGTAATAGCGGAGAAAAAGCTCCGGGCGTACGAGGCGTACGCGGCGTACGCGGCGTACGAGGCGTACGAGGCGGACAACCGGGAACTCAGAATTTTATTCTAAGTATAACTATATAAGTTTCATGTAGAAACTCGCAGGATTAACGATTTTCCCTTTTTCGACGACGGCAATACTTTCTTCGCGCCCGCTTCGCGGCCACTCGAAAGTAAAAAGGTGTTAACTGGAAAGTTAAGGAGGTTCAGTTGTAATCTCCTCATGAGGCAATACAGCAACGTGAAATTAGTAACGGCTTTTAGTTGATCCTGTAATTATTAATTCCCAGATAGCAGGCTATCCAGTCCCGAGGACGTCCTCAGGACGTCATGAGGATATTTATTGGAAGTTCATTGGATTTACCTACGTCCGCACTGATTCGAAAAGCGTCCCTTTGACGTCCTACGGATATCCCATGGATTTGGTTATCCTGTGGATATTTAATGGACAATTTACACGATGTCCAATGGATTGGAAATGCTATCTGGGTTACGATAACTTCAATTTGTATAGAGCATTTTGCCTCTGTTTTTCGGCAAGGGTCCCACAATATCAAAACAATAAGACCTTTTTAATAAATCCATGGAGAACTACTTTTTTAGACACGGCCTCGACAAGGAAGAAACGTGTTCGTCAGATGAAAGTTTTAGCACAAAAAATTTCTGAAATAAAAACCAGTTGTAGGATAGAGACCATAACACACGGTGGTAAACTGGCAATTATTATCTGACTTAGTTGTCGACAAAATCTGACTTCACAGGTGTGCTAGGGACCTAAAAAGAAACTAAAATCCGTTTAAATGAAAATCGTACATGCTCGTCTTTGGCAAATATGGCCAAATTTCTTGCTTTTGTCGCGTCATTATTCTTAGAAGATGGCGTTTGCCATAAGCTAACTATAGGTGGCGTATCAAGTAATTTTTTTTCCTCATTTTACACAAAATTAAAACCTAAAAATAATTTTTTTTTTGTTTTTGCAGAAAAAATATAGGGAATTCGACATAAAAATTAAAAATAAAAAAAATCACATTGAGTATCGTCTTACATTGCAATGCAATAAACAAATTTATATCATATGACTTGTCGATAATTTCATCGGTGTTTGATTTGACCGAAAAATATACATTTCAGGTACATTCATGATATAAATTTGTTTATTTGCATTGCAATATAAGACGATACTCAATGTGATTTTTTTTATTTTTAATTTTTATGTCGAATTCCCTATATTTTTTCTGCAAAAACAAAAAAAAAATTATTTTTAGGTTTTAATTTTGTGTAAAATGAGGAAAAAAAATTACTTGATACGCCACCTATAGTTAGCTTATGGCAAACGCCATCTTCTAAGAATAATGACGCGACAAAAGCAAGAAATTTGGCCATATTTGCCAAAGACGAGCATGTACGATTTTCATTTAAACGGATTTTAGTTTCTTTTTAGGTCCCTAGCACACCTGTGAAGTCAGATTTTGTCGACAACTAAGTCAAATAATAATTGCCAGTTTACCACCGTGAACAGGAGAAATATCTTTAGCGACTATTACATTTTTCGGGGCGTATGACCTGAAGTTACGAATAATGGAAGTTTCAAAACATAAAAATGACGATGACAGAGACAGAGACATTCTGACATTACGTCACGCCATGAAGGAATGTCTTAGGCAGTTGCCCGTGATGGACGACAAGCGAGAAAAAAACAAGCCAAGACAAGTCCTCGGTCAAGCTCTTGTCTTGTTTACATAAGCAAACTATTATGTAAACAATACAAACAATTGAAAAACGCAAGAGTCTTATGCAAGCTTTTGTCATCACTAGTTGCCCTAAAAGTCAACCGAATACCGAAACACACATCTAGCTTGAACATTTTCTCCATTCAATGTCTCTCAGATACTAATATCTTTTTGTTTCAGTTAAAATATTTTTTACAAGAATACCAGCACATGAACCCAAACATCACAGCATGGAACTTTTTCACCCTCAATTACCAATTTTTTAGTTCCGTAAGTTTTCTAAAACCAAAAAACTATAATTGTTTACAAAAATCATGAATTTTTTCTTTTTTAGATGATAGGTACTATATGCATGTATCTCGTAATTTTACTCCAATTTCGATTCGATCAGGGCTATTCAAATCCAATAGACCGTCTCATTTACTTTTTCAAATGAGATCTCAATAATGTAAAATTATTATTTTAAGGCATTAAATTATGCATTCAAAATAATTCGATAATTCGAAAATAAAACGATCTTTTCTTTCTTTTCCTTTCCTTTCCTGTCCAAACTCTTGTGACAATTTAAACTCTCCAACGAACTAATATAATTTTTAATTTTTACAACAAACCAAAAACTGCTTTTAAGGCAGGGGGGTGTAATTCTCTCAGTTGGGGTTATCGGTATATTGATCATATAGTATATATCGTTACTAGAGAGTTATGGGTAAAATAACACCGAGACGAATTTGCCGCTCTCGCTTCGCTCGAGCGGCAATCGTCGAGGTGTTTACCCATAATTCTATATTGACGATAGATACTTTTCTTTATAAGTGGTACACCTGCAGAGGAATTTTTTGTAAACAAAAACAAATAAAATGAAAAGAGTTTGAACAAGTGTACCAACATTAATTCTTAGGTTGGCATACTTGCTTTGCATCAAAAACAGTTGGTGGTGACGTCAGAGGCATGTTATTTGTGAAATAACTCCTTAGGGCAGGATATTTTGGTGTTATTTAGGTCTGTTATAAACGAAATATCCCCGAGACAGACGACACTGTTACAACAAGACTAACATTCACGTATAAAGAAAAAGAGGGAACCGGGAAGATGTTCAGTAAAAGAATACACCAGAGGCACTCGAAGAGTGGACTCGAACCACCGACCTTCCGTTTTCATGACGGCTGCTCTACCACTGAGATACCTCGGGCTCTGATGCATCTCCTACTGAACTGGGTTACTTAAGATATTTGGTGAAAAATGCGAAACTCTCATATAATGTGACTTGCTATATGCTAAGTATAAATATTACGATCAATTTCAAAATTCACTTGAACTCTTTTTATCTGCTCTTTTTATCTCTTTTTATCTTTATCTCTTTTTAATATAATTTTCTTCAACTACAATCAACCAATATTCATTTTCAAACCCTTTCAATATATTGGAGTTGATTCTTGGAACTAGAAAAATTAGTAACAGTCGATCTTTGTTGGGGAAAATGTTGACATTGCTACCAGGAGACATAACCGGTTTATTAAAAATCTACGTCTATTTTTCTCGGTTACTTTTGAACGCCCCATTCGAATTCACCGACAAAAACCAAGTAAAAATTTCCAAATTTTGGAGTTTTCCATCGGACGCCATAAAAATTTCTCTCGCTTTAACTTTATTCTACTTAAGCCTCATCCGAGAACTTCCAAAAAATATTTTCGATCCAATTATTATAATCGGATTCGGAAAAAGAGTGGTATATGCAGTATCTATGATAATATGGATGTCGAGATTGGCGAGTAGAAAGAAATATTACGCGGAGGCTTTGAACAAAATCTCAGAGATTAATTCGCTTTTGCCAATCAAGCAAAAAACATTAACGAGACTATGCATCATTGTATACATTCAATTCGCATATACGATCGCAGCAAGCGCCATTCATTATCATGTAGCAATATCAAGGCAAAATGATCTGGGTACTTTGCATTTGATCCAGAGAATCATAACCAGCACGTGTGATCTGATTGTCGTGAATTGTGAAATGCATCTAATGGACTTGACAGCAATTACTGGAATTTTTTTCCACTTATTACAAGAAAAAATACGAGGCTTATCAGAATTTAACAAAACCAATTTTCACATCCCTCATGACTTTTTTGTCATCAAAGACGTGTAAGTAGTTAGTAAATTTTCGAGTCTGGCCTGAAAAATATAGAAATCGGCCCTAAAACTCGGTGCATCCGTGGTCTTCTGACGTACTTCCATCGTAAATATGATTGGAGATGGTCTGTTCTGGCTTTTCGTGAAAATCATGTGACCACAAGTTCACACACAATTGGTGTAAACTTGTGGTCACATGACTTTTCCACAAACAGTCAAAACAGGCTATCTCCAACCATATTTACAATTGAAGTCTGTCTCCAATCAAATTTACGGTGGAGATACGTCCATTGACCTCCATATAGTAGATGGTCCAAAACCAGTAGCTGCCCTTAACTACATTAAACTGTTCATAAACTAAGAAACTAAGCAAAGGAAATCGTGCAAAAATAATATTTCCAGAAGCAAATCGGACAGGAACGTAAAGCACATCATGGGGAAATTAAAGCAATTAAGATTCCTTCTTAACGATATCTACGAGTTAAAGAAAAAAACGGATCTGGCAACTGGAACTTTAATCCTTTTGTTTTTCATTTTAAATTTTTACGACTCTGTATACTACGCTTTTCTTCATATTATGACCTTTAAAACAATGAGAAAGGACTTCCATTTTGGTTTTTCCACTTTCTTGGTGCAAACAGCAGTGGTGGGATTGATAGCTAGAATAGCTCTCATCACGTCAGTCTGCAATTTCACTTACAACCAAGGGAAAAACATTGGAATTGCGGTTCATCAAACGTATTTGGAAGTCGAGGATCCTGCAGTAAAGCAAGAGGTAAGATAAGATTGAATGTCAAGATTTTCTCCGTAGTTTTTGTATCTGTTAGCAGTGGGTGCTGCAACTTAATAGACAATTCTGCACTAGGCAGGTCAATTGAGATATGTCCATCACAATCTTGCATGGAGATATACTCTTCTGAACCGCTGCCTGAACCGGTTTTGAGCTGCATACTCTTCAAAAGAGTATATCTCCATGCACGATTGTCATGGACATAGCTCAGTTGATTTGCATAGTACAGAATTATAGTCTACGAAGAATCCCCTAAAAACTAGTTCACCTTCAAATTTTGCCCTCAAAATCTATCACAAAAAATCGTTTCCATTAGCTTTTAGCTTTCTCAAGTGAACTCATGCATAGAGATCCATCCATATCCGCATGCGGACTGTTTACCGTGGATCTGCGCCTTTTTACTTCGGTACGAGCATCAAAAAAACAAAAATAAGAAATCAAACAATTTCTCACTCTTCTTTATTTTTGACAGATACTGGGTTCCATTTTTATGTACATCATAATCTTATTACAGTTTCAATTACAAGATGAAAGAGCAGTTGAAAAGCTAATGACAATGCTGTTATAAAAATGTTACATTCATCTGACACAACAGACACAGACAGTTTCATCGAAAATATATTGGTTCACATTCTTTAAAAAAAATAGAAGTTTTCGCCAAAAATTAGATTTTTTTAATCTTAATTTAAAAAATCAGAGTTAAAATTAAATTAGAGACACAAACAAACTAAAGTTAGATTACAAAAATTAATTAAAGTTAAATTATGTTAAGAATAAAACGTTTCAAAAATAAAATATGGACAAAACGTCAGAAGGTGAAGGCGAAAATAAAGAGTTAGGCAAAGTGGCAAAGTGGCAAAAAAAAAAAAGGCGTGGAGGCGGCAAAACTGCGACATGTTTCGTCGATAAATTGCTTATACTTTTTCAATTTCAATTAAGATACCAAAAAAGTGTTAAAAAGCAAGTGACAAAACTGCTACAAGCATCTCAATTAGGTTTCTCCATGCATGACTAATTCCTCGGCCGCCACTTAAAATAATGTCACTTATTGATTCTTTCGAGACGAATTAATTAAGAAAATTAAGTTCTCCATTCGAAAGGGTGACCCAAAACTAACCTCCAGAACTCATGAACGTTCAGAACAATCGATCATGAAAACGATTGTACCGAAAGATTTATATTCCATATTGAAAATATGGATTTGCTTTTGTAGATTTCTATGCACAGCCCCGTTCAAATTTTCGTCCAAGAACCAAATCGAAATTTTAAAATTATGGAGGGTAATAACCAGCTCTTTAAATATTTTGGTGGTACTTTTTCTCCACTTCATGAATATTTTCATTAAACGTCAGCCTCATCTTGAAAATCCATTTGTTTTAATCGGATTTGGAAGAAAAGTGCTGACAAGCACCGTGGCCATTTTGTGGATGATTGAGAACGCTCAAAATGTGAACCTGATCGCTGAGATATTGAACGGATTCTTAAAAATAAACTATTCTCTACCGCTCAATTTTAAAAACAGAAGAATTTTACTCTCGTCAATAATTTTCCAAATTTTCAGCGTGATATCAGTAATAATTTTAAATGGGTATATTACATCCTCTGATTTTTTGATGACCAATGATATTTTAGAAACCATGAGAAAATTTGCGTCCATTTACATGCACGGAATAATCCCGTCTATGGAGTTACACATGATAAATTTAATCGCACTGATCGGATTATTTTTTGACACGTTAAATTCAGAATTGGAAAAACTCGCAACAAGAAAAAATCATATGCTCGACATGTCCCCCAAAATTTTATTTTTGAGACATAAGTAATGTCGATAAGGAAACTTCAAAATGCAAATCATGTTTTTATTTTATTTTTTTTAAATTAATACTTTTA
Organism: Liposcelis bostrychophila; assembly: GCA_037577465.1. Classification (NCBI taxonomy): domain Eukaryota; kingdom Metazoa; phylum Arthropoda; class Insecta; order Psocodea; family Liposcelididae; genus Liposcelis; species Liposcelis bostrychophila. The sequence continues at coordinate 26,557,732 of CM075211.1, read as the reverse complement.
GGGAAAAAATTAACGTACATGACAAAGCAGTTTTAGAGAAATTAAGAAGTTTAAGAGTTATTCACGACGAATTATACGACTTGAAAGAAAAAGTTAACGACGCATTTAAAAGGAATATATTGCTGTATTTCGTTTTGAATTTTTGCGACTGTGTGTTTTTCGTTTTTTTAAACGTTGTGCTGTTCCAAGCTGCAGATAATTATTTTGGAGTTGATTCAAATGTATTTTGGATAAAAACAACGATACTCGTCATGATTTTCAGAGCTTTTCTTGTAACTTATGCTTGCAATACCGTGCGCAGCAAAGGGAAAAGAACAGCGGTTATGGTTAACAAACTGATTTAATAGCAGAAGATGAAAAACTGAAACAAGAGGTAAATTAAACAAGTAGCGTGATGCCCCCCCCCCCCCTCATGACCTACAGTGTTTTATTGCTACTTCTCAAACGAGATCGGTGAACCGATCAAAGTGCTTTATCGACTATTTAAATAATTCTCAAAAATATGATTAGTTTTATTGATCAAAGCCGCAGTACGGGCGTAAGGAATTCGAATTTCCATAAATTATTTCAGATTCGGAATCCTCTACCCCGAAAATATTCTCAAAAATACGGTTAGTTTTTCTTTAGCTCCCACGAGCAACCCGCCAATAAACACGACCAAATCGTCTGTTTCGAAACAGGCAATTTACTTATTAAACGTTGTTTGTTCCGGAACGAGCAATGAACCAAAACGTGTCAGTTTCAGAACCAACAATAAAAAAAAATTGATACTTGACCCTTCAGTGCTTCCGTAAGCCTTTTCTGCCTCAAAAATAAAATTGGAGACAGTTTGTTTTGATCGTTTATGAAAGTCATGTGTTAGGGGCAAATACTTTTCTGAACACATTTTCGATCTTTTTTCGTGTTTTAGGACGTGCAATTGAAAGACTGACTATTTCCGTGAATTTTAATAAACGTTTTCAATTTCACACTATTCTTTTTTCCAATTTGTTTTAAGCTCCTGTCATTTTCATTGGACCTTCTACACAAAAACCCGGCTATAACAGCTTGCGACATGTTTGATGTAGATTTAACATTCTTTTACTCCGTAAGTTGAAAATTACATTTTTAGCAAGATTAAAAATAAAACAAAGATTTTTACAAAAACGTTTTATAAAAATAAAACAAAAATCCCGTGGAAATCGGTTTTAATTCTAGATAATGGGAGCAGTATCAATGTATACCATCATTTTGATACAATTCCGATTCGACAATTCCAATGGAGTCAACATACTCATGGAAATGCTTATATAAATAACATAAAGCTTAATAAAAAAAACCCGGTTGCCTTGATAACTGTATGTACATGTGCAGTGCAGTGGCTGGCTTTTCAGGGCTTCAAAAAAAATTTTTATTTTGGTTCCGAAAAATTCTTGTTACTTTCTTGGACAAGTGAACAATTCATTTATTCACCTTTGTTTTTTAGATTTGTAAAAAAAAAAACACACATCAGGCTTTTACAGGACCTGGAGCCCTATCGCCGCATTATAGACCTTTTTCCAATCAGGCCTCTCCTGGCAGGCATCTCGCCAGTCAGGCACTCCCAACCTTCTCGCATCGGCCGCGACATTATCTTCCCATCTGATCGGGGTCTACCCTGAGGTCTTGGACTCGTCGGTCTGCCTCCAGGACCTGCGGATATATCTTGACGGAGGTGCGCGAGCGACATGTCCCGCCCACTTGAGCCTTCGGGATTAATCACACTAGTGATTAATGGTTGCCCAGTGAGCCTCCGGATCTCGTCATTTGAACGCATGCGCACCCTGCCAGTAATGGATCCCTTCTAGGCCCTAGAATTCGGCGTAAAACCTTATTTTCGAATACCAACAACCTTTCTTGAGCACGGATGGTCAGGCTCCAAGTGTCACAGCCGTACGTGACTACAGGACGGATTATGGTATTATAAATGCGGAGTTTCGCTCGTCTAGACAGAACTCTACTACGCAGGAGATGGCCTAGCGAAAAAAGGCAACGATTGCCACTCTGAATCCTCGCCGCGACCTCAAAATTAATGTCATTGTCGCTGGTGACATAAGACCCTAGATACCGAAATTCGGTTACGTTCTTAAATCTAACCGACTCCAAAGGTGTATCTGGTGGCAAGACAGCTCCAAAAGAACGTGAAACCGCCAGATGACAGATGGTCCGCCCCTACCAATCGCGTCTCTTGTAATGCCGCGATCTGGATGCAGTAGCTAAAAAAAAAAAAAAAAAAAAAAAAAAAAAAATGGCCTCTATTTATTGGCAAGTATTTTTAATATAATTGGGAAGTATTTTTTTATACAAAATTGGTAAGTAAAAAATTAAAAGTGTCAGTATAATAATATGATTTTGTCAGTAAAAAATTAATATTTGGACAGTAAAATAATTATTATTTGGAAGTAAAATTTTTTTTCGGCAAGTAAATACCAACAGAAGTCATTAAAAAATTATGAAAAAACTTCCCTAATCTACAATCAATACGCTCACCTCAGGACCTGCACAAATTGGGGGCTTTTTTTTATTATTATACACATTCTGGAAGTTCCCTCATTTTGCTAAGTAATTAAACGACCTGATCATAAAAGCAAACTTTATATATATTCCTAGGATAAAATTTTTTTAGGAAAAAAAAATAACAATAACAAGTCAGTAATTTCAGTGTTCCTGTTGTTTTTTATTCATGAAAAACTAAAAAATTGCCTTTGTAATAAATTAATAGTATATTGTTAACCTAGGGAAGAAATTGTATTTTCCCATTGAGATTTACCTCAACGAGGATTACAAGTACCGGAATTACGGGGATCACAAGTTTCATTCGCGAATTTTTCTTTTAAATTACTTTAATTTTTCCTATAACGACAACTTTACGTACCATAGAGTGTGGCGCTATTTAAAAAAAACATTTTTTTTTTTTTTTTTCAAATTAACTGACAGAAAAAGTGATTTTACTGACACTTCTTATTTTTTTAATTGCATTTAATTTTTTTTTACTTCCAAAAATTTTTTATACTGACCATAATCATACTTCCCATTCGATACTTACCGTTTTAATAAAATACTGCCACTTTCATTTTTTTACTGCCCAAACAATATAAAATACTTGCCAAACCCGTAATAAAATACTTGCCGATTAAATAGTCTCTCAAAAAAAATTGGAATGATTTGATTTTGTTTAATGATACAGTCAGCGATTTCATCAAAGATCAGCAAAGAACGATTTACAGATCTCGACCGCCTTCCAAACTTATTGTTTAATGTATTTATTTAATTTTTGTCTTTATTATTTATTTCAGACTCCATGCAAACGTCCTTTCCCTGAACGATTAAAGAACGACGATCCAATTAAATTAAATAAGATCAGATTCTATCGGAAAGCTGAATATTCGTTTCTCTGTCATCGCTTAAAATAATATCATCATCGATTTTTCACGAAATTAAAGTGCTCCTCATTAGGTTTTCCTTTAAAGGAAAATTGAATTAAGGGCACTTCAATAGTGAGACCTAAAATAACCTCTACTAATTCGCGAACGTTCAAATCAATCGATCATGCCAACTATTGTACCAAAAGATCTAAGTTCCATACTGAAAATATGGATTTCTTTTTCTTGCATTTTATCCACGGCTCCATTTAAGTTTTCAACCAAGAACCGAATCGAGATTCTAAAAACATGGACTGTATTAACCAGTGGTTTAAAAATTCTGTCGGCTATCATTCACTACTACGTGAATGTTATATTTAATCGTCCCCCCGAACTCCAAAATCCGTTTGTTATAATTGGATTCGGAAGAAAAGTCCTGACAGGCACAGTGATAATTTTGTGGATGATTGAAAACGCTCGAAATTTGAGTCTCATCGCTGAAATATTGAACGGATTTTTAAAGATTAACATCGCTTTGCCGCTTAATTTTAAAAACAGAAGGATTTTATTTTCGTCAATCGTTTTCCAAATATTCAGCGTGATATCATTAATAATTTTAAATGGATATGTATTTCTGTCCGATTTTTCGAAAAACGATACTTTAAATTCCGCGGGAAGATTTGCGATCTTTTACGTCACTGGAATAACCGCGCCTATGGAATTACACATGTTCAATTTAATCGGACTGATAGGGTTATTTTTTGATACGATAAATTCAGAATTGGAAAATCTTGCAACAAGGAAAAATCACATGTTTGACATGTCTCCCAAAATTTTATTTTTGAGATATAAGTAATGTGGATAGCGAGCTTCAAATGTAACTACAGTAGTAAAAAAAAAAATTTTACTTTCAGGGATAAAATGAACATGCAGGACAAGGCTGTTTTAGAGAAATTAAGAAGCTTGAGGATTATTCATGACGCATTATGCGACGTAAAAGAAAAAGTTAACGACGCATTCAAATTGAACATATTGCTGTACTTCATAATGAATTTTGTCGACAGTGTGTTTTTTATTTTTGTAAACGTTGTGTTGTTCCAAGCTGTAGATAATTATTTCAAATTTAATCCCGCCATGTTCCTGGCGCAAATAACGATATTCATCATGATTTTTAGAGCGTTTCTTATAACTTATGTTTGCAATACCGTGCGCAGCAAAGGAAAAAAAACAGCCGTCATGGTGAATAAACTGTATTTAAGAGCAGAAGATAAAGAACTTAAAGAAGAGGTAAATCAAATAATTATTGCCAACAGATTTGTAGTGTTTTTTATGGCCACGTCTTTAAGTTTTAGAAAACGTTTAAATAAAAAGGTCTTGTTCCTGCTTGTATTTGTTCAAGCCTTAAATCTATGAACATTAATGCTGCCCAACTAAATGCAAGATTTTTCAATTTGCAGTGATTTCTTTTGTTTTTTCCATTTAATTTAAGCTTCTATCGTTTTCCGTGGACCTTCTACACAAAAGCTCAGCTGTTACAGCCTGTGACATGTTTGATGTGGATTTAACATTCTTCTACTCAGTAAGTTAAAAAAGTAAAACTCTGTCCAGGTCGCAATGTCACGATGAAACATGTTACCGCAATATGTTGCAACGTAAGAAACATGCTGCCAACATGATGCAGCATAGAAATGAAGAATAAAAATGAAAATGAAAATGAAAATGAAAATGAAAATGAAAATGAAAAATAAAAATAAAGAATGAAAAACGAAAATGAAAAATAAAAATAAAGAATGAAAAACGAAAATGAAAAATAAAAATAAAGAATGAAAAACGAAAATGAAAAATAAAAATGAAGAATGAAAATGAAAATGAAAAATAAAAATAAAGAATGAAAAACGAAAATGAAAAATAAAAATAAAGAATGAAAAACGAAAATGAAAAATAAAAATAAAGAATGAAAAACGAAAATGAAAAATAAAAATAAAGAATGAAAAACGAAAATGAAAAATAAAAATAAAGAATGAAAAACGAAAATGAAAAATAAAAATAAAGAATGAAAAACGAAAATGAAAAATAAAAATAAAGAATGAAAACTGCCGTGCTAAGCGATTCGGGCGTAAGTGTATTTTTGTTTTGAATTGAGTTATTGGTACCGATGAATTCGTCGTTAAGTTATCTATCCATCGGTACATTCATCCTAAAGCTTTGAAAAAGAAAAAGCTTTGAAAACTTCAAAAAAATATTCACGCAAAAAATAAATAATTCTTTTTGAAAAGCGAGTTAAGTTGGTAGCGGCCATTTGTTTTTCAAATTTTAAAATTTTCAAAAATCGAAAGTTTTTTTATCTGCTTTTATAAAGGGCAGTCTCCACTTGATGACGTTCACGGCATTCGCGTTGTCCGTCATCGCGGTTAACGTAATCGCACCGGAAGTACTTTGCAGGTTTTGCTCCCGTAAACGTTTGTGGCATAAAAAGAGTACCGTATATTTCATTAAGTAACAAAATTGGCTTACAGAATTTGTTTTGGAACAAATTTATTGTCTTCCCCATGCCCGAATTAAAATTTTTCTTTTTAAATCCGTAAAAACATCTTTCAAAACCGCCATTTTTAATGTTTGTAAATAGAAAAAAGCAGAAGATGATCAAAAAAATCGTGGTAAAAGATCCACAAAACTTCCGGTGCGATTACGTTCATCGAGAAGGCGGATAACGCGAATGCGGTGAACGTTATCAAGTGGAGACTGCCCTTAAGCAAAGGCAATGTTTTTTTTTAGAAAATTTTTTTTTTTTTTTCAGTTGTAAAATATCATTTAAATGTCGTTAAAAAATTAATTGTAGGGTCAAGTGGGGGAAAAAAAAAGCCAATTTTTGAAAATTATGAATAACGTAGCAATTAATGTTTAAAAAAAAAAATTTTTCGGTACAAAGTTTTAATTTTATATCTAGCTTATGTTTCAAAAGCAAATATGCGTCTGTTTAACCAAATATGGTCAAAATCTCCGAAAAATGCTGCCTTTTTTTTACCCGCAAAGTGGGGCAAAAACGAGCCAAACATGAGGTAATAACGTGACACCCGCGAAATTAACACCACATCTAGTTTTAGAAAATTTTTTTCGCGGTCCAAGGCAAGATAATATTATTACGAAATGATATTTTGCCGTAATAAAGCGTTTACCTTTCCCAAAAGCACTTTTTTCGACATCTTTCACAATTTTCACAAAACCAAAACATTGCACTCAATATGGCGTCGATTTTTTCCGAACATGCAAAGTGCCATATATCGAATGGCTTTTTTTTACCCGTGATGGTGCCTCGTTTTTACCCCACAACTTTAAAGCTATATAACTCGTGCTAAAATCAGTTATTTGTAATTTCGAAACATAATAATTCCTCAGTCATTATTGTTATTTACGTTCCGTAATATTTTCACCTGTTTTTTTTTTTTTTCGAATAAAATGTATTTTAAAACAGTGTCAACAATTGCTTTTTCAAAACAAAGCCGAATGTTTAAGAAATAATTTTTTTTACCTAAAAATATAGGAGGAAATGAAAATTTCTTAACGACATAGCGAAATATAAGCTTCAAACTTTTATCATGAATTTTTTGGAACTTTAAAGATCTGTCATTAATCCAATATTCAAGTGTCTTTTTTTTACCTCAAATTTTCAATGGCCGTTTTTTCCCCCACTTGACCCTAATTAAAAACCGATTTTTTCCCCTGAAACTTTTTTAAAATTTTACCGCGAACTGACCAGTTAAAAAAAAATTAAGCCACTACCAACTCTAATAAAAAAAAAACAGATGATTTGTTTATTTTTTGATTTTTTTAAAAGATCGTTTTCTGAATGTTTACAAAAAGTACACTTGCGCCCAAATCGCTTAGCACGGCAGAAAAACGAAAATGAAAAATAAGAATAAAGAATGAAAAATAAAAATGAAAAATGAAAATGAAAATGACAATGAGAAATAAAAATAAAAATGAAAAAAAAAAAAAATAATGAAAATGAAATGTGAAATGAAAAATGAAAACGAAAAATGAAAATGAAAGTGAAAATGAAAATGAAAATGAGAAATAAAAATAAAGAATGAAAAATAAAAATTAAAAATAAAAATGAAAAATAAAAATGAAAAATAAAAATGCAGCCAACATGTTGGCAACATTTTTATTTTTCATTTTTCAATGTTGTGCAACATGTATCGAACCTCTACCATGTTCAACATTTATTTATGCCAACATAACATGTTGGCAAATGTTTCGAAGCTGCAACATGTTGAAAAACGAGACGGCAACATGTTTCTAACACTGCAACATATTTCGCCGTGAAATTGTGGCCTAAACTGAAAAGTCAATAATCTTTCAAATTCCAGATAATGGGTGCCGTATCAATGTACACGATTATTTTAATACAATTCCGATTCGACGATTCCAGTGAAGGCATCAGACACATGGGATTCCTGCACATCTATAAATCTTAAAAAGCACCCGAAACCAAGAAGTAATATCGTCTCCTCTCATTCAGCATTTCTGTGGGACAAGACATCCTTCCTTCTTTGCCACGGTTTTCTGTCCAAAATGTTTAAAAAAATGCGATAAATTCACTCTCGTAAAAAACTCAACAGAGGCTTCCGAACAGCTTAAACGCGTCATAGTACCTCCAGATTATACCCTCATCAGTTACGATGTCGTCTCGTTGTTCACCAATATCAAAAAACCCGCAGTCATAACTTCTAACTCTAAACATTGGACGGATATCTCAATGCATACGCAGCTCAACAAAGAAGCATTTATAAAAATAATTTACTTTGTCTTCGACCGTAGCTACTTCCCATACGACGGTCAATTCTATATCCAAAGCTCTGGGTGTCCCATGGGTGGGACGTACGTAACTTCGATAAATTACGTAAACAAGTTTAGGGGGGAGGGGGGGTTCGAAAATGTCCGAAATCGTGCTTACTTAATTTATGGACAATCCCTTACTAAACACCTGGGCTTTTATAAGCTATACTTTTGGGCTACCACTTTCTGTAACTAACATTTTTTTCGGAAGGCCTAGTCAATTTTTTTCACTTGCTTTTCTTAAATAAGATTATTCTTACCGATCTCTTGCAAAAGATTGAAATAAATCTTACCTGGAAAGAAAAGAAAGAAAGCATTAAATAAAGCAAATTTTCCTAAAAACGGGGATAGTAAAATATAAAAAATAATATTAACTATATTAAAAATGAATAATGTTATTTATATTATAATTCCAAAAATAAAAAATAATATTAAGTGCATTTTAAGAGAAAACTATCGCCTTTTATAATATTATAAAAGCCGAAATCAATAAAGTCCTTAACTTTTATGGACAAACAAACAACATTGAGAGAAAAAATTTCGTGAAAATTTCAGAATTTTAGTTTGATACATTCTGAATCACAGAATTAACTCGAAATATTTGGAAAAAAAAAAAGAAAAGGGAAGGAAACTGTCTGAATGTCAAAAGTAAAAATCTAGACGTGCCACGACTTGAGTTCCACCTTTTCAGTAAATGATGCACGTTTGCATCGACTTTTATAGATGCTTAGACGCAGACAGGGGCGTAGACGCACAGACATGTTCAGCATTCATCCTGAGAATCATGGAAAAACCGAAAAAAATTTTAAAATTCGCAAAAATGGGAAAGTTGAATTTTGTTACGAATGCAATGCTTTAGCATTATTATATACTTAACGCTAATGCAAAAAAATCACAGACTGGCATTGGCATTGGCATTAGCATAAGACCCCTTGGATTGAACGTGGGGCGGAAAAATGGATTTTTTTAGAGGAGTGATTAGAAGTGATTAGATTGATTTAAAAAAAAGAGAACACTAAAACTGAAGAAGTAACATGTGCGCAACATTCTATGAAATACATCGTCACCTCAGAACCAGAAGGGTTCAACAGTTTTGGTATTTCCTATCTATAACTTATGTGAGAGACAAAATAGTTGAACCCTTCTGGTTCCGGGGTGACGACATTGTTTCTAATTCTGTATTTTAGAGCCAAAACGTCGAATTTGAAAAACTCAAAATCGCCGCTATTTCTTTATATTCCGTAAGGAACGGTCCCGTCATTACTTTCTTAAAATAATGTCACCATCAATTTTTTACGAAATTAAAGTGCTCCTATTAATTATTAATTCTCCTTTAAAGGAAATTTAAATTAAAGGCACTTCAATAGGGTGACATAAAATAAACTCTAGTAATTCGCGAACGTTCAAGTCCATCGACCATGCTAACTATTGTGCCAAAAGACCTCAATTCCATATTGAAAATATGGATTTCTTTTTCTAGAATTTTATCCACGGCTCCTTTTAAGTTTTCAACCAAGAACCGAATCGAGATTCTAAAAACATGGAGTGTAATAACTAGTGGTTTAAACATTTTGTCGACTCTCATTCATTTCTACGTGAATGTTATATTTAATCATCCCCCCGAACTCCAAAATCCTTTTGTTATAATTGGATTCGGAAGAAAAGTGCTGGAAGCCACAGTGAGAATTTTGTGGATGATTGAGAACGTTCGAAATTTGAGTCTCATCGCTGAAATATTAAACGGATTCTTAAAGATTAACATCTCTTTGCCGTTAAATTTTAAAAACAGAAGGATTTTATTTTCGTCAATCCTTTTCCAAATTTTCAGCGTAATATCATTAATAATTTTATATGGGCATATATTTCTATCCGATTTTTCGAAAAACGATAGTATTTTAAATTCCATGGAAAGATTTACAGTCTTTTACATTTATGGAATAACCGCGCCTATGGAGTTACATATGTTAAATTTAATTGGACTCGTCGGATTATTTTTTGATACGATAAATTCAGAATTGGAAAGTCTTGCAACAAGAAAAAATGACATGTTTGACATGTCTCCGAAAATTTTATTTTTGAGATATAAGTAATGTCGATAAGAGCTCCGAAGCCGGTAAAAATTGGTTGGAGCCGGCGCCGACACTGGAATAGCTAAACTTTTGGAGCTGGTGCTGGTGCCGGAGCCGATTCCAGCATCGGTACCAGCACCACCATCAATTTTGTGAATTTTTTTTTTTTTTTTTTTTTTTACTTGAAAAAAAAAAAAATTGTTACAGTAACCGCCGCTTATTGTAGTGCCGGTTAATACAATTGGCCACTTAATATGATCCAAACTCGTGGTCTTTCTCAATTATACTCAGTACGGCCATCTAGTCATAATTTTAATTCAAGTTAACGCCAGTGCCAGCACCGGCACCTGAGTTCTTAGCCGGCCGCGGCTGGCATCGGCTTCGGACCCCTGATGCCGATAGCGAGCTTCAAATACAACTACAGCAGTTCATTCATAAAAAAATAAAAACAAACAAATTTTACTTTTAGGGATATAGTGAACATGCAGGACAATGCTGTTTTAGAAAAATTAAGAAACTTGAGGATTATTCATGACGCATTATGCGACGTAAAAGAAAAAGTTAACGACGCATTCAAATTGAACATATTGCTGTACTTCATAATAAATTTTGTCAACAGTGTGTTTTTTGTTTTTCTAAACGTTGTGAAGTTCCAAGCTGTAGATAATTATTTTACATTTAATCCCGCCACGTTCCTGACGCAAATATCGATATTCATCATGATTTTCAAAGCGTTTCTTATAACTTATGTTTGCAATACCGTGCGCAGCAAAGGGAAAAAAACAGCCGTCATGGTTAACAAACTGTATTTAAGAGCAGAAAATAAAGAGCTTAAACAAGAGGTAAAATAAATAATTATTGTCAACAGATTTGTTGTTCTACTGCCCGCTCGTATTTTTGGATAGATATTGTTTGTAGTGTTCTTGTAGTTATATTGCCCTCTTCAATGCAAAATTTTTTAATTTTCAGTGATTTCTTATGTTTCTTCCATTTATTTTAAGCTTCTATCGTTTTCCTTGGACCTTCTGCATAAAAGTCCAGCTATTACAGCCTGTGACATGTTCGATGTGGATTTAACATTCTTCTACTCAGTAAGTTAAAAAGTAAAACTTTGTACAGTTTCACGGTGAAACATGTTGCCGTAACATGTTGTGGCAACATTTTGCTGAACATACTGCAACGTAAGAAAAATGGTGCTAGCATGATGCAGCATAGAAATGAAGATTGAAAATGAAAAATAAAAATATAGTCAACATGTTGGCCACATTTTTATTTTTCACTGTTTTAACATTTTCTTTTATTTTCATTCATTTAAAAATTTTATCTTTCATTTTTATTTTTCAAAAATGAAAGTCAAACACGTACCTAACATGTTAACAACATTTTTATTATTATTTTTAACCTTTTTTTAAACATTTTTATTTTTTTTCACTCCTTTAACACTTTCATTTATTTTCATTCTTTTAAAATTTTCATTTTTCGTTTTTTTAAACATTTTTATTTTTATTTTCATTTTCATATTCCAATGTTGAATGTTTAATGATGTAATGTAATGATGTCATGTTAAATATTTATTTATTGGAATCATTAATGCACCATGTTCAACAAGATGGCAACATGTTTCTAACACTGCAACTTGTCCAAGCAACATGTTTCATCGCGCAATTGCGGCCTAGATTGAAAAGGTAATAATCTTTCAAATTCCAGATAATGGGAGCCGTATCAATGTACACAATTATTTTAATACAATTCCGATTCGACGATCCCAGTGAAGGCATCAAACACATGGGATTCCTACAAATCTATAAATCTTAAAAGGCACCCAAAACCAAATCGTAATATTTTAATCTCTTCTCATGCAGCATTTCTGTGGGACAAGACATCCTTCCTTCTTGGCCATAATTTTTTATCTTCTTCTTTCAAGTGCCGTCTCCGCGACGAAGATTGGCTATCATCTGGCAGATCTTAAAAGATAATTTACAATTTTCAGTATTTTTCATTTTTTTATTTTTCGTAATCGTTCAAATCTCTTGCCGGTAATTGTATATTCCGCAAAATCTTCCCAACTTCTTGCTGTTGCCTTGGCAACATCTGGCAACATCTAGCAACATCTGACAAATCTGCCAGATGATAGCCAATTTTTTATCAAAAATGTTAAAAAAAAAAAAAAAAAAAAAAAAAAAGAGATAAATTTATTTCATTTCTTTTTTAATCGTCCCATATTACCTGGACGTAAAGGATCATGTTTTGCAATAAGATTTTTACATTAAGGGTTGCGATTCCCAATCCATTCATCAGTAATTATTTCAGATCAGATAATAATTTTTATGCACATCGCTGTCCTTTCCCAATTTTAATTAACAGACGAAGAAAAATTGTCGTCATCGCTGCTTGATTAATTTCTTTGTCAAGACTTAAAATAATGTTCCCATTGATTTTTTGCGACAAAAAAAAGCACTCTTAACTAAATACTCTTAATTAAGCTCCCTTTAAAAGGATAACCAAAAATAACCTTCAGTAACTCGTGCACGTTCAAATCAAACGATTATGCCATCCGTCGTACCGAAAGACTTAAAATCAACAATAAAATTATGGATATATTTTTGTAACATTTTTTGTACGGCTCCGTTCAAATTTTCGAAAAACCAAATCGAAATTTTAAAACTATGGGCTGTTCTAACCAGCGCTTTAAATATCTCCGTAACCCTTATTCTGTTTTACATGAACGTTATATACGGTCGTCAGTCGGATCTTCAAAATCCGTTCGTTTTAATCGGACTCGGAAGAAAAGTACTAACCTACACTGTATCAATTCTATGGATGATCGAAAACGTTCGAAACGTACGACGGATCGCCGAGATATTGAACCGATTCGTAAAAATTGATATTTCCCTGCCGCTAAATTTTAAAAAGCGAAGGTTTTTGTTCTTGGCCATCCTTTTTCAAATTCTCAACTCGATAGTATTTATAAGTATAGATGGATATTTCACTAGGGGAACGATTTCGACAACGGAAGATATTTACATTAAAATTAAAAGAATCCTGGAGATTTATAGAGACGGGATAATTCCGCTTATGGAAATGCAAATGATAGATTTAATCGGTCTGGTTGGTTTATTTTTCGACATGATAAACATGGAATTGGAAAAACTTGCAAGGAGAAAAAATCATGAGTTTGGCACGTCTCCGAAAATTTTATTTGTGCGATATAAGTAATGACGACTCTTGAAGGGAATCCAACTGGGAGATCAACTGACTAATGTCGACCGCAGATATGATTAAAGATAGTCTGATTTGACTATGAACAGCACGTGACCACAAGTTTGCACGCTCGTAAGTGGCTAAACTTGTGGTCACATGACATTTTTATGAAATGTCGAAACGGACTATCTCCAATCATAGTTACGTTGTAGATACATCAGTTGACCTCCAAAGCCGGGAAATCAATTTTACAGAAAACAAATTTTCCAGGGAAAAAGGGTTCCTACATGACAACTCCGTTTTGGATAAATTAAGAGATATAAGAATTATCCACGACGAATTATATGATGTAAAAGAAAAAATTAACGACGCAATTAAAAGGAACATGTTAATGTATTTTATCACCAATTTTTGCGACTGCGTGTTTTTTGCTTTTTTAAACGTTATGCTGTTTCAAACTACAACCAAGTACTTCGAATTTGAACCTATGAGATTTATGATGCAAACAACAATATTTGTCATGATATTTAGAGCTTTCATTGTAACTTATGTTTGTAATACCGTGAGCAGCAAAGGAAAAAGAACAGGAATTACGGTGAATAAGTTGTATTTAAGAGCAGAAGACGAAAAACTGAAGCAAGAGGTTAGTGCGATGTCAAGCAATTATTTTTATAATTTTGCACTAATTTACATTTTCTTTTCAAAGCTGCTGTCGTTTTCACTTGAACTTCTACACAGAAACCCAGCGATATCAGCATGCGACCTGTTCAATGTAGATTTAGCATTCTTCTACTCCGTAAGTTCCCGTACGAAAAAGTGATGCAAAAAGTGTATATAAAAATGCATTATTTTTGCATCACATATACAAAAATTATGGACATACATAATTTTTGCATCACTTATACCAAAATTTGGACATGCATATTTTTTGCATCGCTTATACAAAAATGTGGATATGCATAATTTTTGCATCATTTATACAAAGATTTGTACAGGCATAATTTTTGCATCACTTATACAAAGATGTGGGCCTGCATAATTTTTGCATCACTTATACAAAGATGTGGGCCTGCATAATTTTTGCATCACTTATACAACAATTTAGACATGCATAATTTTTGCATCACTTATACCAAATTGTGGACATTCATAATTTTTGCATCACTTATACGAAAATTTGGAAATGCATAATATTCTCAAAGTTTATGCACATTTTTTCAAGCACCAATAATTAAATACGCATAATTTTTACAAAATTTATGCATAATGTTTTTATCATAAAAATTTGGATATGCATAATTTTTGCATAATTTATGCATATAATTTTTTTTTAAATCTTAAAGCAGAAAAATTAGCAAATGCTATACTTTTTTTGCATTTTATGCATTAGGGTGTCTCTTAGAAATGCAAATATGGAATTTAAGGGCGTTCGCCCCCTAAAAAATTTCTAAATAAATAAATAAAAACATGTCCCGAAGCCGGGCTTCGTAACTTGTTTCTAACCCGTGCCTCTGAGGCCTTGCTTTTTCCCATATAAAATGCATGGGGATTTTCACGACTATCCGATGTTATTTTTGAAGTAAAGAAAAAATGAAGGGAAAATTCTGCCGGTGTGGTGGAACAATGTCTATGAGTAGGGCTTTCCATAGGACCTATCCCGGACTTCCTCCTCTGAGTTCAAAGTTCAATTTTTCTTATTTTTAACCATCTTTTAGCCCCCATTACCTCCGTTATTAGTCAGAGGAGGAAGTCCGGGATAGGTCCTATGGAAAGCCCTACTCATAGACATTGTTCCACCACACCGGCAGAATTTTCCCTTCATTTTTTCTTTACTTCGAAAATAACATCGGATAGTCGTGAAATCCCCATGCATTTTATATGGGAAAAAGCAAGGCCTCAGAGGCACGGGTTAGAAACAAGTTACGAAGCCCGGCTTCGGGACATGTTTTTATTTATTTATTTAGAAATTTTTAAGGGGGCGAACGCCCTTAAATTCCATATTTGCATTTCTAAGAGACACCCTATTATGCATACTTATTTATACATAATTTATGCATTTTTTTTTGTACAATTCATTCATGATTTTTATATAATTTATGCATCTCTTGTTCGTGCTTGGGTTGAAACCTCAGTCTGATTAATCCAAAACTAAAAAAATCACATAATAATCATTCCAATTTTAGATAATTGGAGCCGTATCGATGTACATCATCATTTTAATACAATTTCGATTCGATGATTCAAATGGAGGTCTCATACTAATGCAACTACTTATCTAAATCGCCTAAAACCCAACCAAAATCAAAACAATAATCTTTCCTTCTTCGTCATGTTCACAAGGCGTCTCTCCGTCAAAAACGTTCAAAAAATGATTATAATCGCGATAAATTCTTCAAACGTTTTTTTAATGACACCATATCGGCTGGACGAGAATGGAAATTTCGAGCTTTCAAAACCGAGATACATCCTTGCATGGGCCTTAACCGCAACAGCAATCGCCGGCGTTATTGGAAGATCCTTCATCGCCTCAAACATCGATCAATTAAAACACAATCCGTATTTATTTTTATCTTTCGCTCGTGTTCTGTATTACGATTTTTACGCCATTTTATCCGCTCTGCATTTACACTCTCGTCATCGTAAAGTCATCAAAATATTGAACGAAATTAAAAAGATCGACAAGTTTTTGATTTTTGAACAAAAAAAATTAAAAATTTTGTTTTGGGGTCTCAACCTGCAACTGCTGGCTTTGTTTTCGAGCGTTACTTTTTTCACAGCATTGTTGGTCGTTCTTCAAGAAACGTTCGGGTATATGGCTGTGCTATTAAATTTATGTTGGATGTACGTCAGCATACTGCACATTTTTAACGAATTATTTTTCTTCAATTTGAATTATTTATTCGGTTTATACATAGAATTGATTCATAAAGAATTAGCTGATTTGGCAGATAGGAAAGGCATTGAGATTCAGCCACAAGTTGTACCGAAAATGTAAGTAATGGCATTGATAGTATAAACCGTGGAACAAATTTTGTGGTTGCATTTGCCACCTTAAATAATGTTGTAAACGTAAGGAGCTAGTTAAAATGGCAAGTGCAACCTCAAAATTTGTTCCACCGTGTATAGTACAACACAGTTTGTGTATAACACAATATAACAAATATAACAATTATGTAATATAACAATTTGTGTACCACAAAATTTGTTCAAACGTGTGTTGCTCCGTTTGGGATTTCTCGGAATAAGACCAAAGGTAACATGAAGAAGTAGTTGAACCGGACATGTGAACATGTTTAGACATGTTCATGAACACGTGTATGCATGTCTGGCAAACATGTATACCATAGGTACCTACTACAGATCTGTACGTTAGAGTATAATTGAGTCACGGTCGTATAGACAGGTCCGGAAACTCCTATCCCTTATGCATGGGGTATCTTGTCCCGCTTATCCACGCAAAAATTAGTTTTTATTTACACCACCGTAAGCGCTACTTGTTAAGAGAGACTATTTGATTGGTCGTTGAGATTTGACGCAGACGAGGACGGCACACAGTCGTATAGACGTATTACAGCCATGGTCCCAACTTAAACGATTAGACATGTCGCGTCTCTAAAGAACACAGCGCCGCGCCACCAGTAGCCCATTTTAGAACTAAAATGTCCGTAGTTAAGCGGGACATGATCTGCATAGGAAGTTTCCGGACCTGTCTGTACGACCGCGAACTGAGCCAAATCCATTCAAGCAACGTGTCTTCTTATTTAACACCCAACTTTACAAAATGGAGTTGGATTTCGTGAATATTACACTGTTTTCATCACTGTTGGCATCATTTAGTTGCGTCTTCTGCTCGAATAATTTTTGATGGAAACAGGATGAATAGGATGAAAGCAAGCAGAAGACGTAACTTAACATTGAAACAATGTACAACTTAGAATGGGACTCCACTATGTAAAGTCGGCTGCAATATAATAAATGGTTGACGTTGCTTGGATGATCTCAGCTCAGTTCTTCTCTGAAGTACAGAAATATTTGTCCTGAATCTGCGATCTAAACCCTCATTTTTCCCCCACTGATTTCAGATCGACGACCATCAAAATTCGACAACTCCGAAAAACATTCGGAGACATAAACGACCTCAAAACTCAGTTAAACGACGTAAATTCGGTACGCCTATTATACAGCATAACTGCGGCATTCATCGAATGCGTTTACCACGCTTTTCTTTACATAACGATGGTCCAATATCAACATCTCCCATTCTCCATGTTAAAAAACTTTTCCATTCAAATCTGGGCTCTAACTGTGATACTCAAAATCGGTTTTGCAATATACATTTGCGATTTGCTAACTAAAAAAACCATGAAAACTGGTGTTTACGTTCACAGATTAATGGCGAACACGAAAGACGTGGATTCAAAAGAAGAGGTACAAAAAAGAAAAAAAAATTAATATTAAACAGACGAGCAACATTTAAATTTTGTTTTTAGCTTATTATGTTTTCCATGGAGTTAACACACAGAAATCCTTATATCACGGCAGCCGGATTTTTCAACGTCGATTTCACTTTAATGTATTCGGTAAGCTTTGACATTTTTCCATTTTCGAGGGATTATTAAAGTAAGAGGATTTGTTTTTAAAACAGATGATGGGAGCTATCGCGATGTATATCATCATATTAATTCAATTTAAATTTCCAAATCCGAACGCAGAGCTGAGCCCCGTGGAAAGTCTTACGTATTATTTGTAATGCAGAAGAACGTTGGGAAAATTAATGCAGAAATTTATAATTTATAAAATAAAAAAGTTTAATCCAAGAGCAACAAAATAATTTTTTTTTTAAAGTTACATAATAATTTAAAAAAAATTTTAACCCTAATGGTCGAAGGAAAAGTAGAAAGAAAACTGGCCAGCCCCGGAGCCAGAATATTTTATTCTCTGCATCTTGGGCGCCAATTTCCACACAGAATAAAAAATATAAAATGGACCCAAATTCTCGTAAAATCCAAATTTTAAACAAAGATAAAGCCAAAGTAAATTTTAAATGGAAAATTCAACAGGAAAATTTAAAAAAAAAAGCGATTTTTCTTTATTATTTTCCATTACTCTCTAAAAGCTTCGACGCGGCCACCCAGTAATTATCTTCGAAACTAACGTCAGCAATAATTAACCTTTTAAAAAACCTCACTCACTCCTCAGTATCACTTTAAAACTTTCACAAAATCCTTAAAAAAATGAAAACGTTACAACTTTCGTCCATCATGAAAATTTTACTACACGGAATCAAAATTTTTCCAATAATTCCGATCGTGTTTTCTTCAAACCAAACGATAAAGATATCCAAAATATTAAATTGGATTTATATTTGCATCACATTTCCAACTGCAGCCTACGTGTTTTATTACTACAACGCAAATCTACAAACCGACGAATCCAAGACGGATCCCTACAGGCTTTTAGGACATATGAAAGGGTTTTTCCCGGCGGCTACCTCCAGCATTAATTCCATGTTAATCCTGAAAAACTGTAAAGGTGTAGCTGACACCTTTCAAAAAATACTAGATTTACAGGCCGAATTTAAATTTGGAACGAGGAAATTATATTTTATGCTGGGAGCAGTGGCGATGGAATTGGTGTTTTTATACACGTCTTACGGTATTTGGATTTTTCTGTTTTATTCCACGAAAATCAAAAACATAATTTTTCGAGTTTTCGTTTCTGTTGCTACAAGCACTATCTTAATGTGCATGATCACGACGGAGTTACTTTACATAAACTTCGTGGCGTTAATCAACGAATACATCGATATCATAAATTCGGAACTGGAAGAAGCGGGGGAATGCGCAGAAACCTACAGAAGCGCAATTTCGATATGGTCGTCAGATTTTAGCAAAAAAAAACCATCCACAAGGTTCGGCCGTTTAAGGCAATTGTACAGGGAATTGTATGACACCAAAGAGTTAGTGCATCAGACTTTCGGTTGGCCCCTGCTGATGTTCATAACTGCTGCATTCATGGATGTAATTTTCGTGGCTTTCATTCAAATCATCAAATCTCAACATAACATAAGCAGCAGTTCCTCGCTGAAGGAGACACTCAGCTTGAATTATTTGCAAAATGCAAATGTCGTGAAAGTGATACTCATGATTGTACTCACTGAGCGGATGACGAATAAAATGAAAAGAATAGGATTGAATTTGGCGCGTTTCAAGTCAAACGTGATGGACACGAAGGATAAAGAAGACGTAAGAGAGTTGAAAAAGAAACCCCCTACTAGGGTCCCAATTAAGAAACAAGACCCAGGTAAGAAACCGTTCGAAAAAATTGAGCTCAGAATTTTGCGGAAATTTGGGTCGGTCGGGTTTCTTAACTGACACGTGGTTCTTAATTGGGACATTCACCCTACCCACCAGCCAAATGAAGTCAGGAAAGTAAAGCACTGCAAAAGTTATCTTCAATTTTTTTTTTTTTTTTAGTTAGATGCTTTCCTGGGAGAATATCATTTTATGAACCCAACTATCACGGCCTACGGTTTTGTGACCATAAACCTCGAGCTCTTGCATAGCGTAAGAAGTTTTGCTTAAAGAACCATTTCCTGGAACTTGTTACCGTGAACAGGGAAAGGAGACTTAGGGTGAAAAAGCAATTTTTCTTTTTTGTTGGATTTTGGTTGCACTCTCTGGATCGATTGAAATCCACAAAGAAAGAAATAATTCTAAGCTCAACGGACTAAACAACAGACGTTGTTAGTGAATAACAGACGTTGTTAGTGATTCTTGCCCTTTTCCAATAGCACCTGCAACAACAGGATCAATGAAGGCGCTAGTAAAATAGGGGGGCATCGGGATATTGTTCATGAAAACGCACGAAAAGTACTTAGTTTGTACAATAAAACGAGGGTCTATTTCTCTGTCTACGGTCATAAGTCGTGGGCTCAATATTATATTGTTCTAGTTACACTTCCCAGGTTGACACTAGTCCCCTTTACTTACCCAAGTAGCACAAGAAGGATTCGGGTCTATTAGACATCTAGAAATATTCTGTAGACACGATGGTCCCTCTAGGCACCATCTGCACGGCAAAGACTTCTTCTAGAGTTCTGAAAGATATCTTTGTCTCGTAGATGGTGCCTAGCGTGTCTACAGAACATTTCTAGACGTCTAAAAAACCCGAATCCCTCTCGTGCTACTTGGGTTAGTTTATGAAAAATGCGTGCCAACTTCGGAAGTGTAACTAGAACAATATCATATTGAGCCCATGAAGTGTTTAGAATGCATAGAAATTGATGGATGAATACTATTCCGTACGGATAATTAATTCTTCCTTATGAATTTCCTTATTTTGTTTCAGATTATTAGTACAACAGCCATGTACATAATCATTTTGGTTCAATTCAAAATCGACCGAGGTACATCGAATCCTATAGAAAGTTTGTTATGTTATTTTTAATTTCCAATATATTATATCACCTTTCCTAATAAAATTCACTTTCTGAAATCTTTCTTCCGCCCATGAATTGTGAATCCATAGTCGTACTTCGAATATCCCGAAGTGCCTTTCGCTTAGCATGACAGACACTTCTAAAGCGTCAATTTTTTGCACACGGTGGTCAACTAGACATTTATTAATCCACAAAAATGTCTTAAAAGTGACTTCACAGCTTCATTAGGAATCAATTCCGAATTCAAATCCAAAATCCGTTAAAACCAAAATCCCATCTACTCGTCGTATCGAGGTAAAGGTGTTGCGTCTGTGATTAACTTATGGTTAAAGTGATAGTAAGTGCAGCCTAGGAGTATCGCCACTCTAACCGTAAGTTAGGCATAGACGCAACATCTTATCTCGTTAGTTGTCGATATTTAATTGATTCCGGTTGGCAACCCTGCACTGGGTACGTTAGCAAGTAAATTTTTTAAGCTGTCGGATTTATTGGGTTTTTATCAAATTTAATAAGACCTAGCGTATTAATTATCATTGTTAAGCCTTGGTAGATAAATATAGTTCGGACGGGTTCATTTTAAGCAGTAAAAATGATAGATTCATCGAATCTCACGATGTTTCCTGGTCGCAGTGGATCTAACCCTACCTGGTCAGGCAATGTGACTGACTTAGAACAACAAAATCGTACTCTTTATCATTATTATGCGAAAAAATCGATGATGGCAACAAAACTATGTTGAATAAAATGAGCACGTGGATCGAAGCAATGGGAGAATCGTTCAATAGGTTGGAACAAACAGTTGAAAAACATTCGATCGACATTGTTCGTCTTCAAAAAGATGCGAATAAAGAAAACATTATAATTCACGGCCTGTCCGGTATAAACACGAGTAACACGTCAGCCGCTCAGGATGGAATAATTGTAAAATTAAACGATCTGCTTCACATTGACTTGTCGAAGACGATATTTACAAGACAATCATTCTAAGGAAAAAGAACCCTGATCGCGACGAGCCTAGTGATCACAATAAACCACCCTCATTCAAATTATGTTTAATGGATCTACGTGTAAAAAAGAAAATCATGTCGCAACGTTTCTTACTCAAAGGCACAAAAATTTTCCTAAAAGACGACCTACCGAGGGAAACCAGGGAGCTTATCAAACAGCGTGGCTTGGAAATCCAAAGAGACAAAGACAAAAACAAGCGACAACTCTCCAGCGATGAGGACCCCAGCCATGTGCCCAAGCGTTTTGATTCCACTGCATCCCCAAAAAACTAGATACCAATCTAGCATTGTTCAAAATAATTGCCACGGGCACAACAATGTTAAATGTTTAGACTCTCAACAAAAAAAAAAAAAAAGTGCAACCCTTTGCAATATTATGTTTAAAGACATGACAAAAAGAATTTTGTACCCCTGATTCTGAGCGAATGTATTTACAATATGCTAGTAAAAGAAAGCTACTGGCAGGGGTAAGGGAGGTTTAACTGTTTATTTAAATCATCAGGATTGCAGAAAGTAAAAGAATAATTTAAGAAATTCAATGGGCCGCCTTGTTTCAGTTTTAGAAGTTGCAAATCATGGTAAAAGTTTTAAGAGGAAATTAATAATTGTAGAATTGATTAAGGTAACATGATAGCTAGTTGATGCTGATAATAATTGATAATAAATACTGGTATATTGTTGGGTTAAAAACGATTAAGGGTTAAATTAGAAAATAAATATGCCAGTAAGGTTAAAAATTGGAGGATTAAACAAGTGGTTAAGCAGATTTCAACGGCAGGCGACAAGCTAGCAAAGTGAAGCATAAATATCTCAGAAGAAAAGTTTTATTTTTTGTTTGAATAGTAAATTATGTTTCCCCTGATGAAAATTTTAATCGGATTGTGAACCCTACCTTTGTAAGAACTCTACGAACATTTTTCTTTTCTCTTAAGTACCTTTGTTACTGTTTTGAACGGATTGTCTAACTCATAGTTGTATTTTTGCTGTAGGCTCCGAGCGACCCCTTCCACAAATGTAAATGTAACATGTATCCTGTTTTGTATTAGTTAAAGTCGCTCGTAGCCGGTTGTCAACCTCTATACGTTTAACTACAATATAGATTTTTAAATGAATGAAATGAATATTTAATTGATTCCTAATGAAGCTGTGAAGTCAGACTTTTACCACATTTTTGTGGATTAATAAATGCCTAGTTGACCACCGTGTGCAATTTGATTACCCAAAACGACAAAGAGGCGGAAAGCTACTAGTGGTATGCTAAACGTGATCAAATCAAAAAATAGGATGTTTCATCATGTTACGATTTGGCAAAGCAGTTAAGAGAACACGTAAACCGATATTCCAGTCGTTAAGAGATTAAAGCATGTATTATAACCTGTATCATAAAAGCATGTATTATAACCTGTATCATAAAAGCATGTATTATAACCTGTATCATAAATGTTTACAGGTAGTCATCTAACTTGAAAAGTAAGCAAGAAAAAGTATCTCATCGTTTTTGTTGAGCTTTTGCTCTTAAGTTTAGCTTTTGGGTACAAATTCACTGTGGGATGTTGGACCAACATCTTGGTACAACAAGTTGGACAAACGTGTTGTACCAACTAGTTGGACAAGCGAACAAATCGACTATTGCAGAATTTATTCCTACGCCAAAATTAGTGTGGAATGTTGGTCCAATATTCCATTGTGAATTTGCACCCTTTCTTAAAACATTTAAAATAAAAACAATGGTTTTTGATTTTTTTTCCCGCTTCCTCTTTAAACACATATCATGTTGAAAAGGACATGAGAAATAAATCGAGGCTCGAAAGAACCCCGCACAGAATAATAGGAATTTGGGCATTGGATGAAATTCCATTTGTTTGTTTTTTAATGTAAACTACATCCGGTGCCCAAATTCCTATTATTCTGTGCGGGGTTCTTTCGATTTTAACAAACTGCCGTTGGAATTTGGCATTGGTGTAATTCATGAAAAATCTGATCAAAGTCAGGGATGGAATGCTGGGACAAAGATCCGAACAAGCGTCCTACTTTCTCTGTGATAACAGAAAGATTATTAGAGCTGAGCGGACAAATGTTTAATGATGAAAAAAAGGTCACGGTAAGTATGCCTACTCCAGCAACAAAATATTCTTCGACCGGGTACGCTGCCGTGCTAAGCGACTTGGGCGTAAGTGCAATTTTATAAACAGTGGAATAGAACCACTGTTTACATAAGCTAAAAATAAAGAACACCCTTTGTTTACAAAATTGCACTTACGCCCAAGTCGCTTAGCACGGCAGTACGTTTTAAGACAGTAGCTTAGCCTTATTTTAATTTTTACTTTTTAATCCGTATCACATAATCATTTATTGCATTAGCATTATTATTATTATTAGCATATTTTCATTAGCATTATTTTCATTATTAGTGAATGTTTTCCAATTTACTTTTAGTTCGAATTTTAGAAAAGTGTGTTCTCGGGCCCAAGATTTAAAAAAAAATGTGATCGTTACTTCGCTAGGAAATTCTGGACAGTATCTGCCTAAAAGATTTTCCTTCTCGAAGGTCCTAGTCATGGTGAAAGGGCTTGCGTGCTTGCGTGCTTCCGTGACCCTCAGAGGAATACTTCATTTCAAGATGGAATACTAAGGATTTCTAAATGGATATTAAGAAAATCTATTGTAATTATATTCGACCGGAGCATCATGTACGCATTCTTTGCGATGAGGCAAGATTTCATACTTTTTTTTAATCGAGGTTTCCGATAGTTTCCTTCTCGAAGGTTGTCGTGGTGAGAAGGCTTGCGAGCTTCTGTGACCCTCAGAGCGATACTGACGGGACCTATATATAGGTTTCTTTAATCAGTAAGGTCTGAAGCGAGGAGCTTGACGAAGAACAACCATGCCCGATACCTTCAGGCACTACTGATTCGGAATTTTAGTTCAAAAGCAAATTTGAAGAATATCTTAACGATTTAATTGTAATAATACATGAGGCTGCTGATGGGATCATTCCCTTTGCCCAGTTTGAACTGTATCAAAATGATGACGTATACCGTCATTGTCCCAAGAATCTGAAAATATACCGACATGTTAAATTCTACTTCAAAACTTTTCAAATTAATTCCTACGCCTTTCAAAAGACCAAAATCCACATTGACGAATCCTGAAGCCGTAATGGCGGAATCCATTACTCGAAACTCTTGAATAAACTCTTCTATCTGGGATTGTAAGAAACAAACGAATTAGGTAACCAAAACTTGTCTAAGGAGGTAGAAAAATTTTCTAATATCTTCAGGAGATATTAGAAATATCTCGTGAAGGTATTAGAAAATTTTTCTACCTACTTCCTTCCTTTCTTCGTCATCATTTGTCTTCAAACTTAAATCCGCTAAAATCAGTCCTGTCTTCTTCATATTTCTGCTCATCCAAACTGTTATGGCTACCATAATTATAAGCCGGGCTATCAATCCGTAGCAAGAAAATCGAATGCAGAGCAGTTCTTTAACCGTGATTACTGTGACTCCGATCTGCGATCTTAAAATCGTCAGAAAAGCGAAGAAAACGATATCGAAAAAAACCAAACTGATCGACATCAACAACTGCCAAGAGAAACATTTATGAACCAATTCTTTAGCATTGTAAATCTCTTGATAAGCCTTTCGCAGCTTTCTGATTTCATCCACTTTCTTCCTGTGAATTTTGATATCGAAGGCCCTAGAAAGCGCGAAAATGTTTAAAATTCTCTGATAGGACCAGAAGATCGTCAGAATATTACGTAATGTCTGGAAGGACTGTGAGCAGGGATCGAAAATAAATAAAAATGAATCTATGGATCAGTGTTCACTGTTTATCCTGAACTCACCATTTGAAATTATTTGACGAAACTTGCAAATTTTTTAACTCTTTATTCTCCAGATTAAAAAATTCTCCGATTAATAACATCAAATCCATATAAAATATATCAGAAGCGATTATGGTCACCATCATGATGCCATTCAAAAACGATACCCCAAGACGATATATCAGATTTTTCGTTTTCAAAGAATAAAGTATAAAACCCCAAATCACGGAGCCCAGGTACAAGTACAACAATTCCACGAGAATAATCAAAAACATCAAGTTTAATTTTTTTTTACTCAAGGGAAACCTGTTTTGTAACCCGGATAAAATTTTGAGGGTTTCCGTGAAATATTCGCATTTTATTACGAGGACAGCCGATGCCAGGCACGGTAATGCGCTGGAAATAAAACCTCTTGCAAACCCCAGAAATAAATATGGATCAGATCGCACTTCCCCGGGTTTTCTCTTTACGAGGTAATAATGAAAGAGGAAACCGGAAATTGAGATCAAAGCTCCGATGTAAAAGGACCTCAATTTTTGAGACGTCTTAATAGTTCCGCTAGAGGAAACGACGATAGGAGCTATGGGGAATATTTTGGTGCCGTTTAGTAAAAACTTAATAAGGAAAGTCAATTCGAAGTTTTTCATTTTTTTTTTTTAAACTTAAAAGCGAAAAAAAAAAACCTTTTTGAGTGACCGACTTTTTTCGACTAAATGATCGGATTTAAAATAAAAAAAAAATAATAATAATTGTATAAATTATCTTGGATGCTTTTAGCAGATCATGGAAAGCAGTTACATTTTGTAGCATGACAATTATGCAATTTCGCAAACGCAATATCAGTAAGCTTAAGGGTAGTCCATAAATTAGTTACGTAATTTATGGACGACCCCTAAGCTTACTGATATCTACCATTATTTTGAGCGGTATTGATCCCCTCTCCCCCTGTGCTATGCAAAATATAATATGCAATGTGATTCAATCTTTTTTTTATTTTTTTATGCGGATCCAAAAATAACGCCTGAGAAATAACGCCATTTGTTAATCACTTCGACTTTGATATTGTGGACAACATGTCGGAAGAAGAGCTCAATTAGATGCGATGTAAGAAAGTAGAAAACATTTTGTTAAAAGAACTTAAAAAACTATTTGTTGAAGTTTATGTTGATATTAATGTAAATGATCCATGGAAAGATAGTGAAAAAACAGAAATATTATCAAAATATAGATACCCTAAATTAAAAGAGACTGGCAAAAAAAATTGGCGCGAAAAATCTGTGCCCACTAATCATGCGCACTAATATGTTAGAATTTTCGGAATGTTGGCAAAACTGCCGCTGCCGGCCGCAAAGTAAAAAATGGCGAATGTTTTTGTTTTGCTCTCAATTAGAAAACTAATAAATCCGAGTTAATTGGTGGCTTTCAGTAGTAGCTGAACAGCACTAGGTATTTTATTGTCTTGGTAAGCACTTTCGATGTTAGGGTTCAAAATCCAAACAAATACACATTGAATAAACAAAAACAATCGCCATCTTTGACTTTGCTGCAGTTTATAGTGGCCATTTAACCAAAAATTTTCAAAAATCAGTGGGCACCGCTTTTTCGCGCCAAATTTTTTTGCCAGTCTCTTTTAATTTAGGGTCTTTAATCAAAGTAGAGTTCAAAAATGAAGTGGATTCGTGGAACGAAGAAGAGAAAAACCTTTTAAAACATCGCTCACCCAATGGGATATTTCACTAACGGCTAAAGTTAGTTTACTTTTCTCAGACAAGCAAGCACATTCAACCCTTACGGAGGAAGAAGGGAAGGAGGTAAAAAATAAGTCATATGCGGTCCTGAACGTCAGGACGTTCAGAAACTTGCTGAACCACAGTCCGCATGTCCTGACGCGAGATGAACTCCTGGACTTATTTACGATCATCAAAGATTTACTCGAGGAGCAATATGCAAATGCTTCTTCGAAAGGTAAACATAAACATTCTTTTTCATATTGCTCCTTTACAAGGCGCAACGACGAAATTATGCCTTTCAATTAAAATGCAATAATCTTTTGATCCAAAACCGTTAACGTTTCTGCTTTGTTAACAAAATAAACTTGCTAGCAGAAGACATAAAATCAGAACTGCCAACAGTTGAGCCTGTACACCGTTTGTAAAGTCGAGTTTGAAATAAGAAGTTGCAATCCTTGAATGGACTTGGTCTAGTTCTGTACTTGAGGTTTAATTAAACATTTCGTGACTCCTGTTTGGCTATCAGTAACATTACAGGCTTATTATTCTACCTATTAAAGGTAAAGAATATGCTGCAAAATATGTTTATCAAATTTATTGACGACCCCCTTACAAGTTTATCGGGGTTCGTTCATTCAAACTTCTTATTTCTCTGCGTTGAAAACGCCACAATTAATTTAATCAAACTAAAAATATATCTTCTGTCACATCAGAATTAAAATAACAGATGGCACCCACTAAGTAATATTGGTTTTCCGACTATAATTCGGAATTTAATTGATTATTATATTACTTGATGTAACGTAACCCGTAAGCCTAGGAGCAATAAGATAACCGGAAAAAGTGAAAAGGGCGAAGAATACTGCAAAATTAAAGATAAAACGATACATGCAGTTTGGGGCAAATTATAGACTGGGGACGTATATATACTAGGAAATATAATCAAATTTAGTTCGATCCTCTCAACAAGTATGAAGGTCAAAATTATCAAAAGAATAAAAACAAACGCCGGAAACTTTCGAAAATGGATACAAAAATCTACCACCCCCAAAAACATATACAGTATTATATACATGAGTGCATCGATCTCCAAAGTTTCTTTAATGTTTCCGTACTGTTTCAAAGATCGCAGGCTCGTCCTACGACCGACAACTGCTTTTATCTGCTCTCTAATTCAATTGGCTTTAAACTCGTTCATGATGGGGGGATTTTTGTGGCATTGCACAGTGATGGATTTCGAGAATAATCCCTACTTAATCCTGGGATTTATACGAACAATGAGTTTCAATGTATACACATTTTGTACGATTGTATTTATATCCAGGAAACGATCGTATTTCATCAAAATATTTGACATGCTGAAAAAAGTGGACTCGGAAATACAAATCGGAACAAAACGTTTACGATTTATATTTTTTTGTTTTCTGTGCGAGTGCTACTTTCTAATTGCGACTTGGGCTTTATTCGCGTTTAACGCCATAGCGGCAGAGATCAACAGGTCAACCTGGAAAATGTTATTCCAATTTATAGGCATGTTCGGTACTAAATTCGCGCCGGAAATAATGTTTGTTCATTTCCTCAATTTAATTTTTTGGTTGGATGTTACGTCGATGAAGTCCAAATCCGAATGAAATCCGTTTTCGATTCCGACGAAAAATATCAAGTGACGATACCTATAGTAAGTGAGAATTTCGGCTGGAGTAGCCAAAAAAGAGAAA
Organism: Liposcelis bostrychophila; assembly: GCA_037577465.1. Taxonomy (NCBI): domain Eukaryota; kingdom Metazoa; phylum Arthropoda; class Insecta; order Psocodea; family Liposcelididae; genus Liposcelis; species Liposcelis bostrychophila. The sequence goes on along the minus strand of CM075211.1, from coordinate 26,528,521 downwards.
CGAATTCTCAGAAAATTCGAAAATTAAGAGAGTTATACGGGGACATTCACGATTTGAAAGAAATAATTAACGAAACTTATTCCGACTTTCTCCTGCTCACGGTGACGTTGCTCTTTGCAGAAACTGTATTTTTCGCGTTTCTCAATTTGACATTTTATCAATTTTGGGGTAAAGGAAAAGTAAACAGGTATAAATTTTTCCAAATCGAATTGTGGTCAGCTACTGTGCTCATAAAACTGTTTTACACCGGTTACGTATGTCATCAAACTATGAGCAAAGCTTGCAAGACAGGAGTGATAGTGCACAGATTATATTCAAAAGCGACGGATGAAGAATCTAAAAAAGAGGTAAATGATATTGATGTTTTCAGAAATTCCAAAATTTTTAAAAATACGTTTAAGGCCTTCTCTCAATTTTTGAAAAAGTCCTCCCTTCATGTATTTTTCTTTACTCCGACTTTTTAACATTTGATTTTTTCTTAGCTTTCAGTATTTTCCATGGAATTAACTCACAGGAGCCCTCACATTAGCGCGGCTGGATTTTTCAACGTCGACTTTACTTTATTAAGCTCGGTAAATGTCTACTTTTAAATGCAGCTTATTAAGCAGGGATCATTTAACATATCGATTTTTTCTTTCAGATGGTGGCCGCAGTTGTAATGTACATAATAATCTTGCTCCAATTTCGTTTTTCGGATGAAGGAGGCATCAATCCGGTTCAAAGTTTAATGCTTTTCGTTTAAGTGAGCAATGCATCTACAGTACCCCAGGCTAGCAAATTTTTTCGAATTTTGTTTAACTTGTGGCTTTTAAAGTCGATAGAGATCACAACTATGTTCTTATGGTGATCGAAATGAAAAAAATTTACTTAAACGTTTTCAACAAATAGGCTAATTCATATCAAACAGGAACTAGTAACTCCGGTTCGGAGTTAGGAGCAAGTACCCTTAATTTTATTTCAAGCAAAATATACTGCCATTTTTAACAATCGATTCGAATCAATTTTTTCCATCCAATCCAAAAAATTACAAAGATTAAGATCGATATCAACATCAATTAACAAGAAAGTTCATGAGGACTAGCTTAACCGAACAACAATCTTTAGAATTTCTTATTCATATAGTCCATTAAATAATGATTAAAGTCGATATCAATAATAATAATAATTTCTCAATTACAAAAGCATCCATCGTGACGTGATCAACCCAACAACTGTCAGTAAACATGGAAACGATCACCGTAAAATTTCTTCATATTTTACGTTTAACAGGGACAGCCCCTATCGTCCGAAATCAGCAAAATATTTATGAAATTCATAAAATTCAACTTTATATAAACGCTTGCATTATCATTTGCACCGCGTCATGCTCAATGCTGTTGTTTACGGGGCGCATACAGGTGGATCTTTTAAAATCGAATCCTTACATATTTTTGTCATATTTCCGTTTCGCGTCTGCAATGATTTTTATTATCCTGACGACGATAATATTTGATTTAAAAATAAAGAAAATAAAAGACACGATTAATCAAATTTTTTCAATTAGCGAATTTTTACTAATAGCCAAAAATCGTAGACGATTGCTAATATTTTATTCAGCTCTGCACGTATCGTTAATATTGATATCCACGGCGGCTCATACTATCGTGAAAATAGGAGAATTCAGAGCAAACCGTCCTCTATATAGCTTGATCCAAATAAATACTGCCTTGTTTGGATTTTCACAACCGGAGTTGCAGTTAACGTTATTTTTTCATTTGCTGTTGAAACTCAAATTCTATGCCGAAGCAGTCCAGGAAAAATTATCAAAAATAAGAGGAAATAGGAATTTAAGTTGGCCTTATCATGTTCCACACAATATTGCGAAAAATAAGTAAGTTAGTGAGGAAAAAAAAACCGGTATCAAAGATCGATTTCTAAAAGGACCCGATCCGTTTTGCAGAAATTGCAATTTTGAAACAGTTTCAGACACGAAAATAACATACCGAAGGATATGCGAAATGAAGCAAAATTTAAACGACATATTTGCTTGGAGCATTTTAATATATTTGCTGCAAATTTTCATCGATATCGTTTTCTTTATTTTCGTCATTATTACTTTTGTGAAAGACGCGAAAGGAGCAGAGATATCGACGATTAAATACTTACAAATAGGACTCAGAATCTGGATACAACTGTTTAAACTTTTCATTTGCTCAGTTGTTTGTCAAGCAACAAAGGAAACGTTTAGAAGGACAGGAGTATTTCTTCACAGACTTTTTCAAGAAACGAACGATCCGATGACGAGGAACGAACTTTTCGTGTTTTCGATGGAACTTTTGCATCGAAACCCCAGCGTCACGGCTGCTGGTTTCTTCAACGTGGATCATTCGCTTCTGTATGGTGTAAGTTTCTTTGAAATCGGATGAAAATTAAGAGAGGATCTAGGATTTTTCTCATGCGGGGAAAAAGGGAAAGGGGGAGAAATACAAACCATGCAAAAGATTGGACGTACATAAAAATTACATAAATTATGTATGAATAACTTTTTTCTTTCTATCTCTCTCTCTCCCTCTCCCTTTTCTTCTTCTTCTTTTTCGCCATAATCAGGACATGAAGCCCTATGACCCGGCGCCTACCTTTACCAAGTTCGGTTTCTGGTGTAAGGTTTAGGCGTTACTAGGTCATACCTCTTAATGTATCGAGGGACGAGTTCGAAGACGGGGCACTCATATCGCAAAGGTATTTTACGAATGAGCGGGACCTACTTTATTTAGACAGGGAATCCGAACCCTATGACACATCGGTCTTCTTCACATGATACACACATGAGTATCAGAGGTGAATGCTGGCGGAAAAAAATCCTGACTGAAATCAGGATCGAACCAAGACTCCACACGATCATTCGTTTCGAAGTCGAGCACGCTCGCCACTCAGCCGACGTCGTGTCTCCCTTTCTCTCTCTTTCTCTTCCCCAATCCAACATCGTGACCGATGCGTAATGGTCGATTTTCAAGTGTCTGGGATATTTCTAATCACTCTCTTAACAATATCCCTCCATTTACCCTGGTCATAGGTCTGCCTGCACGCCTTCTCTAGGGTTGACTCCGTCAATTTAGAGATTAGTCCTGTCCACCTGGGGGCCATTCAAATATGACGTCATCATTTTTTGAGGATTTTTGGACCCCCCCTCCCCCCTCGTCATCATAAAATAGGCTTTTCTTATGGACATTTAACATAGACGTCATCATTCTGAAGACTCCCCCTCCCCCCAAAAATGATGACGTCATATTTGAACGACCCCCTAGTTGGCGAACTTAACTCTTCTTAAAGAAAACTCTTCCGCTTTCGTTTCAGATGATCGGTGCCATAATGATGTACATAATAATTCTCTTCCAATTCGAATTCCCAGAAGAAATCGACGGTTTGAATCCGGTCACAAGCCTCACATTATTCATATAAAAAGCGGGAAAATTAAGTTCTTCATTATGGGAAAACTGTTTACAAAATTAACTTTTGTTCCCTCTTCGCCATTAAATAAAATGACAAGTCATCACACAATGCAATATGAAGTTTTCCATCAGTATATTAAAGAAAATTCAAAATGAAAGTAGGAAAAATTTCCGATTTTTTCAAAATAAACAGCGCCTACTCCGTTATTTTGGTTCAAGTCCAATTCACCAGATTTTTTTTGTTGGCTCCTTACAAAAAAGCCAAAAATGGGCGTTGGGTACTCAGCACACCGAGGTATATATTTTCAATGCTGATTTCGTTGACTTTCATCTTAGTAGGAATATATCTCCTGTCGAAAATGCAGCATTACGACGCCGTTAAACAAAATCCTTACATGATATTGGGAGTATTAAGAATTTTGAGTTATTACCTTTATTCCGTTGCATCTGTCGTCCACGTCAACACCCAACACAAGAAGATTTTAAAAGTGATAAACGGGATTAAAGAATTGGATGAAATCCTACCGTTGCCCAAAATGAAATTAAAACATTTCGTTTTTCTATTCATATCCCAAGCTATTTACGGTTATTTCGTATCCCTTTTGTACAACCTATTCGTTGCCGTCGCCAATCACGGGGTCAAAAGTTACACCCCCCTCTTCGGCCTGGCCTTATTACCCCCGGAAACGAACAACGTGTATTTCCTAACTTTCGTCATGTTTATCGGATTTTATTTAGATTTAATCCATTTGAGATTGAAGGAATTACAAGAGGAAGATGAAGGTCTTAAAAAAATCAAAACCGTCAGCAGCTTTCAAACGGAATCAGCTTCAAAAGCTGAGCTTATCGAAAAATTCCGAATTCTTTACGGCGAAATAAACGACATGAAAGAGGATGTGAACGATATTTATTCCGTTCACGTTTTAATGAGGATGGCATCCATGTTCATCGATTTAGTTTTTAAGATATTCGTCAACACTGTCATCTTCAAATTCGGAAGACCTGATTTGGAAATACTACCGAAAGTCAAATATATGCAAATATTTGCGGGGACAGCGGTCATCCTCCTCAAAACGGTGATGGCGATCATAATATGCCACAATACGGCCGAAAAAGGGAAGCAGATGGGGGTAACGGTGCACAGATTGTTCGAAGGTGTGAAAGACGTGAGCATCAGAGAAGAGGTATACTGAAAAATTTGTTTAAATATTTATTTTCAAAACCAGGCCTCAAAATAAAGATGATAAATTCGAAAGAAAGCAAACTCCTTTTACGTTCACGAATTTGCTTTTAAAGGTATTCAGTCACCCGAAGAAAAAATTAACTGATTTGTTCATTTTCAGCTGTCTATATTTTCTCTGGAGCTGCATCAAAGAGATCCATATTTATCGGCTGCTGGATTCTTCAATTTGGACAATACTTTCCTTTACTCAGTAGGTACACCAAACACGGTTTTTATCCCTCACAAAATAACATCAAGCTAATTCTTCTTTCTCAGATCGCCGGAGCAATCACCATGTATCTCATTATTCTCCTACAATTCAACTTCTCGGAACACATGGAAAATAACGTACATCCGATCACCAGTTTAAGCTATTTTTTATAAAATTACATAAAATGCATCAAACTTTCTATAGCATCTATGTTATCCGATACTTTAAACTTGAACTGTATTAAAACTATCGTGTACATTGTCACAGCTCCGATCATCTAAGAAAAATGGATTTTTAAAAAATAAGAAAAAATGTTAATAATGAAAAATTTATTTACCGCATAAAGTAACGTATAGTCTATGTTAAAAAACCCCAAAGCAGTAACGTAAGGACTCCTGTGCAAAATCTCCATAGAAAAAGCTGTCAGCTAAAATTAAAAAAAAGAAATCCTAAGAAGACCCAGATCCTCATAAGAAATGTCTAGCGATCACAGTCTTCTTACAATAAAGCTTGGAAAACGCTTATTGTAAGAAGACTTTTATCACTATTAGGAATACAAAGCGATCGCGGTCTTCTTACATTTAACACTTAAAAAAGCCATTTTATGAAGACCTCAATCTCCATGCACAGCACCAAATCATCGGGGCCTTTTTAAATTACCTCACTTCTAATGACGGAATCCTTCGTCTCGTAAAACAATCTATGCACCAAAACTCCCGTTTTCTTCATTTTCCTCGATATCATTTCGCAGATGTAGGCGACAACATACATCTTTACGGCGTTTGAAATGAAGATTAGTCGAATTTGATGAAATTTAATCATGGGTAATTTTTCTCCGTACGGCACCCACAAACTCGATATGGTGATGTTCAAAAAAATAATAAATACCAATTCGATCAAAACATACCCTAAAGTCAAAATATTATGAACGGAGTAGACTCTGTTTATATCCTCTTTTGCTCCGTGGACTTTTCCGTAATACAGCCTCATTTCATTAAGATTTTCCCACGTAAGTAAATTCCGTTCTTTCTCAAACGGTTTAACGCGGTTCCGGAAAAACGTAAACCCGGCTTTCGGGTACCTCATCATTTTTTCTAAATTATCGTGAATGACGGAGATAAAAAACGAAAACGTGAGGATGGTATCCAAAAAAATAAACTGATTGATCTCCGGAAGGAGTCTTATCACACCGTCCAAGACTTTCCCAATATGGACTATACGCCTATTATCAGAATTACCGTAGACGGATAACGTTGTGTGCAAAATTCCGACGGTAAGAGAATATAGGACTTGCGAAATCGAAAGCCAAGTCACGAGCTGGAGATTCCACACAGACAACGGAATTTTACTTTCCCAGTCTCTGAGATTGTTACACAATTCCGACAATTTCAAAGATTTACTGGTGAGGTGAACGGTCGAAATAAAAACGTAGAGGTAATAAATTAATATCCTCAAAAAACCTAATAAATAATACGGATCACTTTTCAATGTCGAAAATTCCAAATTTCGAGTCAAAACTACCATCGATAATATCACGTTGATCGTGGGACCGAAATAGCTGATGTAGAGACGGATTTTCCCGACGACGAACGTTCCATCCTTATCGACTTTGTAGGGAACTAAGAGAAACACGGTAGCCATGTTCATAACGACTTTCAGTAGTCCGGTGATACTTTTGATGTAGGTATACTTCTGTATGGACTTCAACATGATTTGGAAGACGGAAAATGCGGTGCTGAAAATTTACAACAGGAGAGGATGCGCAGAGCATTTTGAAACTAATTTGATTGTTCTAATGGGAGTAAGCAATTATTTTAAATATAATTTAGTTGATCAATACCGTGAGTTGATGTCATTTCATTCAGAAACAATGTGGGGGCTGAAGAAAATAGAGAGCTATACCTACATCAAAAGCATATTTGGATTAATCAGAACGATGCTGTTTATGCCTAGAATAATGCTCGTCGTACCTTACATTGAAAAAGACGGAAAGTTCGTATTGTGCCCAATTAATATCTGGATCGGCTATCTTGTCACCACGACCAACATCTTCGTAACCGGTTTTGTGCTGATCAAAAACTCGGATTTAACGAAACTAAAAACGAATCCTTATTACCTGTTAGGTTATTTGCGGATACTTATTTATTATTTACACGTTTTCATATCGACTCTCCACGTTAACAGGAATCACGCCAAAGTCGTGCACATAATTAACCAATTCAAATGTATAGAATCTAAAGTTCAGCTATCAAAGTCTCACCTAAAAATTATGACATGGCTTTCAGTACTACAACTAGCTTACGGATGTTTCATCTGGTCGGTCCGATTTTTGTTAACCACGCACTCCGCCGGAGACAAAGGAATTGTTATTTACTGCAGAAAAATCATCGATGGTTTCATAAAACATCTTCCGGAGGTGAATCAATTTATTTTTGTGGATTTTCTGCTAACGATAACGTTCTTCGTAGCAAGGATTCACCAAAAATTGGAAAAAATATCGAAGGATCAGAATTATTTTTCAAAAAACGAAATGGATTCGTCGAAGCCAGATGAGCTCTTAACGTGGGACAAAATTAACGCCTTGAGATTGTTGTACGGAAAAATCCACGATTTAAAAGAATTTTTAAATGAGATTTATGCCATTCATAACCTGCTCACATTCGGCTACATTTTAATGGAACTGGTATTCGTCATTTTTTTGAATATAACAATAACGAACTTGTGGAAACCTTACGGAGAAAATTTAACACTGATAAATTTTCAACAAATAATATTCATTTTACTTACGAATGTAATTAGATTGTATACCGTAACATTCGTATCTCAATTTATGACGAGGAAAATGAAAAGGACAGGGATTTTAGTGCACAGATTATATGGCAAGACTAAAGATGGCGAAGTGAGAAGTGAGGTAGTACCAGGACCTATAAGAAATCACCTTGGTGGAAAATTAAATCGGAAGATCAGGACTTCGGGAAATCTTTCTTGAACGAATTGGTGTAGTCTTGAAAAAATAGGGCAATTCTAAAAGTCAGCAACTTTTTTATCGAGTTTTGCTTGACATTCGACTGCTTTTTCCCGAGATTGATCCAAACTTGTTTCGATTTAATATTTTCCCACCAGGGTGTATGGAAAAAACCATTCACTAACAATTGTTTTCTATATGTAGCTGACAGCATTTTCGACGGAACTTCTCCACAGAAACCCATATATTAATGCGGCTGGCTTCTTCAACATCGACTACACATTGTTGTACGCAGTGAGTAATGTTAAAGTTCCTACCCAACTTGAAATATGACAGTGTGACAAAAAATCATCAAATATGACAAGAAGTTTAATTCTGTACCTCAGTGCAGAATTAGAACAAATTTTTTTCACAAATTGCAACTTCTTATTTCCAACCCGACTTTTGAGTACATACGATTTCAAGCGTTGTCAGTGCTTATTTGTGACTTCTGCTCGTTTACTTTCAAGTAAACGGAAGTAAAGCAAAAAAAGTTAATTGGCAGAAGACACTAATTAGCTTTGCCAATACTTGAACTTTGCAAAAGCCGGGTTTGAAATAAGAAGCTTCGATTCGTCAAAGGAGCTCTGTACAAGGATAAAACGGTTTCGTAAAATGTACAGTCATTTTTGTATGTAAAATGATTACTGAATGCTGTGTTAATTACAATACAGACTGTCAAATAAAGTTTGCTTAAGCTTAATTTGACAGAAGATGTTTTTAATGAGTAAAAAATACGTTCAAAATCTGGTAAATTTCTTGGTTCGAAATAATGTAAACAAAACATTGTAACTTGCAAAAAGTCGAAAAGGCTTCCCTAACTAGAAAATTCTGAGACACCGCTGGATAAAAAGGAAAGCTTTATACTCACGCGTTTGCAGACTACTATTTTCATAAAGATTATAGATTAACATTTGCAGATAGCGGGGTATCGGCCGGTATATAACTTACCTGAAAAAGAAAAAAAAATTTGAATAAAGACAATTTTGTAAACCAATTGACAAACCAAAGACAATTTTGTTGAAAAAATAAATATACGTACAAATAGCATTGAATATCGTTTTCATATTATTTACATATAGTTTTACTGTAAAACTGCAATAATCCAAGATTAGTGTCATTTTGACCGAAGATACTACAATTCAATATACATTAACTAACGTATTACTGACGTTAAACTTACTGTTTTCTACACTACCAGTAATATTAGTAAAAGTGACTAATAATCTAAGTAATTGTATAGTCACAGTAAGCAATGTACTGAGGTACACAATTATTCTTGGTCCCTTAAAAATCCAATGAGGTTCATAATGACAACTTTTGACTCAATTAATTTTTATTCGCAATTTCATTAGAGAAACTGAAAATTCAATACGATTTTTTTGAGTTTTCTAGATGATTGGTGCCGTAGCAATGTATACCATAGTTCTACTTCAATTTAAGTTCCAAGTACCTGATGGTATAGATCCTGTCGAAAGTCTTTTTCATGTCATGAGGTATTTCATATTATGAAGTACGCTTGATGATGCCAACAACCGAGAAAATTAACTAAAACAGTTAATAAAGACAAAATGGACCTAAGCTGCAAACATACTTTGTTAACTGCTTGAGAATAAAAATTGTAAAAAATTCATTTGGTGTTAATAAATATTTAATTTCTTAAAGCAATATGTATTTACATTTAAAAACCATACAATGACACTTGGCCTGTTCCCCCCCCCCCCCCTTTCTTCGGGAATACGACGATCCACCCGTTCCTCCCTAGACCTTAAGGTAAAGTGTACTTGACGGGTTTTTCCCGCCCCCCTTCCTCTCTCTTGTCTGGACCTTCTCGACGAATGTCACATATAAGAAAAAGATTCAAACAAGACCCAATAATCAGAATATGGGCTAGCAAATAACATTTCCTTAAAGAAGTTCGTCTCGAATGATTTTTGTCCAGAAACCTATTCTTCTTAGAATAAGAGTCCCTTAGAAATGGTCCAAATTTTCTCTACACGAACGAGCATAAACTCTTCACCGGGTTCATTCCATTAACGACTTCCGGAAAACGAAACTGGATCAGCATGATTATGTACATGGTAACAGCTCCAATCATCTACAAAAAATCGACAAAAATCATCATCCCAAGGTTTTGTCATATGACATTCACCAATCTTACGGTGTAAAGAAGTGTAAAGTCCACATTAAAAAAACCAGCCGCAGTTACGTAAGGACTCCTATGCAACATTTCTATCGAAAATGTAGAAAGCTGAATACAAAAACCTCGTAATTACTCTTTCCGTTTAAAAATTAACTTCCAACTCTTTAACCGACCTCATTCCTAACATCAGGGTCTTTCGTATTATGATATATCCTGTGCAGTATAACTCCCGTTTTCTTTGCTTTCTCAGTCATGGAATGACAAATCAAAACTACAATCACCAACTTAAGGACTTGAGCTAACGTCCACATTGCAATCTGTTGAAATTTCAACAACGGCAGCGAGTCCTCGTCTAAGTCGTTCCAATATTGAAAAATCGTGATGTTGACAAACACGAAAAACACAATCTCTATGAATATCGAAGCGATCGTTAACAAAATGTGAACCGAGTAAATATCGTTGGCTTCTTCCTTCAAATCATCGATTTTCCCGTATAAATACCTCAAACGCTCAACTGATTCCAACATCGTAGGTTCTACTTTCCGTCTTCTCCTAAAACCAAAACGGACAACATTAATTCGGCACTGAATGTCGTCTGCTTGGCTCACTCACACAGCGTTCGTTAATTCGTAATCTAAATTAAAATCAACGGTTATCGCTTTCCCGTCTGCAAGTAAATCAAGTTGCTCATGGAGGATTTGGAAATAAAACGAAATGATCATAATGAAACTGGATGATGTCATATAAGCTACTTCCGGCATGTACATGTTAAGTATAGTAAGCATCATCCATACGTATGACCAGGAGGAACTAATGTTCCAGCTTTTAATGATCAACAGTATTATAGTTTCAAAACCGATGAGGATCATTTGTCCGAAAATAAAAGCAACCAAAATTCTGATTCTCTTCTCGCTGATACTGAGAACCTGATCCCATTCTTCGAAGCGATTAAGGAAGTTACACATTCTGGGACTGGTGGTGATATGCTGAACTGCATGGATGAGGATGTAAATGTAGTAAGAAACGGCACGAATGAATGATAAAAGTAAATAAGGGTTTTTTTTTATAACGGACAATGGCTGTGTCTGTATGAGAAGTATAGCGGATGCGGATGTTGCAAAAATGGCGAGGATAAAACCGAATATCAATTTCGTAGGACTTAATTTGATTTCGTCGTCTTCTGTAACCGTGAATGGTATAAGAGAAAGATATTTGGTGAACCGTAAGACCGACGTTAACATAAAAAATATTTTCCGATTATTCAGAGTGTTTTTCAATAGGGAAACATTTCTACCTAAACAGTCCATTATGATGACTAAGAATCAGGAAAACGCGAAAACAATTGAAAGTCGATGAGTCGGTTGATCTAATTTGAATAAGTGCGGGAGCACTTAGGTTTAATAAACAATAATGAAGCAAATGATGGGGTGTATGGGAGAACAAGTAGGAAGACATTCTCACTACTTATTTTCTCTGGCAAGGGAAAGTCTTGAGTTGGGTCAGAGTGAGCAGAACAGTTTGTAGCTAAGTGGGAAAGTTAATTAGTGTCTTTTGCGATCAATATTTCCGCTTAACTTCTTAATAAAAGAGAAGTCACAAATCAGCGTTGCCAACTCTTGAAACTGTGTATGTTTTGTAAAGTCAGATTCAAAATAAGTCTCAATTCGTAAAAGGAATTGTTCTAGTTCTGCCCAGAGATATTATGACAGCATTCAGCAGAAGGGAAAACAATCCCTATAAATGTCTGTTATAGCAGAGATGTTCCCAGACAACACAGGTTGGTTGAATAACGGTTGTGGCAACGTTCTGGTAACGAACGACGTTACCAACCAAAAATCACCTAGGTTGAACCGATAACGTTATTTCAACCTTGTGGATCATACTAGAAAACAACGTCGGTAACAGACCCAAAAGCAACCCGGTCATTTGAAAACTTTAATTTACCGTTGTGGCTACGTTATGTGACAACGAGTGATATAGGTTATTCTTGCAACTACCAGCAACGGCAGAACACTGCAATTTCCAAAACGAATGGTTCATACAGGAACTAGTGGTTTCTGCGACCATAGTCTGAATGCAATGATCGTTCAAACGCCGCAAGTCAAATTTTAAACTTCTAACGATCACAATGGGACGATGGAAGATCGCATCTCGGCGATTGAAGTTTACAGTTTGCACTGCGACGTTTGAACATTCGTTCCGCAGGAAAAAGGTTGCTACAACTTTCAGTAACAGCCCACTCTGGCATGTTGTTAATGCTGCTACATAGCACTTACTACTTACGTCGAATTATCATTTTTAACATGATCCAAATCCGCAGAACACTTCACCACTTCCTGTAACCTCGTTTGCAACAGCTCAAACCCAAAACTGACCCATAACACAAAAGAAAGGAAATGCAAGTGGATGGCTTCGTAATATAGGAAACATATGTAATACACAACTTCGTTCACGAGTTTCCACCAAGAAAAATCGTTGTCCGACAGTAATATTAAACATTTCTGGTAAATGCTAGCACCGAGCATGGAGAGCATTTGAAGCGCAACAATAATCATTAATTTTTTAACTACGTGTTTGGGGAATACGATTTCCTTTTCCAGTTTTAACAAACGATTCATTAATTCAACCAATTTCCCGTGGTTTTTGTTTGTGGAACAACTGCATGTGAAAATCGCAGCCTGCATGAAAATTAACTGGGTAAAACCCAAAAAAACGTATGGGTTCGCCAGCAATTCGTTGTAAGTTATACTTAACAATTCTGGAATAACTGAAGATAAATTCCCGACAATAAGAAAAACCCATGCGAAACAATACAACTTTTTATTCAATGTGTAGAAACCGTTTTTGTCTAGTTCTATCGGAATTAAAATAACGGTGAAATATTTCGAAAAAATATGCGTGTATTTTATCAAAGTCGCAAAGTCTTCAACGTGAAAAATTTTCATCCTGAACAAGTTTTTGTCAGCGAATATGAAGAATTTCGAAACCTGCAACCATGTAGATTTATGTCGATTATTTGTCATTATTTTTCCCCGTTTCATTTGTTTGTTTTATCAGAGTTACCTTTAAAATGTTACCGTAGTGTTCAGTCTTGTGAACGTTGTAATTTATTATTAATAAAATATCACGCATAGAATGCAATGTATCTAGATCATAGCCCGTGATGATGTTTACCGATTAAACGAAACCCATCGGCTTGACGTTGTTCATTATTGTTCCGTTTCCTTCATACTAATAACTAGAAAATAAATATAAAATAGGAACGGCAATTCTGTAAAAATAAGTTTATTCGAAATGAAAATATTCACATGTAGTTTAATATCTAAAATTAAGAGATTATACTTCGATCGATTAGGAAGATCAACAATGTAACTTGTAATATTTAATTATTTGTAGCCTTCCAGGGCAAAATAATAAGAAAGTGACTTACTGGGTAGAGTTCAGGAATGTATACAAAAACAACTCAAAGAAAAAAAATGGCACACAAAATCCGTATCAAAAACATCACAACTTTATCTCAACTAGTGAAATTAACTATGAAAATCACAAGATATTTTGGATTAATTTTACCGTATAAAGAAGCGGAAAACGGCCGCTGGAAAATGGATAAGAAGGGTCTTTGGATTTGCAGCCTTGTGCTCATTACGGCGAATGTATTGTCATTCACTACTTTACTATCGAATGCGTTCATCGAAGACTTCGAAACAAACCCGTATGTAATATTAGGGCTGTCAAGATTAATATTTGTTCGGTTGTCACAATTTCTGTGCATACTTGTCACTATAAAAAATTACGACACAATTCTAAAAGCAGTAAACGATATGCTGGAAACGGATTCGATACACCCACTTCCGGAGAAAGAACTACGGAAGATTATTATAATCGTCTCTTGTGAAATATTTGCCGTTATAGCAGGTGGAGCCTGTTTCCGACTTTTAGGATTATTTTCCAGTGACAATTTTTCATTAATTAATATCGTCCGAGAAGTGCCTTCATTTGTTTGCCTGATTTACTACGAAGTGACGCAAATGAATTTTTTGTCCCACATGACATACATAAAGGCCATCGTCGGAATTCTGCAAAAACGTTTAAAAGAAGCCGTTGCGAATGATAGGGATTCCATAAGCCTGATTGAGATAAAAAAGGCAAAACCGGCAACGGTTTTAGAAAAATTAGAAAAACTGTTCTGTCTTTATGGGAGAATCCACGATATGAAGGATCAAGTGAATGATGTGTACTCAACAAATGTTATTCTGACCATCGCTTCCATTTTCGTAGAAATGGTATTTTTCGTTTTCGTTAATATAACGATTTTTCAATATTGGAAAAACATCGACGAGGAAATATTGCCGATAATGAAATTTGCACAAATCGCCTTGTGGACCATGATTCAATTTCTTAAATTGATGCTGGTGGTATTGATTTGTAATTCTATGACGGAGCAGATGAAAAAGACAGGAGTTGTGCTTCACAGGATATATCAAAATACTAGAGATAGCGCAGTTAGGAATGAGGTTCGTAAGGAGGTACCGGAATAGCACTAAAATCAAGATGTGATTAAGAATAGTAAGGCGTATGTTTGCCGGAAACAACAGGATCTATAACATCTCATTTTTCCCCCCGTCCCATTGCTAGTCCGCTGGCCTTTACCATTTACTGTATAGTGGCTTGAAATTACTTCATTGAGCATTTTCTTCAACTTTTTAAAACGATTTTAGACAAGAGCTGGTGAGATGGATCGAGCGGAATGAAATAAATAGGCTAAAATAGAGATCGTACCCTATATTTTAATAATGCTGTCCCTCCCTCACATGGCACTTAACCGATGGCAGACATAACGCAGAACTAACCTAACAATCTACTAACGACTGAAAAATAACTAATGACGCTGAAGCCTGCCCGCTCTGAGTGTATATCAGCTCGGGCTGCTTGGTCAGCGGTTCCCAGGCTCGATAGAGGGAATTCGTAGGAATCGCTGAATAAGCGATATGCAAATCCGACTATCGAGCCACGGGTAGCTTAAGGACTGTAACTAGGTTCGTTGGATCGAAATCACTTTTCAATCCCCGGTGTACCAGAGCCTTACGATAAACTTTTTATTGTTAGTTTATTAACGCGAATTTTCTTATTTCAGCTTTCTACATTTTCAATAGAACTAGTGCACAGGAATCCCAGTGTTACAGCAGCTGGTTTCTTCAACGTAGACTTTTCACTTTTATATGGTGTAAGTTGGAAAGAGCCAACTTCCTACTAAATAGACTAATTAATTTTTTTTTTTTTTAAGATGATTGGAGCAGTGACAATGTACATAATCATGCTGATTCAATTCAAATTCCCTGAAACTGTTAAAGAAATGAATCCAGTAAAGAGTTTATGTTCTTTTGTGTAATTGTGTAATTTACTGCCAAGCTAGCCAATAAAATTATTAAATAAGGTAATAATTAATAATTTCCGCAAGCTCGGAAATCTTGCTCGCAAGTTTCTCGCAAGCTTTTACAATCGATCGGTGAAAAAAAAAATCAAAAATTTCAACCTGCCGGGCTAACTTGAATGATCCATAATTAGTTATTAGTCATTAATCAATAAATATTAATATTTCTAATATCAATTTTATTCAAGGTGTAACACCAAAACCAGCCTGCTAAGATCTCATATTTATCGAAGTCCTGAAGGGTACGTAATTAAGAGGGGACAATGGCCTGAATTAAATTAACAATAGCAAATTTAGAGACCAATACGAAAGTTAATTTTTTGGAGGGAAAAAACTTTGAGAAAGAAAACCCGAAAATCCCGAATAAAGTCAAATCGCGAACAATCATGCATTACGCCATGACAAATATTTGACAACGTTTTAAAATATCGAGAAAAATCATACCTCGAGTGGGACTCGAACCCACGAAGGCCCTGGACACGCCTTGAAGTCCTATACGCGGACAGCGCTCTAACCAACTGAGCTATCGAGGCTTACACTCGAGCATATGAATTCTTCTCAATATGACTTATTAGAAGGATGGAAAGTTAAGTCGAAGTATACTTTTTGAAGAGAAATTTTTTACTCTTTTTCCGATTACATTTTTTCGAGTGTAAGCCTCGATAGCTCAGTTGGTTAGAGCGCTGTCCGCGTATAGGACTTCAAGGCGTGTCCAGGGCCTTCGTGGGTTCAAGTCCCACTCGAGGTATGATTTTTTCTCGATATTTTAAAACCGTTGTCAAATATTTGTCATGGCGTAATGCATGATTTGTTCGCGATTTGACTTTATTCGGGATTTTCGGGTTTTCTTTCTCAAAGTTTTTTCCCTCCAAAAAATTAACTTTCGTATTGGTCTCTAAATTTGCTATTGTTAATCCTGAAGGGTAACCCAAATTGCCGATTTGTAAACTCTCAACTGACATTTCAAAATCAGCACAAAATTTGGGTGTTTCAGCACAAATCATAATTTAATTACATGTAAGTTTATTACCAAACCCATGTTAACTAGTTTATAACCATTATAATTCATTTCGATGCCACATTGTAAATTAATAGCACTTATTTTTTAATAAATTATAATTTATGTAAATGAAACACTTTTCCAATATTGCTAAACATTAAAAAAATTAACTAATGCATCGTCAGTGCAAAATAAAACGATGAAGGGCATACGAAAAATATTTCATCCCACTTGTTTAGTCGACTGTTACAAATTTTTAATCCAGCTGGGTCGCCTTTTATTGATTTATCCGTATTATGTTACCGAGGGGAACATTGTCCAAAATTCTAAAGCACTGGAATGGGCTTCATTTTCCGTATTTTTCCTTTCCTTCCTTGTTTTCACATTCCTCCAAGTTCGAAACCGCGATATTTTGAAACAAATACACAACCCCTTTGTGTTACTATCGTTTGCTCGCTTCATTTGCGTCTTAGGTCACTGCTGTATTTTCATTTTTAAAAATAAAATTAATCATAAACATGTCGTACAAATTTTAAACGGATTTCAAAGACTCGAAAAAACATTTAAACTCACTAAAAGAGATTTGAGGACCACCAAAATTGAATGCTTGTTAATATCGTCATCAATAATTACGATACTCATATCCGGAGGTTTACTTTTTTATCCGGAAAGGTCTAGCACGTGGGATGCCGTTTTCGCAGCTACTTCATTATGTTACTGTACCGTAACATTTACCATATCGGAAATCACGATAGCTTTCACGTTCGATGTGCTTAGAAGATACGTGACAGCAGCACATCAGAAGCTCAGAAATCAATGGAACAGTTGGGAATTTTTAACCAATAACATTATCATCGATACCGTCCCAAAAAAATTTACGTGCTACACCAATAAACCGTCAGCCGGTGAACTAAGGCTTGCATACAGGGAGCTTTTAGATCTCAAAGAATATGCGAATAATATATTTTCACTTCAAATTCTGGCAATGGTAACTAACGCATTTACCGAATTGGTATTTTTCACTTTTTTGAATATTGTCGCTCTTCAATGCAATTCGGAGAGATATGCGGACGCAGACCTTTGGAGCGAAGTCCTGTACTCAAGCTCTTTGGCGTTAAAATTTGTGATGATAATATCGGTTTGTCACAAATTAAAATCGAAATTGGCGGAAACCGGAAAAGTCATTTTTGATGTGATATCAGTGCCTCAAAATATAGAAGCAAAAGAAGAAGTAAGCTTTCGAAAGTAATGCCCGGCGGAAAAGATGACGTCATAAGGACTGGTATTGAGATTCTAAATATTAAATAGAGGTATAAGATTTAGGCATTGAGATCCTAAATAACCATAGATGCGACAAAATCCATGCGGCCGCCATAATTGGTACCTATTTAATTATATACGAATGAGAGAGACAGAAAATGTATCTGCATCAAATATGGCGGCGCTCACATATATTTAATTCACGGACAGATTCAGCCAACAGGAACGCGAGAAGGAATGTCGCATCTCTTGTTATACATAATCTCTTAACTAATTAGGGATAGAGGGGCAATTTCAGCGATTTAAGCGTTTCGACGTCAAAAAGACGTCTTTTTTTTTAAAAAATTTTTTTGGTCCTGTCTCCTTAAAACAGACGTCAAAAACTATGACCGATAACAAGTGTCATTTGTGACATCTTATTGACGTCATTTCGAAGTCTAAATATATATACCTTTTAGGGTTGTAAAGGCGTTAATGAGACGTCCAAGAAAAGACAAATTTAACGTTCAAAATTCAATACTTTGAAAGTCGAAAAATCATTAAAATCGCGCGGAAAATCATGTTAATGATCGATGAATGACGTCTGATGTACACATAAAGTTGACGTCTTTGAGATGTTTAACGTCCGTCACCTTTTCCGCTGGGTTAATTTCTTGAAGATTAAATTTAATCACTTAGGACTAATTACCGTTTTTAGTTACAAATGCTTGCATCAGAATTACTACACCGGGACCCGCATATAACGGCTTTCGGGTGCTTCAACGTTGATTTTACACTTTTGTACTGCGTAAGTATTGACAGAAACATCTGCTTTATGAATAAACTGACGGAGATTGTTTCTCAGCTTGTCGGCTCAATATTCATGTACATCATTATACTAATTCAATTCAAATTTGAGGACCGGAAAGGGGAATTGCCCGCCCTCCAAGGACTACTTTATTTTCTATCTCTAGATAAACCGGAGGGAAATTTTAACGGATCATTCCATAATTGATATCGATCAATTATCACTCTGTACTACTCCTCTTTTCCATGAAGCTAAAAGGTAAGAATTAGAATTAATTATGAAAAACACTTCGCAATTACCCTCAATTCACTTTGACAAATTAACCTACGAGTCATAAGACGAAATTTCAATTACTACTTATCCAAACCCAAAGCACGCCAACATACAGTACACAGCTAAACCAGGAAAAATACTGCAATGTACGTCAATATGTTTGCAATAAACAAGGCAAAAATATTAAAATCTACCGACCAACCAAGCGACCAAAAATCAACTCTTAAATCGATTTTTCACATTCGGAATATCTACACCGTATTGAAACCGTTCTTGTACCTTTCTCGAATTAATTTCGCTGGTCCATATTACCTCACAGCCGACAATGAGTTGAAAACGTCCAAAATCGAAGCTATCTTCGGGCCGATTATACTTTTAATAGTCACAAGCACTCAAAGCTTCTTAGCAGAAACAACAAGGCGGTAAACCGGGAAACCCTCATGGGAAACCCATTCATGTTACTATCTTTGATAAGAGGCATGACATTCGGAATTTACTTCACGTTACACGCCTTTAAAATAACCAAAAACATCAAAAAAGTCCATATGATATTTCAAAAGCTAAAGGAGGTCGATTCCATCCTTCTTTTATCGCAGAAACAATTAAGGAGAGCATTTGCCTTCGAATGCGCTCTGGTCGCCTTGTGGATGCACATTTACTTTTATTTGGTAGTTCAAGTCGTTTTCAGGGAAGTCGAATTAAAAGATAAGATCAGAGTATTTTGCATCGTTCAAGACGTAACAACTCCGAACATGATAGAAATGCAGTTTGCAAATTTGATTTTCCTTGTTGGGATATACACCAAGTTGGTGCAAGACAAACTAAAGGAAGTATTAGAGTTTCATAAACCGGAGGATCTTAAGACTTTGAAAATGTTGTCGCAGTAAGTAAAATGATACTACAAGTTCAGATGTGGCTTTGAAGGCTTTGAAAGCCTTAGCTTCTGATAAAGGCACACGTAGAATGGTCCTTATACTGAAAGACCATTCTGTGTGACAATACCCGATTTCAGAATTGAAATTCCACATTTCTATACTTTACAAGGTGCCCCAAAAGCTGCAATGTATTCAGACAGGAGTGAAACCTAGATCGGGACTCAACGGTGCATTTGCGTGGAGTTTGTTTATTGCGGCCATCTTCCAATATGGCGGATGTCTCGTGATGCTAAAATGAAAGATGCCGTTCGTTCTATTGTCATTCGGCCTTTCTCTAGTGATGTTAAGCAAGTGGTCAATTCGTGTATATACAGTATATATACGATATATTTAGCTTATGGACGTATATACACGACGATTAAAATATACCGCATATTATATTTAATATCCAATGATGTTAAATATACGGTATATTTGGATCGTCTTTATACTGTGTGGTATACATAGTAAATCATTTTGTTTTTTTAACAAACCCGCTCCACACACCCCACCATATAACATTATATGTTTTTATGTTATATTTTTAACATAACAAAAATAATCTTGTTATGTTAAAAATATAACATAAAAACATACGCTGCTGTGGCAATATTTGTTTATTGTGTTATTATTTACAAATAAAGTAAGTAAACCGGTTTCAGCGTAAAAAAACGGTTACAAACACACAAAATGTTTGACTGTATATGTACTGTAATGTTTAGCTTATGGGCAATGTATATTACGGTATATGTATATACCATATTTATATACGAAAAACCAAGTGTATAACATCACTACCGCTTTCAAAATCCAAAAAGATAATCGAAGACATCTAACTTATTCCAAGATGGCGGCCGTCTTCATGGCTACTCTGCCACCTTACTTAAAGGCGGAGAAGAGTTGTTCTGATTGAGATGGAAACGAACAGACAGAGTTCCCCTCCCTTTTATTTATACGATTATAAGCAATTTAAGAATTACATTTTCACAACTTCGGCCATTTTTCATCCCTCCTCCCTCTTTTGTCAGCAAAAATACAAGTGTTGTTTTACGGAAATTGAACAATGCCAGGATCATTTTGTCCTCCCCGCCTTTTTCCAAGGTGATGAAATAATATTTCCATTGCCACCTTCTTATTTTCAAAAAAACTAATTAACCAACAGTCCGAAACATTCGTTTCGTCCCCTCATAACTCATTATAATTCCAAACACTTAAAGTAATAACACAAAATTACTCAACAAAATTATATTTTCGAAAACTATTGCAGTTTGGGTCCTCTAGTTTAACGAAAGAAGAAAAAAAAAATGCATTTACTACAAAAGCTATTTTCGCAGATGAAAAAGCCCATGGGCATGGTACAATTTATACAACACATCTATTTTTATTGTAGAATATTCGCTACAGCCCCATATTCATTTGAGTCGGTTAATGAATTGAAAATTAAGAAAATCGAAGCTATAATAAGCTTTGCTATATATCAAGCCATCGTTTTATATTTGGCAGTAGTAACATACCAAAAATGTAATTTTTTCGGTATGATCAACAACCCTTTCATGCTTTTATCCTTCTTCAGAGTGTCTATCTTCACATTTTACATTTTTCTTTACAACATCAAAATAGCAATGAATCATAAAAGAAATAAAAAAATCCTTGTAAAATTGGGAAAGATTGAAAATGAAATGGCTGTGCATGCACCACTGAGAAAAATTTTATGGATTGCAGTATCAATCATAATATTCGGTATGTTCGGATCGGCTTGTTTTCTACTTTTACTATATCAAACAGCGGAAAACGTTGAAAGCTTCATATATAGTGTGCTATTTATGGTAACTGTAAATATGGTCAATTCTGTCGAACTCCAAGTTATAGTTTTAGTTTTTTTTTTCCAATTATATTCAAAGATGATTCAAGAGAAATTAAAGACAGAAATGGAAATCTACAAAAATAAGTACGCAAAAAGGTACAGTAAGTCTGCATTTAATACTAACCGTGTAAAGAAAAATCACATTTTAATTACAACTGCCCCGTTTTCTGCAAATTAAAGTTCGTCGGAAGTCAACTGACGCACCTCCATTAGGGTGGTTCGAAAATCAACTTTTTTGGAATTTCAAAACTCTTATATCGGGAAAAGTTTCTTTATAGGTAGAGTATCAACCCTGAATTTTTTCAGATTTTTTGAACGGCATCCTGAGGTGTCAAATCGGCCTTGAAATTTTCAAAAAGCTCATAAAAGGGCCGAAAATGAACCTTTTTTTTTTTGCATAAAAGACCATCGATTCCTATCGGAAATTTCGCGTAGATTACGAATTTGAAGCTGAAAATTAGTTTTGGTGCACGGTTTTTGAGCCACAGGCAAAACGCCATAACCTGGTTTTTAGAGCTTTTAAACCCAGCCTGTAGCTCAAAAATTATACACCAAAACTAATTTTCAGCTTCAAATTCGTAATCTACGCGAAATTTCCGATAGGAATCGATGGTCTTTTATGCAAAAAAAAGAGGTTCATTTTCGGCCCTTTTATGAGCTTTTTGAGAATTTCAAGGCCGATTTGACACCTCAGGATGCCGTTCAAAAAATCTGAAAAAATTCAGGGTTGATACTCTACCTATAAAGAAACTTTTCCCGATATAGGAGTTTTGAAATTCCAAAAAAGTTGATTTTCGAACCACCCTAACCTCCATCATAAATATGATAGGAGAGAGTCTGTTCCGATGTTTCGTGAACGTGTGATGTGATGACAAGTTAACGCTAACATGAGCGAGAAAACGTTTTGGTCACATGATTTCATTTTCATATCTCGGCAGGCAATGACAAAACACCAAGCGTAAATCTCACAGACAGCCGTTCAAACCGGCCGTAAACTGTAGGTCCCATATGACTGTGAGCATGCGCACAGGTGTATGTGAGAGATCACCTTGATCGTACTTGAGTAAAAAACTAAGAAGAAAAACCCTAATCACATAAACCGGCAAAAAAGACTACCTCCAATTATGTTTACGATGAAAGTATGTCCGTAGACCTCCGACGCACGGAATATAAATAAATGATATCTTGTGGGGCAAAAATTGCAGATAGGTCATTTCTATTTGCACTGCAACATATATATTCTAAAATAACCCTAATTATTCTGACGAAAAAAGTAGAAATACAACCAAATGACCATGACAGAATATCGATGGCCATGGAATTTCTCATTAGGTAAGTCCGTTAGAGGTGACCCGTAGCCTATTTCATCTCGCGTTCGACTATCAATCATGAGATACGATGGGCCATGCTTCTTTCTATCTTAGTTTCCCAGCATGGAATTTTTTTCAGGTTCTGATAACTTATTGCAAATGCTTGCTGCATACTTAATGCATCTAAAGTAGGATGTACATCTTTGCTCATCAGGTTGACTATTTCTGCCCTCTATTTAGATGCTAGGGGAGGAGACAATGGTCCGATAATTTTCTCTATATCTCTGTTTAGAGATATTTTTGAATATGAAGTATTGGGAAAAAATTTCATTTTAGGGTCTGCGTTATTGTGGGAACCCGCTATTTAGAGGAAAGCATACATAGATTTATGTGGGAAAATATCCATTCCGAAGGTGTCCGCATAGAAAGGTATTACTGCAGTTTGCCTTGATTGTTTTTAAAAATTATGTGACTGCAGGTTCAACCGCTCGTGTTGGTGCAAACTTGTGGCCACAAATTTCAAAAAATAGTCAAAACAGACTATCTCCAATCATGTACATGATCGATACAAAGTGAGTCAACTGATCTCCGGCGCACGAAAATGACTTTTGTATTCGTTTTTTTTTTCTCGACATTTATTAATTACCTAATCGTTTTATTTACCAACGAATTACTTTTCATGTGTTCTAACCGAACCGACTCAATCATTTTCTGAACTTCATTACAGCTAATAACTATTTTTCATTCTACTAGCTCTTGCATTTAATAATTTACTTACGGTACATTTAAGAAAAATTTAACGGAACCCATTTTTCCTGTTTACATAAAATTGGTACCTTCCTAAGTCCAAGATAAGATCAGTGATAGCTTACCTGGAAATTAAAAAATAAAGAAAATTAAAATAACAAATTACTGGCAAAATCCACAGTCACTAAGATATTTACAGGGTAAATACAGGATTACAGAGTAGAATAAGGAGTTTCTTCGACATCACTGTAATTACGATTTCAACAATAAAAGGCACTCATATTAATCATAAAAATCCATAATTTTGTTTAGTGCAAAATGACATTTAAGTGACAAACCACTACCCAATTCGAAACCTTCAACAAAAAGCTTAAAAAAATGGAAACACTAAAAATAATATTCTGTCAGCCGAAAAATAGAAGCGTTTCGTTAGTTTTAAAACCATTTTTGTTACCATCTAGACTCAACGGCACTGCCCCTTATTCATTCGGATCGGACAACGAATTAAAATATCATAAAGTCGAAGCTTGGCTGAATTTCATACTATACCAAGGAGTGGTTCTGTATCTCACATTGATAGTCTACAAAAACTGTTACTTTTTTCAAATGTTCGGTAACCCATTCATGTTCTTATCCTTTATCAGAGTTTCCATATATTTATTTTACGTGTTTATTTACAATATAAAATTGCAATGGAATCATAAAAGAGTCTTGGTTATCGTGAGAAGATTTCAAAGAATTGAAAAAGAAGTTTCTATGCAGGAGCTCTTGGGAAAAGTTCTCAAAATCGAAATGATCGCTCTCGTTTTGGGCTTTGTTTTATCGGGATTGTTCATACTTTTTCTGGTCAAATCGTATGAAAATATTGAAACATTGGCGACTAGCATTCTTTTGGTGTTAAGCGTAACCATGCCGAACACAGTTGAATCCCAAGCTATGGTTTTCGTTGTGTTAGTACACTTGGTTGTCATTCATGTTCAAGAGGAATTAAAGAATATAATGAAGATAAATAAAAAGAAGTGCGTAATAAATTAAAAGGGGATAAAAGTAAATGAAGAGAATTTTTTCTTGCTTAATTTCAGGCAGTATGTAAGCGAATTGAATCCGACGGCAGCTAAAATATCCAAACTTCGAGTGATTTATTTTAAAGTTATGGAGTTAAAACACTACGTAAATGACACTTATTCGTTCCAAATGTTCATAACTCTTACGTCGTTCTTCATAGAATTTATTTATTTTACGTTCTTCATAATCGTGTTGCTGAGAACTCCTGACAGGCCAGATTTTAAATTATCTATCGGTAAAATAATTCAAATTTTTATCTGGACGTTTTCGCTTAGTTTTAAAATAATATTAATCGTCGGTTCTTGCAATATGACGACCCAACGCATGAAAAAAACCGGAGCGATAATTAATAGTTTCCTAATAAGACAAACGGACAAAGAGACTAGAAACGAGGTAATGAGTTAGATATTATCGCCAATTAAATCGTATTATGCGTGACATTTTTTTTTTTTGCAGCTGTTGCTTTTTTCCACTCAATTAGCAAATTCCGATCCGTACATAAATGCTTTTGGGTTTTTCAATATTGACAATTCCTTATTACATTCGGTAGGTAGGGAAGCCTTAAAGGATCACGGCACTTGCTGATATGCTCACCATCAGGCGTGACATTAGCACCATCAGTCGTACAATCAAAACAACCAATTATGCAATCAGCACTGTCAGTGCAGAGTAGCTGTTTTCTCGAGAAATTTAAAAATTCGGCACCACTTCTTGAACCTTTTTAAATTCCTGCACCTCGGTGAGATGTCAGTTTCGATGCATGAACTGATACTAAGCAGATCGACAAGTTCCGTGATCACTTCGGGTTTCCGTAGGGCAAAAGACGTCCCTTTATCTTTTTTTATTAAAAAACTCATAAAAACATTTAAATTTCAGATGGTAGGCGCCATAATGATGTATATAATCATACTTCTTCAATT
Organism: Liposcelis bostrychophila; assembly: GCA_037577465.1. Taxonomy (NCBI): domain Eukaryota; kingdom Metazoa; phylum Arthropoda; class Insecta; order Psocodea; family Liposcelididae; genus Liposcelis; species Liposcelis bostrychophila. The sequence continues at coordinate 26,502,942 of CM075211.1, read as the reverse complement.
TCAATTTCCGCAGTACGAAAAAAAACTCAATCCAATTGCAAGCCTGTCATATTTTCTATAAAGAAAATAATATAATTAATTTTCTAAATTACGAAAGTTTTTAGATTTCCGAAATTGCACGAACTTTCCTTAACAGCAAGACACATCGCAAATGGGATGTCAAAATGTTTTGCTCTCAGTGCTCTGTCTGCACTTAATGGTTACCTTCCTCCTAGGCACCCTGACACCCTAGGCGTTCCAGAACTTTGCTCTATAAACTAAAGACATGGAACATATATGGGTATCCGGGTGTCTAGGAGGAAGGTAACCATTAAGTGTAGACAGAGCATACTATAGATTACCATAGACCGTTCATTTACATCCGTCATTTATTTCCAATTTATCTCTATTACGTGGCAGATCAAAACAATTTGGAAATTTCAAAACCGAGAGACCGTAGTTTTACTCTTGAGTTGCAGAAAAAATTTACCTTTCCACTGTTCTAGCCGAAAAACCAACAAAAAGTTATTCAAAGTTGCAGACGCCACAATCGTTATTTATTAATTGCGATTGCCAAAGAAATTAATTCCGTCAATAACCTGTCACTTTTCACATCAACTGAATAAAAGAATAAATTTATCAAATTATCAAATTTTTTCCCTTCGAGTTAATAGCACGAAATCCACAGCTCGTGCAGCTCACTATGTTTCGAATTTTCCCAACTCAGTGCCTAACTCATTGCTGCAAGCCGTTCATTTACTTTGGCCGCTTATTATTAATATATCCGTACCATTTAACTGAAGAAAACAATTTAGAAACTTCTAAAGCGAAAGAATGGATCGTTTTTATCACATCCATCGTAAGTGTCATTATTTTCAGCGCCATACAAATTCACAATCATAACGTTGCTTACCACATCAAGAATCCTTTCGTCGTGCTATCATTCATGCGGTTCATTTTCATATTGAGTTACTGGGGGATTTGCGTTGTTCTTAACAAAATCAATCACGTTCACGTAATCAAAATCTACAAGAGATATCAGAAATTGGAAAAATTTTTCGATTTGACAAAATCCGACTTACGGGACATTCGGAATACTTCCGTCTTATTGACGATGATATCCCTCATTACCTTCTCAAGTGGATTGTACGTCCTTTATAGAGGGGTACAGTACCCCTTCAAATGGATTAATCTCTCAACGCTTTTAAGAGTCTACAATACCGCGATATTAAGTTTAACGGACGTGATCGTTGCTTTCACGTTTGCCGTTACCACGAAATTGTTAGTGTGGCTCATGAAAGGCTACGAGATCACGGAAATTTCGAAGACTGGGAACCATTCACAATTAAAAGAAAAACTAAAAGTTCGAGTCTAACGCCAATCCTCGAATTGAGACTATCTTACAGAGAATTGTTGGACCTAAAGGAATACATCAACGACACATTTTCGTTCCATATTCTTTTAACGGTGGCAAATGCATTCGTCGAAGCCGTTTTTTTTACTTTCATGCACATCGTAGCCGTTCAACACAGTTCAGACAGATATAATCAGCCAGATTTATGGAACTTCACGGCATATTCATGTTCGGTAATGGCGAGATTCGTGGCGATGGTCGTGGTTTGCGACAAGTTAAAATCGACATTATCGAAGACTGGAAAGATTGTTCACGATATATTTTCGGTTCCTCAAGATAAGGATAGTTGCAAACAGGTACAGAATACAGAATACAATAAAGTCTGTGAAGTTGGTCACCATAAAAAATTACACGACTCAGGGGAGATATCACTACGTCACTATTACACAATTGTATCTGCAATCTTCAGTTTGACACTAGTTTCCCGTGCGTTGAACATAAGGAACTACTGTCAAGCTCAACACTGCAGATTATTTTATTTTTTCATTATTTTCTCGCTTTACGAAATGGCTTCGCAAATGGTTAACACTGTAAAAGTTATCACAGTCAATGTTAATTCTCTCAGAGAGAACTTTAACTCGCTAAACCTGCTTATAAACAGTAACGACTTTTATGATTATATTTTTTTAATGTTAAAAAAAAAATAGATGAACACAATGTCTCATAACGATGTCAAATTTTGGGAAATGTTAAATTCTTGAAAGCTTTAGATTTAGGCGAAGAGAATTCGAAGAAGAAATAAGGTGAATTTATAAAAAGAATTTCAAATGCTTATATATATATCTATCGCCGTAAGCGACTTCACTGTAACTCCATTTTGTAAACAACTCGAATAGAACCTTTGTTGACAAAAGGTAAGCATCGGTAACTATTTTTTGTTCACAAAATGGAGTTACGGTTAAATCGCTTACAACGGCAGTGACCATCACTTTGCCGTTTGGTTTTCCAAGATTTCCAACTTCACAGATTTCATTGCCTTTCACACAGGAATTGCAGGTCACAACCAGAATTTTACCCCAATTCCCTATTTCAGTTGCACATTTTTGCATCGGAATTAATACATCGAGACCCCCACGTAACGGCTTCTGGATTTTTTAAAGTAGATTTTAATCTTTTATATGGCGTGAGTATTAAAATGTGTAAATTGATGTCCTTAATAAATAACTAATCGATTATGAATATTGCAGCTTCTCGGCTCCATATTCATGTATATCATTATCCTCTTCCAATTCAAATTCGAAGTTAAGTACGGAGAAATGAATGCGCTGCAAGGATTGATCTACTTTCTGGAATTTGATAAACGGAATTACAATATTTCCTATTAATTAAATACTCATTGTTCATTTACAATGGTCAAAGTACAACCGAAAAAGGTATAAGCTATGCTATAATGAGGCCCCAGTATTCATTGCCACCTTGTTTCGTTCAATTAGTTCAATTACCACCTTCTACTCTTCTGATTTGCCGAATACGCCTTCCTTCCTCCATTTGGCTGCAGAGAATGAGTCATTCTATTTGTTAGCTCATTCCTTTCTCGGCTGTAAGCTTATTATCTCCATTATCCTACTAATCCTTCTAAGTATTTACTAAGTTCTATCAAGGGGCGCTGATTCGTGCCTTCTCGTTTATTTCGAAATAAACGAAGGAAAGCAGAATAATCAACCAGCAGAAGACACTAATTAGAGTTGCCAACCTTTAAAACTGTGTATGCTTGGTAAAGTCGTGTTTGAAATAAGAAGTTGGAAACTGTAAAATGATTTGGGTCTAATTCAGCATTAAGTTATATAGAATAAGTTAAACCCAAAAACTGCACTTCTGCGCAACTACAATCGTTTAAAAGCTTTTAACCTAATTAAACATAACGATGCGATAAGGCTTACAATAACAAATTAAATTAATAAGAAGACAATCCCACATATCCTGAGCAGTGTCACAGTTCCGAGTTAATGATAATCATGGAAATTCTCAAAAAAATATTTTCACAGGAGAAAAAATCAATCGGCCTTGTACAATTTTTACTGCCTCTTTACCTTCATTCTAGAATATGTGGAGCGGCTCCGTTCTCGCTTAATTCGGACAAAGAACTCAAAATCAACCAATTCGAATCTTGGATAAATTTCCTATCTTATCAAGGCGTCTTCATTTACTTAACATATTTAAGTTACCATAAATGCGACTTTTCTCAAATGATCAGCAATCCGTATATGCTTTTGTCCTTCTTCCGGATTTCAACGTTTTTACTTTACCTTTTCATTTATAACATTAAATTAAAATTGAATCATAAAAGAGTTCTAAAGATCTTTAAAAAATTTCGGAAGTTGGAACAGCAACTCAACGTCCAAGAGCCCTCAAGGAAACATCTTAGAAATCAAATAATTATAATGATATGTGGATTCGTTTTCTTTCTTTTTGTCGTAATTTCTGTTTCTAAAACATTGGACAATACTGAACTTAATTTTCCACTCATCATTCTTTGGGTATCATCGCACAATTTGCCAAATACTGTCGAAACACATGCGATGTTTTGGGTCGGACTGTTGCAAATGTTTATCAAACAAGTCCAAGATGAAATAGAGAATATAATGGTGGCATATAACATAAAGTAAGTTCTAGAAAAAAAAAATGCATTAGAAAAATTAAGGTTGAAAAAATGTTTCAGGCAATTCGTTGGTACAGTCTATCCTACAGCACCTCAAATATCGCGACTTCGAGTGCTTTACTTCAAAATCGTGGAATTAAAACAATATATCAACGACACATACTCTTTTCAATTGTTTATTACATTGACGTCGTTTTTGATAGAAACAATTTACTTCATCTTTGTTATAATCGTGTTGCTGAGAACACCGGCCGGAAATGATTTTAAATTTTCGGTCGGTAAATTCATAAAAATGTTAATATTGGCAGTCACATTAACCTTCAAAATACTAATAATCATCGGATCTTCCAATACAATAGCTCAGCGATTTAAAAAAACTGGATTGCTAATTAATAAATTCTTAACAAGGGAACTGGACAAAGAAACTAGAAATGAGGTAGAAGGATCATAAAATCTGTGCCACGGAGGTCAACTGATGTATTTCGATCTTAAATATGATTAGAGATGTCTGCTTCCATTGTTTATGAAAATCATGTGACTAAAAGTAACGACGTAAACTTGCGGTCACGTGACACTTTCACGAAACGTCGAAACAGACTGTCTCCGATCATATTTACGATGGAAATACGGCAGTTGACCTTCGACGAGTGCAAATATTCACTTTCAAATGTCTACTTCAAATATACGGTTTTCCTTGCAGTTGTCACTTTTTTCCACTCAGCTATCGAATTCAGATCCGTACATAAACGCGTTTGACTTCTTCAATATTGACAACTCTTTATTGCATTCGGTGAGAAAAGGCTTATCACCATCCTGCTAAGAACTGGCACTTAGCCATCCTGCTAAGAAGGCTAAGGGGGCTTAGAAAAGGGCCTAATGTTCTTTTTCTTTTCTGATCGAGAACAAATTTATTATATAAAAATTCTATTCCAGATTGTGGGAGCTGTGATGATGTACATAATTATTCTTCTCCAGTTCCAATTTCCTCAGTACGACAAAAAGTTAAACCCAATTGACAGTCTCTCGTATTTTCTTTGAATTAAGTAATATAATCTCGTTTCCAAATTAAGAATTTAAACATTAGCTAAACAGTCTGCTCCAACGATTTGATTGTGGACCTACGAAAGATTTTAGTGGAAAAGTGACGATAAAACAATACCTAAAAATAGAACGTTTAGAGATAAAAGAACTAAAGGGAACGTAAGGCAATTGCCTTACGTCAGCAAAATGATTTAGTTTTCAGCAAATTGTAATTTTAATGTACCTAATTACTGCCAACCTGTACTTCAGAGTCAATTCAACGATCTTAAAAAAATGAAAATGGCCAATATTTATTGATTTTCCGTAAGGAAACGATTACTTGTCAATTGGCTCTAAGGTACAAGAGTTTAAGAAAATACAATTTCAAAAAAAAAAAAAAAAAAAAAAAAAACTGCATTAACGCCAAACTGGCATCATTCTTCTCCTACATAAACTATTTCCCCAGTATAAGTAGCCACGCTTAATGCAATTATGTTTTCGTCATATTTCCTTTCTGTACAATTAATTTTCTAAATGAAGGATTCAGTCCAAGAAAACATGGTGACTCATATACTTCCCATTAGTTGAAAACAAATATAATGCCTTGTACTTTCTCACTACTTCTGGACAACACTTACAATGAATCAAATAACAACCGTTTTTCAGCCTCGTTGTTTAATCGATTGTTGTAAACCATTAATTTACATCAGTCGATACTTATTAATATATCCATATTATGTAACTCAAGAAAATTCTATACAAAACTCTAAAGCTGGAGAATGGCTTATATTCATCATATCGACAACAAGTATCATCGTTTTCACTATCATTCAACTGAAAATCCATCACCTCGAAAAATCCTTTAACAACCCTTTCGTACTGCTCTCGTTTTCCCGGTTAGAGTTTCTGCCCGGGATTTCCCGTCCCGGGAATTCCCGGGATCCCGGACAAAAAATTTAATCCCGATTCCCGGGATTGAAATTTTTCGGGATTTTTCCCGTTTTTGAGAAATTAAAGGGAAAATTCCCGGGTTTTCCCGGTTAATCCCGGGAATTTCCCGGGTTCCCGCCATATCATTATTTCCCGAATCCCGGGAAATGCTTTTTCCAAAAAAAACGGGATTCCCGATTCCCGAAATTTTAAAATTCCCGGGAAAACAGAAACTCTATTCCCGGTTCCTATATGTCTTGTTCCACTCCTTCGTGTATACCATTCAAAACAAAATCAACCACAAACACGTGGTTAAAATGTTTAAAAGATTTCAAAAGCTTGAAAAGTTTTTTCACCTGTCCAAAACTGATCTCAGAGAAATCAGAAACATGTCTTTCTTGATGTCAATACTATTTTCTACAATATTTTTGAGCGGATTGCTGATTTTTTACAGAATGAGGAACACAGTTTGGTGGATGTTCCTGTCAGCATTTGCTCGATGTTATCGTACTCTTTCCTTCAGTTTCACCGACTTAACGATCGCTTATATGTTTTACTTAACCACGAAATTCGTAAGTGTAGCACAAGCCAAAATAAGACAACACGGAAATTTAGAAGAATGGGAACCGTTCAGGAAGGGATTCCCTGCAAGGAAAATTAATCCCTTGAACCGAGAATCCGTTTGGGAACTTAGGCTAGCTTATCGAGAATTATTAGACGTTAAAGAAAGCATCAACGACACGTTTTCGTTTCAAATCCTTGCAACAGTGACCAACGCTTTTATAGAAGCTGTCTTTTTCACCTTTCTGAATATCGTTGCGTTTCAAGACAATTTGGAAAAGAACGTCCTACCGGATTTATGGACATTGTTCATGTACGCTTACACGTTGACTACAAAATTTTTGCTGATGGTTGCGATTTGCAACAGACTGAAATCGACACTCATGAAAACCGGTAGGGTGGTTCATGACGTGTTTTCTCTGCCTCAAGATTCTCAGACAAAAGATGAGGTAAGAAGCGGGTCTTTAATTTCAACAAAAAGTCATCTTCATCATGTTAATGTATAATCCCTGATTTCCTTTTCGATATCTCAAGTATTTAAGAACTTATTACTATACGTTGACTTTGTTTCATAAGCGAAACATGAAAATTTTAAAAACCAAATTTCTCCCAATGGCTGCGGTACAAACGCAGGAAGGTAGAACTAACTTTAAAGAAGATTTCCGCCATTAATTTCACACCTGGCGGATGCGTGAAGTTGGCGATGTCAGGTGTTTTTCGTGAATAACCTGTTTAATTTGTGCAACCTGCAGCAGCACAAACGCGGCACAAACGGAATTAGGTAGCACAAACGACCCCTAAGTCTCGACCTGGAACTCTGGCGTGGCGTCGCCAACTTCCAGTACACAAATAAATAAGGTCTCATTATTTCTACGTTTCAGCTGAACGTTTTTGCATCAGAGTTGGTGCATCGAGATCCACACGTAACAGCCTTCGGATTTTTCAATGTGGACTTCAACCTTTTGTACTGTGTGAGTGCCAGACTGACAAATTATGAACTGCCGTTTAAATTTCGTCATTATTATTATTCTCGGATTTTCGGAAGACAAAACCATCATTAAAAAAATTTGATTTTTTAATGATGGGGTTGGGCAAATTAGAAATCGGGAAACATGATGACGTAACGAACGAAGAGCCTCTTTAAATGCAATAAGCAAATGGCTAACTGTTCTTATTTTCCAGCTTCTCGGCTCTATATTTATGTACATCGTTATTCTTTTCCAATTCAAAGTCGAAGACAGTTACGGAGAATTGACAGCTCTGCAAGGGCTAATTTACTTTCTTGATTTTGATAAACGGCATCTAAATAATTCTCAATGACTGGAAACTGGACCATACATGTTTTGGAATGAAGCTATTAAATCTGCCATCTTAAAAATATAAGTTTGACTTGTTCAACAAAAAAAAAAAAAAAGATTAGTTATAATGATAAATAACTAAATAAAACTCGCTAAAAGTATCTTCTGTTACAGAAAAAAGACGTCTAATTATTTATTGCACCTCACGCGTGTCCTCCATTTTTTCAAATTGCGCCCATATAATTATGCACCGACAGTAGGGTTCTACAGAATAAATTAAACCTAAAGCTTGTACTTTCGCGCAACTAAAATCGTTAAAAGCTTTCAACCTAATCAAGCATAATGACTCGATAAGCTTAAATTAATGAATTAAATTAATAAGAAGACAGTAAAACATACCCTTAGTAGTGACAGTCGCTACTTAACAAAAGCAATGGAATTTCTCAGAAAAAAATTTTCACAGCGTAACAAATATGTCGGCATCGTGCAAGTTCTATTGCCACTTTACGTTCCATCTAGATTTTGTGGAGCGGCTCCGTTCTCGCTTAATTCGGACAACGAACTCAAAATCAACCAATTCGAATCTTGGATGAATTTCCTATCTTATCAAGGCGCCTTCATCTACTTAACGTATTTAAGTTACCAAAAATGTGACTTTTCTCAACTAATCAACAATCCGTTTATGCTTTTCTCCTTCTTTAGGACCTCAATGTTCTTCCTTTACCTTTTCATTTACAACATTAAATTAAAATTGAATCATAAAAGAGTTATAAAGATCTTTAAAAAATTTCGGAAGTTGGAGCAGCAAACCTGTGTCCAGGAGCGACTAAAAATTTTTTAAAAATCGAACTTATTGTAATGGTTTCTGGCTCTGCTTTCTTTCTTCTTGTCCTAATTACTCTTTCTAAAATTTTAAAGATTATTGAAACTAATTTTTTACCCACCGTTCTTTGGGTATCCTCGGTTAATTTGCCAAATACTGTTGAAGCACATGCGATGTTTTGGGTTGGACTGTTGCAAATGTTTATCAAACAAGTTCAAGATGAAATACAGAATATAATGGTCGCATATAACGTAAAGTAAGTTTTTAAGAAACGAAATAAATAAATAAAAATAATGAAGGTTAAAAATATTTCAGGCTAGTCGTTGGCAAAGCCCATCCCACAGCAGCTCAAATATCGCGACTTAGGGTGCTACACTTCAAAATCATAGAATTAAAACAATATATCAACGACACATACTCTTTGCAATTGTTTATTACTTTGGCGTCCTTTTTAATAGAAGCAATTTACTTCATCTTTTTTATAATCGTATTGCTGAGAACTCCTGCCAGGGATGATTTTAAATTGTCCGGTAGTAAATTCATACAAATTTTTATTTTGGCAGGCACTTTAAGTTTCAAAATAGTGTTAGTCATCGGATTTTCCAATACCATAGCTCAGCGATTTAAAAAAACTGGATTACTAATTAATAAATTCTTAACAAGGGAACTCGATAAAGGAACCAGAAATGAGGTAGAAGTAATATCAAAAAACTCCATTCTGAATGTCTGCTTCAAATGTACGATTTTTCTTGCAGTTGTTACTTTTTTCCACTCAGATATCGAATTCAGATCCGTACATAAACGCATTTGACTTCTTCAATATCGACAACTCTTTATTACATTCGGTGAGAAAAGGCTGATCACCATCCTGCTAAGCAAGCATGAGGGGGCTTGCATACTTCGGACAAAAGCAAACTTCTTTTTTTAATAAATGCTGATTATGACATACATATTCTATTGCAGATTGTGGGAGCCGTGATGATGTACATAATTATTCTTCTCCAATTTCAATTTCCTGAGTATGACAACAAGCTAAACCCAATTGACAGTCTCTCATATTTTCTTTGAATTCATGAATACAATCCAGTTTCAAAATTAAGAAATTTAATTTTTTCGGAACTGAATAGCTCTAGCTTTCATTTTTCCGATTCCCTGTTCATAAAATTACATCAAACTATAAAAATCGAATAAGTCAGAAATCCGTATCCAGAAGCCTTTTCTACGACGTTGCCAATTTGAGGTATTTGTTTTGTTTTCGTCACTGATAATGACAATCTGAGCCACTTGGTTTTGTTTTTGTCATTTATCATTTTATTTATTTATTTATTTCGGGGTCGGAGTGGTGACTCGATTCATCTAGCGGCATCGTGATCAATGAAGTCAAGCAGCATTGTGAACGGCCAGTTAGTGGATGGGTGACCACCGACACTCCCTCCCTCTAGCAGGGATTGTAGGAATTACTTATACGGTCATCTTAACCTCATTGTATAAGTAGTTCCTAAACAAAAACAAAAACCGAGTTTCAGACCGCAACGTCAAATAAACTACGAAAGAAATAAGACTGACCGAAAAGTCAATTAAACTACCATTAGTGCATGGACATGGTAATCTAGCCGTCCAAATAAAATAAAAAAAATAAAATAAAATAATCAAATTATCTATTTTAGGGAGATGGTTCAAATGGTTCAAATTCAGATGGATGTAAATGCACTAAAACCAACCTGCACCCCTTACCCATGGGGCCTATTTGCGATTTGTGTAATTATATACGAACTGCAACGAGGGAAATCCGGCCGTGTCATTGTAAACTTTGTTTACAGTGTTTCGAAAAAGTTATGCGAAATGGACACGGGTGCCCCAAGCACAAAATGCCCGTGGAGAGTAGCGTGCGAATTTAAAAAAAAAGTGAAAACTATAAAGATCACTATAAAGATTTCACTATAAAGACTTCACTATAAAGATTTATAGTGAAAGTAATTGATAAAGCTTTATTTTGAAGCCGTAGTGGATGCTTTCTGGGCAATTTTCTCCCTGACATGGTGAGTTGTTCCATGTTTTATGCTTGTAGTTGCGAGTAGGAAATAATAAATGGCTTTATGTTTGTCTTGTGGCATATTGGTTTGTCCACGAATCTCCTTGTCACAAGTGTAATGGGGATCCATAAGCTAAGCATGTATCTCTATTATACTTGTAACGAAGGGATCAGTGGACAAGCCCACATATAATTTAAATGATTTGCTTGTTTTATTTGTGATGCTCATTCACAATCAATTTTTGGTTTTAGAGTTCAGATTCAGATTCATCGTCATCATCGAGTTCATCGGATCATCGCAACCGGCTTGAATCACATAGCTCAAGATCCCCTTCAAGTTGTAGTTCAGAATCATTTGATGATGAGTCGCAGCTTTTGCAATAAACTGAAAAAGAGTGTAAGCAGTAAAATACTGAGTACTTAATTTTGAATCATGAATAACTAATGACATCACATAATGTATTGCTCAACTTTTTCTTTGTTTTCAATTTAGTACTTGTGGAACTAGTTCTGTTAATCAGGAAGCAAAATCCACTTATGAAACGTAAAGCTAAAGAAAGATGAAGACATGAATATCAAGAAGGATACAAAAGTAAACAGAAAAGAATTAATGGAAAGGAAACTTCTTCGAAGAAGAAAGAAAAAGAAAAGTGCAATTTTATGGAAAAGAAACTGTTTAAAATAGTTTTTTGTTTCTTTTTAACAGCCAAAAAAAATTGCTGCGACAAAAACAATTTGATTTTACAAAAAAAATATGTTTTTATTCTAAAGCTATATTAGAATATTGTAATGTTATTAGTATTTTATGTAATTAACTCCTTTCGGGAGGATCACCAATATACAGGACAAAGTGAAATAGATTTTAAAAAAATGTAAAATAGATTTATTTCTTTTCATCTCGTTTATCTCCGATTATTATAATGTTGCACCGAATTACCAGGCCTCCTGGATACGGATTTCTGACGTATTCGATTTTTATAGTTTGATGTAATTTTATAAACAGGGAATCGGGAAAATGAAAGCTAGCGCTGATTCGCAATGTTGTTCTGAGCAATTTAAGTCGTATTTCATCTTTCAAAATCTTTTCTGGAGTAAGAAAAAGGGAAATACGACTGCCAACCCGCCACGTAAGTTAGACATAGGCGCTATCTCGGAACCAAAAAGGGATAAGTCCACGGGATAATGAAATATCGCTAAAAACGGTTACATACATAATAAAAAATGAATAAATTACGTATAAAGAACTTAAACGTTTTTTAACAAAAATTATTTTTCATCCTTCAATATAATTCTGTAACTCAGTCCAGAACAGCACCAAGTCCATTCAAGGATTGTAACTTCTTATTTCAAACCTGACTATACAAAGCATACAAGCGTTGCCAGCTCAAATTAATGTCTTGTGCGAGTTAACATTTCTGCTTTGTTAACGAAATAAACTTGGTAACAGAAGACATAAAATTAGCACTGCCAACCGTTGAGCCTGTACACCTTTTGTAAAGTCAGGTTTGAAATAAGAAGTTTTGAAGGTTCAGGTAGTAGGTAGGGTCAGGTTTGAATAAGAAGGTTTGAATGGACTTGGTGCTGTTCTGCACTGAGGTACAGAATTATGCATAAATAAGTTTTCATAAAATGGAACATTGTTATCGCCTCAATCGAAAGCAAAATGTCGACTGAACAGGCAGGCCTAATAAATATTTTGTATTTTTTTTTCTTTTTTTTTCCCCCTTTTTTCTCTTATTTTCTTTTTATTTTCTTTTTATATTATTTTTGTATTTTTTTTTTAATTTGGCCCCGCTCTAAAACCCCGATGGTGTCAAAATCCCCGATTCCGTCGGGGTTTTAAAATCAGGCTCTTTAAAAAAAATTAAATAAAACAAATAAAAATTAAATTAAATTTATTTTTGTTAAAATCCCCGACGTCAAAATCCCCGATGTGGTAAAAAAAAAAAAAAATTAAATTAAAATTAATTTATGTCAGAAACCCCGACGTCGAAATCCCCGAAAAATTAGAAAAATGAATAAAAAGCAGAATTATGCGGTGTACTAAAATTATATTTTATGACAGTTAAAGTAAGCAAGCTAAGAAGCAGCCAGTAAAATGTCTGCCAGTACCCGCCAGTAACATGTTGTAAATGTAGGCCACTTATTACAGATTTAGGTGACACCGGAGTAATTCAATTTTTTGAACCCCCTGTACTTCGAAGTATGCTAATATTATCCTTTTAGTGCCAGATATCCGAATTCCGCTTCCAAACAACAATTCTTATCAATCTTAGGCACCTTCACAAAAAATTCCATACCTGATCATACAGTACTTTTTGTGGGAAACCTTAATCTACTATAAATTCCCGGGAATGTATCCTGGATCAAGGTTTCCCAAAAAAGTACTGTATTGTCAGGGATGAGATTTTTCATGAATGTGCACAAGATTGATAAGAATTGTTGCTCGGAAGCATAATTTTTATATCTGGGTCGAAAACATCAAAATTAGCGTTTTTCGAAGTATAGGGTGTCAAAAAAAAAATCACTCCTATATCAGCTTAATTGTTCCGCTATATTGTGATGCTTCGTCTACACTGTGATATTTACTTTTTAACTGTGATTAAAAATAATTTTAGCACATTGCATAATTCTACTTTTTATTCCTTTTTCCAATTTTGCGGATTTCGGGGATTTCGACGTCGCGGTTTCTGACAAATTAATTTTTGTTTAATTTTTTTTCTTTTTAAATAAAATCGGGGATTTTGACTTCGGGGGTTTTAACAAAGATAAATTTAATATTATTTTTATTTTCTTTTATTTTATTTTTTTTTAAAAGTGCCTGATTTTAAAACCCCGACGGAATCGGGGATTTTGACACCGTTGGGGATTTTGACGTCGGGGTTTTACTAAGGCCCCTTTAATTTGATATTTTTTACAAATGTTTTAATTTATTTCCGAATACAATTCTAAAAATTTCTTTTATTCAGAAGCTATTGGAAAATATGGACACTAATAATCAGGAGAACGGCTTGATACCCCCGAACGAAGAAAAACGCCCTGAACGGCGAAAAACGCGACGACGGTTCTGCCGAAGCCAGGAATACAGGACAGGATTCCGAGGACAAAGGGGACGGCGGATCAACCGAAAGCAGGATGAAAGACAACAAGGACACTCAACGAGGAAAAAAAAGCAGGTATTTATTAACAATTAAAAAAAAAAAAAAATGTATTTTTACAAATTTTTTTTTTCAGGAAAGAAAACCAAGCAAAACTAGGAGGGGCAAAAGAGGATATAGAGGATGCAGAACCTTTCATCCTTGGAGAGGAGGTAGAGGTGGAGGTGGAGGTGGAGGTGGAGGTGGAGGACACCCCCACACCGTCAATTATATCACATCTGAAAATATCACTCTTAATTTCCAATTTAAAAAAAAATTATGAAGAAAAAAGTGTATTAAATTTTTTTTTCCATTTCATCCCCATCCACAACAACCCTTCCCCCCCCTCCCAAAATGACATCCAGAAGCAAACAACAATAAACTCGAAAAAAAAAACCTAAAACGTTAATGGGATGAAATAAAACCTATGTTTTCGGACAAGTTAAAACTTCCAATACAATAATAATAAACTGTAAACTTCAGGGGCGTAGTACCGATAATTTAAAAAAAAAAAAAAATTTGCACCGTTCCTATAGCAATTCCGATGCCGATGCCGATACCAATGCCGATTCCAACTTTAAATTTATCTGCGTTCCCATCTCCCTAGAATCACCACCCTGCTTTATTATTTATCACCGTTCGCGCGTTCGCCGCTTTGCCCAAATTCCCACTCTGCCACTGCTAGAAACAGCACAATATTCGACAAGTTAAAATTTAAAAAAAAAGTGTTTTTAAAGCCGTTAAAAATGGACGACGAACACGTAAGATAAAGAACACCGCACACCAGAATAGGGAAATCGGTTTCGGTTAAGTATGATTTTTATATTCGTTGTTCATGTTTGTAAACAAACTTGTCACTAAATATAAACAACGTACTTAACCGAAACCAATTTCGCTATTCTGGTGTGCGGTGTTCTTTCAGTATTTATTTTCATTTTGTAAATTAAATTTTTTTATTTATTTTTGTAAGGGCTCCGTTTCACAGCAAGCCGCAGACCGCAGCTTTTTTTTTATTTTTTTTTTATTTTTTTCCGAACCTTAATTTTTATACTAAAAACATGGCAACGGGGTAAAGTGATATAAAAATTAAGTAAAATCATAGTTTTTTCGTTCATATAGACATGATTCGGCATGCAAATGAGATTATTTAATGATATATTTTTTAAAAAAAATATGGAATTTTATTTTTGTTTACAGGGGAAAAAATTTAAAATGGCTCCCTAAACAAAAACAAAAATAAAATTCGATATTTTTTTAAAATATATCATTAAATAATGTTATTTACATGCCGAATCATGTCTATATGAACGAAAAAGCTATTATTTTACTTCATTTTTATATCACTTTACCCCATTGCCATGTTTTTAGTATAAAAATTAAAGTTCGGAAAAAAATAAAAAAGCTGCGGTCTGCGGCTTGCTGTGAAACGGAGCCCTAAATTTAATTTTTTTTTTTTTTTTGCAAATTTCATTTTTTTTTCAAAATTAAAAAATAATTTTTTTCTTCCCCAGCGAAAAGAAATCAACGAGGGGGATCATGATGACGAAGAAATAGCTGCTGCTATTGCCAACTATCAGGTAACGTTTTTCAATACTAAAAAAAAAGGGGGGGAGGGGGGAAAAAACTTCACAGAAAACGATTTCTTTTTTTTCTTTTTTTAAAGACTCCACCTCATGAAGATGGAAACCTTCAAGGCAAGGAAATAGAAGAAGAGCAGCAAAAATCAAAGCAGAAAAAAAAAGAAACAAAAAGAAGAAAAAAAAAAACAGAAGAAGAAGAAGAAGGAGAAAAAGAAGCCGCAAGTCCAAAAAAATTAAAATAACGTTGGAGATAATTGGAAAAAATAAAAAAAAATAAAACTTTAAAAGTTACATTTTCTTCTTTTTTTCCCCATATTTCCCTAATTATCCTTAAAAAAAATTTTTCTAGCATATAGCCACTCAATAAAACATTAAAAAAAAAAAATTATTTTCAACAACTCACACTCCCCATAACCAGGTTGCACTTCAAGCTTTCAAACATTAACCAATTTTTTTCTCCTGTGAAATGAACTCAATATTCGACTAATTACTGTCTGCTTTGTTACAAGAATTTTTAATTCTTTGCAAAAACTATCAAACACACTATTAATCTCCTATTCCATATGAAATGAAAGCATTGCATGCATCCCCATAGCAATTTCTTCTTCTTTTTTTTTTTTTTCAAAAATGTGACTCACACCCGCGGCATTCCTCCGAATCGATTAAGCCTTTCACCATCAGTCTAGGACCTGCCAAATTCGAGTTATCGATACGACACCAAAAATTCGTAGACATAAGACAGACAAAGAAACAAAGAAATATTGCCAGCCCACATCAACCACATTCTCTCCTTTTCTGAAGTCAACAAAAAAGTAGAATAAGCCTAAATTATGCAAAAAGTTGAAATTGATGTTGGATTGGAAGGAGATAAATCTATTTGATTTTCCTCATTATTCGTACTGTCTTTTTCCTAATACGCTCCGGCAAAATTAGTGTCCAAAATTCCCGGGTTATTGTAAAAAATAACCTCCTTCTACTGTAATCAGCATAAGAACTTAATCCAATTATAATCGAATTATTATTCCGTCCAACAAATAAATATACATCCATTTCCGAAATTACAAAATTCTTTTACTTAAGAAAAACATTTATCACCGAGAATCCTTCGCCATGCAATTTACAATCATCTCGAAAATTTTTCGCGCTGGGTGTTTAATAGATTGTTGCAGGCCATTAATTTACATAGGTCGGGTACTACTAATATTTCCTTATAGAATAACTCAAACGAACGATCTTCAAACTTCCAAACTCTCGGAATGGATCATTACCATCGTATCAATATCAAATATGATCGTATTTACTTCTATCCAAATCACACGTCACAATCCTGCAAACCATATCAATCACCCATTTGTTGTGCTATCATTCATACGGTTCCTGTTCGTCCTGCTTCAATGGCTTCTCTACATCGTTCAAAACAAAATCAATTACAAACATCTCGTCACAATTTTCCGGAGATATCAAAACCTAGAAGAATTTTTCCGTTTGACGGAAACGGACCTAAGAAACATTCGGAATTTCAGTTTCATAATATCGGCCATATTTATTTCCATATTTTCAAGCGCCATGTTAATATTTTATAGAATAAGGAACACTCCTTCGTGGGTGTTCATTTCCGCGTTCGCTCGATGCGGTCACATTTTGATGTTCGGTTTAACGGACCTAACGATAGCTTTTGTGCTTGGTCTCGCCACAAAATTCGCGACCGTGGCTCACAGAAAGATAAGGGAATGTGGCAGCTTGGATCAATGGAGACCGTACATTTTCCAAAAAAAATCTCACTCCGCGGATCGGATGACAATCCTGGAATTGAGACTTGCCTACAGAGAGTTATTAGACATAAAAGAGTATGTCAAGGAAACGTTTTCCTTTCAAATTCTTGCATCGGTGACCAATGCTTTCGTCGAGGCTGTATTTTTCACTTTCTTAAACATCGTCGCCGTTCAGTATGGCTTGGAGAAGTACATGAAACCGGATTTGTGGACATTAATGGTGTACGCTTACTCAGTGACCACAAAATTTGTGGCGCTTGTGGCGGTCTGCCATGGGCTGAAAGTAAAATTCATGAAAACCGGAAGAATCGTCCATGATGTCTTCTCAGTACCTCAAGACTCGGAAGCAAGAGAGGAGGTACTTAAAAGTTTTAAAAGTATACACGAGAAGTAATAATTTTTTTTCTCCAGTTGCGTACTTTTGCATCGGAACTGCTCCACCGAGATCCTCATATCACCGCTTTTGGGTTCTTCAATGTAGATTTTACTCTTTTATATTGTGTGAGTTGATTTTAAGTTCGATATTTTAAAAATCAATATTTGTGATACTCAGCTGATGATATTTCAGCTTCTGGGCTCTATATTTATGTACATCATTATTCTTTTGCAATTTAAATTCGAAGAAAGTTACGGAGAACTCACGGCGCTGCAAGGACTGATCTATTTTCTGGAGTATGATAAAAAGCAGTTGAATTTTACTGATTAGTTCGAAACTCTATGATGATAAGTGCACCTGCTCTAGGTTTTACGACAGTTATAGGTATGTTCCCGACAAAACTAAGTGGTGACCAGAAGCAGAAAATGGTGAAATGAATGAAGAGGACGTAAGTTAAACGATAAGATACATAAATAACAAAGAGATCAACAAAGCGTGTTAACCATCGGTTTGAAAATATGTGTACGTGTGCATATGAAAACCTCCCACTTGTACAATCCGGATAGTTTGTTTTGATTCGAAACTTATTTGTTTACAAAAGTATGTTTTGTAAAAAACAAAACATACCATCCGGATTGTACAAGTGGGAGGTTTTCATATGCATGTACACATATATCCAAATAAATGGTATTTTTACATTTTGAAAAAGGTTTAAACAAAATTACAAAAATAAATTAAACGTGGACTATATCCAAGTTTATAAAAATTCACTTTTCACAGTTTATTGCCACTCTAAAAAGCTCATGATCTGCAATGTTCCCTCTATTTGCATTATACCGATGTAAAACGGGTCAAAGTGGTGACTCGATCCGTCTAACGGCATCGTGATCAAAAAAGTTAAGCACCATTGAGAGCGGCCAACTGGTGAATGGGTGACCACCGACTCTGGCAGAGATTGTAGGAACTACAAATACAGTCATTGTACAAGTAGTTTCTATAAAAACTGTATATCTGACAGCAACGTCAAATAAACTACGAAATAATTAAGTCTCTAACCGAAAAGTCGATTAATGTAAAAAGTATAGTCTTGGTTGTATGGTTTCGTAACTAAGTCCAAATAAATTTGAAAGGGGGAAACAGTTATTAAATACTAACAGTGTATTAAAATTAGTAACAATCATTTTTCATTTTCATTTTCAAAGTAAACAAACCTCTATTCTTTAGCATAATTAACCAAAAAAAAAAAAATGTCAACTAAGTAATAACGCATTTAATATCTATTTCGGAAACCACTCATCATAAATATACATCAATTACTCAACTCCTCATCAAAATAAGCGTCACCACAACCAAACCAATACCATGGTACGAAATGTACGCGACCAACCACAAAAAATTTCCTAAACGCTACCGTGAATTAAACAAAAAAGAGCCTACTCCAACTCCAACTCCAACATCCAAATTCCACTTGAAAAACATCTACACAATCATACGGCCTCTACTGCTATTTTCCCGTATGGGGTTGGCGGGGCCATATTACCTCACAAAAGAAAACGAATTAAAAGTTTCAAAGGTAGAAGCCGTCGTCGGCCCGATTTTGCTGTTCATAAACTACTTCGTCCAGGGTTTGGCTTCAGGACATGAATCAGAAAACGCCGGAGATTGGATGAAAGATCCATACTTGACACTGTCATTTATTCGAGGCATGGTATTTGGAACTTACTTCATGTGCCACGCCATAAGAATAAGTCAAAGCATCTCCAAAGTGAAGTTAATATTTCAAAAACTGCAAGAAGTCAACTCTTTAATATCTTTATCTCAAAAACAGTTAAGGAAAGGGTTGGCATTAGTATTGCTTCAAATTTTCATGTCCGGTACCGGTTGGATGTATCTGGTGATAGAAGTCATTTCGAAGGAATCGAACTACAAAAGGAAAATTCGATTTTTCACTATAGTTCAAGACGTGGTAACTCCAACCATGGTGGAAATACAATTCGAGAATTGGGTCTTTCTAATAGGAATTTACGTGAAAATAGTCCAAGACAAACTCAACGAATTGTCACTCACTTACAAAATGGAGGATTACAGAAAGTTAAATATTATTTCCGGGTGAGTAGGTAAAAAAAACAATTAGAATAATCGACTGCACACAGTAGCTACCTGCATTTCGCCTTTTCAACATGAAGCTTTTCCGGCTTCCGAATTTTAGCCTGCATTTCCTCATAAACGTAAGACTGTTTTTCCCCAGATTTATATTGGTTTGCCCGTACGCATTTAGACAGGAAAAGCTGATAAGATTCAAATTTTTCGAATACGTAGGGCTACTCGTATCCCTCTCTGGCTCCACATCCTTCATTTACAAATATTTCCAAAAGGCAGATCTCCATCACATGATCGAAGATTTCTTTTTGCTCCTATCATTCGTGAGGTCCTTAATTTTCTTTACCTACACCCTAATTTACGGATTAAAATGCATGCAAAATCACGACAGGGTCGAAAAAATATATTTGAAATTAATGGAGCTGCATCGGGAGATCCCCATCGAACAAAGGGCTCTTCGGAAAATGATATTAGCATCAGTACTTTTAACTCTCTTCACTCTGTTATTATTCCTTCAATTAATTTACGTGTACACGATCATGACTGATTGTGCTTCGGAAACGGTACCGTTTATATTCACATGGACCAATTTCACGACGGTTCAAACCCAAGAAGCGATCATCGGAGATTTACAAATCCTTCTCACAAAATTCGTATTCAACGTTCAAAACAGATTGAAAAAATTAGCTGACGGCTACTTCGGCGGAAACAAAAAATTCGCGTGGGGGTAAGCATATTTTAAATTAGGTCGTTTAATTATCATAAAAAAGTTTGATTATTTCATTTGGTAAAGATATCTGGAAAAATAAATATCAATTCCCTTTGGCGATGGAATTTTCCGGTTTAAAAAAAATAGGAACTTCACGATATTAAATAAATATTTATTTTACCAATGCGTCAATGTAGGTCAGGCTTCTTTTTTTTTTCAAAAGTT
Organism: Liposcelis bostrychophila; assembly: GCA_037577465.1. Taxonomy (NCBI): domain Eukaryota; kingdom Metazoa; phylum Arthropoda; class Insecta; order Psocodea; family Liposcelididae; genus Liposcelis; species Liposcelis bostrychophila. Next base: position 26,482,387 of record CM075211.1, on the reverse strand, counting down.
CTGCAGTTGCTAACTGCACTTCAATCGAAAGAAGTTTAAAAAAAAAAATGAAAATATTTCGCGATATGTTTTGCAACGCAAATCAACAACAGTTCGACGCGGCTTTTATCATAAGGCCTTTCTTTTTTTTCTCTCGAGTTTGCGGCACGGCTCCTTACTCCTTCGATTCCGATAACCGATTAATAAATCACAAAAAGGAATCCTGGTTCAATTTCGCCGTATTCCAAAGCATCATCCTGTACCTGATTGTCATCAGTTGCCAGCAAATCGATATTTGCGAACTGGTCGACAACCCTTTCATGCTCCTATCCTTCTTCAGAGCTTTCACTTATTTATTTTACATTTTCATTTATAACATTAAAATGAGATCGAATCACAAAAAGGTCGTCATCATCGTTAAAAAAATCCAAGATATCGAAAAAGAAATTTTCGTGAAAACGATGTTTCGAAAAATTTGGATAATCGAATTTGTCGTGGTGTTCCTCGGTGCGATCTACATGACATGTTACTTGTTCCTTCTCGTACAAGCTTCGGACAACCTTCAGCATTTCGCGTTGAATTTATTTCTGTTGATAACCGTGTGCATGCCAGCCGCTATAGAAGTTCATTCAATATTTTTTGTGGCGGCTGCGGAAATATTTTTCACTCGAATTCAAGAACAACTAAATGATCTGATCGAGAGTTATAGGAAAAAGTAAGTCGCAGGAAATGATTTGAACAAAACCGAAATATTTGAACCATCAGTTCGGGAGCAAGTTCAGGTCCATCATAAATATTCAGGTCCGAAATATTTGAACCAATCAGTTCACTACGCCAGTTAGGGTGCAAATTCACTATGGAATGTTGAACCAACATGTTGGCACAACTAGTTATACCAACTTGTTGAACCAACATTCCACACTAATTTTGGCGTAGGAATAAATTCTGCAATAGTCGATTCGTCCGCTTGCCAAACATGTTGGTACAACAAGTTCGTTCAACATTTCAACAAGTTGGTATAACATGTTTGTCCAACTTTTGTACCAACATGTTGGTCCAACATTTCATAGCGAATTTGCACCCTAAAGCCACAAATGCGTAAGTCGTCTATTTTAAGATTTTTTCTCCAGTTTACTACTGCAGTTTTATAATCAAAATACGCGCGTAAAGTACAAAAATCATAAACTACAACGGGCTTCCTTTCCTCCTTGCCCACACAATTAATGATAACTCCACTTTTCCCTATTTCAGGCAATTCATTGTGGAAGAAAACCCGACGGCATATAAAATATCAAAACTTCGCATTTTGTATTTCAAAATAATGGAATTAAAACAATACGTAAACGACACCTACTCCTTTCAGATGTTCATCACGTTTACGTCGTTTTTCATAGAATTCATTTACTTTACGTTCTTCATAATTGTGTTAATGAGGACCCCCCCGAGATCAGATTTTACTTTATCCGCCGGGAAATTAATACAAATTTTTATTTGGACGTTTTCGTTAAGTTTTAAAATGTTGATGATAGTCGGGTCTTGCAACATGGCCACTCAACGAATTAAAAAAACCGGGGCGATAATCAACAGTTTCTTAATCAAACCGGTTGACCAAGAAACTAAAAACGAGGTAAGGATACACTCAAGTCTCAAAAACTTTCAAGTTTCAAAGCAGATAATCTAACATTTCCACATTTCATATTTTATGAATAAGAAGTTCATGTTTTTTTTATTAAAAATATTTAGGGCGATCGAACAATACATGAAAAATTTTTGAGAAATAGAAGCTACTCTCTTTTACCCCGTGCTCTTCAAAAACATTTTTTTATCTTTCAGCTGTTATTATTTTCAACTCAATTAGCAAATTCAGACCCATACATAAACGCTTATGGCTTTTTCAACATCGACAATTCCTTACTGCATTCGGTAAGAAAAGAGAATTTACTAAACCACAAATTTAAGAAGAAAAAAATCAACAAATAATTTTTTTTTTTTCCAGATTGTAGGAGCCATAATGATGTACATAATCATACTTCTTCAATTCAAATTTCCTCAGTACGAAAAAGATCTTAATCCAATAGCGAGTCTGTCATATTTCCTCTAAATAGTAATTAATTTAAGAGTTTATTGCAAAATGATTTTCATAATGCAAGTGACTAAGCTAATTTATTCGTTAAATAATCTCCTGTGTCCGATGTCCTTTAAATAGAAAAAATTAATTTTCCAAATTAAAAAAATTATTTTCTGAAACTCTAGTCTTTCCACCGCGACGGAATGAATCACATACGAAGAATTCTTTATCCCTCCTCTGTACTCGATTCCTTTTCATTTCTTTTTACATTCGGCAAAGTGGTGTGTGCTTTTCCTTACCGTATAACCGATCAAAACTCTTTAACAACATCAAAAAAATCGGAATGGCTCATTTTCTACCTATCAACACTCAGCCTCTTCACTTTTGCTTTCATCCAAACTTATAGCCGACGATTTATATACCATTTGAGCAATCCGTTTGTGTTATTAACTTTTATTCGATTGTCGTCCATTATAATTCACGGGTTAATTTTCACGGCTTTTAACAAAAGGAACCATGTCCAGGTCACTCAGATCGTAAAAACATACCAACAACTGGAGACTTATTTTCCGTTGACTAAAAACGACTTCAATAGCATCAGAAATGTTTGCTTCATCATATCGGGAATGCTCCTCGTATCGTCAGCGTCAAGCTTGATATCAATTACATATCAGCTAAAAGACTCGTCATGGCAGGTCATTTTTTCTTGCTTCTGTTTTACATACGCCTGGCTTGTAACAACCATGACCGAAATAAATATCGCTTTAATTTTTGGTTTGGCCACGAAATTAGTCAGTTCGGCCCACGAGAAAATCAGGAACTTCGGAAAATTGGAGAAAAGTCTTGCAGCCGATGTCATTTCCAGAGTTTACTTTAATGATCGAGCTTTGATCATGAAACTAAGGCTGACTTACAGAGAATTGTTGAACACCAAAGAATATGCCAATGCTACATTTTCGTTCCAGTGCTTACTACCGTAACGGACTTATTCAAGGAAATGGTTTATTTTGTTTTTCTCAACATCATTACCTTTCAACATGACGTCAATAAATATTTAGAGCCAACGTTCTGGCACATAGTAGTTTATTCGTGTTTCTTGATCGGAAAATTTCTGACATTAGTATGGGTTTGTCATGATTTGAAATCAAAGTTGGAAGAAACTGGAAGGATCGTTCACGATCTGTTTTCTGCGCCTCAAGATTCGGAAGTAGAAAAAGAGGTAGGTTTCATGTTAAGGTTGATGGCGAGGCAACGTCCATGCCAACAGGATTCAAGTCAGTTGACTCGGTTCGTGATCCATTTGCCGAGAATCTGTTAATTTGTCAATGGTCTTTAAAGAATTTAACAAAAGGAAGAATGCAGAATTTTAAATCTAAGACAGTTCAGTTTAATTATAAAAATTAAAATAAAAACAGTGATGGACCACAAGGAACAAGAGCCTTGCGTTTTTCAATTGTTGGTACTGTATACTTATATAACAGTTTGCTTATGTAACAAGACAAGGACTCGAACGTTCGTGTTGCGTCTTACCTTATCCATAACTAATTAAATAAAAATTTACATCAATTCATATACTTAAAGAGTCAATACCACGTCCATCTATCACGTGCAATCTGTTATGTGTCTTGTTGAGAGACACTGAAAACTATGTGATTTGATTAAATCATTGATTTAAGCCCTTCGAAAGACCTACCCTAAGCAGTCCGTTGATGTTGATCTTACGTCTCATGTCTTATATCCACCTCATATATGAGGTGGATATAAGACATGAGAGCAGTCCGTTGATGTTGATCTTACGTCTCATGTCTTATATCCACCTCATATATGAGGTGGATATAAGATCCTGCAATAAGATAACATCATGAGACATATCTCATGATCTTATGTCTCTTGATGTTATACAGTAATTGATGCAATCATTTCCTTTTCAGCTGCTCATATTTGCCTCGGAATTACTGCACCGTAATTCGCATATAACTGCTTTCGGATTTTTCAACGTGGATTTTACTCTCATATATTCCGTAAGTATCAGGGTATTACACTTAGCTAAGGCATCATCAGATAGTCTACAAATATAGAGGTAACAAGCGAAAACGAGTTCTAAATTTCTGTTGATTGACATAGCACAAGATGGATCTCGGCATTGTCCAGCTGAGCGATCTGCAAGACTCATATCATTTTGTTCTACTCTTGATTCTTTTTTTTGCGCCGTACGGTGTTACCTTTAACACATCAAAGCACCCCAATTGGCTACAGCTACTATAATTCGGCTGATATCTGAACCTGAAACGGGAGTAATATCTTGTCCCGTTTAGGCCTATCAAGCATGTGATGTGGTGCGACCTTAGAAAGATTTAAAAATATGGGATCTAATTTCTTTAGACCGACGCATGATTGCTTACTAAGACGTTTAAAAACTATTAATAATTTTTTCTTAGCTTGTAGGCTCCATTTTTATGTACATCATAATACTCCTGCAATTCAAATTGGATGACAAATACGCTTTGGCGGGACTACTTTATTTCTACGAAGCAAATGAATGATACGACAGTACAGGCTGAGTATTCATTTTTTACCAATAGCAAAAGTTACAGTAGCAATTTCTTAAGTATGCAAAGAGCAATGATTCTGAGGCATCTGAAGTGCAAGATGATGTTCTCTGGATTTAATTGTACATAATGGTAGGTTTATCAACTACAAGTTTTTTTAAAAACAAGCCGCATTTTTTTACACACCCTGTACAAGATCTAATTCAATTGTCCTAAATAAATGAATAAAGTACATAATTAATGAAATTGAATTGCCAGTCTGTAATTTCATTTGAATATAACAATCATTTTTCAATGAAAAGACTTTCAGTTTTTGCAAACTACACGATGAAATGTATACGAAAAGACCTTTATCCTAATACTATACTCGAATTTTTTAGACTCTACTTTTTACTAAGTAGAGTCACATTCGTTTTTCCTTTTCGTATAACCGATCAGAACTTATTGGAAACATCAAAAACAAGAGAGTGGGCCATTTTCGCTCTATCGATTTTCTTTTTATTTAGCTCCGCTACAATCCAAATCCAGAGTCGGCACGTTATGAATTATTTAAGCAATCCGTTTGTATTTTTATCCTTTGTTCGACACTCTTTCGTACTAACTCATTGGTTCATCATCATCATATTTAACAAGAGGAACTACAATCACGTTATTCAAATAATTAAAAGAAGTCTAAAATTGGAAAATTCTTTTCCGCTGACTCGAGATGACTTAAGAGACATGACAAATTTTACATTTTCGATGTCAGCATTATCAAGCGGTCCGGGAATATTGTCTACGGCTATAATAATTTACATTCTAAAAGATTCACCGTGGTATGACATTTTTGCAGTTATATGCTTAAGTTACGGTTTTTTCACCTTCACCGTTACGGAATACAGCATCGTTTATATTTTTGCTTTGGTTACAAAATTTGCCGATAAGGCTCACGAAAAAATTAAAAATTACGGGAAAACGAAAAAAAGGACAAATCCAAGATTCAATCGAGTTTCGGTAATGGAATTAAGACTTGCTTATAGAGAACTGTTGGACATCAAAGAGTATGCTAATGATGTACTTTCATTTCAAATACTCTCTATGGTCACAAACATATTTGTTGAAACAGTTTATTTTGTATTTATCAACATCGTTGCTTTTCAATATGAAGTGAATAAATATCAAGATCCCAAGTTTTGGCACGTGATATTTTACTCCTACATTCTAATTGGAAAACTAATAACGATAGTGTCGATTTGTCACGGGATGAAAACTAAATTACAGAAAACTGGGAGGATTGTTCATGACGTGTTTTCGACGCCTATGGATTCGGGAGAAGAAAAAGAGGTATGTCGTGGAGGTTGGTTAGGTTGCAGCAAAGTGCAATAAGCTAGAGAGGTTGCGTTAAGCAATTAGAGGAGCATTGTCGATGATCCTCCAGCAATAGAAGTTGATTCGGGATATAAAAGATCACTATTATATACGACTACTAGGGCTTTACAGAGCTCTAAGCCCTGAAGGCCACATTGACACGTCAAGATGTCGTTCAAAAAATCTTGAGGGTTGATACTCTAACTTAAAGTAACTTTACTACTATAGGACTATTGGAGTTTAAAAATTCCAAAGAAGTTGATTTACGAACTACCCTAATATACACCACACTTAAAACTTCTTTCTTTCAGCTGCTCATATTCGCATCGGAACTACTGCACAGGGATCCACATGTTACTGCCTATGGATTTTTTAACGTGGATTTTACTCTTTTATATTGCGTGAGTAAACTTACAAATTGATACCGACAGACTTGTATGAAAGACTAAGAATGTCCCGGAATCAAGAAAGTTGACGATGAACAGTAGTTGCACAACGGGTTATGTCAACTATACGTTTAATAACATTGTCAGTTGTGCAACTAACAACGGCAGCATCTCAACTCGGACAGTATAACCCATCCGAATACTGCTAATTGCACAATAAGCAGTCTATTCCTTGATCGATCAGGGATGTGATCCAGATCGGTCTAAATACAGTCGACGGTCCATATAACAAAATCCAATTATTTTGAACATGTAATTGAGTCTTGTGCAGTTTGTAGGGTCGATTTTTATGTACATTATAATACTCCTACAATTTAAATTGGAAGAACGTTACGGAGACCTGACAGCTCTAGAGGGTTTGCTTTATTTAACTGTAGCAAACAAATAACATCAATCGCAACCTTTTTTAACTTAGTTCATCAAAGCAAAAATACTATATTTAAATATTATTATGGTTGGACAGACCAACCTCAGCTCCTCTAATAACGACGGCTCGTAACTACTGTAAGTTAATTGAACCTCAACGACAATACCTACAAAGGAGAATAAACAAAGTCTATTGCAGGTTGTGTGAGTCACTTAAACGATTACAACCATGATTCTTCATTTGAAATGCATCAATATAAAAAAAAATTTACTTTAATTGAGTATTCAAAGCAATTTTCGTAAATATACGATTAATTTTCTATATTGAAAATTTTATTTCTAAGCGATCTATATAACCTTAATGATTAGTACAAAGCAACCAACAGCATGGACTACCTAAGAAAATTGTTTCCTAATCCTCACTGCTTACTCGACTGCTACAGATTTCCAATTTCTGCCGCCAAAATAGCGTTAATATTTCCTTACTACATCACCTCCGATAACTCGGTAGAATCTTCAAAAATTTTAGAATGGATTTTCTTTATTCAATCAATGTTCGGTTTCATGATGTTCATTTCTTTTCAAATTATAAGACGCTGGGATTTTAAATATATAGACAATCCATTCGTACTGTTATCGTGCGGGCGAAACGTGATGATCTCACTCTACTGGTTTATTTATATTATCGCAAATAAAACAAAACACAAAAGAATTGTGACCATCTTCAACAGGTTTCGAAAATTAGAGAATTTTTTTCAGCTTTCTCGAAAAGATCTTAGAAGAATTCGAAATGTTTCCTTTTTAATAACTGCGATTGCTATAACAACATTATTTATAAGCTGCGTGTCACTCGCTTACGAACTGAGAAATATGCCATGGGCTTTGAGTCTGACAGTTATTAGTTCAGGCCACAACTTTTGTATGCAAACACTAATGGAAGTGTTTCTTGTATCTTTGTTTAGCTGCACTACCAAATTCACTAAAATAGCTCATGAAAAAATGAAAAATTGTAACAGGCTTCAAAAATCTCAATCATATCCGCAAACAATTGTAATTGATATCACTTCCAGATTCGAAGCCAATAACCGAGCATCAGTCTTGGAACTGAGACTCGCTTACAGGGAGATATTAGATATCAAAGAATATTTGAACGATATATTTTCGATTCATCTACTGTCATATGTGACTAACACATTTATCGAGTTAGTCTTTTTCGTTTTTTACTACATCGTTATGTTTCAATATAGAAATAACAAAAATTCAGGATTTAACCCTTACATTGTGTTTTACGCTCCTGTTCTGACCGTAAAATTCGTGATGATAGTATCGGTTTTTGAAAATTTAAAATCGGCAATGATAAAAACTGGAAGGATTGTTCACGATTCATTTTCGATGCCTCAACATCCTGAAGTGGAAAAAGAGGTAGGTTACATGGGTCTACAGAACGCCAGACTTTCGTATTCAGAGACGGACCAAGTTTAATGGTTCCAGGAAAGTGGTAACTTTATAATGCGATCATGGTACCTATAGAGTACCTATAGATGTACCTAGAGATATGATAGTACCTATAGAGATAGGTGTCTCTATAGGTAACTACCATGAGAATGTAGAGAGTACTCTATAGTCTATATGAGAGCGTCTTTACAGTATCATGGTAGTTATCTATAGAGAGAGAGTTACACAGACACTATCTATCACCTATTGTCTCTAAAAGTAGATATAGATAGTGTATCTAGCTATTTAAAGGCCATAACTAAATTAACGTCAGGTCAATAAAACGCAAGTTCTAGAGTTCGGTTTCGTACCCCTGAAACAAGCTCGAACAAGCTCTTAAAACATTTTCTAGTAAAAATAACGCGCTAAATATAGTAAGTATATTATAAAAGCTGTCTTTCTACAAAAATTGTTTTAAGGACTTGATCGAGTTCTGGAAATATCAGAGCTTCAGCTCTTGGAAAAGCCTTTAGAACTCTGCAATTCATTCTTATTTTTAGTGGCTCATATTTGCATCGGAATTAACGCATCGTGACCCCAATGCAACTGCCATGGGATTTTTCAACATAGATTTTAACCTGTTATACTGTGTGAGTATTTATATAATAAAAATTGATTTGGGAAAGTTAAAGCATCAAATTTGGTTATTTCACACATTATACATTTAAACATTAAGTTTGTAGGCTCCATTTTTATGTATATTATTATACTCGTTCAGTTTAAACTTGAAGACCGCTATGGAGATTTAACAGCGATAGAAGGAATGCTCTATTTTGCAGACTTATTTCATTGAAATCACATTTCTATTCTCTTGTCCCTACCAAAGGTAAGATTTCGAAAAAAAAAGTCATAAGAAACTGCGACTAAGACAAAGTTTCAACCTGTTTTAGAATGATTATTCGGAATTAAATTTCTAAAGTGAGACATAGACTATGGAATATAGAATCTAACCAGTAAGAACAGTTCGTCAACAATCATGTGATGCATCAGTCATTTAACATATTAAAAATTGATTAGAATGGCGGGATTGGAACATTAACTAATCGGCGTTACATTAACTTCATTTATTGCCCAACGTTTCGAAACAATTTTGTTTCTTATAATAAAAATAAATAATATTAAAAATTATTTTATCGAACTACTTTCAAATAACTTGACTTTAATTATCAGCACGTCGCTAAACAGAATGAACTCCTTAAGAAAATTTTTTAACCCTCATTCCATACTAGATTGCTGTAGATTCTTTTTCTCTGCGGCAAAGATAGCATTCATATTTCCTTATTTCATCACCGACGATGGCACCCTGGAAACTTCAAAATCAACAGAGTGGATCATATTTATTTGGTCTGTATTCGGTACAGCTCTATTTTCATACACTCAACTTGTACGGCGTTACGATGCGAAATATTTCGACAATCCGTTCGTTCTTCTGTCTTTCGGTCGCGTCATAGTGACAATAGTTCACTGGACAATCCATATTTGTCTCAATAAAGCGAATCATAAGTCAGTTGTAAAAATTTTTAACAAATTGCGAAAAACAGAAGACGTTTTACCACTAACTCAAAACGACTTAAGGGGTGTACGAAATATTTTAATGTTGATAATGGGCATTACAACAATTGGATCCGTATCCTTAGGTTTCGTAACGATCGGCGAGCTTTTAAAAGATGCTGCCTGGGTAGAGATGCTGACGGTCATTAGCATAACGCATGGCACAATTATGTACGCAACAACGGAAATGATGATTGCTTTAACTTTGGGTTTCACTACAAAATTCGTCGAAATAGCCCAAAATAAAATTAAAAATTTTGGAAAATTCTCCAAATTGGAGCCGCTTACGCAAAATATTATAACTCTAAAGCTTGCAACGAACAATCGAGCTGCAATCAAGGAAATACGACTTGCCTACAGAGAGTTGCTAAATATTAAAGAATACACGAATGACGTATTTTCAGTTCAAATGCTTGCTTTAACGACAAATATGTTCATCGAAGCAGTATTTTTCGTTTTTCTTTATATCATCGTTTTTCAGTACAATGTCAACAAAAAATTGGATCCGAATTTTTTCAATATTTTATTTTACGCTCCAATTTTGATCGGGAAATTCGTGATAATGGTATGGATTTGTCACAGACTTCAACTGAAACTGTCGATAACTGGAAAAATTGTTCACGATGCTTTTTCGGTGACTGAAAACTGGGAAGTTGAAAAGGAGGTAGGTTTACGATAATGTTAAAGTAAATCTGGCATATAGTTGCAAAAATCAGCAATAATTTGGTGCACAATCCTCGCTTTAGGGATCGAGGAGCCTTATTTCTTTAGAATAATAAACGGGAAATGCACCCCAGTGATTCGTTACGGGTAAAAGATAGGATGCCCCTTCAGGGATCCTTCCTAGGCCCGATACTTATTAATAATAATAACAAAAACTTTCACTCAGCAAAGAGAAAAGGATCGTATCTGCTTTTCGTGAATATAAAATAGCAGAGAAACTAGAGAAACTATGGTACCTTCCATATACTGTATATAAAAAGCATTTGGGGTTTGCGCGTATGCCAGATTTTTTTTTTTGCTTGATTTAAATTAGGCAAGATACCGATTGCTGTTCCTATATAAATTAGGGCAGATGTAGTAAGCGTTCTGCAGTTGTGAAACTTACCTGAAATAAAGAGAAGAAAAAAAATGTTAGTAATTATAAAAATTAAAAAAAAAAAAAGACATTGAAATAAAATCGCGATGGTTGTCATGGTAATTGAAATATTGTATCAATTAATGCATCTCGTTGACATACAATTTTTTATATCATCATTTTTTTAAAAATACTTTACAATAGGATGAATTTGAGTTTACCCTTTATACTACTACATAATAACAAATTCGGAAAAAACATTTCAGACATAATTAGTCTGCTAGCTGCAAGTAGCTAGTTGTTTATAAAACAGGTTGTTCATAAAAACTAGTCGTTTCTAGGCACTTTTTTTTTCGTTAGCACAGCAGAATAACTCTGAATCGTCTTATTTTCAGCTGCACGTTTTTGCTTCAGAATTACTGCATCGGGACCCACATGTCACTGCCTTTGGATTTTTCAACGTAGACTTCACTTTGCTATATTGCGTGAGCATTGAAAGGTATCATTTTTGCAATGGAATCACGATGTTAATTAATGTCATTTCTTCAGCTTATAGGCTCCATTTTTATGTACATCATAATTCTAGTGCAATTTAAACTTGAAGACCATTACGGCGAATTAACAGCTCTAGAAGGTCTGCTTTACTTCCTGGACGTAGGGACTTTCCACCACCACCAGCCGATCAACGAATAGGACTTTGAGATAATGCAGATACATTTTTACTGCTTTTGCAATGAGTTGCTGCAGATTTCCATTGTACAATCCGCAAGAACCAACCGGAATTTGATGAGCATCCAATAAAAGAGTATCGGATGAGTTTCTACCGATCTCACTATTTTCGGGCACATTGCCGCAAGTCGAAACAGCCTATCTCAAATCGTATTTATAATCGGTTGTCGAAGGTCGGTTGGTCTGTTGACCTCCGACGCAAGAATTATTAATTCTTGAATGACACTTTTAGTGCCCAATCAATTTTTCATTAGTTGCTACGTCGTAAAAACATCGCCTACTACTTTAATTTTAAATAAATGACTAATTTTCTAAATTAAGAGACGCATTGTTTGAAAGAAACTTATAATCCTTTCACCAACCCAACATTGAAAACGATGAACTACTTAAGGAGAATTTTTTACCCTACGTGCTTATTCGACTACTGTATGATTTTCCTTTCCTTTAGTCGATATTTCCTTGTGTTTCCTTATTACGTAAGCGATCAGAACACATTGGAAACTTCAAAAAGATGGGAATGGATTATTTTCACCGGATCCATTTTCAGTCTCATCGCATTTTTATTCGCGCAGATCAAGAATCGCGACGTCTCAATATGTCTCAGCAACCCGTTTGTGCTTTTATCCTTCCTCCGACTCTGGCTTCTATTATGTTACTACTTTGTTAACATCGTTTTTATGAAAAAAAACCATTCGCACGTCATTAAAATTTTTAAAAGACTTCAAAAATTAGAGATTTTTTTTCAAACACCTCAAAACGATTTAAAAAATATTCGATTGGCCTTTGTTTTGGTACTCGGGGTATTGACAATTGGCTCGATACTAAGTTTGGCTTCTGCCATAAAACAACTTACATCCTTGTCTTGGTTCGTGATATTCTCCCTCACCGGCTTGTATAACGCTTTCTTAACGTTCGCACTCATAGATTCGACTATTTCCATAGCTTTAAGCTTCACTGCAAGGTTGACCAGTGTAGCTCACGACAAAATTAAAGTTACGGGAAATTTAAAAAATGGGAGCCGTTCACCGAAAGCGTTATCGTCGACATTTTTCCGAAATTCCCAACAACCAATCGAGCTTCAATCCGGGAAATAAGGCTCGCTTACAGGGAGATATTAGACGTCAAAGAATATATCAATGAAGTGTTTTCGTTTCAAATACTTGCTTCGGTGACCAACACGTTCAGCGAAGCGGTTTTTTTTGTTTTCGTGTGTATCGTAGCTTTTCAGTACGACAGGAAACAATTTTCGGATTTTGGTTTCTGGAACGTCGTGTTTTACGCAACCATTTTAATTATAAAATTCATTGGAGTAGTAGCGATCTGTCATAGACTGAAATCCAACTTAATGAAAACTGGAACAATTATTCATGACGTGTTTTCTGTCCCTCAAGATAGGGAAACTAAAGAAGAGGTAAATACCACACAACTGTTCACTAAACTCCTGTGCTTCAGAAAGTATTAAACAATTCAATTCAAACCGTTGCAGTTGCTCATATTCGCATCGGAACTGCTTCATCGGGATCCGCATGTGACCGCATTCGGATTTTTAAATGTAGACTTTACATTGGTATATTGCGTAAGTAATTTAAGCAGAGAAGAAGATTATGTAAAAGCATCGCAATAGTACTTAAAAGTCTTTGTTCAGCTTATAGGTTCCATATTTATGTACATTATTATACTCTTACAATTCAAGCTTGAGGATCATTACGATGAACTATCTGCCGTAGACAGTCTGCTCTATTTCAATGACATAGGTGCAAGCCAAAACATTTTTGCATAAATATATGCCCCGATTTTGAACTCTCACAACTTGAAAGCATTGGTGAAGATAGTAGAAGGTGATCAAGGACAACGAGTCAAATCAATATGGTTATTTAACAAAGAACTAAGCCCAGTTCGTAATCAGAAACTGAATTAAGGAAGAGGTACTGAAAAAGGAAAACGCAACGGGTTCGGGGCCAGTTTCAGAATCTATTTAGAAAAAGAGTCTAGAAGAATAGAGAGACATTTGTTCACCTTTATCAATATAAATGAATATTCAGAAATGGAAAGATTTTTTAAACGTTGCCATCATTTTCAATGTTCCTTAATTGATTTACTTTTAAAGGGGCCCCGGTTATCCAACTCAGTCCGTAAGGGAGAATTTTGAACAATCTGACTTATACAACCCTACTTCAATGAGATCATTTGTGTCAACGCTCTTTTCCTGATCGACTGGATTCATACAGCCAGCAGGACAAACCTGACTCCGGTCGAATGCTCCTCAGTTTACTTGGAGTTTCATTATCCCGATTATTCAGCAATGGAGAAGGGACATTTTGTGCCGGTTTTTACAGTTTTTAAAATCTCTCCGCCACAACAAACCAGCGGATCGGCAAAGATCCCAACTCTTTCGGAACGACATTTTCCGAACTGGACAACCCGATAGGAAATAAAATCCGAAATCAAGATTATTTTAGGCCATAATTCATAGGTTTTTAAGGTTACCGTTTAAAATGAAGCCCATTTTTAGGAATTTAAGTCAGTAGACACTCTATAAGAAAAGTGACCATCCATTCAACTTATTGCAATATAAAATTACAGAATTTGTTTTCTTTTTACATCAACAACATACTTTTTAGGCAAAACGTCGCCTCGCCATTATCATTAATACTATGTCACTTAAATGAGCAATCGAATGTAATGAGATGATTGCATTAAGTTATTGAGGAAACTTCCGAATACCTCAACGCGAAACGAAGACGAAAAACGCGTTATGAACACATTAAGGAAATTTTTTATCCTCGCACATTAGCAGACTCTTTTAGACCGCTACTCTACCTTGGTCGCGTAGTTCTCATATATCCATACTATTATTCAAAAGAAAATCTCTTACATACCTCTAAAACCTTAGAATGGATCAGTTTTGTTACATCCGTTTCAAGTATGCACGTATTTGCATATCTGCAACTCAAAAACCGCCAATTCTCCAAACTCATCTACAACCCATTTGTTCTGTTATCATTCCTGCGTTTTCAGTTTGCATTAATCCAATGGTTTATCCGAACGATCCAAAACAAAATCAGTTATAAACATGTGGTTAAAATATTTAACCAATTCCAAAAATTGGAAAAATCGTACCAAATAGCAAACGACGACTTCAAAGATATCCGAAAAGTGTCGCTACTCATGTCGGCCATAATGTATTTCCATGTAGGAAATAGTATCCTAATGGGTTATTTCAGGTTGTACGACCATCGGTCGATTTTCCTGTCGACAATTTTATACTCCTTCGGTGTTGCTTTTTATTTTTTAAACGAAGCGGTGTACGTGCTTGGTTTCCTTCTGACTTCGAAATTCGTTAACGTCGCACAAGCAAAAATGAAAAATTATGCGGGATGGAATGAGGAGGAGATCAGATACAAAAGAACGACGTTTTTCATAGACGTCATCTCTGCAAGACATAACAAGTACTGACTCGACTTTTCAGTCATGTTTTAAACTATTCGTAAAGTTTATTATTCATATGTATTTCAGAAGTGATGCCAAATTTTCTAAAACGGGGAACAAATTCAGTTCGGACACAATAATAGAGATGAAACTTTCATACAGGAAAATATTAGATCTTAAAGAGTACATTAACGATACTTTTTCCCCTCAAATTCTTTCAACGACTGTTGACATGTTTACGGAGTTCGTTTTCTTCGCTTTTTTAAATGTCGTTACATTCCAACATGATATTCACAAATATCACGATCCACGTTTTTGGACTGTGCTATTTTTTTTCCTGGCTTTAGTGATTCGACTTGTGGTGCTGGTGTATGTTTGCGAAAAATTAAAGGTCAATTTAGAGAAAACTGGCAAAATTGTCCACGACATGTTCGCTAAGGAACAAGATTTCGAAACAAAGCAAGAGGTGAAAATACGAAATTAATCACAGGAACAGTTCGAGCAACCCGTAAGGCGGGGAGGGAGGGGGCACACTAACTGATTTTCTGGGGGATTAATGGGGGAGTGGACTAATTACGACCATTCCATGTGCAAACTGGACATTTAATTTCTATTTTATTTCAGTTGCTGATTTTCGCATCAGAGCTGCAACATCGAAATCCAAACATTACCGCTTATAGATTTTTCAACGTGGATTACTCGTTCTTGTACAATGCAAGTATATTAAAACAAAAGAGATGTTTTTGCTAACTAACAATCTGTAATACTTTTCACTTCAGTTCGTTGTCTCTTTATCCATGTACATAATAATCCTTCTACAATTCAGACTGGAAAATAAATATGGAAAGTTAAGCGCATTTGAAGGGCTGAGCTACTTTTTAGACCTGGGATTGATAGATAAAAATATCTACAACACTTCTGGTTCTCATGAAACAAATAAATAAATACTTATTTTTAAACTACAATGTTCGTCTGCTACTGACATAGCAAACTATCATTTTTTTTTTATTTTTTCATTTTCCGTTTTGCATGAATCAGACCTTTCCCTTACAATGAAGTATACATTTTAGATATAATGGCCCAGACATGAGTCTTTTCCACAATCTCGAAATTTGCAAGCCCCTCACGGCAAACTGGAAAAGACTCAGTTTCTTGGTCAATGCAGAAATATACTATTTCGAAGTTAAATTACCAAATTTTCAATGTACTGGTATTGGTTTTACCGAAAATATGCTTACTCATCGAAGAAAAAGGTTAGGCTACATAGGATGTGCATGGAAGAGGATTGATATTGGAGTGTGGGTTCTCAAAAAACGAAAGGTCGCCAAATAAGAAATACTCAGGGTCAATTCAGTCATCTTTTGATAAAAGTCATTTGATAATGTTAAATAATTGTGGTGGTCAGTAGCCTAGTTCATAGCTCTCTCGACTCTCAATCACGAGATGACGACATGCTTCTATTCTAGTTCCCTAGGAATTTTTCTTTGGTCAAAAACAAGTGCGTTAGTCAGAAACGGTCACCACCCCTCGGCAAACCACCGAGCGGTAATTGCCTAGTAAATCTCTCAAAAATGGCCGTTCGGAACTTGCATTAAACAGTAGGTTCCTTATGCCTGTGAGCGCACGCACAGGTGTATATGAGAGTTCACCACGCTCTTAATCAAGTAAATGACTAAAGAGGAGGATAGTTGAATGGCCCCTTATATTACAACGAAACTATTTGACAACCAATAACTAAGGCATGCACTCAATGTTAATATAACTCCGTACCAAAATTCGGTACAGTAATAAAAGAATGAGAAAATTAACATTTTGTTGCGCAATTATCTAATTCACTTCAATGGAAATACTTCATTAACTTATTGAACAAAAAGCTTGATTGCTGGCGTTCCTACTTCAGCTATGAACGCAATACGGAATTTTTTTCATCCCTCCTCGCTTATAGACTCCTTTCGACCTTTACTTTACCTCGGTCGGATACTACTAGTATACCCTTATTACTACTCAGAACAAAATATTCTTCAAACTTCAAAATCATTTGAATGGATCATTTTTGTTGTATGCATTTCAAGTTTAATCGGCTTAACGTACCACCAGCTCCAAAACGGTCTATTCTTCCAACTGATTCACAACCCATTCGTTCTGTTATCCTACGCACGCTTTCAGCTTGGTGTAATGCACTTGTTCGCAGCGACAATCATATTCAAAAATAACTTTCAACTCGTTGCTAAAACATTCAATAAATTTCAAAAACTGGAAAAATCTTACCGGCTAAGCGGGAAGGATTTTAAGGATATTCGAAAGGTTTCAAGCTACGTATCGATCGTCTTTTACCTTACCACAATAATAGGTATCATATCCACTGCTTTAAAATATGATGGACCATTCCCCACCTTCATATCCACGGTATGTTTCTTCTACGGAACCATGTTTTACTACCTCAACGAAGTCATTTTTATCTTGGGATTCTCCCTGATAACTAAATTTGTAACCGTGGCTCAAAGAAAAATGAAGGACTACGCCGAGGAAATGCACACTTTGGCTTTCGACGTCATTCCAAGGAGACTTAATAAGTAAGTCAATTTTCAGGACGTCAATGAAAGGAATTGTATAACAAACGAGCAGGCAGACGCTAAACTCATCTGCCCAGGTCGCAAGTAACTGTCGTCTGCTATGGCGGTGTTACATTGCTATTGTTCAATCAGTTTGAAAGTAAGCAAAGCTCATGCTGGACGATAGCAGTAGATATTCACTAGTGACCCTCGGAGATGAGTTTTACGTCTGCTCCCCTCATTGCCTGATATTTCGCAGGAGCGACGTGAAAATTCATATTGGGGAAAAAAAATATGGCCCTGAAGCGATAAGAGAAATGAAACTGGAATACAGGAAAATTTTGGAAATCAAGGAATCTCTAAACGATGCATATTCCCTCGAACTACTTTTTACTATAACTCACAATTTTGTGGAACTCGTTTTTTTCGTTTTTTTAAACGTAGTAGCTTTTCAGCATGAAATCGTAAGGTACAAACAACCACATTTTTGGCCTACAATACTTTATACGGAGACTGTAGCTGCTCGAATATGGCTACTCGTACATACTTGTGATAAGTTAAAAGCTAGCTTGGAGAGAACTGGGAAAGTCATTCATGACATGGTTTCGAGGCAGCAAGATTCAGCAACAAGGGAAGAGGTGAGCAAAACATTAATGTTTCTTCAACAAATACATAGTAGAAGAAACAAAGTATGCCAAAGTACGTAACGCGCAGAAACCACCAATCAGGGATCGACTTAGCCGTCAGAAAGTGACATCACTTTTGGTTGCGGGTTTACGGGCTCGTCTCTAAAAAACGTTTTTAACAAAAGGCCGTATCTTCAATCTTAGAAAGTGACGTAGTCGAGCGTATTGGCACACTATTTTTTTTCATTATGAACAAAAACTATTCCCAAAATTGCAAGATGGGCTTCATCAATGATGAAATCGATCCACTGGCCAATCAACATACCCAATGGCCCACAGAGTACAACAACCAGGCGTCAGCTGGTTGCTGAAAGTAGCGAATGTGCGTCTTGTGGGGCGTAAGCATCTTATTCAGGTTCAAAAGGTTTTCGTTGATGAACTTGACGATTTAACCAGATATCAATCAAAGCTTACCTGAAAATAGAAAAAAAAGAACATTAAAATCGAATAATAAAGAATTTGCTATACCACTTCGGGTGCAAGATTTAAAATAAAAATAAAAGATTGTAAGACATCTTTGTAAAGTTTCGTCGAGGTGTTGCTTGCTCTTGAATTACCTTGTACGCTTGCTCTTGAATGACTTTGAATTACCGAGAATTACCACAAATTATCTTTGAATTACTTATGAATCGTACGAGGTAATTTCATTCAAAATAATTTAAGGTTCAAAGTATGGTTTGGCAAAAAAGTGTACAACGTTTGTAAGTGTACAACCCGAGTGAGCAACCCTCGGTTGTCGTGCATAAATTACGTAAACATGTTTTGGAAGGGGAGGGGGTTAAATTCAGCAGAAACAATGCTAACATAAAAAATAAGTGCTCCCAAAAGCAAAAAAAGGGTCGAGCCCACCAACAGAGATTATTAGATATCGCGCTTTTGCTTATAAGTTAACCATAGGCGGATTTTTTGAAATTTCAATTATATTCATAACCTAAATTAGCGGGACCGGTGCTAAGTAGATTTTACAGCTTGATCATGATCATGCTTAATTTCAGTGGCTGATTTTCGGGGCAGAACTCCACCACCGAGATCCAAACGTAACAGCTTATAGATTCTTCAACGTGGACAACACACTTTTGTACAATGCAAGTATCCAAAAAAATCAACTTTTCTTTCTCTTTCAAAGTAAATTCTCAATCCGAACACTTAAATCCAGCTTGCAGGTTCCATCTTTATGTACATCATCATCCTTCTGCAATTCAAACTGGAAAACAAATACGGACAATTAACCGCCTTTCAAGGGCTAACTTATTTCCTCGATTTATACAGAAACGATATTTACAATTCCTCTTATAGTAATGAAGCATAATCATAAAAAAAACACAATTAATAACATTAATTTTCTGGTCGATATTTTGAACTTTCCACATTCAGCGCTTTCCGGGACATGGATTACATTCAAAAAATTTACAATCCTCAAAGTATAATCGATTCCTATCGACCTATCCTCTCCATCGGCCGGATATTACTTATCTACCCGTATTACGTCACAGATGGAAATCACATGGTAACGTCTAAATTTTTAGAATGGATCACTTTCGCTTTATCAATTACAAATTTTGGAGTATTGGTCTATGCTCAACTTTCAAGATCGAAATTTCGCCAATTCATATCGAATCCTCTGATGCTGCTATCGTTGACCAGGTTTCTTTTAACTCTGGTTCACTGGATCATTTACGCGATTCTAAGTAAAATCAACCACAAAAAGATGGCTGTCATCGTTAAAAAATTCCAAGAGTTAAATAAATATTACGATTTCGATGATAAAGATATGAAAGACCTTCGAATCGTATCTCTCTTTGTCACCGTTTTCGTCATTTTGCAAATAATAATCGCTACCAGTATTCAGATTTACACTTTCAGCGTTGACTGGTTCTCAACATTCGCAACATTGTGCTACATCCACGGTTTTATAGCCACGAATTTAACCGAATTAAATTACGTGATCGCGTTCGCTCTTCTCACAAAATTAATAAGCGTCGCTCAGAGGAAACTCAAAAAGTTACCAAACGACGGCAAAGCCTTTTACGTCGGAAAGAAATATTCCGAATCAGTCAGTGAAATGAGGGTTCGATACCGGGACTTGCTCACCATTAAAGATTACATGAACGAAGTTTTTTCGTTTCAACTCCTCGCATCGATCGCTGTGATTTTCGGAGAAATCATCTTCTTTGCTTTTTTAAGTATTGTTATTTTTCAAAATGATATCACCAAATATATATCCTTGGCTTATCTCTTCATTATGTCTTACGCTCATTTTGTAATTGTAAAACTAATAGTAATTGTAGCGGTCTGTGATCGATTAAAATCGAGATTAACGAAAACTGGAGAAATTATTTATGACATCCTCACGAAGCCTCGAGATCCTGTGATTAAAGAAGAGGTAAATATGTTTTGTATATATTTCTTTTAAATTTTGATAAATTACCGAAAGCTGTAAAATATGGTTTTCGGTGTTTCAGCTACTTCTTTTCTCATCTGAATTAGTACACAGGGACCCTCATGTTAATGCTTTCGGGTTTTTCAACATAGATTTAACTCTGTTATGTTCCGTAAGTACTAATTTTTAAAAAAAATGGTAAAGAAAAATTAACCAATAATTGAGCCACTAAAGAGCGGTTCTTGTCTGAAGGTATAAACCCCTCTAAACAAGGAACCCAGAAAAAATAAGAAAAATTTATCTTTAAACAGAGTCCATGATAGAAAATAAAGCAGCAGCTTGATATAGGCTACCATAAATCTGTAAAATACGCCCCCAGGATCACTGTAACAATCACCCATGAGGGTAACTCTTTCTTAAGGTATAAGTGGTTGAATTTAACCTTGTTTTTCACCCATTCCCCATTAATTCTTCCTCTTCTCATCTCGCCAATCTACAATTTTGCCTCCACATTTTGTAAGATCTCAAATGCCTTTTTACTCTGTACAATTTCGGTGCGATTTGATTTCCAGCATTTTAATTTTCGGTTTCTTTTCATTTTTCCAGCTCATCGGTTCCATTTTCATGTACCTCATAATTCTTTTCCAATTTAAACTTCAAAGTCAAGAAGAAGGGTTAAGTGCCTTAAAAACGTTAACCTATTTTCTGGGAATTTCGTCAGACTAATCGAGGCAGCAAATTGGCCTCCCTCGTCCATTTGTACCAGAATTTAATTAAACTCCTTCAAGTTGAACTTCAGCATTAAGGAATAAAAAAGACAATTTAATCCAATTAAAAGTATTTCCGATTTCGCTGTAACATAATATGACTCATTTCCTAAATTAAAAACAAGTAGCTTTTCATCAGAAAGAAAAAAAATTAATGAACACGCAGTTTACTTATCAGTGGAGTGACGAACCATGAAGGTTCTAAAAAACGTTCTATACCCTCGTTGCTTGTTAGATTGTTGTAAACCTTTTTTTTCGGTCACACGAATAGTATTGATATTTCCTTACAACATCACCGACGGAAATTCTTTGGAAATTTTAAGTGTTTTCGAATGGATCGTTTTCATCCTGGGAATTTTGAGTCTGCTTAGTTTTTCATTAATCGAAATTCTCAACCGTGAAGTTGCCAAAAAACTCAGTAACCCATTTGTGTTGTTTTCATTATTTAGAATTTTAACTCTAGTGGGTCATTGTTTCATATACGTTACATTCAACAAAAGAAACCACAAACATGTCATCAATATATTCAGGAGGTATCAACAATTGGAAAGCTTTTTACCGTTAGGTAAAAATGATTTAAAAAGTATTCGAAGCATTTCTCTCCTGGTATCAGCAATAATATTATCAACGACATTCTTGTCGATAGTAGCAATCATTTGCAAGTACAACCAGGTGACTTGGTTGAACATCTTAGAAATTTTAACAATGACATACAGCGTGAATTCATTTAGCACGTCAGAAGTGTTTATTATTTTTAATTTTTTCATTACCACAAAATTAGTAAATACGATTCAAGAGAAAATGAGAAGTTTCGGTCCGATTCAAAATGGGAAACCGCTTATCAAAAGCGTTTATGTGGACATTGAGCCGAAAATGAACGACCGTGCATCCGTGATGGAGATGAGACTTGCCTACAGAGAACTGTTAGATATTAAAGAATATACGAACGATACATTTTCATTTTTGATACTTTCAACTGTAACTAACGTATTTATTGAATGCGTTTTTTTTTCTTTTACGAATATCGTAGCATTTCAATACGACATTAATAAGTACCAGGAGATTACATTGTTGAACATATGTGGCTATTTTCTTTGCTTAATC
This sequence comes from Liposcelis bostrychophila, assembly GCA_037577465.1. Classification (NCBI taxonomy): domain Eukaryota; kingdom Metazoa; phylum Arthropoda; class Insecta; order Psocodea; family Liposcelididae; genus Liposcelis; species Liposcelis bostrychophila. The sequence continues at coordinate 26,459,862 of CM075211.1, read as the reverse complement.
GGAAAACTGGTGGCAATGGTGTCGGTTTGCGATGGATTAAAGTCAAAACTGATGGGAACTGGAAAGATCGTCCATGATGCTTTTTCAGTGCTTCAAAATCCAGAAACTGAAAAAGAGGTACGTTTGCTGGTTGGAAATGCTCGACTCGACAAGTATGCAAGCCCTCAACGTCAATCAAATTTTTGATAAACTTCCTGTCAGCTGATCAGCTACCTGTCCCAGATGGTCGATTATCGACTAACTGCAGATTCATCAACTGGTAGGGTTTACGAAAATTCGTCATCGGGGAAGAAGTCATTGCGAAGATTGGTCACCGAAAACTACTCATTAATGGTGGCGAATTACTGATAACAAATTTACGTATGATCAGAATTTACTGGTGACCAATTTATGCGGTGACTAGTTCCCTGGTGACGAATCTTCTGGATCCCCTTTGATCAACTGACAGGAAGAATTTAGACAAATTTGATGTATCCTCATGGCTCGCAGAATTAAGTATCCACTATCTGTCCTGCACTATGTATCCATTATGTGAGACGTTGATGGAAGAAGGAAAAATTAATAATCGACAGTAATGACAAGCGCTAAGACAAGAGACCAATAAGCCGATAAGTAAACCTGAACCAGCGGTTTATAACCTTTTATGAGAGTTTCGCTCCCTAAAGTTGTCCATGTGGCAGAAGGTGAGTGGCCTGGAGAGGAGTTACTTAACCCTATTTCAAAGTAAAAGGCTGAGCAGGAGGATATGTCCTGCAACATGAAAGTGTTAAAAAATATTCTACTTATTAGATCGAGGAAGCTCCTCCTGTTTCCTTTGCCCTTAAATAAAACCAAGTAAAGAGGACAACATGACACAACACGATCCTTTCTGCCACAGCTCGTTTACTGAAAACAGGTGTATCCCTCTCTTCTTGTTTTCTACTAATATCCATATCATATTGGATGTTTCCTTTGTTTCAGTTACTCATTTTCGCATCGGAATTGCTCCACCGGAATCCACATGTGACAGCTTTTGGATTTTTTAACGTAGACTTCACGCTGTTATACTGCGCAAGTATTTTATAAGAACATCATTCCACAAAATTAGGATAATAATTTCTAATTTTTTTTGACAGGTTGTAGGATCGATTTTCATGTACATAATTATACTCCTCCAATTTAGACTTGATCCCAACTACGAAGGAATGCCTGCTTTAAAGGGTTTGCTGTACTTTAGCGATGTATTTTCGTCGTACTGGGATTAAGCCAGTGACGTGTTGAAACAGAATCCTTTCCAGTTTCTACAGAGATTTCCGTAAGGTAAAACTGGAACATCAAAGCAAAAGTACTGCTATTCGTGTATCTCCAAATGTAAACAGACCGGTTGGCAGTTGTAGGTTGTTTACGCTTATGAAAATTACACACCTTACTTCATACTCCCAACCCACATTTCGAAAGCGGCATGTGGATTTGGAGAAGGCTGCTCCGGATACCCTGGACAGCTAGAAGGACCAACGCATCTGTCTTAAATGAGATCAAGCCGACTCAGTGACTCTCGTCCGTGACGTATAGCTGGATCCTCAAGTTGTTCGGATTGTTCACATTTCTCGTCATGATACGATGGAGACACTTGTGGTACAAGGTAAACCGGAAGGCAACAGAGAAAGGGGACGTTTGCCAACTAAGTGGACAGAACTAATCTCTAAATTAACGGAGTCAACCCTAGAGAAGGCATGCAGACAGGCCAATGACCAGGACAAATGGAGGGATATTGTTAAGCAAGCAATTCGCAATATCTTAGACACTTGAAGTAGACCACTACACATCGGTCATGATGTTGGACTGAGAGAGAGAGAGACTTCATACTTCAAGGTTGGACTTCGCTTCTTCCCGTGAACATTCAAGAGTTGAACGACTTTGTCTCCACTGGGAATTCTGATTTACACTTACCTGAAAAAAATAAAAAAAATGAAATAATGAATGTTACAGTACAGTGAAGATTTACTTCTTAATTTAATACACTTATTCTGTATGGTGGAAAGCGTTTTGTTGCGGTGTTTCCTAAATAAAATCACACATCAAAATGGTTTCCACCTTGTATATCAAGCTTTTTATCTCTTTCTAAAGGAGAGCAGATAACCTGGGTCCCCCCCGGGGATGATAACTTTCTTTACATTTAAGTACCAATAGGTGCCAATACCAAAGATTGCTGTATTTTTGTGAATCGTTCAAATAAAACCGATCAATCCTTTACGATTTACGATTCCCACAAACATGAAAGAGGAGGAAATGTACAAATATTTTAGAAGGGGACATTGCTCAGCAAATGGAGACACTGCTCTTGTTTCCTATACAAGATACAATTAAGCCGGAAGGAAGAAAAAACGCTTTAACCTAATAACTTTGCCTGTTTATTCAAGACTTCTAAAATAAACTTTTATTAAAATTACCCAAATAATAAGGGAAAATGAATTATTCAATCGATCCTCCTAACCACCTCTTCCTTTTTAGTGTTACCAGTAATCTATCGGCTTTCCTAAGTGAAAATGAAATACATCAAAAATTTAGTCAAACCACGCAGTTTAATCGACTGTTACCGGCCAATCCTTTCCGTTGGTCATTTGTTATTCTACCCTTATCGAATTACTCCGAAAGGATCGCTACAATCGTCCAAAAAATTGGAATGGATCATTTTTTTCGTATCGTTATCCAGCCTCGCCACGTTTATCTTTAAACATTTCAGAAACGGAAATCTTCAAATTCTTTTAAAAAATCCGTTCATTGTGTTGTCGTTCATACGATTTGTATTCATAATGACTCATTGGACAGTTCATACCATCAAAACCAAAATCAATCAAAAGCATGTCATTCAAATTTTTGAAAAATTTCAAATTTTGGAAAATATTTACGAATTAACGCAAAACGAACTGGGCCAAATAATGAAATGCTCATTAGTATTATCGATTCTGCTATTTACGACCGTAATGATTTCATCTGTGACCATGATGATTATAATCGGCTTTGATTTCCCAGCTCCTATCTTCACAATTGCGGGAGTTTACAGCAACATGAATTACCAGTTCCAAGAAGTCACCTTCATAATCGGCTTCGGTCAAATATCAAAATTTGTGAGCGTGGCACAAAACCGCTTAAAAAATTTTAACGCCGAGAAGAATAACCCTAAAACCACAGTCGAGATCATGCCGAAATATAAAAAGTCGAATGCCGATATCATCATGGAAATGAGACTGGCTTATAAAGAGCTGTTAGATGTCAAAGAATATATCAATGACGTTTTTTCCATTCAAATTTTATCGACCGTTACCCACATGTTTGTGGAGGTGGTTTTTTTCGCATTTTTTAACATTGTTGTAGTAACAAGTCAAAAGGAAAATCGGCCGTTCAACATGACTGCTTATTTATCCATACTTGCCTATTGCCATACGATATTGTTGAAACTTTTGGGGTTAGTACTCGTATGTAATCAGCTTAAAGTGAAGTTATGCGAAACGGGGAAAATCATTCAAAGCATCATGTCTAGGCATCACGATTTGGAAACGAAAGAAGAGGTAAATTAAAGAGGTTAAGCACCTCTTTTAAAAAAAGGTAAACACTCGTTAAGAAGAAAGTAAATGAATTACCATACTTGCTTTATAAGAGTATATTTCACTGCTAGAATCTAAAGAGAGATTTTTTGGGACGTCGATCGAAGAGAGGTAAGGAAAACGGTCGAGGGCTCAAAGTGTCGACATTTAGATTCGTAGCTGTGGAACATGGTTTTTATTTCAAGTGCAATGATCATTTAAAGCTGTTGGCATAGAGTGGTCCTTATTAGGATTCTTTTCTCGGATGTATCTAAGTTGTATGGATTCGGTACCATTACCAGAGATCTGTGCCAAGTTATAGCTCAGTTGGACATCGTTAACCTGTGTCGGAAACGGCCTAAAAATAAGAGCCGGCTAATAATAAGAGCCAAAAAATCGAAAGTTTTATATGTACGTGAAACGTTTTTAGGTGTTTCCTATCAGAATTTTATGCAGATTATGAAAGTGAAGTCATAATTTCCGTATCTCAATCCGTTTTGATCGTAGAGGACAAAAAAGATAAAACATTCACTGTATATGGCTATATCCATATTAATTTTTAGGACCCTTTAAAACACGTGTTACTGTTATCCGACAGACACGAAATTGGGACAGTTAAATATCTCTGGTAGTGGTACCCAACCCCCATTACTTAGAACGATAGGAGAAAGAAGTCATAATAAGGACCACTCTACTGTTGGCATTATGATTTGGCAGTGACCTACTGATTTTTAACGTCACTTTTTAAGCGCTAGTCATATATGTTCACCCTAAGGGGTCTTCCTCACTGACCCAAAAAGTTCCAATTTAGAAGCAGAAAACAGACGTGAAAAGTGTTACTTCATACACACGTGGAATAAAAATTTCATTTCCAACCTCTTCTGATCACTTTGAAATTCATATTTCTTTTCCCTAATCTTATCAAGTGATGGCCCGTAGCCTAGTTCATAGCGCGCTCGACTCTCGATGCGACGCGTCGTGCTTCTATCCTAGTACACAGCTAGGAATTTTTCTCAGGTCAAAACTAGTGTGCTAGTCAGAAAATAATCAACGGTCACCACCCCTCGGAAGGGTAATGGCCTACCGCCGAGCGGTAATTGTCTAGTAAATATCTCAAAAATAGCCGTTCGGAACCGGCGTTAAACTGTAGGTCCCTGTGAAAAGTTGTGAGCGCACGCACAGGAATATGCGAGAGATCACCACGCTCGTAATCGAGTAAAGGACTAAGAAGAAGAAATCTTATCAATCAAATTTTGTACTTTTACAGTTGTCATATTTCGCCTCTGAACTACTATATCGAGACCCGCATGTGTCCGCTTTTGGGCTCTTCAACGTGGATTATACTCTCCTATACACCGTATGTAAATTTTTATTTGGACTTTTTACTCTCGTTAACCTAACCAAACTAAACGGATTTTTAGTACTCAACCTATGATCCTATTTTTTTTACTTCTAATCTTTTCCAGCTCTCAGGCGCAGTTTTCATGTACATCATAATACTTTTCCAATTTCGGTTCGAAGACAATCAACCCGGAGAAATCGGACCAGTGGAAGGTTTGGTATACTTTTTAGACATAAAACAATAATTTTTTTTTTCAATTTCCCAAAGACAGAAACCGATCACGAACGTACAAATTTATCACGCCATCGACGCATCACAACGACAAGGAAATTAATGATATTAATTAGGACACCGCCCTCAGTGTCAACTCCTCAGTTGAAAAAGAACTAAACAGTGAAAAAGGATGTCGTTTTTCAAAAAACTTTTCAAACCAAACGATATTAGCGACTGTTTTAGGCCTATACTTTACATCGGCAAAATATTATTGATTTACCCTTACACCATAGCATCGGACAAATCTCTTCAAGTCTCAAAACGTTTAGCTGTGGTAACTACGGCATTGCCTTTTTTAATCTTAATTATTTTCGACGTAAGACAATATATCAAAACCAACGGAGTCACCCACGTACATGACCCGTTCTGGACTTTGTCCCTTCTCCATTTGATCGGAGTCAATGCAAACGTTCTCGTTTTCGCCGTTACTCAACCTGTTAATCACAAAAAACTCGTTTCGGTGCACCGAAAATTGCATAATTTCGCAAAGGATCACTTAAAAAAGGATAACATCCACCAAATTTATCGGATTTCGATTATCGAAATGGTATTCTTCATTTTGTCGAGCTGCGTGGATTTTACGTTTTCGTTGACGAGCAAGAAAATATCTTGGGAAATTATGGCCGACGGGCTCGTGTTCTCTTGGATGTCAGCCTTTATTGCTTTTTGCGATTTAAATTTTTTGAATGGGATTGCATTAACAGAAAAAATGGTAGGAATGATTCAAAGAAACCTTATAGAAATTTCGAAACCAATTAAATCCGCTTCGAGCATTAGCTTGGAAAAGAGGTGCAGGTAAAAATAAATTTTAATGTGTCGAAGTTTCCGATGCAAATTTTTAATTTATAAGTTTCACGTTTTATTTAGATGTCATGTTTCATTTCTTAGGTCTTATGTTTCATTGTCTACGATTCGCTATCTATGATTTATTATCTACGTTTCGTTTATCTATGTTTCATTATCTATATTTTATTATCTACGTTTCATTGTCTACGTTTCATTTTCTATGTTTCATTACCTACGTTTCATTATCTATGTTTTATAATCTACGTTTCATGGTCTATGATTCATTATCTATGTTTCATTACCTACGTTTCATTATCTATGTTTTATTATCTACGTTTCATTATCTATGTTTTATAATCTACGTTTCATGGTCTATGTTTCATTATCTATGTTTCATTACCTACGTTTCATTATCTATGTTTAATTATCTACGTTTCATTATCTATGTTTCATTACCTATGTTTTATTATCTACGTTTCATTATCTATATTTTATTATCTATGTTTCATTACCTATGTTTTATTATCTACGTTTCATGGTCTATGTTTCATTATCTATGTTTTATTATCTATGTTTCATCATCTGTTTCATTATCTACGTTTCATGGCCTATGTTTTATTATCTACTTTTCATGGTCTATGTTTCATTATCTACGTTTCATGACTCATTTTTTAGGGCTTATGTTTCAATATCTGCGTTTCATGTTTCATATTGTTCGCCACATTTTTATTGCCTTTTAGTCTCTTTTGTTTTTTGCTCAACTTTTAGTTTAATCTCGAAAGACACCAAACTAGACACCATCAAAAAAATGAGAGTGTCATACCGGTACGTTTTGGAAATCAAAGAAGACATCAATGATATTTTCTCAATTCAAATGCTTTCGAGTGTGACCAACATCTTCTTGGAATCCATTTTTTACGTCTTCTTAAGCATCGTCGCATTTCAAACAAACAAACACGATGGATTTGATTTTGCATTCTTTCTCGGCATGGGGGTTTACCTTTTTACAAAAATCTTCATTATAGCGACGGTATGTTACAGATTAACATCGAAATTACAAAAAACAGGAAAAATTTTGTATGATTCAATGATGGAATCTGGAGAACCGGAAAGAGAAGAGGTAGTAGCAGCAGCAAATAAACAGTAGTTAGGGTGATTTATACCGCCTGCAGTAAGAATTTTGAAGTTAACCACAAAAATATCCACCCGTAAATTATACTATTGCCACAATTTTTTTTAAAAAGTGAGCTTCAAATTATAACTGCAGGCGGTAGAAACTGCCTTTAGATAAAAAAACATTAATGGAAGCTAACTGGTTTTTTTTTTTTAGTTAAAAATGTTTGCAGAGGAGCTAGTTCACCGCGATGCAAGTATTACGGCTTGTGGATTTTTTGATATAGATTACGGCCTTTTACGACATGTAAGACTAAAATATTTCTCCGAATTTTATTTAAATTCTTTACTCGACGGGAAAGCGTGTCGACTTGAGCTTAATGCAAAAGTTGCCATAAGAAAAAAAAAAATTGACAATTTTTTTTCCCCCGAAAAAATTTGGGTTTTTATCGGAAATATTTCGTAAATCACAAATCTGAAGTTCGTTTTTTTATGTCTGGTCGGATTTTTGAGCTAAAAGTCAAAATATGGCCAAACACGTGGTAAAGTGACAAAACGTATCAAGTCCTTAATTTCACTCGTCAGGACCAGTTATACAAAAAACGGACTTCAGATTCGTGATCTACGGACAATGTCCGATAAAAAACCAAATTATTTCGCAAAAAAAAAAAAAAAAAAAAGAAAAAAGAAAAAAGATTGGTGATTTTTTTTCTTTTTTTTTTTTCCTCTCTTACGGAAATTTTTGGAACTTTAAGCTCAAGATTTGAGCAGTAAAATTAATTCTTTTTTTATTTTTTAGATAATTGGAGCAGTTTTCATGTACATCATCATTCTCTTTCAATTTAAATTTACAGAGGAACCTCTAGAAGGAAGCAATAACCTTGGCCCAGTTGAAAGACTAATGTATTACGCAATGTAATCACACCTCTTGTATTACTAAAAACCACTTCAAAAATTAAAAATATTATTGTAATTAAAATATTCTATTTTAATTTTTTTTATTATTTTTTCCCCTCCAATTATAATCATAATTAAGTTCCATCGAACTTTGGGCAGGTAAAAAAAAAAAAAAAACTCCTATTATATAGAAAATACGTTTGAAATAAAATGAGCCATTATCAATAAATTAGCTCCCATTAGTTTTATTTATTAAGAAAGCTGCTCATACAACAGCACAAAGCGAATTAGCTTTCAGTTTCAACGATGAATTTATTTCAAAAAGTTCTCAAATCCCAAGATTTGGAGGATTGCTGCACACCGATCCTTTATTTAGGACAAATATTATTTACTTATCCATACCGGTTTAAAAACGAAACAACTTTGGAAAGTTCCAAAAGAAGGGAATGGCTCATTTTCATCGCCTCCATGTCCAGTTTAACGATTCTAGCAATCGAACAAACTATATCCAGAGATTTTTTCAACCATTTAAAAAATCCTTTGATGCTGCTAACGTTCATTCATTTCGATCTTACCATAGTTCACTTTCTGATTTACAACGTAAGAACTAAAATCAATCACCGCCATGTCTTAAATATTTTTTGTAAATTTCAAAATTTAAATAAAATTTATCCGCTCAACGATACCGACCTTAAGCATTGTATGGTATTTTCTCTACTGGCTACGACTTACATCTTTCTTCTGGGAACAGGCTCTCTCATTATATTTATTATATGCCTTCAACGTGATTGGACCATAGCAATCTCCACCATTTTTTTCGCATATAATGTGCTCACTTTCAATTTAAACGAAATGATTTCTATTTTAAGTTTTGGCCTCACAGCGAAATTCGTAAGAAAAGCGCATGAAAAATTAGAAAAATTTGAAAATTTTAAGCACGAAGTTACTCATCTACAAAAAAGCGATAATAATTTTACGAATAAAAAGAAATATTCAGGGAAGGAAATTCGACTCGGCTACCGAAATATTTTGGACGTAAAAGAATATATCAACGATGTGTATTCATTTCAAATGATAACGACGGTGACTTACATATTCGTGGAATCGGTTTTCTTTGTATTTTTGAATATTCTTTTATTTCAAAAAGATCCGACGAAATATGCAAAACCGGAATTCATTCTGGTATCGTTATATATAATATCATTGATGGGGAAACTTGCGCTTATAATCTGGGTTTGTCACGGGCTAAAAGAAATATTAATAAAAACCGGAAAAATTATTCACGATTTATTTTCCAACCCGCAAGATTCGGAAACAAAAGAAGAGGTAGGCTAAACTGAATTAAAAAACAAAAAATTTGAAAGAAACGTTTGGTATATGGCTGAGAGGAACATGAACATGAACATGAACATGAACATGAACATGAACATGAACATGAACATGAACATGAACATGAACATGACCATGAACATGAACATGAACATGAAAGGGCATATCTGTGTACATTTGTGTATGTACACAAATTGTTAAATATTTTACTGATTAATCAATCTTTCGTTTCAGTTGTCCTTTTTTACTTCGGAATTGCTTCACAGAGATCCTCATGTTACGGCTAATGGATTTTTTAACGTCGACTGCACATTGCTATATTCTGTAAGTATACTAACCCTAATGTAGCAGTTTAAAATAAAACAAAATAAAAATAAAAATAAAATAAAAATAAAACAAAAATAAAACAAAACAAAACAAAATAAAAATAAAACAAAATAAAAATAAAACAAAATAAAAATAAAACAAAATAAAAATAAAACAAAATAAAAATAAAACAAAATAAAAATAAAACAAAAATAAAAATAAAACAAAATAAAAATAAAACAAATTAAAAATAAAACAAAAATAAAAATAAAACAAAAATAAAAATAAAACAAAAATAAAAATAAAACAAAATAAAAATAAAATCAGACGGTGTGCTTTGTTATTAGCCATTTGGTATATTAGCCATTACGCCGACATTAATCCAGTTTTCTCCATTTTTCTTTTTTTCAGCTCGTAGGGTCAGTTTTCATGTACATAATAATTCTCATGCAATTTAAATTTGATACGGAGCACATCAGCTCGGATATTTTAACAAGTTTAATGTATTACATAAAGTTTAATTAGATGAAAACGGTAATGCTGATCATATATTGCAAAAATAAAGTGCGATCTTAATTATAGTCAATTTTTTTTCATCAATTACCGTTAATTACTTAAAATAATTAGACCTACTTATTTTTAGCTTCTAATTTTTTGAAAACCCCAGGAAAATTACAAACGTTAATTTAGGGACCGTTAAAATGGTGATGTTTCAGGAAAATTAAAAAAAAGGGGTGTCAATTTTCAGTCACTTAACTATATCATCTTAATCAAACGTTCTTTTTTTTCAAAACGAAACCATTTAGTTTCAGCCATGAATTTATTGGACAAACATTTAAAACCCGACCTCCTGAGTGTTTACAAACCGGTCCTTTGCATAGGACAACTGCTTCTCACGTATCCTTACCGAGTCAAAAACGGGGAAGTAGAAAGTTCGAAATGCCTGGAGTGGGTTATTTTCATCGGGTCCATGTTAAGTGTAATCACATTCGCAGCAGTGCAATTTTTAACCAAAGATTTTTTCACCACGAAAAATCCCATGATTTTTTTGAGTTTCATTCGCTTTATTTTTACAACCGCACATCTTTTTATTTACAATGTTAAAAGTAAAATCAACCATAAGCACGCGGTTAATATTCTTCGGGAATTTCAGAGTTTGAGCAGATTTTACCAAATAAACGAAAAGGACCTTAAAAAATCTTTGCTCATTTCGGTGATGGTTTCCATATCGATCATATTCCTTGCGGTCGGTTGTCTAATTATGGTCGTTATGTCCGTTTTATCATCTTGGACCAACTTCCTCACCATATTTTGTTTCTCTTACAACTGCTTCATTTTTAATTTGAATGACATAGTCATTACTTTCTTTTTCAATTTCACCAAAAAACTGGTCGTAAAATCCCATGAAAAATTAAGAAATTTTGAAAACTCCAAATACATCATGGACGTCATTTCCACTAAAAATTACAATAAAAAATTTGCAATGAAATGGAATCCTTCGATAAGGGAAATGCGACTCGCATACAGGAAACTTCTGGACGTGAAAGAATATATTAATAAAATATATTCCTTTCAATTAATAGCGACCATCACTTACATATTCGTCGAGACGGTCTTCTTCGCTTTTTTAAATATCCTTTTATTTCAAAGAGACACGAAATACGCGGATCCGACTTATATACTCATAACTTTATACGCCGTTTTTATGATAGCAAAGCTTGTACTAACGATTTGGGTCTGTCACGGTCTTAAAGAAAAATTAAGAAAAACTGGAAAAGTTATTCACGAGCTGTTTTCGAAACCTCAGGATTTAGAAACGAAAGAAGAGGTAAAAGTAATTGCAAAGAATGGTAAAGATGTCCCAGGAAAAAGTGCGTTATAAAATTTTATAACTCTATAACGTTTTGGCCGATTATAAAATTTTATAACTATTTATACAATTTTATAATTAAAATTTTTAACTGAGCAATATATTAATTTTGTGCTTGAATTGCACTATATTTAGCATATGGGGACTTTATAGGCTCTTTTTTAAACATTTTTCAAGAGAAAAATAAGGAAAAAAAATTACATTTTTTTGGAATGGAACCCGAGCCTTGTGGTCGACTTACCAGCCGCATTTATCCACTACACCACTGATTTTTAAAAGTGCCAATATGGTTCTTAAGTTGCCAATTATTTTGACTTATAATTTTTTCCGAATTTTCGGTTTATTTCTTATATTTTTAATTTAACAAAGGCTCAAAAATAAAGAAAGACAGAAATAGAAAAATTCGGGAAGAGTTAGAAGAAAATAAAAGAAACTTGAAAAAAACTGAAAATAATTTTTGTTCAGGGTTCTGAAGCCGGCAAAAATTAAAAGGCGCCGGTGCCAGCGCCGGCACCAAAAATTTCAAAAAATAAAATCGGCGCCAGCGCCGGCCTCGGGAAAATTTTTAATTTATTTTATTTTGCAAAAAAAAGCAAGAAAGCGTTACATCAGTTTAAAAAAATTACGTTTTGCACTTTAAAAAATTTATTTATTTCTTAAGAGCAAAAGCTGAAAGGAAAGACTTTAAAATTTAATTATTGAGATAAACATTTTAAAAATCAAAAATTATGAATCAGTGAATACCGAGTATTGAACTAATTCCCTATCCTGAAAAAAATTTTTTACTGTGTAATTAACCTTAAGTTAAAAAAAAAATATAAGTTTTCCATTTTAAATGTCAATAAAATCTTCCAAAATTGCCTAATTTTTACCGGCTTCGGACCCCTGAGAAAGAAAATTGAACGGAAAGAGGTTATGTTAAAAAAATTAATCAAATTCTAAAAATCTAAAAATTATTTTTTAAAAAAGTTTTGAAACGCCGGCGCTGGCGCCAGCGCCAGCAGTGATTTTTACCGGCCGCGGCCGGCGTCGGCGCCAGCGCCAGCGCCGGCTTCGGAACCCTGTTTTTGTAATAAAATTTTGTAACGAAGTTTAAGTTTTTAGTAACTCAATTTTATGACACACTTTTTCTTGGGGTTAGGACAAAATTATATATAAAATATATATAAGGTAAAGCACCCAAAGCCTGAACAGTCACCTAACCTGAACAGGTCATAAGCTAAACACGCATGTCCATAAAAGGAAATCGTGTTTAACTTATGGACTCTTCAGGTTTTGGTGAATGTTCAGGATTTGGGTGCTTTAAATTAAACTGTATATAAGTTATATATATTTTATATGATCAATATATTTTATATATAATTGATATATTGATATATTTCATATATAATTTTGCCCCAACATCTTTACCTCTACCCAAAAAACAAATAAATAAATAAATAAAAATGAGGCAACAAATATATTTGATTGCAGTTGCTTCTCTTTTCTTCGGAATTACTCCACAGGGATCCTCATATTACTGCCAATGGATTTTTTAACATCGATTATACACTTCTGTACTGCGTAAGTAGAATATGTGTAAACGAATCTTTGGCTCTTCCCCACTTGACTCAGTATATATGCCAACTGTACTAGACTTAAACTAAACCAATTCTCATCCATTATTAATGGCTTTTTTCCAGCTCGTCGGATCGGTCTTCATGTACATCATAATTCTGATACAATTTAGATTCGATACCGAACACCAATTGGGCTCATTAAAAAGTTTAACATACTTCGTGGATCATTAATTACAGGGAGAGAAGCAAAAAAAACTAAATGACACCCTTTCAAGAATTTTTCAAAATTATTTCAATTCACGCCACTGGGACATCCCTAATCACCGAGAAAAGTCATAAAAGAAAAATTATCTCACGACATAACAATGTCCTCGAAATCCATTCCTTCGCCCACTTTTTCTCCGATTTTTTTTTTTACGCAGTTCCGCGTTACTTTTAACAGGAGCCGCATTACAAAAATTAATTAACATATGGCGCGCTTTAAAACAATAAAATTTTTTATTCCTAACGACGTGATAAGCTGTCTTAAACCTCTTTTGTATGTGAGTCGGCTTTTTTTCGTGCTCCCGTTTTCAATTACGCCTAATGGGAAAATAATAATCCGACCATCTCTGGATTGGATATTTTTCACGGTTTCCATCATCAGTTTCGTCGCCTACAACGTTGGCCAATTCGGAGGGGAAAAATACCCGGGAATTAAAAAATCTCACAATCCTTATTGGCTTTTATCCTTAGTCCGACTTCTGAGTCTGGACACTTATTTCCTATTATTTTTGCTGAAAATCAGAAAAATCAACAGGAAAATCGTGAAAATCGCTCAAAAATTTCAAACATTGGAAAAATATTACCCGCTATCGAAGGAGGATGTGAAAGACGTTTTTCGCGTTTCCGTTATGGAGACGGGTTTTTACTACGTGATAGGTTCAGGGATTTTAACGGCAACTGTGATGTCAAGAGAATTTTCTTGGGCGACGCTTTTGTTTCTCTGGTCTTACGGCCACTGCGTCCTATTTTGTAATTTGTACGAATTAACTTTCGTCAATGGGATCTGCCTGACTTCGAAATACGTTAAAGTAGCTCAAAAAACTTTGAAAAAATTAGCGAAATCCGATGACTGGAGACCGATGAACAAGATATACATGAAAAATTTGAGCTTACTGAAAATGGAAAACAAAGACTACATGTAAGTAAATTCCTAAAATAATAACTAACTTGGCTATTTTTCAACACTTCAGGGTACAACTCAAAAATTTCACTCCCCAAAGTGGTTCAAAAGTAATTTCTAAATGGCCCAAAATGAAAAAACAATCAAAATTTTAAAAATAATATGGTCTGGAGTTATTGCCCCTAAAAATGTTCAGATGTATTTTTTTTTCTCCGTCCACGAGGTATTCAGCGACCCGAAAAACCCCCAAGAAGTATTTTTGCCGCCATACTGCAATCGCCATTTTGATTTCTGAAAAATTACTAAATCCAAAATCAGCGACCCCAAAAACCCCCATTTTGTACTCCTAAAACCGATTTCGTTTTGAAAAGAAAACCGCCATCTTGAATTTTGAAAAACTATTATTAGACTCGAAATCAGTAAGTACATACAAAAACACTTAAACACAAATTATCACGAACCACTGTTTACTCATTTCGGCTACAAGGAATCTTGCTTAGAACCACTAATAACTATAAGAAAATTACTTTAACGGTAAGCTTTCCACGCCAGGAAGCTTCTTCTTATAAAAAAACAAATTTTATGGATAATCGACCAACCTCTGCTTTCAAGTTCAGACTTGTTTATTCTCACTCTTTTTTTTAATTTTAGATCAGCCATCAGCAATGTTTTATCCATCAAAGAAACCAAAAGCGAAACAATCCGAAAATTAAGGCTCGGATATCGTCTAATATTAGAAATAAAGGAGGACATCAATAAAGCCTTTTCATTCGTCATATTTTTGAGCATCGCAAATATTTTCATACAAGCCACGTTTTTTGTGTTTCTGAACGTAGTCGTGCTTCAACTGGAAGCAGCAAAATACGAAAAATTAAATTTTATGATCGTTGTTGGATATACCATAACGATATCGTTGAAATTAGCTCTCTTAACCATCGTTTGTCAGAATCTGACGACTAATTTAGGTAAAACAGGAGAAATCGTTCATGGTTTGTTTTCGAAGCCGCAAGACTTTGAAACGAAAGAGGAAGTAAGTACATCTTCGAAAAATAAACTACCAAATTTTGATGTAATGTTTGTATCCAGAACATACAGTATTATTCATTTTTTTTTGTTTTAGTTGCTGCTTTTTACTTCCGAAGTGATGCACAGAGATACGAAAATAACGGCCTATAAATTCTTCGCCATTGATTTTCAACTAGTCCATAGTGTCAGTATAAATTCGGTTCCCAAAATCTATAGAAAACTTAATGGCACTGCCATTCCGGGATTCAAACAACTCAGACGAGTTTTAACGGGATCATCCTGGGATTTTAATCACAAAATTTGCCATTTTTTTCCCTAAAATTGACTCTTTTTCCCTGATATATACAAAATTTTGTTAATTTTAATAAAAGGGGTCATACATAAACTACGTAAGCATGGGTTAGGACCTTTTTGCACGCTTTATCCCATTTCGCCTATGCTTAGCTTATGGGTAAGATGTCAAATCTGGACCCTCTTCCCCCCCCCCCCCTAAAAGTGCTTACGTAATTTATGTACGACCCCAAATGGCAAGCTATAACCTGCTTGTTGTCACTGAAAAGCCAGAAAATAATATTAAAATTGAAATTAAGAGGAAAAACAATCAGGTTGGGCACGATTTAGTATTCAATCATTTAACTTTTCGGGATCAAGAATTAATAATTATGAAATCCCAAAATCCAGGGATTGAGAAAGTGGTCCGGGATCGCAGTATCTATTTTTAAGGAATGTCTGGGGAAAGGGGAAAATTTAAGAGCGAAGTCGAGTCGAGGAGAAATAGAGTAGAGTATGGGATAATAAGCTTAGTAACTAGAGCAGTCGACAGGCAATCGAAAGGTTTATAAGTTTCAATCCTGGACTCAACTTCGCTCGATTCAGGCTTTTTTTTTTTTTTTTTTTTTTTTTTTTTTAATTTCCACTTTCCTCTAATACACCTTAAAACAAAACAAAATTCTTAATGCACATTAAAAATCCGCAAAAAAAAAAAAAAAATGTGGTAACGCTGCAATTTCTTTTTAATATTTTTCTCTTTTTTTTGCAGATAATTGCTGCGGTATTCATGTACATCATTATCCTATTCCAATTTAAATTTACAGACGACAAAGGTGAAACCAATCCAATCGACAGCTTAATGTATTACATGAATATGTAAAGTACAAAATATAATTTATTACAAATTCAGTGTCGGAAGTATGATATAAAAAAAAACAAAACAGAAACGTGTTGTATGCTCTACCATTCACAACATGTCGAACCTAAACATTTTACGCTGCTACAAACCGTTTTTTCATATCAGAAACATACTTTTAACTCATTTATTTCGCATCAAAAGCCAAGAATTAATAATTATGAAAACATTTTCTAACGCCATCCTATTATTACCGCTCATTCTTACAATTCCGTTCGCCAAGTTAATTTTTCAAATAATCTTTAAACTTTTGCTTATGTCCAAGGTCTGAGGAAGATTTGTTTCGACCCTCAAAAGGTGAGGCGAAATTATTTATTATGAAGTAGCTAAAACCTAAGATGAGGAAATCATCAAAGAAGTGAGCTAGAAAATTAATCAAACTATTTCGGGATTAACATAAAATGTCAGGACTGTAAGACTGTAAAACTCCAAAAAACCAATCTTTTGCTGAAAAGTTGTTCTTTAATAATATTTTCTTTTGCTTATAAAAAAATGATAAAAAAAAAATATTTTCTTCCATGTTTAGCTTATGAAAGTTAAAAAAATATTTTACAAGATTAAAAATTGTAAAAGCGAATGATTTTTGCGACTCCAGGAGCTCAGAAGGATAACGTTTTTTTATAAGGAAGTCAGGACCGGACTTGATGGAGTCACTTGTGACGCGGCGATAAAGAGTCCAGATGCAAATCAAACAAATAAAAAACATGAAAATATGACAAGTTGCCCAAGCCTCAAATTTTGCTTGAAATCGTTCAAGAGCTTCGTTTAAAAATAAAAAAAAAATATTTTTTATCAAAACCAATTCTTCGAGTGTAACGTTCCATGAGATCAAAACGATAAAACCAGCCGTTCCAGTTCCCTTAGTGAAGCATAGACAGAAAAATTATCCTGAAAGAATTCGAAGTGGACTATAAGATCGCTTTGTAAAATGACAGCTTTCGTAATATGTTTACCATGATTATAACGTTCTTCTTAGAAAATTCATCAGCTTTATTTATAGAATCTACGCTATTTCTTCAAAAATGAATATCACTCTTCTTTGGTAGATGCAATTACATAGCATAGAACGTTAAACCTTGAACAGGTGTCAGGTGATCGATACCTCTTATCTCCGTCAATCTAAATTGAAGTAAAATGATTGCGTACATAAAAACAGCGGCGATTATCTAAAACAAAGGTTTTCTCAATTATTTTCCCCATAAAAATTTAGTTCAAATGCATTCATAAAGTGCACCATGTACAAAGTCTGCACCTCAGAAAAAAACTCGCCCAAGTCAAAATGAAGTCTAAAAACCCGCACTGTAAGAAGAAAGGTCTCGTGATATAACTATTATGCTTAGAACCTTCATCTTACAAAAAAAAGTTTTATAAGCTAATCCTATATCACAGAAAAGAACTCGCCGAAAATCGTAAAAACTAAAATCCACACTGTAAGAAGACAGGTCTTGTGATATGATTATTATCGTTAGAACCTTCTTCTTACATTAAAAGTTTTACGGGCTAATCGAGCTCTTTCCTGATTCACAGAAAAGAACTCGGCCAAGTCCAAGTGAAGTCTAACATCCACATTGTAAGAAGACAGGTCTCCGTGGTATAATTATCATGCTTAAACCCCCTCTTCTTACAAAAAATTTTCCGGGACTTAATCGAGTTTTTCTGAGGCACCGAATTAAACTCACATTATGCAACAAACTATAATCCACATTAAAAAATCCACAGGCAGTTATACTGGGATCCCTGTGAATCAATTCGATTGCGAACGACTGAAGCTCTTCCTTCACATCCGAATTCTCCGTTTTCGAAAACAAATCATAAATGATATCGGCCGTTTTTTTCAATTTCGTCGTTAATCTCTGACAAACCAACGTCATCGTTATGAGTTTCGTGATGACATAAACGAACATGGATATGAAAAAAGTAAATTCATAATCTTGATACTTTTCCGTTTCCGTTTGAAAAGCGACCACGTTCAAAAAAACGAAAAAAACCGCTTCCAAAAAAACGGCCGAAACCGACGCCAGGATTTGGAGCGAAAAAACGTCGTTAATTTCGTTTTTAACGAGTAAGACGTCCCTGTATCCTTTTCTCATTTTTTTGATCGATTCCAAATCGCTTATCGGTCGTTTGATTGCAGACAAGTCTCCGTATTTAAAAATTTTCGACATGTTCCGGTGAGTGACGGTCACGAATTTCTCCGTGAGAGCAACTCCGTTCAAGAACAAAATCTCGTAAAGACTTATAAACGACGTCCAGTGAACGTACGTAACGCTCCTGCAAATCTGTTCGGTTAAGCTCTCCCGAATGGTGAAGACCAAAACCAAATTCGCCAAAACCATAAGCCCGGACACCACGGACTCCATCAAGGACACCCGGTAAACCTCCTCATAGTCTTTTTTACTCAACGGAATGAACTTTTCCAAATTTTGAAATTTTTCCCAAATCCCGAGGATTTTCCGATGATTGGAGGGAGTTTTGACGACGTAGATAACGGAGTAAACGTTCAACCATATCAACCGAGTAAACGATAGGAGCCAAAACGGATCCCTGAAGTAAAAATCATGGGGTCGATTGTGGGAAAAACCTTGCCGGGCGTTGAAAACGATCACCGTCACGAGGGACATGAACAAAGTGGAACGTGATAAATTTTTCGAAATTCGTAAATTTCCGTTTTTCCCGATTCGGTACGGGTAAGACAGTAATAAATTACCGAAAATTATCAACGGCTTAAAGCAATCGCAAAGGTTTTCCGCGTGGAAAAAATTTTTCAACCGTAACATATTTTCCAACTGACATTTATTAAATTAAAAAAAAAAAAAAAAAAAAAAAAAAGGCGAACCGACTAATTCTTAGTGAAGGACAGTAATAAAAATAAAACCGTGTGTTTGCTCTTATTATAATGAAAATTGCTGCCGAGGGGAAAGGAATAAAATTAAAAAATAAAAATAAAAATTTCCACATGCGACCGAAAAACATAAACGAGTTAATAAAATCAGTTTTATTTTTATCCAAAATATTCGGAAGTGCTCCGTATTCGATTAAAAAAAACGGGGAGGTGTGCATTCAAAAGTGGATAAAATGGTTCGATTTTATCGTCTATTTATCGGTCATAACGTTCGAAATTTATATGCAAATGTACGGGGTTCAACTCTCCCAGAAATTTGGTCCTTATCACTGGTATGGGACGGTTCAGACCCTGTCCTTCTTAATTATAACGATACTGAACTGCGTTGAAATACTAGTCAAACACGAGTCCGTGAAAAAAGTTTTAGAAGAAATTCGGGATTTGAATCGGGTTATTCAACTAACCGAAAAGGATATCCGAAGTTTGTGGTTAAAAAATGTGTTTGGATTATCGACGATATCGCTGATATTGCTCGTTACAATCTACAACTGTTTTTCAAGACTATCGTTCACTGTAATCGATTTCCTGACCACAATTTTCGTTGTGAAACTCCTTCACACCTCTACAATTGTTTTGTATCATTTTCTTTCTTTGCTGACACTCACAGCATGTTTCATCGATAGAGTACATGCAGGATTGACAAATTTAGCTCAGTTCAGCAGTCAAGAGACTTTGAAGGTGGACATAAATATTTCCAAAGTAAAAGAGTAAGTTTTTTTTTTATTACAATGCCGTACATTAGGAGGTTCAATATGAAGTCCCAGCTGAAAAGATTGACGTCAAGTCGACGTCATGATTTTCCCCAAGACTTGTCGTCATTTTCCAGGAAAACTTTAGTCCTTAAAATTACGTCAAAAGGGTGTGATGTCACATACATCGGTATGTAGTATGCGCCGTAAGAGCAATTGTCAGTATATGACGTCTTATTGACGTCATGTAGTCAATAAGTCGGCATTTAACGTTTACTCTTTCGACGTCTTTCAGACATCATGCATATTGACGTCACAATTTTATTGACGTCATAGAGACGTCATAGAGACGTCAAATGTATTGACATCATAGAAACCACCGTGTATATTGACGCCATAGAAACATCGTGCATATTGACGTGATAGACGTCAAGTGTGTTGACGTCATAGACACGTCTAGTGTATTGACGTCATAGACACGTCTAGTGTATTGACATCATAGAAACGTCTACTGTATTGACGTCATAGAAACGTTATGTATACGGACGTCATAGAAACGTCATGCATACGGACGTCATAGAGACGTCAAGTGTATTGACGTCATAGAAACGTCATGAATATAGACGTCATAGAAACGTCATGTATATGGAAGTCATACAGATGTCAAGCATATTAACGTCAGAGACGTCATTAATATTGACGTCACACTGACGTTAATTATGTCATACATTGTACTCATATCATTGTCGTCATATCATAAATAATACCCAACAAAAAAAAATTCCTTGTAAAAACCCAGCCAAGTTTTTTAATTTTTTACTGCTTTGCATCATTCCGCTTATAAAAAGAGTTGATGTCAAAAAGCAGCTAAGCCAGAAAAATTATTCGACTTCTCAATCTCATTCTGAACAAACTAATTCCAAATAAATCAACCTTTTTCCTTAAACTCCACATATTTCTTCCAGATTCGACTCAAAAACCAAAAACTCAGCCTTACCGGAAAAGATTGAACATCTGAGATTACTATACGGTCGAGTAATAGAATTAAAAAACAATATCAACGGGATCTACTCGTTGAGACTCTGGGTCTCTCTCACCGACATATTTTTCGAAATGGTATTCACATGTTTCATTTACGTACTAATCGGAAAATTTTGGAATATCAACGAGGAATGGATCCTATCGTCCGGCTATTTATCTACACTTGTCCTGTTAGGAGCGAATTTAATTTTGCGAGTTTTAGCGATAGTTCACACTTGCGAATCTGTGACGTCCAGAGAAAAAACCACGGGATTAGTCCTACATAGATTATTTTCGAGGTCTCTGGATCAAAACGCAAGGGCGGAGGTATAATCTTAAATTATAAAAAAACTTAAATTGTAAAAAAAACATAAATTAAGGAGAAAATTCATATTTTTTTGTTTTTTGCCGTAGCTTACAGCTTTTTCGATGGAATTAATTCACCGACCTACCGGGATCACCGCTTTGGGTTTTTTCAACATTGATTACGGACTACTTTACACGGTTAGATAATATTATAACTCCCAGAAAGCTCTATATTTTTACATTTTTATGTTATAGATGGCGGGAGCGGTCACAACCTACGTCATCATTTTAACACAGTTTAATTATCCAGATGCGGATCAAAACGCAAATCCATTGAAAGAGATTCTAGAAAGGATGTAACCTCCAAAAGAAAAAAGTATTTTATTCAAATACCGCAGCAGCCAAGTTTCAACTTTAAGCGACTTTGTGGTAGTAAAGAAATATGGATAAATAATCTCAATTGTTTGAATGCTTCATAATGAAGAGAAAATATTTTTCATAACCAATAAAACCGAAATAAGCAGAAATCGTTTTATCTACTAAATTGAACAAAAGTCCCTAAATTCTCCCAATCAAATTTAAACGAAATTTAATCTTCAGGTTGGGCACTTCGTTGGCTAGACAAAACCGGCCGGTTCACCGTCCGGTTTTTTTAAAAAAAAAGTTTTTTTAATTAATATTTTTAAACGTTAATATTGCATTAAATGGGGCGAAACTTATACCAAATTGTTCCTTATTATTAGAAGAAGTCGAATATACATTTTAAAAATGTCGGCAAGCTTAAATTAAGTCAATATTCGCAAAATTTAATGTTGTTTACATAAAAAACAAAATGGCCGATGTAAAAAAACATAAACAATCGGTTCATTTTGCGAATATTGACGTAATTTAAGCTTACCGACATATTTAACATGTAGATTCGACTTCTTCTAACAATAAGGAACAATTTAATATAAGTTTCGCCCCATTTAATGCAATATTTAGGTTTAAAAATATTAATTAAAAAAACTTTTTTTTTAAAAAAGCCGGACGGTGAACCGGCCGGTTTTGTCTAGCCAACGAAGTGCCTTAGATTCTTCAGGTTTTCAGCAAATTTTCATTTTCAATTTATAAAATTCAAATTCAGAAATAAAATTAAAATCTAAAATTTGAGTTTTGACAGAAACAGTAATTGAAAGGCCAGACGGAAGAAGGAAATAAAAAATCGAATCGAAAAATTCATTTGTTTAGGCACTTCGTTGGCTACACAAAACCGGCCGGTTCACCGTCCGGTTTTTTTAAAAAAAAGCTTTTTTAATTAATATTTTTAAACCTTAATATTCCATTGAATGGAGCGAAACTTATACCAAATTATTCCTTATTATTAGAAGAAGTCGAATATACATGTTAAATATGTCGGTAAGCTTAAATTAAGTCAATATTCGCAAAATGAACCGATTGTTTATGTTTTTTTACATCGGCCATTTTGTTTTTTATGTAAACAACATTAATTTTGCGAATATTGACTTAATTTAAGCTTACCGACATTTTTAAAATGTATATTAGACTTCTTCTAATAATAAGGAACAATTTGGTATAAGTTTCGCCCCACTTAATGCAATATTAACATTTAAAAATATTAATTTAAAAAAATTTTTTTTTCAAAAAACCGGACGGTGAACCGGCCGGTTTTGTCTAGCCAACGAAGTGCCTTACATTTTCATATTATGGCAGCCTGCTTTGGTTTTTCCCCGATTTTTTTACTGCCTCCTTCTTTCATCCGACGGTTCAACTAGGTATTGATTTATTTAGTACTATTTTTTGCCTTTCAATGAATTTTTCTTAGTATAAAATCCCTAATATTCCTGGGGAAATCATCTAGTTATTTACTTTTTCATTTGCTAAATTATTAATTAATACCAATTTTATACTGTCTAAAATTTTTTGTCTCATTCTGAAGTATTGCGCTCTAAATATTTCTTTTTAGTAACCTTCATCTTTGGTTCAAATAAATAGCAACACGAAAGTGGACAAGGGCTCTCAATTGCTCCTGCTTGGCGTGAATTCATGAAACCTTACCTGAAAATAAAAACCAAAATATTAATATAATGGATATTGGATTTGAAATGGCGCTGTTTTTTTTTTCTTTTGGGGGGGGAGGGAAGAATTTTTTCAACCTTAAAAACCACTTTCGTTCACCGAGAAGACAGGCTAGACCGTCCCTTATTTTGCGAACTTTGAAATTCTTTCGGATGCACCCCCTAATTTTTTTCCTTTTGGTTTAAAAAGAAAACCTGTAAAATTTTAGCGCTCTACGATAAGTCTAAATAGTGTCGCACGAACCCCCCGTGGGGGGGGGGGTTGAAATTCAACATCGAAAATTGATCAGAAAAGATGTATTATAGGACCAGGATATCAACTTTAAAGTTTTTTAAGAATTAAAGTTTAGCTGAGCAAAATTTTGGCCAAAAAATTAGCACTTGAATAAATCAAAAACGGTAAAAGCTATTAAAATTTCGATTGCAGATTTGAGTTCCTCAGATCAAAATACGTAAGGAACAATATTTTCGTTAATT
The DNA here is from genome assembly GCA_037577465.1 of Liposcelis bostrychophila. Classification (NCBI taxonomy): domain Eukaryota; kingdom Metazoa; phylum Arthropoda; class Insecta; order Psocodea; family Liposcelididae; genus Liposcelis; species Liposcelis bostrychophila. Next base: position 26,435,975 of record CM075211.1, on the reverse strand, counting down.
TTAGAAAACGGGCAATGCAATGCAAGGACCCGACCAGTGGAACTTGGCCCTATTTAAGTTATATGGTTAAAACGGGGGGTTAGTGCGGCACTATTTAGACTTATCGTAGAGCGCTAAAATTTTACAGGTTTTCTTTTTAAACCAAAAGGAAAAGAATTAGGTGGTGAGTCCGAAAGAATTCCAAAGTTCGCAAAATAAAGGACAAGCGCTGATCGCAGTCTTCAAAAGCACTTTTCTTTCTGGAACTTGAGGTCGTTTTCTCATTACAGCTACCTACAGCCAAATCATTCCAATTTTTTTTTTTTTTTTTTTTTGGTAAATTTTGAACGAATTTAGTTCTTAAGAAATTCTAACTAAGAACAACTCAATCAAATTATAGAATCTTCAAAAGAAATCAGAAACTACCCCTAGTTCTCCTTTCAGGGATTATAACATAAATTCTAATGCAATTTTTAAAAATTTAATGTTAACCAACCTCTCTGTGATTGCTCCTATTGCTATCCACCATCTCCGGCTCCGTTTTGAATATCTTCTCATAATTCTGTATCATAATCTCCACGACGATGTTGCAGAATTTGATATTTAATATGGCGGCGACTGTTTCTTCTTCCGGGCGTAGCAAAGTTGGGCCGAAACAAACTCCCAAGTTGCTTATTGACATTAAATTTTTATCACTTTTCATGGCCACACTGAAATATTACGAAAAAAATTGTGATTATGACACGCTCAATTTCAATTCCAAAAGCAGTAAAAAAAAAAAAAAAAATAACTTTCGAGCTGAATTTTGCATCAGATTTTTCAGAAAATAAATGGAAAGCCTTTGAAGTTTTTACTGCGCTTACTTTTATAAGTAAATTAAAATATTATAACGTCGGATACTCACTTTGATAAATGTTTGATTAGAATATCTAACATCTGTAGATTTGGCTGAGGAAGTCTATGAACTAAAGAATGGACACTATTTACTCTAAGCGTATTGCTATTTTTTTCTGTAATAAAAATAAAGAAAAAAATTAATTAAATCAGAATTTTTAAATAAATGGAAATTTAAAAGTGAGCGAGGATGAACTGAAAAATTCATCCGGCAGAGTCGTAGGTCTGTTACAGGGGTGATATTGTCTCCAACCAAACAGAACTTTGCTCATTTAAATTTTACTGGATGGCAGCAATATCACCGCTATTCGTTGGCGACCTTGGCGGCTAAATTTTACGTCTCCATCAACAAAAATAAGTGATCAACAATAAGACCATACTAATTTTTTTCTTTTTTTTAACGTTAACGATTTCTTTAATAAACAAAAATTACACAGGAGTTCAATATATTTTCTTTTTTAATTTTACATTCCGTAAGACAACAAAGCTTCTACGGAACTTCCGCCCTCGACTGCACGAAATTGAAATTGAAAAAGAATGATGATGTACATAAACACAGATCCAATGATCTACGAAAGGGAAAAAAAATTATATAATTTACAGAGGTCTTTACGGAGCTTTCAAATTATTTTTAACTCACACTCTGAAGAAGTTTATAATCTACGTTAAAAAACCCATGTGCGGTTATGCTTGGGTCTCTGTGTAACAATTCCGATGCAAATAGTTGCAGCTAAAAATTAAATCAAAATTAATTTTTAAACTTTTTATGGATAAAATATCAAAAAAGGTTATGCAGAGGTCAAGCTTAGCTTATAGGCATAGGCCTAGAGGATTGATAATTTTTTTTTTCCGGTTCTGGTTTGGGCTGACCAGCTTTTTATTACGTTGGAAACATGACCCGGAGGACAAATTACGTCAGAAAAGCTGTGAGCAGACTAAGTGCCGTCTGTACATTTCGGCCTCCAGTCTCTGTGCACGGCTTATACGGCCTTTCTGCCAATAAATTTGCTAAAGATTTCCCAAAGAGGAATTTTACAGCAAACTACATCCGCTAGGGGGCTGTCGGCTCCCGTACGAAAAAGTGATGCAAAAAGTGTAAAAATTGTTTAACAAAATAAATACAAAAAATTTATATGAATATTTTTGAGCACCTAAATTTGAATATACATAATTTTTACAAAATTCATGCATAATTTTTTTTTAAGCATGTAAATCTGGATATGCATAATATTTGCATAATTTATGCATATAATTTTTTTAAATCATAAAGCAGGAAAATTTGCAAATATTGTGCTCATTCACCTTTTTTTTTTATGGCTTCTATTTAAATCGTAAAGTAAATAATACAAGTGTCAGTTTTATTTTGTCAAAAAAAACTCAAATTTCGTCAGTTTTTTATTTTAAAACGGCAAGTATTTTTATTAAAATAAAAGTAAAAAATGATCTTTTTGTCAGCATCGGACAGTAAAAATTCGCGATTTTGAAAGCAAAAATTGTAGAAGTGCCGTTAAAAATTATTTATTTATATCTCTAATCAACAAAGGAGTGCTTTCGTGGCTTCTTCGGCCAGCCCCTCTTTTTTTTTTTCCCAACGGAATATTTTTGGAACTTGGTGGGGTTTTGCGTACCCATGACATGTTTCCATAATAGTATATTGCTAACCTAGGGTGGGAAATAAATTATTCCCTAGGGTGGAAACCGAGAGGAAAAGATTCATTTGACATTCTAGAATAACAAGATACTTTTCATAACGAATAAAAATAACTTTTTAAGTGATTTTTCTTGAAAAAAATACCTATTTCTTTGTTTGCGAAAAATTTTTTTTTTCTTTCTTACTTAGGTGTCACGAAAAAAAAAATTACTTTGATTTTTTTCCTCACTTTGAAAAACTGACCGAAAAGTTTTTACTTGCCTCCAATTTTAATTTATCATTGACACTTTTTTATTTTTTACATACTGACAATTTAAATATATTACTGACGAAATAATTTCTTTTACTGACAATTTTTACTGACCTTTTAAAACTGACCATAGAAAATATTAACAGACAGTTTATTTAAAAAACTTACAGTCTAATATTAAAAACTGACAAAATGTGAATAATTTACTTTACCCTAAAAATACAAGCCTTTTTTTATTTTATGCATACTTATTTATGCATAATTACATTAAAGGATGAAAAGAAAATTTTCCGGTAAAAAAAATTACACATAATTTTGCAATTTTTATGTACGTCCGATTTTTTTATAATTCCCAGTAAGCAAAGAAATATTAATATTTTTAAAATATTATCAAAATTTTTTTTAAAACAAAGAACTGTATTAAATTTTTAAAATAATATTTCTATCGTTTCTTATTTCAAAAATATTTGCAAAATACAGTGGAACCTGTCTATAGCGATGCCAGATATTACGATTTTCTCGGTAATTCGATTCTTTTTTTCGTCCTTTGACCAAAAATAAGGCCATACTTTTTCCGATATTACGAATTTTTTTCTGGTCCTTTGAGGGGTCGTTATAGAGAGGTTTCACTGTATTTTCAAAATATTGAAAAATATTTTACAAGTATTATAATTTTTTTTTTTTTTTTTTTTTTTTTTTTTGCTTACTGGGACACATTTTTTTAATATAATTTATTCATCCCTTTTTCGTACCGGCTGCTATTCTGGTAAAACAACTCTGGATCGGTTGTTAAATATTCACATCTTATCTTAAATCTAAAACCGGCAGCCATTTTATTAATATAGCAGCCCTAGCTATCTACTATGGCATCCATCATTTATACTAGCTATCGGCTAACGGATTTAGCTTGCCGTAAGGTTATTAATTTTCTTCATTTTCCCGACAAAAATTTTAAATTTTTTACTTTTTTAATTTTACCTCTTCTTTCGTTTTTTCTTTCAATGGCATCGCCAGTAAATCATAAATGATTTCTCCTGTCTCTTTCATTTTAGACGTCAATCTGTCGCTCACAAAACACATGAGAACGAGTCTATTTACCATGTAATTAAACAAAAATAAATAACAAATAAAGGAAACGTCCTGGTATCTTTCTATTTCCAATTGAACGGCGATCAAGTTTAAGAAAATCAAAAATACCAATTCCATAAAAAGATAAGAAATCGTCGCGAGGAGCCGTAAAGAATACATGTTATTTATATCCTTTCTGATTCTTAAAATTTCCCTGTATCCAGCCCTTATTTTCCTCACCGTCTCCAACTCGTTATTCATCGCTCTCCCAATTTTATAAGGTTCCAAAATTTTGTAAAGCGATTTGTGGGCTTCGCCGACGAATTTCCGAAGCAGACCCAATCCGTTTGTGAAATTTAAATCGTGAAAAAACGTGATGCCAGTATAGAAAAGCAGCACCATTCCTTGGAGAATTATTTCCGAGATCCATGTCCTTTTCATTGCGGCGTAGAGAAAATTCATTAAATTAAGCACAAAAAATACGGTTACTTCAAAAAAGGAAATTAAAAACAGCAATCGATAATCCTTTTGAGACAAATGATAGTAATATTTTTCTAATTTTGAAACTTTAGGAACACCTTGGCGAAATTTTTATAATTCAAATGATTTTCGATGATGTATATAACGAGATGTACCTGGATGGTCACGCAACGGGCAAAAGACAAAATATAAAAAGCGTGTCCCATTCGAAAAACTCCGTTGTTCGACACATACTGCAAGACATTGAACCCGACGAAAGTCGCTATCGATACCAAAAAATTTATTTTCACAAAAGTTACGGAAATTTCCAAGGTTTTCCCTTGCCTTGTTTCGTATGGGAAACTTAAAAATAATTTTCCGACAAATAACAAAGGTTTATAACAGTCATAAATGTCATTCGGTTGTAAAATGCTTTTAAATTTTGCCATAGCAAAAATAAATAAAAAAATAAATAAATAACGTACAAGTACTAATCTCGTTCATGCCTCCTGTAATTTTTTTACATAATTTTTGCTTTTTAGTTTTTATATGAAAATGTAAAAATTTTTGAAAAAACACTTTTATTACTTATTTACAAAGAATTTAAAAAAATCAAAGACACTCAGCTTTGAGTCAACACTCATCAAGAAATAATTGAATTTATACCGGAGTGCATATATTAACTACATTCTAATCGAGGGAGAAAACATCGGAGGGAAAAAAAGTCAACTTCCCAGGATTTTTTTTTTCAGGAAAAACTCGGTAGGTAAAGAGTTAAAACACCTGTAATAATGCCGGTAGCTCTTGTCAAAATAAAAGCTATCTTGAAAGAGCAAAGTGCCATTAACTCCTTTTTTCAACACAGTACATTATTAATTCGTACATTTTTTTTTTTTTGCTACACTTTGCTGAGCAATAATAGCCAAATGTTTTTTTGATTAGATTGATACAATACATTGATTTTTAAAATAAACATTTCCTCTAAATTGATATTAGACTAATCGAAAAAGTGCAATAAAACTTGAGTGTCATTTACTAAACGAACACACAAACGGTCCCTGTAGAGTGTAGATGTCCGTAAAATGGTTCACTTCCTTGTATTTTTTTTTTTCTATTTTCCTTCAGCCGAGGACCTCTTCAGTTTTTCCCACGCCAGTACTACAAAATTGAAAAGAGGAAAAAAAAATTTCAAAAATCGGATAATGGCTCAGGTCGCCAAAACGACTTTTAATCGGTGTCAATTTAAATAATGATTCTTCTTACAGCGCCCTACAAAATAAAGTATCAGGGTGGTGTCTACAGAAAATGAAAATAATGGGAGTTTTAAAGGATTTAAAGGTGTATTTTCGAAGAAATAAAAAACCTAATCAAACAATGATTTTCCTCTTAACTAAAAAAATTATAGTTACAAGCTGACAACTAAAAAATGAATATTCGAAATTTAGCTACCATTTTTTTTTTTTTTTTTTTTTTTTTTTAGGAGTTTAGGCCAGAAAATCATTTGATGCAGGAAAAAAATGAAATACAAGACCAAAAATTAAAAATAAAAAATAAAAAATAAAATAAAGGAGAAATGAAGGACAATAGACAACCCTGTAAATTCTCGGTTAGTGTAACGCAGACATGCAGATTATATATAATTTAATATAAAAATATAAATAATTCATGTATAAAACTGCACGTCTGCGTTACATTAACCAAATTCTCGTTATAACGTTGGGGTCAAACTGAATAAGCGATTACGTACAAAGCGGTTGGGTTAAAAAAGTTTTGCAAAGAATTTTTTTTTTTTTTTTTTTTGCCATAAATCTACACGGTAAAAAGTTATCTGTAAAATCAACATATTTTGTCTATTTAAAACGGTCCACAAATTTTTATATGTCAACTTAACCTAATGTAGTTCTGTAAAAATCTTCTTCAGAAATTAATATTCTGAAATTTGCCGAAAATTCAATGGCATAAAAAACTAAATGACATATTTGAAATCTGCTACATTAGCAAATGATTATGTTAAAAATTTAACACAGTGTCTTTTTATGCAAAATTATGTGGACAGTTTTTAAAATTTTGACAGATAATTTTTACTGTGTAGTATATACTTACTGCACATACTAGTATACAAAATAAGCAGCATATACAGTTTATACAGTACATACTGAATACGGTATATACAGTACGGCGGGTCGAACAACGCGAATTCTTGAGTTTGAAAACGTCTGATATGGGAATCGATGCCTTTTTATAATGCTATTAACTCTAATTTTTTTCAGACTTTTTAAACGACATTTTGAGGTGCAGCAATGGGCTTGAAATTTTCAAAAAAGCCCATTTTTGAGGACCAAAAATGAAAATGTTTTTTTCGCATAAAAGACCGTCGTTTCCTCTCGAGATTTTGCGTAGATTACGAATTTGAAGCCAAAAATTAGTTTTGGTGCACGGTTTTTGAGCCTCAGACATCAGAAAGCCATAACAGGATTTTCAGAATTTTTGAATCCGGCATACGGTTCAAAAACTGTGTACCAAAAATAATTTTTGACTTCAACTTCGTAATCTACGCAAAATTTTCGATAAGAAACGACGGTCTTTTATGCAAAAAAAGAATTTTCATTTTCGGTCCTCAAATGAATGGGCTTTTTGAAAATTTCAAGGTCATTGCGGCACCGCAAAATGTCGTTTAAAAAATCTGAAAAAAATTAGGGTTAATAGTATTATAAAAAGGCATCGATTCCTATATCAGGCGTTTTCAAATTCAAAAATTCGCGTTTTTCGACCCGCCCTAATACACATTAATACCATTACATACATTTTTTTAACCACAAACTTCGGCTATCCTTTCCGGTTACTTGACAATTTTCTACATACTTTGGGGCTTTACGTTATAATGAGTAACGTTGAAACCCAAATCGACCATATATAAAGTATAATCCTCTTGGGGACGTGATAATGCAATCCTCAAAGATCTTGAAAAAACTTTGCTAATCGTGTAAAAAATTATTCGAAGATTTCAACATACGCTAGTACTTTGTAATCAGTGAAGTTGTACTTTGGTACTTCTTGAAATCATAAATTGTACTTTTAACGCTTCTCTTAATAAAATTTCTTCACCTTTTCCTCAATTTAAAAAAATTAACAACTTGAGAAAAAAAAAACCAATCAATAAATAAATAAAGAAATGTGAGCTTAACAATAATAATTTATAGACCAATAAAGTTAATTTTTTGGAGGGAAAAAACTTGAGAAAGAAAACCCGAAAATCCCGAAGAAAGTCAAATCGCGAACAAATCATGCATTACGCCATGACAAATATTTGACAACGGTTTAAAATATCGAGAAAAAATCATACCTCGAGTGGGACTCGAACCCACCGAAATGTGAGCTTATCATGCGCTTATTAAGACTTAGCTCCAGTCTACTTTTTTTTTTTTTAATCACCCTACAGTTCGAAAATTTTTTTACAACTAACAAGCAAAACATCAAATCGTAATTCCGAAGTCCCTTTCTTCAATCCAATATGCACCTTCAGCTAAAATTTCAGATTTCTATATCACTTATTTTTTTCTTAAAAATTGAGTCTACGATAAATTCCCGGGAATTTCGGAAATTTATGATAGACCCAATTATTATGAAAAAGTAATAGTTGCAGAAATCTGGAATTTCCCTAGAAGGTGCTTATTCGTAAATAGAAAGTTGCCTCATAAATAGAATTTTGATACTTTGCTTCAAAAATATACAGATCAAAGTATAGAGTGTTGGCAAAAGAAAAAAAAAAAAAAAAAATAGACTGGAGTCTGGTTTCAAGATGAACACTGCGACAAGCATCATCAATGACAAAAATATAATAAAGTCTTTTTACGCTTTGAAATCTTTTAAGCAAAGCTAAGTATTTTCATTGGCATTACAGTAAACATCCAAACAAGCACCAGCGACAGCACTCCTCAACCATCTTCCATTAAATTATGTCAACCTTAGAAACTGCCCTCTTCATTAAATATGCTTAAATTAAATTAACATGTCAACAAAAATTGCCTTTCACTTAATCTAATTGACCAAATCATAATGCATTTAGTTTGAAACTACTGTCTTTCACATTAGCTATCAATTTCCCTAAATGTCGCGTTACAAAAACGTTTCACGACCCAAAGACTTATGCGACTGTTTCAAACCTTTATTATACACCGGAAACATATTTTCCTTGCCGTACAGAGTGACCAAGGACAACACCTTAAAAATATCAAAATCATTAACATGGTTAAACATAATGCTCTCATGTACTTCTCTAATTCTTTTTGATCTTCAACAATTCGTCCTCCGCGACGATTTGGTCATTGAAAATCCTTTTCAAATTTTGGGACTCTCACGCATTATAAAATTCAACTTGCTAACACTCATTTACATCGTTCAAAATTCTTTAAGCCATAAAGGTTTCATTAAAATCTGTTCCAAGTTTCAAAAATTAGAAAAACATTACGGTTTGTGTGAAAAAGATATTAAAGAGATTTATATCATTTCGATTTTGGAGAGCATTTTCTTCGGAGTCGGATTTTTAATGTGTGCCATTTACATTTCCCTAAAAGATGTGACTGTTGTTTCGAAAATGCTATACGGAATTGGATTTTCCATTTGGATATCTACAGTAGCGACCATGGAAGCAAATTTTGCGAACCTGGTAGCTTTAACGGAAAAGTTCGTGACACTGACACACAAATCACTTAAAAATATTTTAAAAATAAAATCTTATAAGTAAATATTGAGTCGTATATTAAAAACAAGCAAAAGCTTTTGCTTTTGCTTAGGCTAATAAACTTAAACAAGTTTATTTAAACTTAATTAAGTTAAAATAAGGTAAATTAAGTTTTGCAAAACTCATTTAAACTTAATTAAGTACAAATAAACTTGAATATTGTTGACAAGTAAAAGCAAAAGCTTTTGCTTGCTTTTAATATACGACTCATTAGAACGATAATAAGATACTAAACTAAATGTTTTCAATTTTTCTTTCAAGTTTTCAGGAAGAAAAATATCATAAACTCGATACAATCATAAAAATGAGACAAGGCTACCGTCAAATTTTGGAAATCAAAAACGACATAAACGACTTGTATTCTTTCAGGATGCTTTCAACCATAGCTTACAGTTTTTTTGAAATAGTATTTTTAGGTTTTTTAATTGTGGTGGCTTTACAGCTAAGGGAAATCTTATCGGAAAGCAAATTCATGTTTTTCATCATGTTCACAGCTTACATGATTGGAAAGTTGTGCATTATAATTATAGTTTGCGACAGACTGACTTCAAAATTCAAGAAAACAGGTGAAATCGTTTGTGACTTATTGGCCAAGTCTCAAGAGCGAGAAGTGAAAAAAGAAGTAAGTAGACTAAAGTCACTCATACGCATTGGCACTGCATTACTTTGCATTATTTTGCCTTTTCGCATTAAATTTTACACTTTTTTTGGGAGTAAGTAATTTCCCTTAATTCTTCTTGAAAATTAAACTAAATTAAATTAAACCAAATTAAGTTAAACCAATCTAAATTGAGTACACCAAAAAAATTACTTTTGAACATATTAAGCTGGCCAAACCCAATCCAACCCAAGCAAATTAATTTAAACTTAACGTACAAATTTGAATTAAAACATCACATTCTTAATTCTAGTTAAAATTATTTGCTCTGGAATTGTTACATTGAAACCCAAGCATAACTGCAAATGGATTTTTTAACATTGATTACACTCTTATATACAACGTAAGGAAACGTACAATTTTTTATTTTTAATGTTTAATTTAAAATTTGCCTCTTCTTCATTTCAGATAATCGGAGCTGTATTTATGTACTTAATCATACTTTTCCAATTCAAATTTGACGAATTGCAGCAAACTAAACAAAATCAATCCAGCCCTGTTGAATACTTGACTTATTTCGGAATGTAGTTTTACATAAATTCTATCAATCTCGATAACTTCCTTTTAAAAAAATTTTAAAAATTTTGATCATGTCAAAAACAGAAAAATAAATAAACATTATTTTCAGTCAACTAAACAACAAATCTACAACTTCTTGCATGATCAAAATTTTTAAATAATATCAATATATCAATTTTTTCACCAATTTCTTATCAAGATCATTCATATTTTTTTTCATTTATTTGTATACTTACTAGCAGCTTCGATAAAAGCTTCGTGAAATTTATAAGTCATTAACGGTTCCGGTAAATTCCTAAGATAATTTTTAAGACCACTGGTGATGGTTTTGCTCTCCCATTCGAACGGGTCTTCCAAATTTAATTTCTCCGCTTTTCTTCTGTCAAGGCCCATTGAAAGTAATTTATTGACTTTTGAATTGACTCCTACTATACGGTAGAGACCTTGCTCTTCCAGCCCCCTTGCTTCCAGAACTTCTATACATTTCTTAACGAAATGAGTCCCGACTTCGTCCAATTGACGCTCTTCTGCTTTTGGTACGTTCCCGGTGGCTGCATAGGTCTGAAAATGAATTCACAAAAATTAGTTCATTATATGAATTAAAAAATTTAATAAAAATTAAATAAATAATGATTTGGTAAAATTATTAATTTATTAGCATATAAAAAATTTCCTGTACGACAAAATAAACTTCCTTATTTACTATGATTTTTGTAATTTAATTCCTGATTTAATGATTCATTAATGTAATAAAGTAGATGCTCATTGCTCATCAGCTTCAGTTTTACAGTATGCTGGTTACTCAGCAGCTCACAAATTCATTAATTAACTTTTGATTATTAAAATGTTAAATGGCTTCTTTGATTATTTACTGAATATTTATTACATTAACAACTTAAGCAATAAAAATAACAAATGCAAGAAAAAGGTATTGTGATACAAAATTTTTTTATAGTAGTTTCCAACCTGAAAAAGGAAAGATTTTCTGTCTGATATTTTAGTACAACGCCAAAATTTTCTCAATTCAACTCAAGCCCTATAATCAACATTGCATATCTTGTCAACTGCTTCAGCTTTTAACTCTTATCTCCAATTAAAGAACTTCATTAGTAGTATAAAGTGTCCTGCTGATTCTCTCAAAACACCTAGGTAGGCTATCAGAACAGTAAAGAAAACATTTCAATGCAGCATAACCTTGTCAGGACAGGTATGTGAAGTCTATGCAGGAATATGAAACCAAGACCATAATCGACTAGCCTATATTCAATTAGCAAGCTTTCCTTCATTGTTTTCATAGTCAGTTCATGTTTTTCAAAACATCACCTTTTCTGTTACTGTATTAAAATGCTAATTGGACCACTGTTTCATTTTTAGAATTAACAGCAGTGGCTTCACTATGTTGGAAGTCATTTCCCTATGCCTTCGAATGAACTCAAGCTCGGATGGTTAGATAGCTTAGGTGGCATGGCATATCCCTGAAATAATATCAGCATGCTTCACACCACTTCTGTAAAGCATGTTTCTTTGCAGATCTGCCATACCATGATTTTATTCATAAGAGTTGTCTGTTGATTACCCTTATAGTACACATACATTTGACTTTGAAATATCTTTAACGATCCTCGCAATAACTCACTCGCTTATAATTCATTCTTAGGGCAAAATCCTGGCTTAGTTTCAAATTGTAATGCGTCATAAAGCCAAGCAAAACAAAAAGCAAAAGGAAAAATGAAGCCCACCTGTTTGTCCAATCCCTAGGCCACGAGTCAAACGTATGAAAAAAAAAAATGAAATTTCTTCAATTCAAAACGCGAATAAAATTTACATTTCTGCATTATTATGCTTCTTATATTATTCAACCGAAAAATTCCGAACTAAAAGCATATTCTACGCGAAAAAAAGAACAATAAACCGAAAACCGACATTCGGACAAAATCCAAAATGGCGGCCATATTTCAACTATAACTTCGTCTTCATAGAAAGGCGAAGCCAACCCACTCTGGCGGATTTGAAAAGAACTAGAAACTATATTTTGCGATGAATTTTAATCTAATCAAGAAAGAACCCATTTTTCTAAACCCTTACCGGCAATTTTCACGTTTTAAAAGCTGAATTTAAAACCTGCGGGCTCTTTTTACCTAATTCAACAAAATTAAAACGGCATTGAAAATAGTCACATAGGAAACAAATAAAATAATTAATAAAAGAAGTCCAGTTTCTGTTAAAGCTGGCGTTGAATATTAAAAAAATGTTTCAAACGAAATTTTAGTCCCCTTTTTTTAAAAGCATTTGTTGCAAACTTATACTCTAATTAAAAAGTAATGTTATCGCTTAAGTACACAATAAAAAATTTTATGTCAAAATCATAAAAAGTAAATCCACATAATTCTTATGTTGTTTTTGTTTATGTTTACCTTTTGGGAAAAACAACAGAAAAAATTTATGTGGACCGTTTACAACATATTTACATAATATTTTTTACTGTGTAAATAATAGATAAATAAGAAGAAAAAAAGAGTTTGATTTTGCATCCGGCAAAGTTTTGATGACATCAACACATCAATACAATATCATAAGGGCTGACTTAAATCTTCGGAAATCCTAATTTCGGACAATTTTTTTAACAGAATGAACAAAAGCTAACGATTAAATATTGGTCGTTTCTTCAAAGAACTTACAGGTTCTTTACCGTCCATGGCATCCATCCACATTTTTCTATCTGCTTCAGACAATGCTTGTAACGTAAAAACAATACCAGGCCTAAAAATCAAAATAAAAAAATAGATTAATTTCTTGGAATTCGACCAAAAATTATTTATGAAATCAATACTTACTTATCAGCTGACATTAAATCAAAACAAAATCGTTTTTCGATTGACTCCGACATTCTTCTGGTACAGGATGCTAATTTAATTTTTTCAGCTTGATTCTACAGATGGGGGGAAAAAATTAATAACAAAAATTAGAAACGGTTTTTCTGTAATTAACTTTTCATATAAAATCGAATACTTACCAGTGATTTAGTAGTCATTTGGTTGTATGGAATCATTTCAAATTCTTTGGTGTCTTTTTTGTAACGGCAGTATTGTTTGGTCCATGTAGTTCCGAAGGCTTCTATTTTTAAAAAGAAAAACGAAAAAAAAAATTAGAATTCCAGGAAAAAAAAATCTAATGATATTACACTTGATACTTTGAAATCAAAGCTCTCGAGTATCAGTAAATGTATCCTTACAAATGTAATTGAACTGATTATATTTCGCTCGCGAGGAAAAAATAAGGCAGAAGATTTTTTTTTTTTTCAAACATGTCATGTTTCAGTTTTTAAAAAGAAAATGCTTACTTTTTTCCATTAAAAATAAATATCCTTCCCTTGTAAAACTAGATTTGACGATATTTGGATCCAGAGGTTTCTGAAAAATAATAAAAAAAAAAAATGTTAGATTATTTTTAAAAAAACAAAAAAAATCTATACTGCACACTTCTGTATGCACTAAGAAGATTATTTACGATTACGACTTTTTGTTCCAGGGGTTTGAAAAAAAAAAGGGTCTGAATTTAATACCTTGCGTGTATGTAAGCAATAGGAAACTTTGGAGACATTTTTTATTTTCTTTTTATTAGTCCGTTGAAATGAAATCAAAAAATTACATTTAAAAAAAATATGGCGAAGTGCAAAAAACCTAGAATTTAAGCTGGGTCTCCACCCCAAAAATTAATTGAAACACCTGAAGTGCATTCATATCTTCTGTTTTGTCTCAATTGGACGTTAATCAATTAATTAATAGTGAGCTGAAAACTCTTTGGAAAGGAGTTCTTTGTCAAAAGCTGTTCATATTCTAATTATTTGCGTCGGAGCTCCGACGCAAATAATTAGAATATGAACAGCTTTTGACACGTTGGCACATGGAGACACGTTTGTTTACCTCCATGGAGGTAAACAAACGTGCCTCCATTAAAGATATTCTGCTGCGACGCTTTGTGGAAGTGTCATGTGACCACAAGTTTAAACCGATATGAGCGTGTGGTCACATGATTTTGATAAACAGTCAAACCAGACTATATATTTGATGGAGGTACGTGAGTTGACCTCCGAAGCACGGAATTAGTGTCCTGATGTAATATTCAGCAAATTGATTTATTACTGGAGACAAAAAACTTAGTCTAGACCAAGACTTTAAGATTAAAAAATCGATCATAAAATTAATTTGTACACTTATTTTTAAAAAACATACAAAAAAAAAAAAATATTGATCTAACCAAGAATCGAAGTTAGATTACAAAGGAGAATAAAAGATTCGTGATCATTTAAAGCTGTTTGCATTATGATATTTGACAGAGGCCATATTGATTTTTGACGTCACTTTTCGAGAGCCTGTCCATAAATGTTTCATTCACGGCCGTACAGACAGGTCCGAAAACTTCCCATGCCGTTTATTTTCCGCTTAACTACGCACACTTTAATTCTAAAACAGGCCGTTGATGGCGCTGCGATCTTGACAGACGCAACATGTCAAATCGTTTAAGTTGGGACTCCCACTGGGACTCTCGTAGTGGCCATAAAGAGAAAGTCGCCGCCATTGTTGTTTACAAATCTCGACGACCAATCAAAAAGCGTCTAGCGTACAAGTAGCGGTTACGGTGGTAGAAAGGAAGAACTAATTTTCGCGTAGCTAAGCAAGGCAAGATCCCCATGTATAAGGGGTAGGAGTTTCCGAACCTGTCTATACGGCCGTGGTTTAATTTCAGGGGTCTACGTATTTTTACCGATCTTAAAGGTACTACTTTAGCGTCAGGAAACGGACGTTAAAAGTACTAAGATTACTTTAGCATCACATGGAATAAAAAAAAATTATGTACGTACCTGTTGTCGCATTTCCAACATTTTCATCATAAGATTCTCGGTCTGGTCTCGAGTCGCATTGAAGTTTTCCCTCGTCTAAAAATGCAAAAAAATTAATGACACTCCACTCTTCACACAACAGTCGGTTGTTAGGTTAACGATATATTATTTTTTTAAAAAAATTAAACAGGGTAAAAGACTAATTAGGGTAATTGATTAGCAACAATTAGTCCCAATTTTTTCCCCTACCATATTTTTACATTTTTGACATCTTCCCCCCCCCCCGAATTTTTTCCCTCATTATCAGACTCTTTTCAGTTAAAATTGTTTAACCGCTCCAGTGGCCTAAAATGTATTTTTTACTTCTATTCCGAAAATTTACTTTATCACTTCCGGGAATTTACTTTTTTATTTCCAGGAATTTACTCTTTTATTCCCAAAAATTTATTTATATTTCCGAAAACTTACTCTTCTATTATCAGGAATTCATTTTTTTATTCCCGGAAATTTATATTTTATTTTTGGGAATTTATTTTTTATTTTCAGGAATGTATTATCTTATTTCCGACAATTTATTTTTGTACCCCCAATAATTTCCTTTTCCATACCCCAAATGCAATTTTTTATTCCCGGAAATTTTCTTTTTCATTTCCAGATCCTTGTTTTCATTCCCTAAACAGACCCAGCTTACAAATCCGAATAACTCAACCAAGTCAAAGTAAAACAGGTTTCGACCGGTACCTTAGCCATTACTTCAAAAATTAGACGTCAGATAAGCTAAACATACGTTTTAACTAATTTTACACCACCGATTAAATAAATGCTTTTAATATCTCATTGCTTAATATTTTCGGATAAGTTTTCCTTAAGGAAAAAAAAACCAAGATAGGATTAAATCGTTTGATGGAAATGGGCCTTAATATGTCTCGATCAGTTTGTGGTCAATTTTTCCGGCAAACATTTCATCCTTTCTCTCAATTCCGAGAAACGTAATAAATAACGGAATAAAATCCACGAAGCCTTTTAAGATTGAAGCGATCGGTTAGGAAATTTCCTATCATATAAAAAGCTTTAACAATTTTTTTTTTTTTTTTTTTTTTTTTTTTTTTTTATGAATTGCATGAAAACTTCGTTTGCAAAGGTTTTCCGGTCGCCGATTTCAAATCTCATAAAACCGAACGTCGAAAATGTAAGAAACCTCAAGAAATATTTTTTCGATCTTATTTATTTATTTTTTCTTTACCTTAACAGGGAAGGAATACCAAGAAAAACTCTTTTGAAAAAATTTCTTTTTTTAAAAGTGAATCCGTAAGTAAATCATTAATTATTTATAAAATTCATTTCCTTCCCACTTTAATTAATTTTTTTTTTTAAAAATTACCGTCAAAAACATCTGGATTAATCGGTAAATTGCGATACATTTGAGACAGGAACGGTCGAAAACGAAGCAAAAGGGGCGACAAAATAAGACGACGGAGATTGGATGGGACGGGATGAAGGATCGAAAACTGAAAAGGGGAGAGGGGGTCACGGGGTAGTCATTTTTATGAGAATGGAAAACGTCAAAAAAAAAATTTAAAAAAGTTAATTTTGCGAAAGGCACATAAAAAGCAATTAATTTTTTTTGCTGTTTTCCTACTCGAAAGCAAAATAATAAATTCCCATTTTTAAAAAACTTTTTTTTATTGCGGATCATTTTTCATTCATTGAAAACTAAAACTCTTTGGGATAAAGGAGATGAAAACCGTGTTAATTAGTCATTGTTGCGTGTAATTTTTGATAACAAGGCAGCAAAAAAAAAAAAAAAAAAAAAAAAAAAAAAAAAAAAAAAAAAAAAAAAAGCCTTTATAATTTGTATTTTATTCGCGGGATGCAATTTAATAGATATAATTTTCCTAATGATGTTCCCGTTTAACGTAAAAAAATCGCTATTTTAACTTTTCTGATTAACTTTAATCAAATCGATTATTTCGTGGCAGGTCGTGGATGGGAGATTGACGAGTCCCAGACCTTAGGAAAAACTTCGGATCAGATGGGAAAATAACGTCTCGCCTGATGCGAAAAGGTTGAAAGCATCTGTACGAAAATTTTCCGGGGAATTAAAAAACCACGGGAAAAACCCCGAAAAATTTGAATCCCGGAAATCGGGATTAAAAGTTTTCTGGGGTTCCCGACCAATTTTCCCAATCCATTTTTCCAAAAAAAATGTATTCCTAACCCATTTTTTCTAAAAAAATTTATTCCTAAATCATTTTTCCTAAAAAAATTTATTCTTAAACCATTTATTCCAAAAAAATTTATTCCTAAGCTATTTTTCCTTTAAAAAAAATCCTAAATTCTTTTTCCTAAATCAGTTTTTCCTAAAAATAAATTTCCTAAAAAAAAATTCTAATTTTTTTCCCCTAAAATCATTGTTCCTAATAAAATAAAATCTTACTTAAGTTTTTAATGAAATTTGTGCGCTTAAGCGGTAATAAAAACAGCGCTCTAGCGGTGAAATTGAGAACTATTTCAACAACAATGGCGTTTTATTTTTTTATTGCGAAAACATTTTTAAAAAAACCATCAAAAAGAACCATAAGTAGGTAAAGTCTTTTCCAAACATTTTTAATATTGAAAATTTAAAATTTTCTTTGGCTACTGACCATTCATTGAAATTTTCCGTTTTTCGAAAATTATTCCCCCGCCTCTTAAATTTAGGAAAATTTTCTTGTCCAATAATGACTCACGTTTCATGCTTCAAGTTTCAACCCGTTTCTCTTCGACATTGAGAAGTTGCATCGAATTGAGATTAAACTAAAAATAACCAAGGAAATCCATACTTTTAAATAATTGCCGGTTAGGAGGCAATTCAACGCCCCGTGCACCAACTTCATTTATTGACATTAATCAATTAAATGATGAGTTATGACAATCGCATTAAAGGATTATTAAAAGTAATTCAATATAAACGACTAATTTAATCAGATGTGATGCCGATCATCGATCATACGGTTTTTATTTTTTTTATTTTTATTTTATGAATGAACACGAAAATCCTAAATCCCTCAACTATGTAATTTTACTACGAAAGCTGGAAGCTATTTTTACGGAGGTATTTTAACCCTCAAAACCCTAAACCTCATATCCTATTCATATGAACATGACGTAACATTTCCCAACGTATCATCCCGCCTATTATACTACCATTTCATTAAGGCTTTCACCAACGCTCCCCAATTAAATATTCAGACTCATTACGTTTCATTGATGAAGACGTTTCCCCATCCGAAAAAAAAATTTAAATCATATTTTTTTTAACTCTCGAGGTTACGACCAGGAAAACTTTAAGAAAAAATGCAGAATCGGAAATTTTAATTTTGTTTTTTTTTTTTTTAAATCAACCCGGGAGTCTCCTAATGAAAAGTTATTTAACTCAACGAAATTTTCAACATACCAAGAGCACAAAAAATAAAATAAAATAAAACAATATTCTTTTACGAAGAAAAAAAGAAATTAATAACAGGGAAAGTCTTTTTAATCTTTCAAGCACACAAAAATGAATTTCAAAAAAAATTAAGTTAGGAAGCTGACATGACATTCGGTTTTGTTTTATTTTTATTTTATTTTTTATTTTTTTTTTCCCTTACCTTTTGAATTTTTAATTGCAATTCTGTCATATAAGGTTTGAATTCGCCATAGACATCGTGTCCTTGGTGGTAGAAAGCCAACCAACTGAACAGGAACGAGAGCAGCTGAAATATCAAAACAAAAATTATTAGTTAAGGACTTTGATTTAAACACAAGTGGAAACATGCCAGATCCAAACTCCGGGATAATATTTCGAAATATAAAGTTGTAAAATTCCCAGGATTCATTTAGTAGGGATATTTTCCATTTTGGGAATTACGTACCCACATTGGAGAAAATTATTCAATATTACCAATGATGGAAATATTTTCTAAAATTCCCAAGAGCTTATGTCTCGAAATATTCTAATGTCGAATATTCCCTTTGGGAATTTTGGAAATTTTAAAATGATTAAATAAAATTATTAAATTAAAAAATTATTAAATATATTAAAATTATTAAATAAAATTCCCACTTTTAGAAACTTATTTCATTCCTAGGAAAATATCCTTAAAGAATTTCGGGAATTTATATTTCAGGAATATTTCAGGAATTTCAAGTTTTTTAAAAAAATTCCAAACTTCACGAAATAATAAACCGGTTAATTTTAACTTTCAAAAAAAAAAATTATATTTATTTCAGACCCGGGAAAAATTTTGCAAAATTCCCGGGAATTTATTTATCGCAATTATATATTTCAATTCCGAAATTTTTGAAGTTATTAAATTACGGCAAATTAACGAAATAAAGTCCGGAACTTATTTCGCATTCAGACCCAGTAAAGTATATCAAAAAATTCTCTGGAATTTTTATTTTTTATTCTCGAGAAATTTATAACATCTTTATTCGAATTTGTGTTGGATCTTCATATAATCTCGATTTATTCAATTTGTGTCACGTGACCGTAATTCCAGACGTGCCTAACAAGCTGCTACCTGTTTAACAAAAAAGAAAAAGAAAAAAAAAAAGTTTTTTGCCTTGACAGCACTTGCTTATCAAACGAGTGTTTCCCGGAAATAAAAAACTAAGCAGATGCTTATCGAGAAGTTTAAAGCCCCGTTCACACAAAACGGTAACAGCGCGGTTTGGCACATGCGGCTGCCAGTAAAATCTCTATTATTAAACCGATTTTTCCAAAATTTTCCTTAAGAAAATTTATTTCCGCCAAAAACTTTACAAAAAAAAAAATTAATAAAACGTTGCGGTTAAACAAGAAAATTAGCGAGAGCTTCGACCGCCAACCGCTTGGTCCGGAACACCTATTGCAAATGAATATCTGGCGATTTTTAATTGCTTCCTCCCCTGCATTCTTTTAAACAAGGGAAACGTGTCCTTTAACCCCATCAGGGGTCCGAAGCCGGTAAAAATTGGTTGAAGCCCATACGCCGGCACCGGCGCCGAAATATCCAAAGTTCTAAAACTGGCGCCAGCGCCGGTACCGGAATAGCAGAATGTTTGCCGCTGGTGCTGGTGCCGGAACCGATTCCAGCATCTGTGCCAGCACCACCATCAATTTGATCAAATTCTTTTTCTTTTTTTTTACTTGAAAAAAAAAAAAAAATTGTTACAGCAACCGGCGCTTATTGCAGTGCCGGTTAATACAATCGGCCGCTTAATATGATCAAAACTCTTGGCCAGGGGCTTGAAGCTTTAAAATTTTGGCCGATGCCGACGCCAATGCTAACATCGATTGGATTTTTTTTAATATCCGAAATCGGCATCGGCATCGGCATCGACCGGCGACCCGAGATATTTAGCCTGCCGCGGATGGCATCGGCATTGGAATCAAACCCCTGATTTTAAAATCGTCTAGAATGGCTCTGATTTTTTTTTCACTAAAATTGGAATCAGAGGCGGCATCGGATATGACCGATGCTTGGTGGATTTGGCATCGGCATCGGGTGTCGCTGCCTGAATCAAAATTGAAGTCGGGAGTTAAATAAATAATATGGAATCAGAATCGGCACCGGCATCGACCCGAGATTTCAGCCGGCCGCGGCCGGCAACGGTATCGGCACCGGCATCGGATTTGGTCCCCTGCTCGTGGCCTTCGTCAATTATATTCAGCATTGCCATCGGGTCATAATTACAAGACCGCTGATGCCGACACCGGCGCTGGCGGCACCACGTTTAAAATATGGAGTATCTACTGGCACCAGCTTCGACACCGACCTGAGATTTTAGCTGACCGCGGCTGGCATCGATGCAGGCACCGGCACCGGCACCGGCTTCGGTTCCTTGAACCCCCTACTCCTAAAATCACGTAAAATTTTTCAGATTTTTCCTAAAAAAAAAAAAAAAAAAAAAAAAAAAAAAAAAAAAAAATGTGCTTTCATATTCTTTTTACTAAAACGCAAACAAATTTCTTTTAAAAGTATTTATCGGTATGTAAAAAACCCTCCCCACCCCCCACTAAACATCCGTACATATTTTATACCCGAAAGGCTCTTTTAAATCCATGACAAGCGGTAGCCGCGGTCGCCAGCCGCAGCGTAACCGCTCATTGTGAAGGGGCCTTAAGTCTTTTTTAAATAAATATAACGAAGAAATCCCGGTTTTCTTAGGCTGAGTTATCCACTATCAAGTTAATAAATGAAGGAATTTATTGGCGTTGCTTGAACTCTCCCTTTTTAAAGGGGTTAATGGTACAATTTGCTTTATACTCAAAGGATTTACATCGTATTAACTTTACACGGTGATAAATCTTGTGATTAAAGGGAAATTTTGGAAATAAAGAGAAAAAAAAAAAGGTCAAGTAAATAAATGAGACTTCCTCGGGAAAAATTAAATAATTAACAACGTAAACACGAGAAAATGCGAAACCAAGACAGAAATAAAGAAAAATAAACGCGGATTTAAGAATTACTATTTTTTATGGGTCGTTTTGGGAGTTTCGTCTAGAACACAGGGTATGGGAGGGGAGAAAGGAAGATTGAATCTTCTGAGGAATTTTATTTGGCACATATATTTCCCTCAATGTCCATGTTAGAGGATGACGTTTTTTAGCTTTCGGCCTGTCTGAAGAAACTATGTCAGTCTGGTAAAAAAATTTAAGAAAATTAGTCCTCAATATCCTCTTAAAAATATTAAATTTATGGGACTTATGGACTTTCGGTCAGTTTATGGGGCTGGATAAGGGGGTTTTCCCAAATGCTAACGCCAATGCCAAATCTCTGTAAGAACCCGAAATGAAGAAATATTTAGCTCGTAACATTTCGAAAAAATCAAAAATCTCCAAAAATTATACTGATATAATATTCAATTGGCCCCAATGCTCCCGCCATCTGCAGACTATGAAACTGCAGCCTAAGACTTTTATCGACGATAATTCAAAATTAACCTACGCCAGGCCATTTGTTATTTCTAAAAAATTTAATCGGCCCCTTTCTCTCCCGTAAATATTTATCCAAAAACTCGGTGCTCTGTTTTCTAAAAAAAAAAAAAAAGACTTCCAAATTTATTTTTAATAATACCACCCTCAAAACACATGGCCGCCTTGCGCTTTCAATTACGATAACACAAGCAAACGATGACTGATACGCGTCAGAAACAAACGCCTTCGATTTCATCGCATTTTTTTTTTCCTTCTTTCTATTTTTTCTACTTATTCCATAAAAATTTTATCTGTCAATAAAAAAAAAAATAGAGTAGAGAATAAAACATATTACCGTTTCCACAAATTCAAATTTTTTCCTCTCTTCGAATTCTTGCAGCAAGAAAACGTATTGAAGACTCGCTTGACACAATTCTCGTTCCTCCATGTCCAGGATCACGTCCGCCTATAAAAAAAAAAAAAAAAAGAAAAAAAAAACCGATTAAAAAAAATAAATAAATAAGTACGTTTTTGTTTTATTAGCGGATATAAAATTTGTGCAAGGTGTTAATTTCCGATTCGTGCGCCAAAAGGCGTATGTACAGTACGATGACATAAGACAAATGATAAGGAAACCAATCCGAAATTGACTTAAAATTTAAAAAAGCAAATAAATAAATAAATAAATAAATGTATGTATTCTCCTTGTTTTGTCATTTTCAGTAGTCAACTGACGTATCTCCACCGTAAATTTGACTGGAGATAGTCTGTTTCGGTTGTTAGCTCACGTGACCACAAGTTTACGCCAACATATGCACGTGTTAACCTGTGGTCGCGTGATGTTCATAAACAAGTCGAAACAGATCATCTCCAATCATATTTTCGATGGAGATGCGTCAGTTTTGACTTCCGACGCACGGAATTAGGGATGAGCGCACTCTTTGAATTGAATAATTTTATAGTTTTGTAAATAGTTGCGAAAATTCCTTTATTCATTATCATGGGAAATTGCTGTAAGAATTTTACAAGTTTTCTCAAAGGACGGTATCCCTTTTCTTTGATTAATGCAGATAGCGTATGACGGATTCATTAATTAATTGAAGACAATTTAATTAAGTTGACTCGATTAAACTTATGTCGAAAGTCATTTTTCTTTTCGAAAATCCTCTTAGAATTAATTTGAACCATGAAATTTCATTTTTTTTTACTTCGGTTTGAATTCAAACTACGTGTCCGGGTCTCAGAAAAAGGAAATGTTTTGAACAAGTTGTTTCTTGACAAGAAATTTTTATATATTTATATTTATTTTTATTTTGCGTCTTTATTCCTCTTTTCTTATTATTCGTTATTGAACTTTGTGTTCCTTTAACCAGGCCTTGCAGGAACAATTGATATAATGAGGTAAAGATGATTGTACGGAAGCCCTGAAGGATCAAGTATCTATGTTTTTTTTTTAAATTTTTGTTCCGGAACTGACACGTTTTGGTTCATTGCTTGTTCAGTAACAAGAAAGGTTTGTTCCACAACAAGCAATGTCTGTTCCGGAACAAACAAGGTTTAATAAGTAAATTGCCTGTTCCGGAACAGACAATTTTTTACTCATTGTCTGTTTCGGAACAAGCAATGTCTGTTCTGGATAAAAGAGCGTTTAATAATTAAATTGTTACGAAGCAGGCTGTCAATAAAAGGTTGTTCCGGGACAGACATTGCTTGTTCCGGAACAAGCATTGAACACAAACGTGTCAGTTCCGGAAAAGACAATGTTTGTTCGGGAACAAACAATAAAAAAAAAGATAGTTGACTCTTCAGATCTTCCGTATTATTAATAAGAAAATTGCCTGTTCCGGAACAGGCAATTTATTATTAAACGTTGTCTGTTTGCTTGTTCCGGAACAAGCAATGAACCAAAACGTGCCTGTTCCGGAAAAGACAATGTTTGGTCTGGAACAAACATAGATACTTGACCCTTCGGGGCTTCCGTATAAATGTTGCTTCTTCTGGAACAAGCAATGAACCAAAACATGTCAGTTCTGGAACAAAGTTTGTTCCGGAACAAACAATAAAAAAAACATAGATACTTGACCTTTCAGGCTTCCGTACGTTTAAAAAGTGAATGGCCTGTTCAGGAACAGACGATTTACTTATAAAACGCTGTCAGTTCCAGAACAAACCCTACTTGTTCCGGAACAGACAACGAATTTAAAATTGTCAGTTCCGGAACAGGCAATTTCCTTATTATACGTTGCCTGTTTTCTCACTCAAGGAACAAGTAATGAACTAAAACATGTCAGTTCCAAACAGGCAACGTTTGTTTCGGAACAAACAATAAAAAACACATAGATACTTGACCCTTCGGGGTTTCCGTATAAACGTTGTATGTTTCGGAACAAGCAATGAACCAAAACATGTCAGTTCTGGAACAAACAATGTTTGCTCCGAAACAAACGATAAAAGAAACATAGATACTTGCCTCTTCAGGGCTTGCAAAACGTTTAATAAGTAAATTGGCGGTTTCGGAAAAAACGATGTATTTATTCAACGCCGTCAGTTCCAGAACGAACACTGCTTGTTCTGGAACTGACAGCGTTTAAGAAGTAAACTGTTTGTTCCGGAACAGGCAATTTACTTATTAAACGTTGTCTGTTTCCTTGTTCCGGAACAAACAATGAACCCAAACGTGTCAGTTCCGGAAAAGACAATGTTTGTTTTGGAACAAACAATAAAAAAAAAGATAGTTGACTCTTCAGAGCTTCCGTATTAATTATAAGTAAATTGCCTGTTTCGGAACAAACAATTTACTTATTAAACACTGTCAGTTTCAGAACAAACACTGCTTGTTCCGGAACAGACAAGGAATTTAAAATTGTCAGTTCCGGAACAGGCAATTTACTTAACTTATTAAACGTTGTCTGTTTGCTTGTTCCGGAACAAGCAATGAACCCAAACTTCTCAATTCCGGAACAAACAATAAAAAGAATATAGATACTTGACCCTTCAGGGCCTCTGTACGTTTAAGTAAATTGCCTGTTCCGAAACAAAAAATTTGCTTATTAAACGCTGTCAGTTCCAGAACAAACACTGCTTGTTCCGGAACAGACAAGGAATTTAAAATTGTCAGTTCCGGAACAGGCAATTTACTTAACTTATTAAACGTTGTCTGCTTGCTTGTTCCGGAACAAGCAATGATCCAAAACGTGCCAGTTCCGGAACAGACAATGTTTGTTGCGGAACAAACTATTAAAAAAAACAGATACTTGACCCTTCACGGCTTCCGTACCTCAACCATAAATAGGAATTACCAATAAAAACCTCACTCTTATTCCGGGATGAAAAAAAAATCGTTAAATATAAATTTCAACTTCAAATTGTCATGCTAGAATCCAATTTATGGAAAAAAAAAAATCTTCCTCCTGCACAAAATCAAACGCACGCACACACGTCTCAAATCGGAAAACCGTAATTTTAAGGAGTTGCTGACGCTGGGTGCCGAAAGAAATCGTGACGGATTCCTTTCGAAAAATCGATTATTCAACCGATTCCGCCGTCTATGGATGTCTCGGTTCGATTCTCCCCATGGAGTAACGGTTTGTTTTCAATGTAAGCGACCGTGACGTACAATACCTGTTATATTTGCCTCATTATTCTCGATTGTTTTTTGTCGCAATAAAATTGTCACGACAAGCACGGAGATCGTTTCAATTAAGGTACAAAACTACTTTTTTTTTTCTTCTTCTGTATTTCTTTATTCGATTCATTCATTGTTTTCACGGGTTCCAGGTGACACCGATATTTAAAAAAAAGCAAGGGGAAAAAGGGAAAGTAAAATCGATACAAAAGGTAAAATGTTAACCTAATTAAATTCCCGTTTTGTAAAGGTCAGCGAAAAAACCCTCGGCGAAAAGAGAAAAAAAATATATATATATATTCAGACGCCACCGACGAAGCTCTCGCATATATAGACAAAAAAAAACTGTAAATTAAAAAAAAAAAATTTAATAGCAGACAAATGTGTCATGTTTTGCCTGTCATACCACCTGATAAAGGGAGTCACTTCTTTAGCATGCACCGCTGGGAACCGCCCAATATATCATTTTTTAAAAAAAGAATATAGGAAAAAAAAATCTTCAATATAGCGGAAATCAAATCGGGGACCGATCGTAATTTTGTGAAGGAAAAAGGGAAATTTTATACTTTTCCTTCCAATTTTCATAATTCTCCGATATCCTCATCATATCGGTAACCAATTAATGGAGGATACTAAAAATAAACTCGAAAAGACTTTTCATCGGTGCCGTCTAGGTGATTTTATCGCCCATTAAATTGTACATCTTTTATCTCTTGTATCGGGGCCAAGTTTTCCCTTTTTTTCCCTTTCTATAATTACTGGAAAAAAAAGGTTCTTGTGGCAACTTTTGATCTCCTCCAGTCGAAAACTCATTTTTTTTCCGTACGAAAAAGAGATGAAAAAATTATATAAAAACCATGTATAAATTATAGAAAAAATTGGACGTGCATAAAAAATACAAAGTTACGGATAAACACATCACTTCTTTTACCGGAAACATTTTTTCTATCCTCGAATACAATTATGCATAAATAAATATGCATAAATGGAAAAAAAAAACTTGAAAAACAGTAATATTTGCAAATTTTTCTGCTTTATGATTTAAAAAAATTATATGAGTAATTTATGCAAAAATTATGCATATCCAGATTTTCATGCTTGGAAAAATATGCATACATTTTGTAACAATTATGCATATATAACTGTAGGTGCTTAAAAAAATTCAAAAACTTTGCAAAAACTATGCCTGTCCTAATTTTTGTATAAATGATACAAAAATAACAAATTTTTTATGTAATTTTTGGGCACTGTAAGTTTTATGCATAAATTGCATAAATTGTGCATATCCAGACTTTTATGCTTAAAAAAGCTATCCATACATTTTGTAAAAATCAAGTGCATAAATTTAGTAAAGATCGTACGCATTATTTTTGTACAAATCATATGCATAAATTTTGTAAAAATCATATGCATAAATTTTGCAAAAATCCTATGCATAAAATTTAATGAAAATCATATGCATACAATGTTGTAAAAATCTAAAAATCATATGCGTAAATCTCGCAAAAATCATATGCATAATATTTTCTAAAAATCATAGGCATAAATCTCACAAAAGTTCTATGCATAAAATTGAATAAAAATCATATGCGTAAATGTAAAAATTTAAAAATCATGTGCATAAATCTCGCAAAAGTCCTATGCATAATATTTTCTAAAAATCATATGCATAAATGTAAAAATTTAAAAATCATATGCATAAACCTCGCAAAAAATCATATGCATAAATCTCGCAAAAATCCTATGCATAAATGTAAGAATTTAAAAATTATATGCATAAATCTCGCCAAAATCATATGCATAAAATTTTGTGAAAAATTCTATGCATACAATTTTGTAAAAATCGAAAAATCATATGCACGAATCTCGCAAAAATCCTATGCACAAAATTTTTTAAAAATCATATGCATAAACACGCAAAAATCATATGCATAAATCTCGCAAAAATTCTATGCATAAATTTTGTAAAAATCATATGCATAAATGTAAGAATTTAAAAATTATATGCATAAATCTCGCCAAAATCATATGCATAAAATTCTGTAATAATCGAAAAATCATATGTATACAATTTTGTAAAAATCTAAAATTCATGTACATAAAATTTTTTAAAAATCATATGCATAAATCTCGCAAAAATCTTATGCATATAACTTTGTGAAAATCATATGCATATATTTTTTCAAAAATCATATGCACCATTTCTGCGAAAACCCTATGCATATTCGAATCTTGGTGCTTAAAAAGATATGCAAAAACTTTTCAAAAATTACGCATGTCCAAATTTTATGTATAAATGATACATAAATAATACATTTTTCATATAAATTTTTTGCATTTATTTTGTAAAAATTAATGTACACTTTTTACATCACTTTTTCTTACGGGGTATGTCGGGATTTCGAGTATCTCTAAAAATTATCTTAATTATGTTTTAAGAGGAGCGGAACCCAAAAATGGCAAAAATTCTCCGAAAAACAAACCCCCAGCACTTCTGCTGGTTTTGGGCTACTTATTCCCCTTTTTATCTTGCTTGCAACTAAACGAGGTCTCAACGGGGGTTCAAAAATTTCCCCAAACCATTTTAAATCGTGTTCTAAAAGCTTCGAGGTCGAAAACGAAGAAATTTAATAACGGCTCCAGCAACAGATTCCCAGTGAAATATATTAACCCGATTTCGAATTATCCCTTTAAAGCGAAAAAGCGAGGGGCACGTGCGTGGTTTCCCGAGATCATTCATTTTTTTTTCTCAAAATTAAAACAAATCCTCCCTTATGTTTATTTTCTACCTTCAAAGCTTTTAAAAGCTCAAAATTTAAGGACTCGAAAATTATTTATAATATCTTCGAAAAGGAATTTCGATTAAAATTTAGCTTTTATATATTAAAAAAAAAGAAGAAAAACAAATTAGAAACAGCTTTCATAATAAAATAACTCCCGGAGTATAAAATATTATCAATTTTGACAGTTTTTAAAAACGTTCAAAAACTCAATTACAAACAACTGTAGTTTTTAAAATGTTTCCTAGAAAAACGAAAAAAAAAAATGATGTTTAATGAATCAGAGCACGTAACCCTTTTTTATGTAAAAAATTATTTATTTTCCGAAGGAAACAGAGCCTGACATTTTATATTCTAAATATTAGCAATAAAAAAAATTTAAAAAAATATGCAATTAATTCTAATTTCTCCGAAATATTGCCTTTTTTTAAATCGCTGCCGGATCATTGGAGGCGTTAAAAATATTCCAGAGCGGAAGGGGGGCTCCAAATGTCCGCTATTAATGACATGGGAAATTGGGAAAAAATATGAATAAGAAATTTTTCCAGGGGGAGGGGGGTAAGAGGCTCGGTTTCCCGTCGAGTAAAAAATTTGAAAAAATTCAGGGAAACGTATTTCATACAAATAAAAAAAGCTAGAGGGTGGCTCCACCGAAAATCCAAACTTCGCAAATTAAGAACCACCCTGCACCAATTGAAGTTGTTTAAAAAAAGCTGGGAATTACCCGTTTTTTTTTTTCAAAATTCAAACCCGTAACGAAGCTGCAGAGTTTTAAACTTTTGAGACTCCGCATATTTTAAAGACATCAAAACAAGGAAAAAACAAAAAAAAAAAAAATTCAAGAAACTGAATAAATAAAAGAAAGGATAGAAGGGAAAAAAATGAGCTAACGAAAAGAAATCCTTTCTTCTTTTAATTAGCGTAACAATGCAAATTGATTATTTAAAAAAAAAAAAAAAAAATTCCACTGGCAACAAAATTTATCTGAAACTTTTTTTTTTTCTTTTTTTTCTATAACGACTCGGAAAACAAATTCAAATCGTTCCTTCAAACCGCTTAAAAACGAAAGGCTTTTAAAGCAAAACCATTAACGAATTTTCAAAGTAAAACTGTCACAAAAAAAAAAAAAAAATCTGACCGCAATTTTGCCTTTCAAAAAAGCAAAACCTAAAAAAAACTGGGACTCGCCTCCCTTCGTTCTAACCCCTGCTGGGTTTTGATTGCGGATTTTTTTTAAACCGATTTTTTGTTCACTAATAACATTTGCTGCAAAAGACTATGACGACAATGGTGCAAAATATTTTTTTAAAAAAAGTAATAATTTCCTTTTTTTTACGTCATTTTGATTTACTTACATGAAATCTGGTTCCAGTTTGAAATGGAGTACTCCATTTAAATCCCAAAAAATTTATTTTCCGGCCAGAAGAAATCTAATGGACGGAATGTAAACATTCACAGAAAAGAACACTTTTGCCGCCACCCCCCGCCCCCGCCCCCTTCAAAAAAAATGTAATAAAAAAACTTTTTTGTTATTATTGTTTGATCATTACAAACAAGAACGCCGATAATAAGTTTTTTATTAGTTCGCTTTGAAATTATTTCTTGTTAAAAACGATCTAATTAATGTCCCCCCAATTCAGAATCGGGCTGCATTTTTTTTTCCCCCTACGAAACAAAAATGGTGACGCAATTAATAAGCGATCGTTAAAATTAATTTTTGTTTTTTTGTTTGTTTGATGATTTAAAAAAAAAAAAAAAAAAAAAAAAGGAAAGAAAATAAAAGTGAGAAAAAAAAAACGACAACGCGCAAAAAACTCCTTGAGTAAAATCATGAAGACATCTGAATCGGTATCGGTATCCGAAATGTAGGTCGGGTCCATATAAACTTCATAACGAACGCTAATTGTTTTGTTTTCAATATATATACGGCTAATTTCTACGTCCTTTCCTGCTTCCGAAACAATGGGTCGCATTTTTTCAAAAAATTCGTCAGTTGTGTGCCTGTTGGATACTGCATCAAACGTGTCCGGAAGGGTTCGAACTGACTTTGAGGTAAGTTAGAGTCAAAATGAGTAGTTATTGACTTGAGTTTTAGTTTTACGTAAAATAATAATAAAATAGTATATTTCATCGCTAGAAACAAAAGCGAGACTTTTTCATTCTGAGACCGATTTTGCCGCGCCGAGCGAAGCAAGGGGCGGAAAACAATCGGGCGCTAAACGGTCGGGGGCTAAAACGGTCTGGGACTAAGACGGTCGGGGGCTAAAACAATCGGGGGCTACAACGGTCGGGGGCTAAAACGGTCGGGGGCTAAAACGGTCGAGGGCTAAAAAAATCGGGGACTACAACGGTCGGGGGCTAAGACGGTCGAGGGCTAAACAATCGGGGGCTACAACGGTCGGGGGCTACAAAGGTCGGAGGTTTAACGGTCGGGGGCTAAAAAAATTTTTTTTCCAAGGTACATTTCTCTTTCAGATTCTCTTTATTCTTTCACAAAAAGGAAAAATCAAATCCGAAAAGCATAAAATCTTTCGAATCTCAAAAAAATCGGGGACTACAACGGTCGGGGGCTAAAACAATCGGGGGCCAAAAAGATCGGGGGGCTAAAATACCCGACTCTTATTCGTAATAGAAAACCATCTCTTGCATCAAAGACAACAAAGGGCCCTTTCCTGAACTCCAGACAGTGCTCCAACCCTAGCGGAAGTTCAATGTTGACAACTCTCTGTCTCCAGTTCAGAAAAGTAGCCCTTGCTGTCCTTGTTATAAAAAATACTATTTTTTTGTTCCCAAGGTACATTTCTCTTTCAGATTCTCTTTATTCTTTTACAAAAAGGAAAAATCAAATCCGAAAAGCATAAAATCTTTCGAATCTCAAATAGTTTTAAGTTTCCTCTTCCTTTTTTGTACGTTCCTTTTTTTTTTTTTTTTTTTTTTTTTTTTTTTTTTTTTATAGAGACAGAATAAAAGATCCAATTTGATCAATTTGATTATTATCAAGTTCTCTTTTTCTTTTCACATATTTTCGACAAAATTCCAGCTAACCAGATTTTTTTTTTTTTTGAACTTTGATATTTTGAAATTCTGCTGCTGCTGCTGCTTCTGCGGCTTTAATCAAAATCTCACGGAAAACAAGAAAAAACATATTTGTCTCTTTCTTCAGGGACTTGGAAATAACAAATTGGAGTACGAAACCAGGCTAGGGCATAAGGAACATCCCCTCTCATTTATCATATTTTCGTTATAAATTTCCGGTTTCTTTTCGTATGTGCTCGTATAAGAGGACTGGACGTAAGGCAATCAACACATAAACGGGATGTGTATAATCTGCCTTTTTATCATTTGCCGGCCAAATTTCGCAACATAAAAAAAAGCGATGCGCCCGAAATTGCTCAGTTATCCAACCGATGGTGCAAACTCAATTTTAATTTTTTTTAAACCCATTTTCCGAAAAATTTTTAATATTATTTGTATGAATTGAGGGGTTTTAGGGGTCGCTGATTCCGAATCTGAAATTAGTTTTTACGTGGGGGGCACTGGAGGCCCCCCCAGAATATAAACTTATTTTTAAATTATCGGAAATAAACATATGAGTATCGATTTATATGTTTTCGGGCACCCTGATTTCAAATCTAACATCGGATTTTACGTAGGGGGCACGTGCGGCCCCCCCAGAAAATCAAATTGCTTTAAATTAACTGCCTCCCGGAAAATAAACTTGACTTAAAACCGATTATTTTTCGAGCAGTAATAATTAAGAAAAGTGAAAAATTAAAAGTTAATAGTCCGCCGTCTTCAATTCAAATTTTTTCAAAATGTGGACTTCAGATTCAGAAGGTTTTTCGGGGGGTTATTTGGGTTTTTTATCGAACTGCTAATTAGCAGTTCAAAAAGCCCCCCAAAATATTTAGTTTTTATTATATTTAAACTTATAAACGCCTCTTCACAAAAACAGCTGTTTTGCCCATAAGCTAAACATAGGCGAAGCATCGTTATTAGATTTTGCATTAATGACTGTCCATCCGTTATATACTAGCATTTTCAAGTTCATAAGAATAAAATGAGCATTAAATAAAGCGTTTACAAAATTTGAATATAAAAAAATCTGTAATATTTTAAATAAAATTTTACCAACAATCCGCCATCATGAAGTTTGGTTTTTTTAAAATTCTGATTTCATATTCGGCTTCAGCAGGTCAAAACACCCCTAGTTACATGGTTTTAACAATTTTTTAAGAAGATTAAAGCTTTGGAGGGTTGCAAAACTGATGGGCGGCAAAGAGCGGCAAAGGGTTAAGAATTTAAAAAAATTATTGCAGTATTTTTCTTTTATCTCACCGACCTTAAAGCAGTAGAGTGAAATGTTAGGCCTTCAGCGATTAGAGCCTGATTTGAAGTCACTCTGAGAGTTAAAAATGTCGAAGGCAATGCCACAGGTAAGTGCCTTAAAGGCAACTCCTCCCCGTTATCACTCTGCCCTCAAAACGAAAAAAAGTGCGTAAAAATCGCAAGAGATCCCCGGCTTTTTTTTTTTTTTTTTTTTTCACCGGAAAAAGAAGAAGAGTTTTTTTCCCTCGCTTTTATAACTTTATTATTTGATTTAATAAAGTGATATAATTTAATTTACACAAAACGCCCTCAAACTTGATATTTTTAGTGAAGGGGTCGGGTGGGGGGTGAAAAAAGAAAATTTCTAATTATAGCAAAATCAAAGCTTTTCATTTACAAAAACTGGAGTTGACACGACATCAATTCAATGGGTATAAATTTAGTATCTTGATTAATAATAAAAATTTTATTTATGGAAATTACAACACCCGCTTCCTGGTTTTTCCTTTTTTAAAAACTGAATAAGCAAAAACCTCCCCCGACGACAACAATAACACCTACAACGAGCTTTTTGGTCCCTTTGTTCGGATGCGGAAAAACAAAAACATACAGACTTGGTGATAATAATATTTAAGCACGTTTGACAAGAGTTCTTAAGGTAGCGAAGGTGAAAAAAAAAAAAGTAAAGAGACAAAAGGGGAAAAAATTTCCAGAGCTTAAGCGAATTACGAAATGAAAATTGAAAAAAAGAAAAAAATAATAATTCCGTCATTTTTTTTTATGACCCACTTCTTCCATGACCTAAATCCGGGCCTTCAAAAAAAGAAAAACAAATGGAATTAGGGGAAAAATGAGCGAATGGTGGTTATCATCACGATCCCATTGATCAAAGACAGTAGAAAAAAAATAATAATAAAAAAGAAAAATTCATTCACAAAACAAAAAAGATTAACGATCACTTTCACTATCAATTTTTTTTTCCGTTTCAAAAAAAATAAATTCTCATTTCAAAACATTACTTATTTATAAACACACAGTATGTCACAATCCAGCATGTAGTTTTCCCGATGACATCTTAAAATCCGAAAGTATAAAATATAAACGAACAAAATTTCCCACCAACTTTCCCGAAAAAAAAATCCGGTACGTTTTCTTTTCCCTTTTTTTTTTAAAACAAAAAAATGAAACGATATTTTTTTTTTGTTATAATAAAGACCTGATTTTGACTCTAGTTTATGCTTAGAAGTGTGGGACGAAAAGCAAAAGCATCCCCTTTTCCTCCCGATTTTCCGACCCCCCTCCTCTACCCTTCCACCCCCTTTGGGGGGTGCGCGCGCAAACCCCTCCTGAAAACTCGGGAAAAAGGTTATCCATCCAGTCTTGGTTAATCGTCAGCTGATTTTTATTTATCCTCCGTCCATTTTTTTTTTCCTCTTCCCTCTTTTTTCCAAACAAGTCAAAGGAATTTTCCGAGCCGATCGTAGCAAGAAGTGAGTTAAGGAAAAAAAAATTACTTGGAAGATTTCCCGAAAAAAAAAAAAGCGAAATCGCAGGGGGTAAAAAAGGAAAAAAAAAAACATCCAGCCGGATTCGGTTGACCTTGATCTTTTAGCTTTTTGTCTGAAATTAGAAGCGCGGAATATAAAAAAAAAATAAATAAATAAACGTGATCGAACTTTTATCAAGTTCCAATGGAAAGATTTTGATAAGAAATTTTAAAAGTTGACATTTGAGGAAAAAAAAAAACAGAAGATACGATTTGCAAATTTTAAATTAAAATTGGAAAATTAGATCAAAAATTAGAATTAAATTGGGAGAATATGTATTATTTATGCATCCCTTATACACAAATTCGGACATGCATAATTTTTGCATTTATGCATACTTTTTTAAAGCACAAAAATTTGAATATGCATCATTTTTACAAAATCTATGCATAAATAATTATTATAAAATTTATGCGTAATTTTTACAAAATCTATGCATAATTGGAAAAAAATCTATGAGTAATTTTTACAAAATCAATGCAAAATTTGTACAAAATTTATGCTTACATTTTACAAAATCTATGCATAATTTTTACACAATTTATGCATAATTTTTCTGATTATGAACATTTGGATATGTGCAATTCTTGCATAATTTATGCATACACCTAATTTTCTAAAATTACAAAGCAGGAAAATTTGAAAATATTATGCTTATTCAATTTTATTATGCATTTTTTTATGCATATATTACGCATAATTATATTCTAAACTAGGAAAAAAAATTTTCGGTAAAAAAAGTTAAGTTGCTGATACATAATTTATGCGTCTCTTTTTCGTACGGGATCCTCACTCCAAAAAAAAGGAACATTAGTAATGCAGAAATACAAAGTAATGCAAATACTTGTGATAATGCAAAAGTAATGCAATCACTGCGGGGCTAATGCAAAGTAATGCACATGATGCGAAGATAAAAGAGTATCCAATTCATTAGTGATGTAATGCAAAGGTAATGCAGAAGTAATGCAAATACTAGCGGTAATGCAAAGTAATGCAATCACTACCAGGCTAATGCAAAGTGATGCACATAATGCAGAGGTAAAGGAGCATCTAATGCATTAATGATGTAATGCAAAAGTAATGCAATCACTACTAGGCTAATGCAACGTAGTGCTCATAATGCAGAGGTAAAGGAGCATCTAATGCATTAGTGATGTAATACAAAAGTAATGCAGAAGTAATGTAAAATCATGTATACACTGGAATGCAATTGCGACTAAATCCTGGGCCATTTTCGTTTCTTAAGCATAATTATTCACACCTTTAATTGTTGTGGCATTAATTTTTTATGGCTTTAATTTCTTATAGTACTAACCCCGTTAAGTGTAAAGGGGGTTTTCGAATATCAGGCATTTGCTGACAAAGCCGGTGGGGGAGTTTTCAACTTCTTACGCCACTACTTTGAATTCTAGAGGTTCAAATATTCCGTCCTGATTTTTTTGAACATTTCTGACCGTCTCCCACTGCCCTCCCTTATTCGTCAGCAAATATTAAGGGTCATCCAAGTATAACCTAAAACGTTTCTTCGGGTTTTTAGACCCCCTCCCTCCTCTCTCTCCAGTCAAAAAATGGGAAGATTTCTTTAACCCCCACCTGTATTATGTTGCCAATTTAAAATTTTAAATTCTTATTAAGAATTATGCCTCCCCTCCCCCGCTCACCCGCTGAAGGTCTTAGAATGGCTGCATCAGCATGTGAAGAAAATCGCATGTGAAGAAAATATACAAAAGCAGTCAATTATAAAAAAAATAAAACTAGATTATATACGGCACGGCCTTCCCACCATTCATAAATCAAAATATATCGATCCGAGGCCTCTTATCACCCCAGACTAGATGTCTCTGTCCTTTTCCATACCCACAAAAGAGTTCTTTCCTTTTTTTTTTAAAGAATAAGGTCGACAGAACGAGAAACGGTTTAAGATAAATGAAAACTGTCAAGGACTTTCCAAAAAAAAAAAAAATTTCCTTCTTTTGATGAAAGCAAACGCTGAACCTTAAAAATTCTATTAGTTAATATGAAAAAAATTTATAAAAGAAAAAAAAATTAATAATGTAGAGCTATTTTTTTGTTAGTATAAATCACTTTTTCGGGTCTTAAATTCAAAAAAATAAATAAATAAATAAATAAATAAATAAATCAAATTTAACTTTAATTTTTTGTCTTCCTAATTTCAAAATTTTAATTTGTTTGGATTTTTCAGGAGAGCCAGTTGGTTCCGCTAAGGGGGTAAAAAGTCTTTCAGGGGACGGGGGACGGGGGGACTCAAAAAAATATCAAAGAAAATTGATAAAAATAGTTCCAAGAATTTTCTAGAATTTTTTTCGTAAAAGATTAACTTATTAAATATTTAACTTCATAAATATACGTAAATTCTGTGGCAAATTCTTTTCTGCTAAAATAAAAATTTATGGAAAATTTCCAAGCAGGTTCCTGTAGCCAGAAACAGAAACAGTAAACAAAAGCTCGGAATAGAGAAGAAACTCTGCCCGCCGAGATCCCGGAAAATCCAGGCATTTCCTATGACTTCTCTGAACTGGAAAAATCCCCCAAAAATTTGAATTCTGGGATTCGGGATTTTTCCAGTTTTTTAAGCATTCTCCGAAAAATTCTTAAGAATTCAGAAATTTCGGAGAATTTTTACTTCCCGAATCCCTGGAAACAGATTTTTCTAGAAAAACAGAAAGTAAATGTTCAAGTATTACATAAGACTTTTTTCGGGTTTTTGAACTCCCCCCCCCCCCTGTTATATTAGGTACGATTTTCGCTGACCGCCCCCCCTTCTTTTTTTTTTTTTTTTTTTTGTAACGCCTATTTTAAATTGGAGTAATATTTTCCTCAAATCTAGATTGAGTTCATTTCCTTAATTCTGTAAAAAAATTCAAAAAAAAAAAAAAAAAAAAAAAAAAAAAAAAAAAAAAATTAAACTAAAATTAATTTTTTGAAATTAAGAAAAAAATTCTGAACAATAAATCATACTAGAAATTCTTACGTACGATTTGCCAACCCGCCCCGCCCCCCTACCCCATGTAGAAATCGTAAGAATTTCGAGTACCCCTAGTAGGGGGGAGAGGCCCCCCTTCCCGTCTTACGTAATACTTGAACGTTCCCAAATCCCGAATTCATGATTTCCCGAATTTCTCGGAAAACCAGAATCCCAGCTCAAAATCCTAGAGAAGAGGTTTGATTTGTTCCTGTAAATTTTTATATGACATGGCTCTTTTACAATAATGCTCCAGAAAATTCCCGTTAAATTACGGGTCTGGGAATAATTCTAAAAATTTTTTCCGAAAGTTTTGGGAACAGCCCTGTGCCTTATCTCTCGTGCCTGAGGCTAAGAAAAGCTCTTGTTTTTTTATTTTTATTTTTTTATTTTATTTTATTTTTTTTTTTATTTTTTTTTTATTTTTTTTTTTAGGTCAGATCCTTTACTTGACTTAAAACGATTTTCTTTTATCCTACCAGGCAGGCTACGGGTCTGCCCCTCCCGATCAGATTTAAACAAAAAGAGAAATTAAGTGAAATAAAAATTTACGATCATTATTTATCAAATCCAGAATGAATTCACATCAAGCATAACCCAAAAGTAAAGATGATTCAAAAACTGACATCTCCCATTAAAAAGAGAAGTGAGCCGTAAAAAAAAAAACAACAACAAAATAAAGCTTCCTGAATCCTATGACAGTTCTGACATCGCCAAAAGGAGGAGGGAGGGAAAAATATTTTGCGCGCGCTTTTTCCCCAGAACAAGGCAATTTTATGAATGAGAAAACGAGGGTGGCATCCAAAAGGGATGAAAAACACTGTTGCGTTTTAACGATCGACATGCCTTCCTCCGACATCCCCATTCATATTCCAACATCACTAACGGCAGAGGGAAAACTCCCGAGTTTGTATTTCCCTCCTTTGATGCCCGAGTAAAATGGGATTGTTTTTGTTTCCGAAAAGCTTTTCCATCCAGGCATGTATAGAAAACAAAACTTGTCATTTCACTTCCGGTATTGTAAAACGTCAAACCGGGGAAAACCCTTTTTATTATTATTTTTGAAGATGAACAAATAAGTAAGTTACCTCTTTAAGGTGAGAATCCTGTTTTTTGGTGCTTAAACTGAGGTACCTCTCTTGACTTTGGCAAAATTTGGCGGTTTGCTTTTCGAATTTCTTCTTCCCTTCTTTGACTTGGCCGATTTTTTCTTTCCTAAATTTTTCTAAAGGGGTTATGATTTGATCGTAGGCGCATTCCAACTGAAAATAAAAGAAAATAAACAAATCGTTAGTCACTGATTTTTTAAAAAATCAATTCGTATACATTAACAGTCATCATTATTATAAATACTTAAGGCTTGTATTTATCCGGTCAGTAATTTAATATTTTGACCAGTATTTTTTATTATTTTTTCGGCATTTATTAATAGAATACCAGTAAAAAATTTAAATGGTCAGTATTGGATGGTCAGTAAAAAAAATTAAAAAATCAGTATTTTTAATTTTTTTTGCCAGTAAATAAAAATAAAAAATCAGTAAAATATTATATTTTTGCCAGAAAAAAAAAATGCGAATGAAGGATTTGCGAAAAGTTTACCTCCACATTTAAATACTGAAAACTTGTCGCGACAGGAATATTAAGGTGGTTCAAATGTACCTTGCTTTTCGCGATTTTGTTCTTCGTGCGATTTCCACTTTTCTTAGGCCTAAAAACAAAAGGTAATTTTTTTCAGATTTTTTCGATCACGTTTTGGGGTGGCTCACGGCCACTTTGTGCTTGAAAAAAAAATTTTATTTGGCATTAAGAAGTAATTTTAGGAGGCACTTTAGGAGTAATTTTTTGGGACAAAAACCAAGTCGTTTATATGTTTTCGACGTTGCAGAATCCGAAAATGACCATCCCGTGTCGATCAGAATCACCCCTAAGTGGCCAAACACTCTTTTTTGGCCGAAATAGCAATTTTTTGTAAAAAATTTCGAGTCAAGTATTGTCTTTCTAGTCATCTATTGTCACTGTAAAACATTGCCAAAATATGTTTTCGACAACGCAGAGTTCGAATTTGACCACCCCGATTCGATTAAAGCCACCCCTAACTTAATTAGACCCGGTTTTTTTTTTTTTTTTTTTTATTTTTTTTTTTTTTATAAATCGCATTTTTTCATCCTTATAATAATATTTGGTTTGTCAAAAAATTGCTTTTTGGCATGTCAAAAAATTACTGCCTAAATCAATTTAAAATACCGATTTTTTAAAATAAAAATATTGCCCGAACGAATTTTAAATACTGATTTTATAAATAAAATACTGAAAAAAAAAAAAATAAAAAATACTGCCTGAATTAATTGATATTACTGACTTTCTACATACAAAAATACTGGAAATTTAAATTAAAAATACTGCTTTTAATATTAAAATACTGGTGCAATAAATTTAAACCAATACTTAATTTAATAAGTAAATAAATAAATAAAATAAGTGGCGCCTATTAAACATTTCAGGAATGGGTGCTTCATAAATGGGAAGAGGCAAAAGTCGAACTGTAGAAAGGTAAAGTCATAAAAATAAATATGGCCGCTGTGAGAAAATCATAAAGGCAAGTCTCAAACCTCGTATCTCATATATTGGAAATGATGTCCCTCTTTAAACACGCTCTTGTCAGTTCATTGATATCACCGCCGGCAGCGCTGCCTGCATTCGAGGCCACCTGCAGAGATCATGTAATTTCAAGACAGCTGGAAACTGCAAATGCATTTGCAATGCATCAAAGTTTCCAGCTGTCTTGAAATCACATGATCTCTGCAGGTAGCCTCGAATGCAGCCACCGTTGCTTTTAATAATGCTTCTCTAAAGATCGTGACTCCACCATTGTCATACATACATACATAAATAGAGCACATCCAGTACATACAGAGCACCTACAGTACATACAGAGTACATACGGAGTAAATACAGTACATAAAAAGTAAATACAGTACATACAGAACACATAAAGTACATATCGAGAACATGCAGAGTACATAAGAGTAGATGCAGCACATACAGTACCTACAGAGTATGCACAGAGTAAATACAGTACATACAGAGCACATAAAGTACTAGTACATACAGCACATACAGAAGATACGTACAGAGTAAATGCAGTACATGCAGCACATGCATGTACATGTACAGTATATAGTCTTTCGTACATGTACTGTATCGTATACTCTGTAGGTGCTGTATGTACTCTGTATGACTCCACCATCGTCTCTTCCTTGAACTAAAATCAGAGCAGATAAATATATAAATATGAGCAGAACACAGTGATGCAGTGACACTGAGCAGAACACACTGAGCAGATAAATACATAAATTATCTAACATATTTGCTAATACGACTCAAAGTCATTTGTTTGCAAAGCATTCTGGGGAAAACATAGCTGCTACATTTGACTTATAGCGGTCATATTTGTTTGTACGACTTCAGCAGTTCTGCCGCCTAGCTCCAATAATGCTTTGCAATATAGCAAAGAGAGAAAGAATAAAATTATAAGTGATGACATCATCATCACAAACTTCTACCTACAATTTGTTGTCATGGCTGATCACCGATTAGCGACCTCCTCCGAAGCAATATACTTATACAGCATACTGTAGTACTGTAAGTATTGAACATGCTGTATATACTACATATACCGCATTGTATGTACCGAATATACTCTCAATGTACTGTATATACTCTATTTACTCTGTCTGTATCACTGTACTTACTCTGCCTGTATCTGTACGTTCTCTATGTGTGCTTTATGTGCTCTGTATTTACTTAATGTGCTTTGTATGTACTGTATTTAAAGTGGAAATTTTGTACGAACTGTACGTGCTCTGTATGCACTGTATGTGCTGTGGGTACTCTGTAAGTTCTCGACATGTACTTTATGTGCTCTGTATGTACTGTATTTACTGTCTCCACTCTGTACGTATTGTATGTGTTGAATGTACTCTGTACGTTCTCAACATGTGCTTTCTGTGGTCATATCATATTGTATTTACTCTTCCTGTACTCTGCATGTACTGCACGTACTCTGTACGTTCTCGACATGTACTGTATGTGTTGTATGTATCGGCATGTTCTCGATATGTATTTTAAGCGTTCCGTATGTACTGTATGTGCTGTATGTACTCTGTATCTTCTCAAGATGTACTTTATGTGCTCTGTATGTACTGTGTTTACTCTGAATGTACTGTATGTGCTATATGTACTCTGTATCTTCTCGATATGTGCTTTCTGTTCTCACCTCTCTCTCAATTCAACATCGTAACCGATGTGTGGTGGTCGATTTCAAGTGTCTGGGATATTGCGAATTGTTTTCTTAACAATATCCCTCCGCTTGTCCCTGTCATTGGCCTGTCTGCACGTCTTCTCTAGGGTTGACTCCGTCAATTTATAGTTCGATTTCTGTTCTCATATAGTACTGCATTTACTATGTCTGTACTCTGTGTGTACTGTATTGTACTATGTACGTTCTCGACATGTACCTTATGTGTTCTGTATGTACTGTACTTACTCTGTATGTACTCTGTACGTTTTCTATATGTAATTTTATATGCGCTACACAGTTGAACCTAGCTTCGGAACCGTTTCTGATATCAACAATCATGCTTCAAATTCGGCAGGTACCTGACAGAGATTAAAGAGTAGGACATAACCGGACAAAAGCAGAACAGTGCTTAACAAAGTATGGTTTCAGTCCCCTTCCCAAATCCAGCGAAATTGTTTCCACCAAAGTATTTTTCCTATCTTCTATGTTATAACGGACCATTTCGAGCTTTTTCGAAGAACTTTCCTATTACAATCTCCTCTCCAGGGAAAAAAAAATCAAGAATAAATTACCAATAAATGGAAAGAACAGAACATAAAATTCGGGATCGGGGAGGTCATTCGAGATCAGAAATTAAATTGAATTAATCCATTAAAATTTTAACCTAAGTAAAAGGGCTCGATTTTTATGGTAGAAAAAATTAAAACCAAAAAATATTTAAAAAAAATATCGAATGACTGAAACAGATATTTTCTGTAAAATAAAAATTAAAATCGGAAGTTTTGATTGATTTTATAGTTTTCAATGAGAAAGGGAGGGAGGGGGGAGGACTTTTCCCAACTTTTTAAGAATGACCCAAATACTACAGTTCCGAAATCCGAAAAACCTTCGACGCAAGTCACATCGAAAAAGACAATGAAAACTCGTCACAAAACCGTAAAAGGCAGACGCGGTCTTATCGACCGATTTCGATAACGAAAATAAAATAAAAAAACCGAACATAGGGACACATCGATATGGCCTCAGAAATGGCGTCATATCCTTTGTTTCTTTCGTTATTTTTTATTTTAATATTTAATTTTTTAACTGTAAAGGGTAGGTCGTATAATGGGAACGATTTAAGCGATATATTTTACTCGGAGATAAGGGAATTGTTAAATCAGCAACAGCAAGAGCGTGAAAATATCCCTGTGCATCCGAGAGAAGTCCAAGGTTAGTACAAAATAGAAAAGAAAACAAAAAATTCCATATGTTGATATTTCGGGAGATGAAAAATTAAGGAAAGTACGTCGGATAAAGCATTTTTTTTTTTTTTCAAAAAAAACAAACTGTGCAACTAATAAATTGATCCAAACTGAAAAAAAAGGGATATAAAATAACTGAAAATCAAGAAAAATGTAAACTTGGGAGCTTTGAAAAAAACAGCAGCAGGTGGGAAAAGTTTTACAGATGAAAAATCGAACATTTTTTAAATTTGTTTTCATAATCGATTGAAGTTGTTTATTTGGCTCTAGAGACGGAATTGATTCCATTTGGAACTATTAAAATTAATGAATTCATCGATGGTGGAAATTTAAATAGGAAAAAAAGGATTGGAAAAAAAATTTTTTTTTGGTCTTGATCCACTGATCCAGGCTTAAAAAAAAATTTCTGAAAAATCGGTTATAAGTCAAATCTTGAATATAGGAGTTACATTCAAAGTCAGTTTCAGAAAACTGATCCAAACTTGATCCAATTTAAAACTTCTGGCCATAGGGGTATTCACAAGTGCTAAGAATAAAATGTATTAACCGATTAGAGTGCTACCTTAGCAAACGTTTAAGTGGCCCTTTGCTAATCGTTCAATTGCAAATGATCCAAAACAAAGGGTCATTTGCATTGCAGCAAGTTTGCAAATGATCTAACAGCATACCTTCCCAGATAGCATTTTCAATCCATTTGACATTCTGTGGATTGTCCGTTAGACACCCACAGAACATCCAAATCCGTGGAATATTCATAGGACGTTCAAGGGACACTTTTTGGATCAGTGCGGACATAGGTAAATCCAATGGACGTCCAATGAATACAGACATGGCGTCCCGAGGACGTCCTTGGGGCTCGATAGACTATGCTACCTGGGTTTTTAAATATTTTGGATATAAATATTGGCAAAAGCTCCAAAACTTTTGGATCATTCGCAAGAACTACGATGCAAATGATCCAAAATTCTTTTGAAGCATTTGTAATTTAAATATTGTACAAAAATGACGTTTTGCAAATGTTACAAACCAGTTTGCAACCATTTGCAATTTGGATCATTTGCAATATGGCCATGTTCAATTTCGCAAAAGATTAACCGGTTATTTTCGGTGTCCATAATGGATCAGAACTAGCTTGTGGATCCCTGTTAACCGGGATTAGAATTATTTCAAATCCATATTGCTTGATACTTTATTAGTTATTTGTACTACTAGCTCTAGTAATTAGTAGCTAGTAAGTGGTGGTACTACTAGTACCGAGTACCTACTAGGGTACCTAGGAAGTAGCAAGTAGTACTATTAGTGCTACTACTACTAAATAGTACTATTAGTGCTACTACTACTACTACCACTATTACTACTAGACTATAACTAGTATTATATTTAGTACTATAACTAGTACTATTAGATAGTACTACTACTACTACTACTACTACTACTACTACTACTACTACTAGTTTTTAGTACTACTACTAGTTATTAGTACTAGTGCTAGTAGTAGTACTTATAACTAGTACTATTAGTACTACTACCGGTACTACTATAGGTACCAGTAGTGGAACTAGTGGTAGTACTAATAACTAGTATTACTATAGATACTAGGTACTAGTATTAGTTATTAGTACTACTACTGCCTATCCTATAAGGATAACTGCTTCCGGGTGTCTGCCAAAAATTTTCAAAAATTCTCCTAAAATCGAAACAATTTAGTCATTTTTGACCATTAGTTTCAATCCCATTCTCTCTACTTACAAAAAGCGAAAAAATTGATATCAGGACGTAACCCTACATCAGAAAAAAATAATAATTAATTTAAAATAAATTTTTTCGCAGGATGGCCGAAACCCATTCCGCACCTAGGCCAGGTAACCGGAGTCGCCGTTAATCCCTCGCATCAACCTGTAATATTTCACCGCGGACCAAGAATATGGGATGATACGACTTTTAACGAAACGCACCATTTCCAATATATATCTCAGGTAAAACAAATTAAAATATTAAAATTAAAAAAAGAAAAAAAAAAAAAAAAAAAAAGAATATGAA
This sequence comes from Liposcelis bostrychophila, assembly GCA_037577465.1. Classification (NCBI taxonomy): domain Eukaryota; kingdom Metazoa; phylum Arthropoda; class Insecta; order Psocodea; family Liposcelididae; genus Liposcelis; species Liposcelis bostrychophila. The sequence goes on along the minus strand of CM075211.1, from coordinate 26,391,146 downwards.
TGCAATTGAATAAAATGGTTGCAGGGCCCGATAGCCGTGGATACGATTTTAACCCTCGACCCAGAATCCGGAGAAGTAATCGGGAGTTGGGGTAACAATTTTTTCTACCTACCGCATGGATTGACCATAGATAATTACGGATACTACTACATGACTGATGTCGGCCTCCATCAGGTATACTAATTGTTTGTTTTTTCCTGATTAAACCCTTCTCGATTACATTTGTTTCTCTTTTTTTTTTTTTTCAAGGTATTTAAATTCAAACCGGGAGCGAAAACGCCGACTCTCACGTTTGGTCAACGTTTCGAACCCGGACAGGGTCTTCATCACTTGTGCAAACCGACAGATGTCGCTGTTGCCACCACGGGAGAAATTTTCATTTCGGACGGATATTGCAATTCTAGGTATGAAGATACGTTCGACCCCCCCCCTTTTTTTTTAAAAAATTAAAACTAATTTTTTTTATTAGGATTTTGAAATACGACTCCAACGGGAACCTGCTCCACATTGTACCGAGGAACCAGGAATTCTTATCCCTTAGGATTCCCCACAGCATCACGCTTCTCCAGGAATTGGATTTGCTTTGCATTGCTGACAGGGAAAACATGAGAGTGGTTTGTCCCCGTGCAGGGCTAAAGGGATCTCCGTTAGAAACCAATCCGATTTTAAATATTCAACAGCCGGATATCGGTCGAGTTTTTGCTGTCGCAACGTATGGAAACCAAGTTTTTGCGGTTAACGGACCGACGATACCAATGATTCAAGTCAGAGGTAAGGAGGATTACAACTAAATTTCGAATGAAATTTCGAATACCGTAAAACCAGGTGAAATTGACCCAACATTCCAAACGGGGGTTATGTTTTCCGTTATTCAAGGTTCTTCAGTCATTATTTTCTGGGGCAGAAGGAGAAGTAAATATGCAAAATGCAGATGGAGCTAAATCTCATTCTTTTCTATTACCGTAAACCGGGGCGACATTGATCGGCCTAGAAAAAGCCTGAATTTTTAGCTGAAACTTTTACCTGAAGAGGCTGAAGCTTTTAGCTGAATTTTTAAAAATCTGATTGAAATAGGGAGAAGAAGGGAAAGTTCTATAGTAATTTTATTATTAAAAGACAACAAAAATTAACTGCGGTTACTAATTTTTTTTAAAATTAGTAACTCTGCTTACGAAACGACTATTTTACTAGCGAATAAGCACCTTCAGTAAAAATTTCAGATTTTTGCATCAGCTACTTTTTCTTAAAAAATTACCCTACGGTAAATTCCTGGAAATTTTGGAAATTTATTGCAGACCCAAAAAGTAGCTGATGTAAAAATTTGAAATATTCGCTTTAAGATAAATATTAAATAATAGAAGGGGGCTTCGTAAGTAGAATTTCGATGTTTTACTAAAGTTCAAAAATGCAGAAATCTGACGTTTCCGTACGAAAAAATGATGCAAAAGAAATGTGTAAAATTTATAAAAAAGATTTAAACAGATAGAAAAAAATATTTCAAAAAATTATACACATTTATACAAAAATTCGGACATGCATAATTTTTGCAAAGTTTATGCATATATTTTGAGGCACCCAAAATTTTAATATGCATAATTTTTACAAAATTTATGATGCATTATTTTTACAAAATTTGTAATGCATAATTTTTACAAAATTTATGGTGCATAATTTTTACAAATTTTATGGTGCATAATTTTTACAAAATTGATGCATCATTTTTTTAAGCACCAAAATTGTAATATGCATCATTTTAACAAAATTTATGATGCATTATTTCACAAAATTTATGATGCATAATTTTTTTAAGTACCAACATTTTAATATGCATAATTTGAACGTATAATTTTTTAAAATCATAAATAATTTTTTGAAAAAAAAAAAACCGCGTCTTCAAAAAAAAGGAAAATCACAAAGAACTGAAAAGCTAAAAACAAGCCTTTTATTCTAGGAGTAAATATAAAAGAACTAAAAAGCTAAAAACAAGCTTTTTTATTTTAGAATTAAAATAAAGAATTTTGCAATATTTGCACTAGTGAAAATATTCCGGAGAACTTAAAAGCTAAAAACAAGGAATATTTTAATACAACAATAAGTTTACAATACGAAAATTAATCCCAATCTTAAAAAAAATTTGTATTTAAAATTTTGAAGGCGGGATTTGTGTTCTGAAAGGTTTTTTGACTTTAAAAATCCCGCCTTCAAAATTTTAAATACAAATTTTTTTTAAGATTGGGATTAATTTTCGTATTGTAAACTTATTGTTGTATTAAAATATTTCCTTGTTTTTAGCTTTTAAGTTCTCCGGAATATTTTCACTAGTGCAAATATTGCAAAATTCTTTATTTTAATTCTAAAATAAAAAAGCTTGTTTTTAGCTTTTTAGTTCTTTTATATTTACTCCTAGAATAAAAGGCTTGTTTTTAGCTTTTCAGTTCTTTGTGATTTTCCTTTTTTTTGAAGACGCGGTTTTTTTTTTTTCAAAAAATTATTTATTTATAGCTTTTTAGTTGAAATTATCACCCAGTGCTTTTTATATTATGATTAACAGCCTTGAGAGGCTTGCTGATAAATTGCTAGGACCCTTTAGGTAATATTTTGCTAAGGGCGCTTTGCTAAGGTATCAGTAAAAATAATATTTTTTAAAAAATGATATCGGTAAACCGATCAAAGTGCTTTATCGACCATTTAAATAACTCTCAAAAATATGGTAAGTTTTTCGACCAGAGGTCCACCAAAGCCAGGTCAACCAAGAGGCATATGCCTAAGGAATTCGAATTTGGAAAAATTATTTCAGATTCGAAATCCTCTATCCAGAAAATATTTTCAAAAATCCGGTTAGATTTTCCATCAGAGGTATTTCGGTTGGTCGTTTTCTCTGCCATAGCCCTCCCCCCCCCCCCCCCATTTTTTTTATTTTTTTATTTTTTTTTATCTAATCAAAGAGCTTGTCGCTTCGCTCCTTGTTCTTATCTAAATAGTCTTTTTCATTGCCACGGGCCCGAATATTCAAGTCTTCTTGCTTAATTTTTTTTCTCCAATTAGTAAGCTCGTCGCTCCGCTTCTGGCCATATCTCGGTTTGCCCTTTGCCCTGGCATGGTTTCTACACCTCAAGCCACTCCGGCTAACTTCTTCTACTTCACTCGTCAACTGGCTCGTCACTTCCCTCCATTCGTTCATCTTCAATCCTCCCCCCCCCCCCAGGGTTGGACCTACAGACCTCCTTTCCTTATTATTATTATTTTATTATTATTACCTTTTTTTCGCTCCTCGTTGTCACTTTGCACATTCCCCCCAGCGGTTTCAGTGGGGATTTCCGACGCAAAATTATTCCGCTAGAAGCTCTGGATGTCTTTAACGGTTCGTAGATTGATTGGATAACTTTCTTTTGTTTTAATTGTTGACATCCAATAAAATTAAAAACCGTTAAAGACATCCAGCGCCTCTAGCGGAATAATTTTGCGTCGGAAATCCCCGTTCAGAACCTTCTCATTTCCACGGCCTTGGCCTTCCTTACTTAAAATATACATCCCATTTAAGGGGTCAGTAGGTATAATGTTCACTTTTTGGTAAGATCAGATACTTTTTAAATTTTTGAGCAGCATTAAAAATAGTTTTGGTCAGTACACACAAGTAACTATGGTCACTAGGATACTGAACATTTTATTTGTTTACTGCCCATTTATTTTTCAGATTGACCATTCGATAAACCCACTGACTAGAAACCGTATTAAAATACCGCCTGAATAATTTGAAGCGCTAAAATATTTTTCTGCCTCTCCCTCTTTTGGATTATTTTTCCTACTCTTCTATTTAAATGTATCCGCTACATAAGAATACTGTACATTAAATTTAAATAAGTAAGAAAAACTGTGAAACTATTTTCTATTACTCATGGTATAAAAAGTCCCTTTTTGAGAATTATTTGGGGACTTAAAAGTAAAACTTTTTGGGACTCTACTTTTTAGTACGGAGTACTAAAAAGTTGACTTTTTAATACTCTTGCTATCGTGTCGTCTGCATCGAAAAAAAAAAGAAACCATGAAGGCCCCGAAAAATGGTTGGCAGCATTGTATCAAGAGTCACGTTATATACGTGAAGAGTCACGTATATACGTGAAGAGTCACGTTATATACATTGTTTGGACAAACGTATGTTTTCAATTCACACCCTCATTTTTTTTTTTTTTTTTTTTTTTCTTTTTTTACATCACACCCATTTGTCACAGCAATATTAACCCCTTGAAATCAATCTTTACGAAAAAAAATCTCTGTTTCATTCGAAATAGAAAATATTTTTAACCCCAAAGACAACACGGGGCCCTTTCCTGAACTCGAGACAGTGCGTTGTCAAGCCTCGCTTCGCTCGGCTTGACAACGCACTGTCTCGAGTTCAGGAAAGTCCCCCGTGTTGTCCTTGGCCTTAAAAATACTATTCCCTATGCAAAATATTACGAAGACTTCTTAACCTTTTGCCGGCCAAATTTTAAAATTTTGCAAAATATCCCATTCCTCCGAAATATGTAATATTTTTGTGTATTATATCTATAAAGGTAAAGCACTAGGCCAAAGAGACATTAAAAAAAAAAAAAAAAAAAAGAAGTGGTGCGCCAGATATTTCTCAGTTATGCAATCAGTGATGCAAATTCCATTTTAATTTTTTTAATCCTTTTTCCGAAAATTTTAAAAATATTATTTGTATGAATTAAGGGGTTTTAGAAGTCGCTGATTCCGAACCTAAAATTAGTTTTTGCAGGTGGCACTGGTGGTCCCCCAGAAAACAAACTTTTTTTAAATTACCGAAAAAATAACATATGGATATCTATTTATGTTTTCCGGCACCCTGATTTTAAATCTAACATCGGATTTTGCTTGGTGGCACGTGCGACTCCTCCAGAAAATCAACTTGTTTTAAATTAACTGTCTTCTGGAAAATTAACTTGCCTTTATTTTTCAAAAACCTATTATTTTTCGAGTAATAATAATTCAGAAAACTAAAAATTATTAAAGTTAATAGTCCGCCGTTTTTAATTTAAATTTTTTCGAAATTTGGACTTCTGATTTAGAATTAGCAGTTTTAAAAACCCCCCAAAATACTTTTTTTTTATTATTTTTAAACGTATAAACGCTTCTACACAAAAAAAAGCTGTTTTGTCCTTAAGTTAAACATAGGTGAGGATTTCTTGTTAAATAATGCATATTTGGCTGTCCATCCGTTATTTACTTGCATTTTTAAGTTCATAAGAATAATTCGAATTTTTTAAGAAAATTAAAGCTTCGCAGGGTTGTAAAAGCTGATGGGTATATATATGGATCCATGGGCGGCAAAGTATTAAATGACGTTCCCAACAAAGCGGCCGCCCGTGACAAGTTCAGATTTGAACACGGCAGAGGATTGCGGCAATAGCTCATTTAAATGCTTTTGGAAAATGAATACCCCCGGCTAAAATAATCTATCGAAACATGTTTTAAAAAAAGAAAAATTGCATATAAGAATGGGGGAACATTATTTTCTAGTCCCCGAACCAAAAAATTATTTTTAAACCCTTGAAAATGCGAAAAGAATCAAGGCCATTTTAGAACTTCTTTTTTTTTTACACCCGAAGATAAGACTTTTTTTTTTCAATCGGCAATTTCTCACGGAAAAAATGCTCGGAAAAAATCGGGGTTTGGCTTAAAATGATCGAGAAATCAAGGACAACATTATTTTTCAAACAGATATCCAAAATTTCAAACCTGGACCCAGAAACAAACGTGAAAAGATCGGGGAAGCGGGAATAATTTTACAAGCGGGTATCGTTTCTCACTGTGACGTTGAGAGTCAAAGAAGAAGTAAGATAAGAAAATACCCTTCCCCTTTTTAATAATTGCCAAACACAGGTTTTCTTACGTTGCGAGTCACGTTGAGATAACATTGTTAAGCAATGGCGTGTATTTTTTATTAAAACGCCGATTAAAATTAATTATTTGGGGGGTTAGGACTTGAATTTTTTCAATTTTTTTTTACGAAGGTACCCCGGCGAATTTTTATCTTTCATTTGCCGTAATTTCCATATCATAAAACCTTATAGTTTTTGAGATATTCGGGAAGGACGAAAAGTGCGAACATATCCGTAAATAAATAAATAAATATAGCCGGTTCAAAAGCCTGTCCACATTAATTGCATAACGCTTCTTTTTTTTTGGAAGACGCGTAATAACGAAGAAAAATTTGCAAATATTATGCTTTATAAACTATTTTCCATTTTATGCATACTTATTTATGCAAAATTTATGCATAATTCTATTGGAAGATGAAAAAAAAATTTCCGTTAGAGAAAGTGAAGTTGTCTATCCATAATTTATGCATCTCTTTTTCGTACGGATTTTGACCGAAAATTCTTATGCTGCTTCTCAAAATGCTGTCTCAAAATTAATTTTCAAAAATTTCCGGAAGTACTGTGCTTTAATTATTCAAACATGGATTACGAATAAAAAACTCAATGTAGCAAAACTGGCCAACTTCATTTTTAAAGCCTTCTTCAGAAATTCATAGAATAAAGCACAGTACTACCGGAAATTTTGAAAATTAATTTTGAGTCATAATGGAGAAGCGTCATTATTCGCTAGCAGAAAGGCTTTCCCTAAGAATAATGAAATTTTTCTCCAAAAGTAAGACAGTGACGGTTTTAGAAGTATAGGGTGTTACAAAAAAAAAAAAAAAAAAAAAAAAAAAAAAAGACTGGAGCATAACCTGAAATGGTTAATAATTCTCTTTACTTAATGGCGAAAGATGATAAATAAAGATATTTTTTAAAGGTAGATTTGTTATTTCGTTATTTCGCGTAAATTTCGGCAGGGCAGATTTCTGACGTAAATAGAATTTTTTTTCATTTTGTATAGCAAAAATTATACATTTGTTATATTTTTTTGCATTTATTTGCAAAAAAATTCATATAAAAAATATACCATTTTTGCAAAAATTGTATATAAAAAATGTATCATTTTTTCATTAAGTTAAGGGTAGGGAAGTGCGACCGTCTGAAAAGTGCGACCGGTTTAATAAAAACTGATAAAAATCCCATACTTTAAAAAAAGATTTCAAGGGACGATTTTTTAATGTTTTCAGAACCTATTATGATCAAAGAAATGTATTGTTGTCGTCCATTTTTGAATAAAAAAAAATAATTTTACAAAAGCAAAAATTCATATTCGTCGGAAAGTTAGACTGCCTCATTTTCAATTTGATTTAATTTTATGTAAACATTGGCTTATTTTATGAAATATGCTCCATTCAATTGTCAATACCTTGCATTATTTTTTTATGCTATCAAGAATTTTTTACTCGACTTTCTATTTGATAAACCTTAATAGGTCGCACTTTTTTGGCAAAAATAATATTTTCGGAAAGTGCGACTAGCAGACGACTTCTTTAATTCCTTTGACAAAGGAAACCATCTTGTTTTTATTTACATATGCAATTCGGAGTGCCCCTAATAATAATTATTTAATTGTAGTTTTAATAAACAAGGATTATTTGTTTTTAACGGTGTTCAGCAATTTTTGAAAGAAAATTCATCGATCTTTTATAAACAAATAACTTTTGCTTTGGAGAATTCATTTTTAAAAAAAAATAAGAACGGTCGCACTTTTCAAAAAATGGAGGTTTGAAATATTATACGTCGGCAGTCAGAAAAATATAGTTGAACTCTAAATCGCGCCGTTTTTCAAATTTGAGGCTAATGCACATTAAAGCTTAATAATGGAGCAATATATTGTAATAAAAAACTTGGCTTGATTCTCTTCCTATTAAGAACTAATAAAGGTCAAAATCAATTTTTTCTAGAACCCGGTCGCACTACCCTTACCTTATTTATACAAAATGCAAAAAAATTCAATTTACGTAAAATTTAACAAAAATCGGATTTACTGTCCCTTTGAGAGGAATTCAATTGGCAACTAGCAAACCCATCTTCATCCCCTTAAAAAAAAAAAAAAAAAAAAAAAAAAAAATTATAGCTTTAGTCTAAGTTAAAAATCGGTCAATTCCACCCCCGTCTACGGTTTACTCACTCCGAAAAAATAATTGCTCACCGAAATGTAAAAACTTTCTAATTCCTCAAAATTTTTGTCTTTTAGGACTGACCATCGACCCCGTATCCGAAACAATCGTAGACCAATGGACATCATCCGAAGGATTCCAAAACCCTCACGACATTGAAATTTGCCACAACACAAGCTCCCTCTACGTCACCGAAACAGGACCAAACAGAATCTGGAAATTTCAACTAACCAAAATTTACTAAAAAAAAAAAAAAAAGCAATTTTTAAAAACCAGTCATAATCGATAGAGGCCCTTTTAACACAAAAGTACAAAAAAATTTACCGCAGTTCTCATTGTTTTCCGTTAAAAATACGGAGTTACCTGACTGTAATTAAATCGAGGAAATTAGAATGTCTTTCAGATATTCCGATCATTTCCGGTTGTGATAATTTAATTGTTTAATAAAAGTAGTCGAAAGGATCGCGATACAAATATTTTTTTTCGCCCCTCAGATGGTTTCCTTTTAATATAAAATTTGTTGGATAAAAATATAAAAAGATTTGGAAATTTTTTTAGCCGAATTCGCTTTTTTAAAATTTTCTTTAACAAATTTTTTTTTTTTTTTTTATTCCTCACATTTCGAGTTTCATATCGGTCAAAGGTTAATGATATGACCTTGACTTATAGACAAATTCGAAGTAAAAGAAAAAAAAAATTATTCATAAACGACCTGTCGTTGTTTGTTTTTTTTATATGCAAGTGTTAAATGTTTGCGTTTCTTTCATCGATACCGTTAGAGCCAGCCAACATAGACAAATTTCTTTAAAATAAATTACTGCCGGGATAATTTAAGATTTCTTTTTTTTCCCTTTCTTTTTTTCGCACGGATTTACGATATTCCTTGGCAGTTATCATCAAAGTGTCGTCGAGGGGAAATAAAAAATGATAAGATAAAAAATCATCATCATTTTAATTCAATTAGACATATTTTTCGACTCGAATGCAAAGATTTTTTTTTTTCCTATCTCGTTTTTGTAAAAATTAATGATGGAACGCGGATGATTCAACAAGGTAGTTAATTTTTTTTTGTACTTCATGGATAAAAAAAATATAGGAACGATTTTCTTTTTCATAAAAAAAAAAAATGAATACTTTATATATGTTGCAGGTAATTTACTAGCAGTGACGAAAACTAGGATATCCACTTTTGAAAAAGTGTTCTTCCTGTTGTTCCTCTCAGGATAAGTAGTTTATTCAAGAGGAAGCTTCAGTAAATACCCGTGCGAAAAAGAAATGCATAAATTATACAAAAATCAAATATCAAAAAATTGGACATACATAAAAAATGCACAAATTATGTATAAAGAACTTGACGTTTTTACTGGAAAATGTATTTTTCATCCTCCAAAATAATTATGCATCAATAATGCATAAACAAGTATGCATAAAAGCGAATGCATAAATGGGTATGCATAGCATAAAATGGAATAAAAGGTTGAACAAGCATAACACTTGCAAATTTTCCTGCTTTATGATTTCAAAAATAGCATGCATAAAGTATGCATAAATTTCACAAAATTTATGCATAAATTTTTTTATGCATAAATTTTTTATTAAATAATATTATGCATAATATTAGTATGCATAAATTTTGTGAAATTTATATGCATAAAGTATACATAAATTCTGTAAAACTCTCACGCATCAATGTTTTAAAAATCATATGTATAAATTTTGTAAAAATCATATGCATACATTTTGTAAAAATCGAATGCGTCTATTTTGTAAAAATCATATGCATAAATTTTGTAAAAATCATATGCTTAAATTTTGTAAAAATCATATGCATAAATTTCACAAAAAGCATATATATGCATAAATTTGGTAAAAATCACAGAATACACTCTAGAGTGTGTGGTGCCTAGGCATATTCAAATCTTGGTGCTTAAAAAATGGGCATAAATTATTAAAAATAATGTGTACAAGCGTGGCATAAATAAGTATGTGTGGTGCCTAGGCCGGAAACACTCCAGAGTGTGTGGTGCCTAGGCAGGAAACACTCTAGAATGTGTGGTGCCTAAGCAGGAAACACTCTAGAGTGTGTGGTACCTAGGCAGGATACACTCTAGAGTGTGGGGTGCCTAGGGAGGAAACACTCCAGAGTGTGTGGTGCCTAGGCAGGATACACTCAAGAGTGTGTCGTGCCTAGGCAGGAAACACTCTAGAGTGTGTGGTACTTAGGCAGGATACACTCTAGAGTGTGCGGTGCCTAGGGAGGAAACACTCTAGAGTGTGTGGTACCTAGGCAGGATACACTCAAGAGTGTGTGGTGCCTAGGCAGGAAACACTCTAGAGTGTGTGGTGCCTAGGCAGGACGCACTATAGAGTGTGTGGTACCTAGGCAGGATACACTCAAGAGTGTGTGGTGCCTAGGCAGGAAACACTCTAGAGTGTGTGGTGCCTAGGCAGGACGCACTATAGAGTGTGTGGTGCCTAGGCAGGATACACTCTAGTAGAGTGTGTGGTGCCTAGGCAGGATACACTCAAGAGTGTGTGGTGCCTAGGCAGGAAACACTCTAGAGTGTGTGGTGCCTAGGCAGGATACACTCTAGTAGAGTGTGTGGTGCCTAGGCAGGAAACACTCCAGAGTGTGTGGTGCCTAGGCAGGATACACTCTAGTAGAGTGTGTGGTGCCTAGGCAGGAAACACTCCAGAGTGTGTGGTGCCTAGGCAGGATACACTCTAGTAGAGTGTGTGGTGCCTAGGCAGGACACACTCTAGAGTGTGTGGTGCCTAGGCAGGATAAACTCTAGAGTGTGATGTGCCTAGGCAGGATACACTCTAGTAGAGTGTGTGGTGCCTAGGCAGGACACACTCTAGAGTGTGTGGTGCCTAGGCAGGATAAACTCTAGAGTGTGATGTGCCTAGGCAGGATACACTCTAGTAGAGTGTGTGGTGCCTAGGCAGGAAACACTCTAGAGTGTGTGGTGCCTAGGCAGGATACACTCTAGTAGAGTGTGTGGTGCCTAGGCAGGAAACATTCTAGAGTGTGTGGTGCCTAGGCAGGATACACTCTAGAGTGTGTGGTGCCTAGGCAGGATACACTCTAGTAGAGTGTGTGGTGCCTAGGCAGGAAACACTCTAGAGTGTGTGGTACCTAGGCAGGATACACTCTAGTAGAGTGTGTGGTGCCTAGGCAGGACACACTCTAGAGTGTGTGGTGCCTAGGCAGGATAAACTCTAGAGTGTGATGTGCCTAGGCAGGATACCTCTAGTAGAGTGTGTGGTGCCTAGGCAGGAAACACTCTAGAGTGTGTGGTGCCTAGGCAGGATACACTCTAGTAGAGTGTGTGGTGCCTAGGCAGGAAACATTCTAGAGTGTGTGGTGCCTAGGCAGGATACACTCTAGAGTGTGTGGTGCCTAGGCAGGATACACTCTAGTAGAGTGTGTGGTGCCTAGGCAGGAAACACTCTAGAGTGTGTGGTACCTAGGCAGGATACACTCTAGAGTGTATCCTGCCTGAAACGAAATGCCTGCTCAGTCTTTTCAAAAATGATTAATTAAGGTGTTAATCAAAACTTTTGATTAACACCTCGACGATTTTTTGTTAATTTAACACCTCGACAATTTTGTCTCGGTGTTACTTTTTCGCTCATAACTTGATCATTTTTCTCAAAAATTATTATTTTCATATTAAAATTTCAATCAAATTACCCCACTTTTCCCACCGCAAATTAATATTTTTTTTAATAAATTAATTTAATATTACAGTTTTAACGTTTTTGAAATTCTCACCAGAGTTACGCTTACACGCTTACGCGAACCCCCCCATAAGAAGTTTCACTTCAAAAGATGCATAAATGTGCATGAATAAATATCCATACTTAAAGATACGCATGAATTATATAAAAATTCTGTAATAATTATACAAAAAATTTGACATGCATAATAAATGCATAAATTATGTATAAACTACTTAAATTTTTTACCGGAAACAATTTTTTAACCCTTCAATATAATTCTGCATAAGTTATGCATAAATATGTATGCATAAGCTTAAAATGAAGTGAAATATGCATAAATTATGAAAAAATTATGCACATTCAGATTTTTATGCTAAAAAAAATTATGGACAAATTTTGTAAAAATTTGGTGCTTATAAAAATATTTAACTTTGTAAAAATTATGCATGTCCAAATTTTTGTATAAATGATTCAAAAATAATGCATTTTTTAAAAAATTTTTTGCATTTATTTGCAAAAATTTTATACATTTTTTTGCATCACTTTTTCGTACGGGATACTCATCTCAAGCTGTTGCAATATTCATTATACACCATTACCGGATTATTACTAAAATAAAAAAAAATTCCGATAACCCTTTTATCCATTAGCTGACCTAACCAAAGAAATAAAAAAAAAAAATAATAAAATAAAAAATTAAAATTAATAAAACTTTCGTACATCTACGAACTTTCATCGTTTGAGACCATCTGGACTTAATGACAGTAATGAATTTAACAGTCCATCAATGCTACGGTTTGTTTGACAAAACATTATTTATCCGCCTCTTTAAACTTCAAAAATATATGAAACGCGATCCGATTCATTTTCTCTTCCCTTTTCATTTTTTTTTTCTAAAACGAAAATAATTAACATCGCACGAATCGAAGGCCATAAACACAGAAAATGTTAAAGTTGAGACCCAGGCTCGATTTCGTAGACGAAAATATTATTTGCATAAGGCAGCCTTGACCATATATTCGGGAAAAAAATAAATAAATAAATAAACGGAACCCTTTCAAACGCATAAAAAGCCTGTGGTGTATGAAAATTTTTGTTAACACTTTAAAAGTAATAAATAATTATTATCGCTTGGAAAAATTTTTTCCTACGGCCTCGACCTTGTAAACCCAACCGGCCGGACAACAATAAATGCACCTTGATTTTTTTTTTTTTACGGTTGAATTAATTAATGATGCAATATTGCACCGAGCACATAGCGGCTTCTTAAGGAGGGGAGGAAAACAAAAGTGCATTTTAATGGCGATAAGAAATAAAATGAGGACGAACATGGGTGATACATATTTGGTCAGTGCATTATAATGGAACACGGAAATCCTGTCCTTGATTGTCCATGTCCAGCCTACGGAGTTGAAATATATTTAAAATATACCGTTTGCATGCGTACACTTCCCCCCCTCCCCCAAAGATTCATGACTTAGTGAAATTATTATTTTTTTTTTTAATGGATGGAATCATAACAGGCGCTCGTTTAGGATGATTACCGCACACTTTGAACAAGTCACGTCTTATTGTAAAGAGAGAAGAAAATAATAAGAAAAAAAAATAAAGATTTTGAAGATGGGTTTACTTTGTATATGTTGCCGGAAATCCCTGAATTCAGGCGGTTCTAGAATTTTTCGACCGGTTGGAAAAATCAAAAATGAATGGGTTTATGGTATTTTAAGCTATTTTAGGTTCCTGAAAAAGTGATGCAAAATGTTTATAAAATTTCTGCAAAATAATTGCAAAAAATTTATATAAAAAATAGATTACTTTTGTATAATTTATACAAAAATTTGGACATGCATAATTTCTGCAAAGTTTATGCATATTTTTTTAAACACTAAGATTAGAATATTCATATGACTATTACAAAATTTATGCATATGACCTTTACAAAATTTATGCAAATTATTTTTACAATTTATGTATATGATATTTACAAAATTTATGCATACGATTTTTACCAAATTTATGCATATGATTTTTACAAAATGTATGCATATGATTTTTACAAAATGTATGCATATGATTTTTTCAAAATTTATGCATATGATTTTTAAAAGATTTATGCATATGACTTTTACAAAATTTATGCATATGATTTTAACAAAATTTCTGTATATGATTTTCACAAAATTTATGCATATGATATTTACAAGATTCATGCATAATTTTTTTAAGCATAAAAATCTGGATGTGCACAATTTATGCACAATTTATGCATATTCATGCAAATATTATGCCTATTCAACTTTTTATTCAATTTTATGCCTAGTTATTTATGCAAAATTTATGCATAATTATATTGGAGGATTATGAAAATTATCCAGTAAAAAAAGTTTTTAATACACATGATTAATGTATTTATCTTATTTTATGCATTACTTTATGCATTCATTTATGCATCCAATTTTTCGCATAATTTATACATGATTTTTATATTATTTATGCATCTCTTTATCGTAAGGGATAATTCCAGAATGACTTTAGTGCGAAAGGTTAGCTACTCCCAAAAAAAAAGTGTAAGCCATAATCCAAAATGCAAAGTGATGAAACGGTAATGCAAGTGATGCAATCAATGCAAATGCAATGTTTATGGAATGTAATGCAAATGATGCAAAGAGATTTAACATAACAAATTGGTATAATATGTAATGCGAAGATAATGCCATCTATAATGCAGTGGCCATGCAAGTGCATTTATAGCGCAAAATGCATGTAATGCCACGGTAATGCAATGTAATGAAAAGTCAAGTGTGTGGGTCACTCACTCTGAAAAAGAAATGTACAGCGTAATGCTTAAAATGCAATGGAATGCAAAGTAGTGCGTAAAATGCCAGGTAATTCCAAGTAATGCATAAAGAGCAACGATAATTCAAAGAAATGCATAAAGTGCAATGATAAAACATAAAATGCTAGGTAACGCAAAATCATGCATAAAATGCAATGGTAATGCAAAATAATGCATGAAATGCAATGGAATACAATAATAATGCAAAGAAAAGCATAAAATGCCAGGTAATTCCAAATAATGCATAAAGAGCGACGATAATGCAAAGTAATGCATAAATTTCAATGATAATTCAATGTAATGCATAAATTTCAATTATAATTCAAAGTAATGCATAAATTTCAATGATAATCCAAAGTAATACAATGGTAATGCAAATCAATGCAGAAAATTCGGGTAATGCAAATCAAAGCATAAAATGCGGGTAATGCATAATAATGCATAAAATGAAATGGTAATGCAAAATACTGCATAAAATACAATGTAATGCAATAATAATGCAAATAAATGCATAAAATGCCAGGTAATTTCAAGTAATGCATAAAGTACAACGATAAGGCAAGATAATGCATATAGTGCAATGATAATGCAAATTAATGCATAAAATGCAATGTAATGCAATAATAATGCAAATAAATGCATAAAATTCTAGGTAATGCAAAATGATGCATAAAATTCTAGATAATGCAAAATAATGCATAAAATGCAATGTAATGCAATAATAATGCAAATAAATGCATAAAATTCTAGGTAATGCAAAATGATGCATAAAATTCTAGATAATGCAAAATAATGCATAAAATGCAACGGTAATGCAAAGTAATGCATAAAATGCAATGGTAATGCAAAGTAATGCACGTAACGCAGCATGAGAAATTGAACCGAAGAAAATGATACTACATGTAATGCAATGGTAATGTAATAGGTAATGTCGCGGGAATGCAAGTGCATTGATAATATAAAATGCATAATTCAAAGCTAATTAAATGTAATGCAAAGTCAAGTGTACACCCCAAACCTCTCGCTATAGTCATTAAATTTTTGTATAGTCACGTCTAGAATTTGTCACTGGTCAGCTCTTAAGAAATCACATACAATTTTCCTCAGTCGAATCTAGAATCCCCCCGACTTAGTGAACTGTCGGCAACATATACTTTTTTTTAATATGAATTTAGTAGTAAGTTCCCTCCTTCTCTTCTCTTCTCTAGTGGAAAGAAGAGGAAGGAGGAAAAAAATATTATTCAGTGAAACTGGTTTAATGAATGTGTCGTGGCGTTGAATAAATGCCTTAACGCAACCCTCCGTTTCAATCAAGCAGATGATAATGGGCAATGCTGAATGTTTTGGATGAATCATATCAAGTCCCTCGAATACGATAAATCTCACGTTTGTCTATATGATGCATCGACGGAGGAATAAAAATAAAAATTAATGTGCAGGCGAAGACGTACGGAGCTTTCTTGTTTTTACGATGCGGTCTACGGTCAATTTTATATGTACTTTAGGTTTTCGTAGAGTGCGGTTTAGGGATAGGCGATTCCAGGGCAAAATACTTGATTGCATCTGGGTAACAAGAGTGAAGGTATGGGTCATTCACTTTTCCTCTCTCCCGTGCGAAAAAAAAGATGCATAAAGTATACAAAAGTTATGAATGAATACGTTACGCAATAAATTGGAACAATTTAAAAAATGCGTAAATTATGCATAAAAAAGTTTATGCATAACCTTTATACATTTTTACTAAAATTTATACATTTTTTTAAACGAAAAGAAAAAAATTTTTTTTCCTCCTGAAAATATAATTATGCATATGCATAATTATAATTTGGTCTGGGGGATAATAAGCGAATATGCATAAGTTCGGAAAAAACAGATGAATAAGCATAATACCTCAAATACTCATTGTTTATGATTTACAAAAATTATGCGTGAATTGAGTTTGGGCAAATTATGCATATCAAGATTTCCATATTTTAAAAAAAATATATGCATTAATTTTGTATAAATTTTACAAAAAATTGGACATGCATAAAAAATGCATAAATTATGCATAAATAACTTGTTATCGATTAATGAAAACGATGCATAAATATGTATGCATAAAATATATGAAAAGATGCGTAAATATGTATGCATAAAAAATGCATAAATCGTATGAAATTCTGTATAAATCATACAAAAAATTAGACATACATAAATATGCATAAATAATGTATAAACTACTTAACGTTTTTCACCGAAAAATGTTTTTTGTCCTCCAATATAATTATGCAAGAATTATGCATAAAAAAGGTTCTGCATAAATGGAAAAAGTTAAATAAGCATAATATTTCCAAACTTTTGTGCATTATGATTTAAAAAAATTATATGCATAAATTTTGCAAAAATTATACATGTCCAAAATTTTGTATAAATGATACAAAAATAATACATTTTTTTAATTCGATTTTTTGCGTTTATTTTGCACAATTTTTGCATCACTTTTTTGTACGGGCGGGCCGCCGGTTCAAAACTTTCAGGCTGATGTGAATTTCCTGGAAGAACGAAACGGATGCTACTTAAAAGTTTACTCCAAGATTGAAATCCTACGAATGGATTTCGGGACAAACATCATCTCATATTACTCATTTAATGAAGACTTTAAAGAATTTAATAGCACCGGAATATTTTTAAAGTCAAACAAAATTAAAGAAAAAAATGTTGGGATCTACTGTTGCGTGTTTTTATTCCGTGAAAATGGACCTAAACATCGATAATTTAATATGCCACTGGAAGAACACTTACTCTTATTATTTTTTTTTTTCTTAATAGCCTAAGGCTCTTCCAACCGTGAGTTACCGGTCTTTAAAAACAGAATGGAATGAAAATAAAACGAAAATTAAATCTCTGGTTTCTTCTTGTGTAACTGATAATTCCGAAGTCAGGGAAATATAGAATATTTCTCAGAGATGGGCGATTCCAGAAATTCATATACAAAATCTAGATGCAAAAAGTGTATACGATTTTTGCAAAGTAAATGCAAAAAATTTATACAAAGAATGTATTATTTATACAAAAGTTTGGACATACATAATTTTTACAAAATTTATGCACAATTTTTTTAAGCCTAAAAATCCGGATATTCAAAATTTATGCATAAAATTGTTTAAATCATAAAGCAGTTGAAAATTATAAAGCAGGAAAATTTGCAAATATTATGCTTTATTAATTTTTTTTTTTTTTTTTATGAATACTTATTTATGCATAATTATATTGGAAGATGAAAAAAAACTTGTCAGTAAAAAACGTCAAATTCATTATACATAATTTATGCATTTTTTATGCATGTCTGATCCGATAAGTAAATAAAATTCGACGAAATTTGCCAAAACATCTACATCAGCCGACTAAATTTTAAAAAAATTATTATTTACCCTCGATTTATCGAATGGTGGCCAATAATCGTTTAAAATCTAATCGGAACCGCAGTCCTCCTTCCAAATATTCATCATACTCTTTTCTGAATTTAAATAAAAAAAACCGTAAAATATTTTTTTTTTTTTTACAAAATTCAAATGATCATTACACGGTAGAGTATGCACTAATTTTCGCGGTCTTAATTACAAAGATTAATTCGGTCTGATTTGTTACTTTACGCTGATTAAATACTTCTCATGCAAAATTTCCAAACCAAATCCATTTTTTTTTTCTTAATTCTTTCCTAACAAAATCAAATCCCCACCTATTCCTCTTAAATTCAAAACAGATCTTTAAAAAAAAAAAAACAATCAAACACATGATTTTATAAATTATTTTCCTGACATCAAAATCTTTCTCCCGAGACAATAAATTAAATTATCACTTAAGCGAATGTTATTCTCATTTAAGACAAAAAAAAAGGGGGCGCTGAAAAGAGGAAACAGAAAAAAAAAAAAAATTCTCATTGTTACGGAAGTTCCTAATCGCTCATTAACCGGAAACGCTATCAACTCCAAAGAAAAAAAAAAGGATTGCGTTAAAAATTGTATACAACGATTTTTCCACATATACTGACGGACTGATTGATTGATTGATTGACTGATTGATTACCTATTCCGACCTTTCCGAACATATAAGACCGCAAATCACTTATCCGACTTCCACACACAAAAGTGAAAATCCTTAAAATTAAGGAAAAAGTCTATTAAAAAAAAAAAAAAAAAAAAAAAACCGATCTCCTCTCTGTATATAATTTTCTAATCTCCGTTTTTCAGCTCCTGCGGCGCAAAAATTTATTAAAAAGGGGTTGAGATATTAATTAATTCAAAACACTTACGATTCTATCTCGCACGTCCTCTATTTTAGCTATTAAAGCTCCGAATTCCTTTAAGGACTCCTGAATGACTCTTTCGTCGTCCGTCTGAGTCATCGCAATCCCAGCGAAATTAAAATTTTCCAGGCTTTTTGATAATTTCCTTTGGGCCGCTGATAAATCTGAAAAAATAAACAAGATCAAATACAATCAAACTTTGAAAATAATAATTTTATATGGCAATCAAACATGAACTGCAGAAAAAAAAAAAAAAAAAAAAACTTTTGCAGAGCTCTAGGGAATGAAATTACTGTTCGAGTTTTTTATTGCAAGATCTCTAAGTCATGACTTCTTTAAGCATTAAATTTATTTTTACTTGAAGAAATTTTGACTATTCGAAGAGGTGAGAGTTATGATTCTGATAAGCGGTGAAGGCTCAATGGCGCATTAAACCTTTTGACTAGTCGAAGAGGTGAGAGTATGATTTTGATAATCGCTGAAGGCTCAATGGAGAATTAATAGGTTTGGGTAGCCTAAGAGCTAAGAAATAAAGATTCTGATTGCAATAGGATATCACACATCACACATTAGAAATGTATTTGAAAGCTTCATTTTGGTAAACGGTGAAAGCCTGATTTTTTTTTTAAAAGATATTTCAATCTAAGAAGAAGCGTTAATAATTTAGGTAAGGATCACATATGAGATACCAGATATAGATTTAAAAGCTTTGTGTTGGTAAGCAAAAATCTGATTTGTTTTTCTATATTTTCGTCTAAAATTGGAAACATAATGATTTTGGGAAGGATCCAAAACTTCAGACTCTCTTAGCTTTATGTTGGTTTTTGGTCGGAAATCAGATTTTTTATTTTCTAGTCAAAAAAAGAAAAAAAAAAATGATGTTGGTAAAAGCTTCAGTTTTCACAAACAATTGAAATTTTGGCATACTAAAAGAATTTGAAATCAGATTTAAAGATTTTTATTAAAAAAATGTCATCATTTTTTAAGCAAAATTTTTTGGTTAGCATACAAATACATACACTTCAATATCTTTCTATTTGAAGAAGCAAAATTCATCAGTTCAAGCAGAACAGGCTTTATATGGGGTACTAAAAGTTTTGTGTATATTTGAGCCCTGAGAAAATGACTTACTTAAATATCACATTTATAACCTAATCTTGACAAGTATTCACTGAGTAAATGAGATGAATGTTATTGAAAATTCATGATCACTTTACGTTCACATTCTCAGAATGATGCAAAACGTTTAATTTAAGTCATCATGAAATCAGAACATAAGATAAAACGTAACAAAACAACTTAAACAATCATGTAAAATAACCCGGTGCCGGCGGCTTTGTTAATTTTCTAATTTCAACATGGCGGACAAATATCTGATGTTTCGTCGTAGAGAGCCTATAGAAGGAGAGACGCGACAAATTGTAAGCTGTCTTGTGATTGGTCGGGACGGATCGTGGTACTTGGAAGTCGGTTTTCTTATGGGGTGAAATGCTAAAACGTTACAACTCTCAATCGGTTTTTTAACGTTTTAGCATTTCACCCCTATATAAAACCAACACCATGTACCACGTCCCGTCCGATTGAATGAGCATTTAAATCTAAAGATGAGATTTAGAAGGTCCAACCGAAGCTTTAACAATCTTATTAGTTTCATGTTATTTGAATATACGCTCAAAAAACAAATTAACTTAGCAAGGTTATAATGCTTTGAACGCTTTTGTTTTGCACCAAGACCTTTTCTGGCTTGTAGCAAGTCATCAGCTCGGCTGTCGGCAAGTCGTGTATTGTAAACAAAAAAATGGCGACTTATGTAGAACTTTATGTTAGGAAAATACTGTTCATGCTCGCGTGTATCAAACAATTTCATACTAAACAATGCAAATAAAATAACTATGTACATGAAATATCAGTAGAAAAATTATATTTTTACTTTGTTTTTTATAACTCTATTCTGTAGCTTCGTAGTAATAAAATGACCTAAACATATCCTATCCTCCGCAATGGACAATGTTAAACTTCTGTTCAATTTTTTTTAAAGAAAATATTTCATTTAGTTACCTGAATATTAAAAATGTGCAATATCCATCTTGTTTAATCAATGATACACGTTTTTAAAATGAAAATTAAAACAATATTAAGTTTTTATTTCATTAAACAATATTTATCGTTTTCGCGAGCCGCCATGTTGATTCCGATAAGGAATGTCCGACAGTGCCGCCAATAGTTGCAAAACAAAATAAAATGTCTGGCTGCAAGGGAACGTTCAAGTATTACGTAAGACTTTTTTTCGGGTTTTTGGACCCCCTCCCTCCCCTTCGTAAGAATTAGTAAGATTTCTTTGAACCCCCCCTATTATATTACGTAAGATTTTCGCGGACCCCCCCCCTTTTTTTTAACTCCAATTTTAAATTGAAGTAATATTTTTCTTAAATCTAGATTTATAGTTCATACTCATATCCCTGAAGATGGCTACAATTGGCACAAAATCTCCTCAAAAAAGTAAATTTTTATTTCTTAAAATTTTTTGAAAAAAGTTTCAATTTTTCTACTTTAGACATTCGAAAAAAAATTAAAACAACATAATTTTTTAAATTAAAATTAATTAAAAAACAATTAAATTTTAAAACATAATTTTTGAAATGAAAAAAAAAAAGAAAAAAAAAAATCTGAACAATAAGTCATAATGGAAATTCTTACGTAAGATTTGCCAAACTCCCCCCCTCCCCCTAGTAAGAAATCGTAAGATTTTCTAGTACCCCCTCCCCCCCCTTTCGGTCTTACGTAATACTTGAAAGCTCCCCAAGTCATTTTATGCCAAGGCAAACCGAAATGACTTATCAAAAGACATTTTGTTGTTTTCGCACCGTTTTTAGGAAAAATGTCTTGTTTTAATGCACTTTTGCTTTCGCATTTTAGTCATTTTCTTTTCTGAGTGTAAAATGCAACTTCAGGTAAATAACAACGCTAACAAAACCAATACGTCGGTCGGCCATTTTGAGATGCCGAAGTAAAAATGTATTACTTTTTAAACCATAAAGCGGGAAAATTTGCAATATTATGCATTCAAACTTTTATTCCTCATTTTATGCATACTTATTTATGCATAATTGTATTGGAGGATAAAAAAAAATATTCGTGTAAAAAAAGTTATGCATATTTTTTTATAATTTCCAATTTTTTGTCATGACTGTTGTGTAATTTATGAATTTCTTTTTCCGACGGTAACAACTGAATTTAAAAATCACGTTCCATAAGCTAAACATAAGGATTAAATTTGTACCTAAAAACTCAATCCAGAAAATCTTCAAATGATTTCCTTTCCTCTTCTCTCTTATTTCCTTTAAAAAATTATTAATTTACGATTAACCGAAAAGAAAAAAATTAGGATATCTATAATTTTAGACACTTCTGAATCGAAGCGTGAAACCCCAAAGGAATCATTGCACCTTTGTTAGTGGTCGTCGCATTTTCATTTGTGAACCCGACTTTTTTTCCCTTTTGAACCCGACCGCACTTCAACCAAAGTGCGAAACGTGAATTGTTTATTCGATGATGATAATAAAATATGTATTAAAAAAAAAAAAACTCAAAGGACAGGAAGTTAGTTTGCGGCAGAGTGACGTGCTTCGTGACTAAAAACGCCGAATGATGCAAGGATCGTATCTTTAAATTGATATCTCCTATTTTTTTTTTTTAAAAAAGCTGATGAGTCTAATATAAAAAAAATTTCTATTTTTAAATGAGATTGATTATTTGGGTTGTATAAGGTCTTATTTGAAAATTTAAAAAAAAATTGGAAAAAAGGGCGGGATGAAAGGGAATATTGGCATTAATTTTTTCGAAATTGAAATAACGCCATTCCCTGGGTTTTTTCCCGAGGTTGGCTCGTATATGAAGGTAAGGAACACACCTGCCCTTGCCAAAAAGAGATGTATAAATTATGCAGAAAATTGGGCAAGCATAAAAAAGCATAAATTGCACATTAAAAATGCACTTCAAAAATGCACAATTACAACTTAACTTATTTTACCAAAAAATTTTTATTCATTCTCTAATATAATTATGCATAAATAATTATGCATAAAATGGGGGGGGGGAAGTTGAACAAGCATGATATTTGCAAATTTTCCTGTTTTATGATTTTAAAGAAAAATTACATGCAAAAATTATGCAAAAATGGTACACATTCAGATTTTTATGTTTAAATAAATTATGCATAAATTTTGCAAAAAATTATGCATATTCAAATGTTGGTATGCTTAAGAAAATATACATTAACTTTGCAAAAATTACGTATGTTCAAATTTGTGTATAAATGGTGCAAAACTAATACATTTTTCATACAAATTATCAAGGGGCACGGTAGTGCCCCGCCGCCAAGAACCAACCCACCCAACGGGTAACCTAACCCTTGGCGGGCGGATATATCCATATGGATACATTCTGGGTTTTCTGTATAAATGAATAATTAATCGGCAATAAATCGACTTGGACTTGTACATTAGTGGCTGGAAAAATCAAATTATAAATTTTTGGCGAAAATGTAAATCCTTTGTTTAGCCCATGGAAGTATTATTACTTAATTAGAATATTAATTAATGGCATTAAAATTATATTTTTGATATTAATGTAAATAAATAAATTACAAATTATTGTGATATGACCAAAATTAAAAATTGTGAGCTGACAGGTTTACCATATGACGAATTTCTTCCTCCTTACTTAGCTTAGGGAGCTAAGACAAAATCAATAACTTTCAGAAGCGAAATATGACAAAAAAATTTCATAAGCTATGAACTTTGATATCAATAGAGATTCTGAGACTCGTTATCTTCATTTTACTGCATTTTATACTTCTGCAATTAGTTTTCAGCGATTTTTGTAAGATTTCATTAAAAATATTTTTTCTCCATAAGCTAAACATAGGCCACCATTTTTTTTTTTTTTAGCTTTACTAACTGCCTTAATGGACCCTAATGAATCAAAATATTGCCGAAAAAGGCCAAACAGCATCTACGTCCCTAAAGCTTCAAAAAAAAAAAAAAAAAAAAAAAAATAGGAAGTTCACATTTATTTTGCAAAAATTTTATCCAATTTTTGTATCAATTTTTCCTATTGGACTCCATTCTATAGTCAAATGAGCATTTTTAAAGCAAAGTAAATCCGGTAGAGGGTTGTCGGCTGCTATTCCGGTAAGACCATGATAACCTTTATATTATTTTACATCATGGAAAATAAATAATCAATTATTAAAGGCTCGAAAGTAATTTCCGCGTAGGAAGCTACACTAAAATAACACCACTATTTTTTTTTTTTTTAATTAGAAAATTTCTCTATTAAATCGATTGGCAATTAAAAAACAATTGCAAAACAAAATTAATTTATCCGACCCGCCTCAACATCGCTATTTAAGGATAAAAAGTACTAGAGAAAAGAAAGAAAAAAAAAAAAAAACAAGATGCATTCAAACTGCAGTCAACTGGTACCATCCCACAAAGGCCAAAGGGGACTTTTTATAAAGGAGGCAATACAATTTTTACACCTCCTTTGAATTATATCCCATCATCATCGTCATTCCACATGATTCAGAAACAATAGATCGAAGGAGTTGTTTTTTTTTTTTTTTTTTTTTTTTTTTTTTTTCTTACTTAATAAAATCGATTACGATTTTTGACTTAATTAATATTTATTGCATTTTAAACGTTTTCTTAAACTATTTTAATGTATGTGAATTTATTTTTTCAAGAAAAAAAAAAAAATGTTGGAATTTTTTTTCTGTGACCTTTTTTTTCCTAAAAGGGGTTGAAAAAAATATTAAAGTTTAGGTTCTGACATTTTGAGAAAAAAAAAATATCAACTTCCGCTTTTCGAAAAAACATAGAATCATATTTCTCTTTGGGAATAAAAAAATAAAATAAAAATTTGTTTCTTGATGTGAAGCTGTCACCTGCTACCATTAATATAAAAAAAAAAAGAGATGCATCCCCATTGTAATTACATGTAATTCAAACCACACCGGCGTGGATAAAAGGTACCGGTTGTTATGCATTAATTCAGGTACTTTTTGAGGAGGCACCGACAATTCGATACCATTTATCATAAAACTCCCAAAAGCTAAACTTTATCCTATTCCGGTCTATTTTAAAAGAGGAAAAAAAAGTGAAACTGTATATTTTGGGAAAAAAACCAGCCGTTCCGTTTTGTTATTAAAGCAAAAAAAAAAAAAAAAAAAAAAAAAAAAGGAATTTTCGATTTCCAGCTCTGAATCTCCATTTGCAGCAAACCTTACAACATTTTCCGTGCCCCTTCAATCCTGCGAGCTGGGAAAGGACCTCAATAAATATCAACTGCACAAAGTTGAGTAATTTGATGCAATAATGGCCAATGTTCCCTCTATCATTCATCCAGGAAATCTCATCGCTCAACCAGACAAACTGTACATTCCTCTCAGTTTAATGATTATAATCATAATAATCATATCAAAAGTGGCAAAAAACGCGCTCCACATACGCGAAATAAAAAAAAAAAAAAAAAAAATGAAGTTTATTACGTGTTTTATTTATAATGTGGGTGTGCGATGGCAGAAGTCATTTCTACTTTTTTGGAAATGGCTACGAGGGCGTCCGATGAAAAAACGGTTCACTGACCTGGATTTTTTCTAAACTCCCCAAGGTCACTGCTTAAGGTCAACTTTATAATTTGCAAACTTTGATCTAATGTCCTGACACGAACATTTATATATATGTATATTCACCTGTGTCCGGTGAGCAAGATCGTGTGCACAAGAGAAACCCGATACAAAAAAAAAAAAAAAATATGAATTGCTAAACCTGTCATATCAAATCGCTTTAATTGTGTTACAAACTAATTTGCATTGTATGGGTGATTATGTCATTTAAACGTACAAAATCAGAGCGAAATTGATCGAAATAAACGTGACATTATTAATATGAATGACTGCAGATGAACAAAATTTCAAATGAAGTTTTAAGCAATTTAAACTCGACTAAAAATTATTTTTAAAAGTTTTTCTTCTGCTAAGAATTTATCCCCTAGTTTTTTGGACACCGATTTCATGTGAAAACCATCAACCATCACCAAAAGCAAAAAAAAGAAAATTAAAATGAATTATTATCACCCCTGAAAATATTACTAAGCTCCTTTCGAGGTCTAACACCTTGCTTCACTAATCGAATAAACCCTTTTGAACTGACAATTATGGAAAATTTTTTTTGCTTGAAAAATCCCTAGTCAATAATATTTTTTCTTTTTTTATTTTAAATTTCCTTTTTTGTAACTCTATTTACCAGAGCGATATCAGTTGTGAAACGTGAATCATTAAAAAATTCTCACATGTTTACTTTCGACATATGATGTTTGCATTTCTAAAAACCAAACAAAATATAAGACTCTCTTAAAAAACAATATGATTCAACTTAAAAAATCAGAAAAAAAAAACTATCTTCATCTATAGTTTACAAAGAGAAATTTCTAAATTTATCCCAATAAACAATACAAGTTAATAAAGTTTATTCAACGTAACAGATGTTAAAAATGTTCCTTGCAAACTCCATAAAAAAAAAAAAAATCTTATCATGGTCTTATCTCGATAAGCCTGAAAAAAAACACCTTTAAGAGTAATTGCTTGCATTTTAAAGAAAAAAAAATTAAACAAAAAACCTTTAAAAAAAAGACAATACAGAAAAAATTATGCAACGATTTAAATTGACCACTTGATACAGATTCATTGATTCAGAACAGATTATAAATAAATAAGTCAATCGTTAAGAAGTGTTTTTGTGGTTATGACCTACAATTTTTTACTTAATTGATAAAAAACGAATTGAAACATAATTTTTTTCGCAATTGTGGATTTCTCAAATGAGTCTCAACGGTAATTGGGATGATTTGGTTTTGGGAAAAGAAGTTTTCTGTTTACTAAAAAATGTCATGTGTGTTTGTTTACTTTCGTAAATTATTCTGTTGTCCTGATTTTTTTTCATCATGTTGATATTTTTTTAATAATATTTCCTTACTTTTGGCAGCGTTGATTAAATCCTTAACTTCTTTGACTAATCTCTTAATTTGCTGACTTGTCCTTTCCAATTCCTTTTCATGGGCGTGCAAATTTTCCCTGAAAAAAGGACTGTCGACGAGACAGTCGGTAAATTCCAACGGCGGGAGTTCGGTATCCATTTTTTAATCCAATTAAAAGCTTGATGATTTCATAAATTAAAAAATATAACAACGAAAGAAAAAAATTAATTAATAATATACACGAACAATATTTAGGAACAGTATTTACAAATAAACATAAACACCATCATCACGTCCGCGACCGTAACACAAACTGTCGTTCACTTGCATTGCATCCTGCATTTCACGTACACAATCAAGATGACAACATTCGAAAAAAAAATCAAGTTTAGTTCCATCAACGGTCGCTTCGCAGCGCTGCGATCGCTTTCTTTCCTGATAAAAACGGATTAATTTCTATTGAAATTCGTATCATTCTTTTTGGTGTAATAATTGCAATTGATTTAAGAGATTTTAGGGCACAAAACTGTGAGCGAAAAATGGAGACAGGTGTTTAATTAAGAGAGTAAGAAAAAAATAACGATGAGCGGTAGATTTATTATATGGAATTTCGATGTCTACTCTCACTGGTCCTCGGTAGTATAGTGGTCAGTATCCCCGCCTGTCACGCGGGAGACCGGGGTTCGATTCCCCGCCGGGGAGAATTTTTTTTTTTTTTTTCGTTTTATGATTTTTAATAAACTTTTCGCTGAACGCTTTAATTGCGTTGGATGTGTAGGAAAACTATTATTTCACCCTCAATTACTTACCCAGCTTCCCTGATTATTATCCTTCCTGATATCTACTTGGCACCAACTGGAAAATTTTTCAAAATAAATCAAAAACGAATACTTTAAAGCAAATTAATTTATTTTCTTAAAAAATATCGAATCCAGTCTTTAAATATAAAACAAACAAGACCAACTTAAAATAACTAAAAAAAAAAAAAATCGACTGTAGAGTATATAAAAACGCTGATTGCTCATTTAAAATTATTATGGAATAAATGCTTTTCAAAAAAATATTATGCAATATAAAACAATTTAATACTGATTCTTTTTTTAATGTTGAATAACTTGTCTTAAATGTTCGGGTCGGTGATAATGCGCCTGAGCTGCTAACGATGGATGTATCGGCGGTGGGAAACATCTTACGTGCTCGACGCTCATGACGTCCGTGTCACTTGATTTTAGGAATTTGTTTAGAACTGCGAAGATTTGGGAGTTCAGCACTTGGAACCGTCTAATTCGGTCGACCATTCTTTTCAAAGGCTGACAAGAAACAGAAAAAAAAAATGATTAATTTTTTTAAAGCTCATTGAAATAAATTTAATGAAATTTTAGAAGTATGGCTAGACTTTGTGCTGTTTCCTCTTACTTTCAGTCATATTTTGTTAGGTACTTACAATGCCTTTAACGTTCTCATCTTTTCCATCCACTCGTTGGACTCTCAAAATGTGATAACAAAAGTCCAAAGCTTCAAACCTCCTCTGTTGCCCCAAAAGAATAATCATCGTACATCCTGCCCAATTCAAGCCTTCACCAAAAAGCTCTCTGAAAAAAAAAAAAAATTTCATAAGTAATTTTTAGGTTTTGAAAATTTTTTGGAAAAAAAAAATTGAGTTGGTAACAGAGCGGCAGAAGGAAAACAATTTAAATGTTTGCAAACATGGCAAAAAATTTTCAAAACAGCACCTTTCGTGGAAATAGTTACAATAAATTTGATTAACGTACATTCAGTTAAGTCTATAAAAAGAAAATAAGCTTTGAATAATATTTTAATAACGTTAAATTCTTTTTTGAATATAAATTTTGTTAAGGTTTATTAGGAACTTGCATTCACTAGGAGATTCCACCTTAAAAAAAAAAGAAAAAAAATTCTCCCCGGCGGGGAATCGAACCCCGGTCTCCCGCGTGACAGGCGGGGATACTGACCACTATACTACCGAGGAAGTGATTACAACAGCCAAAATTTACGAGACTTACTCTACAGTGAATTCCGTTTCTCCGACAGGAATGCAATACACGAATTGTAAAGCGGACCAAAGCCTGTGGAATTCGCTGCATTCGTCAACGTTAATAACGCCATTGGTAGGAGGAGGCCCGACCCAAATTGAATCGTCCAAAAAGCTTCTTAAACGGTTTAAGACGACTTCAAAAATGGATAAACCACAGCATAGCCTTTCACGAGTCAGCAAATCACCCTCTCTGGCAATGAGAGCTTGCTGCAATCGAAAGAAATTTCAATAATTAAATTTTTTTTAAAAATAATTTACGAAAAGGAATTTTTTTTTTTTTTTTTTTTTACCTTAGCAGAACCAAGTCGCTCTACATTTGGAACGATTTGAAGTGAAGAGTATTTTTGTTCTAGTCGCTTTAGTTTGCTTTCTGGTTTTTCTCCCTCTGGAATAAGAAAAAATAATCAGAAAACCTCTAATTAAAAAGTTTTTTTTTGCAACATTGCTTAAGCTCAAGATTTGAAAAACCTTTTAGGTACATCTTAAACCAATGACGTCAGAGCATTCTGCTACCAAATCACTTTTTTTTTACCTTTGCAATGCGGCCTGGGTAAAATATTTTGGAATGGAGCAGCATGAAGCAAATCGCAAACTTCCTCCTGACTCAAAGCCTGTTCCATCAGCAAGCAAAACAATATCGTATTCCCCAGTTCCCGGAAATTATGGAACAGCTCCGTTTTCGCATCCGGATATTGCACGATGTCGTTCAGCTGAGCGTGATAGTAGAGGAGAACGCCAGGAGATCCGTAATCGTATCTCGGCAATTTGCAAATTTTAGGCATGGCGTCCATTAGGGTTTTCGTAAACTGAAGCAAATTCCCTTGGATTAAAAGTTTCACGATTTTCAGTAATTCTTCCATGACGACGGCTATTCCCTGGTAACCCAACAGCCGGCACATCATACGGAAGTGCTGCGGACCGACGAATCCGGTGTATTGTCCGTAGATCGTCGAATAGGCCAAATTCAATTGTTTCGATCCCCATAAATATTGGTGACCCATTATGGGAGGTTTATCTCGATGAACCGGTTGAGCGAATTGAATACCGCGCGTTTTTACGAACCTGAAAAATTCAAAAAAAGAAAATCTTAGCGATCTGATGGTTTTTTCTGAAAAAATTTTTAATGTTTAGTTTATGGAGAGTGTAATAAACTAGAAGCTAATTAGGCCTATAGAGAGAAAGGCTAAACATAAAGCCAATGTAACCCGAGAATATTACGCCGGGAATAAAAATTAAATTTCTGGAAATTTTCGAGAATTAATAAAAAATTTTCAAGAATTTTCCTCGAGGTATATAAAATATTATTTCCAATGTGAAAACGCATTTCCGAAAATTACAGACTCAAAATATAATTTCCAAAGATATAATTTCCCAGCATAGATTTTGACACTCTAAGCCATAGAAGGTTAATCACCACCTGGTGATTGGGCGAATTGGATAACCCGCGACTTCCAAAAACTTAAAAATTTCAAAAAAACCAATTCACGGAGAAAGTTCAGAGATTTTTGATTATCCTCATCCTAGATTTGCCAGGCTGCCTTAAAAAAAGGCCTTATAGGGAACCGCTGACAAGCAGAAATGTCTTAAAAATAATTATACGTGCCTATTGGTGGCTGCATTATAGCAGTAATTAGGTAGAAAATCGTAGTTCAACTCCCAAAATACGTGAAGGGTGATTCTTCCGTAAGGAGCCAGTACATTGTGATTAGCTTCTCTGAACATTGCATCGTAATCATCCAAAGCAAGCCACTTCGAAAGTAGTTTATGGCACAATTTATTGACTGCGAGGATTCCATCCAATTCCTTAAAAAAAAAAAAAATTGAAATTAGGGACTACAGTACTGGGAGTACCGGAACCAGTTCCGGTATCGGATCCGGTTTCCGTAATTTTAATAGTCCTAATTATTAGACAAAAACCAGGGATATGCTGGGATACTTACAACGACCCCGGTGATATCTCCGCCTTCGAATTTACTAATTGCTAAATCGAGGGATTTTTGCATATCCGCGTTGATCCTTTGAGTGATAAGTTTGTTCAAATCGATTGATCTTCCCAATAATTGTACATGCCTCTGCTTCAATAAAGTCTCATATCTATTAGCCCGTGGATAGGGAAGTAAATAAGTTCCCATTGCAACGCATTCAGCTCTGAAACGTTTATCTAAAAGAATGCTGTAAAAAATAAATAAAAAAATAAATAAATAAATAAATTAATTAATTAATAACAATTTTAGAAATGAAACCCATGCCGCTAGAAGAGTTGAAAGAGCATTAATTTTTCAGGCCAACCGTCGTAAAAACAAAAATGCTTTAAAGCAGGATTCATGCTTTAAAACATTTTAAAATATTTCAAATTTTGTAATACAAAATGTTTTAAAACCTAAATTTAAATTTTTTAAATGTTTTAAAACCTAATTTTAAATTTTGTAATACAAAATTTTAAAAAGTTCAAAAATATATAAAAATATATTTCATTATGTTAAACAACATGTTTTAAACTTGTTTTAAAATGTTATAAAACAAGTTTTGTACGCTTAATAGTTCAAAAATGTTTTAAAACCTAATTTTAAATTTCTAAAATGTTTTAAAACCTAAATTTAAATTTTTTAAATGTTTTAAAACCTAAATTTAAATGTTTTAAATATTTTAAAACCTAATTTTAAATTTTGTAATACAAAATTTTAAAAAGTTCAAAAATATATAAAAATATATTTCATTATGTTAAACAACATGTTTTAAACTTGTTTTAAAATGTTATAAAACAAGTTTTGTACGCTTCAATAGTTCAAAAATGTTTTAAAACCTAATTTTAAATTTCTAAAATGTTTTAAAACCTAAATTTAAATTTTTTAAATGTTTTAAAACCTAATTTTAAATTTTTAAAATGTTTTAAAACCTAATTTCAAATTTTTGAAATGTTTTAAAGCGTACTATGTACATTTTTAAAAAGTTAAAAAATATCTGAAGTATTTCAAAACATTCAAAACAATATTTTAAAATATGTTTTAAAACGTGTGTTAAACATTTTAAAAAGCTTAAAAATGTTTTAAAGCAAATTTTTTTTTTTTTTTTTAATTTGTAATGATTTAAAACCAAGTTTTACGACAACCCTTAAAAATGGGAAGGGGTTCTACGAGATGACACTTTAATTTCTCTAAATTCCCCAGAATTGGAGAAAAAAATCGAAAAGCCAAACCAACCTTGCTGCTAACTGTTTGTAATGGGAAAATATTTGCTCCGATAATTTATACACAAACTGATCAAAGCAAAGGTTCACTTCAGCTTCAACTTCGTCGTACAAAAACTGTTTTCGGAATACTGTTAAAGCCCACTGAGCGCTATCGTTGTAAAGGTCCAAAGGGTATAAAACGTACCTGAAAAGAAGAAAATAATTTTTATAGAAAATTCATTTTATAGCAATGTTTTGAAAAAACTGGCAATCGGGTTATAAGTATTAATCGAGCGAAAGCCTGAATTCAAATTTTTGAAAAAATCTGTACCACCATCCAATTAGAAAAAATAAAAACGGCTGCTATTTATATATCTTCGTAAAAAAAGATAATGTGACAAACCCGACCCTTGGGCTCAGAAGTACAGGGTGCTTGAAGACTTGATTAATTTTTTTTTTTTTAATGTAATACTTACTCCATCATCGAAGGATCCTTCGTTTTTAAAATATGATCCGTCAAAATCCATGGCATTGACATTTCAATCGGAAACTAAAAAAATTTAAAAAAAATTATATTAATAACCTATTTTAATTTTTTTTTTTTAATTTACTTACAGTTTACATGCTTTAAAGTGTTTCAATTTAAAATAAAATAAAACAAGGGCGCAAAAAAAAGCAAAACCTAAGGGGTAAGACCACGAGCTAAGTACTGGCTACTATCTTAAACTTAAAGACCTTAATGCTTAGCTTATGAAACCCCCTTTTTTGCGCCCCTAAAACAAAACCAAAACCAAAAAAAAAAAAAAAAAAAAATGTGCATAAAAAAAAAATTATTCAATTTAGGTACTTTTAAAAGATGAAAAATGCCTACGTGATTGATTCAGAAAAAAATGAAGCCTTTTTTTTTTAAATAGCAAAAGACAATCAAAATAAAAAATAATTTTTTTTTTTTTTTATTTAAATCAAACAAGTTAATTTTAAAAAAACGAACACAAAAGTGCATGTAAAAGTAAAGTGCAAGAAAAAGCTACCAACCAAACTTAAAAAAAAAAAAAAGTAGGATGATTTGAAAAAAAGATACCTGGATCCGTTTTTCCATGGTGATGAGATCGCTGCACTCCTCGTTATGCTGATGCCTCACGGTGCATTTCTGCGCATGGTACAACAAATACAAGCAACGTTATCAAACAAATAAAAAGAAAATATAAAAGCGAATTTGACATTTAATTTTTTTTAAGCGTTAAAAAAAAAAAAAAGAAAAGAAACCCTACAAATCACCAATTTTAATCGAATCTAGATTCATAGGTGATTTTTACAATTAGGCACATGCCAAAACAGCAGGAACATAGCAAGAAATTATACGATCACATGACAGAAGAATGAAAAGAGAAAAAAAAAAAATTTTTTTTTTCTTGCCACAATTTCATAACGAGGATGCAGCAAAGCTTTCATGAATAAGAATTGGATTTGAAAAGCTTAAGATTTAAATTTTCTTAATTTTTAAATGCTCATGCTGCTCATTTGGATTATTTTTTTTCGGTTTAAATATTTGGGTTATGAAGAGTTTTTTTTGTTTTTAATTCCGGGGTACGGAGGTCAACTGACGTATCTCCATCAAGAATATAAGTTGAGATAGGCTATTTCGATTTTTCTTGGAAGTGTCACGTGACCACAAGTTTATACCAAAAACCTGGAGTCACATGACACTTCCAAAAAAAGTCGAAACAGACTATCTCCAATTATAAGTAAGATAAGTTAGTTGAACTCCGACCCACGGAATTTATAAATTATTCTGAATTTTTTTGATGTTGAACACTTTCCATTAAATTACGAAAAGTACACAACGAACTACGAATAGAATTTTTTTTTCCTTTTTTTTTATGAGTTCGAAGATTACCTGTATTCTCCTTCCCATGGTCATTTCAAGGTAAAACTCTCTATACCAAAGCTGAGATAGATCGCAGCACTGCTGCAATGATTCTGAAATAAAAAAATATAAAAAAATTAGACAAAAATCATACTGGGATATGGGGGCATATACCTATGTACGACTACGTCTTTGGGATAGTGTCCTAATATTGCTAAATTCAAACAATGAAACGATTTTAAAATTTTGAAACATATTTTTTGCTCGTTTTTGGTCAAAAAAATTCTAATTTTTTGATAAAAATATAATTTTTTTTCTCGGCACGAAAAAAAAATTAAAATTTTTGATAAAAAAGGTCAAAAGTTGAAAAAAATTAGTCAAAATTTTAATTAAAGTCTTCAAAGTTAAAATTTTACTATTAAAACATTGCTTTAGCTCATATTCTTGGCTGAAGGAAGAATGAAAAAATTTAAAAAAAAGTTAAATAAAATTTCAAGAAATTTTTAAGTCCTGGCTTTAGCAACGTTAAGTTTTTTGTAAAAGTTAAGTTTCTTGAAAACTTAAAAGAAAATTTTTAAGTTCATGCTTTCGTTCATGTCGTTTAGTTTTATAATAAAATTTTAACTTTAAATTTCTTGTAAATTCATTAGACAATTTCTTGTGAATTTAATTTTAAAAAAACAGCGAAAATTTAAAATAAAATTAAAAAAATTTACAAGAAATTTTTTAAACCCTTGTAAAAGGATTTAAAACGACTTTTAAGCCCTTGATCATCTAATTATAGTATTAAAAAAGGCCAAAAGTTAAAAAAAAATAATCAAAATATTATTTTAAATTTTCAAAGTTAAAATTTTAATATTAAAATAATTAATATTAATTTTTGGTGCGAACAGTGCGACACCCGGACAGAACCCAGACAGACAGATTTCCTCAGGACCGAGCCCCAAGACGTAGCCTTACGTCAAAAAAGTAAAAAATTAAGTGCAGGACAATCGCATAAAAGTGGGTACGCTAGGTCCTCATGTAGCGTTTTAAAATTTCCGGTAAGGATACAATGCACTGACATCTTTACAATTCCGGTTACCATATTTGTTTTTCAAAATGGAGGATCAGACAATTATTTTAGTTTTTTAAAAAAAAATTATCTGTGGAAAAGCCATTCATTTTTAATTAACTCCCTAAAAGCTAAGGAAGGGTCTGAACGGTCTCCAATTAAGGAAAATAAATTGCTAGAAAAAAAAAATTACTGGGGGATACTCAAGTCTCCTCACAGAAAGCCAATCCCCCTTTCGGGCTGAAGGTCCCGGTGGTAAATTAACATACCAAAAGGTAGTAAATTAACATACCACTAAATTTAAGAACGTAACTCCAGTAAAACGAAGTTTTATGAAATTGATCGATTTGCATTAAATACTGCCCGTCTATGTCTTTCCTCAACGTCCTTTTACCGCCGGATTTATCTGCTATTAACGATTCCAACATCGTCCGAACCATGTAAAGCTGTGTAGAAGATGGCCCTGAAATAATATTCAAAGAATTAGTTACAAAAAAAAAAATGTTTCCCCAAATTCTGTACCAAACCAGAGCTAAATTGTCCAAATTTAAAAAAATTCAAAATGGCTGCTATATTTGATTTTTTTTATTTTGATTGGTCTTCTGCTTTCAAATTCGACGTTTTAGCTCTGAAACTCTGAATTAAAAAAATTTTTCTTTCAATGCTCACCGACGTTCCGTCGAGGCACTTTCAGTTTAAAGCCATTATCCTGATCCTTCTTCCCTTTCAAAGCGGGATCGTCTTGAGGTTCCATCCCTCTCTGCCAGTCGGCGCAAGTTTCCCTCACGGAAACGATGATGCTCCTGATTAGATCCTTCTTGTTCTTAATAGCCTTTCGAAGAGGCTCCCTCAAGTCCTTTTGAACGAAATCTTGGAGCTGGGCGTAAATATTTCTCCTAATGGCGTCAGTGAACACAGTTTCCATGCGAGACATTAGAACCTGTAATCCTTTAATCATGGCGATGACTTCGATCAAAGCGAATTTCTCTTCCTCGGTGTAGTTGTACCTGGTAGCCTGGAAAAAAATGGATTAATTTTGATTAATAAAAAAATTGACCAATTTTGATTCATAAAAAAATTAATTGATATCGATTAATAAAAAATTTATTGACATTGATTAATAAAAAGTTGATTGATATTTATTAATAAAAAAAATTGATTGATTTTGATTAATAAAAAAATTAATTGATGTTGATTAATAAAAAAATTGATTAATTTTGAATAATAAAAAAATTAATTATTTTGATTATTAAAAAAATTGATTAATTTTGATTAATAAAAAAATTGATTAATAATAAACTGAATAATAAAAAATATTAATTGGTATTGATTTAAAAAAAATTGATTGATTTTGATTAATAAAAAAATTAATTGATATTGATTAATAACAAAATTGATTAATTTTGATTAATAAAAAAATTAATTATTTGAAAATTAATTATTTTGATTATTAAAAAAATTGATTAAGAAACTGATTAATTTTTTTGTGTTTTAAGATCTTAATATGGACAGAGTCCCCTCACTAAAAATTTGTGAAATTTACTCCTCAGAGTTTGCCTTCGAAAATTAAAAAACGTTTTTTTAAAAAAACTGATTTCATTGCCTGCCGAACCCAAAACGGTCGGGTCGTCAACCTACCCTTTCATATTCTTCCGCCTCTACAGGACAATCTTTATTCTGTGATGATCCGTCGGATGCAAAAGCTTCCACGAATACAATTCCGTCACGACGCTGCTCCATTCCGACAGCAATTGCAAACCCCTTAAAGCCAAATCCGACGTTTCCCTATTTTCCTGATCGGTCCTCGCTCCTTTATACGTCGTCGTTTCCTCGTTGCTGTACCTCGCCAGCTCGCTTATGTATTTCACGTGATCCTCCCTTATCTGAGGCAGATGCACCATCAAATCCGCCTGGGGGCTTATGGTGGTCGAGCTCGACAACGGCCATTTACTCGGATCGAAATGTTTCGAACGTTTTATGTAATTAAACGGAGCGATTTGCATGTCACCGAACAAAGGAACCACTTCTAAATTTTTGAAAATCCTGTCGATCTTTTCCAATTTTAATTTTTTCTTAACATCTAATTTGTTGATGTTGCACACGTGAGTGTCCATTAAAAACAAACTGAAGCCCATTACTTTGACGAGCATGTGCTTTTCGCTGGGGGCTAAATACAGTTTGTTTTCAAGCATGTGAACGCACAAATTGACGACGTCGGTTAACAAGTCTTCGTAGCCCGGGATTTTTTCTAAATTTTCTTTAACGGTATCTCGGATTTTGTTTTGCGTAGCTAAAAACATGGAAAGATTTTGGGACTCTTGAAGGGTTTGAGAATCCGCCATTACTTTAAGGAACTGAGCGGCCCTAAAAATAGAAAAAAAAAAAAAATTTAAACATCAAATAAAATTAATCAAGTTAATCGACAAACCTTCTGTATGTTGAATAATCATTTTTAACACTTGATTTCATATTCTTCAATTCATCCAAAACAGCGAACATGTTGATAAATTTTCCTAATGTTAATAGATATGCTTCAGATACAAAATCTTTACGTTTTTCTTGATGGCACAATCTCTTGACCTCAGCTGAGAATCTTTCAATCGCTTTTCTCTGCAAAAAAAATATTAAAACATGAACTAATCAGCACAACAATTTTTTATCACTCTATAGAGCATACTCACTTGAAAATACATAAAGTTCAACAATTTATTAACCTCCGGGGCTAATACTTCCACAGTTTTTTCATAAATCTCAACTCTGTTAGGCTGTTCATTTGATTTAGGCTGTGGTATTGCTCTGGAGCAACACCTCCAAGTGTACAACATTACAGCATGTTCAAGTCCCTCATCCAGAAGCTCATTCTGTTAAAAAAAAAATCATTACTCTCAATTTTAAAAATTTCCTTATTACAAAACAATATTTTTTTTTTTTTTAAACTAACCAGACTAGCATGAATTGTAGCTTCTTCTATGTATTTAGCAATCCCAGTCACAAACCCATTTCTATCTTCAAAATTTGTGTCAAAATTAGCCTGATACACAACAGAACAAGGCTGGGCTTCGATGCAAGGTTGTTCATCAGGCAATGTTAATTCATCCAATACATCCACATTAGAAAGAGCATCAGCTAAGGTTACTTTATCTGTAGCCATTTTGATCCCTAAAAACAAAATGAAATAATTACCTTCAATTACCAAATCATGCAATGAGCAACAGGATACCAGCTTAGGCATCCGTTTTTGTCGTATGTGGCATTTAGATAGAAAAATAAAACTGCAAATGATGATTTGACAGTTATATAAACAAAACTGATCATTTATAACTGATATTATTTTTCGTAAATATAAACCGCACCCTCCGGTACCAAATGACATTTCTTTTTTTTTCACTACTTACTTGATAATAACCGGTAATGATCTAACAAGTATTTAAAAATACATTCTATTAAAATTACGATTAAGTTAATAATCCTTTTAAAAAAAGCTTTACAAGATTAAAATCTAAAATAAATAAAATTAATTAATTCACAGCGGTAAACGCAGCCATTGCGGCCATATTAGAATGCACTTTGACAGCTGGCGCCTCGCAGCGGCAAAAAATGAAAGTCTTTTTTTTTTACAGTGCTGCCACCTTTATGTCATTTTAAATTGTTCAAATGTAAACAAGGGAAGTTGTTTTGGTGAAATAATTCTGTTCTCATTTAAATTATTGAAATTACTAACGCAATATGTTGTTTTAATCGCTTTATTTTTATTTTAATATGAACGTTAGATGTATATTAATCATTGTTTCTTCGAATCGGACGTGATGGAAGTATTTTTATTCGATATTATTCCACGAATTCTCTGTAAATTTGAATGATATACTTTTAATAAAATGGCGGAGTCATTACCTGAAAAAAATTTAGATCATCAGTTGCCAAACATTGTGTCTGAAGGTTCGAATAGTTTGGAATGCGCCGTTTGTTTGCAAACTTGCGTTCATCCCGCCGAATTGCCTTGCGGTCACGTATTTTGTTACTTGTGCATCAAAGGGATCGTTAATCAGGGAAGGAGATGTGCAATGTGTCGTCAGGATATTCCGATAGATTTTTTGGATAAACCACGGTTGTTGAAACCTGTGGATGCTGAAGGAGAAACCCAAGGGTTTGAAGACGGTCATTTGTGGTTTTACGAAGGTCATAACGGTGAGTTATCAAGGAATAATAAAAAAATTGCTCCAGTTCTTTGTTTGAAAACAAAGGGTTGTTACCATTTTTTTCAGGGGTTGTTTACTTTGTTATTGATTAACTGACTTTTAGCTTTGGGATCAGCTGTTTTATACAAACTTTCTTATTCTTGCTCATTAATATTAGATTATGATTAAGCTTTAATGAGACCTTTTGTTATCTCTAATTTCATCTGCGTTTTTTTTTTTCCAGGTTGGTGGCAATATGAAGAGAGGACCAGTTTGGAGTTAGAAACAGCCTATCAAAACGGAGATAGATGTTGCGAATTATTAATTGCTGGATTTTTATACGTTGCTGATTTCGATTCCATGCTTCAGTATCGTCGAAACGATCCTTGCAGAAGACGTCGAATAAAAAGGGACCTCGCGACGACTAGCAAAAAAGGAGTCGCAGGTTTGAAACTCTCAAAAGAACAGGACACTCATCCCACAAATAACGCTTCACTCGTCTCCAACATTTTAATACCAGGGATGCAAAATCTCCATATCTCAAGTCGACCTACTAGATTATCAAATTTTTCAAACAGAAGCATTTCCAACAGGTCCAGTTTGGAAAGGCAAACTTCTGAATCTTTTCAAAGGGAGGAATTGCCCAGGCGTAGAAATTCTTACTCCCCAGCTCGGTCCTTAAATAGAAACGATATTCATCATCCCGAAAACGATTTATATTCTAGGAATTCCGAATTAGACAATATGATCCACGATACTTTAGACTGGACGATCCAGCAAATAGAGTCTCTTCAATTAGAATTGTCCAACGACTACGAGAATTTATCCCAAGACGTAGATCATTACGAACAATTGCAAAACGTTTTAGACTTAAACAGGGCGGAAAACGAGACGACGAGAAGGTCTCGAACCCCCGTCTCCCGGTTAAACCGGTCGTTAGAAAACGAATTAGATTTAGCGGATAGGATCCCTCGGGGTTCGAGGTTAAACCGATCGGAGGAGAACGTTTCCTCTTCCGAAAACAGTCGAATCCCTTCCTACGAGGGGGATTCAATTTGGACTAACATCAGGGATCGGTTTTTGATGAGGTCCAGATCGTCCACGGGCTTCGCGACGGAATCTAGAAACATGGAATTCATCGCTGGGGACGAGGCCAATCCTAGGTTAAGAGGGATGACGAGGATCAGGCCTGGCAGGACCTTCCCCAGGCGATCGTCCAGTCTTAGGAATCGAAACCCGGTTTCAAATTCGAATTCGGAAACGGATCAGTAATTTTTTTGTTGTAAAATAATCTTAGGAGATTGATTCGAATAAATAATTTTGCAGTGGACAGAGAGCGCTGCGGTAATTAGTGATTGTGCTACCATCTGGTGGTTATGATGAACAACTTTGTTAAAGAGCTGGATATTTTAACTGCAAAACCCGGTGAAGCTTTTCTGTTTAAAAAAAAATTTTTTTGATTTTCTAAGAGCTCAATCGAATATTTTCTTTTAGGTTTTAAATTTTTTATTTCACTTGAAAATTTTTAGAGAGAAATTTCCTAAAGTATTATTTTTTCCGCTTTTTTTATTTTCTTTATTTATACATTAATTTACTTATTTTGTATATTTTTTTTTCTTGAAATCTTTAGATGGCTTAGTCCATCCTAAAAGCACAGAGTCCGAGTGCAAAATAATTCCGCTAGGGGCACTGCTTGATCATGTAGATCCAAGTCCATTTTAAATAGATATGCGTTTAAAAATACCTGTTTAGCTTATCAACGGGAATATTTCCATCCTGCAAAAACTTATAGGAGAATAAGGTGCTATTACACAAGCTAAATTTAGAAATCTGTACTAGGCAGGTCAACTGAGCTATGTCCATCACAATCGTGCATGGAGATATACTCTTTTGAACCGCTGATTGAACCGGTTTTGAGCTGCAACAGTTCAAAAGAGTGTATCTCCATGCAGGATTGTGATGGACATGGCTCAGTTGACCTGCCTAGTACAGAAATAATGGAGTGACGTTAGCTTTCAACAGCCATTAGCGTCCATTTTTCATAGAATTCATCCCGAGCTGACTCATATTTTCAGGACATCCAGCGCGCTCTAGTTAGTTCCCTTTTTGCCCACCTCATTAAACAGCTTGCAGCGCCTGACAGTCTATTTTAAATCAGCAGAACTATTTATTTTTAATCAATTCTTTTTCACGAATCAATAATCGTCGACATCGAAGTGAACGCGATTGTACTTAGATCATTGATGTTTTTATCTCTTTAAAAAAAAAAACCTAATATTTAACCTGATCATTTTTAATTTTTTTTATGTAATAATTTTTTTAGATGTTATTGTTTAAATTATCGTTTTTATTTTGTAATATACTGGTCCAGTTTCGATTGACTTTTAGTATCTGATTAGCTCAATAATAAAAAGCTAATGTAAGCTTTAATTAATTTTAATCACTGTTTAAATGTTTATAAACAGTGATTAGGGGCTTAATTCTGTACATCAGCGCCGAAATGTTGGATTCGAAAATTGTCACGTGATCGCTTCGGGAAAAAAGTATTGTGACAAACATTTTTATTTTTTAAAATCCGACGTTTTTCGGCTCTGATGACCAGAATTCGTTAATTGTCCATAACTTAACAATTTATTAAAACCGTTAATTAAAAAATATCGAAACGGGCCTTAGTGAAAAAAAAAAGTACTGAATGTGCCGCCGGAAATCCAATTCCCTTTGGATCGGTGGATTACGATATTTTTCAAATCCAAGTGATCAGATCGTTATTTACATTTTTTTTGTTCAAAAAAAAAAAAAATAATTTAAAAAATCAAACTAATACTGTGATTTATCAATATTTTCATTTAAAAAAAAAAGTAATAATCTCGTCAATTTTTATTTTTTAGATTTCGTAAACGTTTAAATCGTATTTTGTATAGCTTAGTCGAATAAAAGTAATAAATATTTTCAAATTAGAATTGTAAAAAAAAAAAAAATAATTTTTTTTGGAATGCTAGTTGTTAAGGTGAAATTTCGCTGTCCAAGAATTGCGAGCTTCATTTTTTCCAAAATAATTACATGCTGTAATCGAAAGTCATCACGCGATCACGATTATTACAGCAAGCTCAACTTCAACTCAAAAGAAAAAAAAATTTGAAGTTCGCCACCATGCCCACTCATCTTGAGGAGCGAAATTCCACCCAGATTTATGTCTGGATCTAGAAAGACTGTTCGTTTTTTAATAAATTTCAATGGGCTTTTTTTTTTTTTTTTTAAATTTAAATGTTGTGATTTCGTTGGCGTTTAAAAATCAAATAAAGAAAAAACGAAATATTTTTAATTCAATAGCCGTCGTTGTTTTTTACTAGCTGCTAAAAGCGGAAATGCCAGGACCTCCATTATATTTAATTACTAATCCCAAAGCCCGTAATTAATTTAAAATTGTATGATATTTTGTAGAAATTATTGAAAAAAAAGGAGACACGTTTTTTTTTTTTTGCCTATGGAATTTGATGATTGTCGTATTTTTCCGTTAATTTACGTTATTTAGAAAATTTTACCGAAATGTATTTTTTTGGATTCCAAGAATAAGAATGATATATTACAAAATTACAATAAAAAAAAGATCCGAACATTTATCATTAATATATAAATACGTATTGATTTCTTAAATAAATTTTGATATAAAAAAAGAGATATTCTATGTCGGTTTCTTCGCAAATAATTAGTTAATTAATTAATTAATTAATTAATTTGTTATCATTGCATTAACACCAAAAACGATCGCTAACAAGCCCAATAAAAAATATCGCGTGGGAACAACGTCGAAAACATCCACGAGTTATCAACGGGGATTTTAAGATTTTTTCCACAAGAATTGGACGAGTTTCCCAGGCTTTTTTGGCGTCGATTTCAGGCGTTAAATACTGTTTTTAGCTACCAATTATGCCTGACTAAAATCTTCAAATGTGGAATTTAATTCTTGAAGGTTAGTCTAAATAAAATAAAATAAAATAAAAGCCAAGTATTTACGATTTTTATTTGCAAATAAAACCACACGTTTTATTCGCTTCATCGTCATTAAAATTCAAATAAATTATAGGCTGAGATTGGTTGTAAAGCTTTGCTTCAAAAATTCGAAGAAATATAAAGTAGCGTACATTCTGAGTATCATAAAAAGATTAAAAAAAAAAACTCTTTAAATTGTTTCCTAATATATTTCTACATTTCAACTAAAACTTTTCCAGCTTATTCCACTCCTCCGATTAAAAATGACATATTTTAATTACGTTCAGCAATTGCTATTTGGAATATATCATACAACCAGTTTCAGCCTTCTCAAAAAAGCATTTCGGAAATATCCTCTGTGTTGATTACTCAAGCAGTTGAGTTTAACTGTGATTATAGGCTCTTAAAAAACAAAGCAACATTAATTAACATTTAATTATTTTTATTTATCACTCTTTCTTTTAAAATTAAAAATGCTACTTGTTACTGATTTTCTTTTGTTCAGCTTCTCCGTAATTATTACTTTCGAATTCTCTGATTTCATCTTCATTATACATATCTATCAGTCTTCTTGGTACATTTTTAAAAGCTTTAGTCCAGTCCTTATAATATAAATAATCAGCAACAATTGAAGAACACTGATTCAAAGTTAAACACTTATTGCCTTGCTTCCATTTTAAATATTTATCCAAGGGAAATTTTGCGGTTCTTATTTTATCAGCTTTTGCTTTTGCAAACGATATGGGCAAGCTTGCACCAGTATCGATAAAAGCTCCTATGATGTAAATAGCATCTGGATCGTGTTTCATGTCGTTTGGTGAATCAGGAGTTAAATACACTAATCTGTCTCTATCAAAAACATCCATGTAACTTTCTTTATGAATGGATAATGGAAAACTTCCCACCTCTAAAGCAAAGAACTTCTGCATAGTTATAGCTAGTTGACTGTATTCTGGACTGGGGTAGTTGCATAGATGAAAATAAAAAGGATTATGGTGGAGTCTATTTTCTCCAAAAGTATATAGCAATTGTTTTGCACATTCTTTTACTTGGCGAGGAGTCATGTATCTTCCATATCCCATATCAAAGATGATTCTGTTATCAAAACAATCAGCACCCAGTAGTTTAAGATTCAGCATAGTTGATATTGATGATTTATTAATTTTCATAAAGTATGCATTGTGTCCTAGCTGATACTGTAAATGATCAGCTACATTTATCTCTGCGAGTCTACTTTGATATTTCAATGCTTTTTTTATCATTTTTGGTTTTTCATTTGCTTGTTTGAATTCAGTCTTGGCAAGATATTCCAAGAACTTCTTTTTTGAATGATATCCAGATAAAGCTGCATAATCTTGCCACTTGTTCTCTGTCAATTTTTTTGGAGTTAACAATCCTTCCAATCTCATTTGGCCAATTTCTTGTAATAACGCTTTCACATTTCTTTCAGACACTGGATCTCCTTTCGTGATATTTTTGAACGTTTCTTC
The DNA here is from genome assembly GCA_037577465.1 of Liposcelis bostrychophila. Lineage (NCBI taxonomy): Eukaryota > Metazoa > Arthropoda > Insecta > Psocodea > Liposcelididae > Liposcelis > Liposcelis bostrychophila. Next base: position 26,346,417 of record CM075211.1, on the reverse strand, counting down.
ATCTATCAGGTTATCATATTCATCAGCACGGTATCCAGAACAATAATTCCTTGCGTGTTCCAAGAAACTGCATTTCGATTTTTCGCTGATTTGATATTTTTTAACACAGCTAAAATTTCTTTTATTAACATTCACTATAGTCCTTGCTAGCAATTTAACAAAATGCATATTGGCTTGTAAGTTCATTATTCTCAGCAATATATGTTCAGATTTTAAAATTTAAAAATAAAGATCCATTTTTCCTAACCAAATCCAACAAACACAAGCAATAATAATATCTTAAAAAACGTGGTTGGAATCAGAGCCAGCGCGCCATGCGGCGATTGCACAAAACAGAAGGGCCTCCATTCAAATTTCGATGACTTTGGATTTCAGTTCGTAAGCGAAGCATACGAAAATAAAAACATGGCGTAACATTGTCCATGTTCATTTTCGATAAGGTACATCAAATCGAATTTATTGCCACGTTTTGTTTACCTTCTCTACATTTTTTTTGTATACAACTTTGTAAACACAAAGAAAGAAAGAAGAGTTTCGTTTCATTGAAGTTAGAGGAAGATGATCCGACTGATGTTGGTACTGACAAACATGATGCAATTTCCTACAGTGAAGCTTTAAAGGATAGAATTGATGAAGGAGAAAGTCTTGAGGATAAGGTTGATTTTGGCAATGACAAGCATATCAAAGCATCCTACCAAAATATACCATAATTCTTGGTACAGTGAAACATATTAAATACCTCATACAGAGAGAACTATAACCTAAAGAGTATTATAGGCAAAATTATAAACGATTATGATCTGCAGCCAGTGGTGAATAAAAAATCGAAAGCACATTTTGAAAGCAAAACTGTAATCAAGGAAAAGCAGTCTGAAGAAAAGAAATCTTACCAAAATATATCAATTAGTCCTGAATGCTAAAAAAGCAGTTTCATTAGCTCATGTTAAATTTACTCCAGTCACATTAAACAAAAACTTCCCTTACATCTTTTGAAAAAGGATTAATTTTTTTAAGAATAAGTTCCTATTTTTTTTTTTTTTTTTTCAAAATGTTTTCATCTTCTTTATTTTTTGTGGAAGAGAGGAGTGAATAAAAAAAATCTGAATTCAGATTTTATTTTACAAAAGGAAATTCCTCCAAGGCAATATACTTTGAGCTTACAAGGGCCATTGAGCTTTTTGAGAAATTACGATTTTTTTTTTTTTAGACTAAAAGGTTACACTATTTAATTTTTTTTTAAAAGTTTTCTCTTTAAATCTTTCGTTTGCTATTTTCAGGCAAAATTTAAAAATTCAGATCATACTATAAGCATTTAAAAAAATACTTCAGCCTGAACTACTTTTTAAATTTCCCAAAAATCTTTAATCTCCATTACTTTTTCAGTCAAAAAAAAACTTTCAATTCGATATTTTTTTTTTGTTGGAAATTAACCTATGAAAAACTGTTTTTTAAAAAGTTGTAGGCCTAATTGAAATTAAACAAAAAATTATTTTGAAAAAAATAATTCAAGTAGGTTGTCCTTGTTTTCATTTTTTTTTTAATTATGACAAAAAAAAAAAAAAAAAAAACGAAGTTTTGAATGGTACACACATAATAATTTCTTTTATTTAATCCCAGTTAGTAGTGCTGTTTTTACAGGCCTTAAGAAAGCAATACCATGGTCTTGCATCAACCCATGATGAGCAAGAGGCTGAAAAGCTCGGCTGTACGAATTTAGGAAAAAATTTTAATCCAAGAAATCATTTCCATAAAGGAGAAAATTCTATGGCACAATGGCAATTAAAAATTTCCTTACTAGCTTTTAAAAAAGTAGGCTCACAATGACTGCTCCCGGGTCTCAGAGTGCAATTGCTGGTATTGAATCTTGAGTTCATTAATTTGGAAAGGAATTCTAATCTTAGCGTTCATAAAAAGAAATGATGTCAGTATATGTTATTTTTGAAAACTCAAACTGCCATATTATAAAAAAATTAAAACCTCTTTGAGGGTTGGGAATGTCTACCTCAGAGCCGTCAAAGTACTTTCCCAATTTTTTGAGAGTTTAGGATGGCCTTTTATACTCATCTAAATTGACCCTGAAAATTTATTTGGTGAAAACAAGTGAAATGAAAATAGCTTCATCTTTCACTGAGCTACCTCTGCTTGTTTGACCAGCCTGTCAACAATGTTAATTAAGTCTCAATTGTTTAAAGAAAAAAAAAAAAAAAAAAAATATTAATTATATTTAAATTACTTTTATTCATCACATATTTCTTCATATTTAAAAACACTATCCATTAATCAATTTCTTTTGTTCAGATTCTTTGTAGTCACTATTTCTTTTAAATTCTTCAAGGGCTTCCTCATCGTACATATCTATCAGCCTTCTTGGTACATTTTTAAAAGCTTTACTCCAGTCCTTATAATATAAATAATCAGCAACAATTGAAGAACACTGATTCAAAGTTAAAGACTTATTGCCTTGCTTCCATTTTAAATATCTATCCAAAGGAAACCTTGCAGTTCGTATTTTATCAGCTTTTGCTTTTGCAAACGATATGGGCAAGCTTGCACCAGTATCAATGAATGCTCCTATGATATAAATGTTATCTGGATGATGTGTTACATCATACGGAGAATTTGGGGATAAATACACTAATCTATCTCTATCAAAAATATCCAAGTAACTTTCTTTATGAATAGATAATGGAAATGTCCCAACTCCGAAGCAAAGAACTGTGTCATAGTTCTAGCTAGTTGAGTGTTTTCTGGGTAGTTGCATAGATGAAAATAAAAAGGATTATGGTGGAATCTATTTTCTCCAAAAGTATATGCCAACTGTTTTGCACATTCTTTTACTTGACGAGGAGACATGTATCTTTCATATCCCATATCAAAAATGATTCTGTTATCAAAACAATCAGCACCCAGTAGTTTAAGATTCAGCATAGCTGATACTGATGATTTATTAACTTTCATAAAGTATGCATTATGTCCTAGCTGATACCGTAAATGATCAGGTATATTTATTTGTTCAATTTTATTTTGATAGTCCAATGCTTTTTTTTCTTTTTTAGATTTTGCATTTTCTTCTTTGAATTCAATCTTAGCAAGATATTCTAAGAATTTTATTTTTGCATGATATCCAATTACAGCTGTATATTCTTTCCATCTGTTCTCCGGAAATTTTTTTGGAACTAACACTCCTTCCAATCTCATACTTTCTATTTCCATTATTAACACTTTCGCATTTCTTTCAGACTCTGGATCTCCTTTTGTTATATTTTTGAATGTCTTTTCATCCATTATGTCAGTAAACTCTACAGGACTGTTCCCAGTACAATAATGCTTTGGATTTATCAGGAGATTGCACTTTGTTTTTTCACTGATTTTATACTTCTTAACATAGCTAAAATTTCTGTTATTAACTTTCACTGCATTCCTTGCTAACAGTCTAACAAAATTCATATTTGCATTTAAATTCATTATTCCAAGAAATAAATATTGGTTTCAAAATAAATTACAATTTCAATTCCAGAACATGATGCAAAAACGTGGTTCGAGAAGTAGCGCTCAAAGCGGCGTATACAAAAAGCAAAAGGCTGATTTTTTTTTTTTTTTTACTTAAATTAAATAATGATAAAAATGAACCAGCTTTATAAAGCCTTGACTTTTGTTCAAGAGTTATGATTGAAATCTGGATGATTTTCAATAACTCTCTATAATGATTTACCCTAATAAGTACTCTCTTTCGTGATTTTATGTGCCGCCTAACCTAACTTGGTTCAAAATTTAAATCTCATAATTAGCTAACGGGAGAAATCTTCATTTAAAATTTAACATTGGAACATGTCGAATCTATAACCACGTTTTTTATTTGTAACCGATGTGCAGTACAGGTGATGCAATTAAATAATAACCAGTTTTTAAACATAATCTTTTACAATATACAGAGACATTTGAAACAGAAAATGTCCTAATGTCATCAGAAGAAGCTAGTCCTTTTTCATCAGCTTGAGAATCATCAAGCGACGATAGATAATAATTAATTTCGCTTTTCATTCTCATCTTAGCAATGCTTAGTGTGAGGTCCATAGTAGCAATTGATTTGGAATTTACAGGGGGTATTTTACCTAAAGTCACAGAGCTTGCAATGGTGGCTTGTGAAAGGAACCACTTAGTTAGTGGAAAGGAGTTACCAAGAATATTACATAAATTGGTAATGCCTGTGAATCCGATGAAGCCAATCACCTCTGATGCAGATAAAGTGTCAGGTAAATTGGCTGAGTTACTTCTTTTTTTGACATGGCTTGTATATTTGAATTTCCATTTGATTCTGAATCCCAGTCTACAATTAAATAATTTGATTTCAGGTTTGTCAAATGCCATTTTAGAGAATTCCAAGCCTTTTGATAATGGACTTGTGAAACTGATAAAAAATTTTTTAGAAAGACTGCCTCAACCTGTTTGTCTTGTTGCTCATAATGGAAGAAAATTTGATTTTCCTATTTTAAGAAGAGAGTTGATAAATTGTTTAGAGGTAGGTCCCGGGAAATTTCAAATTAAATAATGAAAATCATTAATTAATTTTTCATTTTTTTCAAGTTAGCCATTTCCTGAAACAATATATTGTGCTGATTCAAAGGAAGCATTTAAAAAGATTTTCCTCAAATCAGGAATAGAAGAAGAAGATGCAGCCTGCGTAAGTGCTGTGGGTAAATTGGAGAAAGCATTTGGTGCCTCAGATCCTATTTTAATGGCTCTTAAGCAGACCATGAACGAATCAACACCCAAAAGTGCACCCAATGAAGTAAATAGTCTCAATAATGAAAAAGAAACAGATGTGTGCAGGAGATCAAATCTCAATGAGAGTGGACCTGTCAGTGTCTCAGACAAAAACAGCATAGATGCTGAAAATAGTTCTCCATCTCATTTTAGTTTTGTAAAAATTTATAAGTTTTTCCATGATGGGAAGATGTTCCAAGATGCTCATAGGGCTGAAAGTGATGCGGGAGCTCTTCTTTCTTGTATTGCAAAGAGTGGTAAAGAGTTTCTTGAGTATCTTGATCAGAATGCTGTTTTGTTAAGTGAAATTCCGCCAATGAAATAATTTTAAGAATTATGTGTAGTTTTTTATGACATGACTGAGAAAAAAATTGTTTAAAATTTTTTTGAAATCGGAAATTATAATGTTCAAAATCAAAAGATCAAAAGAACTTTTTACAGTTTTCATTTTTGATGAGTTCATTTTTCAAAGAGTTGGGAGACTTCTGACGTTGATGTAAATAAATTTTTTGGAAGGAAACTCTCCTTCAATGAAAGTTCATCCAAAAGCTGACTTTAAGGAAGCTTGGTATGTGGAACTTTATCAGTCTGTATCTATCTCAAAAAACTCAAAACCTTTTCAACAAAAAAAGCTTTCAGAAAAAAAAAGAGACGAAATAGTCTCCTATCTAATTTCTTTTTTAATGAGCTTTCCTCTTAAAAGCTCTTTAATGGAAAAACTGGTAGCTATAAAATAAAAACTGGTATAGTTATATCATTATGCTAAAAATAAAAAACGCGGGAGCCTGAAGATAAAATAAAATCAGGTTAAATTATTAAAAACCTGAAATTAATCATGACGCTTACACTAAATTTTACGTCACATATGACGTACAAAATCCAGGGCGGGAACCAATTTTTTCTTTAAAAAAAAATTTTCCTGTCTTCGTTGAGCTCGTTTGACGAAGCAAACCATCTTTTTTTTTTTACCGAATGCAATAAATTAACATGCGTATACTATCCACGTTGCTTCCCGAGTCAAGGTAAGCAAGGGCATGATGTCGAAGGTCAAAAGTAATAACAATAAAAAAATAAAATTAGTCAAGAAAAAAAATTGAACTAAGCGGAAAGAAACGGTTCGCAAGCGACGACGGTCATGCGAGAAGGCAGTGGAAAACGCTCACACTCGTCGTCTCGTCTCATTTGTTTGTTGTCTATGCTTGTTTCACCGCTGTCATTATCATCATTCAGTTTAAGTATCATCGTGAGTTGAAGTGATCGTACGGTTGTATTTTTTTTTCTGTGATAACTTTTTTTTTTTTTTTTTTTTTTTTGCAAATTTATTTTATTTTTTAAGTGAAGCCGGTTTAGTTTTTTATAATATTTAATTCTTTTTTGGAAACATAACCTCAATCAGGTGGATTTGTGATAATTCAAAATGCGGGCTTGTTATTATTTAATAGTTTTCTTAGGTAGGTTCAAATGATTCACCTTCATCAATTTCTTATTTTACCTGTAAATGAGTCATATTTTTGGAGAATGATTTAGGGAAAAAATCAGGGAGTGCTTTTTAATGGTCAAATTCATGCATGACTTAAATTGACACTGTTCTGAAGGAAATTCCTAGCACAGTAAAATCAAAAGACTTAATTTGAAATTAAGTAATCATATTAGATAATAATAAAACTTGTCTTTTTGACATAGTTAAAATACATAGGTGAAATTAATTTTTTCTTTTTTTTTTTTTCTGCTTACAATTGAATTTCTAAGATTGATTTATTCATCCATTTTTTAAGACTTTGCATTTTCTGGGATTACGATTACTGAAGCAGAAAAAAACGATGAGGTTACACAATTAATTACATGATACTTTCATTTGCTTGCATGTTTCCTTTTTAATTGTGGTCATGAGAAAAAAAGTAAGCATTTTTTAAATTTGATTGATGCTTGTAAGACTGATTTATCAGTCGAACTGATAAATAAAACTCTCATCCTGTGTTGTATAGATAGGACAAGTTTTAAATTTGAATTGAATGGTTATCTTAACACTTCCCTTAAGGGGTGGTTATTTCCGTTAGGAGAAAAATGATGATTACTGTCTGGGAAGTTTTTATTAAATTGTAAATCTTTTTAATTTTTGGATGTTTAAACTGACATTTGGCAAATCAACATTTTATTTGCTTTTTTTTTGATGATAAGACTATGGGATATTTTTAATTATAACTTTCAAACTTCGGTGGAGGAAAAAAAATTATATCAGCGGAAAAAAGTCGTATGAATGGAACAGCTTGATGTTCTATTTACATTCTGTTGCTGTAAATCTGTTCCATTTGGTATTCGTTTATTTAAATAAGAAAAAAAAATTGTCAAATATGACAAGCTAAAAAATTTTTTTTGGTGTGGGGGAAAAAAGAAAATACAATGCCTCCATTTGTAGATTAATTCAATGAGAAAATTAAATAAAAAACAGGGTAAAAAATGAGCAGAGCTGTTAAAAAATCTATTTCTTTAGAAACCAGTCCAGGCTTAAGTTTCCGAGAACAGTTAGTAAAAATTTTGCTTTTTGTTAGACAGATATTTTGTAATAAAATTTTTGTAACAAATTTTTATCATTTCCTTGGATTAATCCTGATGGATTAAAGTGGAAATGGAGCCAAGGCAAATGGAGGAAATTTAAATTTTTGTGGAGTTAAACAGGGGGTTGAATTTTCAAAATTTTTAGGGTTTTGACAAAGAAATTGTCATGTCGTTCAAGTACAACTTTATGTACTTATGATAAAGAAAATGGGCAGCGTAAAGGAAACTTGAAAGACTGAAGGCGTAAAATTTGGGAGAGAAACTGTAAATAAATTTTTATAATATGGAGAATCAAGGAAAAATAATTAATTTTATGTATTTTTTTAATTCATATTCTCAAAAATATTTGGAGCTAGTTCCGACAGTCCAGTTTTTTCCAGGTGGGGGGAAATAAAAATTCTTTGGGATTCATCATGGATAGACATAGCTGAAAAATATGGAGAGGGCTATTCTGCTTCCTGAGCTGCAACAATCAGATTCCAAATTTTTGAGTATTTAAAAGCATCTTGCTATGAAGTCTGTGCTTGGTGACCTTTTACCAAAATAGCAATCTTGTTCCCAAGAACGTTCCCTCTCTTTCTTTCTGCTTCTCCCCCTGGGAAGCAGGATAGATCTGTCCATGCTGGATTCCAGTCTCTTTCTTTCTTGGGAATGAGATTGCTATTTTGGTAAAAGGTCACCAAGCACGGACTTCATAGCAAGATGCTTTTAAATACTGAAAAATTGGAATCTGATTGTTGTGTGGCCCCTAAAGTCCGAGGGCCCCAAATTTTTCCTGGTCTTGTTGCATATCATATCCTGTTGAAAATGCTGACGATTGGGACTTTGCACAGATCTCTTATAGACATGAAGGTATTGATTGACATTTGAGCTATCCAAAATTTAAAAAATGACTGGCCATTCTTAATTGGTAAAATCTTCATATCCATAGGAACTACAAGGAGTGTAGATACTCTGCCAAGTCGCATTCGACAGAATTTTCAACAGGATTCTATATGAAATGCAACAAGATTAGGTAAAAACTTGAGGGCGTGGTAGGAAAAGTTCATGGAATCTCAGGATAATCAAAAAAATTGGATCATGTGGTACTTGTAATTTTTGTACTATCAGGAAGCTTCAACGAATACCCAAAGGAATGGCTGTTCGATTTATAAAGAATAAATTCAAATTTTAGGTACCGTAGATTGGGGTAAAGTTGAAAGGAAATTCAAAAAAAAAATTCTAGGTTTATTTTAGGCACTAAAAATAAAATATTTTACTTAAGTATCTCAAAAACAATATCCACTTAATGAAATAAAAAAAATTGTATTTTTAGTGCCTAAAATACCAATTTTTTTGGGCCATATATATTTTGGAAATTGTTTTCCGGCCGCACAAACACTTCAGACAAGTTGAAACTTGCAGGAAGCTTCCTTTAAAGTCTTGTCATTTTACAAAGTAACAATCGCGTACCACCCGGAATGGGAAGACTCGGGTAGAATCTCTAATTCGCGACCTCAGTCAAATATGGTTCTATCTGTTTTTTTTTTTTTTTTTTTTTTTTGAACTTAAATCCAATGTTTAGCTTATGGAGACGAGTTTAAAATTGACTAAAGTCGCGAGTTACATTTGAATTTTTTTTTTTTCAAGGGAGGGTGGGTTGGATTTTAGAATTTCCAATCCTTTAGATCTCCGTAAAATCTTCCTCAGTTCTAAGCTTAAAAAAAAAAAAAAAAAAAAAAAAAAAAAAAAAAAAAATTGACGTCTTTGAAAAAGCATTTACGCAAAAGGACACCTTTAGGCGATAAAAATTTTTTAGACTATGTCTAGGTAAATCGAATGCCATACTCGATTTCGAAAAAATATTCTTCAGGGATTAATCGTTATTTATTGACAGTGTTTATAATTAAAAGACTAAGTCAAGATTTTTCGTAATGCATGCACCTTGATGATTATTTTTTTTTTTTACATAATTTTATTAATATGATTAAAAAGGTCTAGAACGTAAGAGATGGTTAATTGTGGCCGACCTTGATCGTCGGTTTGAATAAAAGGCCTGATTCACTGTCACTATTTGGTACTGGACGGTTATTGAACTTGTTCCTACTTGTTCCGTTTAATCTAGGGTTCAACAAATTAAACAAGGAAATAAAAAGATGTCTTAAATAAAGTTTCCTTTCTTTTTTTTTTCCAGGTGTAGCTTTGTCTTACACGGACGCCAACATAGAAGACTCCGACATAAAAAATTTACCGGATTTGAATATCCCTGGATTGGATCTCCCAAAGAATTTGACTGATAAAATCCCGACGCAAGAGGACGCGGAGAGATTGTTTGAGGAGAAATGCCGGACAAACGGGGGCGAAGACGCTTATATTAATGCCAAGGTGTGTGTGTATTTATAAAATTGAAAATTTTCGTTAAGGGAAAATGTCACGAACTTGACATTTATCCTGTCTGGGAAAATGAGGTTAGGAGGAAGCAAGGGAAGAAGAAAAAAAAAAAGGTGTAGCTTGAAATTTTGTTGAAAGGGATATTCGATTAGCCTGAATGGCGACTTGTTGGCTTCGATTTTCATTTTTCTTCTTTTTTTTAAAAACATTAGCTTCACTTTGGAAATAGGGCGGAGATTAAAATGTTGCATAATGTAGGTTATGTAGACTTTTTTTTTTTTAAATTATGGTGTTATATATATCGTGTATAGCATGTTTAGGTAGATTTATATACGCGCAATGGAATTCATTATTCATGGAAATTACAGATGATTAATTAATATTGAGTATAAAGGGTTATCGTCTGATTAACGGGAAAGAAAATGGGCTGGGTTTCCTTTTTTACTTTGAAAGAGGTGGCCTTGGAGTTTCCCTCTGAAATGATTCGTTATTGTTTAATTTACATGGGTTTTAAGTCGGTCGGAAAAATTCCAAATTAGAAAAATATTTCTAGGAGCAAAGGAACACAGTTTTGGATTTCCCGCGGTTTTATGATTTTATGAATTCGAAGTCTTTTATTTTTGAAAACCGGTTTTTGTGGTTTTCGATATAAAATCCGTCGGGATAATGTTTAATTCCCGGCCTTTCCGAGGAATTATCTCGAAAAATAATGAAGAAAGAGAGATTCCCAAAAAGTGTCAAAACTGGGGGCGGAGGGGGAAGATTTTGAAGAGGATCTTCGAAATTTCACCAGGGTTAAAATTAGTGATTCGCACAAGACCAAGACTGTCTCGACAAGACTTTTAAACAAGACTTAGGCTCAAATTTTGTTTCTGGGCATATGACATTAAGCATCTCAAAATAAGTAAGTCTTGTATTGTCCAAGAAATATTGTTTTAAAACAAGAAATATTGTACAAGACTCAAAACAAGACTCGCTCGGTTTTGCAATATTCAAGTTAATACACATCCAGAAACGAAATTTCAGTCGAGTCTTGTACAATATCTTGTGCGCATCACTTTTAACTTAAAATCTTCAAGTCGTCATCAAGTATTAAATCATTTTCTCTAGTTTTTCTGATTAATTAAGCATTTATTCTGAGAGGAAAATATCTTGTTTGACCTAGGAAGGCAAATGAATTTTCCTCCCTAGGTTAACAATGTACTACAGTGGAACCCACTTATAACGAACTCGCTTAAGACGAATGTCTGGATATAACGAACAAACATGAATCATTTGGTTGGTCCGCTATCTTTTCAATGTTAAAAAAACTCGCTTTTAACGAATCCGGTTATAACGAAAATTCGGATTAAACGAACAAAAATTTACCGGAACGACCCTTTTAAAACGAACAAAGTTGTATTTTAAGCAAATTTTTTCTTTAAAAAAGACTTTTTTTTCTTCGAAATGCCATTTTTCCGCTTCAAAATGATAAATAATGATTTTTTTTCCGTTAAAAGTGATTTTATTTCCTCATTTGAATTGCTTTTTGATAGATTCAGTCAAAGCTTCAACTTGTTCTTTTTTTGCGAAAAAACATTAATTAATTTTACGAAACAAGAAGTCAAGAGGACCCGGAGTTCGAGCAATGCCTTTTCCAGCTTAGTAGAAAAATTAATTCAATCCAGGCTTTCAGTTTCAAACAGTGCACCATGGATCAATTTTGGTACGTCGGAAATTAAAAAATAACAAAGTAAGCCTATTTTAAAAAAAACGAATTTTTTTTCGAAGTTCGGTTATAACAAACTCCGGTTATAACGAACAAATTTTCCCGGTCCCTTGAAATTCGTTATATCCGAGTTCCACTGTATTTCTAAAATTACCTCTGGAAGTACTCGGAGGGTAATTCAATAATTTCTTTTTTTTTTTAAGTAAACAGGAAAAGCTCAAATTTTGAACGTTATATTTTCATATTCTTGATGTTAAACAAAAAACATCACACGAGAGTGAGTCAGAGCAGTTTTTTTTTTTTTTTTTTTTTTTTAGATAAGAAATTAAGCAAAACTACATTAATTGTTCATTATTTTTTTAGGAGCGAAATCTTAGACGCTATTAAAAAGATAGGAAATATTCTTCAAAAACGGGTATTGATTGGATTTGGTTTCAGTTTTAGTTTCATCTCTCGCGAGGACCTATCACTTGGACAATAAATTACAAAATATTCCAAAACATTCCAAAACATTCCGAATTCAAATGGGGGGAGGCAATTTATTTTGCCAGAGGGCTAATTTTAAAAAAAAACTGTATTAACGGTTATGGGGAGGAAAAAATTAGGAGACATTTCAAGACGAAAATTGGTCCCATCAAGAGGAGGTAGTTTCGAATTGGGACCGTAAGCTCTGCCTCTTTTTTAGTAAATGATTAATTTTTTTCAAAAATTTGGCAAAAAATATTTTTTTGTTTCTCTCCAAAATATAAATTTAAAATATTTCATTGCCCACATTTCCCTCTTGATGAGGAAGTCTCCTCCACTCTTACAACGTATTTCCCCGCAACATTGTCAGCTCGTTAAAAAACGTTTTCCTCTTTTGAAAAAAAAAAAAAAAGTTGCTTGAGGAATTTATCCTCGTTAATTATCAAATCCATAGATTTGCTGCCAAGTGCAATCAATTTTTATTTCACGAATATGAACACTGTATGTACTGTGTTAAATCCCACGACGGAATTTTTCAGGCATGAAATGGAAAATCTGTTTGGAATTGATATACGTAGGCATATCCGATCCCTTTCATGTCAAAGTTCTTTCAAGACTGACATAATTCATGACCATATATCAAACAATGGTGATTTCCTTATATGCATCACACATCCTATTCAGAAGTATATTTACTTAAAAATAAATCGGTTATCATGATAAGCATTATCTCGGTCTATATATCCTATATTCTTATTAAATTATCTATAACAACTTTTTTAATTTTTTTTTTTTTTTTTTTTTTTTATTCTTTTTAATCTGAAAAAATATTTTTCTCATTGATATACAAAGTTCAAAAACTTTGCAGCAGGATGTTATAGACTTGGAATATTTTTTGCAAAAAATCAGGGATGGCAAACCGAACCTTTTCGATTAAAAAACAGAACTCAAAGCCGAACCCAAACTAGGGAATGAAAAAACTCGAACCGAAATCGAATCCAAACCGTTTATAAACAAAACAGAAACCGAAACAGAAACCGCAGAAAATGCAGGAATAAATCTAACTAAATATTTTAGTGGAAAATCGGTTGACTAATAATAATTAGTCAGCCAAACTATTTTTTTAGTTGATTTAAGTAAAAAAAAAATTTTCTTATTAGTTAGTCTAACTAAAAAAATAATTTGGCTCACTAATATTATTAGTCAACCGATTTTCCACTAATATACCGTATTTAGTTAGATTTACTCCTGCGTTTTCTCAGTGTGATTCATCTCAGTCTGCTTTGGTTGTGGGAGGGTCTCCCCTGGGATATTTATCGGATATCGTTTCCTGGTATACTCATGTCTCTCACTCTTTCCAACATTTATATTCCAAAATGTTTTTTTTTTTTTTTTTTTTTTTTTTTGGAGTTATTATGCAACCCACCTATATTTAGAGCCGGCTGACGTGCTTGATAGAGTAATTTTCTTGCATTAGGCCAAATTAAAAAGTACCTGTACCAACAGGTGGCCGGATATTCCAATAATAACGTTTGTACGTTCAGAAATTACTCCCTCTTAAAGATTATTATTATACCCTATTTATCGTTGCAAAATAAATAATTATAGAATGCAAAAAAGAAAAAAAAAGAACTTCCTCTCCTAGTTTTTTGTTACATATTCTTTTTTATATAAAATTTCAAGGTTCGCTTAAAATATCGAAGTATTAAAAAAAAAAAAAAATCTCGGTTTAAGTGAACTTTGAACGGTTTAAAAATCATAAACTAGGGTCTGTTTTTTGTGGCTTAATCAATATGAGTCATATTAAAGAAAAAAAATAATCTAATTAGTTCGAAAGTACTAAAAAGCTGTAATCATTTTCAATTTACAAGAACGCCTTTTTTTTTTCTAATTAATCACACTTGTTTTGTCAGCGATTCGGTCGCAAAGCGTGCTGTACTTAGATACAGGGCTGGAACAACAAGTTTCGACACGCACCGTTCAGCTAAAATACTGATTTATGTTTATTATGAGTTGATGTATGGGATCATTCACGTGTCATTTCATGTAAGGGGAAAAAGGGAGGGAGGGAGGTGCTTCTATTTCATGGAAATATTCGGGTAATAAGGTGAAGTTGGTTGCATAACCGAAATCCAGTAAAAAGATCTAAATTTCCTGGAACGTGAAATAGTATATTTCACTGCTAGAACCTAAAGCGAGACTTTTTGAGTCCGGAACCGATTTTGCCGCGCCGAGCGAAGATTGATGATGATCATTTAAAGCTGCTATTTGGCAGCGGCCATTTTGATTTTTGACGTCGCTTTCCGAGCGCTAGTCCATAAATGTTTACTTTTAGGGGATTTTTTTACTGGCTCTAAAAATTCAACTTTAGGGGCAGAAAACGGAGGTGAAAAGTTGATATTTTGTACATTTCTTGCGGCTGAGAAAGGGGTTTGAGTATTAAAAATTAAATCTTTTCAAAAATATCTAGGCTGTCGGTGAAGTCCCGGATGGGCGTGGGTTGTATTTCCTCTTTTTCCGAGAATAAAGAGAGCATCAAAGTAAACATATAAGTAACCAAGGCAAAGCGAAGCAACAAAAAAAAAAAGCAATGAAAAGACCAATTCGGCATTTGCAAACTTGTTTATTATTATTTATTTTTCCTTATTTATTTTTTTCCTCGTTTTAAACGAAAGGGGGAAAAAAATTGCCTTTAACACGTGTTTCTCAAAGAAAATCTCAATGATAATACCTGTTTAGCATAACTGGCAGTGATTGCTTGCCGGGAAAATCAAAATTAGCAATAAGAATTTTTCAACATTTTGTTTATTTTTTTAAACGATCTTTGATTCAAAGATCTTTTTTTTTTTTTTTTTTACATTTAAAATCTTTTATTTTCGTATTTAAAAGCTCCTTCCTAATTTTCTTTTTTTTTTTTCCACCACAGGCTGCCAGAACGAGAGCAGAGGAATGCATAAAAGGTTTAGTCAACGTGGAAACCCTTCAAGCGGAAATGGAAAAGGCGAAACCGACGGGAGATCTCGATACCGTCTTTCAAAAGTATTGCAAGTAAGAATCACCTTTTTAAAATAAATTACGATAAGATAATAAAGAAATTTTTTATTTGAAAGTCCTTGGGCTTTGCGAAAATAAAAAAGAGCCGTAGGTCAAGTGCTAATGGTATTATTAAGCTTAATAAAGGCTTAAAGGCATGTGCTATAAAGGTTTTTTTTTTTAAAAAAAGTTTAATTGCTGTGTTAATTAATGAATTTTGATTTTTTTCTTCCGTTGCAGCATGTCGAGTAATTTGACGCACTGCATTACGGATTTCACCACGTCTTTCGAGCAGTGTCTGAGCGAAGAGGAAAGGAAAAGCAAGGATATCGTCTTAAATGTTACGGAATCTTTGGTTGGTTTCGTCTGCTTTAAAGGAGGAGATAGGATAGCCTGTAAGTTGGAAAGAGGAAAATCGCTGATAAAATCATTTTGTACTATCTGCTTGTCATCGCCCATGATGGTAATTAGGGCTTGAAGCCCTATGATCCCGCGCCTACCATTATCAAGTTAGCTTATTTGCCTAATTCTTTTACGCTTTCCCTGCGTCATAGAATCGAGCGCTGAGCTCCCAAGACAGGTTCTTCTGTCATAACTGGTCAAAGTACTTTGCAGAATTGATGGAGATAAAATATCGATATTTTCAAATATCGATGTATTTTCAAATATCGATATTTTGTAGTATTTTTGCCCCTAAAATTCGGTAGAATTATGCTAAGTAAGCTAAATTCATAATTGCATAAAAATGCTAATTTTGTAAATTTTTTTTCATTCGCTGGAAGATATTTTTTCTTTTTGCTCTATGAACCGTTTCCACGTTGGGGAAGTAAAATGGCGACCAAAAGTGGAGGTAGATTTAATTCTGCAACCTATTCCCAAGAAAAAGTGTTTTATAAAATTTTATAACCCTAATAACGTTTTGGCCAATTATAAAATTTTATAAATATTTATAATTAAAATTTTTAACTGAGCAATATATTAATTTTATGCTTTGATTACACTATATTTAGCATATGGGGACTTTATAGGCTCTTTTTTAAACATTTTCATGAGAAAAAAAAAAAGAGAAAAAAATTACAATTTTTTGGAATAGAACCCGAGCCTTGTGGTCGACTTACCAGCCGCCTTTATCCACTACACTGCTTTTCAACTGATTTTTAAAAGCGGCAATATGGTTTTTAAGTTGCCAATTATATTTTGACTTTTAACATTTTCCAGATTTTTCCAAATTTTCGGTTTATTTCTTGTATTTTTAATTTGACAAAGGCTCGAAAATAAAGAAAAACAGAAATACAAAAATTCAGGAAGCGTTAGAAGAAAATAAAAAACTTAGAAAAAAACTGAAAATATAATTTTTGTTATAAAATTTTATAACGAAGTTTAAGTTTTTAATAACTCAATTTTATAACACACTTTTTCTTGGGTTAACATGATGCGTCCTAAATTACATGAGCTCTTATGGGCAATTCAAATAAATTAAACTCGGCATAGCATGAAAAAAAAGATTATGAGTTTAAATGAGAGTAATTATAATTTTTACACTTAAATATTTGCTTGAAAATTTTTTTAAAGATTTTGCCCATAAGGACTCAATGGAAGTTTGTCCTCCAGCGAGGGTGTTTGTCCACAGTGACGTCACGTTAAATAGTTTTTTATGGAATTAGACCAACCACTACCCTTAAAATGACTTCACATGCATCCCATCTATCGAAAATTCGATACATCGAATATCCTTATTTTTAAGTCATACCGGTAGTACCCAGACTTTTTTAATTTATCGATATATCGAATATCGATATTTTTCAGAATTATCGCCATTACTATATTCCGACAATGATAGGGAACTAGTTATTTTTAGCCGAACCGTGAGACATGTCGCCTTTTTTTACTTGATACTCGTTTGTGTATCAGGAATGATTGCCGATGGAAAAAATTCTGACTGGGTCTCAAGACTCGAACCTCGAACCTCGGACCTTGATTCCACATTGTGAAATCATGTGGGAGTCGAGCACGCTCGCAACTCCATAGATTTGGTATTTTTATTTTTTGAATAGTGCAAAATGATTTTAGAGGTGAAAAATGCCGAAAATTGAAAATAGTGAATTATTTTACTGATCGATAATTTTTTTTTTTTTTTTTTTTTCAGTATTTATCGCAGAGGGAGGACCTGAATGCATGAACGCTTCACAAGACGCCATCAAAAGCTGCGTTCAAACTGCTTTCAAAAAGCACGTGACCCTCAGTGACGAGCCGAGTTTGTCGGATATACCTTCATTGCTTTTCCAAGCCGATCAATGCCAGTACGTAATACTTTAGTTTACTACATTTAGTGGAATATGAGGGTCAACCCTTACTAACAAGGACTAATTTGAAGCGAAAATTTCGGCAAAAAACGTTCTATCCTGTGTGTTCCGGGGGCCGATACTGTCAAAGGAATTCAATATATCGAACTCCATTTTGAATTTAGAACTTAAGGTCGATATATAGACAGCCTAAAATTTAGCCATAATTACAACACGTAGGTTATACGTCATACAACATGTAAGCCGTGGCATGTTTGTCTGGGGCACTATAAGGTGTCTAAAAATTATGAGACCAAGTCAACATCTCGAAAGTTTTTTAAAATTCAAAGTATAAAGACTTAAATACAAAAATGAATTTCTTTTTGGTGTGGCTAGTATAAAATATAATTTCCTGAATTGGTACCCCCCCCCATGGAGTAATTCGGCTAAACATGACTAATGTAGGAAATAAAGGCCTATTGCCCCCCCCCCCCCCCCCGGCTCTCCGTTCGGGCCCGACCTCATTTCTAAATGGCGAAACTGTCGAGTCATTGTATGTTTAATTGTATTGGGAATAGGAATAGAAATAACTCTTCCTGGTTTTGGATATGTCAGCCCATTCGAAATCCAAAATATTATTTGGCCAAAATTAAGAACTTTAACATTAGGAAAATAAGGAGGAAATAGTATATTGTTAACCTAGGGAGGAAAATTCATTTGCCTTCCTAGGTTAAACAAGATAGTTTTCATTACGAATCGATGCTTAATTTTTCAGAAAAATCAGAGAAAATGACTTGATAAATTTGTAAACAAAGTCTTTTGCAAGCAGGTTTAACATTGCGGGAAAAGTCATTTTCTGCTCTGATCGCATGCGCGGAAAGTGGCTCTTTCTATTTATGAGTAATGAAAAATATTTAATCTAATAAAAGAGCCTATGACCTTGAAATATTATGATTAATACAACTCCCGTAAAGGCCACAAAGAAAGTTGCCATTTGTTTTCAGTATGGCCTTTATCAGCTGAATCAGTAAGATTGTGTTTTAAGTTCTGTATTTATTTTAAAATCATTTTAATCGGCTTGGCTAAAAAGTTTTGTTCCTTATCTTTTTTGGGCCCTTAAATCCTTGATTTTTTAAAAGGCCAGAGTCGCCTAATTATCCTTAGTAAAGAAAATGGCAAAAAAAATTAATGATTCTAATATTTAATTTTTATTTTTATTTTCAGAGATTTCTTCAAACTTCAAAAGTGCGTCGTTAAGGAATTAGAAAAATGCAAAGAACCAACACCGGCCAACATCGTAGACTCCTTATTTAATTTCGTCAAAAAAGTAACGCCTTGCGCTAAGTTCGTTCCTCTGAAATCGGAAGAAGAGGCGAACGGTCAAAAAACCAGCGGTGCAACATCAATTAGTCATATTCAATTTTCAGGGGTTATCCTTAGTAGTTACGCTTTGCTCAGGTTAATTTATTAAAAATCGAATAATTTATTAGTTGAAATAGTGACTTAATTTTATTTTTTCTTCTAAGATAATTATTTTTTAAAAATCATTTTTACGGTTCTTTTTTCCTGTGTACATAATTTAAAAAAAAAAAAATTATTATTTGTTATTATTTGTCTTAAACTAAATCGTTTAATAATCGAATCGTTTAATAATCGAAATTGTTTAGTATAGCAATTTTTTAAAAAAAATAGGTTGCCTTATTAAGACTGCAAGCTTTTTTTAAAAAAAAAAAAAATTAACCTGAGCAATTTTTTTTTTTAATGAAGAATGTTTAGAACATTCAATGGATACTTAAATTAAATACCTCTTTTTACGTAAGCTTTCTAAATTAAGTTTATAATCATGACAATTTTATCACTGATCATTCCGTCACATAATTGTTTTTGTTAGAATTTTTTTTGGAGATTGGTCATTAAATGACTGAAGACGTTTTGTCTCATCAGAAAAAGTAAAAATAGTTAACGTTCGCTTTATTTGTTTTGCTATTATGATTTTTTTTTTTAATTTGGAACAAGATTGTATTTTGTAAATACGTATCGTAAGTAGTCACCAGTAGTTTGGAAATAAAGGGGGGAAGAATGACATTTCAGGCATTATATGCAGGATTATTTTGAAATTGGAGGGGAAAAAACAGTCTTGCACAGTTCAGTAATATAAAAACATTTAAGTTGATGTAATACTTGATAAAAATTTATTAGTTCCTGATTTTTTTGTAGTAGTTTTCTTAAATTCCCTCAAATTTTACGGAAAATTTTTGTATAAAATTAATGAATATAATTTAAACATCAAAATTTTTTCTTTCCTTTTTACCTGATTACCAAACAAAAGCTGTGGAGGAATAAATTCAGTATATTTCTTGGAACTTGTTACTGTAAGGGAGGATAGCTAACTAAATGGCAACACAGGAGATTAAAAGTCAATCAGCATCATCCAAATTAAAAAATGTTTTTGCGAGTTGAAAAACAGAATCAGAAAAAGCTATAAATAAAAATTAAGTAAATAACTAGGCTATTAGCTTTTTCTCTTTGCAAAACATAAATAAAAAATCGTTCGGATACAGCCTGCTTAAAGCGTTCCGTTTTTCAAAATTAAAAAAGTGAAATTGAAACATAAAATTAATTTTTCACAGAAATTTGGATTAAGATTGCGTTGGTTGTACTTAATTAAATTACCAGACAGGGAGCTATGCCTGCAATCACATACCAATTAAATTCTTGGGTAATAAGAAATCTTTGTACATGCAGCTCATTAAGTCTTCGTAATTTTTGAAAAAGCTTCAGCAAAAGTAAATAACAGCACTTCATTAGAGCTCTAGGTACATAAAATTAATAAATTTTCAATGTTAAACAATAAATTAAAGCAAAATAATGTTCTTCTCTTTATGTTGTTAATTAAAAGTTTAATGCATTTCTTAAAAGTTGTTTTTTGTTTCTTTAAAGGGCACCTTGCAGAAAATAATAGGCATTTGGAGAATGGCTAAAATTGCATTTGTTTTTGTTTCTGCTTTGTTCTTTTTTACATGTAAACTTCAGCTGACACCCAAATCCCTGTTACTCTGTGCAGGGTACTTTTAGTCTTAAGTAGCCTATGGAATCCTTGACCTGATTGAGTGTTTTTCCCAGGAAAATAACTTTCATAAAAGGAATGAATTTCCATGTAAAATGTATCCCACTGTCTCTGCTGTCTTTGAGAGTTTGATTCGGTTCCTGTTTTTAAGTTTCTGATGCTTCGTAAAATTTTTTTATGCAGTGAAACAATATAGTTTTTTTTATAAGAAATCATTTATATAAAACATCATCTATGTTTTTAACAGGTGATGGTTCACAAAGAGGGCATCGATCCACAATCAGAAAGTACCAGTACTTTTTCACTCAATTAACATTGAAAAATAAGTAAAGAGGAAATAAGAGAATCAAAATAACCAACAATTGTCCTTACCTTAACCATTTAAGTAGACCATTTCTTCAATAGAACCATCTTCTACATGGAAAATTAACACCATTTTAGAACCGCACGAAAAACTAAAAACTAATCAAATAATCAAAACAACTAGAAAAATAATCACTCCGCTGTAAAACTCGAAACTAAACTGCACTAGTCAATTCAGCTACTGGAATTTTGGTACGGTCGGTAGGGTCCATCATTTAATATTCATCGACTGCCAGTTTATTAAGTATACTAATTTCTCTAAATTTTTTTTGAAAATTAAAAGACTGATCGTAAACAATAAAGAAACCGTTTTAAACGGTTTTAAATGAAAAAATTAAATTAATGGGGAAATCCTTTTCTGTAATATCGAAGAACCGGAAATGACCGATTTTCGTTTGAAAATTTTTTGTTAGGTCAGCCATGTTGGTTGCTATAGCAACCAACATGGCTGACCTAACAAAAAATTATATGTTGGAAGAAGTTTGTACGTAAAATAATAATGCATTCAATTGCTCCATTTTCCAGGTACTTATTAGCAAATGCATGAATTTAACCAAAACAGTACATTAGATTTAACGTTCTTTGGCTCCTGATGCATCAGGCGCTCAATTATTAAGGCCTTGACCCTCGATGAGGTCCATGGGAAAGGATGTTTTGCCACCTAGATAAAACTCCATTATGCCTCATCTATTATAATTGTTTTCTAAAGGCTTTTACTGAAAATAATTCCCGAAAGGTGCTCTCTGTCTGACCAGTAAATAAGACTTGAGGAGGAAAGAGGTTACAATTATTATGTTCAACATGTGATATTTTAATTCCTCAAATAGCACCAATAGCCTGAAGAATCATTTTTTTATCCTCAATTTTAATCTGAGGGTTATTTTAATACTATTATACTTTACTGTTGAGCCTAAATTTTAAATTTTTATGATATAATCAATGTGCTTTATTTATTTTCTAGCATTACAGTTCTGGAAGCCATAGAGATTGACCCTGACTCTGAGATGCAACCAACATTTCATCACCATCTTTTTTAAGGTAAGAAATAACAATTTTCCTTGTTTCATTTTTTTGTCATTAGAAAACATTCTCCCAGCTGGGCATCCCAGTCCCAACGATCCCAGAATAAAAAATTGCTCTCTGGCAGTTTTAGACAAAATACAAGCTACAATTAGAATTAGTTCTGTGGTGGTAATTTAGTTGAACGATAATCCCAACACCAAGTAAAGAAAATGTTGAATATTTATAAGGAGAAAAGCAATATCGAATTTACTGCTAGGCGTTTTAATTATTTTTCTAAGGACTTTTGATTTTAAAAAGCAAAGAGTCAATATTTCATTGTAAATCTACACTAATTTGAAGTTTGACCATCAGCTCTTCAGTAAACTCTAATATGTCGTTTACAAAAAACTTCGAATGATGACGCTAAGTCGAACTCAGATTTGCATTCTTTCTTTCCTCGCTTTTGACCAGAAAAATGCAACTCTTATGAATGATTAAGTTTAAGATCACATAATGTTTAGCTTACGGATGGCGCGCCATCGGTAAGCCATGAAATGACGCCATGGCGACATTTCTTCATAAGCTAAACCTGATGGGATCCTAAACCGAACTTGACCACGGGAGTTAATTTCTCTCCGCTGTCTTCTTCACTCTGTGTTTTTGAGTTGCCTCAGTTCAAGGTGAACGTTTTAAGATTAAGAAGTTAGATTTTTAAAAAAATCTATTTATGAGGTAAATATGGCTTTGTTTTTTCTTTCCCTCAGTTTTATTTATTTAAAACCCCCTGGAAGTCTTACAGATTTAAAGTAATGTGCGAAAAAGCAATGGTTCAATGCTTCAAAGCAACGGATACGTCCTTGACTTCATTAGTCGAGGCGTCCATTTTGAAAACGGTTCGGTTGGAAAGGGTTGAAAGCATAGCGTCTTTGGTAGTTTTGCGTGTTAAAAGAAATTAAGAGTTACTAAAATGACCTTATGGAGATAATTATAGTTTAGGAATTGTGTTTGGTGAGTTAAATTTAATTTAACAAAGAAAATTTCTCCTTAAATTGTCATCAGTCGTTCGTGAGAACAAAGTTGTCCCAGATGGCGTCTAATCAAGCCAACGGTAACATCTTTTAGTTTCTTTGATTTTTTTTTTACTTTTTACACCAAATCCCGATTTTCTAGGTAATGTTTAGATTTAAAATAATTGTAATGTGTAATATGTTAAGTTTCTAAACGGTACAATGCATGGTGAAGGTGGAATTTTTTAAACTTGATTTGACAAATAATCTCGGAATATTTTTTGAAAGCAATGGATATACGTCCTTGACTCCGTTGAGGCGTCCATTTTGAAAACGGTTGGGGTTGAAAGCACAGTTTTTTTTATATTTTTTTTATAAACGATATATAAAAAATACGAAAATAAGACTTCAATTAAGTGCAATAATTATAATTTAACAGTCGAGTAAAGCGAGTTAATGTAATAAAGAAAATTTCTCTTCAATTTTTTCATTGTAAGATTGGGCTTGCTGGTGACCAATATGTAAAAAAATATTGAACGATGATTTTGTTTAAAATCTTAGGCTTAATTTCTGTCATTCAAAAGTTTTAGGTTGGTGGTGCGATGGGTATAACATCTGGTATGAGAAGAAAATTTGGATGTCCTAATTTTTTTAAAGGATCTCTTTGATTTTTTTATTATAGCAATGGCTTATAGGCTGAGCTGATCTTTATTTTCTACACTATCATCAAAAGATGATATCATTTGTTTAGAAAAATATGGGAGGAGGACATAACGGATGATTATACCTTATAAAAACCTGCAGCCTCTGAGTTAGATTTTTAAACTCATAAAATGTCATTTTTTTGTTTGTTATCATAAATTATCTGGAGCTATCCTGAATTTTCCTTGCACACTGATCTAGTTATGAACCAGAGTTGGAGATAATTTTTTAATGTAACTCGAAAATTTTACCTAAGGGAGTGTGTGGCCCCAGATTTGAGGAATAGCTGGTTCATTAATAAATTATTCTGTAATTATTTTGTTACAGGTTACAGTGCTCAGCGATGTGAACACAATTCTGCTTTTGTCAAAGGGGAATGATGCATTGATGGGTGGACGATGGAGGATGGATCTATTTGGTGAGTTTGTTCCATCTACTTTTTTTTTTAGGAGAACTCTTCAAGACATCCTTTGTAAAGAGTTATAATGAACAAAAAACTGTAGGTATGTTGGGTGACCATTTTTATTTCTTCTTCTTCTTCTTCTTCTTCTTTTAGTAGGCTTAAAAAAAAGGAAAAAAAAAATGAGCCTGTTTTTCATCTACAATAGTTCTTCATGGAGTATCCACGGATGACGAAGCCCAACTATCTGCCCACCGCTTTGGAGGTCGTCCTTGGGGTCGTTTCGCGATCGGTTTCTCATCCCTTACTTTCCTAATGAGGCGGTCATCGGCTCTGTCAACATGTTCATTCCACGCTTTCCTTCTCGCTTTTACAAATTTAGTAATGCCGGTGATGTTGCATTCCCTTCGAATGTCGGTATTCCGAACTCTATCTAATCTCGTTCTTCCCGCGATAGTACGTAGAACGCTCATTTCGGCCGTCGTCAACATTCTTTTCGTTTTTTTTTTTACTTTGAGGGAAGGTGAGGAGAAAGGGAGAAGGAGGAGAGGTTAATTGGTCGGCTTGATGCCATAGACCATCTACTTGCTTTTAGAATGAATTCGTTTTTTTTATGAGTGTCCAATGTCGTTATAAAGAGATCCAATTTTATGTGTATATCCAATTTATGTATGTATCCATCTTAGCGTTTGTGGGATCTACGTATTACAACGAGGTTAAGATGGCTGTAACTGTAGATCCTACAATGCCTGCTAGAGGGCGGGAGTGTCGACGGTCACCCATCCAGTAGCTGGCCGTCATCAATGCTGCTTAACTTCACTGATCACGAGCCGCTATTCTGAATGAATCACCACTCCGACCCCCTCATTCTTTTCGTGTCCACGGTGTCTGCTCTTGTTTCCGCTGCATAAGTCAGTGTGGGTCTAACAACAGCCTTGTAAATTCTGACCTTGCTTTCCGTTGACAGGTGTTTATTTTTCCAGACGGTGTGCCTAAGAGCGCCGGCTATTCGAGTTCCCTGGATGACTTGTTGACGAACTTCGCTGATATTATTCCGATCGCTGGATATAATTATGCCTAAATATTTGAAACTCATCACCTGTTCTATCATTTTCCCTTCGATTTCCAGTTTGCATCGGATAGGTTCTTTGGATATTACAAGGCTTTTCGTTTTTTCGATGGAAACAGCCATGTTGTAGTTCTTACAGATGGTGACGAATTCATGGAGTAGCCGTTGGAGGTTGTCTTCCGAATCAGCTATAAGTACTGCGTCGTCTGCGAAGCATATAATGGTGAAGTTCGTGGCTTGTAGAATGTATCCCCGCTTTATTTTAATTACTTGAATAATTTGGTCCATGATTAGGCTGAATAAGGTAGGACTCAAAGAATCTCCTTGTCGGATTCCTGATTCCATTTTTATTTGATTACATAAATCAGCTTATCAAATAGTATTATTGACTTTGGTTTCAAAATGAAAAGGAATGGTTTATTATTGTCAGATCATAAGCAGCCAAATAAATTGTCACAAGTTCTACTAAAAAGCGTGCAAGTAGAGAGCTCGAAATCAATAAATTTTGTAAATTCTTTAAGAGCTTAATAATGATTTTGTATATAAGGACCAAATAGACAAGATTTACACATGTGTCCTGGATGACTTTGAAAACAAAAACCAACTCTTTGACATATGCTGAATTCAGTGGCGTGATAAAAGGTTTTGAAACTGTGGGCCCATGAGTACAGAAAAGTGATATCAGATTGATATAGTCCCAATCGTCAGGTCTAGATCAGACGACTGAAAGGAGCCGCTGATCTAGACCTGACGATTGGGACGATTTCAGTTTGATATCACTTTTTTTAACTCAATGGGGTACAAATTTTTTATGAACTTTATCCCTTTCTTTCTAACATTCTTAAAAAGATTTTTGTCATTTGAAAAAAATGATTACTTTGAGAGCAGATAACATGTAATCTTAATTTTTGGAAATTTTCTCCTTTTTTTACCTTTCAGAAAAACATCCATTTGATGATTTTTTGATTTAAAAAAGAATTTAGCGGAGCAGGACATCTGCAAAACTTCCCTAACTTTTCTTTTCATAAAGATTCACTGGTCCGAGCGATTATTATTATTTTTTTTTTTTTTGCTGATATCAGTTGTAGCAAGAAATTTTAGGAAATGTCAACACAATATGTCTGATGCAAGTGCCTTTAAACCAAAATATAAAGATCAGAATTCTGAATTTCTACCTCATTTAATAACAAGCACTTTTTTCTTAGCAACTGGCAAGCATAATCAGAATGAAGCAGGCAGATTTTGCAAGTTTAACAAATTATTCTGCTAAATAATGCAATGACATAGCAATAACATTAAATCTCTTACATATTATAATCTCTGGGAGTCATCTATTCTGACCATTTTTGTACAGAGCGGCGGTTTCCACAGCAAAAATTGCGACTGTTTCCTCATTAAAATTTGGGGAATTTTTCCTTTAAAAAAATTTTTTTTCCTAATTTTTTTTTTTTTTTTTTTTTTAATTTAAAATTTTTAGATTTTATTTCTTTCATTCTTTTTTTTTGGTTCAGATCACTGATATTTTAAGAGTCTGGAATGCTTTTTTTTTTTTATGTTTTACAAAATTTTTTAAACTGGTTCACTGACATTTTTGGATTCGATTGTACTGTCTTTAGTTTTTAATTGATAATTTTATGAATATATCAACTGTAAAAGCTAAAAGTATCCCTTTTTTTTAATGGCCTATCCGCACAATTTACTCTTAATTGTTTTAGCCTAATAATTTATAATAGAATATGAAAATTTTTGAAACAATCGGCTCCAGGTCTTTGACCAAGGCTTTCCAGCGTCAAGAGTTATCGACGGAGATGTTTTGCATCGGAGTGACATCAGCACGGGAGGCTCTACCATCATACAAGGTGGATAAAGATACGGCATATGTCATTACTTAGATTATACAGTATTACTTAAAAAGATGTAATGGACCAGTTTAAAAAATGTTGATTTTATAATACAGATTTTTAAACTGGCTCACCAAATTTATTTCAATTGTTTAAGATTTATTTTAAAAATTATAACAGCAGTAAAAGGCTGAAACCGTTTTATTATAAAGGCCTATCCTTTTAAATTTTTTTAAAAATTGTTTTAGCATCTGTATTTTTAGAAAAATAGAGCCACATCTTCGACCAAGACTTTTTGCCAGCTGAGATATATGTCTTTTATTAATGATTGGGACTGGAACTGCAGAGTCGAAGAAGATGCAGCGTAGTGTACCAAGCTACTTAAATTTATTAAAAATTAATTTAGGATATATTGTTTGTAAATTTTCGAACCAGTTTAAAAATATCTTGAGAAATTATGAAAGTATTTATAAGTATATATTAATTCAAAACATGAAAAACAATTTTAATCATTCTATGATAATAGAGCCTAAGATTCTTAATATAGAATCTTAAGGGGGGAGCTTTGCTAATATTTTTAAAGTTTTATTTTTCACTCTTTTTAACTTAAAAGCCAGACGGCCTAGCCGAAATATAGGATTGACATGACGATTGGTAAGCTCAAGGTAACTTGCATTACTGCAGCAGGTCTATTCGGGAAATTGTAATTTTCCCCCCCTTTTTTAAAGAATATGCAAAAGAAATCAGATTCGATCTTTTGTATTTTGGTCAGAGGCAAATATGGATTGATAGTTTAGGTTGCTTTAAAAACCTGTGCTAGAGTTTTTTTCACGAACTTTGAAATGAATTCTTAGATTTTCAGTCGTTATTTAAATCATTTTTTTGGGGGTTCAAATCGGAGCTTTTAAATTAATGTACTTAGAAGTTATATTTTAAAAGATTTTGAAAATTGTATAATTATTTTATTAATGTATATGCTACAAAAACGCCAAAAGGGTGTTCTTATTGTAAAACCTATCCTCTTAATTGACTATTGATTGTTTTAGCTACTTTAAAAAATTGAGCCAGATTTTCGACCAGTACCTTGCAACGCCCAAAGTTAATTGCTGTCTTCGAATGCAACTGGGATCTGTAACAAGCCGCAACCACAACCAGAAGACGTGATGAGGGTACTATCGCCTCGATTCAATTTGAAGAGACAATGTGTTAATATCATCTGGGTTCTATTACTAGCAAATAATGTTGAAAGACAAGTACATTAATTTGAAAGCCCGAAGAGTTTAAACTACTATACAGAATTTAAGAATTGAGAATTAAAAATCTCGAATTGAAGGGTGGGTCAAAACCTTAGAAATTCATCAAGAGTCAAGTTTTCAGTGAAATTCATTAAGTATTCATTTGAAAACTTACATAGAGAAGCAGAAAATGTTTTTGAACCGTGACAGTTAGACCTGTCAGTCCAAATCTAAGAAAGATTTTGGTATTTCTGAAGTTTCTAATTAATGCATTTTATTTATCGCGTTTTTAAAAACCGGTTACTAAAATTTTTAAATTTAATTTCACAAATGAATTAAGTATTTTTTGAATATATAGCAAAGAATCCCGAAAGCGTATTTTTATTGTTAAACCTATCCTCTTTATATATTCTTGATTGTTTTAGCTACTAAAAAAGTAAAAAGAAAAAAAATCGGCGGCAGACCTTGGACCAAGAGCTTTCAACGACCGGAATTTTCTTCTTCCTTTTTTATGCTCCATTGGGATGACAACAAGACCGAAAAGGAGAGAGACAAGAACAAGACCGAAAAGAAGAGGCGATGAAATACGAATTAGTTTATTACTCTGATTTATTTGAATTGGTTTTCACACCTGGAATTTATTATGCGAAGATTTCAATTAATTTTAGAAATATTAAAATATTATGTATTTTGCATTAATTAGAAACTTCAAAAAAAAAAAAAAATTAAAATACTGTATTATTGTAGAATCTAAGAATTCAAAATTTTGAGTCTTTTAGAGAGGGGACTTCTAAAAAGACATCAAGGGCGCAATTTTTGGGTTTTAGTGTACATTTAATTCTTTTCAGTCTTTCATATTCAAATTAAGATGAAATGATTAAGAGTAGGGAAAGGAAAACTATGCAAAATTTATTTAATAGCTGATGACTTCGATCTTTTGTATTTTTGGCCATAGGGAAATTTGTACTTAGACGCAATGAAAAATTATTTCTAGCCTGTTGTGATTGCAGATTTGCAGCATTCTTTTTGCCTAGATGCGTTGTTTTAAAATTTGTATGAACTTTTGGTTTGTTTGATTGCACTCACTGAATTCAGTGCCACGAGCGGAAATGCACCGCTGTACCCATGGTTCCTACGCCACTGGATGCTATGGATTATTGCTTTTTGGCAAATTGAGTTCACATCCCCTTACGAAAAATAAATGCATAATAAATTATATAAAAGTCATGTATAAATTATGCAAAAAATTGGACATTCATAAAAAATAACTTTTTAACGTTTTTACCGGAAAAGTTTTTTTCATCCTTCAATATAATTATCCATAAATAAGTATGCATAAAATGGAAAAAAAGTAGAATAACCATAATATTTACTAATATTCCTGATTTATGATTTAAAAAAATTATATGGATAAATTAACGAAAAATAATGGATATCCAGATTTTCATGATTAAAAAAATTATGCATGTAATTTTGTAAAAGTTATGCTTAAGTTCAGATTTTGTTGCTTATAAAAATACAAGCATTATCTTTTGCAAGAATTACGCATGTCCAAATTTTTGTGTTAATAGTAATAAAATAATACATTTTTTATGTGAATTTTTTGCATCTATTTTACTAAAATTTTGTGCACTTTTTGCCTCACTCTTCGTACGGGTCATTTTCTTTAGTCTTGTCTGCCACTGTTTTCAGTACTTTTAAAAACGAATGTACCTTTTCTTTTCTTTCTAGGTTAAATCGTTTTAAATTTTAAGTCTTAAGAGTTTGAAGGCGTGCGCTCTCCTGCAACCAGAGCTTTTACTTTAAATTTTACAGTTCAGTTCACTGTTATGATTGAAATGCTACGAATGTAGAAATAATATCGCATAATTTGATGTTTTTTTTGCATGACAGTGAACCGTACTCTTACATCCCACAGATTGAATTTCATTGGTTTTCCATTTTTATTAATTCATTAACTTTTTTTTTTCCTTCACAGTCATCCGACGCTTACCGGCTGATGTTTTCGGGGGTTGCTCGGGTTCTTTCGTTTTATATCGTTTCATATATTATGGCCAACTGCGGGGTTGTCCTCGGTTCGGTTCGGTTCGGTTCGGTAGATTCAAAGTCTCGTCGTTTTATTTTAAGTATTATATTTTAAATTTTAATTTAAATAACAGTAGTTTTTTGGTGCGCGGTTAGGCAGTTCTTCGTATATGATGCAACCCTCGATAAAGCACGTTTTTGCACGTCTTAAAGCCACATTACAGCTCCATCCTAACATCAATCGACATTTTGCTTATTTATCAGGGATCGCCAAGATGGGTGAGTTCTTTAAAACGTTTTTTCTACTCATTTCGTATAGAAGTGTGGGTGACTTAATTACACTACTTATAGTTTGAGCTTCTGTAGAAACTCTCAAATGTTAAACGAATTAAAAAGCTTTGTGACGTTAATAGAAAGGATGCTTTGACGGTTCGCCATTGTCTTACGTATCATAGTTTTGAGTAAGAAGTTGTTGCAATACTCCTAACCTGTGAGTTGACCTGCCAAATATTATTTCATATTTTGGCCGACTTGGGTAGCTCTTGCTCGGGAAATCGATTTTTTTAAAAAAAATATCTTCATTTTTCGACGATATGATTGTTACTTAAGGTGGAATACCAGGCACAAGTGAGTCAAATCAGGTCCTTGTAAAATACAATTTAAATTCACCCGTTAAGTAAATTTATCTTATTTACAAATTAATTTAAGACTTTCCTTTTTTTTAAATAAGTAATAGTATCATTTATTTATTTATATTTACGTTTACAATTTTTCGATATAAGATGCTCAACTGAGCATCCTTTTAAAAACAGTTATTAGGTTGGTAACAAAACGGAAAATAAGAAAATGGCAAAAAGTTTACAAAAAAAGCATCTTATATCGAAAAATTGTAAACGTACATATAAAATAAATAAATTATACTACTTATTAAAAAAAAGGAAAAGTCTTAAATTAATTTTTAACAAAGATAAATTTACTTAACGGGTAAATTTAATTTTTATTTTCAAAGGACCTGATTTGACTCACAAGTGCCTGGTATTCCACCTTAAAGCTTGGGAGTAGAAAACTTAGCGGATCTGGTCGAAATTAGAAGCTCCTTAATGGGTGGAACTAGGGTTAGGGTTGACCCGCCAAATATTATTTCATATTTTACCATATCAATTTGTAAATATGAAATTTTCAAATTATTTTACTACGGGCGCTCTACGTTTTTTTTTTTTGAAACTTGCAAATGAATACCAACAACAGACAATAAATTGTTGTACAGAGATCTAGATCCGTAAATCCAGGTCAGTAAGCAGACCTTTTTTTGTCCCGTCCGTCACATATGGATAATGCTCTTTGTTAGGATAGACCAACTTTGACCCTTTTAACACAGCTTTTAAGTGTTTCATCTACCTTACCTTCAACCTGTTTAACTGCCTAGTCATTTTTTGTTGATCGTCTTTAAATTTTGAGTTATCTGCTCATGTAACCGAAAATAACGAATAT
The DNA here is from genome assembly GCA_037577465.1 of Liposcelis bostrychophila. Taxonomy (NCBI): domain Eukaryota; kingdom Metazoa; phylum Arthropoda; class Insecta; order Psocodea; family Liposcelididae; genus Liposcelis; species Liposcelis bostrychophila. The sequence continues at coordinate 26,315,037 of CM075211.1, read as the reverse complement.
ACTTTCCGATATTTAGCTTACAAAATTGAATATACTTTCCGTTATTCCAGCCGTTTACAACATTGAGTTAAGTTATTTTCGCTAAAACTAATAAAATTATTACAATTAATAGATTTACAATTTACAATTTACAGTATTGTACAGTTAATACTAGTTGCAATGCTTAAACTAGACTTTGAACTTAATATAAGATTGTACGAATGTACAATGCACGTCACTGAACGTTCATACAATTTACAATACCAGACATGAGAAACAAGATTATCTATACTTTTCGACAATTTTTGAGCGTAAAATGACCTCGGATCTTTTTTACATATCGCTTAACCGCTTCTAAACACTCCAGCAGATAGCTCTCCAAACTCCTCTGTTATTTAAAATCACGCGTTTTCTTTTTTAATTTTTTTTTTCTTTTTAAGTTATAAAAGACCGTACCCGGCCGTAAATTTTTGTTAAATAGAAATAAATAATTAAATAAATAAATAAATAAATAAATAAATTAAGAAGATTATTGGCGGGATTGGATCTATATATTTCGAAAAAGCGACGATGTTTATCGTGTGCTACGAAATATTAACAAAGAAAATCATAATAATAATCAATATATAATCTTATACGTATAAAAATCGCCAATAATCTTTATAATAAAATTATGGATCACCAAACTTACAATCAAATAAATAAATAATTGTAAAGATATAAAGGCTAAACGATTCATGCAAGATCAAACCTGAGAAAGAATTCGTGCCAAGTTTTTTGAAGTGAAACTTCTTATGGCGGGGGTCAGACCCGTAACGCGTTTGTAAGCGTGATAATTTTAATAAATATTAATTTTTGATATGAATAAATAAAATAAAATATGAATTTTGACTAATTTCTTTCAACTTTTGACCTTTTTTTTTTCAAAAATTGTAAGTTTTTACTTTTTAATTTTTACTTCGAAATATTTTTTAAAATTATCACGCAAAATTATCCTTAATTTTCAAGAAAGTAAAATTTTTTCGATCATTTTAATATTAAAATTCTTCTCCATTATGGTCCTAAATTAATTTTACAAAATTAATTTTGTAAAATTCATTCCACCCCATAAAACTTTTCATCGTGTTGTAATGTCCACAAGCCCCAAACCGTCTTTTTTTAGCCTTTTCCCCTTTTCCATCCAAAATTAGGAAAACTGCTAGATCATCCAGATTTACATGCTGTTCTGTAATGGCTAGTTTTGGTCCGCCTGAGGAATAAATCCTCATACTCTCTGATTTCGGAGAGCGTTCCCCTATCCGCCACCTGGGGAGGCGCCCGATGGGGGACTAGCCAAAAACCCCACACGGGTTGGGGGGAAAACTCGGAGACCGCGCCCGACCGAGTTGTCCCCCCAAGCCAGCTTCCAAGGATCACATCCTCCTAACGGCACAAGTCACCAACCCCGAACAGATCGACATAAAAATGACGTCCTTTTCACATCGATCTGCACGACATTGGATCCGCATGACGTAAGGAGGACTTTACTCCTCTAGCTGACAACTTAAAACTAATATAATACCTATAACTAATACAATAACTAAAACTAATACAATAACTAAAACTAATACAATAACTAAAACTAATACAGTAACTAAAGCTAATAAAATTAATACAACTAAGCTTAAACTAAATATGATTTAAGATTGTACAAATGTACAATGTACGGCATTGGACGTTCATACAATTTACAATACCCAACATTAGAGACAAGATTGTCGAGATACTATTCGACAACCTTTACGCGAAAATTAAATTCAATTCTTTTTTTTTTTTTTTTTTTTTTTTTTTTATTTCGTTTAACCGCTTTTTTAAAAAAATGGTAATCGACAGCTTTTTCAAACTATAATAGGCTGTCTTTTAAAGTCCCGTTTTTTTTTTTTTTTTTTTTTTGTTTTTGTTTTATTTAATTTAATTTTTTTTTTTTTTTTTAATTAAAAAAGTGTAGGAGAGGAATAGAAATAAAAAGAAAAATAATAATAAAAAAGCAATAGAAAAATTGGAAATAAGAAAAGAAGAAAAGGTAAAACCTCATAACCCAAATCCATGCCAAACCATACCCATACCATAACATCCACATCCATACATACCTATACCATAGCTATGCCCAACCCATTGCCCAAACTCAACCTCGTTGTTGAAGCTTTTGGACTGCGTTGCGGCTGTGACGATTCCTCTGGTTGCGATGATTCCTCTGACTGCTACTGTGAAAACTGAAACAAAAAAAAACAAAAAAAAAAAAAGACGATTAAAAAAGGGGAGGGGGGTTGGAGACCCTCACAATGGAGTTTATCTCCCGCGGTATGATTGAAATAAAAAAATTAATTATTTTAAATTGTAATGTTATTATTATTACTATTTTTGTTTTTAAATTAATAGTTTGAGATTATAAAAAAAAAATGCAAAAATGCAAAAAAAATTCGGATTTCCAGGCGTAAAAGGTTAAGACCTTCCGCATTGGCCCGGCGGTCTAGGGAACCATGCCATCAGAGCTCGCCGGAGACCTATCGGCTTTAACTCTACATATGTACAGTTAAGGCTTGCGGTGCGCCAATAACCTCGGACACCCAGTCATCCGAAAGAAAACCCTGGAGACTCTCACTATGGAGCTTATCTCCCGCGCCATGCATGTTCGAATCGAATAGGATAAACAGCCTAATAAAACTCTGCAGCTCCAAGAGAGGAGCTGACTCCTAACGTAACGATTTGCGGGGGAACTTAACACTAAACCCTTAACACTAATACCACAAGGCCAGTCGCTGGGTCGATACCTAGGCCTTCTACGATGGGAGACCAAACCTCCTGGTTTGCCTCCAAGCCGGACCGATAGTAGTAAATTTAAAAAAAAAAAAAAAAAAAATTATATACCGTATTTAAAATTTAATAATTAAATTATTTTTAAAAAAATAAAATAAAAACCGAACACTATTTTATTTAAATTAAATAATGCATGAGCTAAAAAAATTATTTATTAAAATAAAAAAAATGCACTCACGGACACCGGCGAAAAAAACCGATCCGACTCCATCGGAGGCTGAAGTCGGAATGACCGTACTGCTCTGGTACCGAAAAACACTTGGCGCCGACTGGTCTGCGCATGCGTCATGATGACGTGAACAGGTTTCCAAAATGGCGATTAATATATTTTTAGTGGATATTTGTGTTAATTGAAAATTTTACTATATATTTTTTCCTGTTCTTTTTTGAATTTTTTCAAGTAAAAAAAATGTAAATTCAATTTTTGGTGAAAAATTGGCTCTTATTTCGAAAATTGTATAGATTTTTTCTGCAGGATAAGCTTAATACAGAACAACGAGTTTTGGAGAGCCGTGGAGTTACGTGGGTTTTTTGTCATTGGCTGCATAAAATAATGGAATTATTTAAATTGTAAGAAAGTTCTTTCGATCCGATTGTCATTTTCGAATGAAACGGTGCCAGGGCCGAACTTTTCAGTAGGCAAAATAGGCAACTGAGAATGAGCCGTAAAGCAAAAAATGTCCCAAATAGGCGAGAAATGGAAAAGGGGTTGATTGAACACAAAGTGCCTGATCTTAAATTAAGGAAGTATATCAATTTTTACTTTAGTAACTATTATTTTTAAAAAAATTACTCTCTTGATTATAAATATTTGACTGCCCCTTTAATAAATTATCACCGACCAAGCCCTTTTTCGTACTGCATTTTAATTTTTTTATTTTCCAAAATTGCCTTTTTATACTGGCCGTTTTTGACCAAAAAATGCTCCCTGTTTAATTTAAATAGACTGTCCAATAAATGGAAACCTTTAGCTGAGGGATGCTGTAATTTCGATTAACTACCCTAAAATATTTGAATTGTCTATGGCAATGTACTGCATCTTTAGTGGGTATAAATTTCAAGGCTTATTAAATTCCAAAATTAATTATAATTTTTATTTTTTTTATTTTTTTACAGAGCAATACTTCCGGAAGTGGAGAGATTTTGGTGCTCGGTTTTGTCTTCTTTCAAATAAGGTAAGGGACTTTTTTTTTTTTTTTTTTTTTGCCCTTTATCAGCCCATTGCTATTGGGTAATATTATTTTGATGGTAAAAATAACAATAAGTCTCACAACTCGTACATTGCATATGAATAGGTGGCACTAAGGGAAAAAAGTGTATAACTTTTGGGCCAAAATCCGTTCGCATATACCAGAACATTTGAAATAAATTACTTGTTTGACTTATGGCAGGGGGATGTTTCCATATTGATTTCACGAAAAAAAATTTCTATGAGAGTTAAAACTAGAAGGAATCTTCCTAAACCACAATTTATCAGTTTTTTTTTCAAAGATTTTGCGTAACGACAGTGGTGTCGCTATCTGACGGCGGCCATCGGTACCATTTCCGAAACAAAGTGAGTAACGTCCGCCATGTTTGTGTGTTTCGGGTTCATCGGTTTCGGGAAGGAAATGCTTAATTATTTAGCTGTAAATACGTGTTGTTTAAGTTATTAGTTTACAAAAAACATGAATCATAGGTGTATAAATGTTGCATTATGGTTTGATGTAAAAAATGTGTAGTTTTGAGACCTCCTCGTGGAAATATCCGAGTCGTCACTTGTTCGGACTGGTTAGCATTGGTTCGGTGTGAAAATGGCAGCCTATTCCCATGCTGGAAATTACAGGTAGCATAGAAATGAGATGTTTATAATTAGAAGGAAAAGGACAGGGATCAGAAATCCAGATAAAATCATATTGGTAAGCTTATAACCATGCCAGTTTATATTCCATCATTTTTTTGATTCGATTCAGGAGTAATGTTTGAAAAACATTTTAAATCAATTTGTTGAATTATTTTAAGCAGCATATAAATGTTTTTGAGAAGTAGAATCTTTTAGGTGAGGTTAGTGAAATGTGAGACAAGATGCAAGATGCATGCAGGTGTTGCATCAATTAATGGTAGATTGCCATGAGGATTGTTTTAAAAATTTAATGATTGTCCCGTTCTTGTGTCATTAAACTTGGCTGAAAAATTAATTTTGCAGGTTTGGATGTAGGCCTGGAAATGATTTTTTTTTTTTTTCCATTTAGAAAAAATACGAAAACATGAAAATAAATTATTAATATGTTATTTAGATCTACGAGTGAAGTGCTTGTGTCACTGAAGCTTAATCGTCATTACTTAGTAGAACCTGTCTTAGTTAGTAAGGATGTAGAAACATTGTATTTGCAACATGTACATACTGCTGTTGCAAGCGATTTTATTTTATGCTGTTATGTCCATTCTGGAATTGACTGTGTGTTTACAAAAGTTGAAAATAAGAGGGAAATGCCAGCCCAATAGGGACATATGCCAAAATTGCTTCAAATAACAGAATTTATTTTTCTTTAATTTTGACAACATCAAGTTATCAAACTTTGGCCTAAATTTTTGTTTGTTCTGATTATTCGTCTCATTATTTTCTTGTCTTCTGATAATTCTCCTACAGTGCCTCTATGAGGAATCGAAATGTGAAGGAATTGTCAGGAGCCAGAAAGAAAATTTTTTTTTTAAATGACAAACGAAAACTTTGACCGAAGTTCGATAACCTGGTAATGTCAACATAATAGAAATAACAAATGATACATGTATGAACGTGTTAAGAAAACTGAGGATTAAAAAAAAAAAAAAGATTATCGAGGATTAAAAAGACGAGAGATGAAAATTCGATAAAGAAAGACAAAAAAAGTCGCGTCGTTTCGGTGGAACGCATTCATGTCAAGTGAGCTGAGTTTTCGTTTTGATACGAGAGAAACGTTAGTCGTAACGGAACTTGCGTCTAGTGTAAACGGAGTTCAACGGTTGTTTTACCTTTTTTTTTGTCTTTTCAATATTTACGCGTGTTACGTAATTTTGGAAACAATGCCATACGAAAATATTAAATTTATTAAACTTTTGGACTTTAATGAGGATATTTATACAAACGTCAGAATTATTTTTCGTCGACTCAATTAGGTTAGTTTTTTTTTTTTTTCTCGATTTTTTGGAGATTGTCAATATTTACAAGACCGAATGCAACAAATTTCGATGTTTGTTTAAAAAAAAATAAACTTGAAAAAAAAAAAAAAAAAAAAAATCAAATCTTTTTTTTATATATTGTTTATATCTTGTTGAAAACTGTCGAACCCTTTTCAGTTTTTTTTTCTACTTCTAACAATATTAAATAAAAAAAAAACACTAGACAGGTTTTCATTCTTGTTTGTTTTTCCAAGAGGCATTTCCACAGATTAAATTACAAAGTTTTTAAGATTTTTGCTGTTTGAAAACTTCCGTCGAATTAATTATTTAGAATTTGAAAGGTTTTGGTGTCACGTCTCTTGTCAAATTATCCTATTTTCAAAAAAAATTAAAACTTCTAACTTCTTTTCCTATTTTTTTTTTTACAACGGTAGCTTTATCAGGAAAAAAAATGATAAAAATGATGATTCAAATTTTTTTTTATAAATTTAATCCGCCGACTTACATTTTTAATTCCTTGTGAAGATAAAAACTGTAGTAACAGGATGGGAGTGAAAATTTTTTTATTTCAATTAAATTTCCTCTTTTATCGCCTCAAAAGTATATTATTATTTTTTATGGTTAATGATTTTTTTTTGGGGGGGGGGGGGGCGGCGAAATAACGTCGTCATTATGGAAAATTTTCCCCAACCTCGAAAAGTTGGAAACGGGTTTTTAGGGATTATCCTTCCTGTGCCATTATTTGAAAAAGGTCGACCTTTTAGTTGTTATCTGTTTGTTAGCACTTTTATTGTGATAGTCGGTGACGATGATTTTCGTTTTCACAATTCCGTGACATTATATTTCAAAACTGATTTTGGAAATCCCAACTTAACATGGGATCCTTTGAATTAACCTCGAGTTTTCGCTTTAGGGAGGGAGAAAAAAAAAAAAAAACGTAAAATCTACACACGTGTGAGAAAAGGTAAAACTTTGATCAAGTCATTGGGACCTTTGACTGTGATTGTTTCAGAGCAAGTCAGTGCAGGTTTTTTTTTTGTCCTATAGTGTGGAAGGAAGTTAACTTTTGGGATTCAAGGCAGTGTGATGATAATAATCATTTATTATTTATTTTCCAACATTATATAATCATTTATGTTATTATAAATATTCGTCAATGTAAATAATAGTAGGACTAGTAAAAAAAAAAAAAATAAATAAATCAACAAGATTAAACAAGATTGAACAAGATTTGACAAAGCTACGGCTTTGAGTCAGAGAAGAAATAACGGTTAATTACTTACAAAAAAAAAAAAATAAGTGGAAGACTTACGTTTGAAATTCAGCAACTGTGTAAGGGCATGGGCCGTTTGCTGATCGTCCAAATTGCAAATAATCCAAAAAAAAATATGGGTCATTTGCAAAGTAGTGAATTTGCAAATGATCTAAATTGGTCCAAAGATTTCTGAACCTTTACATACCTTTTTAAATATTCTAGATATACGTATTTGCAAATGTTCCAAAGTTTTTCTATCGTTTGCAAAAATTGCAATGCAATTTTTGCAAACGATATTTGTTTTGGAACATTTGCAATTTGGGCTTTTGCAGAAATGGCGTTTTGCAAATGTTTCAAACCAGTTTTGGATCATTTGCAATATGACCTAAGGCATTTTCTAATAAGATAGGTTTTAGGTTGAAATTTGAATGTTTGGAATTGCTTGCCCCAAGAAAAATTGTGTTAAAAAATTGAGTTATAAAAAACTTAAACTTCGTTATAAAATTTTATATCAAAAATTACTTTCAGTTTTTTTCCAAGTTTTTTTTTATTTTCTTCTAACGCTTCCCAAATTTTTCTATTTCTGTTTTTCTTTATTTTTGAGCCTTTGTCAAATTAAAAATACCAAAAATAAACCGAAAACAAGGAAAAATTTAGAAAATATTATAAGTCCAAATAATTTGTAACTTTAGAACCGATTGCCCCTTTTAAAAATCAGCTGAAAAGTGGTGTAGTAGATAAAGGCGGCTGGTAAGTCGACCACAAGGCTCAGGTTCTATTCCAAAAAATTGTAATTTTTTTTTTTTTTTTCCTCGTGAAAAATGTTTAAAAAAAGAGCCTATAAAGTTCCCATATGCTAAATATAGTACAATTAAAGCATATAATTAATGTATTGCTCAATTAAAAATTTTAATTATACACAGTTAAAAAAAATATGTAAAAATTTAACATAATCACTTGTTAATATCGGTCCACATAAAAACGTCAACACTGGACTGTGAAAAAAATAAAAACATTGAGCGGCCATTAGATCGTCTTTTATTTTTCGTCATTTGTTTTAGTCAACACAGCAAATTTGTTCTTTTTTAACATAGAAAACGTAACATGCTAAGTATGTACACAGTAAAAAATTTTATGTTAAAATTGACACAAATTGTATGTCAAAATCGGTCTACATAAATATTTTGTTAAGAAAAATAACACAATTGTTTTGTTTAATGTTCTGCGTCCATTAACGATTGTCATTTTTTTGCTGTTTACATACAAGTTTTGTTGATTTTTTAACATAATAACTTAACATAGACTTTATGTAGACCGTTTTTAACATATTTACATAATATTTTTTACTGTGTAGACCCTTTTCTACATAATTACATATTTTTTTTTTACTGTGTAAAAATTTATAAATAGTTATGAAATTTTATAACACAATTTTTCTTTTCCTGGGTTGGATTATTAGGGAGCAATGAAAGGCTTAAATATCAGGAATAGTTAGGATTTTGAGCTCTATGAAAATGTTTTTTGCACTCTTCTCGATATGAGAACCTGCATATTATTCGATGTGTTCGATAATCGATTTCGATAATGTTCGATGGCGCTATTTGATCCTTTATTTAAGAAACTTTAACCTAATGATTTAATATAGTAAATTCTGAATCGCACGAAGAAATCTGACATCCCGCAAAAAAAAGTCTTAAATGAGTATATATTAATTTTGTCCCATGTTTAGCTTAAGGGGAAAAATTTTGGAGTAAAAAAGGATCATGTTTGACCAAATATGATTATATTGGATCGCATTTGATCATATTTGGTCAAACATATACATAATGAGTCTCATTTTAAAAACAAGCCAAAGCTTTTGCTTATTTATTTCATAAACTTGACTTGAACAAGTTTATTTAAACTTATAAGTTAAAATAAGGTAAATTAAGTTAAATATTGTTGACTTTTATTTTATTGCTTTTGCTTGTTTTTAAAATATGACTTATTCAATCATGATCAAACGTGACTTCAACATTTTTTCTCCATAAACTAAATATAGGCATACATCACTTTTCAATTTTTTGAAATAATCTTCAGCTAACAAACTTTTGAATTTTAACATAAGCTAAACATGGGCTATAATCAATATATCCTCATACATGATTTTTTTTTCGCGGGAGTGATTCTGAGGAAAATATGATTTATATATTATTTTTGCATCTTTTTCGTATAAGGTAGTTAGTTCAGTTGTTGCACACCTCGTTGAAATCTTTGCTGTCCATCTTGGATTTTGGTTTTTAGTTTCGGATCAAAATTTCCATAAAAACCGATGTTCTATGAGTCATCTCCTGAAATATTAATTTTTTTACGAGAACTACGATTCTTCGCTCTTCACTCCTATTTTTTTTTTTTTTTTTTTTTTGAAAAACTACGAAATTAAAAATAACTCAGATTCCCTCCGGGATTCCGTCCGCATTTTCCCATGCGTTGCAATGCAAAAAAAGAATGGAATTATCTGCAATTAATCTTACTAAAATAATAGAATTTGACATATTTTTGACAAATTGAATTTAGTACATTTATTATTTTCCTGACTTAAACATTCTACTCACAGCGGCGAGCCATCTGCTTCGACCACACGATGGACACATCCTCATTTTTCTTTTTTCCTGTCATCCTCACCCTTCTTAAATTTTTAACCTTGCGATATCGCTCTTCTTTTTTTATATCAAACTTCTCCTCGAGATTAATTATTGACCATCGGTTTTTATTTTCCAAAAGAAAAAAAAAATCAAAGGATTCAATTTTTTTTCGAACTCTTTATCGGCTTTTCTAAAAGTTATAGTTTAACGTCATTCATGTTTAAAAAAAAACATAATATGTCATCTAAAAGTCTTGATCCGATTTAAAATTTTATATAACTAAATATTTTCCTCCTCCTGACAATGATATATGATAAAATATTGTCGTATGATCTCCTCAAAATTTTCCGAGAAAATCCCCTGCTCAAATGCGCAACGATTTTTTTTTCCCTTCTGTTATTTGGGCAAAATAAAAAATCCACTTGACATTTCCTAGACCCTTCCGTAGTTGTTACAGAGGAAAAGCTCATTGATATTCAGATTTAACCTTATCAACTGTTGCAATGATCCTCTTGTAAAAGGTTCAGGTCAAGAGGAATCGACTCTTTCTTCCTTTTGCAGCAGAAATTTTTCGATGATGCCCCCGTACAAAAAGGAGATGCATAAATTATATGAAAATTATGTATAAATTATACAAGAAAGTAGACGTAAATAAAAAAATGCATGAACTTTGTATAAAAAACTAAACTTTTTTTTACCGGAGAAATTGTTTTTCAGCCTTCAATATAATTGTACATAAATTATGCATAAAAAATGCATAATATAAAAAAAATTGAATTGGCATATTTCCAAATTTTCTGCTTTTTGCTCATAATGTACGATGGTAATAGAACTTTCAATTAAATTGAAAGATTTAATAATATGAAAAAAATTAGGGTTGATCTTATTGCCAAAAGGCACCCTTTCCGCTATCAACCGTTTTTAGATTTCGAAATTTGTGATTTTCGGCCCACCTTACTGTACAGACCTATGAGTACTTAGCAGATGGATACGCCAACTGCTTAGTCAAGATAAAAGCTATAGGGAGTAAAATTTGCGCAGAATTGATTGGTGGCTTTCATCCAACAGCAACATGTTTGGGCGCAATTTCACGCCAAACATTTCTGGCGAACATGCTTCAAAAAGCGTCACTGCTTATGTGGGGCTTCCCTTATATGTTGGGGAAAATTTTTGGTGAAAATTTTTGTCAAACATGTTTGCCGGACATGTTTGGCGTGAAATTACGCCCAAAGTTGTCACGCAACATGCTCGGCGTGAATTTCGCGCCTTCGCGATCTTCCCTGTTCTTCTTCGGCTGGTATTGGTTGATTTCGGATTTCGGATTTTTTCTTTTTTCTTAGGAGATTTGGAAAATGTAACGAGTCTGTGAAGTTTTGCTCGATCTTTCTGTGGTGTCTGTGTTTTAGGGAAATCCACCTATGGCTATTTCGCTGTGAAAAGGAGAATCGACTATCGCACATGTCTGGGTTGGTCAGGTTTGTTTATAAGCTAAACATAAGCAAACATGCACTGAGAAAACGCAGGAGTAAATCTAACTAAATATATTAGCGGAAAATCGATTAACTAATAGTATTAGTGAGCCAAACTATTTTTTTAGTTAGACTAACTAATAAGAAATTTTTTTTTTTACTTAAATCAACTAAAAAAATAGTTTGGCCATGTGTTGCGAATCAAAAAGCCCTGGGGTAAATTACAAATCGAGGAAAATTTTGCTTTTGCTTTTTGAAGAAAAGGTCAGGATTTTTACTCAAAAATCTTCAAACAAAATCGACTCTTCTTTTTTTTTTTTTTTAAATTAATATAAAACGACGCAATTGACGTTTTTCCTTTTTTCACAAGGAAAAAATATAAAAAGAAGAAAAAAGAAAGAAAGAAAGAAAGAAGAAAAAAAAATGGGTAATTTTAGGACACTCAAATTTCGCAGATTGAAAGAAACAAAAAAAAAAACGTGGTCAATCAGGGGAAAAATTTATATTCGAAATTTCGCTCGTGACGTTTTTCTCTTTAATTCACTAATATATTTAGTTAGATTTACTCCTGCGTTTTCTCAGTGTGGCCAACCCAGATATGTGCGATAGGCAAGTTTATGCGAATGAACTATTTCGTCGTTGCGCGTTGTAAAGGAGCAATATGAAAAAGAATGTTTATATTTACCTTTCGAAGAAGCATTTGCATATTGCTCCTTTACAACGCGCAACGACGATTTGTTCGATTGATGTCGTTCTTTTTACCGTACAAAACACCGAGGAGTCAATCGACGGATCAACCCAACCAGTCAACCTTGTTACTTTTTCTAAAGCTATTTCTAAGAATATGGTTGGGAGCAATTTAACTATTATGTCTGGGCCGCTTACTGCATCCTGTACTCATTTGTCTGAAGCTCTTCTAGCTGAAAAAAAATGAAATTAATTTTTCATCACTCAGTGCAGAAAACTTATTTTTCCGCACTAGTGCGTTTTAGAAAAACCTTTATTGCGCTGTGCTTTGTGATGAAAAGTAGCTTACAACACAAGAACTGCAAAAGAATTACCCGCCGAGACCTTTTTAAAGCCCTCGCCTTCGGCTCGGGCCTCAAAATCGGCCTCGACGGACAATTTTTTCTTTTGCAGCTCTTGTGTTGTAATATACTATTTTATACTGAACTGGAAGAGAACGCGCGGTCTGATCTTAGTGACTTTAGCAATGATGAGATCTGCCCATGTAAGGGAAAATAACGCATTTCCATTTCGGAATTGGGACGTTCCTTCTATTTTTGACTTACGTAAACAAAAAGTCAATTCCAGAATGGAGATACGTCATTTTCGCTTACATGGGCAGAAATGTAATCGAATGTGAATGTTGTTTTTTATAAAGTAGATATTTTGAAAATGTTAGCAGCCCTCGTTTTACTATTGAAGACTCAGCGGAAAAAAGGATCGTAGTCCATTTTTGAAAGATTGTAGGAGGTAGTGATCGACTGTTGCCATAAATTCTAAAAAATTAATAAAATGTGTGGAAAGAAGCCAGACGTCAGAAATGGGATAGGGGCGCAATTTCAGGCCAAACGTGTTGGGTGAACATGTTTGTGGTTGATAAAAAGTGGTGAACATGTTAGACAAACATTTCATCGAACATTTTCTCCGACAAGTTAGGGAAGCTCTACATAAGCAGTAACGGTTTTTTAAGCATGTTATTTGAAAATGTTTGTCCATAATGTTCGCCGAACATGTTTGCCACTTGCATCAAACATAAACATTTTCACCCAACATGCTTAAAACATAAGCGTCACTGCTTTATGCCCTCGCCCCCACTGCCTTTCTTCAAAACATTTTCACTGCTCGGTGAAAATGTTTGTCAAACATGTTTGCCTTGCCGAACATGTTCACCCAGCATGTTCAACGAACAAATTCGTGTTGGATAAAAATGGCGGACATGTTCGGTAAACATATTGGACAAACGTTTTTCACTAGAAATTTTCTTTTATATTGGGGACGCTCTGCATAAGCAATGAAACATTTTTGAACATGTTCGGTGAAAATGTTATTAACATGTTAAGTGAACACGTTCACCAAACATTTTTGTCACTTTTCATTCAAGTCGAACATGTTCACCCACCATGTTTGGCGTGAAATTGCGCCTTATGTTTATTTTTATTTTAGAAATATTACACTGCAATTTTAAAAAAATGGTCTAAACAAATTTAAGCCAGTTTTCGGGAGAGTTTCGGGATTGAAAATTTTGGGGAAGACAATGAGTAGGGTGGATCGAAAAACACGAATTTTTTAATTCGAAAATGCCACAGCGCGGAAAAATTGCATTTTAGCACCTTAACCCCAATTTTTTTCAGATTTTTTGGAGGCCGATTTCTGCTGCCCCCAGAGACCTAAAGTTTTTCAAAGTCTCATAAGGGCCGGCAAAATTAGAGCCGTATTTTGGTGCGAAAGAGTTCATTTTCTATCGGAAATTTTCCGGAAATTTTAAAAATGATGACGGTTTTACAGAAATTGCGTAAATTGACGAATCATACTAAGTCCATAGTTTTGCTCATATTTTGATCTTTAGCTCAAAAACTGAAGCTTGGTCCTTAATGAGAATATTTCAAAATTAAGGCCGCACATGGCACGCTTTTCCTTGATTTAAAAAATCAGATAAAATTCAGGGTTTATCACTACCCTAAAATTAAAATTTTGTGGGGTGAGGGTCTTGAATTACGAAAAGTCGCAAAACAAGGGCACCCTACTGAAGAACGAATTTTGAAATTTTATGGAAATGTATTCTTCCTATGAGCTCGTGGTATCACACTTGAGAGAACTCACCAAGAGTCCAGTTTAAGTCCATAAATCCAAATTTCGCAACAACTTGGAATATTTTTGTTGATTACTTCAGAGGTGATATTTCTTTGCGTTTGCTTATCTTTTCATCCCATCATTTCAAAAGATGATAACTTGTTATTCAAAAAAGTACCTTAATTGCGTAACAAAAAAGAAAAAAAAAACTTTTCCATTTCCAAATGGTTCTAAAAACAAATCTTGATGGTTTTTATTTTTTTTTTCCCCTCCGATTTTTTTTTTTAAACAAAACTTTTCTTTTTTTTTTTTTACTTGTTAAAATCCCTAAGGTTTAATTTTTACCGATATAACTTTTTTTTCTTTTGTTTTTTCCCCCCGAATCTGGATTCACACCTTTCATAAATAAAAGTCTTTCTATTTTTTTTTTTTTTTTTTACTTTATTTTCCATTTAACTGTTTTTAATCAAGTCGGCTTAAGACAAGAAAAAAAAAAAAAAAAAAGAAATGAATTTCTTTTTGGATGCTGCTTCGGGGAAAAATAAAAACAAAAAAAAAGTTGGATTTTTCGTAAAATAAAGTAAAAAATCATCCTGTTTTTTTTTCCCTTGTCCCTTTTTTTTCTTGGAATTATATTAATGTTTCGTCTTTCCTTTTTTTTCTTTATTCTGCGGCTACCGTGTTTGCGGTCAGTTTCCGCAACAGAAAGAAAAAAAAAATTGTCATAATCTTTTTGCGTGGCTGAACAAGTAAAGGAACACGAAAATTAATTGTCCGTATTGTGAATAGTATTTTAATGTCGTCCTCCATTATTTTTTGCCTTATCACAATTCTCTCCTTTTGACAAAAAAAATATACCGCTATAGATCTTGTAATTTGAAAACTTTTGAATTTAAATCATTACGTTTCAAGTGAGCGGAAAATAAGTTATAATTTTGATAATATACTTTTCTTACTTTCTAAGAATATACTTTTTTACTATTGATTGCTTTTGGTTTTGTCTAATGTATAGCAGTCGTTCTGATTCGATTTTGGCATACATATCCACCCTAAATTGATTAGTGGGTTGTTTAAATTTTAATAAGTAATTCATTTCATCTTTCCTAAGCATCAGTCTGTACGCGTAGAATTCAATTGCCAAAGCTTTCTTTTTTTCCTCTCGTGATAGGCTTTGGTTTTCGGATCTTTGGCTAAATATTATACGCGTCTTCTCCGTAGGGAAGTAGTAACGGGTATTACAAAGGATCATATGATCGATGTATTTCGGATATTCAATGTAATTCATCATCTCTTGAGTTAATGACTATGTTTCTCCGTTCGATTTCTTGTCACGTTTTTCGCCACTTCTCTTCGATTTCTCTTCGAGGATTCGATTAGATAAAATAAAATTTTTGTTCCGAAAATTGCCGTCGACCCTTTCGAGGGCGCCACTGTCGAATTCTCAAAACACCGTATCTCGGTAACGTTGAGAGATAGAAGCCTAGTTCTTCAGACATCCCTATTCCAGCTTTAAAAATTCTATCGGAAACCGCCAAAAACAAATTTCTTTTAAGTTTTTATTTTTAATATTGATCCTAATTATTAAATATTCAAATATTTTCTTGGGAAATGGATCAGATATAGAAAGCCTTGCAATACTCAAGGCAGAAAATAACAAACCAACATCAATTAAAATATTAGTCGAAGCGGCGAAAGATGGATTCGAACCACCGACCTTCCGTTTTCATGACGGCTGAAAAATTTCCTTTAAGATCCGATTTTGAACTCAAAAAATCTTTTAAACACAAAAACTTAGAAAATTTTTTTTCTTTCCCCCCACCGATTATCCACGATGCCAGCGCCACACGTTGGCCGCGTCAAAACCGTGTCCCGCATATTATACATTGAGCGAACATTCTGACTTCAATCTTCAAAAAATGTAAAAATCTAATTGCCACTTTTCTAAAAATCAAAAGAACTTACCATCTTATTTTTGAAATACTGGAATGATTATTTATTGCATCGAGTCAGCAGCTTCCTTAAAAATTGCAACGATCAACTTTGCATTATCTGCACTGTTCTTAAAATCATATACTTCTACGCATAGGGTAAAAACCTCTTTTAGGTAAGAGTTTATTTTTATTAATTATATACATTTATTTACATCATTGGTTTTACAAGCCCAGGGCGAAGTTGATCCTCTGACTTGGACCTTTGAAAGGTCATAATTTCCTTTAGTATTTTTTTTAAATGGCATTAATAATACCGTAGATTGGGTTGAAGTTGAAAGGAATTTCAAAAAAAAATTCTAGGTTTATTTTAGGCACTAAAAATAAAATTTTTTACTTCAGTATCCCAAAAACAATATCCACTTAATGAAATAAAAAAATTTTATTTTTAGTGCCTAAAATAAACCTAGAATTTTGTTTTGAATTTCCTTTCAACTTCACCCCAATCTACGGTAATTAAAATTTTTCATTTTAAACGGACAGGACAAAGTCTAACGTGTTTGGAACAATTTTGGGCCTCGAATTTTAAAGTTGACTATTAAATTCCTTTTTTCCTAAAAAAAAAAAAAAAAAAAAAAAAAAAAAGGCGCAATGTTTGCGCCCCCAATGGGCGCAATTTCACGCCAAACATGTTCGGCGAACATGTTCGGCAAACATGTTGGACAAACATTTTCACCAAACATTTTTTCCAACATGCAGGGGAATCTCCACATAAGCAATGACGCTTTTTTAAGCATGTTTGGTGAAAATGTTTGTCCGAAATGTTCGCCGAACATGTTCGGCACTTTTGTCAAACACAAACATTTTCACCAAACATGCTTAAAAAAGCGTCACTGCTTACGTGGAGCTTCCCCTGCATGTTGGGGAAAATGTTTGGTGAAAATGTTTGTCCAACATGTTTGCCAAACATGTTTGGCGTGAAATTGCGCCCATTCAGAGCCAGTATTTTTAAGCGCAGTAAAAAATCCATCATTTTTTTTATTTTTGACGTAACTGAAATAAATTCAAGTGTTTTAGAATGTCAGATATGGAGTTTTGAGGTTATTTTTTTATTTTTATTTTTATTTTTTTTAAAAGTAAATTCTGTACCTCAGTGCAGAATAGCACCAAGTCCAGTCAAGGATTGCAACTTCTTATTTCAAACCCACTTTACAAAAGGTATACAGGTTCAAAGGTTGGCAGTGCTGATTTTATGCCTTTTGCTACCAAGTTTATTTCGTTAACAAAGCTGAAATGTTAACTGGCAATAGACATTAATTTGAGTTGGCAACGCTTGTATGCTTTGTATAGTCAGGTTTGAAATTAGAAGTTGCAATCCTTGAATGGACTTGGTGCCGTTCTGCACTGAGTTACAGAATTGCATTCCGGCCAATTATGCCGCGTCGCCACAAAATCATAAAAACCACTCTCTACTTGGTATAAACATTAGGGTGGTTTGAAAATCAATTTTTTTGGGATTTCAAAATTTCTGTATTGATAGAAGTTTCTTCATGAGAAGAATATTAGCCTTAAATTTTTCCAAATTTTTTGATGATATGTCAAAGGGAGGCGGTAAATAAAATAAATAAACGGCACTTAAACCTACCGAATATATATTATATGAACTCAAAAATGTACATGATTGCAACGAAGTATCAACCGAGACTGGTGGAGGAGCTGTAACTTGAGCTCCGGCTGGAAGGAGAATTGGAGCTTGTAGTCGTGCTGGTGGGGGAGCTGCAATTTGCCCTTCATACCATTGAAGGGCATCTTGAGGTGTCGCATTGGCCTTGAAATTTTCAAAAAGCCATATAAAAGCTACAGATAACATTTTTTTTTTTTTTTTGCATAAAAGACCATCGATTCCAATTGGAAATTTTGCGTAGATTACGAATTTGAGGTCGAAAATTTGTTTTGATCCACGGTTTTTGAGCCACAGGCAAAAGCGATAGCGAGGTTTTCAGAGCTCTTAAATACGGCCTGTAGCTCAGAAACCATGTACCAAAACTAATTTTCGACTTCAAATTCGTAATCTACGCAAAATTTCCGCCACGAGTAACGGAAAACTTTTCACTAAAACGATTTCACTAAAATGAGGAAGTTTCCTTTAGTATCTGAAGACGATGAACACGCGATTCCGGGAATTTGCGGTTCCTAGGATGGTGAGGAAGAATGTCTAAGGATGGAGGAAAGGGGTCCAAGGGTTGACGACGTCCTTTCCACTTTTACTCGGCTGTTACAAAAAACGTCGGTGAAAATCAATTCCGTGCGTCGGAGGTGAACTAACGTATCTCCATCGTAAATATAATTGGAGATAGTGTGTTTTGACTGTTTGTGAAAATGAAAACTTACTAGTTTACGCGCTCATGTTGGCGTCACTTGCGGTCACGTGACACTTTTAAGAAATGTCGAAACAGACTGTCTCCAATCTTATTTACGAGGGAGATACGTTAGTTCACCTCCAACGCACGGAATTAACAAGAAACATTTTTTTAATAAAAAATTACAATTTCTTCAACAAGAGTTTGTTTTTCTCACAGCTTCAAAATGAACTAATTCTTCAACAAGAGCTTAACGCTGAACGCTTAAAAATTTCTTCAATACAAAATAAATTTTAAAAAATAGCCGAGTATAAGCTGTACATTATAAGGTGCCGGTTAAATACCGGGTTGACGAATTTTTTTTTGGGCCATCCCCCAAATCGATTCCAAAAAATCCAAAAAGTCGAAATCTAAAATATATTTTTTTTTTTTTATCTCAACCGGAGCCCGTGCTATAAGGCACTTGTTTTTTTCCCATATAAAAAGCACAGTGGAGTGTAATAATTTCGGATTTATTTGTTTTCCGGCGGTTATAATGACCCAAAAAATTTGATTTTCTGCATACACAATCCTTAGATGTGTAGCTACCTCCGTATTTTTTCCCATCGCCCCAGAACAATGTTTCCGCCCCCCGGAGGGGTGCGGATTTTGCAAATTTTGCGGATTTAAACAAATTTTGCCCCTTCTGGTGGGCGGAAACATTGTTTTGGGGGGATCGGGAAAAATATGGAGGTAGCTAAATATCTAAGGAGCGTGTATGTAGAAAATCAAATTTTTCGGGTCGTCGGGAAAAAAATAAATTCGAAAAATTGACATTTTACCGTGCTTTTTATATGGGAAAAAACAAGTGCCTTGGGGCACGGGTTCCGGTTGAAATTTAAAAAAAATATATTTTAGATCTCGACTTTTTGAATGATCTGTAATCGATTTGGGGGATGGCCCGAAAAAAATTCGTCAACACGGTATCCTAATATTTAAGTTATATACAGTATTAGCTAAATATAAGCGAAATAAAAAGCTGTACTTCTGATAAAATTTCGCTATTTTATTTTATTTCCTTAAGGTGACGCAAGAGTAATTCATTTTTTTTTATCACCCTATACTTCGAGAAACGCTCATATTAACGGTTTAGAGCCAGATATCCAAATTCTTCTTCCGAGCAACAATTCTTATCAATCATATGCACTTTCATGAAAAATTCCATACATGATAAATTCCAGGATAAATTCCCGGGAATTTACAGTTGATCAAGCTTTCCCAAAAACGCACTGGATGGAATTTTTCATTAAGGTACCTAAGATAGAAAATAATTGTTGCTCGGAAGCGGAATTTTGGTATCTAGCACCAGAAAGATGATATTAGTGTTTTTCGAAGTATAGGGTGTTCAAAAAAAATGAATAGCTCCTGCATCACCTTAATTGGAAATTAAATTTTATTAAATTAAATTTTAAGTAAGCTGAATCTTGAACAAGATCTTGACGCTTTTACATTGTATATTATTTTTTAAATGTGCTATTTCCTCAACAGGAAGCACGCTTAAATTAAGAAGGAAGAATTTGGGCCGTTCTACCATAGACTGTGAGTGTAAAATTGTCTTTTCTTGCCTCTTACTACCAGGTAACCATCATATCTGCTGACCGCATTTTTTTTTATAACCCTGAACCGCGAGGGTTTTAGCGCGCCAAAATTTCACAGCGGTTGATAGGAATCGATGGTCTTTTTTTCCCTTATGTGGGCTTTTTGGAAATTTCAAGGCTAATGCAACACCTCTAGATTTTATTTACTTATTTATTTATTTATTTTTTTTTTTCATTCTAAAAATGCCGTTCGTAAAATTAGAAAAAAATTCAGGGCCGTGACTAGAAAAAAACATTTTCCGGTATAGGAGTTTTAAAATTCCAAAAAAGTTCATTTTCGAATTACCTTTATAAACATTTGGCACTCATTTCACCCATACAAATGTCTCCTTCCGATTAACAAAAAGTTTTTTAATTTTTTGAATCCCTCAATTTCCAATTGAGACAATTCTGCCGTGGTAAGCGAAATGGGCGTATGTCCATTTTCTACAAAAATCGAGATTCTTATATCGTTGAAATCCTCATTGATTGCTCTATCCGTGTAACCATCTAATTTTTCGGTCCGAGAAAAAGATAAGCTGATTTTTTACGAATTAAAATTTAACAAAATATAAACAAATTTTTGCATGAAATGGTTTAAGTTGGTAGCAGCCATTTTTTTCCGTTCTGTAAAAATTTTAAATTCAAATCATAGAATGGCGGTGGAGTTTTTATTTTTGTTTTGTTTTTTTATTGACTTGAAAAAAAATTAATTATTTATTGATTATCATAATCATGGACGTGGTAAAAACTTCGGGTAAGCCAAAAAAATATTTATGATACGCGCACGGGGTTGAATATATAGGTTTCTTTCGTTTTCATTTTATTTTTTTTCATTTCATTTAATTTTTGATCTTTACCGCTTACAACCTTTGCAGTCGTTCGATAGCGAATTTAAATTTAAAAAAAAGTATCATCAACCAGATTGCCAACTTCATGCAAGTAAACAATCTATTTGTTTACTTTTTTTAATTTTTTTTAAAGTTTTTTTTCTCGAATCAACAAAAACTGGACATACGCCCATTTCGCTTACCACGGCAGAATTGCTTGAAATGGTTTTCCCACTATTTTGATGTTTTAAAGCAAGAAAATTTTTTTCTACTCATTTATATAAAAGTAACATAAGCTCAGAAACATAATAACATTGAGTAGAACTAAAATTCATAATTATGGGATATGCCTGACATTAATCTCAATAAAGGATACCTCTGATAACTGGGTTTAATGAAGAAATATCATACAATTCAATTTGAAACACCTGGAAGACAGTCTTGGGGCTCAATTTCACGCCAAACATGTTCGGCGAACATGTTCGCCACTTTTTATGAAACACAAATATGTTTGCCGAACATGTTCGTCGAACATGTTTGGCGTGAAATTGCGCCCTTGGTTTCTCCCACTGCCTTTTTCGGTTTTACCAACGCGACCTGGAACGCTAAGGTCTCCCAGTAGCGAAAAGGCAGCCGAAACCCGTTGGATCCTGCATGAAGGAGAACAGAAAATCCCTATTTCAATTGAAATAGGCAAGATCTGCTCGTGGTTGACCTCCATGCAGATCATCGTTGCTTAATTTTTGTACCTGAAACGAAAGAATTACAAAAAAAAAAAAAGAAGAAACAATAATCTTACCTGTTTTGGAAAGTTTATCATTTTAACGGTTTGTCTGAAATGTGAAACCAACCCGTGTCACGAAACACGTGTACCAACCCCGGCGCGAAAAAGTTTAAACTCCGGAACGGTTTTGCAATCGAAAAAAAAGTAAATCACAGGGCATTAAAAAAAAAAAAGTTAAAAAAAAGGACCTGGGCCCATACGACCACTTTTTGGGCGGAGGTCAAAAATTTTTTTTCCCCCGCGGAATTAGTACACTTAGTGAATAAACATTCTTTCTTTTTTAAATTCGAATTTTAGAAAAGTAAAATGGAGGCGCAGAGAAAACAAAAATGGACGACGAAAACATTAAGTAAGTTTGCTTTAATTTAGTTTTATTTTGATTTATCGGGGTTTATAATGATTTCGTTACGTTCATAGAACGTGTCGAAATTGCATTAAAACAAACTTACTTAATGTTTTCGTCGTCCATTTTTGCTTTCTCTGCGTCTCCATTTTGCTTTGCTAAAATTCGAATTTAAAAAAGAAAGAATGTTTATTCGCCAAGTGTTTTTGCTTAAATTGGCGCTTTATCCGTATACGACGAGATACGAGTTTTAAGAAGTGGGAAAACGACAGAGACGGTACGCGGCAGTTGTTTAGGTATAGGAGTTTTAAAATTCCAAAAAAGTTCATTTTCGAACCGCCTTTATAAACATTTGGCACTCATTTCAGGGGCTGGCACTACGTAGAAAAGATGGCTTATGTGTGTTAATGGTATCCCGGGATACCGGGAAACCCCGGGATTAACTAGTCGGGAATCCCGCTTTAAGGGAATAGAATTTTTCTCATTTGCGAGAATTCCCGATTCCCGGGATCGACAAGTTTTTTTCCCGGGAACGGGAATAATATCAATTTTATCAACTTTTTGACCATTTATCACATAAAATTTTCAATGTTTTAAAAAAAAGTTATAAAAATCAGGATTTTTTTTTCATAATTTGCCTAAAGCGTGCCCTTTACACAACATAAAAAAATCTTTTTCTACATGGCTCCGCTTATTTCCGAACTTGTTTCCCAAAAATACGAAAATCAGGGTAATTTTATTTTCTTTTCGCCTTCAAAATAAATTCTCGGTTTTCCCGGGATTCCCGGGAATTTAAGTGTGTCAATTTCTCGATTCAAGGGAAATGAAAAGCTGACCCAAACGGGAATTCTTCCCGGGATTAATATTTTATTCATAAACGGGAATTCCCGATTCCCGGGAATGTGGAATCTCTAGTCTATCTCCGAAAAATGGCTTTCTCATGTTAACGACCCTCAATATTTGTCTCATATTTTTTTTTTCCTTTTTTAACATAATGAAAGTGCTTTTCTGAATAAGAAGTTGTCTTTTGATATGGGAGGGGAACGATGAGATTGTATGCATTGGAAGCACAAAAGTTTAAAAGGAATATTTGTCTTCTCCTAAGGTTTGATACTTTATTGCCTGAGAAACTTTCTAGAATATCGTTGCTATGAGGCTGTTTGTCAAAGGGGGGAAATATTTTCTATTTGAAAAAGTGATATTGTTTGTCTTGGAAAGCGCAAACTTTTTACTATGATTCGAAATTTTGTATTGAGATTGTCGTAATAATGTAAGCACAACGTAAACATTTTCTTTTAAAAAAAATTTGCATTTGTTCTACTTTTGCTTTGCAGCGCTTATCGTGCCATCCCTGGCTATTAATTCGACGGTCTATTTTTATTGTTAATCGAAAATTAGAAGAAGAAAAAAAAAATCTCAATGTATCATTTCTTTTGCCTCCGTCTTGATTTATATTTGGATTTACGTCATTAAGACCTTGGTGATCTACCAAATACCGCTGCCAAATTCTCCGTCTTTTCACGTTAGAAAGGAAGTTTGTAATAATAAAAAAAAAAAAAATTCAAGGACGAAAATTCATTCAGTATTGTTTCCCTTTCCTTTTTCGTTTGGAAATCTTATTTTTTTTCTTTCCTTCGTTTTGTTTCCTTCTTTACCCGAGTGAAACGCTGAAAGGAAGCGAAAATGAAAATAACGGAATTAATCTTGCACTTGACATTTTTTGATCCGAGGAAGTAACAACAAGCATAGTTATAACATTCCAAATGAAACTTGTGTGAATTGCGCGAAAAAAAAGAACCGATCTCAATTGAAGTGTATGTGACCGTGTCCAGGAAAAAGTAGCTTAGGGTGAAAAAAATTTGACTTACATTTTTCGATGGATTTTAGTTCTGTATTATGGGATCAGTCGAAATCCGCCAAAAAAAGGAAGTAGAATTTTTTTCACCTTAAGTTACCTTTTCCTGGACAGTCACATACTTATTTTTTCGGAAGTAATTTGATATTTATACATACACCATTTGGTATTTATACTTTGGTATTTATACCATTTATACACCATTTGATATTTATAAATACACCAGGCGAAAATTTTCACAGGAGGGGATGCCCTCCTGTGAAAATTTTCGCCTCCCTCCCCTAGTTGGCCCCCCGGTAAGCTGTACAAGACGGAAAAGTAATAATTGGCTATATTGGCTGAGCTTTTTCCTGATTTTAAAATCGGAAAAAATCCATAAAAATTTCCCGATGAAGAATGACTCTCATTTCTTCATTCCCCTGGCAAAATTTGTTTCTTTAAGGTCTTGAAAACACTGATGAATTTTTATTTTTTTTTTTTTTTTTATTTTTATAAAAATTTTTAGGCATTGCGCCCGGCCTCTAAAAGCTTTTTTCATCTAAATCGGTTAAAGTTGCTTGTTTCAAAAATTCGCACCGGGACCGGATTATCAGATAAAAATTCATGCCTGCCCATGATTAGAATGTTATCCCTCAGACAATTAGTTATTCGATTGCGCATTTCAGACATAATAGGACAGAAGAAAGCATTAATGTCTTTCGACTGATAGGCCAGCACTTGTACACGGTAAAAAATTTTATGTAAAAGTTACAAAAAAAATATGTAGCCCTTTTTATTTAACATGAGGTGTGTTAAATCTTCAATTTTTTTAGAACGTTTCGAACTTCTGACGCCACGTTTTTATGTTAAATAAAAAGGGCTATTTATTTTTTATGTTACTTTTACATAAAATTTTTTACCATATACGTTAGTGTATTTAAAAAGGGCATCGCCCTCCAACGGCGGCTTTGCATCCGGTTTTATCATCAGTTTGAATTTATTATACGCTTTGTTCTCATACGGCGTGTCCGTTATGATTGCTCCTCTAACGCTAGGCGGTTGCTTCTCGAGCCATTCCTGCAGGAGCTCCGGGGTAACAAAAACTTGTTCCGATTGCAATTCCCGCATGACATCTCTCCCTTCGTCGCTTAGGCAAGTATTGATGAAGTTGTTGAACATCTGGTCAGCGACAAAATCGTCGTCTAACGAGTTTTGCAATTGCGGCACCATATAGTTGTGGTATTTGGTTTCCTTAGGAGGTACCCCAGCTGGGTACCATGATCGCCCCCCCCCCCCCCCGAGCAAAATTTTGAATTTCACATTTCAAATATTGATTTAATTTTTAAATAATTAAAATAATTCTTTTTTTTTTTCGGAGCCAAAACCCCGAAATTTTTTGGGGATTTGATTTTCTGATTTGAGTAAAAAAAATTAATTTAGTTTATTAATAATTAAAAATATATTAAAAATAGAAAACGAGGGCGTAAAAATGTAAATTGAGTATATTTAATTGCACAAAACTCAAAAATCAAATCCCCGAACACTTTTGGGGCTTTGAACCCGAAAAAAAGAAATTATTTTAATTATATAAAAATTAAATCAATATTTGTAATGCGAAATTCAAATCCCCGAAAATCAAATTCCCCAAACAATTTTTCAGGGATTTGACTCAGACTCAGTAATATAACTAATTTTTATTTATGATATAGACCTAAGGCTTTAAAAAATTTAATTAAAATAAGAAAATTATCGCAGATGTTAAACATTAGGGATTAATTAAATGTTCACACATTTCTTTTACTTTATCTTTTTGAAATAACAGAATGAATTATATTGCAGCCATTCAGCTTTTCAGTATTCATTTGTATGATATATTTTCTTATTTAATGCAAGGTTGCAAATTCACTATGGAATGTTGGACCAACATGTTGGTGCCACAAGTTGGACAAACGTGTTGTACCAACTTGTTGAACGAACATTATTGACAATCGAACGAATCGACTATTGTAGCGTCTTAATGTGGAATGTTGATCCAACAAGTTGGTACAACAAGCTGGTACAACATTTTGGTCCAATTTAAGGTACCATTATGTTGGTCCAACATTCCATAGTGAATTTGCACCTCAAGAGATGATTTTTTTCTCTTTTCCAACAAAATTTCAAAAAATTACTAGAGAAACCTCAAAAAAATCGCATATAACCTTTGGCGAGGCTTCGCTTGTGTGATAATCGCTGATCTGAATAATTTCCTACTTGTTCGGCGAAGTTTTTCTTCTGCTGCTTTCACAGCATTAAACATTTTCCTTTCTGAGTGCAACACTAAGTTGATTAAGAACAAAAAAAAAAAAAAAAAAAAAAAAAAAAAAGAGTACGCAGTACCAGTGGCAGCAGATAAATCGTATCTTTCATTTTACCGCAAAACGGAGAAAAATTTTGGAAAGAGAAAAAGATTTCAAATATTTCTATCTTTTTCTCTTTCCAAGATTTTTCTTCGTTTTCCTGTAAAATGAAAAATACGATTTATCTGCTGCCACGGGTACTGCGTACTCTTAATTTTTACCTTTTTAAAAAAATCGACTAGATTATCGATTGTTTCTTTTTTACGTTTGAATTCCTCGCTACTGATATGTTTTCCACACTGTATTCGGTGCATGCTTTCCGCTTTCTTCCAATATAGTAACAATTAGTTCCTAACCCTATACCGTCTCGAAATGTAACTTTTCGGGCTTGTTAAAAATACACAAATTTTTTACTGCGCATAAGGGTACCAATTCACTACGGAATGTTGGACCAACATGTTTGTACAACAAGTTTGACCAATATGTTCTACCAATTTGTTGGACCAACATTCCACACTAATTTCGGTGTAGGAGTAAATTTGCACCCTAAGGGTGCAAATTCACGATGGAATGTGGAACTAACATGTTGGTGCAACATTTTACACTAATTTTGGCGTAGGAGTAAATTCAGCAATAGTCTATTCCTTCGCTTGTCAAACTACTACTGATGCTACAACAAATGGTACAACAAGTTGGTATAACATGTTTGTCCAACTTGTTGTACCAACATGTTTGACAAGCGAAGGAATCGACTATTGCAGAATTTACTTCTACGCCAAAATTAGTGTAAAATGTTGGTCCAACAAGTTGATACAACATGTTGTTCCAACATTCCATAGTGAATTTACACCCTAGGAGTAAATCCTGCTATAGTCAATTCGTTCGTTTGTCAGGGTGGAGATTCACTATGGAATGTTGGATCAACATGTTGGTACAACTAGTTAAACCAACAGATTGTACCAACTTGTTAGACCAACATTTCTCACTAATTTTGGCGTAGGAGTAAATTCTGCAATAGTCGATTTGTTCTTTTGTCAAACATGTTGGTACAACAAGTCGGTACAACATGTTTGTCCAACATTCCATAGTGAATTTGCACCCATAGTCGATTCGTTCGTTTGTCAAACATGTTGGTACAATATGTTTGCCCAACTTGTGGTACCAACATGTTGGTTCAGCATTCCATAGTGAATTTGCTCCCATTGTCAAACATGTTGGTACAACAAGTTGGTCAACAAGTTGGTGCAACGTGTTGGTCGAACTTGTTGTACCAATGTATTAGTCCAACATTCCATAGTGAATTTGCACCCATACTCGATTCGTACGTTTGTCAAACATGTTGGTACAAGATGTTTGCGCAACTTGTGATACCAATATGTTGCTCGAACTTGTTGTCCCAACATGTTGGTCTAACATTCCATAGTGAATTTGTAACTTAAATGAGTCATAAAAAAGCCTTTGCTCAAATTCAACCTCCAACCTTTAAACCAATTTTCTCCATCCCTGATCTTTTTCTAATTAATACAGCAAGGAACTAAATTTATTCGCTAACAGACGGCTACAAATTTTATTCAAAGATCAATCCATCACCTTTCAAGATTTGCACTTTGCATGTATTACACCGTGTACGTGAAAATCACGAAAGGGGACGATTATTAAATTCAAAAGCTTAAAATATTTCCCTTTTTACGATCGGAAGTTAAGCAAATTAACTCAGTAAAGAAAGAAAAAAAAAAAAAATCTCCGCATATACCGCATTCGGTACTTTTCCAAAAAAGTTTCCTTTTTTCTCTCCCAAAGTTTAATACCCCTGAAATGTTATTATCCTTTATTAAAATTTTCTATAATAGAATTAATTACCGATATTCATGATATTGGGGAAGGGGAAGGAGAAAGCATAAAACTCACTTGAAAACCCATGCCAACATAATCAAATTATTTTTAAACTTGGCTTTGAAATTTTCAAAATCCCGTCAATTCCTTTTTGTTGTCAACTGGGAATAAAAGGGAATAAGTGTTTCCTAATCAGAACGACAGGTTTGCTTGTTAGCTTAACGAGAGGACATGGTCAAACCGAGGATGCTATTTTTTTTTTCTCTCCTTTTCCGAGAAGTAAATTCATATAAAGCTCGGTTATTCCTTTTGTTATAATCGATTCGGGGAAAGTAACACAAATAAATTTCTAAATTTTATTACTACAGGAAATTGTAAAAGAGCAATTTATGTTATATGTAAAAGGAAGCGAAGCGTTTTAAAGGAAGTTAATTTCAATAGAATTTGAGGTTACTCACACAACGCGGTTTTCTCCCGTTTTATATTAAAATATATATAGGGTGACCATCCGCAATCTGGCTGGAAGGAGAATTTTAAATTTTATATATCGACTGCTACGAAGAACAAATCCCTATTTTTGAACAGTAAAAAAATTTTAATTTTTTTCTGTCAATGCAAAAACGATCTATCGTATATAACAATTACGATCTAAATAGATCGTTTATATTTCGTTACAAAAAAGACACCGTATTAGGGGACTACTTTGTACATTTGTTGACGTTTTTTCCAAAAACAGACGTAAGATGTAGAAGAAAATTCATATCTGTTTATACCAACATTAAGATGCGTTCTTCAGCTTTAATTTACTAACCTGTTGTAATATCTGCACGGTAAAAAAGTTTATGTTAAAAGTTACATAATTTGCCTGTAGCCTCGAACAAAACACTAAAAACAAAAGAATGTTTTATGGACAATAACATTTTATTTTTTTTAACATAAAAAATGTGTAGACCTTTTTTAGCAATCTATCTTTAATATTTGAAGGAGATATGACAAATTATTGGTTTTTGTAACCGGAAATCGTCCTAATTAAACGATTGGTACCTTATTAGATGTTTTATTAATAACTATCGCTATTTATTTTAAAAAATTGTGAACGTAGTAAAAACGTAATCAAAACGTTGGAAACGTTGTCGATTCTTTGTGGATTTAGCACCCATGCGATATCGCCATTGAAATGTCTGTACAAAGTAGCCTTATTGATCATAATTTTTTTTTTTTTTTTTTGTCTTTATAATTTTTTTTGGCTTCTAATAGTTTAATTTTGAGGGGAATTAGGATGATTGTTCAAGGGACTATATAGGGCAAGTGAGAAAAGCAATTTAATTTCAATTTGACCGGTGATGGATGCTACAGAATGCATCTTAGTATTTTAGGTTGCCTGATTTCTTAATTTTTTTTTCTCATTAAAAGCTTAAAAACCCAATAAAAACTCTGTCATTAAAAACAAAAAAATAATTCATGATTTAGAATAAGTTTAATTTTTGAAACAATTCGTAGCCGTTTATTTTCGAATGAAACCTTACCGTATCCTCTAACAACGCGAGAAGCAAGTTTAAATACATTCAGATATAAGAGAGAAAAAAATTCCCAGTCTGAGCCCATTAGCCGCGAGGAATCGAACCCCGATCTCTCCGTTTGCCGGACGGAAGCTCTACTCTTCCGTCCGGCAAACGGAGAGATCGGGGTTCGATTCATCGCGGCTAATGGGCTCAGACTGGGAATTTTTTTCTCTCTTACATCTGAATGCATTTAAATTCGTAGCCGTGTTTTGAAGTATTTTTGAAAAATAAACTTGTCTAAAGTAGCCCCCTGATACGGTAGGGATTTTTTTAAACTGTCCGAAAAAAGATAAAAAATTTTGATAATAAATTTGGCTGTGTTTTTTGGCCAGTCAAATATAATTTCTCCCAAACAACAGAACAATTTGTTGCTGTTTTTAATGTTTTGACGGAGATCCAGGCTGGCTTCTGAAAAATAAATAATGTTGATTAAAAACAATAAAAATTTTGCTTAACTAGGTAAAATTACCTTTTTTTAAATAGGTAATTCCTCAATAGAGAATAACTAATTAAACGCCACCAAGACTACTAAAGAACGAATTTATTACGTCAAATGGCCATTTCGGATGTCTTCAATTTACATCCATCTTCAGTGACATCCTAATATAAAAACTGAAAAGTTTTAGTTTTAACGTGTCACATAAATTAAAACCAAAAATTCGAAACCATTTAAAAACACGCAAAAACGGATAAATGATAACAAATCATAATAAATTAAAATACATGACTAGTAATGAAAAATAAATCCAATGGCGAAAAAGATAAAGATAAAGAGAAATACATCAGACGCCATTACTCAGTTTTTATATTAGGATGTCACTGAAGATGGATGTAAATTGAAGACATCCGAAATGGCCATTTGACGTAATAAATTCGTTCTTTAGTAGTCTTGGTGGCGTTTATTTAGTTATTCTCTATTGATTTCAGACTACTGGGCTGCGCCCCATTCCTTTTCCATAGGTAATTCCTCGTTAAAACATTAACTTGTTTTCTGCACATGGGACAGCGAGGTTTCTCCGGTGACATATCATTTCCCTGTTCGTGGGACACATTCTTGAGCCAGCGAGACAGGCAAGTTGAATGGAATGCATGACTGCACTTGGGCAGTTCTTTGAAATCGTTTGGACTCACAGAAGCTGAACAAATCCCGCAGATTGTACATATTACGTAAGCATGTTAAGGGGGGAGGGGGTCTCGTAAATGCTTACGACACCTTACCAAGGGGAAGGGGGGGAGGTCTCAAGCTTTCTTACGAAAGCTTTTTTCTACTCTGACCAGGAATTTTTGAAAATAAAATAAATAATTAATTAATTAATTTCATGTTTTCTTAAAATATTGTAAATGTTGCGATGAGCTAATATTACATTATTTTGTTACCTTCTAAATAAAGGTAACCTTCTCTTTAATTTAAAAGAACAAAGTACATGAAAGGGTTCGGTTTTTTTTTTCTTGTCTTCAAACTTTGTTAGTGATAGGTTTCTGAGGTTTATACATTCCAGGCTAGCACTTTTTAAAATTGAAACATAAATATACAACTACAAGTAAAGAAAACGGTGAAAATATTTTCCCGCCAACATTTCCCTCTTAAATTCGGTTGATTTAAAGATTCCACCAGAAAAAACCAGCATTTTATAGGAATGCCAATGTATTAGCTCTATTCCAATTTGCTCTTACCTCAATGGGGCATCTACAGAGAGGACACCATGCAAGTGAGCAAATTGGAATAGAGCTAATTCATTGGCATTCTTTCCTTTCCTTGGAATAGAGCTAATACATTGGCATTCCTTTCCTTTGAACATTTGGTTTGAAAAAGCACCTATTAAATTTTAATAGGTGCTTTTTCAAACCAAAATTAAGCCATGCCAATTTATTAGCTGCTATTAGCAGCTAATACATTGGCATTTTTAAAAAATGCTTTTCTTAACACTCTGATTTATTTTTTGTTAATTTTTTTAATATTTATTTTTTGGAATAGAGCTGCTCTATTCCAATTTGCTCTTACCTCAATGGGGCATCGACAGAGAGGACACCATTTAATAGGTGCTTTTTTCACACCAAAGGTTTTAAACAGTCGAGGCAATATTTGCCGTTGTGTTCACATCCTTCGGGTACAAAAAAGTCTTCTGTGACTTCTAAACAAATCCCGCACTTTTCTCTGTCTTTATTCGGTTCAATAACTCCAACAAAAGAAAGTAAATATTTATAAAGCCGTAAAAAAATCATATTGAATAGTATTTTTAGAACAAGGACAACACGGGGGAATTGGAACTAGAAATGAATGCCAGGTTGCCAATTCATGCCAATTATACTACAACTTGCAATAAAAATTAGGGTGGATCGAAAAAAGCGAATTTTTGAATTTGAAAACGCCTGATATGGCAATCGATGCCTTATTGTAATACTATTAACCCTAATTTTTTTCAGATTTTTTGAAGGTCATCTTGAGGTCGCGCAATGACCTTGAATTATTTGAAAAACCCATATAAGGGCAAAAAATAAGGATTTTTTTTTTTGCTGAAAAAAGTATCGTTTCCTATCGGAAATTCTGCGTAGATTACGAATATAAAGTCCAAAATCATTTTAAGTGCGCGGTTTTTGAGCTTTACGCCTATTTTCTAAACACTGAAATACTTTCGGCTCGTTTTTCTTTCAGCTTAAAAACTGTACACAAAAATGAATTTTGGACTTCATATTCGTAATCTACGCAAAATTTCCGATAGGAAGCGATACGTTTTTCAGCAAAAAAAAAATTCTTATTTTTTGCCCTCATATGGGCTTTTCAAAAAATTCAAGGTCATTGCGCGACCTCAAGATGACCTTCAAAAAATCTGAAAAAAATTAGGGTTAATAGTATTACAATAAGGCATCGATTGCCATGTCAGGCGTTTTCAAATTCAAAAATTCGCTTTTTTCGATCCACCCTAATAAAAATGTAAAGTTAAAATTCCAGTCCACAGCTAGAAAAAAATCATTAAACAAGTAATCGCATCATTGTTCATAAAAAAGAAAAAAAAAAAAAATATTTCAATGACAATGTTGTTGAAGAATACAGAGATACTATATCTTCAGTTCAGACGTATCACAGGTACAATTAGGCAGATACTACCTTTTTAATCTAGATACTACCTTTTTAATCAATATAGGTGTTTATACTGTATTGGTTTATTTCAGTTCCATGAATTGTGGGGAAAATTACTGAAGTCGAGTGCCGTTGTTAACATATAAAAAAAAAAAAGAAAAAAAAAACTTACGTAATATGGAGGTTGCCAAAATCTTACTCATGCTTACAACGGGGGGAGGGGGTTGAAAATGGAAAAGAAAATGCTTACGTAATATGTACATGACCCCTATTTTTCCAAAAAAAAAAAAACTTGCTTTTTGGAGCAGTCGATGCGATATAAGAAAGGGTACCGGTAGTTATATGCAAATAGCTAGTCCCGAAATACGAAAGGATTTTCATCGGACATTTTTTAAAAAAAAATCAGAAGGTGAAGGTTTGAATTTTAATTAAAAGGTTTTGAACATTTTGATCTAAAGTGTTCAAAAAAACTTCTGTTCGTCTTTTTTCTATTTAACTTAATTTCATTTTACTTTTTAGTTTTCAAACCCTTTCCTATCTGAACTCTTATGACGTCATAAGACACCATTGCTATATAATTTTTATGATAATATTAAAGGGTGCCCCTAGTACCGAAAATTTTCAAACAGCCTATATAACGGCTTATTAAATACTTACACTTTTTTCATTATAAGGGTCAAAAACCCTTATAATTAAAAAAGACCGTTACAATACAACAAGATCAAAAGCCCTTGATAAAACATGTACAAGATAAAACCCTTGATTAAACGACATATTTTAACTAGATTCGTTAATGATTTCTTTAAAAATCGACTTGATTTAAATGACATTAATTTGGAACGGTAACTATATAGCGTTCACACCAATTACAAAATCTATCTGTAAATTCGGTCTTAGTATAAAATCAGTGGTTATCCAAAGATTTAAAATGCGAATTTCCAAACTTATCATCTCAACGGGAAAAGCATCATCAACATAAACAGTGCTGGTGGGCCTTATTATGACTCCATTACGAACAAAAAACGGTAACAATCTTTCACTAGCCATTGATCTTACTGACCCACTATCTATTTCCGCAGTAAAATTCTGGTTAAAAACTTCTACTTCAATCATTTTGAAATGAAATTTGTTAAGTAACAACGAAGAAGAAGAAAAGAAAAGAAAAGAAAAAAAGAAAAAAAAGATAAAAATCAAATATGGCGACTTTTTTTTTTTTTATTTTTAGAATTTGGAATTCCACATTCTACGTAACAAGTAAAATTATAACAATATACGAACGGTAATCGCTATAAGTTTACATTATTGAAATTAAGGGCCAAAAAGATCAATTTAGAATTAATATGTCCGAGATTTTAACTAAGAATTTTTGTTTATCTTTGTGACAGATCGACCTAAAATGTTTTGTGGAATAGTCCTACAGGCATTGGAAAAAAATTCAGGAGGCTTCGTCACAAAAATTTAAAAGTCGGTTTCAAAAAACCACCCTATTCAGCATCCTAAAAATCGATACCGGCTACTGGTAATATCAATGAAACCGAACGGAAGTTTCAAATTTGTCGACGTGTTAATTTTTAGGTCTGGAAAATGAAATTTTATCCTCGAAATGAAATCGTCGTGTGTAAGCGAACAACCTCATGAAAACTCATAAAATAAAGCGTGCAAATCGTTTCTTCTAATTGAAGGTCTCAGCAAACATTTCGCTAATACCTCCTGTATATATTCTTCTGAAAATAGATATCGGATACCATAAAATAGAAATTTTTTCTTGCACGCCATTGTTCCAAAAAAGAAAAAAAAACATTTCCTTTTCAACTCTCTTAATGGATCTCGATTGGTTTTTTTTTTTTTTTTTTTTTTGTGCTCTTCCCGAAATTCCTTTAATTTTCATCGCATCAGTTTTTTCCCTGCATTGCGTTGTTTTTAATGTCTTTCGTCCTAAAGCTGTTCTGAATTTTTTTTTTTTTTAAACGCGGGTTTCAAGTTAAGAAAAAGTCAAACTCCTCATAATCATAATTTTGTAATAAAAGTTTGGAGGAACAGATTTTCTTCCGGCATTTTGCTTGAGTCCCATAATTCAAATTAAGAAATCGGTCGACTTTTTCCGGTAACTCGATCCCTGACTTTTATTTTCATCTTGGAAGGAGAGATAAAAAAAAAGAAAAGAATAAAAATGAAACGACGCCACTTAAAAACTCTGCTAGCTAAGCCGACGGAATTAAAACAAAAATAAAAAATAAAAATAAAATTCCGAAAGGGCTCTCACCGGAAAATGACCTTTAATTAAGCAATTCAGAAAACCGAAACTGCGAAAAGCTCATTTTAAAACAAAAGAGGGACTTTCTCCGTTTTTAGTCTTAAAAGGAATTCTCAGAGATGAAATAAAATGGTATGCGTTTTAAAATTATCTCTGCGGGACAAGAATTCAACAACTTTAAATATAAAAAAAAATTTAAGTGGGATAAAATAAAATGAAAAATTCAAAGAAAACTCGCATAAATCTAAACATAGAATTGAGATTTTCCCAATCGATTTAACATTGTTAAAATTCAACGTTTTAATGCGGAAACAATGGGAAGGCGTTCATATAAATTATCTTTTTTTTTTCTTAAGAACTTTTTAACTTCAGCAGCTAATTTTTTTTCTCCTCTTTTATTCTTTTAAGTACCGCATACGGTATAGGGTTGTTTCACTATATTTTCAAAATTTTTTTTAATAGTCCGAAATTTTAGGAAAAATATCAGAGAACGAATCTCATTTGTTTTTGTCTCATTAAGAATGTTTTCAATTTTTAAACTTAAATTGAAAATCAACGAAAATTCATTACGATTTGAACGTTTTCAAAAAGCGGAAAATGAAATGGCGCCGGTTGTTTTTATCGTTCCGTGCAAATAAGCAGTTCGAAACAGCAGTGAATTAAATGTTTAAAAGATTTTGGATGGCGGTTTATTTTGTTTTGAAATAATAATGGGTGGAGACACGATCTTACATACAGGTCAGGCAACTGCTGTCTTAAAAAGTGTTCCCCAGTTTGAAGCAGAAGAATAATTCTAATTTTGCTCGATAGATGGCTGGAGCTGTAGTTAGGGAATCACGTGATATGCCCTCCATCCAATCAACACTTTCAAAACACTTTTTTTTAAAGATGGTGTCACGATATGCCTTTGACGCAGAGGAAGTCAAGTCAATGAAAAGTCATTGTTTGGGTTGAATAAATCCTTTATTAAAATCTGAAATAAAATTATACCGAAAAAAAAAACCAACCTGATCACACAGGATCAGGCAATTAGTAAAATCACAAAACAAAAGTTTACGTTTAAAGTTCAAATAGTTTTACAATTTAAAAAAAATCAAAAAGTTCAAATGATTTCACAAGATTAAAATAGCACATGGTTTGTTACTTACATTCTGAGTTGGTTTTGTCGAGCAGCCTAACTCGTCGAAGGCTGGCTATCAAATGGAAAGAGAAAATGGCCGTGCGTAAGCACGGTCACTCTCTCGGACTATTTGATATGGCGCGCGCGTGCGCGAGCTTTTCTCAACGTTCCACTGACGTGTATTCCTACACGTCAGTGGAATGTTGAGAAAAGCTCGCGATTTTTAAAGCTCGATTTTTAAAGGGCGGTTTCTTGCCCGTTACAATGGCTGCCAGAACACGTGATTTCCTAACCACAGCTCCAACCATCTATCGGAACTATTCTTTTGCTTAAAACTCGGGGGAAGCTTATGTCCATATGAGGGATACCCGAGTTGCCTGACCTGTATGTAAGATCATGGGTGGCGATTTCACCAAAGCAGCTTGGAATACTATTTTATTGGAGTGTGTTTCTTTGGGGTACTGTCCTAATATTGTCAAATTTAAACAGTGAAACGAAGTAAAAATTTTAAGGTATTTTTTTTGCTTGTTTTTGGCCAAATAATTCGAATTTTTTCATAAAAATACAATTTTATTTCTAGGCACGAAAAATTCTTTAAATTTTTGATAAAAAAAAGTTCAAAAGTTGAAAAAAAATTAGTCAAGATTTAAGAAAAAAAGGTACTTAAAAAACATTCAAAATTTAAAAAATAAGTTAAATAAAATTTTAAAAAATTTTTAAGTCCTTGCTTTAGCAACTTTAAGCTTCTTGTAAAGGTTAAGTTTTTCAAAATTTACTAGAAATTTTCGAATTCCTTGCTTTCGTTCATGTCGTCTAATATTAAAATAAAATTTTAACTTTAAATTTCTTGTAAATTTTACTTTAAAAATTTCAAGTAATAAAATTTCTTGTATATTTTTTGGAAATTTTTTTGTAAATTTTTTAGAAAACTGCTTGTAATTCTTTTAGAAAATTGAAAAAAAGTTTTAAAAGTTTTTAAAAATTAAAAAATTAGTTAAAATTTTAATTAAATTTATGGTGCGAACAGTGCGACACCGGAGACCTGGACACCTTGACCGACAGATTTCCCCAGGACCGAGCCTCAAGACGTAGTTTTACGTCAAAAACTTTTAAACATTTCATTCACTGCTGTTTTGAACTGGTCATTTGCACGGAACGATAAAAACAACCGACGCCATTTTATTTTGAGCTTTTTGAAAAACGTTCCAATCGTACTGAATTTTCGTTGATATTTAATGAAAGTTTAAAAATTGAAAACATTCCCAATGAGACAAAAACCAATGATATCCGTTTTCTGATATTTTTCCTTAAATCTCTTGGACTATTAAAAAAAATTTTGGAAATATAGTGAAACAACCGTATTGAGTAATAAACTGATAATAATCATAAGGAACAAGATAGCCCACTGTGACAGTGTCAAAGGCAAAAATCCGTCACTTCTTGTATCTCCCAAAATTCTTTTTAGCATTAAAAGTAAAAATGAAAAAATCCTCAACGTCTGAATTGCCAAAGTTAAGCGATCAATATTTAGATGCTTTAGTGTATGATAAAGAATGAGCATGACAAGAAAGAATGCAGGAGTTAGTTTTTTTTTAAATAAGCTGATAATAAACAGAAAGATAAATACTGTACTAGACACTAGACAGGTCAACTGAGCTATGTCCATCACAATTGTGCATGGAGATATACTCTTTTGAACCGTTGCAGCTCAAAACCGGTTAGGGCAGCTGTTCAAAAGAGTATATCTCCATGGAGGATTGTAATGTACATAGCTCAGTTTTCGAATTTCGAATTTCTGTCACATCTAATGTCTTCATAGTCATCAGGAAAAAATTCATTGTTTAAGAAGCTTTTACATTTACAAAGCTTTTTTTCACTGTGTACCAGACAAAGTAAAAAATATTATGTAAAAATTTAACATAATTATGTTAAAATCGGTCTACACAATTTTTATGTTGTTTTTTGTTTATGTTTACCTTTTGGAAAAAACAACGGAAAAAATTTGTGTAGACCGATTGTAACATAATTACATAATATTTTTTACTATGTAAAAATATTCCGGAGAATTTAAAAGCTAAAAAGAAGGAAATCTGTACGTCAGGGCCAAAAGGTTCAATATGTAAATTGAAAATGTCCGCTAAAAGTTTTTTATCCCTTACCAAACGGTGATCTTTAATTTGCATATTTGAACTTTTTGGCTCTGACGTACAGAAATCTTTTAATACAACAATAAGTTTTCACTACAAAAATTAATCCAAATATTTAAAAAAATAAAATAATAATAATAATAATTTAAAAATTTTAAAGGCGAAATTTGAGTTCTGAAAGGGTTTGAGTTTTACAAATCTCGTAAAAGAAAGCGCCAGGTATGGTACTTGTGCCAGGTCTGGGTAAACCATAAACATTGAGAAAACAAAGTTTATGATCGTTGGCAAATATGATGCAGGTGCGGTGAATTTGAGAATCCCAGGGAAGGACCTAGACTGCGTAACCCATCACGAGTATTTAGGCCCTTGGCTGAATGAGACAGTTAACCCCGACGAGGAAACCTGAACTCGAATCACGAATCTGAAGTCCGCTTTTCTGTATCTCCTACGATTTGTGCTCCAGAGCCCGAAAATAGGCCCTAAACTATGGACTTATTATGTTTTGTCACTTAACTCCGTTATTTTGCTATATTTTGATTTTTAGATCGAAAACCGGATAGAAAATAAGAAAACGAACTTCAGATTCGTGATCTACGCAAAATTTCCGATAGAAATAGACTGTTTTTCAACAAGAAAAAAAATTACTTTTTTCTTTCGTTCTTATGGAAATTTTCCGACCTTTAAACTCACGACGGCGCGCTTTCCCATCATTTTCTATATCTGAAAAAATTCACGGCGTTAAGGTGCAACTTTGTTGCACGCTTGCTCGCTTTTGAAAGGAGCATAATGCTCCCAATAAACTTTATAGAAAGGCATCTTCGTGAAATATTGAAATTTAAGATAGAACCGAAGCGTGACTTTAACATATTCCAAATATAAATGCGTCTCATAAAATAAATACAAAGCTTCTCGCCTTCCATTTCCTTATCTGCTACATATAAGCCATCAGAGTTAGTTAAGGATGACAAATGTAATCAAGAATGAAAAAAAAAAAAAAAGAAAGAAACGAGATAAAGATTTTCTGAGTTCTGTTTTGTCTTTTATTTTTTAACGTCAGAACCGAAATGTAGTTTGAAAAAGATAAGGAAACAAAAATATTTCGACGAAATATCATTTTTTTTTCCTCCTTATTGCTGAGTTTTGATTGAAATCTTTTAGCCTTTCGATAAATGAGTCGAGAAGGTTTTCAATCTTCGACTTGTGACTCAGGCTAAATTGACTTTTTTTTTTTTTTTTTTTTTTAATCCTTTTTGATCGGAACCAGTTCTTTTTTTTTGTGTGTTTTTCGCAGAAAACAAGTCTGAGGAAAAGAAATTTTCTTGCGTATTTACAATCCTAGAACTTTTCACAAACGGTTTGAGAAGAATAAAGGGACTGCGGGCAACCGTCATCCCTTCCTTTAATAAAGTCCTCGAAAACTCGGAGGGAAGTTTTGAGAAACAGCCATAACATACACTCGACTCAAAAAAAAAAGAAAGAATTTATGAAGTTTAAGAGAAGTAAAAATTTACAGGGATGGCAATCCGCTCCGCAAAATAAAAAGGTTCAGTTCGGTTCGGTCTTTCTTAAAAGTGAAAAGTTGGGTTCGGTTCGGTTTTGGTTCTGAAAATGCCAGTCAGAAATTGTTCGGTTCCGTTTTTTAGTGTTAATCGGGTTCGGGTTCGGGTACGACTCCGGTTCCGTGTTTTCTAAAACTGTTCAATTTTGGTTTCGGACCGTTATTTTGGTTCCGGTTCCGGTTCCTTTTTACCTTAAAATCAAAAACCGGTTCCAACTTTGGTTCGGTTTTTTATAATTATCCGGATTTCTGTTCGGTTCGTGTTTTCACGAAATGGTTCGGCTTCGGTTCTGGTTCCGGTTCCGTGTTTTTTAAAGCTGTTTGGTTTTGGTTTCGAACCGTTTTCCTCTCAACAAGTCGGTTCCTGTTTCTGTTCCTTTTTACATTACAACCAAAAACCGGTTCCAGCTTCGGTTCGGGTCGTTCCTCATTAACTGTTCTATATAAGTGCCAGTTTATATATTTTTTTAAATCTTATAATATAATCGTTAATTTGAAAAAGGGGACATGTCTTATAAGGTAAACAAAAGACATGTCCCCTTTTTCAAATTAACGATTAAAGATAAAAAAAATCTTTTTTCTATAGAAAGTAAGGAAATGCTTGCAATGGGTTGAAGAGAAGGGTATATACCAGTTGCGCCCCACGGTCAATTGCCCATTTCGAAAATAGCACAGTTGCGCCCCGCGATTAAAATGGTCGGGGGACAGTTGCGCCCCATTGTTACTTTAGTGAAAGGGATTTTTAAGTATATTTTTATTTTCTTGTTAAAGCACTTATTACTTTTTAATATTAAGCTGTATTTACTATTTTCGTGATATTGAGGTGCGAAAATTTATGTATAAACTTATTCAAAATTTTATAAGTTTTAGAATTGGTTTAATATTTTAAGAAGCAGAGTGTTTATACTAGTTGTACAATAAGCAATACCAGCTTCTTTAAAATTAAAATTTTTTAATTTACTTGCAATTTTTCTTGAACACATGAGCTTGAATTATTCGAAGATGCAATATGGCGGATGTGATAAAGATCATAAAAAGCTAAAGCTGAATTAAAAAATATTAGATTGTAAGTTTACTGTAATGGATTATTATCAACCCTTCACTTTTAAATACCAAAGAGCTAATTTTCAAAACGGCATAAGTGAATCTCATGACTTTTCGGCAGGTAGCAGCGACGGGGCGCAACTGTACCCTCTCCCTCATTAGACCCGGGGCGCAACAGTTCCGTTTAAAGTCAAGTCAATTTCAGGGCAGTTAACCGCGGGGCGCAACTGTCCGTTGCCCGAAGAGAAATATTGACATGTTTTACTAATAAATCTGCTAGAGCTTCCTTAATTTTCCCTACACTCATTCTTGATCGAAATATTACATTGTTATTGTAGCCTTTAGCCGATTTGATTTGATGTTCCCTAAAGCTTGCACCGTTTTTTATCTGGAATTTAGTGAGCTTGTTTCCGTTAGCTGTCGTGTAAACTTCAATTACATCCTTTTTTTTGCCTCCTTTCACCAATATTTCATCCTCTAGAGGTTTGAAATCGAAGATAGAGTATAGATGTTTTGCCGAAGATAGAGTTAGGTTTTGGTTCGGGTTTTGCGAAATGGTTCCGGTTCGGTTCGTGTTTTCACGAAACGGTTCGGCTTCGGTTTTGGTTCCGGTACCGTGTTTTCTAAAGCTGTTCGGCTTTGGTTTTGGACCGTCTTCCTCCCAAATTTTCGGTTCCAGTTTCGGTTTCGATACCTTTTTACGCTATAATTGAAAACCGGTGCCAGGTTCGGTTCGGTTTTTTATAATTAAACGGGTTCGGGTTCGGTTCGGGTTTTCACGAAACAGTTCGGCTCTGGCTCTGGTTCCGGTTCCGATTCCATGTTTTTTAAAACTGTTTGGTTTTGGCTTCGAACCGTTTTCCTTTCAACGGTTCGGTTCCGGTTTCGGTTCATTTTTACGTTACAATCAAAAACCGGTTCCAGCTTCGGTTCGGTTTTTTATAATCATCCAGACTTTGGTTCGGTTCGAGTTTTCACGAAATGGTTCGGTTTCGGTTCCGTGTTTCCTGAAACTGTTCGTTTCCAGTTTTGG
This sequence comes from Liposcelis bostrychophila, assembly GCA_037577465.1. Lineage (NCBI taxonomy): Eukaryota > Metazoa > Arthropoda > Insecta > Psocodea > Liposcelididae > Liposcelis > Liposcelis bostrychophila. The sequence continues at coordinate 26,273,256 of CM075211.1, read as the reverse complement.
TTCGGGTCGTTCCTCATTAACTATTCAGGTTCATTTTTTCTTTTTCATCTTATTTCGGTTAGGTTTTGATTCAGGTTTCACGAAACGGTTTTGGCTTCGGTTCTGGTTCCGGTTCCGGTTCGTGTTTTCTGAAGCTGTTCGGTTTTGGTTTCGGACCGTCTTCCTCCCAACTGTTCTGTTCCGGTTTCGGTTTCGATTCCTTTTTACGTTATAATCAGAAACCGGTGCCAGGTTCGGTTGGGTTTTTTATATTTATCCGGAATTCGGTTTGGTTCGAGTTTTCACGAAATGGTTCGGCTTCGGTTCCGTGTTTCCTGAAAAGGTTCGCTTTCAGTTTCGGACCCGGTTCGTTTCCAGTTTTGGTTCGGTTCGTTCCTCAATACTGTTCCATATGTGTGCCGGTTCATTTTTTTTTTTTTTGTAGAATTTATTTCTCGGGTATACTGGAACTCGATTAATTCAACAAAACTTATTTATCAATTGCCGACGTTTCGGTCATTATATATTACCATTATCAAGGCTATAAGAAACACAAAGACATAAATTCAAAAACAATAAATTAACATTAAAATTGTCAATTTTTTTTTTTTTTTCATCTTATTTCGGTTAGGGTTTGGTTCGATTTGGAATCGTTTCAAAATTTTGATTGGGGTTTGGTTCCAGTTCGATTTCTGGTCAAAATGTTTTCACCGGTTCGTTTCCGGTTCGGTTTCTTACGAAAAAAAAACTTAGATTCGGCTAGGTTTTTTCGGTTCGGCATTGTTTGGTTTGGTTTGCCATCCCTTGATAAAAAAAAAAAAAAAAATTTCCAAAAGGAACCTCACTTTTTATTATCATGATTATCGCGTCGTGTTTTTAGAGTGAAAACCCGGCACGATATCGCTTTTTACTTTCCCTGCCTCCTTGAGGGAGTCCTGATTTTTTTTTCTTATCCCGAAAAAAAAAAAAGGAAAAATAAAACTTTACTGGAATAGAAATACACGCAACTGGAATTTTTTTTCCTTTAATGTAATTCCGGTTAAGAAAAATTTGAAAATGTATTTTTCTTGTCGAAAGTAAAAGAAAAAAAAAAGTCAAAATTTTTGATGCGAGAGTTTTAAATGGAAATTTTTGGGCGTTAAATTTCCTTTAAATGACGTTTTGCTTGGATTTCAAACGAGTAGGCGGGCGTGTGAAATGCGGTTTTCTTTAAAACTTACCTTCTGTTTTCTTTCCTGGGGAAAACTTACGTTTCGGTTAAATATGAATGAACGACATTTTACATGACATTTTCTGAGAGTGTGAAACCTGATAATTTTCAACTTAGTTTTCCTAGTCGGTCGGATTGTTGACGACGTCTGGAGATTTTTGTAAGATTGGGATTGAGAAAGACATGGAACAGGTGCTGTGTTTAGCGACTTGACTTCCTTCGAAATCTTTTCTCGAAAAAAAAGATTTTTGAAGGGAAGAGCGCGGGTGACCGCACAATTTCACCTTGAGATACTTTTTTTTTTTTTTTTTTTTTGAAATAGGAAAAACCCTTCGTTTTTATTGTAAAAGAAAAAGTTGTGCTCAATTCAAAATAAATAAAAAGTGTTTATTTTCCGGCTGTACCTCAAAGGGAGGTTTTAACGAACGGGATTAGCCATGCAATGCTTATAAAGTAACTCGCGGAGTTACCTTTATTAATCCACGTTTTTATTGGCATTAAGGCTTTTTGTTTTGTTTTCAGGTTGTAAAAGAAGATAACATCGGAAAAAGTTTTTATTAAAAAAAAATGTTTTTGAAAAGTAAAACTAAAGGTTTTTTTTTTTTTTTTACGATTCGTTAATTGTAAAGGAAAGAATGCCAGTTTGCTTTATTGTAAATTATAGTGAAATGCTTTCCTTTTTTTTTCTCATTGTTTATTCGGTCTTTTTATGTTCATAGCACATTTGATTAAGCAATTTTACGCATTTTGGTTACTTTAGACGATTAGTTTGGGCCAATTTCTATTTTTTTTTCTCCAACCGAAAATATGTGTCTAGGCTATTTTTTTGGGTTTTTCACGGAGCGGTTGCGAAATTTAAACCAGCCGGGCCTTATGAGTGAAAAAAAAATGTTATGTGGTTTTTATAATTTTGGCCATTAAATTTGGCTAGGGATGGGCGATTATCAATCGATTATTAAGTAATCGATTAACTTTCTTCCGATTAATTGACTATTTGACCGATTATTAAGGAAGCGATTAATCGAATAATCGATTGCTATTTTAGAAAATCAAAAATCCGATTATTACACAGGAATTTAGAAAAAAAATGAACAATGCTGCTTCTCCATTATGGCTCAAAATAAATTTTCTAGAATTAATTTTCAAAATTTCCGGAAGTACTGTGCTTTGATTATTCTATGAATTTTCGACCATGGATTAAGAATACAAAAAATGCAATGCAGTAAAAATGGCCGACTCCATTTTTAAATCTTGGGTTAGAAATCCATAGAATAACAAAAGCACAGTACTTCCGGAAATTTTGAAAATTAATTCTAGAAAATTAATTTTGAGCCATAATGGAGAAGCGGCACAAAAAAGTATCTTGAAATAAGAAAAAACTTTTTGGTGTATAACCGAGACCTAATTTCTGATACGGAAAATTGCAAGTTAAACGTTGAAGTTGTTGTTGTTGTTGTTGTTTTTTTTTTTTTTTAAATGGCTATATATAAAACAAGTAACGGACTAATCGATAATTGGTATAATTCTCAAATTTCATCTTTTATCTCATGTTAATTTAATTAAAACTAAAATTATTCAAAACAGATTTGATTTTATTACAATTTTAGTAAAAAAAATCTAAAACTTAAATTATTTTTGGTCACTAATTTCGCTAATTTTGGTCCCTAAAGTCACTAATTTTTTTAGGGAAAATAGGTTCGAGCTCTGCGGCGACACGAACATGAAGAAACTAATTTTTTTTCACGTTGAAAGGCCATTTAAAAAAAAATAACAATTATGCCCTTAAATAGCCCTTTGATAAAGCTTTTTTTTTTTTTTTTTTGATTTTTCAATCGGACAACCCATTCTCTGCCAAAAAAATTAAAATTGAATTAGCACCCCCATTCCCCGCCTCAAGAACGGCTTTCATTTTGACCCTAATATTTGTCCTAATTTACCGTCACACGATCAATATTTGAAAGTCCAAAAAAAAATTAATTTTGGGGCACAAACCTATGGTTACCCGCGGGCAGCTGTTTTTCGCAAGGGGCCCTGCATTTCCTTAGCCAATCAGCGATAGGGATTTTTTAAAATAGAGAATTTTGATTGGTCACGCCTGAGGATATCTACACAGTAAAAAATTTTATGTTAAAATTGACACAAATTGTATGTCCAAATCGGTCTACATAAATATTTTGTTAAGAAAAATAACACAATGGTTTTGTTTAATGTTCTGTGTCCATTAACGATTGTCATTTTTTTGCTGTTTACAAACAAGTTATGTTGATTTTTTAACATAATAACTTAACATAGACTTTATGTAGACCGTTTTTAACATATTTACATAATATTTTTTACTGTGTAGGTCCTGGTGGCATAGCCTTTCGCCGAAAATTCTCTTTAGTACAGATACGGCCGATCTTTTACTAGTTTTTTTCGTTCAGTTCACCGAAAAAATTGTAAATTGTCCATTTAAAAAAAAAAAATGGACCTATGATGTCCATTTTTCGCCCTAAGGGCGAAGTAAAATGAAATTGGAACTACTGCGTCCAAAATTAAGCCCTTGAATGTAGTCTGCAATAAAAGTGGTTGACCGCATATGTCGACATAAGGTCGCTGTGAAAAAAGTAAAAATGGTTAAATAGTTAAAAACTAAATAAGCCACAAACGTTTTTACATGCGAAAAACGAAATTTACATGTTTATCAAAAAAAAAAATAAATAAATAAATAAATAAAGTAGTATGAAACGAAAAGAAAGATTAATGAAAATACTTCTGCACTTAATACTGGCAAACCCTACATTCCCTGCAAGAAAAAAAAAAAAAAAAAAAAAAAAAAATTGAGAATCCCGGGAAAAAAAATGAATTACCGCAATTACTTCTTTGAAAAATGAAAAAGAAAAAAACGAAAAAGAAAAACTTAGATGATATCGCTCCCGTTAAAAAATTACTTCCCTCCTCTTTTTCCCCCCGTATTTATTCAAAGATTTATGTTTCCAAAGTCCCTCTTTTTTCATATGCTTTTCACTGACCACGGAAAAGAATCCGAAATTACATTTTTTTTCAAATTACAAAACCAGCACGAAATAAAATACACAGTAGCAAAAAAAAGAAAAAAAATATTTCAACTTTTTTTGGAATGCAAAAAATTTTAACGATATCTTGATCATTTTTTTTTTTTCCTGCCATAACCTCATTTGCCATGACTGAGGGGGGTCGTTTGAAAAAAAAAATATTATTTAAGCGTGAATCTTTATTTAAATTTAAATAAAGTTTTCCGGAAAAATCAGTTTTATTTGCTTACGGCGAAGTTTCCGCAATGGAACTTTTTTTTTTTTTTAGTTGGGGAAAAAAAAGCGTTTAGGCTAATTTTTTTCTTTTTTAACGAACCGGATTTAACGGGAAACTAATCAGCCCGGAGCGCTAAAGAATTGGTCGACGTAGAGCGCTCCAAGGGGATTAGTTTTTCATGATTTTCTTTTTTTGATAACTTCTTATTTTTTAATCACGTCGTTTAATGTTTACGATTTTCCAAGCGATTTATTAAAAATTTTCATCCCGTCAATTTAAATTATGTAGTAAAATGAGAGTTAATCTTCCTTTTATTTTTTTTAAAATTGCTATCACGGAATTTTAATTGCTAATTGCTTTTTTGACTTTTACGACACATATAATTGAGCTAATCCGAAGATGTGAATTATGTGCATTAACTTCAGGAATTGAAGTCTTTTTTTTTTACCGTTAAATTGTGTAATTTTAGGGTTGGTTTGTATAAAAATCCTTAAATTAGCGAAAAATTTCTTATTTATCTTACAATTCTCAATGTAGCGCTCGAATCGTTTGGAATACACTTTACGTACGAATCACTTCGATCAAAATATTTCCAAGTAGAGCGTAGCATAGAGTCCCCAATGATTAAAAATTTCTTCGGTTTATAATTTTTTGAAATGCCCCGAACACTCACGGATTCTTCAAGTAGAGAAATTTTGTTCTCCAGATGATTAACATTATTTCGAGAGTGGGTCCTAATAAAACCGTTATCGAAAAGATTTTGCTATTGTGGTTAAAAATTGTGGTTTTATATCGGAAATTTCCCGTAGATCACGAATCTGAGTCCGTTTTTTTTATATCTGGTCCGGTTTTTGAGCTAAAAGCCAAATTATGGCAAAATAAAGTGTTAAAGTGACGAAACATAGTAAGTCCTCAGTTTCATTTGTTATTTTGGTCTCTAGCTCAAAAACCGGACCAGATAAAAGAAAACGGACTTTAGATTCGTAATCTACGAAAAATTTAAATTTCCGATAAAAAACCGCATTTTTTCGAGAAAAAAAAAAAAATTAATTATCTTGTGGCAACTTTCGGAACTTTAAGCTTAGATCACCACCCTTTCCCGTCAAGTAAAAAATTTAAAAAAAATTCGGGTTTATCAGTACATCAATAAAAGAACAGGTTTCCTCCGGGTTAATATGCAAACGGGCTCGCACATTACAAAAATGATTCTGTTTTTAATATTCTTAATTTCATGGTCCCATCCTGATAAATTAAAATCGGGTAAACAATTTTTCTTTCCTGTTTTTTCATTATTATTATTATTCTCCTCCTACATCGAGAGCACAATTGTGAAACCTCGCAAATTTCGTTTTCGGAAAAATTATGACCGGATTTTCCGTGCATGTGATAATAATTATTTTCATTTTATTTAAAATTATATGAAAAAAAAAGAATTAATTAAATGGGGCTGTACAAGTATTACGTAAGCATGATTTTGGTGATTTTTGACCCCCTCCCCCCCCTAATAAGCAGAAATAGGCTTCCTCTTATGGAGGTTTAACATTGGCGTAAGCATCTGAAGGACCCCCTCCCCCCCCTAAGGTGCTTACGTAATACTTGTACAGCCCCAATGGTCTTTTTATCACTGATAATTAGAAAACTTTTTTTTTTCCTCACAAATTATTTTTTTTTTTCCGATGATGTTTTAATTTTTTATTCTTTCCATCGAAGGAAAAGAAAAATTAATGAGGCCCTTTTTTTCGATCAAAAGAAATTTTGTATCTTCGAACCGTTCCGTATTTATCGGAAAAAGTTTTTAATTACGCCAAATCAAAATAAGAAAAGAGGATGAGTTGATGGTTGAACGAAGTAAAACGAAAAAAAAAAAAAAAAAGAGGGGGATGGGGGTATGTTTTTTTTTTCTCTTTGAGTCCCTCATTCGTTGTTATTACATTCTTCACGTTGTAACGACGGTCGTTAGTGGAAGATTTTTCCTGCCTTCCTGAAACTGACATGTATAAGAGGCTAAGGAACAACTTTGAAATGGGTTTTAATTTCTCTTCAGTAAAGTCTGGTCGGGAAAAGACCGAAAGTTAGAAGAAATCCTCGCTTAGATCAAGAGCAATGTGTCCCTTACTTTGGCAATTTTTGAATTTTAAATCGCTTACGCCCAAAAATGGTTCTCCTTGGTGTATCGATAAACCCGAATTTTTTTTTTTAATTTTTTACTTGGCAGAAAAGTTAAGCTTTTCAAAAATTGCCATAAGAGAAAAAAAATCAGCAATTTTTTTTTTCTCGAAAAAAAATGGTTTCTTATCGGAAATTTTCCGTAGATTACGAGTCTGAAGTCCATTTTTTTTATATCCGGTTCGGTTTTTGAGCTATAGACCAAAATACGAGTGAAACTGAGGACTTGGTATGTTTTGTTACTTTACCACGTTTTTTTGCAATATTTTGGTTTCCAGCTTAAAAACCGGACCAGATATAGAAAAACGGACTTCAGATTCGTGATATACTGAAAATTTCCCACAAGAAACTACATTTTTTTCGCGAAAAAAAATTGTTGGTTTTTTTTTTCCTCGTGACAATTTCCGGAAATTCAAGCTCGTGTCGCCACGCTTTCCCGTCGAGTAAAAAATTTTGAAAAAATTCGGGTTTATCAGTACACCAAGGAGAACGATTTTTGGGGTCATTTTTGACACCGTTTAAAATATTTTTAAACTATGACATTCTATTCTACTCTTCAGCTGTCATTCCTTTTTTTGCTTTTCCAGCTGCTTGTTTTACAGTTTCCCCTTTTAACAATTTCCAATAATACAGTTTTTTCTTCGATATCTGCTAGTCTTATTAGTGCAAGCTAAAAAGTACATGTAATAGATTATTTAAGGTGACGCATGAGTGGTTCATTTCTTTAAACACCCTATACTTCAAAATATGCTAATATTATTCTTTTGGTGCAAATATCCAAATTCCGCTTTCGAGAAAAAATTCTTATCAACGTTAGGCACCTTAAAGAAAAATTCGATACTGTACTTTTTTTGGGAGATTTTGATGTACTATAAATTCCCGGGAATTTATCCTGGAACAGGGTTTCCCAAAAAAGTGCGGTATGGTTTGGCAGTGAATTTTTCATAAAAGGTGCATATGATTGACAAGACTTGTTGCTCGGAAGCGGAATTTTGATATCTGGCTCCAAAACGATAATATTAGCGTTTTTCGAAGTATAGGGTGTTCAAAAAAATGAATCACTCTTGCGTCGCCTTAAGTAATTGCGTTTTTAATTTCAGACTTTGTAATCCATCGCATGTAATTTACCGTGATGCAAAAGAATATTGCCGCCAACTGGCAGTTATTATCGAAGTTAGTTGCCCATAAAATTGGACTTCACAGCAAAATAAGGAATCTGGAGGGAGTTCAAAGTACACAAAAATGAAAATCCCCTCCCCCCCCCGATTCTTGCGGCCCCCATAGGGGCCCCAGAAGCCCCGATTTTTCCCCCGGTCGTGTTGTATATCATATGAAAGTCCGTTGTAAATGCTGTCGAATGAGACCTTACCTCCGTAAGGTCTCATTCGGTTTCAACCTCTTGTATGTAGCTATTGCCCCCCCCCCAATAAGGGGGGAAATCCCTTTTTAATTTCTGCATCATTGAAATTTCCTCTTGATTCTTTATCTTGCTGTGAAGTAGAATTTTTTGGGCAACTAACTCCGATAAAAATTTCCAGTTGGCGGCCGTAAAGACTAGGTTCCATATGAAAACCATAATTAACCGAAACCCATTTCCTTTTTCTGTTTTGCGGTGCTCTTTCTAAATTTCGAAATATGCAGAAAAAATATAAATTTCTAATATAAATAACTAATATAAATTTCAATTCGCTGGAAACTACGGATTTTCCCAGATTTAAGCTGTGCTTTTGCTGGTGCAGGTGGTGTAAATTGGAGATGTTCATCATGAACCGTATTGAATTGACGCAAAGTTGAAAAACCGAATTTTTTTAAAAAATTGCAAAGTACCCCGCACAAAATAACAGGAATTCGGCTGCCGGATGAAATTTACATTTAAAAACAAATAAAAGAATAACAAAAACAAATGGAATTTTATCCGATAGCCAAATTCCTATTATTTTGTGCGAGGTTCTTTAGCCATTGCACTGCTCGGAAAGGTTAAGTCCTAAAAAATTGAAACTTACTATGGGAGAGTACCAGACCAACTTATCCTGGATATTTCGTTTTGTTTTCGAACGGAACCGGAAGCTATGGGGAGGGAGTGGTTGGCACCAAATCTTTTTATGGCTTACTTTAATTAAATAATTATTAATACTTTAATTAAATAATTATTAATTATTATTTTACTTTACTTTAATTAAATGATTATTAAAAACGAGTCGCTAAAAGTCAAGAGGTGTTTATTGAGTCATTTTATAATTACCGTAGAACGGGGTGAAGTTGAAGTGCCTAAAAAATGCTATTAAGCATCGCCTGCTTATCTCTAAATGCAATGAAGTGAACTAAAAATGTTCTCTACTTTTCCGCTGCATAGTCATAATGCTAAAAATTGTGCTGATAATGACTTTCAGGCCCTTCAGCTTCATCAACTTCACCCCATCCATTCAACTTCACCCCATTCTACGGTAATTCTCTCCATTTTTGACATGTGAATCCAGTTTAATACATTTTTATTTCTTTTTGGCACATTTCTTCCCTGGATTTTTTCGAGTCGCTAGGAACTTTGAACGGTCTTTTTACAGATGGTGTTTTTATTCTGGTTATTTTGGTTTTCCGAAACGGATTTTTCGACTTTTTCCTTTCGTGTCTTTAGTTTTTCCTTAAATTGTTTTTGATACATTTTTTTATACCTTTTAATTTACTTCTGTGTGAGCGAGTAATTATTAATCGTAATCTACGCAAAATTTCCGATATAAAGTGATACTTTTTTCAGCAAAAAAAAAGTCTTTATTTTTTGCCCTTGTATGGGCTTTTCAAAAACTTCAAGGTCATTGCGCGACCTCAAGGTGGCCTTCAAAAATTCTGAAAAAAATTAGGGTCAATAGTATTATAATAAGGCATCAATTCCCATATCAGGCGTTTTCAGATGCAAAAAGTCGCGTTTTTTGACCCACCCTAGAACAAAGAAAAAAACAAAAATCCGAAAGATACGACAGATAGATACTAGTATACCGGAAAAAAATGTATCAAAAACAATTCAAGGAAAAAAAAAAAGACACGAAAGGAAAAAGTAAAAAAAAAAAAAAAAACTCAAAAGCGAAAGCACAGCTTCAGTGTTTTGGAAATGCATCGGGAGCAAAGCACATAAAGACATGCTGTTAAAAGCGTCCTTTACAACTCCTCCAGATTGCATCCGCTCCAAAAAGCCTTTGGACAGTAAATAGCGGAATATTTATTTCTTATTAATAACACTTCCGTTTTGTCATCTTCGAACTTATAACAATGCACCATTTTAATTAGTACTTGAAATCTGTACGGTATGTAGATCGGTACGGTAGATGGCCGTTTGTTATGGGTAAACAACGTTTAGCGGACATCTTTAATTTGCATATTGAACCTTTTGGCTCTGACGTACAGAAATGCGTCTTCGCTACTTAGTTTAAATTCCATGTGACGAACAGAATTTTCGTCATTCAAAAATAATTTTAGAAAAAAATATAATGGGGGGGGGGGAATGATATGACTCCTATACTTATCTTATGACAGCTTAGGGGAGGGGGCACTTGATAAAGACCCCGAAATGACGCCACTGACTGCTGTCAGGGTAAAGTTTCGTTATAAAGAAATTTTTCACCTTTTGTATTGCTATGAATTGATTATAAAATCGTTGGATCGTAAAACTTTGTATAGTATCTTGTACATAAAAAAAATTTTAAATGCTTTGGTGATGCCTTTGGTCGCATGCCAATACCGTGATGAAAAAAAAAAAAAAAAAAAAAAAAGAGTAGAAGCAGCAGGGTGATGACTTGGAAATGCGGTGCAAGTTAGTAATATTCATGACGACAATTTTTCTCGTTGTCATCTTTATCGTTATTACTCTTCATATATTCCATTAAAGTGACGTTATGTACTTGGCAGACTTTTTATTCTCTTGATGGATATTCGGAAACGCAGTTTCCTGAATTATGCATCGCATGATTCGGTCTCGTATTGGATCGTTTGTTCATTGTGAGGAATTTGGGTCTTTGCTTAGCAGCTCCAGGTCTCCGTATAGGAGGACTAGGGGAGGGAGATTAGTGGGTATGAGTCTCTTATGAGTGTAACTCCTTTTTTTTTTTTTTTTTTTTTTTTTTTTTGTGTGTGTGTGTGTGCCTTCCAGTGAGCTCTCTCGGATATTTTTCTTGGTGTTCAGCAGACGAAAATTTTTCGTTGTCAAATTATGTATAAAGAGCTTGATTTTTTACCGGAAATTTTTTTTTCATCCTCCATTATTATTATTATTATTATTTCGTTTATTTGACTCCCTTCTTAGGGGGACACCTTTTCCGATGGTGGAGGTCGTAAAACCATTACGACAATTCCACACATCGTCGACCTGTCGGAACTCGAAAGTTTTCATCTCTGAAAATAGACCTGAAATATTCTCATTTATTAAAGAGATTTTTTAATTAAGCCTACTTCCGATAGAGGGGGAAGACGGTTGCACTTAAGCGTTTGTCCTGACCACACCGTTATCGTGAGATTTTTGGAGTTCTTTTTGGATTTTTGCTTTTGTGCAAGACAAGGTCGCGGTGGTTTTTTGGCGTTATTACACCAGTCTGAAAAGGGAAGAAGAAGATGACTACGATAATCATAGCATCTCTCCCTGTATAATTTTTTATTCTTGCATAGGCTAAACACCATAAATCCATTAATTAGAAAGTATGGCCTCACTCCTATGTCATGAGCGAGCATCGGACCAAGCACGAGCACGGGTCTCGAGTGTGAGAGTCGAGCATGCTACGTACTAGACTACGATGCCCGCTTTATTATTATTATTATTATTATGCGTAAATAAATACGCATAAAACTGAAAAATAAAATTGAATAAACGTAACATTTTTGTAAATTTTCCTGATTTATGATTTAAAAAATTTTCTGCATAAATTATGTAAAAATTATGCATGTACAGATTTTCATGCATAAAAAAACTATGCATAAATTTTGTATAAATGATACAAAAGCCATACATTTTTTATATAATTTTTTTTGCATTTATTTTGCAAACATTTTTACACTTTTTACATCACTTTTTCGTGTGGAAACGATTGCCATCCAACATAAGAATCTTTGGAAGAACATTCTTAACCAAAATGGTCAAGATAATCAACTGAATTTGCACCTTTGAAATTTTTTTATTCTTTAAGATTCTGGGTACATTGCCGGGAAAAATTTCTAATCATTTTTAAAAACATAGTCGTTTTATATTTTTTTATTTTTTTTTATTTTCAGGTAAGTTTTCTTGGATCTGTCAAGGGTAATCGACCAATGTGTGCATAAACTTTGAATCGTGCCTATTGTCAATTTGAATCAGAATCGGCTGAAACCTGTTCAATTTTTTTCTGTAAGTATGAGAGTAAAACCGGAAAAAATCGAAACCGAAATTTTTTTGCATATAAAGCAATTAGTTATAGTTTGAGATTGTACCGTTAATTGTACTAGTGCCGCTTCTCCATTATGGCTCAAAATTAATTTTCTAAAATTAATTTTCTAGAGTTAATTTTCAAAATTTCCGGAAGTACTGTGCTTTAGTTATTCTATGGATTTCTTACCCAAGATTTAAAAATAGAGTCGGCCATTTTTAATACAATGCCTTTTTTTTTATTCTTAATCCATGGTCGAAAATTCATAAAATAACTAAAGCACAGTACTTCCGGAAATTTTGAAATTTAATTCTAGAAAATTAATTTTGAGCCATAATGGAGAAGCGGCATAGGAAATGATTCAAATTTAGACATAGTGCTTAACGTCAGTCTCATACACCCCCTTTCGTTTGTTTTTGACACATTTTTTGTGTCAAAAACAAACAACCAAGCGTTTCTTTGTAAGTGGAGTATCAATGCTGAATTTTTTCAGATTTTTTGAACGGTATCTTGAGGTGTCAATTTGTCCTTTAACCCTTTCCCTTTTTACCCTTTCTGTTTTTCGCTGGATAAGGTTCCTTTCTAGTAAAAACTTATATAAGACATGTTTTTAGGGGTAATTTGAACCGCTGATTACGAATCTGAGGTCAAAATTCTGAAAAAACTAAAATCCATCCAATGTAGAGGAACAGTTTATTTTTATTCATTTTAGTCATTTTTTTTTGCTCCATATTACATTTTCCGAGTGGAATTCGATCATTCTGACGTCAGATTTGAAATCAGCGACGTCGAAAACATATAGAAAGTCGTTTTACCGATCATTTTACGGAAGGAAACAAACATTGTGCGTTTTTTATTGCATTTATGCGTTGCAGGTTCGGTTGCATATACTGAAAATTGGTAGGCGTCTAATATGGATTTTAACGCACATTGCGGGTACCTGATGTGTTGTAGGTTAACTTCAAGTGCGAAATCATGAAAAAAGAAAAGACCTTTGGGAAATTTTCTTTGATTGTCCAGGAAAATTTTCCAAAATTCGGCCGTTAAAGGGTTAAGTTTCCAAAAAGCTTATTTAAATGAAAGCTCCTAAAATTAATTTTTTTTCTTTTTGGCATAAAAAAAACCATGGATTCCCATAGGGAATTTTGCGCACAGGTAGATTACTAATATGAAGTAGTTCCACACAATATTTTTGGTTTTTTTGGAGACTTTTAAAAGGGGGGCCCCACAAAAATATTTTACACCCCCACATAACCGGCACCCTAATCGTGTGCACTAATCGCTTTATTCTGTAAGAAAAAAAAATGGATTAAAAAAATGAAAGAAAATTTTGCCATCTTGACCAAACCTCTCACCATTTTGCCTTACACCTCTCCTCCCCCTACCTTCCTTCACGGTTTCTTTGCTAGGGACCCCTTGTAACAAAACAATTATTGAAAAATATTTCTTCGAAACTTAGAGAAACAATTAAAATGGCGATAATTTTCGTACGTGATCATACACGTATATAACCCACAGGGGACGATTATAAGACCGCGGAGTCGGATGTTTGGTTCGCCCCATTGTTTCCCGAACAAAATGAAATACGACTTTTATTTCCCAGCAGTTTTAAAATAAATTTTTACCGGTTCGGCGACTTTGCTAACAATTAAATGAGATTTTTCACACATGGCTTTTCCAGTTTTAAGAAGCTTAAATTCATCACCGAAGTCGAAAACTTTTTTTTTTTTTTAAACTCCAGTGGTTTCGAATTTCTAAAAAAAAAAAATCCTTTTTGTCTCTATCTTTTCACCTGGGAAATCATTTTATTTGAAGTTTTCCCTTTCTGAATTCCCACGACGTCTAATGAAATTAAGATAATAAATTTATTCCACATAGAAAAAAAAAAAGAGGCGATGGAACATTCTCTGGTAATGAGCTTTTCGTTAATGAATCGGAAAGGTGGCCGCGGAGTAATTAGGAAAAACCCCATAATGTTACATTTTCGACGGCCTTTGTTTTGAAAATTTCGTTATTTACATAGATATTATGAAGTGGTTTCACTTTGAGGGTTTTTATTTACATAATATCAGGGAAGCAAATCGAAAACCGCCGGAAGCGGTTGCGAGCTTTATTTTAGCTCTTTCAAATTTTTGTTATTTGCTTATTTTATTATATAGGGGGGATATGACGTATTTACTGCGGGATTCTTGAAAAATGAACGTGGGCTCATCTTTTTTTTTTCCGGTTCGGGAAATGTTTCCGTTTCGGTTTTGATGACTTTTCACGAGGAAAATAAATAAAAATAAATACGGTGTGCCACATATAGAATGGTTTATGTTTCGTAATGTTTTATTCATGGAAATAATTTTTTTTTTTTCCTTTTCAAAAACACGGAATTCTTACGATGGCACATTTTGTTGGGGTTGTACGAAAAAAACTTTTTCCTGTTCCTTGGAGGGTACCACGTGTTGAGGATTAACACGCCCGAAGCCCTTGGAACCAATATTACATGACAAATATCCAATTAAAAGCGGAGGAGGAAGCTGTAGTGAAAATTCCTTCCTAAAGGAGGTAATAAAACTGTATAATTACTTTCTTTGTGCAAATGAAACATTCTTCCGACGTTAAAAAAAAAATGCTCTATTAATTAAGCTAATTCGAGGAAGTCCCCTCTTAAAAGACAAAAAAAAAAGGCACGAACTCGTAATTTGGTTTTTCTGTCCTCTCCTCTTTTCTCCTAATGTTTATTTAATAAAATCTTCCTTTAACACTTTAAAAAATATTATTTAAACTACTTAAAATTCAGAAAAAGCATATTAAAAAGAGTAAAAGTAAAGCGGTCGTTGAGGGAAAAAGAAATCTCAGCGAAAACTTTATTACACGGTGGGCCGAGCTTTTTCACGGTTGTTGGTTTTTTTAGTGACTGCGATGTGGACCTTCTGTCAAATAAGAAAAAATTGAGAATTTTATTACTATTATTTTTTTATTTTTTTTTTCATTTTAAGAAAATAAATTCAGATTTGGAAATATTTGGAAAAGGGTTACGAAATTTGCCGTAGGTTATTCGTTCTAATTTTGAATGAATTTCTTTGCTCGATATGCAAATATTAACTCGTCTATTGCGTGTTTCAACCCGTTTACCGTGTTCGAATGTCGTTACGGTTACACAGACGATACGATTTTGTGTACTTTTTCTCGTATGAGTTTGAATATTATAATGTTTAATGCGAGAAAATGACTGAAAATTGTTTCATCTGCATCTGCAGTCGAAGACGTTAGCAGCGATTACCGTTTCATCCAAAATATTTTGGATGAAAAGTTTTTGAAAAAGTAATTTGGATGAAGTGCAAAATTTTCGTTTTTTCCAAAAAATCCGTTTTCCGTTTTTAATTTCAGATTCCTTTTGTCATCGAAAAAATTCGTTTCGTCCAAAAATTTTTGGATAAAACGAATGCCGGTTATTTTGCACTTCATCCATTTCTTTTCATCTAAAAAAAATTTGGATCGCCACTGTAGCCATTTCGAATCGAACTTCAACGTCCTTTCTACAAAAATATCCGGTTGGGGTAAAGAATTTGGGTGTTTTTTTTTAATAAAACTTTTATAAAAATTTTGTAAAACTTTTGTGAAACTTTTTTTTTTTTTTTAATTTATTAAAATTTTATAAAACATTGTCTCGGGGACTTTACAGAACCCCTAACTTCAGAACCCCTAAATTTGCAGAACCCCTATTAGGGGTTTTGCAGTTAGGGGTTTCACAAATGGTGAAAAATCAAGAAAAATATTTATTTGAATTAATTTAATTTAATTTAATTTTTTTTTTCCTTTTAAAACTTATTAAAATAATCGCGGCCAAAACTTTTAAAGTTTTTAAAAGTAATCACCGCCAAAACTTTTAATAACTTTTTCCCACCGTTGCGCGCTTTCGCATATGCAGAATAACAAAGAAAATTGGGAGCCGCCTTCCAACTTGACTTATAATTACACTGCTTATTTATTTGACTTATAATTACAGCTGCTAAGATATTTTTTATTAATAATTCTTGATGACTTTAAAGTTACTTCAGGGTGTCTACTGAAAATCATTTTTGAAACTCAAGGTTTTCGAGGTTTTCAAAGTTCTACTTCACACTCAAGGCTAATTCAAGGTTTTAAACGTTTTCAAGGTCGGTAGACACCCTGCACTTTTTTAAGGGAAAATAGCGAATCTTGCATCGGTGACTTCATCTGTGATAATAAGGATGTGATAAACATATGACAAGAACCTGTGATAACATATGTGATATATACCGGTAAAAATAAAGATATTTCTTAAAAATCCTAATTTCCGTCATTGTATAATTATTTATTATTATTTTCGCCATTTGCAAAACCCCTAACTGCAGAATCCCTATTAGGAGTTTTGCCAATTTAGGGGTTCTGAAGTTAGGGGTTCTGCCATAGACTAATTTAATTTCGTTGATTTTTCACCATTTGTGAAACCCCTAACTGCAGAACCCCTATTAGAGGTTTTGTCAATTTAGGGGTTCTGAAGTTAGGGGTTCTGCAATAGACCCATTGTCTCTTTATATTATAAAATTTTTATAAATTCTTTTAAAAATATTATGAGGGAGGCGTTCTACAGTCCAAAAAATTTATTACAGAAAGGATTTATTTCTTTAAAAAAAACTCCTTTATGGACCGTGAAATTTTATTTTAAAAAATCTCAGGCCTTTTCGAAACCCAGTTCCATCTTCAGTGGGCTAAACACACCGCAAAGTAAAAATTATTATTTGGAAAAAACGAACAATGAAAAACGTTGATACACAGTAAAAAATTATCTGTGAAAATGCTAAAAACGATCTACGTAATTTTGATGTAAACGATACTCTTGTTAAATTTTTAGCATATTCATATGTCAATTTAACATATTTCAAATATGTCATTTTTTATGCTATTGAATTTTTCGGAAAATTTCAGAATATTAATTTCTGAAGAAGATTTTCACAGAACTACATTATGTTAAATTGACATATAAAAATTGATAGACCGTTTTAAATAGACAAATCATGTCGATTTTACAGATAATTTTTTAGCGTGCCCACCGCCTTAAATTACCTTGTCAAACAAATTACAAACGGAACGAATTAAGCATCTACTGCGTCACCAAATAAAATAAAAATAAGAAACCAAACATTGAGATTGCACATTACCCCTTTTCTTTTTTTCCTTTTTCTTTTCTTCTTAATTTAAAGCATGACAATACTCAATAAATTCAAATAGAAATTAATATGGCAGAACAAAAACAATAATAAGTCAGCTTAACGACAATCGAGGCAGGTTGGACAACTCACGGAAAATTTTACGGTCCATAAAGGAGTTTCTTAAAGAAAAAATCCATCCTGTAAATTTTTTTTATAAGAAAAAGTTTTATTAAAGTTTTATAAAAGTTTCATAAAAAAGAAAACCAGATTCTTTACCCTAACCAAATATCCTGTTTAATTTGTTGCGCTCAAGGAAGCATCGTCGTCTGTTTTTCACAATTTTGACTCCTTCTCCCTTGGCATTGTAATCAGATTACAGAAATCCTATGATCCCATTAGCCATTAGTGTGCACATGAACTCCTGATTTCATATTGCAAACCAAAAAATTACCATTGCTAATTCCCCTCCCGCTTCCAGTTAAAACGTGTACTACTGCCTTAAACCCTGAAGTAATCTTTTTAATATCTCACCTTCGACATTTTTTATCCGACTTGAAATCATGATTAAACTAATAAATTGACGATCAGATAAGAATTTCAATTGGAATTCCGAGTTCCAAGAAGAAGAAGTAAATAACTCCCGCGAAATGGAAATCAGCTCAACGCAGAGCAAGCGGAAAAGTAATAAAATAGAATCGTTAAGAAAGATTTCGGAGTCTGAGATTGACATCACCACATTTGTATTCCTCTTGCCTCTTGTCAAGAGCTAATTCGTTTTATCCTTTCCCATGTAATTTATACATTGCAAAAAATATCGCATTCCTCGAGCATTCCCAGTTATAAGTTATTCAAACTTAAAAGTGCGACCTCAGAGCTATTTTACACGCTTTATGCATGTATGAGACAATTCCTAGGCAAGAGCATCATACTTTTCAGCTGCGAATTGCAAATGGAACATTAAAAAAAATTCCGTCAAGGCAAAAAAAATACAGAGGGAGTAAATTTTCGATGAGCCAAATGAGCCCGTCTAAAGAAAACGAACAAACCCAGAAAAAAAAAAAAAAAAAAAAAAAAAAAAAACGCTAAAATCATTTAGCGTCTCTCAGGGATGATTGTTTTAAAACAAATTGGTTTAAAACACGGTGTTTTAAAACGTTTTAAAACATTTGAATAAAAAACACCGTTTTAAAACGTATTTTATTAAGTGAATTAAATACGTTTTAAAATGCATTTTTAAGAGGCCCGAGCCCGCAACTTGTCGCGCACGACTCATTTTTTACAATCTATGGTATGGACCATACCATAGATTATATGAGCCGCTCATATTCATAATGGTTGCTTAATAGCAGGGATGATTGTTTTAAAACAAATTGGTTTAAAACACGGTGTTTTAAAACGTTTTAAAACATTTGAATAAAAAACACCGTTTTAAAACGTATTTTATTAAGTGAATTAAATACGTTTTAAAATGCATTTTTAAGAGGCCCGAGCCCGCAACTTGTCGCGCACGACTCATTTTTTACAATCTATGGTATGGACCATACCATAGATTATATGAGCCGCTCATATTCATAATGGTTGCTTAATAGCAGGGATGATTGTTTTAAAACAAATTGGTTTAAAACACGGTGTTTTAAAACGTTTTAAAACATTTGAATAAAAAATTTGAATAAAAATAGAAACATTTAAAACATTTTGAACGTGTTTTAAAACATGGGAAAATAATATAAAACGTTTTAAACTGTTTTTTATTAAAAAATGTTTTAAACTGTTTTTTATTAAAAAATGTTTTAAACTGTTTTTTATTAAAAAATGTTTTAAACTGTTTTTTATTAAAAAATGTTTTAAACTGTTTTTTATTAAAAAATGTTTTAAACTGTTTTTTATTAAAAAATGTTTTAAACTGTTTGTTATTAAAAAATGTTTTAAACTGTTTTTTAGTAAAAAATATTTTAAACAGCAACCCTGGCGCCTTTGGCAGAAACGTTTTGCGTCTGAAATCGCTATCAATTTTTGAAATCTGTACGTCAGAGCCAAAAGGTTCAATATGCAAATTAAACATGTCCGCTAAACGTTGTTTACCCATAAGAAACGGCCATCTTGAATTTGCATATTGAACTTTTTGGCTCTGACGTACAGAAATATTAATTTACTCTCTGACGAAATCCAGTTTTTTTACTCAACAATTTCTATTCTTACCTTTAAGGTTCTAGTTCTTTTACATAACCGGCCGGTCAGCCGGGCGGTGAAAATTTTTTAACAATAAAAAAAGTTTAATATTTTTTTTTTTTTTTAATTCGGTTTTTCACACATGAAAATGACATCGGATCGCACTGAAACCGTGGCAAAACGTTTTGTTATGCTTAAAAAATAAAGATTCGCTATTGAAAGTGCATGAAAAAGGCTTTATGGTTCCTAAATTTGATAATTTTTTTAAATGTTTTCGAAAAAAAAAATAAGACGGCCATTTTTCTTTTTGTTGTTGAAACAGTTCGCGGATTCACCGCTAGAGCGCTGCACTAGTCTCTCGGAAACAAACTTTTTTTTTACTGCGAAAACATTTAAAAATTATGAAATATAAGAACAATTAACTCTTGTTCATGTATTTAATATCGTGGATCTTCATCTCTGAAGATAACTAAACGTTTTGGTACGGTTTCGGTGAAGTTAGACCCCGTTTTCATGCATAAAATATTGGATTTAAAAAAAAAAATTTTTTAATATTTTTTTTATCGTTAAAATGTATACACCGCCCGGCTAACCGGCCGGTTATGTAAACGAACTAGAACCTTTAGATACCCTTTCGGAGGAATAAAAAAAATAAAAATAAAAAATTAACAATTTTTTAAAATTGTTTTTAATGACATTGCCGTCTCTGCTCTTGACATTTTGATCAAATACATAATTAAAAGCTGCCTTCTCGAGTTTTTTTTTTTTTTTTTTTTTTTTTTTTTTTATTATTATTATTATTATTTTGAGAAAAAAAACGAACCTTGTTTCTTATCTAAATCGTTAAGAATTAATACCTCAATTAAACTTTCTTTGAATATTCGCAATTAAAAATAAACTCTTTAAAAAAGAAAAAATCAAAGTGAGCGTGCTAAGAAAAAAAAAAGACTCGATCCTCGTATCGGTTAAGCAAAGATTACTTGTGGTTATGAAACTTTTGATTCGACAAAGGAAGTCATTGAAAGCACGTGCGGTCTAATATTTAATTAAAAAAGTTTGCTTTATTTTCATCCTTTTGCTCGTTAATCTTTAAAAAAGAAAAATATTATCGGACGGTAGAAATTTTTTTTTTTTTTCTTAAGTCGATTTTTCGAATTAAGAATTTGCAACGTATACGTTTGTTGCGGAATTAAATGTTCGAAAGCAGCATGTGCTTTGTACATTTTCCGATACTTATTACCACCTTTTAACGACTTGAAGGGGGTTTTATTACATGAGCAATTGCATTAGTAAATGTTTACGAGGTCGATTAAAAATTTTAATGTCAAAGTTGTGGTCATGCATTAACGCAATGCGAAAAGGAAATTTTAATGTCCTCTAACTCGGGGATGTAATGAAGCCGAAATTAATTCCTGTGAAGGGATTTTCCGGGAACTTTTTAATTGGTTTAAGACCTTTTTTCGGGAAATCAAAATATTTTAACGACTCAGAATCATTAAAAAAATTATATTCACTACTTGGAAATTTTAATAAAGTTTCCTGTTTTTTTTTTTTTTTTTTTTTTTTTAAATCAAATTATGTTCCTTTCAAAAGAATTTTTCTTTTTTAAAAGGAGGAAAAAAGGTCGAATTAATATTTTTCCAGAAAAATTAATTTTTCGCAAAGGCCTAATTACCATAAAAAATTGTAACGAAGTTTGAATTCGGTTTTTGATTCGGCTTAATAATCTCCTTGTTTAATTTCGACTCGGAAGAGAAAGTCTCGCTATCCTTTTGTTGTCGATATTGATTGATGAAAAAGATAAACACAGCAGTCTGTCGGACGTCCAAAAGGGTAATAATAATAATAAAGGGAGGGAAAGTTTTCCTCTCTTGTCCTTTTTTGTTACCTGTTGTGTGTCTGTGTGTGCCTCCCCAAAGTGAAAACTGTTTGCAATCGAATAACGAAAATTCAATTGCACAGCGGGTCATGGGGATGATTGGGATTTCTTGAATCGTTCTCTTCATTCAATTCTTTGTCGTGATCTGAATTTATAAGGTGGGGGGGCTTTCATTTTTCTCCTTGGCCCGAATGTTAAATTGCCGGTGGGGATATCCATATATATGAATGAATTATTGCAGGGGGTTGGATAAAAGTTTTTTTAGGTCTACGGATTTTGATGAAATTCAGTTCGGAATTTAAAAGATTTTTTTTTTTCCTGTGTTTTAGTTTGGGTTTTTTTTTCTGAGGAGAGGCTTGTGCGGTGTCTTTAAAGTGGATATACCACGGGGGAGGTAAAGTAATTATACCATTAGCGTTATTACAGTGGTCGCTAGTCAAGAGAAAAGCGGACATAATTCCCATCTCAAGCGTAAAAGTGTTGCCGGATTTTTTTTTTTTTTTTTTTTCTCCAAAATTTTTCTGTTGACAAGGGAATGGCGGTAAATACTTTCTTGTACCAAATATCGCAAATTCCCTTGTTTCAAGCTTGATTTTAATTTTCTGCCGTCAAATTTCCTTGTATTTTGAGCAGTTCTGGCTAAAATTTCCTTGTATTTCTTTGAATTTTTCATAAAAATTCACTTCCTTGAAAAGCTCAAAATTTTCTTGCAATTCCGTATATTTTTACAAGGAATTGTTACCCCCTTGGTAACAAACAATAAATAGAATCGGCGGAAAACGGTTCGGTTCAAATGGATAGATGAGAAATAAAACGTCATGACTGAATTCTAAGCAGAAGTGCAATATAATTCGGCTTTGTAATAAAAAAAATGAATGATCTTACATCATATACAAGACCCTAAAACAATAACGGTGAATATTAATTTCAATATTCACAAAGAAAAAAAATCAAATACAACATGCGAATAAAAAATATGACATACCCTTTCGGGGTCTTGACCATGTGGTTTCACATGGAGAAAAAAAGAATTAAATTCAAGCCATCTTAAACTCCCGGTTTATTCCCTTCAGGGAATATAAGTCAAAACTAACACATGATATTAATATAAATTAATTTAAGTAATTAATTTCCACATTTTGTTTAAAAATAAATATGAAAAATTTTAAAACAATCAAGCTTCGACTTTCGTCAGACGATCCGTGTAAAAAAAAAAAAATGGCAACCGGAAGTAAGAGTCAGGTTTCCTTAAATCGGGCAACAAAACGATCATAGCAGAGAAAAAAAAAAGTAACGCGCGCGGGCGATTTAAAATAAAGTTCCGAGTGCGTAACAGAATTCCTTGCCCTTATAACGCTTGAAACTTCCATGCACCTGGCAACACGGAGCCACTAAAAGTAGGTAAAAACTATAAAAAGGATCTGGGAGTCAAAAGCTTTGGTTTTCCGTGTAGTTTAAAATCACTAGCCCATATTGAAAAATTCAAAATGCCGGATCCAATATGGCGAATGAAGTTTCGAATTTCGCGTTGATTTACATAAAACTGTATATTTAGGGGTTTTCAGGGTAGCCGAATACAGATCTGATATCAGTTTCTTCAAATTCAAGATGTCGAAGTTTATATGGCGACTTTTATCCGCACTTGCCGATTTTCGTAACAAGGAATTACTTTTTTTTTTTATTTAAGAAGACTTACAAAGTTAACTTTTCTGTAAGTTAATATACAATAAAGGTAATGGTATGTGTGCATCATTGTAAAAAAAAAAAAAAAGAGCAACAAGCAGGAATCATATAAAGAATGTCATCTCTGCAATCAAGCTATTAAAAGTGTTTTTCTTGAGGAGAGCATAGTTCAGGCCAAAAACAAAAAGAAAGTTAAAAAGTTTACCAGGGGGCTTTTACAGTACTTTACAAGCCAATCAGTTACTACTAAGGATCCCAAGAGCTAAGTTAGATCATTGAGAAAAAATTGTTTTAGCCCATTTTTGGCATTAGAGTAGGTAGTGAGAGTTTTTAATTGTTCAGGTAAGGAGTTAAATAGATGGGGGACTGTAAAACTAAAATGTTGTCTCCCATATTCATTAGTATATCTGGGCTCTACGAATTGATTAGCCTGTCTTGTGAAATGTGAGTGGACTGCAGGATGCTTATATTCACCCGTGAAGTAATATTTTAAGATTAGTGCATTTTTAAATAAGGCATCTGCGGGCAACAATTCAAAATGATGGAATGGATTTTCATTAGGTGAACATCTGTTGCGATTTAATATAACTTGTTTACCGATTTTCGTAAAAATTTGTATGTAGGGGTTTTTGAGATCGTTGATTTCAAATCCGTCTAAGTTTTTTTCGAATACCATACGCCAGACCTAGTAGGCCAAAACAACACTCATAATGGCTTAAAATATTTAAATTTTACCAAAACGCTGACGGATTTGAAATCAGTGACTTCGAAAACCCCTATGTACTAGAGAAAAAAAACTTCCTTTCCTTAACTCTGTAACTCAGTGCAGAACAACACCAAGTCCATTCAAGGATTACAACTTCTTATTTCAAACCTGACTATACAAAGCATACAAGCGTTGCCAACTCAAATTGATGTCTTCTGCGAATTAACATTTCTGCTTTGTTAACGAAATAAACTTGGTAGCAGAAGGAATAGAATCAGTTCTGCCAACCGTTGAGCCTGAATACCTTTTGTAAAGTCGGGTTTGAAATAAGAAGTTGCAATCCTTGAATGGACTTGGTGTTGTTCTGCACTGAGGTACAGAACTGATCATAACAATTTTATTCAATAATAGTCATAATTATGACTATTATTGAATAGTAGAAATGAGCTCATTTCTTGGGCACTTTGAACTCCCTTGATGCTTCCGAGACTGGCTTGCCTTTACTTATTGCATCTAAAGCTTCGTCCGATTTCGCTTTCAGGTCCGATTCGTTATACTGAAAAAGTACTCTTTTTTTTTAAATTTTGGTTTGTGGGTCTCTTTTTATTTTTAGTTTTGGTTGTGGGTCTCTTTTTATTTTTATCCCTACACGGAGAAAAAAGTTCGGTTCCTGTTACTGAAAGTTTAGTAGCGTCCTGTGACAATCAAAAATTTTAGTATTATCAACTCAAATTTTTGGTTGTCACAGGACGTTACTAAACTTTCAGCAACAGGAACCGAACTTTTTTTTCCGTGTACTGGATGGCGACTTGGACTGATCGCCAATCCGCATTGGATTCATAATGCTAAAAACCAAAAAAAAAAAAAAAAAAAGACATTAAAATCAAACATCGACAAAGGGGAAAAAAATATTAACATAAGAAATATATGGTTCTAAACTATAAGATCATAAAATATTTAGCAAAGAACCAGTGTTGGAATGAGCGTTCAACCATTGGTACATCAAAAAATTCTTGATCCAGTAATTTGAGATTAAGTTGACCAAGAATTTTTTATACCGCCCCATCGGGTCTATATATTAATAAACATTTTTTCAAATACGAATAAAGCAAAAAACAATGAAATCTAAGGGCGCAATTTTACGCCAAACATGTTCGCCGAATATGTTTGATGTGAAATTGCGCCCTAACTATATCACATGTACAAACCTTATTTACAAAAGAAATCCGCTTTTAAAAATCCGTAAGAATTCGTAAGAAAAAAAAAATTCGCTCTTGGTTATGTTGTTTCGCTCTTGTTCTCAAGCCATTAATAACTTGAATAATGCCAAATTTTGAAAAACATATTGAAGGGCGCATGTCAACGTTACGTCACGAGTAGTAAGCGGGATTTTAACTATCACCGTAATCTTATTCTAAAGGATTACATTAATTTTTTGTTCCACTAAAGGTACCGTTCCACTACTTGTACTCCTACCTTATATACTAATTTTTACGAAGATAGGTAAAATTAAGCAAGTGCGGATAAAAGTCTCCATATTAATTTCGCCATCTTGAATTTGAAGAAACTGATGTCAGATTTGTATTCAAGCTACCCCGAAAACCCCCAGATATACGCTGGCTACGCTGACAGATTGAAATAAAACTATAGCTTTTTTTTTTTTTTTGCATTAAAACAAAAAATTTTTCTGCTGTACCAACGCCTAAGCATGACATTAGCCTTTTTCTTATTAGATGGGATAGGGGTCGTAAGCAAAAATAAAAGAATAAAATGCTCTCCTTGAGCTAATTGCGCAAGATATTTATTATTGAGACACGTCGAGCTCTGACACACGAATTTTTTTTTTCCGCAAACTTTGCACCTGAAAAAAAAAAAAAAAAAAAAAAAAAGAAATAATACGAATAAAAATGAAATAATATAATAAATAATAAATGGATTTACAAACATTTTGAGAAATGTAATAATAGTACCTACCGATAATGGGCGTTGACTTAAACGTCAGTCAGTGAATGGATAAAAATAGAAAGATACAATCGCTTATTTGAAATTTCTATTTCCAGGCAAAAAAAAAAAAAAAAAAAAAAAAAAGCAACAACGTATTCGGTTAATTGAATGATCTCTCCTTTTGTACTTCCTCAATGAAATTTCGTTCTCCTCCGTTAAAATACTCTTTTTGTTGGAGTGGGAAAAAAAACGATCAGGTTTTTAAGTAAAAAAAAAAAAAAAAGTTCCGAAGTTTCGAAAAAAAAAAAAGAGAAAGCGAAAACCGTACACTTTTGCCAAGTCTCATTTTCAGTCTTTCTGCTTTCATTTCTTTCTTTTTTAAAAAGAAGAAAAGAATTTAGCGTAAAAACCTTTTGGGAGCAATTCCCTCTTCCACTTTACGAAAACAGTTAACTTCGAACTCCGGATCAAAAATTTAAAAAAAATAAGACGGAAAGTATATACGTGCGCCAAATGCGTGAAAATCTATTTGGGAATTACAGTAGATTCCGATTAACTGAAAATTTAAATTGCATTGATCTTTTATCCCCCATCACAAGAAACGGATCGAAGGATAAAATTAAAAAATAACAAGGGTTCTTATTTTCGCGGTGAAAAATTTTTATTT
Organism: Liposcelis bostrychophila; assembly: GCA_037577465.1. Taxonomy (NCBI): domain Eukaryota; kingdom Metazoa; phylum Arthropoda; class Insecta; order Psocodea; family Liposcelididae; genus Liposcelis; species Liposcelis bostrychophila. The sequence continues at coordinate 26,247,037 of CM075211.1, read as the reverse complement.
CGCTTCAAAGGGTTATTCATTTAAAACGGGAATCGATATCGATGCTGTAATCCTTGAAAGGATTAAACCTAGCAAACTCTCGCTTTTTTTTTGCTGCCGGTGTTAGCGACTTTGCGGTAACTTCATTTCGTAAACAAAAAGTATTTTTTGATGTTTTTCTTTTGTAAATGACCGCTGTCGTTGTGCTTCGGCAGGCGTAGACATAAGTGCTACAGTAACTTGCAAATGTTTTATGTTGGAATTCTTTTGTTTTTTCGTAAGATAAATATGAAAAAGGTAAACAAAAACAAAAGAATTTCAGCATAAACTTCTGCAAGGTACTGTACACTACGGGGAATATCCGTGGGCATTCCTGCATTTTGAAGGTCCCAAGCAGTGCGGATAACTTCCGTTTCTTTGTCCTGAGCGATGCATGCTCAGGACAGAGAAACGGAAGTTATCCGCACACTATACTCGAGCGATGTTGGTTTGAGACTCCCGCAATTCAGTAAGTTATTCAACATCTTCCAAATTGTCCTCCTGGAAGAAGTAAGCTTCCAGTCTTCCGATGCTGTTAAATTCTGATTGTTCGAGTCCAAGGCCTGTGCCATTCGGTCCTTCTTGGCGTACAAAAGACTCTTCAGCGACGACAGGTTCGAGCCTGGGTGATGTGGAATGTACAAGATCCGTAGCCATGTTAGCGTTTGGGCCGAATTTAGAGAGCGAATGTCACTCTCTGTACCGATACATTGTTGACTTCAAATGCCTACAGACTATAGCCACCTTCAGTCTATAGTCCTATAGCCTATAGCCACCTAATAGCCTGGATATATATATATAAGTGGATGGTGGCTATATCCACCTATACTAGGTGCCTATACCCCACCTAGCCACCTTATAGGTGCCTATAGGCCACTAAGGTGGCCTATAGCCACTAAGGTGGCTAAGGAAAGCCAATGATGTTTATGTTTATAGTGGCTATATATAGGCCACTAGCTATTAAGCTCTAGCTATAGTATAGCCCCTAAACTATACTATATATAGTATAGGGGGTCGGCATTGTCTATGCGTCCGCAATCTTTTACTGGGTAACCGAATGTGCACGCACAGAGACTGTTGACGGGGTTTCAGAGGGTTGAAAATCAAGCTAAGTCAGATTCAGTTTAACTAAGAATATCCTCCACGGGCAAAAGTCAGCTGAGTTCTACTTGAATATGGGGTCCAAATAGAAAACGGCTTTCTATTTCGAACGAATCAAAATGGAAAACATAAATTTATTGAATCGTTATTAACAAAAAATCCTCTGCCTGAGGAATGGGAGAAAGCTCATATCCAAAATATTCCTCTAAATTTTGGTCATCTTTTCTGAAAGACGTTATGATTCTTTGATAAAGCAAATTAGTATCGACGGGAATAACAGTGTCATAAATTTTTATTCCGTTGCAGGCTCCTAAAGGTGAAACCTTATACTTTTTTGATAATTTAATATCTTCGAAATTGTAACCTACCATCGCAGCCATGACTATATTTCCTTGATCTCGAGCTTCGTGGCAGTTTATGTTTTCATTCCCGATGATTCCCGCTGACAACGAGATTAACTCTTTTCGAACTGTAAAAGGTGGATGTAACTCAAACCAGTCTAAAAATTTCTTAAGGATAAGTCATCTCTTTTTATTCTGGAATCTCTCAGCTCAATATGCTGGTGACTTGTTCTCTTTGTAATCCCACAAAATTCTTCGAAGTTTTGTACTACTTCACTAACGCACTTAACGCTGTATCCATTTGTTAATAACATCATCTGTAATCCCACGTCGCTGCCCGGAAAACACATGACGTCCCAGAGACGTCTCAGGAACGTTTCCAACGGCTCCAATGTTTCAGCTGAAACCTTATTTGAAACGTTTTGAAACGTTTCTGAAACGATGATATGTCTGGGTTTCTGAAACGTTTCCTGAAACGTCTCAGAAACGTTTCATTGAAACGTTTGTGAGCCTAAAAATTGAAAAATTTTTTTTTTTTTTTTCGCCCACACACCCCTATCCGACTTAGGAATTGAACCAAGACCCCAGGTTTCATAAGCAAGCATCCTACACCCCGCGGTACTGAGTTACATACTTAAAAGTCTTCAAAATTACCCTAAAAAATGGCAAAAGTTTCATAGACGTTTCGAAACGTTTCAGGAACGTTTCAGATACTTTGAAACTTAAATGAAAGCTTTTTTAAAAGCTTTTTATTGTTGAATTATTGACACTCGTTCCGGGACATGGCGGTTCCGCAAGTCACTTTATTCCGAAAGAAACCATAGAAATTCTGGTTCCATAGTGCATTCCCCTTACCATTTTACTCTCTCAGTTAGCATTAAATGTTTAAAACCGTCCCATATATCAATAATACATACGTCATTCATAGAATATAGCGAAAAATACCCAAATTTTCTGATTTGACCCCATTTAAGTATTACGTAATCATAATTTTCCATTCTTTTGACCGTCTGCATCCTGGTTATTAGTTGTAGTTAGGAAGATTTTCCTAGGCCCGCCTTATTAATTACGTAAGATTTATGTCGAACCCCCCCCCCTTCCCCCCTTTCCTTTTTTTTTTTTTTTTTTTTTTAAATTTTGTTTTAAATATTTTATTTTGGAAAAAAAAATTCGAAAACAAAAAGATAGGATTTTAAAATTTGATATTCTAAAGACTTTTTTTCAAATATGAATTAAGCTAAATAAAATATTTTTCCCTGTTCCAAGAGTATTTATTTGAAAATGAGTTTTCGATAATCATAAAGTAGTACAGTACAGTACAGTACAGTGCTTTAAAATGCTATCTACGGTATTTTTATTATGTGGTACCTTTTCGAAATTTTTCAAATTCTATGGAACGTTTCAGGAACATTATGGTATGCATTTCAGATACGTTTCTGATACATGTTTCTGAAACGTTTCAGAGAGGTTCCAAATATTTGAGGTTCAGTGAAACTATTCTGAAACGTACCAGAAACGTTTCACTGAAACTGGAAACCTTGGAACGTTTGAAACCCTTATGAAACGTCTCTGAAACATCATGTGTTTTACGGGTGTATAAGTCCGCCTTCTGTTTTCATGCTGCGCATTAACGCCTGTTCGATACACATATCGCTCCAAATTCCGGCCCACAGCTTATCAGTTCTTCTAATTGTGAAGTAACCGTTGTCTGCGAATTTAGTATAATCATTGTCTTTTTTCAAATTCAGCATATCTTGTAAGTATAACTGACTAGATTTTGCGTAAGCCAAATGCCCGCTTGCATGAAAAAACGGGATCATTCGACGAACGCAATTTAGATGAAGCTCCCAATTTCCGCTTCCGCGTTTATATAAATTTATTTCAGGATCAGTAAAGCTCCAAACCTCATTGCACCTCCAAACATCTATGCTGTAAGCGTCACGAAAACGTCGAAGAGCTTTGGCTATTAGCTGTTTCCCGTTATCACACAGCATTAATGACGGGATCCCGTAATTAGCTATTATTTCATACAAGGGGAATTTTTGTAAAGCTTGAGTAGTAGCCCGAGGGACTGGCTTAGCTATCGTAAATTTCGTGGCGACGTCTAATGACGTAATTACATAAGAATTTCCTTTGTAGGAGCGAGGAAGGGCTCCCACAAAGTCTAGACTCTAGCATGAACCGGGATCCATGATCCTTTCTTCTGCCGACATTTCGCCAAATGGCAACATATTCCGTGAGTTGGATTGTTGGCATTTGACGCAATGACGGATGAATTCAATGACGTCGATTTTCATGTTAGCTCTATAGACACGTGTCTTCAAGCGTTCTAAGGTTGTTTCCTGCCCAAAATAAGCGGTAAACATGGAAGAATGAAATTTTCTTATTATTTCTTCGCGGAAATCCTTAGGTATAACCAAGCGGTATCTTATAGAATCACCTTTTTCAGTGATCCGATACAATCGGTTGTCATCTCTGAACGAATGTGGTAATTATAGGAAACCGAAAAAGTATCAGACAATGAAGAGTTAGGTTATCTGCGTCATCATGTCAAAGATGGATTCCGTTTTAATGTGTATTTATTTATAAAATTAAACTTTTTCTTCATCGTCTGATACTTTTTCGGTTTCCTATAATTACCACATTCGTGGAGCATTGAAAATGGCGTTGTTGCCGAAATGATCATATGCGTAATTTTATAAATTAACGGTTCCTGTGAAGATAATTTCTTTTTATTTAATTATTTGGACCGTTAGACCCCCCACCTCCTCTTTATTCATCTGTCATCTCTCAGTTCATAATTAGGAAGATCAGGATCAGGATCCAATTTCGGACCGACTAAAGATTCAATCATTTCTATTTCAGTACACGGAAAAAAAAAGTTCGGTTCCTGTTACTGAAAGTTAAGTTGGGCTTGTGACATCTAAACATTTGAGTTGACAATACTAAAAATTAGGTAATAATTACCTAATTTTTAGTATTGTCAACTTGGCAATTATTACTAAACGTTATTAATCATTACGAACTCTTAGTAATAATTACTAAATTTTCGGTATTGGTACTCAAATGTTTAGATGTCACAGGACTCAACTTAACTTTCAGTAACAGGAACCGAACTTTTTTCTCCGTGTATCCGATTCAAAAAGTGCATCATACCAGTTGTAAGATTCTTCAAATAGAAGATCTTCTTCTTCCTCAAGGTCTTTTAACGAGAGTTCCTTTCTTTGGTTTCTCGTTATAACTGGTAAATTATGAGAAGATTCTTTCGATTTTTTATCATCCGATATTTTAGCTAGTTCGGTGGAGTCCGAATCAGTCAGGGGATGGTGCTATAAAAGCACCTGCTTAATGCATCGGATACTGCCAAGTACTTTCCTTTCCTATGATAGACCAGGAAATTTAACTGAGACAAAAACAGGACCTAACGAGCCAGCCGACCAGTTAGTGGGCGCATTGTCTTGGGCTTTGGGAATCCGGGGGTTATTACGCTTTTTGTTTTTCTTTTAATAATTTTATATTTCGAAATAAATAAATTCGGCGATTTTAAATTTCGGGGTACGTTAAACTCGTCTTTTTTAATTCGGCGATTTCAAATTTTTACTTATACAAGTGTGTGTAACTCTAACTGCTTTTTGATTTTATAAAGTTGGGGTTTTCCTGATTTTTCCGAACCTTTTTTATGAATTTAAAAACGGCGAAATTTTAAAAACCCCGAATTAAAAAAGACAAGTTTAACATACCCCGAAATTTAAAATCGCCGAATTTTATTATCGCCGAATTTATTTATTTCGAAATATAAAATTATTGAAAGAAAAACAAAAAGCGTAGTAGCCCCCGGATTCCCAAACCCCGAAATTTATGAAACCCGAAAACCAATTCGGTGATTTTTAATTTCGGGGTTCCGAAAACGCGACATCGTTTTTTCGCGATATCGCATTTTATAAACCCCGAAACCCGATTCGGGGTTTGGAAAATTCCGGGTTCGATAAAGGACCCAAAAATCGATGGTCCAAAAAAAGGTAAAGTCTCAGTCGTTGTGGAAGAATTCTCTTCCTGGAGCGAAGAAGCTCCAACTCGAAAAACAAAAGAAGAAAAATGTTACTCAAAAACCAAATAAAAATGTGCTTGGTTCGTACCTTGGGGAGGCGACGGCCATGATGAATTGTCAGTTAAATAATGTATGTAGATAACATAAAATCTACAAATCTGTACTTGGCAAGTCAACTGAGCCATGTGCATCACAATTGTGCATGGAGATATACTCTTTTGAACCGCTGCCTAAACCGGTTTTGAGCTGCAACGGTTCAAAAGAGTGTATCTCCATGCGCGATTCTGATGGACATAGCTCAATTGACCTGCTCACTACAGAAATGACGAAGTTAATAAGCTGTGAGATAAATTCTGCCGTGGTAACCAAAATGGGTGTATGTCCATTCTTAAGTTGGCACTTGTTTTCTATTTTTAACTTATGTAAACAAACATTCAATTCCAGAACGGACATACGCCCATTTCGGTTACCACGGCAGAATTGCCGTAACGTATTGTGAAAGGAAATCAATCAATCAATCCTGGAGCATTCACTTGACTTATTTAGAACGCCGGCTCTGGCGCCAGCTCCAGGACTTGGGATATTTCGACTCCAATGCCTTCGTCGGCTCAACCAATTTTTACCGGCCTCGGACCCCTGTTTTCCATTTCCAATTGATATTTTTCCAACACATGAATGTTAACGTAGCGGTTTTGGGGCAAAAGACAAATTTTTCTGCTAAAAATAATTTTCCCGAACTCGATTTAATTACAGAAAAAATTATTAAGGGAAACGTGCCCTTTCAAAAACTTGAGTTTCTGTTTACCTGCTTAGTTGAGTAAGAAAATATTAAGCCCCCTTGTAATTATTAACTATTCGATCAAAGAGCTTTATCAGCTTTATATTTAAAAGGAGGAATAAACGACGAAACAAGCAAGTAAATTATATTTCCGCTTCGATTCGTCTTAAGTGTTTTCACGACGAAAATTTATAATCTTAAAATGTTGGAACGGGGGTGGGTAGAATCTCCGAGGAAATGGCATGTTTAAGATAATAATCTTCCATGGAATCGTAATCAAATCAAAATATCTATTAGTTCAATCCGGCGAAGTCGTAGACGACGACACGGAAACGGAACAAAATTTTAATAGCAAACCGCAAGGATATGCTTCCATAGCAATCAACAATTAAATTCCAAAGAGCGGAGACATTCAAATGATTACATGCTCTACTAGCGGTTTGACTGCGGCCGTTGGAGAAACATAGTTGTATCAATGATTAAAACTTGATCAAAGCAAAACGCGAAAAATAAAAGCGTGGGCTTAAAGCTTGTGATGCTTTGCTTTGTGTAAACAAGTAAAGCATCCCATGTATATGCAACCGCTTAATCGTCGAAAATTTCTTTTAATTTTATATGACTTTCGAGGAGAGTCTGTTGCAATATTTTGCTTGAATTTGTTGTTAAGAGTGTTCCAGCTTTGAATTAGAGAGTCTTAGTAGATTGCTCTCCTGCAACTTAAGCATGGGCGCAACATCGTTTATTTTTTGCAAAATGGTTTTTCGGCCTTAAAAAATTTATTTGGAATCGAATATTTTTTTTTTTTTAAATATGGGAATATTCCTCTTAACATTCTTCACAACTTTTGTTGTATGAAAATTCGCTTTTATTATTTATTAAAATGTTTTATAAACTTTTTGCGAAAATAATCTGCCACGATTGTAAACGTCCTGGTGTTTTGCTTATAAGCGTAACTTTTTTTTTTTTTTTTTTTTTTGAGAAAATCTCACAATAAGCACCATAACTGATAAAGGCATCAAAGTTTTGTGTAAAAAAAGTTGTGGATGATGTTTAAGGAATATTTCTATATTTTTAAAAAAATCGAATTAAATTTTTAAGGCCTAAAACCTTTCTTAAAAAAATGAACAAAGTAGCACCTATGTTTAAGTTGCAGGAGGACGTTCAACTAAGAATTTCCTTAATCGGAGCAGTTGGACTTCATTCTTCTCCATACCCTTCCAAATATCTGAGTTCCTTTTTAACTTTTCATGGAACATGGCAAACATCATTCAGAAAAAATTTTGTCGAGCAAAATATAATTAGTAAACTAGTTAAATAAAATATAAATTAATTAATAAACTAGTTTTGGCATACTAGTGAATTCTGCAATAGTGCTGCAATTTGGCGTACTAGTGAATTCTGCAATAGTCGATTCGTTCGCTTGTCCAACATGTTGGTCAAACATTCCATAGTGAATTTGCACCCTTATGCTTTCAATAACTCCAAATAAATCAAATCCACTTTATTTATTTAAAAACAAAGGACACTGGACCACAATTTGAAAATGAAACAAGGCTCCCTTGAGGGAACGCGTCTCCATAGCCTTCCTTTTTCTTATCATTCACCTTTCCATCCACTACATAATTTTCCATGTCATTCATTTCTAAAAATTTTTCCTTACTTGTTATTGCCTAGTCGAAATTTTCCTTAACTACTACCTTGTTTTCTTCTTTCACCTTAGGTGTCACATACCGTTCTTCATCTTTACTTTCACAATCACATTTTACTGTGATTGGAATATTCGGAACGCTGACGGATTCCAAATCAGCAATGGGTTATAGGGTTAAGTAACAAAATTTTGAGCTCAGTTGCAAAAAACATTCTCGTCTTATTTTCATTAAATGATTTTTCCTACATTTTCCCTCATTATCAGCTCCTTTTTTTTCTGGTTACCATCGTTATTGATCAGTATTATTAATTCCTTAAAATCCTATTCATTACCCAAAGTAATAGGTTAATTCCTCTCTCCGGTCCATTATTTAGAAAATGAAAAGGACACCTCGGACTCTTTATCGGAAAGCCCTCCCAAACAAACGTCACTATTAATTAATCGAACCTTACCTGGGAAAATAAAGGGTCATTAAATAGTTCAGGGGGCGTTAATAATTCATAGTGATAGATGCGAACCCCTTGAACTTGAAATCCCCTAGGTAAGCGATTAGAATCGCTGGGGAGCTTAATAGTTTTCGTTGCTCCTGTCAGTTTTTTTCCCCCGCCAAAAAAAAAGTTCCATTTTCGAAATGAAAATTCGGAGAATAAAAAACGTACTGTCATTTTTTGAAGGGCGACCGACGTTTTCATGCATTTCACGAAATGCATTTTGCCTAGAATAAAATTCCATGTCTGAGGGAGATGCGGATGTAGATAATGATAAGAAAAACCATATGCGAAAACACCCAATGTTGGAGACGTTGGAGACGTTGCTCCGGGCGAAAAATAAACTTGCCAATTGAATTTCGTAATAAACCTTTCAAAAATAGGAAATTTGAAAAAGTAGGAGTATCGTTTGTGTTGAATTTTTTTTTTTTTAAATTAGAGTTATTGTGAAAAGGGAAGAAAAATAAGCAAAAGTTTTTCTTCTTTGACTGGATTCGATTTTGAACTTAAGAAATGGGATTTCACTGCGGCGGAGCCCATTCAGCTTTCTTGTAACAAAAACGGTTTCCCATATTTTTATTTTTTTTATTTTTTTGTTACTTGCAACGCTGAGCGAAATGCTTTTTCCGGATTCCCTTGGAGGCCCTTAAATTGTGTCATCTTGCCTACTTTCGGAATTGACATTGTAGTAGTGAAGAAATTTTTTTTACAATGCCCTTGCCGAGTTTTTTTTTACAACTCAATTTGTTGTCGAAATTAGTAATGGAGTCGTGTTATAGGTTTTTAGAGACCAAAATACGAGTGAAACTGAGGGCTTGGTATGTTTTATCACTTTACCACGTTTTTTTGCCATATTTTGGCTTTTAGTTCGAAAACCGGGTCAGATATAAGAAAACGGACTTCAGATTCGTGATCTACGGAAAATTTCCGATAAAAAACCGCATTTTTTCGCGAAAAATAAAATTGTCGATTTTTTTTTCTCTTACGGCAATTTTTGAAATTTTTAAGATCAAGTCGCTACGCTTTTCCGTCGATTAAAAAAAAAAAAAAAAAATCGGGGGAAATATCTGCCCCCTTAAAAGGCAATAAACAAGAAATCTTCAGCTGTGTCAGACAAATGTTTGTTTCGTAAGAAGAAAAGGTTAATGTAGAGCATGTAATACAAAGCTATTGCAGGATTTTAGATCTTCCCAAAACACTGGAAAGAGATGCTGCTTATGTGGCTGAAAAAGCAATTCAATTAAACATTGTGACAAATGTCAGAGTTTTCTTAGTGGCTACTGCAGCTATTCTGATGATCTGCAAAGCCAGCAAACAGAACAAAGCAAGCAGAGATGTAATTAATACACTGAAACAAAAAGAAGAGAAAGTCAGTGAAATATATGGGATAATGGACCATCATGCGAGGGTTTTATTGCCAGATAATTATCAACACATCATGCAAAGAGACATCATAGGCCTAAAGGGATCTCAGATCATAATTTTCATAAATCAGAGAGAATTTTATTTACTTGTATTTTGAATTGTGTTGTATTTCTTTATTATTGGGATTGCAGGACTTTCTTTTTATTAAATAATGAAAAATTTAGGGAACTTGGCAAAACCCTGACGTTCCAAAACCCCGATCGGGGTTTTGGAACGTCAGGGTTATGATTCCGGGGTATTTTTTTTAAAATTAAATAATTTTAAATTAACTTAAATGTCGTGGTTTTGAAAATGAAGCAAAATTATAAATTATTGTAATGTTCAAAACCTCGACGAAATCGGGGATTTGCAAATTTTAATTAATTTTTTAAAAAAATTATTAAAAAAATAATTTTAATCTTGAAAATCCACGAAAAGTTCCTAATCCGGAAAAGTACGAGAAACCAGAGTAAAAATGCCGGGGAAAAGTAGTGGAAAAAAGTTGAAATCTCAACTTTATAAATTTGCTGTGAAATGAACGTACCTCAGTAGAGCGGGTGTGTAGATCATTTGAAATGGTCATAAGTTAGCCGTTTACAAATGATTGATAGGTTTTTTTTGCATTGATTTCTGTCCATCAGTATTGCGTCAAAGTAGTACCTGTATCATATAGATGTTATGCAGTGGCCTAAAAGTGACGTCACTAAACACGTAAGCCCTATGTATAGCAGACATCTTTCCTACCACGTGGTAGGAAAGATGTCTGGCTACTTAGCTTACGGGACCTTCCCCTACCCCCTTATCCCCTCTCCGAGGTGTGTAAGGTCTATATTTACTTCATGTCTGCTATTGATTATTTATGTCGTTATTTCCTGGGTTCCCGAACTTTTCGTGGATTTTCAAGATTAAAATTATTTATCTAATAATTTTTTTTAAAAATTAATTAAAATTTGCAAATCCCCGATTTCGTCGAGGTTTTGAACATTACAATAATTTATAATTTTGCTTCATTTTCAAAACCAAGACATTTAAATTAATTTAAAATTATTTAATTAAAAAAAAAAAAAAAAAATACCCCGGAATCATAACCCTGAAGTTCCAAAACCCCGATCGGGGTTTCGGAACGTCAGGGTTTTGATATAGAGCCAAAATTTATAACAATTTAAATCAAAATATAATTGCAATAATTTATTCAGTCTTTTTTTTTTTTCATTTCAATTGGCTATTATCACAGAAATAAGATTAAACGACTACAAAAATTCATTGGGATTACCATTACAGGAAAATTTTGGCCGTGGCATCGGCATCAGATTTTTTTTAAATATCCGAAATTGGTTATTAGTAATAATTCCGAATCGATTAATTCCGACTAGTAATTCCGAATGCCTTAATCCCGAAACAATAATTCCGATGAGTTAAAAATGCATTTATTCCGGGAAAATATTTTACAGGTAAATAATTCCAAAAATAATTTTTTTTTTCCCGAAAAAACAATGTATTCTAATAAAAATAAGACTGATTTATATTAAAAATTAAAAATTATCACAGATTCTTGGAAGGAACAGCGGTTTTCTTAGGAGGGCGGCCTCTTTTTTTTTTTTTTTTTTTCTGTGACGGAGATTGAGTGGATGTTGCTGAGCTAGAAGCCGAATCTAAATCCAATGACATGCACGGAACAACGGTTTTCCCAGCAGGGCGGCCTCTTTTTTTTCTTTGGCGGCGACGGAAATAACGATTGAGTGGATGTTGCTGAGTTAAAAGCCGAATCTAAATTAAAAATTTGCAACGGAAATAGCGATTAAGTGGATGTTTTAGGCGACGTAGGTAATGCAGTATAAGAACGAGATGATAACTCCGACGGCAATGATCCAAAAGCATTTTCGTAACCGTTAAGTATATATTCTTCAGTAGAATTGGAGGGATGATTTTGAGAAGCAGGATTCATTTCGAAATCGAGGGATGAACTTTCTGAATTAGCTGGAACATGTGATATGGTATGAAAGTATCGATATAAAAATCAATCAAGATCGGGTTCAATCGCCAGCCTGATTCTCGCGTCAGCAATATTCGTCATAGGCGAGTCGCTGACTTGAGAATCAGGGGCATTCGGTTCCGAGTTATCAGTCCGTTCAATATACGTATTTTCTATACTCGTTTTATTCTTATACCTGCGATATCATCCTTTATCAACTGGTGGCAGCTAAGTGAAACAAACCCGCGCACGTTCAAAAAAAAAAAGTCGGTCAGTTTTTGAAAAATGTAAAGAAAAATAAAAAACTTTTCGGCGGAATACAAGTTGACGACCATGGCAGAAATCACGCAGGCATTCGCGACAATAGTCAACCAAATCGAAGCATTCAGACAAGAGGAACAAATAAGGAGTACACACTACAGGCAAGATAAATTACATTTGGAAAAATGGCAAAAAAATACCGAAAATCAGTTAAACGAATTAAAATATATGATCGATATGACAATGAATCAGGTTTTTCAATGTTTTCAATATGTAACGGACATGGTTCAAAAAAGCAATAAAACGATTCGGCGTAATCAACAAAATCAACAGTTTTTTTCAAGAACCCCAACTCCAAAGAGCGCAAATATGACTCATTGCCATCATTCTGCTCAGAGCGAAATGATATCGACAAATCAACAAAAGCAAAAATCAACGAAGGACGTATCTACGAATACGACAACCAAAATCAAAAAATCTACAGAGAATAAATTACCGAAGCAAATGTCAGGATCCGATCAAACCAAGGAGGTTCAAGTTGAAAATAAAAAAGTCAACGAGGACCGAAAAAATTCCACAAAGCAGAGTAAAGAGGTCGTTACGGAAACGAAATCTGAGACTACGAGCCAAAATTCCGAAACTCAAATGAAAACGGCAAATATTACTGAAATGGGAAATAAAAACTACATCAACGCTGTCAGCTACGACGACTTATTTGAGCAATTACGGTTCCAAAAAACTCGACGTGGTGAATGCATACGCCAGGAAATAAAAGAAGAAAACCATAAAGCTCAGGAGCTAAGGAAAAATACGGAAAAGGAAATCAACTGCAAGCAAATACCGGACAAAACACAGGTTTTAAGTTATCAGGACAACGCAATCATCGAAAGTTGCGACGATGAAAATGCAGAAGAAACCGACGATGATGGAAATTCAGTCCAATATAAAGACAGAATTTTCATTCTTTCAACATTAGTAGATATGAGGAAAGGAATCGAAACTTGTCGGCAGGAACGAAACTCAGCAGGAGAAAATATGAGAAGGGAATGTTTGGAAGCACTGGAAGGAATAAAAACCGATTTATGGTGTATGGATGTCGATAGCGACCTTCAAGCGTTGAAGGATATTATTGAAGAAGAATTAAGGATGAGCTTGCAGCATGGGCACCCAAAACAGAGATCGTAGGTAGAAAAAAGCAGCGGCAAATGCATCAACTGACCACAGTATAAAAGTTAACCTTGTGAATCCAGTGAAAAAGCTTCAAATAAGTTCAAAGTGAAAAAGCAAAGAAAAAAAAAAAATCAGTGATAAGTTCGAAATAAATTCAAAAAGAAAAAGTATTAATAAACGGGAAAAATGAAAATGCAATAAATAAGTGATGAGTGCGAAAAAAAAAAAAAAAAAAAAAAAAAAAAAAAAAAGTAGGTTAGAAATGAGTCAGTATGGACATCGGGAAAAGAAAAAAAAATTAACATAGCATTTATTCATAATCGCCGAATAAGCAAAAAATCCTTACACGCAATAAATCATAGGTATTCAAAAAAAAATTTTTTTTTCTGCTAATAGTGAAATTTTTGTAAGGGGATAACTATATATATGCAGAGGGCATGTCTCGACATAAAATTTTCACTAGTTAATAAATGTTTACTATTTAACCAAAATACGAAACCTTAATGCGCACGACATTTAAACACAAAGTTTTCAAAAAAAAAAAAAACCAGGTATTATTATTGTTTTTAAGAAATTGTAAGAAATTATAATTATAATTATTTTAAGAAATCCTAGGCTAAAGTGACGTCAAAACGTTTAAATGCATATTTTCTTTTTCTCTCATAAAAAACAAAGCAAAATAAATTGGGAACCATGGCCCAAGAAAGAAAATAAACAAGTAAATAATAAAAAAGAATAAAGGATAAGTAAATAAATAAATAGGAAAAAAAAAAATTTTTAGAAAAATAAATAAATAAATAAATAAATAAGTAAATAAATAATATCCAAAGGCACAAAGTCGAGAGCGCCTTACGTGGTGTAAGGGCTCGAAAGCTTTGTTTCGCCGAAGTACGCGTCTTCGGCAGCTCAAGGAAAAAAATAAATAGATAGATAAATAAATAAATAAATAAATAAATAAATAAATAAGTAAATAAAAAATCTCCGAAGGCACAAAGTCGAGAGCGCCTTACGTGGTGTAAGGGCTCGAAAACTTTGTTTCACCGAAGTACGCGACTTCGGTAGTCCTAGGAAAGATAAATTAATAAATAGATAAATAAATAAATAAATAAATAGATGAATAGAAACAAACGCATCTTTAGCCCTGGAGATTCAAATTTTCAAAGAAAAGATTTGTTGTTTCAGAAAAAAAAAAAAAAAAAAAATTATACGTTAATATCGAAAATTTTGCAAAGTGATAGCTATAAATATGCAGAGGGCATGTCTCGAAACAGAGACTTTTATAGCTAAAACTGAGGCAAAATTTTCTACAGGCTAAAAGTACAGCTCATCTTTCAAAAAAAAAAAAAAAAAAACATTAAGCAAATTTGGTCGACGTCAGCAAATACAGAATCATAAAGAAACGCAAAGATATTAGTATTACTGTTTCAAAATGTAGTTAAGATTATTATCTGATTATATTATCCCAAAAGAGTTTCAAAACCGATCTTGATCGATTTTTGGGGGGAAGATTTGATATGGTATGAAAGTATCGATATAAAAATCAATCAAGATCGGGTTCAATCGCCAGCCTGATTCTCGCGTCAGCAATATTCGTCATAGGCGAGTCGCTGACTTGAGAATCAGGGGCATTCGGTTCCGAGTTATCAGTCCGTTCAATATACGTATTTTCTATACTCGTTTTATTCTTATACCTGCGATATCATCCTTTATCACATGTTGATTTACCACAGGCTGTTGATTTATGACTGGCTGATGATTTACCACAGGCTGAGGATCCCCTCTCCTTCCTCGACCTGTTGCATTCCTTCTTCGACCTTGCCGTTTATTTCTAATCCTAATTGGACCTACAAAATCCTTCCGTTGAACTCCGTGAAGGTCTCGTGAAAGTGCACTGGGAGGCGGTAGTAGCTGCAATTGCGGCAACGGACGTGCAAGAGGTTCGGCATCAGGGACAACCATTGGGGGAAGAGGAGGGCCCAAAACAGGTGTAATCGGTTGAAATACGATTCTTTCGACACTCTCAGCTTGCCGAACGGGTAACTGAGCCCATGGGCGGACAGCCCGGGCAGCCGGATCAGCGAAAGGGAAGGCTAATGTCTTCTTCGTTGAGTGGCATCTCTGGCCTACCTTCGACGCAATTTCCCTGTAATTATTAGACCAATTATTACACAGTAAAAAATTTTATGTCAAAATCAACATAAATCAACATAACTAGGTCCACATAATTTTTATGTTGTTTTTGTTTTATGTTTACCTTTTGGGACAAACAACATAAAAAATTTATGTGGACCTCTTAGAACATATTTACATAATATTTTTTACTGTGTAATCGATTGGAATCATGAGGTCAAATTTTGGCAAACTTAGCCCGGCAATATTACCAGTTAAACTGGTTAAGCTAATCATTGCGTCGAAGAGTTCCATTCGGCCTAACTCTAGTTCCTGTAAACTTTTTATTCTACTCTCTAGTTCCTGTAAACTTTTTATTCCCCTTTTCCGGAATAACAATTATTTTCGGAATTATTTATCTGTATAATATTTTCCCGGAATAAATGCATTTTTAACTTATCGGAATTATTGTTTCGGAATTAATGCATTCGGAATTATTTAGTCGGAATTAATCGATTCGGAATTATGTCAGACAACCTCCGAAATCGGCATAGATTTTATTTAGAAATTTTCATCATCGAGAATTTAAAGTTGAAATTTTTAAGGATTTTCAATTTTTTTAAAAATTGATAACAAATGAATTTATTAATTTTTAAAAATTGAGTGAAAAGTTTTGAAGAAATTAAAAATGCCCAAAAATTTGAAATTTAAATTTTTTATTTTAAAACTTGAAATTTTTTATTGCTGTTAGTTTGGTTACTTACATACGTTGAAAATTCACTTTTTGGCTTTAAAAATGTAATTTTTTAGAAAAAAAAAAAAGAACCGAAAATAAGAAAAAATGGGGTAAACATATGGTAAAAAATGTTTGGCGTCGAAATTACATTTGGGGCATTATTTCTACATATTTTGGGCACATTTTGGCTGTTTTTGAATTTTCAAAATTTTCTGCCCTTACCCTGTTATGGCCATTCCCGCTTTTCTACTATAACCCTGCCTGGGCGGCCAACGGGTCAAAATTTTGGAACCGAATATTTTATTGTGGGAAGCTCAATACGTACCTAATATACCCTATAAAGGACGATTTTTTTATATTAAAAGGTGTTAATTGGGCGAATTTTTGAAATTCGTCCAAATTAAGTACCATTTCGACCCTAAAAACGTCAAACCCCAGGGCCTGGACCAAAAAAAGTTTTTCCGACCTAAAAAAAAAATTCAGGCTTCTTTTTTCATAAAAAATTAATGATTTTTTGCCCAGGGAGCGAAAATTATTTTTTCATGTATTAAAAATCCTTACTTTACATGCTATTTATATACAATACTTAATTATTATTAAAAATTCATCTTAAATACTTAAGACGTACTTGAAACAATTGCACTCTGTGTGGTGATTGATAAATTATTGGCTATTGGTAACATGAAGCTTCTTTCAGCAGGAGGCAGCGAATTATTTCTAATTCCATCCTGGACCAGATTACAGAATGTTTGAACGTAGAAATTCGAATAATACTCCACTCTTTCTGGAGGAAGGAGAACTAAAAAATTGTCATCAACAGAGTTCTGTAGCGTAGGAGAGGGAATGATCGCTATTTGCCCCAGTACATTTAATTTGTTTTCATTGTAAAGTGGTGGCCTTACTTGAACCCTGAAGCATGTTCTAATGTTTTTTAGTTTCAACAGAAGTTCCCTATTGGGGAACAAACTCCCAGTAAAATTAAAGTAAACTTTAATTTTACGAAAATTTTAAAAAAAAGTAAAAAGTATTTTAAGAAAATTAAAAAATTGACTTTCAAAATGAGCCACCCTAATAATGGCTCTATGATTTTTGTTTCTCTAAAATCGGAATCAGAGGCGGCATCGGATATAATCGATGCTTGATGGCGTCGACATCGGCATCGGGTGTGGGTGCCGAAATAAGAATCGGAATTGGGAGTTAAATATGTAATATGGAATCGGCATCGACCCAAGATTTCAGCCGGCATCAGCACCAGCACTGGCACCAGCATCGGATTCGGACTCCTGATCCCCGCCAAAGCTGCTGCCCTTTCCGCAGCGTCGTAGACCTCTGTACTTTTTAATACTTTCGTCCTGGATTATGGAACTAAAAAACTTTTTTTTTTTTAAAGAAACTTGTTGAAGCTACAAATTTTTTAATGCAGGTGACTTTTCCGTAAGAATCGAGATTAAGTTTTCCACTCGAAGGGACATAATCTCGAGAATCACCCTTCCGGAAAAGCTGAAAACTCAAGAAAAGATATCAAAATCAGACGTGTATCATAAATAAAACGTACTTCAACACGTGTGGAAATTATGCTTATTCTCATTGTTTTTGTTTCCAGTGAAAATGCTAAACCTCCCTCGCCCCCCCCCCCCCCCCACCTTACTCGCGGTTTTGAAAATACGCCCTTTACGTTTCCGGATTTGATGGCTGCATTTCCATAAAATGAAATAACTATAAATCAGACTAGATAACTTAAGTGATAGTTCCTGTACAACTTCGTCATTGTCACTCTTCCAGTTCTTGGTCTTTTGTTTCGTCCTGGAGAGAAAACCTTCCCGTTTTGCTGATTAGACTTTAGTCTGTGAGTGTTTTGTTTCGGAAACTTGGAAGACTCTAATTCATTATTTGCTCCTCAAGGGACTTGTGGGAGGAACGAAATGGAATCGGTTCGTTAATTAAACTCTATTAATTTTTTTTTCTCTCTTCTCTTGTTGCAGGTAGCTTCCATCCAAAATGTGGTGCAATGGCACACTGCAAGCGAACGTGTCTCTTTTCGACTTGGATACGTTCAATATGTCGCTTGCAGAGTTCTTGGAGAAAGCTTTAGGCCCGAAACATTTGCCGTTAAGCACCGTGTTACCTCTTACGCTGATCTATGGATTGATATTTGTCACCGGAGTTGTTGGAAATATTTCTGTCTGCGCAGTCATCGTGCGGAACCCGTCCATGCACACGGCCACCAACTACTATCTGTTTAGTTTGGCCGTGTCCGACCTCACGCTTCTGATTTTGGGTAAGTTGAAACATGTTTATTTTTGGAGACGGTTTCAGTAAAAGTTAATTAAAATTAAGAGAAATTAGGTTATTTTTTTTTAACTCTAACGTCGTATTGCTTTTTCTGTTTGCAATTGAATCATTCTGACGTCGCATTCGAAATCTGAGTCATCGAAAGCACATAGGAAGCTTTTTTCCCTGATTGTTTTGCGTTTTTTTGCATCGCATGCATTTTGAATTAATGAGAAGGCAGCCCAGTGACCCAATTGGTTAAAATTAAAAAACAGAACTCCTTAAAGTCACTACTAAACATAACATCTGATTTCTGGAATTAAATATAATTCCAGAATTTCTGGAATTAAATATAATTCCAGAAATCAGATGATCATTTCGGATGTATAATTCACATCCATCTTCAGTGACTAGAACAAAGAAATACAAAAGGGAAAAATAATAAAATATTTAAAAAATAAATTTGCAAACAACATAGTCATATGGCTGTGACAAGGTTAGGTTAAACGATAAACAATAACGAAAATTTAAAGCTTTCGTCAGTAAAAACGCCGTAAAAATCAACTCACCATCGACTAGAATTTAAATAAAGCTACATATCTGTACGTCAGAGCCAAAAGGTTCAATATGCATTTTTCAAAATGGATGCCATGTCTAAATATAAAGATGATCGGATAGAACGAAAAGCGATTTTAAAAAGGCAGTGGCTACCGGTGTTTACATTAAATATGAAAACATTATTATTATATTATTTATTTTGAATGTTAATAATTTGTTTGAGCAAAATGGACGTTTTAAGAGAGGTATTTCCTTGTTTTTAGCAGGTTGTTTTGTGCTGATGTTACTTTTTTTTATCCAATTTTTTACATATCTATTTTTCTGGAAAAATTTTCTTGTTTAAATTTTTTTTACAGTATGATAAGCTTATTTGACTCTTGAACGACTGGATTTCCATTTTCAAGACTTACTTTAAAAAAAAGTAATGTTTCGACATTTTTTTAAAAATGTTTTTCGAAACAAAACAAAAACACGGGCGGACATTTTTTTATCATTAACTTTTAAGTTTGGATGTCGAGCCACCATATTGAAAATGCATATTGAACCTTTTGGCTCTGACGTACAGATATTGATTTCCTATATATGGAAACATTGAAGTAAAAGAGAATCATGTCAAAAAACTTTTAAAAAATTCATGAAGATGGATGTGAATTATACATCCGAAATGATCATCTGATTTCTGGAATTAAATATATTTAGTAGTGACTTTAAGGAGTTCTGTTTTTTAATTTTATCGCATGCATATGAAGCGGGTTGCCTATACTCGAAACTGGTAGGCGCTCAATATAGGCTTTACCGCATAGGCGATATCCATGGCAAGTTTTTTGCTCGACATTATTTAGCAATAAAAATTGGAGAAATATTTTCCAAGGATTTTTCAGAATTTGTTACCTGAGAATTATTGTAATTATGCATTAGTATCCCGTACAAAAAGGAGATGCATAAATTGTATAAAAATTATGTGTAAATTGCACGAAAAATCGGACATGCATAAAAAATGCTTAAACTATGTTTAAAGAACTTTACTTTTGTTACCGGAAAATTTTTTTTCATCCTTCAATATAATTATGCATAAATAAATTTTGCATAAATCATGCAAAAACTATGCATATCCAGATTTTCGTGCTTAAAAACATTATGCATAATTTTTGTTTTAAAATATGCATAAATTTTCATGCTTAAGATATACATACATTTTTATGCTAAGACATATGCATAAATATAACCATGGATACATTTATTACTTAAAAATATGCATAAAATTTTATGCATATTTTTAAATATGCAGAAATTTTTTTGCTTAAAAAGTATGCATCAATTTTTATGTTTAAAAATATGCGTCAATTTTTTTGCTTAAAAATATGCATCAATTTTTATGTTTAAAAAATTTTTAAGCAAAAAAATGATGCATATTTAATATGCATAATTTTTTATGCTTAAAAATATGCATCAATTTTTATGCTTAAAATTATGCATTAATTTAAATGCATAATTAATATGCATCATACTTACAATATACATAAATTTTTATGCTTAAAAAATAAAGATAAATTTTGCAATAGTTATGGACGTCCAAATTTTTGTATAAATGATACGAAAATAGTACATTTTTTATATAATGTTTTGCATTTATTTTTGCAAAACTTTTATACACTTTTTGCATCACTTTTTCGTACATGTTTAATGGAAAGGTAAATTCCGAAGGTAACCAATAACCATGTAAAGGTGCGTTGCTCTTCTTCATGGAGTTCGGGCATGATCTGACAGATTTATTTAATAATCTAAAGCTCTGCTTATAATGACTTCCCTAGATTGGATTGGCTTAAATCAGAAAGTCCACATCGGTTTCAGCACCTGCAATGAAAAACGGCACAAGGGTCTCCTGTTGTTGAAATGCTATGAGGCTTCAAACCCTACGCCTAAATGCGTAATTTAACACGAATGGAACGATCATGTAAAGAGAACTGACCGGTTTTCTAACGTTGGTAAAGTTTTTGTCCGAAAACGCATCGACCTTTCGTCCAAGTCGAAACTCCAATACTTAATCAAAAAGTTGGAATGTAAACTGCCTGACTTATGACTTGGGTGAACCCCCTCTTTTGTTATCTTTCCTGTTCTTGAAAATATTTCATGATATAGTATATATTTGAGTTTCCTTTTAACTGGACTTTGTGCCATCCTTTCCGGTTTCCTTCCTCCCGACTAGACGGGAAAAAAGAGAAAAGGAAAGGAAAAGGAGAAAAAAATGACAACGGCAATTACGGATTTTATATATTACATCCAGCTTTTTCGGGATTTAAAAAACAAAAAAAACGCTTTTCAAAAAAAGAATTAATTCGATTAATCACGGAGAAAATACCGCAGATTTGCGTTTAGCTCGGGATCAAACGACAAAATGTTTTACATGCAAAAGCATAATTGCGTTATGGATTTTACTTGTTTTTAAGGTTGAAGCAATTAATTTTTGTTTTTTTTGGTATTGGATTTTATATACCTACCCCTGGTTGTTTCATGTGCGCGTTAGGGGGGGGGGGTGAAAGGTCAAACAAAAGCGAAGTATTAAACCAGATTTTCCTTTTTCCGAGAATCGGAAATCTTGTAACGTTAAATTGTTTGCTCATTAGTTAGGATGAAATTTTAATTATACTTAAAGCCGATTTCCACCTGTCGATAGAACCTTCGTTCAGGTTAGAAGTTACCTGTCCGGATGTTAAAATGTTTAGGAATTTCCGTCACTCAAGTGTTCATCGTGTAAATCTCAAAAATGAGGTAAATAATTTTAATCCGGTTTAAAGTAGAGCTACTTTAAACACTTTTAAACTTTTAAAAAAAGGAGAAAGTTTATTTATTGATCCAAAAAGGATGATGCTAAAAAATGTTTTCTTCGTAAACTGACTTCAGTTTTTTTTTTTTTTTTTTTTTTTTTTTGCCACTTTAAATTCATTAACGAAAGATAAATTTTTATTACCTGTTTTTCGTTTTTTGATCTTTTTAATTTTTGATCGAAGTGTCTTGTCATTCATTTTCATTTTTTTTTTTTCCGGAGGTAAATTTTCGGAAAGGTAAAAGCCGTTGAATTTCCCCGCTCAGAGAGGTGCATTGTTGAGAGATCATGGTCATCAATCAATGAGGATCCCTTTCCCTCTACATTTTACCTCTTGAATTCTTCAAAGCGACAATCTCTTGAAAAACACTCAAGTTAAAGGGCACTTGCGGAAATGAGAAAGGTCGGGGAAACGTTAAGGAAATGTCTCTCCCTTTCTCTCCTTTTCCCGATATCATCCAATGAAGCGGCAATTATAAAACGCGAAATCTGAAACGTTTTTACTTGGAAGATGAGAAGTGGTTGGTCTTGCATTTCGGCAGAGTTGTTAAGAAAAGTTTTTAACAAAATCTTTTGCGCTGTTTAGTTAAAAGGGCGTATTAACCATTTTTGTGGCATGAAATTGGTCACTTTTTTTCCCTTAAAAGTGACTTTTTTGTGTTAAGTCACTAAAAGTCATTTTTGTTGATGTTGGATATTTTTACTTTTTTTAAAGTTATAATTTCATTTTTTTTTTAATTTTTTATATATTTTCTATTTTGGTTGCTTGTCTGTGTCTTTGTCATGACCATCACACATGTCAAATGAGTTTAATGACCAATACTTGTGTCAGATTTTTTATGTTTGTAAATTTGTTTGCTAAACATTTTTTTTTTTTTTAGCAAACAAAAAGTTTTTTTTTTTTTTTAAGAATTTTATTTACTTACATATCTTTAAAATTCTATTTTTAGCTTCTTTTGATACACCCTCATGATTTATAACCCGCTGAACAAGGTTTTGTGGCGGAAAGCTCGTTAGTGCACGTTTTTTCGTTCTTTTCGGTTAAAGAAAAAAAAAAGTCATCAAAAGAAAGCTTACATCTTAAAGAAAAAAAAAAATTCAGCTCCCACATGTAAGATTAAATTCATGAAGTTTAGTGAGAGGGAAAAAAAAGTGCTTTTTTCCTAGACTTACTTTTTGTTCGCATCTTAGCTTTCCTTGATTTATTTACCTTATCTTCCTTTTTTAAGAAAATTATTTATGTTCTATCACTGTTAATCTCTGTTATGAAGAAAGAAGAAAAATCTTGAGCGCTTTTCGCTGTGGCGGAACGTCTTTTTTTTTTTTTTAATTTCCTTTTACCAAGGTCGTGATCGTTAAGATTCAATTATGGTTTGCTTTTTTTTTCGTTTGAGGGGAACGAATGTTGAGGAAGGAAGATAATCACCGAATCACGATGAGAAGTATAACAAGACAAGGAAGCAAGGAGGGATTCCCCTTTTAAAATTGGCGAAACTCATGTCCCAGTCAAAATTTTTTTTTTTTTTATGTCGGAAAATAAAAATTTAATATTTTTTCTGTCAGGGCTTTTAAGGCTCACTTCCCATTCGAAAATTTTTTTTTTCAGAAAAAATTTTCTTCAAAAAATTTACATTGTTAACATCCGAAAATATTTTTTCTGTCGGAAAAAAATTTCGAACTTGGAAAATGTGGATTTTTTCAGCTTCGCGCTTTTGCAAATATTTGTCTTTTGTCAAAAAAATATTTAATAAGTGAAAAAAAATATTTTTCGACAGAAAAAATATTTCTGACATTTTGGACATTAAGACTCACTTCCCATGAAAAATATTTTTTTTATGTGGGAAAAAATTTTTTTTAAATATTTTTTCTGTCAGGGCTTTTAGGGCTCACTTCCCAATCCCAATTTTTTTTCTTCCAAAAATTTTTGCCTCTACCACTTTTTTTTTTTTTTGAGAAAAAATTTTCCAGAAAAAAATTAAGATTTTCCACATCCGAAATATTTTTTCGACAGAAAAAATAGTATTTTCTACAGAAAAAAAAGTTTTTTCTACAGAAAAAATACTTTGGTCGTGGAAAATGATATATTTTTTCTGTCGATAAAGCGTTAAAAATGTGGATTTTTTAAGGAAAATTTTCTTTAAGTGAAACATTTGACCCGAGAAATTTCGTGAAGAAAATTTCTGCCCTGGGAATTTTTCAAAGAAAGCTTCTAAATTTAAAAAAAAGTTAAATAAAATTACATAAAATTGTCTTAAGTCCTTGCTTTCGTTCATTTCGTCTAATTTTACTATTAAAAAAGGCCCAAAGTTTTAAAAAAATTGTCAAAATATTATTTTGAGTCCTAATAAAGTCCTTGAGTTCTGAATATTATTTTAGTCCTACGTCAAAAAAATACGGATATAAAAGTTACCAGATCGAAGCTGATTTCCTCCAAGTATCATTTGCTGCTAGGTCAAACTTTTATTCCCCATGCTATCCTTCAACACTTTAAACCCCTACCCCCGTTGCATCCCCAGAGAGAAACGAAAAAGAATAAGCATAACCGAGAAACCGATCAAAAGGTCAAAAAGTTTAAATTGTTTGCCGGCCCACACAGATTAGGATACATCAATCGTCTCGAAACACTATAGCTTGTCAATGAAATGAATTCGTGGAAATGCTGCCCTCCTACCCTCAAACTTTAAAACTTAAACATCTTCATTAAACTTGGGCTGTTTTCAATTTCAATCTGTTAAGTGCTTCAAACTCAAAAACGGTTTTCGGAAAAACAAAACGCGGTGTCCTCGAGATATTGTGACGGGGCTTAAATAATGTACACAATTTAAAAGAGTTAATGCGCCTTCATCTTGTCTCCTCTCAAAAAAAAAAAAAAAAAAGGAGGTGTAGTTTTGGCGGGGGAAAAAGGTTTTCATTGCGAAAAAAAAAAAAGGGAAGATTAATCATTCTCTGACGCGTTAACGCTCTCTCGTAATAAATGTTTTCCCCACTTACCTAATATAAGAAGCGTGAGAATCAGGAACGGCCAAGCTAAAAAGGTAATAATTAGTTGGCGTATACATGAAAGGTTTTCTCACGGTCACGGCCCATTTGGAAATGTTACACCAGACAATACGATCACAAGGATGAAATTGTGTCAAAGTGAGATTTTACTTTTAGGTAGTTGTTTCGGACAGAGAGATTTTATTTGATTTAGTATTAAATTTTTAGAGATTCAAGTGTTAGAGTAGAGATACTGAGCTCAGGTTTTGCTCTGATATTTTTGATTTTTTTGGAGACCTTTGAAAGAGGGCGCCACAAAATTATTTTACACCCCCTCATAATGGGCACCCTATTTTAACAGGACCAAATAAGAAGTAACTTTATCGTTCTTATCGGTAAGGCCATGAGCATATTTAATATGCTAATACTTGTCTAATTAATAATACGTCCGTTTAGATTAAGGATAACTTCCATCACTTTTTTTGTGATGTCACGGAAGAAATCGGCGATCGAACGCAGTCGACATTTTTCCCATGACAACGTCATCACAAAAGTTTAAATGAACAGGAAACATTCTGACGGGAAAATGATTTATTTTTCATTATGAGAAACTGAAACAGTCATTGTGCCAATTTCTTACTAAAAGTCTTATATCCACAAGGAGCAGTGGATATAAGATCTGACATAAGATACTAAGATCTGAACATACAAACGATGCATTGTCTCCGCTACTATTTAATTTGTATTCGGAGATGATCCTTTCGGAAGCTTTAGATGGACGATACAGTCTTACCTGTAAGTAGTGCTGAAGACCATCAAACCTTGTTAGATCATGTAAATGCAGCGAGTAATAGGTACGGCTTAACCATAAATATGCGAAAAACAAAGTTTATTGTTGTCGGCAGGAAAAATGTTGATACTAGACTTTTTATCGCTGGAGAGGAAGTTAAACGGGTGCACTCGTATAAAAATCTTGGAACCCTCTTGAATGATGCTTGAGATTGTAGCCAGGAAGTCCGCAAGCGCGTATAGAGCAAGCCAGAGGAACTTTCTTGAAAATGAGAGACCTATTGTGCAATCGCAACGTGAGTCTCCAAACGAGGATCAGTATCGTCCGATGTTACGTGTTTCCCGTGTTCTTATATGGACACGAGGGATGGACGTTAACTATGACGTTGGAAAAGAAGTTGGAGGCTTTTGAGATGTGGATATACCGTCGAATGCTTAAAATTTCGGGGACTGACAGGGTGAGAAATAGTGACGTCTTGACTCGTATGAAGAAGGAAGTACAAGTGCTGTACGAGATCAAGCGTCGGAAGCTCGATTATTTCGGCCACGTAATGCGAAATGAAAAATACCACCTCCTTCAGCTTGTGATAGAGGGAAAGATCGAGGGTAAGCGCGGTTAGGGTCGTAGGAAAACCTCGTGGCTCTAAAATCTCAGGGACTGGTTTGGTGTCGATTCCTTGGGTCTTTTTCGAGCAGCGGTTGATAAAGTAAAAATAGTCCAGATGATAGCCTATCTTCGTCGCGGAGCTGGCACTTATAAGAAAAAGAAGAATTACGATTTTTCTATTCTGCGAAACTCCTTATAAAATCGACTTTTTATCGACTTGGTCAAGTTCTAATCTGAATATTCGAATCTTCATACAAAATAGCAGAAGCCTAAATGTGACCCGTTCTTATGACATCTTCCACCAAATTTAACGCTGGCCTGTTATACATTAAGAAAATCTTTTTTTTTTTCTTCCGCAGTTTTTCTAATGTGAATTTTAAGTTTCATGGGG
Organism: Liposcelis bostrychophila; assembly: GCA_037577465.1. Classification (NCBI taxonomy): domain Eukaryota; kingdom Metazoa; phylum Arthropoda; class Insecta; order Psocodea; family Liposcelididae; genus Liposcelis; species Liposcelis bostrychophila. The sequence continues at coordinate 26,220,544 of CM075211.1, read as the reverse complement.
AAAGCGACTTGGTTATCCGGATAAATTTCCATGTGTTGAACTCGTTTACCCATACGGGATCTATTTTAGAATGTGCGGTAATTAAGTAACCGTAATGGATCGAGAGAACACTCCGTACTAAATTAGAATGCGTGTTAGGGACATAAATTCTTCGGGAGATATTGTTCTTAAATTATTTATCTCTTCCGAGGGTCCATTAAAGAGATGTTGAAAATTTTTTCTTTTTTACACGTAGTTATGACCTTAAAAGGAAAAATGAGCGTAGGCTGTATAAAAATCTGTAGCTGAGGAAAAATTATTATGCCAGCGTAATGCCGTGAGCAAAATCTTTTTTGAGCTCTCCTTGCTTCTCTCTTTCTATATCGACCCTTTCAGGAATGCATTGTCAAATTTGAAAAAAAAAAAAAAAATCCAAAAAATGTAAAATTTTAAAAATACGCCGGCGTCTTGCTTTGAATCGTCTTGATAAAGAGCTAAAAACAAGGCAAGAGATAAAACAACAGCTTGATAAAGAGAGATAAAAACAAGGCAAGAGCAAGACCAAAGCAATGGTCCTCGCCTTGTCAGAGATCACTTGGAATTTCTGGATGAAATTAAAAGGAAAAGAAAATATTTTCATAGCTCACGTCACTTTCCAAAAAATAATTACTTGCGCCGCTTGCGCCTCTGGGCACGTTACCTTTGGGCCTTTGTCATTAAAAAGTTCAAGTAATCTGACTTTAATCGTTTATTGCGAAAAAGAGACTCATACTTTACTTTGAGGGCATTGAAAAGTTCTTGCTCTTTCTCATTTTTTTTTTTTTAAAGAACCTACTTTTTGATTATTGCTCAATACGGCGACGTTTCCATCATCAAGTTTGTTCCCTGCTCCATGAACATAAATCGCGATTGGCTGAAGCTAAAAATAAAAAGTCTTGTCCATGTTTTTTTTTTTTTTCAAAATGGAGATCTTTTGATTTTTTTTCAGCACAACTTCTTTATTTACATTTTTTAGAAGCAAAACAATTTATCTCCATTTTGATAAAAAATCATGGACAAGACCCCTTTTTGCAATAAACGATCCTTTTGATTTTTTTATTTGTTTTATGATTGTTCGCATCAAACGTACTGGTATTTCTTCATTTTTTTCGTTGATTGTTGCTTTCGTAGTATATTTCGTGAACATTCGATGGGAGCCTTCGAATTCGCTTTCTTAACAACCCATGGAAGAAAATTTCACATGTCGTCCTCGGAAATATTTTCGACCATCTACTTTCGGTTTCTGTGACAAAATATACGATTTAAATGAGTTAGGCATACAAAGAGATGGACAACCTATAAAAATTTATTTGATATGTTATATAATTCTATGTAAATATTCTATGTAAATATAATGTGAACATTATATTTACATAATATTTACATAGTTGTATTTACTTAGAAAATAAATTTTTATAAGTTGTGCACATCGGTTATTTACATAGAAAATAGTTCTTACTATCCCCTACTGTCTAGGGTGGATCGTTTTTTACGAATTTTAGAAATCGAAACTGTAATAGCGCGGAAAAGTAGCATTTTGGTCTCCATATTAACCCTAATTTTTTTCAGATTTTTTGAACATCTTGAGCTGCCACAATGGCCCTGAAATTTCCAAAAAGCCCATATAAGGGCCAAAAATGAAAAGTTTTTTTTGGCATAAAAGACCATGGATTCCTATCGGAAATTTTGCGTAGATTACGAATTTGAAGTCCAAAATTAGTTTTGGTGCACGGTTTTTGAGCCACAGGCAAAAACCATAACAAGGTTTTCAGAGCTTTTAAATCCGGCCTGTAGCTCAGAAAACATGCAACAAAACTAATTGTGGACTTCAAATTCGTAATCTACGCAAAATTTCCGATAGGAATCCATGGTCTTTTATGCCAAAAAAAACTTTTCATTTTTGGCCCTTATATGGGCTTTTTGGAAATTTCAGGGTCATTGTGGCAGCTCAAGATGTCGTTCAAAAAATCTGAAAAAAATTAGGGTTAATATGGAGACCAAAATGCAACTTTTCCGCGCTATTACAGTTTCCATTTCTAAAATTCGTAAAAAACGATCCACCCTACTACTGTCCCTTATTTCGGCAATTTTCGAATTTCAAATCGTTTACACCCAAAAATGGTTCTCTTTGGTTTAGTGATAAACCCGAATTTTTAAAAATTTTTTACTCAACGGGAAAGAATGGCGAATTGAGCTTTAAGTTCCGAAAATTGCCATAAGAAAAAAAATATCGACAATTTTTTTTACGCGAAAAAATGTGGTTTTTTATCGGAAATTTTTCGTAGACCACGAATCTGAAGTCCATTTTTTTTATATCTGATCCAGTAGGCCGATCAGATTTAAGACTCTCGACTGGCACACGGCAGACCCGCGGTCGAGTCAAGGTCTTACCAGGCATTCAATTCTGATACTTTTCATGAGTTATCATGTGAAATATTATCGGAAATATTATTTAAAAAAAATCATGTGAAATATTATTAAAAAAAAAAAAAAAAAAAAAAAATTGTCGATTTTTTTTCTTAAGGCAATTTTCGAAGTCGCCAGGCTTTCCCTTCGGGTAAAAAATTTTTAAAAATTTCGAGCTTATCGGTACGCCAAGGAGAACCATTTTCGGAAGTTCGCGATTTGAAATTTGTCAAAATAAGGTACACCCTAATGTTTACACTTTATTAACCGTAATAAGCAATATAGCTTACCGCGGACATCACACTCTCTCTGAGAGATGTGCAGGTATTCCAGCCGGAATCTAACATAAGAATCTATGACAGGAGAAGTTATCCCTTAAAGGGCGAGGCTGGTCTGCCTTTTTACTCTGAAAAGTTGATAACAAAACAATCATATCAATTCCGTGAAATGACCCACAACTGAGGGCCGAAGCTTTGTCGGGTTGGATGTTGTGTCGATCGACCGACTGAGTGCCACAATAAGTCAGCCACCAAAAAAATTGGGACAAAAATCGAATTTTTACGCACTTATACATTTTCAATTGGTGCTGATTTCAAAGATATTAGTCTTACAATGCAAGATGGCGGATCCAATACGGCAGTCTCAAAAGCCAATTATTCATTATTTTAAGTTCAGTATTTTTATACGTTTACAAAGTCGCCGATTTTGAAGTCGACATCGGCTTTTATAAAATTCAAGATGGCGAATCCAAAATGGCGGATATAAAAGACAATCTTTATATTTATCAAACTTAATGCACTTGAAAAATCTATAAAACATTTTCTACGGGCAAAAGTTGTTACCAGTCCTAAAAAGTTAAGGATCCGCCCCATCGTTTCCATATAAAAATATTACCAAAACGTTTAAGTAAACATTTTAAAACTTTCATCGGAATAAAAAATTGAATGCAGCACATTTTATAAAAATAATCCATTTATAAAAATTCAAGTCGGTTATACAGTAATTAAAGCGTAATTCGTTTACATATATTTAAAGTACATACCTTGGGACGTTTGATTCATTTTTAAAACTTTTTTTCTTGCTTATGTCATTAATAAATATTTACAAAAACAAGCATAGGGATTTCGTGGAAGAAAACGTCGCCATTAATTTTTTTTTTTTTTTTTTTTTTTTTTTTTTTTGTAAGTGCTAACTTTAAAAATGTTTTACCGTTATACGTCTTAAAGATTTTTTTTGAAGGATAGTGAGTTTGATTCCTTAAAATCTGGTTACCTAACCTTGTTTTTATGCAATTTTGAACCTTCGATCAAACGACTCGAATTTTCATTTTTGTTCCAAATTTTTTGGTAGCCGACCCAATTTGAAGGGGTCCAATCTTCCTCCTGGAGTTGCATCCGTTTTAATGATTTGCTGACGGCATCAACCCATTTTTCGTGGGAAAATCTCTTTTTCCCACGGGTATGCATACTCGAATGCAACTTGGTTGAGATTTCGTGTAGAAATATCGCCCTTTTCACCGAGCTTAAGAAGCACGTACCATTTCGCTAATACGATAAAACGATATAAGTTTATTAATTTAGAACCGTTTAAAAGTGGGGTGAAATTCAAGGTTTTATCAAATTTCCTAAAGCAAACTCATTTTCCATCTCTGTTTCTCAAGGAAAAAAAGGGATAATACTCCCCGAAAATAGAAGGCAAACAAATTCGATACGATTATTTTCAATCGTTCTGTTTCGCTTTTTTTTCTTTCCCTTCCCTCCTTCGCAAAGCATATTTACTTGGATAAAAAAAAACGGAAGATATACCTTGCTATTTTTAAGGTTTCGACAAAAAAAAAAAAGTAGGAGAAGAAAAAAGATTGCGAATCTGGAAAAAGTAATTTGAAATTCTGGAAAAAATCCAGAACTTTATTCACGTTTTTTTTTTCTTTCTTTCTCTTGTCGTACAAGATTTCTTTCGACGATTTCTATTTTACTTATGTAAAATACTAAGAATTTCAAAAGCGATTTTTCCGCCCCCCCCCCCCCCTCTCTTGCTCCCTGTTATACACTGACGGCGTTCCGTCTTATTTTTTGACGAATTTGAAAAAACTGTTGCTGAAAGTGAAGTGACAGCAAAAATTCAGTGCTTTTCGCTTACGTCATTAATCTCAAGAGAGATTTTCTTTTTTGAAAACTTTTTTTTTTTTTTTTATTCTTATTAAATTAAAACGATAGGGGTGTGGGTGGTGAAATAACAAGATGCATTTTTTTTTTTTAAAAGTAAGAAAAATATTTTTGATAGGGGAAAAAGGGAATTTCCCTTCTTCCTTCAGCGTAAAATGTGATTTTCAAAAAGTTTGCAAATTTGTTAATTACCGATTTCCTACGTAACTCCCGAATATGCCATTATCCAATTTAATTAATTGCTTTTAATCATGATAATATTTAAGGGATGGGACCCTCAGGTAATTTATCAAGCTTTTGTAAATTTTCCAAAATTAAATAACGTTTGAGAGTGTGAGCGAATTTTCATTCATTTTATTTTTTTTCACGTCGTCGTCGTTGAAAAGTCAAGAGGTGTGTTTTCTTTTTTTTGAAAGAAAAAATCACATTTCATCGTCGTCTCGTCATCTTTTTTCTTTTTTTTTTTTTCTTTCTCTAAAGAAGTCATTAACTTGATAACATTTCTTTGGAAACAGCACGTATACTAAGGTTATTAATAATGAGTCTCGAGCGTTTTCATCTTCGGGGCACATGGGAAATTCGGTCGGTTAGTTACGGAAGATTAGAATTTTCAGAATAATGTGATATTTCAACTTCAGCATTTCCTTTCCTTCCCTTTGGTTTGGGCGGCGTGAAATTTATTTTTGAAACTGAGGTAGGGGGGGGGGGAGGGGAAGTTGCAAGTTGAATTATAAGAGAATTTAAATTCTTGATCGGTTTTTGGTGATGCGAAAAATCGTGGGGGAGTGCTTCTCGGGGATGAGTATTAATTGGTTATCGATCTTTTTGGAATGGTTGACGAATTCAGTTCGATTAAATTTAAAAAAAACACTCTTCATTAATTAATTACAAATTAATTGATCAATTAATTGGAAACAGCACGTATACTAAGGAATAACGGAACGAATTTAATGAATTTAAAAATATAACGATTAAATTGGAGCGATTAAAACAATAAATAAGCTACGATTTTTCGCGGTCGTCCTCTTTTCTTGGGAATTTTGGGCCCTCTTTGCTTTTTTTAAATTTTTTTTCTGGAATATGTGAAAGAGTTTTAAAAAAGTTAGGATGGTTTTAGGATCGATTTTTGCGTAAGTGCAGAAAGAAAAATAGGAAATGAAACTTACCTGTCGATTTCTTTCGCCGTTTGGGTCTTGCCAGTTTTTTAGCCATCTTTTTTTATCCTGGCCAAAATTATTCTGACCGGGATTATTTTTTTCATCACAGCGGGAGGGAAATGAGTTTTCCTCCCGCTTCAACAAACGAAAAAACGGCCCGAGCGAAGCGAGGGCCGTAAACCCCAGTCTCGGCCTGCAGTACGCCACCTGCACACTTGATATGTAATCTACTATTACATTTTTTTTCGTATTCTTTACAATTTTTTTTTAAAAATTGTAAACCTTATTATGTATTTATCGTCTTTTAAACAGCTGTAACGCGCGGTTCCTTAATGAGGTCACCCTGCGGTTCCCCCATTTTGTGATGTGCTTGTGCGCTGCTGTCCAGAATTTCTGACCTGAAAAGTGAAGAAATAACAACATGTTATAATTAAGGAACTAATTTTTCTTTTTTTGAATTCTTTACCTGGGGTTCTGCCCGGGAACGCCTTTTGGTCCATTAGCATTTTTATAAGGTCGTCCTCGAACACGCCTAACCGTTCTCGCCGTTAAGGCGTTTGGCGTTTCTCAAATTTTTCGACCTTTTCTTGTCAAGTCATATTTTTAACTTCCTGATTGCAGGCAATCATCAACTCTGTGTAATCGTTCCTAGTATGCTCGGTTTCGCTGAAAATAATGCCGTCTGAATCAGACGATTCGGTTTCGCTGATAACATTTTTCTGAGAGATAGACTTCCCTTCACCGCCTGAACATGGCCCCTGGTCTTCGGGCTGCTCTTGATTTTCTGAAAAAGTAAAGAAAGTCAGTATTTGATTTCGTAATTACCGTTTGTCATCTTTACCGATGGTTTGCAGCACTGGCATGAGAACTTCATTCCTTGAATTTTTCAAAAACGTCAGCAGTTCTTTTACCAAATGTTCTCTACCCACGAACCTACATGTTTTTGTTATCAATGTTTTTATTTTCAAATCGATTTCTTCGAAGTAAGAACGAATTCTATGTTTTGAAGATCTTCCCACTTTGGCTACGATGAATTTCGAACGTAGTTCCATATTTTCGGGAAGGTACATTTGAAAGTCGCTCACACTCATGTCATCCTTGAGTAGATAGCTGAATTCTTTGATGGTTTTCAGCACCGATTCATATTCTCTGATGTGTTTGTTGTGGAAGCAAGAGGATATAATGTCCGCATCTTCAAATTCGCAGTCTTTCATTGAGCAGTCGAAAAGGACACTCAGGTTCGGCAACCATGACATAACCGGTTCCTTCACAATGCCGAATCCCTGAGTGCCGCATTTCGGAAAAAATTCCATGTTGTGCTTTCCGAAATGTTCTTCTGCGGCATTTCGTTCAATTAGAATGACGCTGCCTTCCTTCTGTATGTTCAGTTCTATCGACACCTGCATTAAACGAATGTAAGTCGTCGTTGCGCGTTGTAAAGGAGCAATATGCAAATGTTTCTTCGAAAGGTAAACATAAACATTCTTTTTCATATTGCTCCTTTACAACGCGCAACGACGAAGTGTTGCGTTGGAATTGTTTTTTACAATTTTTTTTGAAACAATTTCATTGAAATTTGTAACTGAGACATTGTACGCATAACTCACCAAAATTAAACGAGGTGTTGTTTTGATTTTACTTAGAATCCGTTTGAATTCCTCGTATTTCCATATACACAAGTTTTCGAAATGGATTCCTTCGCTAGGCATTTCCATATTGTTGGCAAACTTGTCCCAAAGTTCGGCGATTTCGTCATCAGTGTAGTTGTCGAAAAAGAAGGTAACCTTCTGTACGAACCATCCGGTGTGAAGTTGTTTCAAGTCCAAGACTTGAAAAGCTGTCTCCGCAAATCTGTTGTATTCTTCCATAATCAAGATCAACAATTGGTGATTATGTACGTCCTCACTCCTTTACATAGATTTTCACAATAACAGACGAAAAGTCGCAAATATTCGCAACAAGTGCCAAACAGTCAGGAAGGACTGGCAAACATTCGCAGGAACCGGGAAACATTTGGAACATCTGCTGAACTGTCTGGAAAGTATTAATCTCAGGTCTAGCGATGCAATAGGAGTAACTCACTTTTCCGAGCCACATCTGCAGCATCTTGTAATGTCATGGTGTTTATGATATTTGACAGATCATCCAAAGAAGTACTTTTCGGATTCTGTTCCTCCATTCTAATTTTTTTTGGCGTTTCTTCGTGGCTGTTCGAAAGCCTTTTGCTCATTATTATATCAAGTTTTATTGAAAACGTGATCTGAAGTTCAATGTCCAAGTGAAAACTGAAAACTGAAAGAAAAAACGAAATTACAATCGATATTTTGTTCTTGTGAAAGAAAAAACACGGCCTGAAATAATCGGGAATCAGAAAGAGTTTGTCAGTTTGAAACTGATGTTGACATTATTTTGACCTTAAGGTCTATTTATTTTCTGCCGCAATTCTGTTCTAAAGTCAGCGTCAAAATAAATTGTAATATTCAGGTTCAAGACCACACTTACCGAGTATGTATCCTGTGAGCAGTGACTTGAAAGACTGGTGGTGATAGAATTCCTCACCCCTTTATATAGCTTTTAATTTAAAGCTTTCAAGTTTATTTTCTCAATATTGGCAGCCCTGTGGACCGGACGATAATTTAACAAATAAAACTTTCCTTAATGATCCACAATTAATTATATTGATTCATATGATCATTTCGGATCTCTGACTACAAATCCATCATCAGTGAACATATGAATTAAATATTATAAAAACATGATCTAAACCAACATAAACATCTTTCAAAAAGGTCATCAGATGATGGATTTGTAGTCAGAGATCCGAAATGATCATATGAATCAATATAATTAATTGTGGATCATTAAGGAAAGTTTTATTTGTTAAACTTTCAAGTTTACTTATGTGTGAGATTTCTGGGGTCCTTTATCGAACCCCGAATTTTCCAAACCCCGAATCGGGTTTCGGGGTTTATAAAATGCGATATCGCGAAAAAACGATGTCGCGTTTTCCGAACCCCGAAATTAAAAATCACCGAATTGGTTTTCGGGTTTCATAAATGTCGGGGCTTGGGAATCCAGGGGTTATGACGCTTTTCGTATTTCTTTAAATAATTTTATATTTCAAGAGTAAAAAATTCGGCGATAATAAAATTCGGCGTTTTTAAATTCGGGGATAATAAAATTCGGCGTTCTTAAATTCGGCGATAATAAAATTCGGCGATTTTAAATTTCGGGGTTTGTTTAATTCGTGTTTTTTAATTCGGGGTTTTCAATAGGGTTGCCAACTTGTGAACAATAGAATCGTGTTTAACTTATGAGTGCGTCCTGCATTTTGAGAAGTAAATTTACGTAAGCTAAACATGATTCTATTGTTCACAAGTTTGCAACCCTATTGAAAACCCCGAATTAAAAAACACGAATTAAACAAACCCCGAAATTTAAAATCGCCGAATTTTATTATCGCCGAATTTAAGAACGCCGAATTTTATTATCCCCGAATTTAAAAACGCCGAATTTTATTATCGCCGAATTTTTTACTCTGAAATATAAAATTATTTAAAGAAATACGAAAAGCGTCATAACCCCTGGATTCCCAAACCCCGACATTTATGAAACCCGAAAACCAATTCGGTGATTTTTAATTTCGGCGTTCGGAAAACGCGACATCGTTTTTTCGCGATATCGCATTTTATAAACCCCGAAACCCGATTCGGGGTTTGGAAAATTCGGGGTTCCGATATAGACTCGATTTCTGATCCTTCCCAAATTCATTACGTTTTCGTTCTTAACCTTTTTTTCCGTAGACGCGTTCGAACACAGTAAAAAATTTTGTGTACTTTTAACTCACTTTCTGTGTAGAATATGGTCCACATACTTTTATTTGTAATTCTGACAAAATGAAAATGTGTTAAAAAGTTACTAAAATTTATGTGTTATTATTTGCATACTATCGTATTTATCTATTCATAAATTTTTAATCTAGGCGTTTTCTTAAGAAAATTTTTCCCGTATTTGTGAACTGTTTTTTTCAGGCTTATACATCAAGCATTTCAAAACCAAACCAAACCAAACAAGAACAAGAACCCAGCAATTTATTGTATAATTTTTTAAAGAAGCGAATTCCGAGCCTGAATCCAATCCTGAATCCGGAATCCTTGCACAACAAAACAGAAGGATGCTAATCTGTTCGAAAAATTAATCCTTTCAATGACTTAAATCACGATTTATTTAAATTTGCCACTACTATTTTTTTTATTTGTTTTCTTTTTTTTCCGCAAAATCCTTTTATTTTTTTTTTTATCGTGGAACTAGAAATAGCCCTAACACCGGCAATGTGTCAAATTAACATATTATATTTGTTATTTTTTTGACACATTGATACATATTAACATTGACAAAACAATGTGTAAAATAATTACATAAAATGGGATAACATACAGAGTATGTAGACCGAGTATGTTAAAAGTACACAAAATTTTTTACTGTGAAGACATTTATCGTTTCTGAAATTGAAATAGAGAGCACAGTTAGCCTCAACGAAGTTTTTATTCGACAAAAGTGGTGACAAAATCTGATTGCGGGATATCAATAAGGATAGTGTAGAGGTCCGAAAAATTTTGAAACCCAAATCCTAGCGGATCCCCAAAACAAGATATCTCCATAATTACACTTTTTTGCGCTAGAACTTCAAAAACTGACTTTAGAAAGCTGTCAGAATGATTATGTGGGGTCAAGAGCCGTTGCAATGAAATTCCCAGCTCATTTGCAAAACAAAATATCTCCATATTTAGACTTTAAGGCTATAGCCCAGAAGAGTCTAAATATGGAGTTATGTGGTTTTGTAAATAAGCGGGGAACTTCATTGCAACGGCTTTTGATCCTGTATAATCATTCTGACAGCCCTCTGAAGTCAGTTTTTTAAGTTATAGCGCAAAAAAGTGTAATTATGGAGATATATTGTTTTGGGGATCAGCTAGGATTTTGGTTCCAACATTTTTCGAACCTCTACACTATCCTTATTGATATCCCGCGATTAGATTTTGTCACCACTTTTGTCGAATAAAAACTTCGCTGAGGCTAACTGTGAGAGCAGAACGCGACCCTATTCAAAACAGTCTGTTCAGGTCCGATTTTTCGTTATTGCAAATCTTTTAATTTCTGGACGATTTTTGTGGATTTTTTATTTTTTTTTTTCTGTTCATAAATAACCATCTGCATATAATAACAAAACCATATCAAACATTTTCTTCCCGTTGGCTTCATAAATTTGGCGATTTAACGGTGAACAAAGATTTGGGCTTTCGCATTCAGTCACATTAAATTTTTAAAAAAGAGCCGGACCGATTGGATCTGGAATAACCCCTTTGACTGTATTTTTTTTTAATTTTCAAAATGGTTGATATTTAATATCTTTTTTTTTTAATTGAAGCTTCATAAATTACAAAATATATTAAAATTTTTAATTAATTCCACGTTTTTCATGTACGAATACACAAAGAAAGAAAAAAAATTCTTTTTACTTTTTTTGATATGTTAAAATAAAAAAGGGGTTACGTCTTTTTAAAATTGTAATAAATTTCGACACAGAAAAAAGAGAGAAGAAAAAAAAGATATACGCCTTAACTTACTTTCATCTGTTCGTTTCAAAAGCTTTCCTAATAACTTGATAATCCTCTTCCCCCTCCGTTATCTTAAAAGCACAAACAACTAATTTTCACCGTATCAACTTTCGAGCTTATACTCCCCCGTTCCTTTTTCATCTTGGGGAGACTTAACGAATTTAAATTTCGAAAACCGGGAAAGGGTTAATTATAGGTAAAGTCCGATGTAACTTACTGTCATTGTAACCAAGCCGCATCCCACCGGTTTTCAGCAAATAAGGGTTTTCCCGAACCCACAGCAATCCAGGAAGCTTGAAAGTTAAGGAATCGTGGGAATTTTACATCTGCTGATGATGCACAAATATTTGGACGATGCCAGGCTAATCTCGCGTTATCCGGAAAGGAGGAGGAAAAAAAAAAGGAATGGCTTCTCGGAGCTATCAAAAACATAAAAATTCAAAACAGGATCGTTAGTCTTTACATGAAAAACGTAAAGCGCTCCATTACGCGAAAAAGAAGAAAAAAAAAAGTAATTTCGAGTAATTCCAAGTTCGCAGACGGGAATAATGTCATCGATTTTGGAATTTATTTATTTTTTTTGGGGTAAAAATTTTCTCCGTAAAAATGAATCTCAGAGATGCTATTATATCTTTATGATTAAATATTTGCTAAGAACTCCCGTTTTTGCCGTGAGTTCTTTTTTTTGTTTTTCATTTCTGTTTGTTTGCTTTTCCGCTTTAACAGTTTTCTTTTTTTCCCTTTGAGGTTTTTGATGACGTAAGGGATTCCATGAACAGGGAAACGGACAAAAAAAAAAATTTTTTTTTCCCCCATGTTTCCGGCGAAATACATAACTCGTAGTAAATTCCCGGTATAACATGGTTCCCTGGAAATTACGACTTTATGAAAAAGGTCGTTGAAGCGTGGGGAACATATTGAAAATGTCAGAGCTAAGAAAAATATAAAGTCTCCCCGTTGTTTTATATATGGTCTGTTGATTAAATATGTGACAATATACGGAAATCACCAATATAAATAAATGTCGGGAAAACGTTTTTAATATAAAAGGAGGGAAATATCACTGACCTTTGACCCGTTAAGAAGGAGTTGGACACACTTATTTCTTCCCCCGCCCGTTTATTGTGAGATTTTTTTCTCTGAAAATTGTGGGGGTTGTTACCGCCTTTCTGCGATATAATCGTTTTTGAAAGACCTCCCTTGTTTTTTTTTTTTATACAATTGGTTCGACATGGTGCGTCTTGCCCGATTTTGATTTAGGATATCGATCTTGAGGGTTTTATGACTGTGAATGGTTTTTGCTTGATGTTTATATGCGGTAAACAAAAGGGATGATCGTCGGCAGTTTGCCAAAGTCTTGTTTTTAGCTCTTGCATGTTTCGCAGACTTGTAGTGTTTGATCGGAAATCTGTATGATAATGGGGTTATGTGTTCACCCTTCAAAATCGAAATACTGTCAACTACTTTATTGTTTTTTTTTTAATCGAATGGCGAAGTCCGGTCCATCGGGATGCGATTCTTTATTATTTCCGTGCGCCGGAGGTCAACTAACATATCTCCATCAGAAATACGACCGGAGGTAGTCGGTTTTGATAGGTTTAAAATTCATGTGATGACAAGTTAACGTCAAGATAAGCAAATAAGCGGACCCTGGGAATCCCTTTAGGAACCCCGAAAACCCCTAATCGAGTTTCAAAAAATTCGACATCGCGTCGCGTATATCAGAAATATTACCGGAGGTGGTCCGAATTAGTGAAAATGTTGTGAATAAGTGAAACGGGACACTGTTTTATATTATTTACTAAAATAAAACATAATATGAACATAATATAAAAAGTGTCCCGTTTCACTTATTCACAGCAATACAATTTCTGTATTAAAAAGTATCAATTTCTGATTGTAAAAGCACACGGTTTTGATGTAAATCTATATATAGAGACTGTCAAGGGCAGTAACACTCCGCTATTTCTACATTTTTAGCTCATGTCACAGCTAAAATGTTTACACTGTAATGTAAGTTTTTGTAGGAAGGGCTGAAGGTCGCTTACCGGATCTCAGCCATAGACGTCTTCAGTTCTCAGACCTGGGGAATATGGCATCGGCATGCCGAGCTAACTTCTGGAATTAAACCTCTAGTTTTCCCTTATTTTTTTGTAGTTATAACTGTGAATCTTGTTATTTAATATCGCAGGCTATAGAGCCTTAAAAGAATTGTAAAAAACTAGCAGGGTGATGGTTATGAACATATTCGAACAAAAACCACTATTATTATTATTATTTATTTTATAAATTCAAACAATTGAAGCAATTTTATTATGATGATAAATATAAATCAATGAGAGAGGAAAAAATTAATACCCGAAATAAATTTTATACTGTACCGCAAGCCTTTACAAAATTTGGTGAGAAAAAGCTAGAATATGAAATTCCTAAATTATTTAATTCATTACCAATGAAATCAAGAAACTTAACCACGTTTAAGGAGATTAAATTAATTCTAAAAGAATACTTGTTGCAATAATAATAATCAAAAAAAAATTTTACGGTAGGAGTATATAAAAAAATACTCGTTGTAAAATTAGGTTTAAAAAATGTAAAAAATCTTTTTTCAATAAATTACAATTACAATTACAATTGTAGAAGAAACTAAGAAATTCATAATAAATTCCTATCACCAAGAAATTTTTTCATTAGCTAATGAGTTCATCTGTACTAGGGCAGGTCGAAAAACGCGAATTTTTTAATTTGAAAATGCCTGATATGGGAATCGATGCCTTTTTATAATATTATTAACCCTAATTTTTTTCAGATTTTTTAAACGACATTTTGAGGTGCCGCACTCGCCTTGAAATTTTCAAAAACCCCATTTAAGGACCAATAATAAAATTTTTTTCGCATAAGAGACCATCTATTTCTATCGGAAATTTTGCGTAGATTACGAATTTAAGGTCAAAAATTAATTTTGGTGCACGATTTTTGAGCCACAGGCAGAAAGCCATAACAAGATTTTCAGAATTTTGAAATCCGGCTTGTGGTTCAAAAACTGTGCACCAAAAACAATTTTTGACTTAAAATTCGTAATCTACGCAAAATTTCCGATAGGAAAAGACGGTCTTTTATGCGAAGAAAAAATTTTTGCTTTTGGTCCTCAAATGGACTTTTTGGACATTTCAAGGCCATTGCGGCACCTCAAAATATCGTTTAAAAAATCTGAAAAAAATTAGGGTTAATAGGTAGTATTATAGAAAGTAATCGATTCCCATATCAGGCGTTTTTAAATTCAAAAATTCGCGTTTTTTGACCCGCCGTAATCTGTACCCAAAGTGTCCCGTTTCGTCTTGTTTTTTACAGTTTGTACAGTTTGTACAGATTGTAATGTTTGTCAGTCTGTACATTAGGATATTGAACAGTTCCTATCATTTTCGATTTGTTTAGGTGAAGGAAAATGTCTACCGCCCCAAAGAAAAAGTCCCTATTTTTTTTGAACAGTTGAAAAACTATCTTTTTTTGTGTCACTGCAAAAACGATCTATCGTATGTAGCAATTACCCCCTAAATAGATCGTTTATGAGTCGTCACAAAAAATAGATAGGGAGTTTTTCAACTGTTCAAAAAAAAATGGGGACTTTTTCTTCGGGGCAGAGTATTGCGATTTTTCATATAATACATGCAAGCAGACCCTAAACGTCAGTTCGTCTTTATGCGAAATAAGGAAGAAAGCCACAGGATATCCATAGATAGATTCTGATACAGGATAAAGATAGGTTCTGATACAGATTCCGATTCAGTCTCTCACTCACTTCACACTGACACCACGCATGTTTCGTAGGGATGGATCACAAGACAAGATAAGACATGTTTTCAAGAAATTGTTCAAATCTTGTTTTTGACCATTCAAAAGGCTAGGATTCGAAATGTCAAAAGCAAGAAATTAAAGAAATGGTACAAGAATTCTTGAACCAGAATCTTGTACAAGAAATTTTGAATTGAGAATCCTTATTAGTTTATCGATCAAAAACCAAAATTTGAGCGGATTTCTTGGAAAATTTCTTGTTTTCTTGATATCCATCCCTACAAGCTCGCATTCGCGTTCGTACCCGAGTTATCAATCATAATCGTAACAAAAAAGCATCAATCGGCCCAAATCGATTGTTTACTAGGGTGGGCCGAAAAACGCGAATTTTTGAATTTGAAAACGCCTGATATGGGAATCGATGCCTTTTTATAATACTATTAACCCTAATTTTTTTCAGATTTTTTAAAGGACATCTTGAGGTGCCGCAATGACCTTGAAATATCCAAAAAGCCCATTTGAGGACCAAAAATGAAAAAATTTTTTTCGCGTAAAAGACCATCGATTCCTATCGAAAATTTTGCGTAGATTACGAATTTGAAGTCAAAAATTAGTTTTGGTGCACGGTTTTTGAGCTACAGGCTGAATTTAAAAGTTCCGAAAACCTGGTTATGGTTTTTTATCTGTGGCTCAAAAACCGTGCACCGAAACTAATTTTTGACTTAAAACTACGCAAAATTTCCGATTGGAATCGGTGGTCTTTTACGCGAAAAAAATTTTTCATTTTTGGTCCTCAAATGGGCTTTTTGGATATTTCAAGGTCATTGCGGCACCTCAAGATGTCCTTTAAAAAACCTGAAAACGTAGTATTATAAAAAGGCATCAATTCCCATACCAGGCGTTTTCAAATTCAACAATTCGGGTTTTTCGGCCCTTCTATTGTTTACGTGTGGCACATTCGCCATCTTTGACGCGTTACCCATGGCCTGTCGTGTTCATCCAAACAAAGCAAATTCAACAGCAGCAGATCATTCTCGTTTGTTCCATGAGTGACATGCATAAAAATCATATCATGCAAAGAACAGATTCATGCGAAACCGTTAAAAATCCTGTACATCTCTTTTTTCGAAGAAATTTAGTCTCTACGCTGTTTTTTGTATTACCTTTCTCTGTTCTAACCCAGTATTCGGGGTCTTTAAAACCAGGGATTTTTTTTTTTTTTATTTATGAAAACATTTGTACAAATCAATTGTTATCTTTGGAAACGTTTAATTTAAAAAGTTGGTTCTATCCAACAGTTTTACTCGCTTTCGCTGGAGATAATATCCTTAAAAACGCTAGCGAAACGATAAAAAAATAATTATAAAATAATATTTAAAAAAATAAAGTTTAAATCAAATTTTAATCTGGTACATTATTACCCTCTGATTACGTCTTTTATTGAGTCCCCGATTTCTCCGGCCCCGGTGTGCACGCTGTATAACAGCAGCCCTTGCAGTCCGGTCAGTAATACTGCTTGAGTATTTTCCGAATTATCGTCTGTATGTGTCCTACAACTTCGTTAGGCGAATCAATCGTTGGCGCTTAGTCCTTAGCTTTCACAAGTTGATTCTTCAAATCTTGATTAACCTCTTGTAATGATTTTACTTTGAGCTCTAATGCGGTTACTTTTTCCTTCAAAACTTGAACCTTATTTTCCAAATTTGACTGATTCACTTCCTTGCGTAAGGCGTGTAAACAGACGATTACTGAATTTAAATCGTGCCTGTCCAACAAATCAAGGGATAACAGGGATAACCAGGTTGGCTGAAATTATGCTTATCTTATGAAACATATGGTTGTACCTGGTTTTGACTTCTCATAATCATAATTTTAGCCAAACCGGTTTTCCCTGGTTTTAAAAATCCCGAGAAAAATTTTAGGCAACCTGATTTAAAAAACCCCAAAATATAAAATCGCCGAATGACAGATAGAATATCGTTGTTTCGTTTTTCCAAACCCCCGAAATTTATGAAATCCGAAAAGCATTTCGGAGGATTTTAATTTCGGGGCTCAGAAAACGGGATGTCGTTTTCCCGAGATGTCGCAGTTTATAAAACCAGACATCCGATTCTGGGTTTGGAAAAGTCGTGGTTCCTAAAAGAGCCCTTTTGTACGACACCGTTCCTGCTTCTGTCTTCTGAACGGAAAAAAAGAAGAAAAAAAAAATGGGCTGACTGTTTGATGTTGTGTGAAGAAATATCGGATAACGTTATTACTTGTCTCGCGCATCTGGTGAGATATTTCGCCGGAAAATATTTCATATAAAAGGCAAAGGAGGTGCGGAATGATACATTCTAATGAAACAATTTGCATAATTGAAGAAACAAGCTGACATGGTTTTCCTTTAAAATTTTATTCAGAATTCGAAAATTTTGTTTTCATGGTACTAATAATTGTGTTTACAGAGACAAATGTTGTCGAAAATTTATGTAGTTTTCGCTTTAGCGATCATTCGAGTGTCACGTTCTTCTAAACCTTATATTCCAGAATTTAAAAAGTACAGAAGAATTTTTGTTTTTAAAATTATCTTCTTTTGTTATTATCATTAGTAAAAAAAAAAAAAACTTATTTTATTATAAAGAGTTAATTGAAACTGATTCGGTATTGGAACACGAATGATTAGACGATTAACTCATACCAAAATTTATTAACACCCAACTTTAAGTTGGGTCTCAATAAAGAGTTAAGTTCTCCAAAAAAGTTAAAATTTATTTTAATTAGTAATAATAATCACCCAAAATATCATGTTTTTTTTTTAAATATACATTCTATTTTCACTTTTTTTTATGATTTGCATAAGACTCGTAAATAATAATATTAATAATATTAATAAAATGTTTAATCCCGTTGAGTTAGTCGAGCTAAAATCATAATCATGCAAATCCGTAAATGTTGTGTTTGCCAAAAAAGCCCACACATTTATATGGCGACCCCTGTACGAGGGAGCGAAAAAACCAAGTTAATAATATTATTATTAGGGGTTTAATTATAATTTTTTATGACCATTAGAATTTATTGCGACTATTACAGCGACTATTGCAGAATTTGGGCTCCTTAAGGAACCCCGAATTTTCCAAACCCCGAATCGGGTTTCGTGTTTTATAAAATGCGACATCGAAGAAAAACGATATCGCGTTTTCTGAACCCCGAAATTAAAAATCGCCGAATTGGTTTTCGGGTTTCATAAATTTCGGGGTTTGGAAAAAAAGAATAATGACTGTTTTTTTTTTTCTTTAAGCAATCTTATATTTCTGGGTTTTTAAGTTCGGGGTTTTTAAAATTGTCGATTTTAAATATCGGGGGTTTTATAGTCCGCGATATTAAAATTCGGGGTTTATTAATTTCGCCAACTTCATATTACAGGATCTATAAATTCCGCGGTGTGAATATTCCAGGGTTTGTATTGAGTACTTTCAAATTACTTGATTTGCAATATTTTAAAATCGCAGAATTAATCTGTATTCAAATATAATTTTTCATCACTCAATGTTAAAAACACCGTATTATTGACACGATAAAAATGACAAGACGTTCATCGTTAAAACGCAACCCCCGCCTTTCGTCTGAAACGGAATAAAAGCACAGTGCGGGATCTAACTTGTTGACTCTTCTTAAAAGCTGCATGACCACCGTCTCTAAAATTCGCTCGCTTTTCGATGACATCGCAAATGAAAGAGTTTACAATTTTTTTTCAATTCGTTCTTACCGCAATATCGTCTTTGTTTTTTCGTGAATCGAATTATCGTATTCGTTTTCCTTTTCGTCGTCTTCGTCATTTTTATTCGCAGGAAGCTCAAATTTTGTTAAGTTATCTTCAGCGACAGGGAAAAAAGTGAACAAAACGACAGTCATGAGAGCACCGTATCCTCCTAAAATGAATTCCCTGCAATCCATATGCGGGCGTATACATAAATACGAGTGCCCGGCACTGAAAGCAAGTGATGGGAACTTCGTAATCGCTATATATCCCTTCCTCCACATATTCCCTATTCTTTCGGTTCATTAATTTCCAGAGGCATGGACGGCAACAGTTCCTGTGCCCACAGGGAACGGCTAGGCGATTAGCTGCGTTTTAGCAGAGTAAGCAAGTTGGTTCTCCGCTAGGTGGCTTTCTAGTAGTTTCCTGTAATATGAAGTTGGCGAATTAACAAACCCCGATATTTAAAATCGCCGAATTAAAAAACCCCAAAATATACAATTGCCGAAAAAAAAAAAAAAACTCATTCTCGCGTTTTTCCAAACCCCGAAATTTATGAAACCCGAAAATCAGTTGGGCGATTTTTAATTTCGGGGTTCAGAAAACGCGATATCGTTTTTCTGGGATATCGCGTTTATAAAACCCAAAACCCGATTCGTGGTTTGCAAAATTCGGGGTTCCTTTATAGGCAATTTCGGTAATTTCATATCCTGGCGCATGGAATATATAGTTCCTTTCTTTAATTAAATCCGTTTTTCCTAAAGATTTATGTTTGATCGGATTCTGTACTCTTATAGCCATAAACATTTCTGTTGTTTCCATTTCGTTAATGAATTTCTTTTTAGAGAAAAACTTACAAATACAGGAGTCAGATTTTTTTTTTTCCGTTGTTTACTTTGAATCGGTTTCCCTTTAAAATTCTGCCCATGTAAGCAAAAAGAACGTATCAGCCATTCTGGAATTGACTGTTTGTTTGCATAAGTTAAAAATAGAAGACACGTCCCAATTCCGAAATGGTGATACGTTATTTTTGCTTACATGGGCAGTAATTGCTCATGCAAAAATCAAGTAGTAAGTTATGAGTTATTGACATTTTGGGTGATTAATACCACTAATTAAAAATAAATTTTAACTTTTTTGGAGAACTTAAGACTTTATAATGAAAGAAGTTTTTTTTATTAATAAAAATAACAAATGAAGATAATTTTTAAAAAAATCCTTCTGTTTTTTTAATAAATTCTGGAATATAAGGTTCAGAAGAATATGGAGTGGAGGATTATAGCATTGCAAATTGTTATCAAATTTTTGAATTTACAATAAAAGCTACGAGGTTTATTGAATTGGACGTGGACGAGCTCGCCGTCTGTCTGCTCCGGCGGGCGGTTCGCTCATGAATCTTTAAAAAAATCGAATTTTTTTTTCATCGTAATAAATATTCGTTTCCGGCAGTGTGGTGCACAATTTTTGGAAGATAAAGAAAAATTCGATATGTATTTTAATTTTTTCGATTTCTCTTTTCCACATAATTTAAAAGCTCAAACTTTAATAACTTAACTCATTTAAATTTTATTAGAAATGATAAACCCGAAAAGGGGTAGAGCAATATTTTTTTTTGATACGGGTTTTACTATTATGAAAATAGTTTTGCAAGTTTTGCAGCTTATGATTTTGCGGAACGGTTAGAATCTGAGGTCGCTTAACTCAATGCAATATTTTCCTGTTTGGAATACCCTAAGGCTAGCCAAAGCCCATTCCGTAATCTTTGTCCATGCGGCAACCTCAAAATTAAGGATGGGAATGATGATCGCCGTTATTCGTTCAATTGTAGCTTGAGGCCCAATAAGAATAGCGGTTTTACGCATCCATTTTATTTCTTGTTTCTCACACACTGAGCTGCATGGCTTTTACACTGTAAAAAATTTTGTGTATTTTTAACAAACTCGGTCCACACACTCTGTATGTAGCTCTTTATGTTAATTTTCACAAACTTTTATATTAATTTTGGCACATTTTGCTAGGCAACATTTGTTATTGTGTTAATATTTACAAATAGAAATGTGTGGACCGTTTTTCAATTATAAATTGTGTTGAAACTACACAAATTTTTTTACAGTGTATCCAGTCCTTTAGATTTTTCTATGAACTGACGTTTGTACGAAAGCCCTGAAGGATCTTTTGATCTTAAAGAGTTCTTACTAAGACAGATGTCTTAGACTAGAATATTATCGTTAGGTGTAATATATTTCAGCAAAAAATCTCTGGATACTTTACGGTATTTTCCATACCTAACAACAAATATATTTATGGTTTTTTATTTATATTGTTTGTTTCTTATCTGACATTACATTTTCCAGAACAAGCAATGCTAGTTCCGGAACAACATTGCTTGTTCCCGAAATTATTGCTATGAAAGTAGAACTCGTGACTCGTAATACAATAACCCAGATGGACCTTTCCCATCTAAGAGACGTCTATATGATATCTAATTTTAACACTAGATATCTAATAGACTTCTGCGAGTTGCTCTTAGATGACTAGAAGAAATCTAAAAGACAGATAATCGGGAAAATGTCCGCGCTATTAGCCAACTACAATACGTTTAATTCATGGATATCTAAAATCTATCTTTTAGATTTCAAATTAGCCATTTTGTAGTGGGCTACTAAAACCGGCTTTAGCCCGTCGGTTCGGGTTTTATGTAGTATGGTTAAAGCAAACAAAAAGTGGCTGAAATGGTCAGAAAAAATCAGGCAAAAATTTCCTGATACTGATAAGATATCATGTACATTTCTTTTATTTTAAAAAAATTCCTTATGAACTTTAGTATATCGCTAATATTCCGATCTAAAACTTACTTTAAAAATGTAATTGTTAATAAGTTATTTTTTATGCATAAAGGCATATCTTCTTTTAAGCATAAAGTTTTACATCTTACATTTTCAAGGCATTTTAACGTAAATTATTTGACTCAAAGTAAAATAGGTTTCGTAGTAACATGTCAACAATAAACTGAACAAGTGCCGACAGTAGGATGTAAACGTAAAATGGATTCAAGGATAGTCATAAACATAAAATATCTGCCTCACTTTTTTAAATTATATGAACTTTAAAAAAATTAAATTATTTAACTATTAGATGTCTATAGTCTAGTTAATTGGTCGGTTTATTAGCCATCTATTAACCATGTGCTAGACATCTATTACTTCGCTAACTTTTTAGCCATGTTTAGATATCTACGAAATAAAAAAGTAATTTATCTGTTTATTAGCCATCTATTAACCATTTGCTAGATATCGATTACTTCGCTAATTTTTTAGTTATGTTCAGATATCTACGGGCTAAAAAGGTCCATCTAGGAAGACTCACTTCTTTGATGTTGAACGAGACATTCCCCCTTCTCGAACTGAACTTTACAACCCGGACATTCTATTTCAAAGTGCGGACATTCTATTTCAAATTCGTAATCTACGCAAAATTTCCGATAGGAAACGATGGTTTTTTTATGCGAGAAAAAAATGTTTATCTTTGGTCCTCAAATGGGCTTTTTGAAAATTATAAAGAAAAATACAAGAAATATTATAAAGAAAAATATAAGAAAAATGACTATTATAAAGAAAAATATAAGAAATATAAGAAAAATGACTATTTATTTATTTATTTATTTATTTAATACTGTTCTTTCTTATTACAACAGCTACAATAGGAAAAAAGGAAAAAAAAAAAAAAAAAAAAAAAAAAAAAAAAAACCGGTTGACAAAACAGAATAAAATGAAATAAATAAAACAAAACAATATAAAGCAAAACAAATATTAAAAAAAAAAAAAAAAAAAAAGATAAAAGTAATAAACGACAAATCTACGCGTCTGGAGTCGGTTTAAACAAGAGCTTCTTCAAGTATTTTTTTTTAGTTGTAAAATCAAGTTCTGGGAGGATATTTTTCTATTATAAAGAAAAATATAAGAAAAATGTAATCCTTAGGAATGGTCCCCAGAATCTGTCCATGAACCCTTTTGAAATGTCAGGTGCGGAATCTTGCTGTGTTTCCCTACCTCTTTCCATCCTAGCAAAAAAAAAAAAAAAAAAGATCCTTTGAAAGATTCAAAGCAAAGTTGTTAAAATGCGTGTGGGTAGGGCGGGTCGAAAAACGCCTGATATGGGAATCGATGCTTTTTTATAATACTATTAACCCTAATTTTTTTCAGATTTTTCAAAGGACATCTTGAGGTGCCGCAATGACCTTGAAATTTCCAAAAACCCCGTTTGAGGACTAAAAATGAGAATTTTTTTTCGCATAAAAGACCGTCGTTTCCTATCGCAAATTTTGCGTAGATTACGAATTTGAAGTCAAAAATTATTTTTGGTGCACAGTTTTCGAACCACATGCCGGATTCCAAAATTCTGAAAATCTTGTTATGGCTTTCTGTCTGGGGCTCAAAAATCGTGCACCCAAACTAATTTTTGACTTCAAAATCGTAATCTACCCAAAATTTCCGATAGGAATCGATGGTTTTTTTTTATGCGAGAAAAAAATGTTCATCTTTGGTCCTCCAATTGGCTTTTTGAAAATTTTAAGGTCATTGCGGCACCTCAAAACATCGTTTGAAAAAGCTGAAAAAAACAAATGATTGTATGGTTTTTTTAAATTTTATAAAAAGGCATCGATTCTGTTTTATTCCTGGGTTCCGAAATATTATCAGTCCCTCAGTTTTCCATTTTAATTAAATGAAATGCACCAAATGCCTTAAAATCTATTTATTGAAAATATATACAAAGCTATAACGTAACATCTCCTTCCCTTCCATTTTGTCTATTGATGATCTGGCTCTCTTGGCTTTCCGGTATTCCTCCTTGATCGCCTCTATCTCGTCTTCTGTCCATCCTAATTTCTGAAGCACATCTTTGTCGGGCGCAAAAACAGCCGATTTTGAACAGTACGCTATTAAACTTTCAATTGTTTCTTTCTGAGCGCCAGGGATAGTGGTCATACGATAATTAGGCGTATATAGTTCCCGTTTTCTTGGCCCAAAGAACAGCGGCCGTATACAAATTAGGGAAGTTTCGGTGAGCTACTGGTTCAAGAAGTGCCGGGTTCAGTAGGTGGCCGGTGGTATATCCGGGATGGGTGTGAATGGTTTGATATCTGCTTACGAAGATTGCAGTTTCTCTAGACAGTTCAGGGAGTAACAATGCGGCGTGCTTGTTTACAATTAATTGGTACATGAGGTACCAATTAACAACCCCGAAAGGGTTCCGACTCCTTTAATGACCATACGAGTCTGATTTACCAGTGACGCCACTATGGGGTCTTTCATGACTACAGAGCTTGTTGCGAATGCTTCATAATATATCATTGCGAACTTCCACGTTTGAACTGAATACACCTTCTGTGAGAAGTGCTGCGGTTACACATTTATCTATTGTGGATAACGCGGGGGCTGCAATCCCTGAACTTATAAAGGCAGTGTTTATTCTTTTTGAAACATACATTTTATTTTCTGTCGTTATAGGCTTCGCAATTGACATTGCTGCAATGCATGAAGCTATGACAGGCCCTAGTTGTTTTACATTTTCTATACCATCCGGGTACCTTTCAATCCCTATTTGCCTTGAGATAATTTTTTGCACAAGTTGGGTAACCGTCCAATAATTCCTTGGCTTTTCCGGTAGTAGATTGCTTTCTCTTGATCCGTCAAATCTTCACCCTCATCGATTTGCTGGAACTGGCTCCAAAAGTCAATCCATCGGTCGATGGATCCGTCATACGTGGAGATTTCGAATTTCGGCAGTTTCGTCCGGATTTTCTTTTTTTTCCGTTTTGGCGTCTCTTCATCCAAGTCAGAATCGTCAGAAGGTTCGAATTCATCCTCTTTGTCGTTGTCTACCGCATTTTAATTATAAGCAAGGTTTTAACAATAAGCAAGATTTTACTCATGAATTCTTCACTTCTGGATTGATAATGAAAACGATAACGGTGTGACCATTTCTCGAAAGTTTCCGTTCTAACGTAGAAAGCATGAGTTTCCTTTTGTTTACTTCCGTATCTTTGATAGGTTCTGTCTGTATTCTAATTGGTCCCCTGCTCTTTATTTTCGGAATTTTCAGTTTCATTTGCCAAAATTTCATTTTTATTATCTTCTTCTTCTTCTATCAAATCCATTATTTCCTGCTCCGTTAAAATCTTATCTTCGCAACCCTTAAAAGGAACCCCCATTTTAAATTCTTAGAAAATCTGGTATCGGATCAAAAGCAACATACTTAGCAGGAGCCACAACCATCGGAACTTTCTCTTCCAACTTTTTGATTCGCGTTTGCAAATTCAAAACTATACAAAAATTTTTATAAGCATCCATCTTACTACTAAAATTTTCAATAGAATATAAGCTGTTCACCTAAAACATAACAAAACATAAACATGATAAAAAACATAACTGAATCTCAAAACTTACACATAATGACGTAGCAATTTTCTTGGCAGCGAAACCATAAGCACACAAGTTACATTCCCCAGAACAATCAGCAGCTGTTATCATCAAAACATCACAATCCGTTTTCGTTTTCGCACCAAAATTAATATCCAATATTTTAACTTTCAGAACGCTATCCTTACTAATGTTAACTTTACTTTCCTTCAAATTTTGCAAATTACACTCCATCTTAACACAAAAATCACGTTGACAAAAATATCTTAAAAAAATATATACAATATAAAACAATCTATTTTAAAATAAACAAACCCGTCACCAAGGTGATAAATATTTTCAATTTCTACGTTTATGGTATCGATGCGTAGCATATGCTTTTGGGTCACTAGATGCGTAGCGCGCGCGCAGCCGCTAGTTTTCAATATTTTAAAAAAAAGTTATAAAAATTCGAAATTAGTTTTTCAAGATTAAAACGTGAAACATTTCCAAGATAAATTTTTTTTTATCAACCATCGACCTTCATCCTACAAATAAAAAAATTTAAAAAAAAAACCGAATTAAAATAAACAAAAACAAAGAACCACGAGACCAATATTTATTTACCTGCGACGGATTTCGTATTTTTATTTAAAAATAAGCTTTAATTTCAATATTTGTTCATCGCATTTCCCTTTTCCGTTTTCATACTCCGTTTCGCATTATGATTAACATGTTCGGGTTGTCTGGTCTCCGTTTTCGTTGATCCGAAATTAATTCGAAAAAAAGGGGACAAAAAAAAAATCGTGTTTCATAAAACGGAAAAATTGTTGCTTTATTTGCTTCCCAAGGTTTTCGGAAGAGGGGATCTCATAGGGGAGAAAAAAAAATGTAATTGTTTCAGTTTAATTGACTAGAAATCATTTGAGGAAAGTCAAATTGAATTTGCATCGAGCCTTGTTAGGATGTCGGAATTACTCCCAGAAGCCTGTGAATTGATGAAATAAGCAGGAGCAGCCTTCACAATTCGGAAGATGAGACTCGTCTGGTTATTACAACTTTCCATGCCCTCGCGGGATTTGTTATTGATCTACATTTAGAAAAGCTAATCATGATTACTTTTAAAGCCGATCTCACAGTTGGCGGATTGAGTTGGAATCGAATTCGTAATTTTCAAATATAGCTCAATTTTTATTTTTCGCCTCCACCAATTTTTTTGTAAAAAAAAAAAAAAAAAAATTACTTCCATTTTTTTTTTTTTTTTTGCCTTTTGCTCCGCACCTTGGAATTTGTCGATTTTCCTAAAGGAAATTGAGTTAGGAGATGTTTTGATCTGATGAAATCGGCTTTCGAATTAACAGCTACCATATTAGAAAATTTTAATTTACTGACGATTCGACGTCCCGAAAAAAAAAATTGTGACGGGTACGGATCGAAGACGGCGCTAATCTCCTTCCATCACTCGGGAAAATCCAGATGAATTTTTTTTCTTGGAAGAAGCCGCGGAAATTTCTTTTCACAAACTACTCTTTGACGAATGACGTCACGATTAAGGGACCGGAAGTCCCTGAATTCTTCTTTTTTTTTTTTTTTTTTTTAAATTGATGGT
Source organism: Liposcelis bostrychophila (assembly GCA_037577465.1). NCBI lineage: Eukaryota > Metazoa > Arthropoda > Insecta > Psocodea > Liposcelididae > Liposcelis > Liposcelis bostrychophila. The sequence goes on along the minus strand of CM075211.1, from coordinate 26,193,642 downwards.
AAGGATGATCGAATCGGTAAAACGATTACTCGGAAAAGGAGGATTGAGGCAATAACTTGATTTAAGTAACCACGTAGAACAAGAGATCGCTATTATCGAAGACTTGAGATTCAAATTATTTTATCTTGAGAAAAGGCCTTAAGCCAAATCCTTTTAATGAAGTGGAAAATAACTCCTCTTCAAGTGATTTTGAAAGCTTATTCGGGAGATCAAATTTGAAAATGCCCCCGACAATGTGAATTGTCTCTAATTTGGCATAAATTAAAACGTTACTCTCTATTTTCCAATTACCACGTGCTGCCGTTTGGTTTTAATTGGTTTTTTTAGAATAAAGTTTAGCGGAAAACACGAAATTTTTTTTCTGCATTTAGCTTTAATTTCCCTTTATTCAATAACGAAAATTAATTATATTCTTAATTCTTTTGAGAAAATTAGTAATATTGTTTTCATTTTCTTGGGGAGTTGATTGAAATTCGCGGAATTTTTTTTGTACTTTTCCTTAAATGCAATTTTGTTTGACATTAATTGGATTTCATTATATTATTAGCCAGCTCTTTCACCGATCTTTTTTTTTTTTTTTGGACTGCACTGAGCCGAAGCGTGACCAAATTATGTATTTTGGACCACTTATTCCGAATTTGAAGTCAGAAGTTTTAAAAAATCAAATTCCATAATCTCGGAATTTTTAAAAATTTTATTTTTGGCGCCATTTTGCTTTTTCTGTTTGGATTTCATCCTTCTCAAGTCAACGACGCAGAAATTTCCCTGATGATCTACAAAAAAAATACAAAATGTATGCGGGTTGCATATACTGAAAATCGGTAGGCGCTCAACGTAGGTTTTAACGCATAGGACTGATGGCCCATAGGAATGCTCGAAATTAGCAAGAATTTTTCCCAATTTTTTTTTTTTTTTTTTTTCACTTTTTTTACCAAAGAACCCCGCACAGAATAATAGGAATTTGGGCACTGGATGAAGTTTGCATTTTAAAAACAAAAAAGAAGAACAAAAACAAATGGAATTTTATCCGATTCCCAAATCCCTATTATTTTTTGCGGGGTTCTTTTTTTTTCACTATTTTTTCACCAAATTTATTTTTCACTTTTTTTTCAATTTTTTTTTTTTTTTTTACCCTTTTTGGGGCTGAATGTATTAATTATCGTGAGTTGATAGTTAATGACGTTGAAGAAATCTGGGCCTGGATTATCCCCTTGGGGATTCCCAAAACGAGGTAATTTCTTAGGCACAACTCCTCCCGTATAAAACCTTCGTTTTACGATTGATTAAAAAGGGAACTGAAAAACTTTATTAATTCCAGTGAAAAGCCGTAAAAACGTAGTTTAAACTCTGTCAATCATTCGATTCCGTATGGACTTTGCCTCAAGTTTTCCGTTTTATTTCGATGCCTCTAAACTTCCTTTTAACTTACACATTTTCCAGCACAGAATCTTACGAGATCGATTCGGTTCTGGTCAGAACGTTACAAGTTCAAAAAAAATGTGTATATATTTTACTAATGGAGAATATCGATCCTAGTTTTCTTATTTTTATTTTTTATTAATACTGGGAATATTGCATTCAAATCGGAAAAGTGCAAAGTGGGCGGAACCAAAACTTTACAATTTCATAATTGGAGAAACTTTCCTTGCTGGAAATTCCAAAAATTCCACGTAAAAAAATGTTCTTCCTCCATCTTCCTGGGAAAAAATCTTGTTTGTTTTAGGCCGGATTCGGACAAGATTTCAACGTGATGAAAAAAAAAACGACAAAGCCAAACATTCATGATCCTGTTTTGCCTGAAGGGAAACAAGCTTTCCTTTTGAATAATAACCTAAACAAAGAACATGTCAAGGATATTTTATTTAATCTCACTGGAAAAGCCTGAATCCTTTTCTTGAAACTGCGTGGTTGTTTTATATGTTACAGTCGAAACCTGGAGTTAGTCACTACAAATAATGACTGTATTTAATTATTTTATGATAGTAGGAGATCCATTAAAGCTTTTTTAAAGTCGCCAATTTTTTCGATTCTATTAATTTTCTCGGGTATCGCATTTAAAATTTCAGGGAGTTGCGAAAATTTGGTCCTTGATCCATATCTGTTGAAGGATATTGGTGTAACATGTTTTCTTTGATTTCTTCAGCTGTAATCATTGACCGATTTTATTTTATAAATTTTACCTTAATAGTGATTTACAGCCTTGTTGTAAAAGTATAGCTTCCGGAGCAAGTTCCTACTGTAGGAAGGACATTTTCGTATTTTTCTACATTCAACTATCCAAATTCGCATAATAATTTTCCTTACTTTTTCTTTCATAAGTTAAAGTGGTATCTATTTGTGGTACTATACTAATATTTATTATCTGATATATACTATCATAGTATTATTACACTATCATTGCCTGTAAAATGTTAGCTTACGGAAAAATTACCATGCAAATTTGTGTAGATGGGTACAGAAAAATACGAAAATTTTTCCTTCCTGGGCTCGTACTCTTGTATTTGTTATCTTGTCTTTTAATTCGGCGGTTTGACATCATTGTTTTGAGGATAGTTTTTTGTAGTTTTTCTAGATTATCCCATCGCGCTTCATTTTCGGCTCCATAAGCTCTAATACCGTACGTGATTATCGACTGAACCAGAGCATAATATAGGTTTTCTGCTTTATCGACCGCAGGGAGAATAAAGCATTGCATTTAGCACAAATTTCAGATTTTCAGTTTTCGATATATTTACACGTTTTGAGGTCCCCTGATGCCGAAAAAAGCAAAATTTGGATGGTGGATGGATGTGTGTATGAATGTATGAATGTATGAATATATGTGGAAAAAAAGTGTCTGTCCGTCGAAAAGCAGGAAAACGAAAGAACGGATCTCGATGATTTTTGGTCGGTAGTAACTTCTAATGAAATGTAGGTGCTGATTAGTTTTTGAGCCAAATCGGTTCAGCGATTCGGAAGCAGTGAGTGAAAATGTTAAATTTTCAACAATTTCAAGATCTTTTTTGACTATACATCGCGAACGCAGCCACCGATTAAGTCAGATTTTCGTACGGCAGTAGATATTCATCAAGATACGCTACCATTAAAATTTGGTTAAATTCAGTTGAGTGGTTCAGAAACGGTGAGCAGGGCTAAAAGTATGGGTATAGGCCTAAAAACCGATATCTCCAACTTTTGAAACGTCACGATATGACGTCATCGAGTACGTCAACAAAGCGATTTGGATGCTGATTGGCGGGTTCCTCGTGGGAGCTAACGAAAAACTAACCGTATTTTTGAGAATATTTTCGGGGTAGAGGATTCCGAATATGAAATAATTTTTCCAGAATTCGAATTCCTTATGCCCCTATTGCGGCTTTAGTAGAACTCTGATCAAAAATCTAACCATATTTTTGAGAATATTTTCGGGGTTGAGGATTCCGAATCTGAAATAATTTTTCCAAAATTCGAATTCCTTATGCCCGTACTGCGGCTTTGGTGGACCTCTGATCAAAAATCTAACCGTATTTTTGAGAATATTTTCGGGGTAGAGGATTCCGAATCTGAAATAATTTTTCCAAAATTCGAATTCCTTATGCCCGTATTGCGGCTTTAGTGGGCCTCTGATCAAAAATTTAACCGTATTTTTGAGAATATTTGTGGGGTAGAGGATTCCGAATCTGAAATAATTTTTCAAAAATTCGAACTCTTTATGCCCGTACTGCGGCTTTAGTGGACCTCTGATCAAAAATCTAACCGTATTTTTCGGGGATCAATGTCTGAAATAATTTTTCAGAAATTCGGATTCCTTGTGCTCGTACTGCGGCTTTGGTGGACCACCGATCAAAAATCTAAGCATATTTTTGAAAGTATTATCGGGATAGAGGATTCCGAATTCCAAATTATTTTTCCGAAATTCGAATTCTTTATGCCCGTACTCGGCTTTGATAGATCTTTGATCGAAAAGCTAATCATATTTTTGAGAATTATCTAAATAGTCGATAAAGCAATTTGATCGGTTCTCCGATCTCATTTTTTCGCTTTCAGTGGCAATATGTTTTGTCTGACTTAGAATAGGAATATCAATTTTCGTAGTTTTCTGTTCAGAAAATTCACTAAAATGCTTTTCAGAGTTTCATTTATTGTCGAATATTAATCCTAAATACTTTTTGAGTTGTAACATTGGTAACCAGTTTGTTGCAACTACAGTTTAGGGGTCGTACATATATTACGTAAGCATTTTTTTGACAGTTTTTGACCCCCTCCCCCCCCATTGTAAGACAAAGTAAGATTTCGGAGGACCCCCCCCCCCCCTAATATTACGTAATATTTTTCTTTCCTTAAAATACCTTTAAATTTAGTTTTTTTAAGATTTTCCTCCTTTTTTATGATTTTACTTCATTTTAAATGGTTTGAAATTTTTATTATTTTTTTTTTTCAGTTTTGTTTTGTTTTTATTTTATTACTCCAATCGATTTTTATATCCATTGGTTAAAAAATATATATATATGAATGCTTACGTAAGATTTTACAGACTCCCCCCCTCCCCTTCGTAAGCAAACGTAAGCATTGACTGGACCCCCTCCCCCCCTAAATATGCTTACGTAATATATGTACGACCCCTTACTACTCCATCGTCAAATACTTTTATACTTATGATGTTTTTCTATTTTGTTTTCAGCGTATTCTTTGCGAGTAATTTGCATTAGAACTGTTTTGGTTTTGTTTATTACTAGTCCATTTTCGTAAAGCGCAGTCCGTTTCAGAAACTTTTCGAAGCGTTACTCAGACCGTCGACACGTTTTGGAAGCTCTTTTAAACGATTCTGAAACGGAGTGTGCTTTACGGGTTGTCGGTGCTGAGCTTATGATGCAATTCCAATAAATCAATTGAAATTGCCACAATTTGATCCATTTCCGCCACTTTCATTTTTGTTTTACGATTTCAGCTCTTTGATTTCATTGGACTGCATTTGACTAATTATTACTGGACGATATTTTTACATAATCTCGAACCTCAGAAGCCGAAAGCACTAGGTATGACGTCATAATTATCCGTGTTAAACCGGGATGAGGTCAAAGCTTCTTCCCTTTACCTCTGAGGTAGGGAATTTATCAACAAAGGTTTGATGATATTCTATTTTAGTCCTTTAACCCTGTCATATCCGGATTTTTCCTTTCTCTTTCCTAATGTTGACTTAATACATTTTCCAATATTTTAATTAAATATCCAATTCCATTAGTTTATCTTCTCCGAGTACCCTCAGGCGGGATTTTCCTTATATTCGTTTGTCTTTAAAATCTGTATATGTTGTAAAATTAGCGAGGGTAATTTTTTGTTCCGTTACAAAGAGCACATCTTATTTCGGAATAGATAATGTACGACCTTCGGCGATTTGCATGCGTAGGTTTTGGCCGGAAATGGTTTAAAACCCTGGTTTCGACCTAAGATTATATTTGCGGCTTCTACTTGAGAAAACAGGAGGTTGTATTGTAAAAGGTAGCAATTCTGAATATCAGAACAGAACTGAGGCAAGCCCATCCAAGTGACGTAACTTCTTATGTAATATCAATCGGGATTATTTTGTACGTGAGCTGACAAGCCTGTGGTAGCAAGACCTTTGCGAATATTGTTTTCGTGTTAATCGATACGTGTTTTCAGGTATTGTTTTGTTTGGCCTAATGATCTCCGCAATCGCAATCGATTCCGTATTGATTTGGAGGAATTATTAGTTTGAACATCATGGCCGTCGGATATTTCTTGGGAACTGTACAGACAGTGGTAGGAACTGCTGGTTAGGACTAAACACTTCGGAAGTTTTTGTATATGTGCTTTTAGTACTTCGCCATGGAGCATGACATTAACAATTTTATCTTATTCGGTGCAGCTAAATTAACCATGTTTTTTTACATCTGGAAGCTTCCTTCATAGCTGCAAAAACTATCTTGACGGGCAAAAATTTCCAAACTTGAAATCCAATATGTAAGCTCTGTAATGATTTTAAAAAATTTCATAAAACAAAAGACGATCAGCGTCATTGATTTCCGCAGTAGGGCGGTTCGAAAATCAACTTTTTTGGGATTTCCAAAGTCCTATGTCGGGAAAAGTTTGTTTATAGGTAGGGTGTCAACCCTCAATTTTTTCAGATTTTTTTAACTGCATCTTGAGATGTCTAATTGGCCTTCAAATTTCCAAAAAGCCCGTATAAGGGGAAAAAAAAAATTTAAAAAAATTTTAAAAAAACTTTTCATTCTGCAAAAAAGATTATCGATTCCTATCGGGAATTTTACGTTGATTACGAATTCGAAGTCGACAGTTAGTTTTGGTGCATGATTTTTGAGCCGCAGGCAAAAAGCCATAACCAGGTTTTCAGAGCTTTTAAAGCCGGCCTGTAGCTCAAAACCCATGCACCAAATAAATTTTTGACTTCAAATTCGCAATCTACACAAAATTTCCGATAGGAATCGATGGTCTTCTATGTCGAAAAAAAAGTTCATTTTTGGCCTTTGTGTATGGGCTTTTTGGAAATTTCAAGGCTATTTTGACTCCTCAAGATATCAAAAAATCTGGAAAAATTCAGGATGGTTATTCTACGTATAAAAAGGTAGAGTATTTAACTTTTCTTTATATAGAAATTTTGAAATTCCAAAAAAGTTGATTTTTGAACCACCATATTCCGTAGTGATCAGTCCTAACCATCAGTCCCTGCCACTGTCTGGACAGTTCCCAGGAAATATCCGACGGCCATGATGTTCAAACTAATTTCTTCCATTTAATTTATGGGCTTATTGGAAAATAATACTAACTACTCAGCTGTAAAGCAGCTAAAATTCTTGCTAAAAGCAAATAAAATTATTTGCTAAAATCAAATAAAATCTCGCAACGCGAGATTCTTAACTGATCGTTCTCCTGCAATTTAAAAACATGCGAAAGTTTGTTTATTTTTGTAGAAAGGTTTTTCCGCCTACAAAAATTTAATTGGAATCAAATAATTTTTTTAAAATGATGAGAATATTCCTCTTAATATTCTACACAACTTTTGTGACCCAAAAATTAGCTTTTATTATGATTTAAAAAATTCATTTGAATATTAGAAATGTTATTACAACCAAAAAAAAAAAAAACAAACTCATGCAATTTAGAAATTACCCTAATTGATCGTTCTCCTGCAGCTTAAACATAAAGGGATGTATCTTCGTTCTAAGAGTGGATATTCAAGCAAAAAAGGAAATTTTACATTACCATCTGGGCACATTGGAAATGATAAAAATTTTTCTGCGTTATGGAATTGGAATTTTTCAAATGGAAATTTTTCTGATATACATCCAACAGGATTTAATCTTTCTACTCTTTACAAATGAAGCTGCACGATATTTAGGTTGTAAAGTTTCAAAAAAATAATTGTTTTATGGAGGTTCTCCAGGTGAATTCGAGATTCTTAACTGATCGTTCTCCTGCAATTTAAAAACATGCGAAAGTTTGTTTATTTTTGTAGAAAGGTTTTTCCGCCTACAAAAATTTAATTGGAATCAAATAATTTTTTTAAAATGATGAGAATATTCCTCTTAATATTCTACACAACTTTTGTGACCCAAAAATTAGCTTTTATTATGATTTAAAAAATTCATTTGAATATTAGAAATGTTATTACAACCAAAAAAAAAAAAACAAACTCATGCAATTTAGAAATTACCCTAATTGATCGTTCTCCTGCAGCTTAAACATAAAGGGATGTATCTTCGTTCTAAGAGTGGATATTCAAGCAAAAAAGGAAATTTTACATTACCATCTGGGCACATTGGAAATGATAAAAATTTTTCTGCGTTATGGAATTGGAATTTTTCAAATGGAAATTTTTCTGATATACATCCAACAGGATTTAATCTTTCTACTCTTTACAAATGAAGCTGCACGATATTTAGGTTGTAAAGTTTCAAAAAAATAATTGTTTTATGGAGGTTCTCCAGGTGAATTCGAGATTCTTAACTGATCGTTCTCCTGCAATTTAAAAACATGCGAAAGTTTGTTTATTTTTGTAGAAAGGTTTTTCCGCCTACAAAAATTTAATTGGAATCAAATAATTTTTTTAAAATGATGAGAATATTCCTCTTAATATTCTACACAACTTTTGTGACCCAAAAATTAGCTTTTATTATTAACTAAAATGTTTTTAAACTATTTACAAAAATAATCTTCAGAAATTGTAAACATGCTAATGGTTTGTTTATAAGCATTGGACTTTTTTTTGGGAAAATCTCACAAAAACCCCGTAAATGATAAAGGGATCAAAATTTCATGTCACAAAAGTTGTGTAGAATGTAAAGACGAATATTCCCATAATTTAAAAAAAATTATTCGATTCCAATTAAATTTTTGTAGGCGGAAAAACCTTTCTACAAAAATAGACAAAGTTTCGCCTATGTTTAAGCTGCAGAAGAATGATCTCAAATTTACCTGGAGAACCGTCTTTTTTGAAACTTTATAACATAAATATCGTGCAGCTTCATTTGTAAAAAGTAGAAAGATTGAATCCTGTTGGATCTATATCAGAAAAATTTCCATTTCATAACGCAGAAAATCTTTAATCATTTCCAGATTTCAGATAGTAATGAGAAAATTTCCTTCTTTGTTTGAATATCCGCTCTTAGAATGAAGATACATACCAAGCCAAACAAGAAACAATGACAGCAAGATGATCCGAATGACAAGTAAACCTACAGGGGAAAAAAGAAACTAACATAATCTATATCTGTGGTTTTTATTGATTATTAAAGATGGGTTAAATTACTAAATTGGTTTAAGGTAAAACACCCAAAGCCTGAACTGTCACCAAAACCTGAACAGTTCGTAAGCTAAACACGATTTCCTTTTATGGGCATGCGTGTTTAACTTATGACCTGTTCAGGATTCGGTGACTGTTCAGGCTTTGGGTGTTCTACCTTATATAAATCTTATATGTACAGAAAATAGTACCTACGAAATGGCTTTTCCAGGTAAAGTTGTAGAACTTTGGTTAAAACAGATTGCTTCAAAGAATAGCTTATCTGTTTCTCCTCGTTTGAATTTCTACTTAGGTTTAAAACTTAAATTTGGGTTATGTCACAATCTCCACTTCAGACGTTTGGACCGTAAAAAAATTTTACAGACCAGATATAATTTTTCATTTTAGAGATAGACCGAGACCCAGACCAAACACACATCGAAAATCTGTGTTTGGTCTGTTTTTGTAATTCTCTTGGCTTATTTTCAATGGCCTTTCTTTCTAATTTTATTTTAAATGACAATATATTACATAAGGTGAAGCAGGAGTGATTCATTTTTTTGAACACCCTATACTTCGAAAAACGCTAATATTAATGTTTTGGAGCCCGATATCAAAATTCCGCTTCCGAGGAACAATTTTTATTTATCTTAGGCACCTTCAGGAAAAATTCCATACCTGACCACACAGTACTTTTTCGGGAAACTTTGATTTAGGATAAATTCCCGGGAATTTATAGTAGATTAAGGTTTCCCAAAAAAGTACTGTATGGTCAGGTATGGAATTTTTCCTGAAGGTGCCTAAGATTGTTGCTCGGATAAAAATTGTTGCTCGGAAGCGGAATTTTGATATCTAGCATTAAAAAGGATAATATTTGCATATTTCGAAGTATACACAGTAAAAAATATTATGTAAATATGTTAAAAACGGTCTACATAAAGTCTATGTTAAGTTATTGTGTTAAAAAATCAACATAACTTGTTTGTAAACAGCAAAAAAATGACAATCGTTAATGGACGCAGAACATTAAACAAAACAATTGTGTTATTTTTCTTAACAAAATATTTATGTAGACCGATCTGGACATACAATTTGTGTCAATTTTAACATAAAATTTTTTACTGTGTAGGGTGTTCGAAAAAATGAATCACTCCTGCGTCACCATAATGGCACTGTTAGCCGTTTTCATGCCCAAAGCAAACACCTTTCTGGTAGCAAACCCAAAGCAAACACCTCCCTTCCCTAATGGACCCCAAAGGGTGCTACCAAAATGCAGGCCGCACAAACTCACCCAGACCGTACAGACCGACCCAGACCGAAAAAAATTTAACAGACCAGATTATTTTCGGATTCTACACCCAGACCGAAACCCAGACCTAACACAGATTGAAGGAAAAATTACGGACCAGATATAAGTTCCCATTCTAGGCACTGACTAAGACCCAGACCAAACACAGATCGAAGGAAAAATCACAGACCAGATTACAGACCTAGAAATTCAAACGAGGAGAATATAATTTAACACTACATCACAGGAATCGAACTTTCGAATTTTTCTTCGAATTGGACAATAAGATAGTTTTTTCAGCGCATTTAGTAAAGCATATCTTTATGCTTAGGGATAAAAAATCAAAAACATAAACATATTATTAAGAAAAGACATACTGTTCGAAGCCTGATTGGAATCATCTAGTATGCCCGGAGTCGACTGCTCGACAGAATTTTCCGTTTGCCTAACCCTATCAGGGTTAGGCAAACGGAAATTTTTTTTTCTGAAAAGATATAAAAATAAAAAATAATAATTAAGAAGCAGGAAGAAAACCGAAGACAAAAAACGAAATGTCTTATTGGAGTGAAAAAGGGCTCTACCTTTTACCGACGTCGGAAGGGCTATGTCACAATCTCTGGTACAGACGTCCGTTTCGAAAACCACAATATTTAAAAAAAACTGAGATGTGTCTTTTTCTGGGTGTGGGTCTGTGTCGGTCTGTATGGTCTGGGTGGGTCTGTGCGGTCTGCATTTTAGTGAGAACCTCCATTTCGATCAGCCATAGATCAGATAAAAGTCTGCCCCAAATCTGCCAACTTTCTTTATATTTTATGAAATTAAACATTTTTAGAAGGAAACTACAATTTTGTAGGTTGACTGGTTGTAAAACAACATTAATCTAATAAGGGCAGCCCAATCTTCTTTTTCCTCGCAACTGCTCTCGAGCATTGATTTAGCACAATGGCTGAAGATTTCTAACACTTTCTCATGGTTGTTTTCATCATAATACTTATCTACAACAATATCAATTTAATTTATTATTACTGAATATTAAATTGTTAATAATTTTTATATCAGCTTACATGCCAAGTTTTTCAAATGTTTAATGTTTTTTTCATCAGAGTTGCTTTCTGTCAATGCCCCCTTTAATATTTCGGAATCATCTTTTGTGATATCATCTGTACTCATAACATTAACTGCTATAGCTATTTCCAATTTATCAATACCCATGTCCTCGGGCTTCCTTTCCATCGATCTGTCTTCCATCATGACTTTTCTAACATCTTCTTCCATAGTGTCTGCACTACCGTGAAAAGGGGAATCGACCTATCTCACATCTCTGGGTTGGCCACGTTTGTTTATGTTTAGCTTATAAACAAACATGGCCAACCCAGAGATGTGCGATAGGTCGATTCCCCTTTTCACGGCAGTGTAGAGATGGCTTTCCCTTTCAATTTTAGGGGTCGGAGTGGTGACTCGTTTCATCTAACGGCATCGTGATCATTGAAGTTAAGCAGCATCGAGCACGGCCAGTTAGTGGATGGGTGACCACCGACACTCCCTCCCTCTAGCAGGGATTTTAGGAACTACTAATACAGTCATCTTAATCTCATTGTAAAAGTAGTTTCTGTAAAAGTTGAGTTTCCATGAAAAAGTTGAAAGTCTGACCGAAAAAAGTCAATTAAACTAGCTGCGTTTCCGACCGCAATGTAAAAATTCGACATCGAGTGAGCAATAATTTATGTATAATATTTTATTGTTTTTAAAAAAAAAAAGAAAGGAATGAAGACACGATTCGGTGGCTCTGTTGGCCAAGTAGCTGCCATTAAATCGGTGTAAGTTGTTGCAGTTCGATTCCTACCCTAGGCACAACTACTTTTTTTTTTTTTCTTCTGTTTTTCTTTTCTTACTCCCCCATCCTTAAGAAGAAAAGCATTTTTCGAAAAGCCGACAGACGTTTAAAAATATTATTACCTTCCATACCACCAGGTAAAATAAGCCCCTTATTTAATGTTTGAAAATATAAAATATTTCGTGACGAAAAATCTCTATAAATTTTGGGCGCGTTAACATTTTAAAATGGGAGTCCTTATCGGTTTTTAAACCCACGAAAGGAAACGGGAATTCTGGTAAATAAATCTCTTACTTTCTAGTTTTGATTTAAGTGAGCAATAATTTTCCTTGAGTAATTAGCATTTTTTTTTTCTTTAAGGTGAAAACGGAATAGGGAGAAATTATTATAAGAAACAAATCTACAAGTTTTTGTTTTCGACTTTTCCTTTTGTCCGTTAAACCCGAAGAGTGCATTGTAATTGATGGTATTCTTCAAGTGATATATTGTCTGCCAAAAGTTTTAGACTTAAGAGCTATGAGATTAATCACTTAACGGAAAAGTCAAAAGAGCAAAAAGGAAACGGAAATGAAAAAAAAAAAATGCATTAAAGAAAAACCAAACGTGGAATTTTTGCACTTCTGATGAAACCGATGCTATTTTTTTATCTATAAAAAAAGAGAGAGAGAAAAGAAAGTTTCTATGCGCTCGATAAAAAGAAATTAGAGCCTCCGGCGAAAGATTTAATCCACCGATTACTACTACATGAGGCTCCTCTGGCGAGACAATTTCAAATTTCTCCTTTTTTTTTCTTTTTTTCTCTTTCTCGCTCCAATGCAGGGTTGCGAAGCCGAAGCAGACGTCGGTCACGGAGGAGTAATTTTTTTTACAATTACGATGCCAATACCGACTCCAAAGGATTTTTCAAAATTGCCTGTTTTGGATGTCGATGCTGATGCTGATGCCGATGCCTATGTCGATTAATGTGAAAAATAATACTCTTATGCTGATGCTAATGCCGACGCCGATCCCGATGCCGGTGCAGTTCAGATGCAGATTAATATGAAAAATAATATGCTGATGCCGATTAATGTGAAAAATATATATCTTATGCTCCTGCTGATGCCGATGCAGAAGCTGAATACCTTGAAAAATAACATTCTTATGCTGATGCCGATGTCGAATTATAAAAAATGATATGCCAGTACAGATTAAAGTGAAAACGATATGCTGATGCTGATGGCGATGCAGATTAATATGAAAAATGATATGCCGATGCAGATTAATGCGAAAAACGATCTTTTGATACTGATGTTGAATTGTTGATACCGATGCCGATGCAGATGCTGATGCAGACTAATATGAAAAATAATATTCTTATGCTGATGCCGATGCCGAATTATAAAAAAATGATATGCCAGTACTGGTTAAAGTGAAAAATGATATTCTGATGCTTATGCTGATGCCGATGCCGATGCAGATTAATATGAAAAATAATAGTCTTTTGCTGATGCGGATTCCAATACCGATGCCGAATTATAAAAAATAATATGCAAGTACGGATTAAAGTGAAAAATGATATTCTGATGCGGATGCTGATGCTAATGGCAATGGCGAGGCAGATTAATATGAAAAATGATATGCCGATGCCGATTAATGCCAAGAACGATCTTTTAATGCTGTTGTTGATGCAGATGATGATGCAGATGCAAATGCAAATGCGAAAAAATATGAAAAATAATATTCTTATGCTCATGCCGATGCCGATGCCGAATTATAAAAATGATATGCAAGTACGGTTTAAAGTGATAAATGATATTCTGATGCTGATGCTGATGCTAATGCTAACGGCGATGGCGATGCAGGTTAATATGAAAAATGATATGCCGGTGCCGATTTTTGCCAAAAATGATCTTTTGATGCTGATGCTGATGCTAATGGCGATGCAGATGCAGATTAATATGAAAAAAAAACATTCTTATGCTGATGCGGATTCCGATGCCGATGCAGAATTATGAAAAATGATATGCCAGTACGGATTAACGTGAAAAACTACATTCTGATGCTGACGCTGATGGCGAGGCCGATCAATGTGAAATATTCTGATGCTGATACTTAGGCCGGTGCTAGTGCCGAATAATGTGATAGATGGTGCCGATTAATTCATTTTTCAATGCCGATTAATATGAAAATATGCTGATGCTGATGCCGATCAAAATGAAGAATCACACAGAAAAATAGTCTTGTAAAATCTGCTAAAAATAAGCCAATTTTGAACCCAGTGCTAATATCTAACTTAAATTAACACTTTTGTAGTCAGTACTACTTTTTTCCAGTAAATATTACTTTTTTCGAGCAAAAATGGCTACTTTTCGAGCCGAATCTTTTTTAGCTTGATTAAAAAGTTATTTTAACTAGTTAAATGTTATTTTAACTTTTTGAAAGTAAAAAAGTCCGTAAGTTAAGTATGAAAAGGGTTTTACTTTTGAAAAAGCAGTGGGTTCAAAATTGACATTTTTTTGGGCTGATTTGACTAACATTTTTTTTTTGTGTGTGTAATATGCCTATGCTGAATAATTTGATAAACTGTACGTTTCCTCAATTTCTCCGTCTGAAAAAGGAAAAAAGGTATTTCAGTATATTCCGATTCCTATTCCGGCGCCAACGCCAACGCCGATTCCGATTTTGATGCCATTCCTAAATTTCGTCTCAAGATGTTTATTTCGATTCCGATTCCGATTCTGATTTCAATGAAAATTTTAGATCGATTTCGATACCGACTCCATGCAATTTGTGTTCGAATGAAAGCGTACAATTCTGATTTCCGCGCCGAAGCCGATTCAGATAAATTTTAAGTTGAGCCCTCAATTGACGGGGGAAAAAAATCCTCGGTTTTGCAACCCTGTTCTGGCGAGAAGAAAAAAATGTCTCGCAATATCGGGGATGAAAATTTTAATACTCTTCCATATTTCTTTTAATCGCCGACGTGGGAGGAGAGAAAGAAAAAAGATATCCCAAACACCAGAAGCAAGAGACAGTCATTATCAGCTGATTTAAGTCCGCCAAAACGAAAATGACTTCCAACAAACAGAGAAAAGCAATTTAGACGTTAAACGATGGGAATAAATCACATAACAACGAAAATAAAATAATAAAAAAGAAAAAAAAAAAAGGAGCTGAGTCTTGTAACAGACGGGGTCTTTATGAGATAATAGCCAAGTCTTATTTGATTGTAGATTTTCCGGAAGGATTCCCTTTTGGTTATTTTATCTTCAAAAAGGTTTTTCATAAACGATTTTTCGTTTGACGATTCCGAAATATTATTTCCCTTTTTCCGATTAATTAGAAATACGTTAATTAAATTATTAATCGCGAAAAGAGAAAGGCGAATATTTTTCTCCAGCGAGTCGATCCGAAAAGGGAAGAAGAAAAAAGAAAAGTTTAATAAAAAGAAAAGTTTTTCGAGAAAAATTTTCCACTTGAACCGTAAAAATCGTTCAAACTTCACTTTTTATACTTATTTAGAAAAGGAAAAAGTGAAGTGATACAGTTTCTAAGATTTCCATTATCAAATCCTTTGAGGGATTCCTTTTGTGTTTTTTTTTCTTTCCGACAAAGTCCATTTATGTATGAGAAGCTCGGCTTTTTTTCTTTCCATGATAATGGGAATATTTTTCGCCGATATACCTTTTCTTATGTTACCGGAGCTTAAAGGCGGAAGAATGTGCATTATACAGATTTGACCTCGTGTGATTTTCCTGTTTATCCTCCGGGTTCAAAGGGGTTTTTTACTTATGGGATTAAAATAATATCGGTTCCCATTGAGGTCATCGAATCTGTAATAAAGGTAACAGTATCGGAGGAGAGAGTATTCCGTGATGTATGATTTCAATGTTTTGGCAAGGTATACAGGATATTGTTGGCTATGGTGGCTGTACGAAAAAAAATTGCATAAATCACATGAAAATCCTGCATAAATATATTAAAGTTAATGAAGTTGGAATGGTGTCCCGTTGTGCGCACCAAAAAAAGGAAGGAATTTAGAAATTTCTTCTTAGAAATTAAAATGTCGCTGCAGCCAAAGAAAATTTCGACAATTTTTTTTTTTTTTTTTTTTTTTTTTTTTTTTTGTTGTCAAATTATGTATAAAGAACTTGGCTTTTTACCGGAAATATTTATTTCATCCTCCATTATAATTGTGGATAAATAAATATGCATAAAACTGAAAAAAAGATTTAATAAACGTAACACTTTTGCTTGATTTTCTAATCATTTTTAAAGACATTCTTTTTTATAATTTTTTTATTTTTATTTTCAGGTAAGTTTTCTTGGATTCGTCAAGAGTAATCGATCGGCGATCGATTGGTGGCATCGGCATCGGATTCGGACTCCTGAGTCCCGTCCTGACGCACGGAATTTTTATGTCGGAAAAAATCGTCTCCGAAATTTCGATTAAAATATCTCTGCGACTGAATTCGAAATTTCAATTATTTTTAATTATTTTTTTCGCTTTCTTCACTAATTACATTAAGAATAATATTTAAATCTGTTTTGGCAAGGTACTCTGCGAAGTATGGCTCAACTTTCAGAAAGCTGATAAGCTTTATGTTCCCTTAGCAGCAATTTTAAACATTTTATCTCATTTTTGCATATTTCATATCCGGAAAACTACACCAGAGCTGGGACAGTTAAAAAAAAAAAAAAAAAAAAATTAAAAAACGACGACGAAAAAAATAAAAAAAATATTTCGCAATTTATTTTTAACCAAACTTTACGTTAAAATGAGCAATTTTCTAAAACCCAACTTATCATTCGTGACACGACATCGATTTAATTACGAAGTCCAGACGCGAGTTAAACTCTCTTTTTTTTTTGAAGTGTGTAAACGAATGACACGACTGTTTATTGTTGCGAAATGAAAAGGATGGGTTTTTCCCTAACTTTTCCGTACGGAAAAAAAAAAAACATTTTTATCGCCGGTTTCGTCTCTGCAATTTATACGCGTCAACAGATTTTACGTCCCCGGTGGACGTTTCAAGGTCCCTCAAAAAAAAAAACCCGTTCGCACGTTTCTAATAAATAATTCCCGACGAAAATGAATTTGGCAAACCTTGGTATTTTTCCTGTGTAATAAAAGATTATTTACAGGAGTGTATAACCGGTGACGTAAGAAACGGGTTGGGAAAATTCAATTACGGGCTTTCCGGGGCGAAGCTTTTTACCATGTTAAGTTTTAAAACACCAAAAACCTCACCAAAGTTGGAAATGACCCTCGTTTATGGTTTTCGAAATAATTTAACAAAACCTTGTTTTTCCCCCCTGTGAAAAAGGTTTTTTAAGGGAGCTACCGGAGGTAGGAAAGGAAGGTAAAAAAAAAATAAAATAAAATAAAATAAAAAAATAAAAAAACTTGGCGAAAGTTATGAAAAAAAAAAAAAATTTTTTTAAGAAATGAAGTGGACTTGAGTTTTTGACTGTAATTGAAGTTCGTTTAGTCGAACGTCAAGCTCAGATTCAAATTTTTTTTTGAAGGTCGAGTTTTTTTTGGGAGGGTTAGGGCAGATCCGCATTAATATAAAAGGTCTGTCGCAAAGCCTTTCATTTTTCTTTTTCAAAAAAAAAAAAAAAGTTTCCGAAATGGAAAAAAAAGTATATAAAAGCATTCCATTGGTTCATGGTTGATATATTTGAACCATCTTTTCAGTTTCCCACTTAAAGAAAGACTCTCTTCGATTGTTTCATTAAATTGAATGCCGATGTAATTTTGCCGCGATCTCTTCAGCACTTTTATCTCAGACCATTCGGAATTTTTTTTTTTTTTATTATTATTTTATTTTTTTTTTTTTTTACTTCAGTTAAATGTTTCAGGATTTCGATTTCGTTGTTGATTAATTCAATCTCGATTAATTCGAGTGCACGACCTCTTTTTTTTTTCGTCGTATTTTATTACCCTGCAGGAGAGAATTAATATAATCGGATTCCGATTCGATTTAATTTAAATATATTGTTTTTAATTTTTTTTTTTTTTTTTCGGAGATAAATAGAATGAGTATATAATTTTTTTTTTATTAGAGGATTTTCTTTAAATGGTTTGGAACACGTGGAAAAAATTTAATCGTTAATTAGAAACGAAAAGGATGCGGTTTTTCTAAATATTGCGCCGTCGGAAAATCGGAGGTGCTATTTGGTTGCGTTATTGAAAATAATTACAGTCGAATTTTTTTATAACGAAGTCGTGAATCCCTCGTTATTAGGAGAACTTCGTAAAAGGGAAGATCTCTACATTGCGAATTTTCACAAAAATTCGTTAGAGGGAATATAAGATTGACTATAATGCAAACCACTTATTGAAATCGGATTTTTTTATCATTTTTTGTTATGATAACTGTTTCTGATTGCAATAATAAATCATTCACTGTAGGAAGTTATCTGCAAATTGACATATTTTTCCTGTTTAAAACGGTCCACCAATTTTTGAACGTCTATTTTACCAAATTTTGTTCTGCTAAACGTTAGCAGGAAAAAATTGCAAAATTAATATTTTTAATATGTCAAAAAATTCTTCGTTTTTACATAAAATGTTAATGTTTTGTAGTCCTGGCGAGGTTTCGTGGAGGTTTTGGCACACGTGACGCGTTGTTTACCTTGCAAGTACTCGTGCAGCGATGCCGGGATGTAAACAAAGATGTCTTTTTTGTGTTTCATAGACTATGAGAAGGCGCTTGACAACGATCAACATCAGGAAATGTTAGAAATCCTTCAGCGCATAGGGCTCGACAGTCGGGATGTGAGACTTATTGCCGACCTCTACTGGAACCAAAGTGCAAGCGTGCGGATCGAAACTGAGTTATCGGAGGAAGTCCAAATACAGCGTGTTGTTCGGCAGGGCTGTGTATTGTCTCCGTTACTATTTCATTTATCTTCTTCTTTTTCGGCATAATCAGGACATGAAGCCCTATGACCCGGCGCCTACCTTTACCAAGTTCGGTTTCTGGTGTAAGGTTTAGGCGTTACTACGTCATACCCCTTAATGTATCGAGTGACGAGCTCGAAGACGGGGCACTCATATCGCAAAGGTATTTTACGAATGAGCGGGACCTACTTTATTTAGACAGGAATCCGAACCCTGTGACACATCGGTCTTCTTCACATGATACACACATGAGTATCAGAGGTGAATGCTGGCGGAAAAAAATCCTGACTGAAATCAGGTTCGAACCAAGACTCCACACGATCATTCGTTTCGGAGTCGAGCACGCTCGCCACTCAGCCGACGTCGTGTCACGTCGTGTCACGTCGTATAAATTTCATTTATACTCGGAGATAATCCTTTCGGATGCTTTAGACGGCCTTAATCTAGGAATCGTGATCAACGGCGAAGAAATCAACAATTTGCGTTATGCAGACGGTACGGTCTTACCGACAGGCAGTGCAGAAGACCTGTAAACTTTGCTTGACCATGTCAGCGCAGTGAGCAATCGGTACGGCTTAACTATAAATTCGCGAAAAACAAAGTTTATGGTTGTCAGCAGGAAAAATGTTGACGTGACAATCTTTATCACCGGAAAGGAAATTAAACGGGTGCACTAGTATGAATAATTTGGATGCTGCGTAAATGATTCTTGGGATTGTAACCAGGAAGTCCGAGCTCGTATAGAGCAGGCCAGAGGAACTTTCCTCAAAATGAGAAGCCTGTCGTACAATCGCAACCTGATTCTCCAAACGAGGGTCCGTATCGTCCGATGTTACGTTTTTCCCGTGCTGTTATATAAACACGAGGGATGGACGTTTGCTAGGGCGTTGGAAAAGAAGTTGGAGGCTTTCGAGATGTGGGTATACCGTCGAATGCTTAAAATTTCGTGGACTGACAGGGTGAGAAATACTGACGTCTTGGCTCGTATGGGAAAGGAGTTGGAAATGCTCTACGAGATCAAGCGCCGGAAGCTCGATTATTTCGACCACGTAATTCGAAATGAAAAGTACCGTCTCCTTCAGCTTGTGATGGAGGGAAAAATCGAGGGTAAGCGCTAGCAAGGCCGAAGGAAAACCTCGTGGCTTAAGAATCTCAGGGACTGGTTCGGTGTTGATTCCTTGAGTCTCTTTAGAGCGGCGGTCTCAAAAGTAAAAATCTGCCAATCTCCGTCGCGGAGCTGGCACTTGAAAGAAGAAGAATACAAAGAAAAGGAATGACATATTCACTTTCTGTTGAATTAACATATGGATCAGTAAAATATTAAACAGGAAAGCGTTAACATCAAAAATACGTGAACCATTTTGATACATTGACCGATAATTTTTTTCTTTTATCATTTTTTAAAAATTGAAAATAGGCCTATCTCGATCTAGATTTTTTAAATGTGAATATTTTATTTATCTGGAATGTATCTCATAAACAAAGGAAATCAGTTGAAAAGCTAAATCGAAGTTTCTGTCTTTTGCCACTTCGATTTAACTCTTCAACTGATTTCCTTTATTTATAAGATCCCTTTCCCGTAAAATAAAATATTTATAATTCTTTATCTTATGCTCTTTGTATGTGAAGAAAAGGATTTCATGCATTTTTCTGGCCGATTTGACCTCAATTGGCAACAAACAAAAACTTCCGAAGAAAATAAAAGAAAAACCTGTGGTTTCTTTGCTTGCTGCGAACTATGGTAAAACGAGTAAAGTTTTGCACGGAGAAAAATTTTCCCAAATATTCGATTTTCAAACGCTCTTTAACAAAACTTTCTAACTTTCCCCTCAATTGTTTCGCAGGTTTCTCAATTACATTTAAAAACGTTTTTCCTGCGAAATCTTTTATTTTTTTTTGCTTTTATTGTTTCCTCCGGTTTTATTTACTTAAAATTCCCGCAGTCAAAACTTTTCCTCCGTGTACGAATTCTTTCAAAACAAAGACAGTAATAATTAACTGATGATACTGCGTAAAAAAAAAAAAAAGTTCAGTTTAATTTATTTCTTTACACGTGGTAAATTCAGTAATTATCACTACTGCAGAATGGGGTGGCCCTTATTTTACGAATTTTTGGATTTAGGCGAACGCATTCCCTCATTCTTTTATAGTAACCGAAAGAAGATCCTCTGAATTCTTCAGAGATTTTTCCTCATCCAGGATTCTTCTAAAATCCTGGATGAGGAAAACCGGGAAGAGTGGTCCAGCTTTCCTATTCCATATCTACTAACTCAATTTCCCGTACAAGTGTTTTTATCTAGTACAGCTATCCTTTTGATCTGAATAGTAGTCATAAGTTGAACATGATTCGGATGGAGGCACTTCCATTAAGGAAAAACGTATATATGAGAAATCGCATTGAGTGTAAAACGCTGATATGCGAGGAAAATTTGATAAACGACCACTCACTGGGGTGCAGATCTCTGGTTTATCGACGTTCACTGTCATCAATCATTCATTTAACTTATGCAGAATCAATAAATTGACGTAATAATGCTATTCTCATATGCTTTTTGTATGCATGTAAAATCTTTTATGCTTCAGTAGCATTCATCGATTTTTAATTTGGCAACACCTCTTTTTATAATTTTTTTTATTTATTTTTTTTTTTCACCGGAATCGAAAATAACGATCTTTTTAGATATCTCACAATTTATGAATTTCCTTTAAACATGTGCGTTCGCATTGGGTCCTGACTAAATCATCCCTTATCTCTTTATTCCGTAAAAAAAAAAAATAGTCTTTATCCGACCTTCAAAAAAAAAAAAAAAAAAAAAAAAAAAAATACGAGCTTAATATCCTGTTCGAAAACGGGTTCGGTGTTATAAGATCCAGATTATTTATTATAAAAATTATTTTCCCTACGAAAACCACGGAAAAAGCGAAACCGTAAAATTTAATTTTTAAAAGAGGAAAATTTTTCCGTAATTATAGGAAAAAAAAAAAAAAAAAACAAGGTCGTTAATTAAATTCGATGAATAATTTTCCTGTCAGTTTTACCGAATTAAAATAAAGCTCGAATTCAGTGTAAAAGGTTCTCTCAAAGTTAATCGATCTAACATTTTTTCCCCCCTCCCATGATCGCTCACGGAAATGTAATAAATTACGGATATTACTACCAATTACTTACTTTCGATGGTTTTTTAAAATTTTTTTTTTTAAATGTTACGTTTTTATGATTATTTGACCGATTTACGTTTTCGTGTTCGGTTGCACAGAGAAAAAGTGATAAGAATTCCGAGAAAAAAAAACCGACTGCGTTTTATGAAAAAGACAAAACTGATAAAAGAAAATGGCTGATTTTTTTTATTATTTTATTGTCTTGCAGCATAATGAATTCTCGATATTTTGCATGAAATTTCGTTTCCAATTTTGCGAAGCGTGTAATCTTTTTTTTTTTTTTTTTTTTTTTTTTTTCTGCTTCACTTCTCTTGGCTTTGTTTACTTCGCAAAAGGGAAAATGGAATATCAAAAGTTGATATTTCGTTGGCTGTATAGTTACTCTTGAGAAAAGTTTAAAATGAGACTCCGGGAAAATGATAATAAAACTGTTAGTTAATTCGGGGAAGTTGGGAATCCCAGGCAAACAACTTTAACTGGAGACATGTGGGATGTGCGGTCTTAAATAAAATGTCAGCTGCCATATAAGGATTTTCTACCAGAATGCAATACTTGTCAGTTCGTTTCTCTTTTAAAGAAAATCCAGGGTGACAAACAGCCCTTTCTTTATTTTATTTCGCATTCGCTTTAAAAAAAAAAATACGGATTAAAGCGGATTTCCTTTTATTTGTTGATATTTGAAGTGATGCTTAAAAAAGTAAATTAGAAAGTAGAATAACAAAATTAATACCGGAAAAAAAACCTTGTTGTTTTACCGTGGGTTTTTTTTCGTCGGCGGAGAATAAAAAAACTCGAAATGAATGTTAAAAGCAAATTGTTTTTTTTTTTTCTGTTGGTGAATTTTAGTTCTTCCTCCGTATAATCCGTTTTGTTTTCTTGAGTTTCTCCTGGATAAAGATTAACCGCAAAGCGAAAGCTCTAAAGTCAAGTATTACGTCAGCAAAGCTTTCTAGCCCTCCCTTAAGAAAATATGATGCAAAAAGGATATACAATTTTTGCAAAATAAATGCAAAAATTTTGTATAAAAAATGTATTATTTTTGTACTATTTTTACAAATATTTGGAGATACATCTTTTTTGCAAAGTTTATGCATAACTTTAACAAAATGTATGCATAATTTTTACAAAATGTATGCATAATTTTTACAAAATGTATGCATAATTTTTACAAAATGTATGCATAATTTTTACAAAATTTATGCATAATTTTTACAAAATGTATGCATAATTTTTACGAAATTTATGCATAATTTTTTCGTACTTAAAAATCTTAAAATGCATGTTTAGGCTTGAGCTAAAATTAAAAAACGATGGAGAAAATTTTTTTTTCGGACATAGAGTGACTCATTTTCTTCACGCGAAAAATTTTAACAGAAAAGAAAATGGAACCTTTCAAAAATATTCTCCAAGCGCGTTGCGTACGGACAAAACCCAAATACCTTTTATTTGTAGAGAAGACGATACGTGTATAAATTATTCAAAAAATTGCCTAGAAATCACCACGTGAAAGTATGCAAAAAAACAGCCTAGAAACATACTTTTCCGTTGGAGAAAAAAAGGCAGAAATTGGCCCAAATTAATGGCCTAAAGTAAGGAAAGTGCGTAAATTTGGGCCAATTTCTACCTTTTTTTCTCCAACGGAAAAATCTGTTTCTAGGCTAATTTTTTGTGCACTTTCACGTGGTGACAGCTTAATTTTGACCCAGCCTGGTCTTATCAGTCAAAAAAATGTTTTGTGATTTTTATAAATTTGACCATCATTTGGCCACACTTTCGTCTTTAGGGTTCCAAGGCGAAGTACATGGTTTTGAGCCAATTTTTTGCGGACTTTCACATGGTGAAGGCGAAATTTGGGTCCAGCGTGGTCTTCGTGGCGAAACAAATTTTTTCAGATTTTGGCCATTTTATGGGCCACTTTGGCCGTTTGAGGAAAAAACCAAAAAAATGCATATCTAGACCAGTTTTTTGCGTACTCTCACGTGGTGGTAGCGAAATTTGTGTACAGTGTCATCTTCGCAGCGAAAATTTTTTTTTTAAACTTTTGGCCATTTTTTTGACCAGTTTCTCGTTGAAAGAAAAATTTAGAAGCACATGTACTTAGGCCAATTTTTGACGTATTTTTTTGACTGTCATAGGGAAATTTTGGCTAACATGAAGAAAATAATTTTTTTTCCCTTTAATTGGCCATTTTGGCCAATTGGCCATTTTTTAAAAAATTAACAATTACGCCCTTAGATGGCCCTTTGAAAGAGCTTTTTTCCTTTTTTGGATTCTTCGATCGGACAACCCATTCTCTGCCAAAAAAATAGAAACTGAATTAGCACTTCCAACCCCGCCTCAGAAACGGCTTTCATTTCGATCCTAATATTTGGCCTAATTTACCCCCTCACTTGGTCCTATCGATGGGTGAAAGTCCGAAAAAAATATAATTTTGGGGCACAACCCTTACGGTAACCCGGTGGCAGCCTTTTCCTGCTTTATGACTTAAAAAAATTTTATGCATAAATTATGCATAGAAATTCATGCATATTTAAATTTTGGCGCTAAAACAATATGCATAAGCTTTTCACCACTTTTTCGTACGGGTACGGTTACCGGAACTGTACCCGTACGAAAAAGCGGTCGGTTTCCTACATTTTTTTCTAATCTATTTTTTTAAAAACCAAATTTCCTAAAATCCGGGAAAACAAAATTTTTGACATGATTGCCAATCTTTTTTTTCCTAAGGTCGCTAAATCAAAAGAAAAAAAAAAGACAAGGGAGAATTTATCAGGAAAAGTTATCCATGTCATCGTAGGTGTTACTCCCGTTCAAGGAAATTACCGTTCGGCGGGCTTCAGAACAAGCGCGTCTTTGATTTCCCGACGCTTAATTGACGCTCAGAGGAATAACATAAATTCTCTTGTTTTACCTGTACAAAGAAAAGAATTTTTCAATTAAATACACAAAAAAAAATTAAGTTAAGAATTTTATTGCAACGGAATAAATTACAGTATGAATGAATGTTTAAAATTTTTTCCTTGCTGTAGCGAGGAAGAAGGGATGCCTAAAATAAAACGGATATCTTTTTACGACGTCGATAACATTCTGCTCAAAGTCATTCCCTATCCTTTTTTTTTTTTTTTTTTTTTTTTTTGAAGCTATTCCTATTGAAATCTCGTTAGCGAATCAATTTTTACGTTTATACGTTTTTGCCGGATTCGCTTACAGACGATTGGTCGGTTTGATCCCAGGGTTTTTATTTTGAAATATATATAGCCAGTCAAGAGAATTCGGATTTTTTATTAATTTTTCCCAACCCACTCCCGATGTCACGACGGTAAAAGCCTTAGGGGTACAAGCGGCGCGGTGTATCTACAATAAAGCTTCAATTTCGACATTTATTGAGACACAACAAAGGCTGTGTGATTTTCGCGTAATATCCGTCGAGAGGAGGGAAACTGTAAACGCTTTCGCGCTTTTAAAGCCCTATTAACTCCATTAAAATAAAATCTTGGGTTGATACAGAGAGGAGAAAAGGACGAATGAATATCGCATTCAAGTCATGAAAAAGACATAAGTCTCAAAGGGTCTCTCTTCCATATATTGGTTTTTCAATCTTTGTCAAAATGATTTGACTTACGTGGTCGAGGGCACTCCACGATTTATATAACTTGTGATAAGGCTTATTATATATATTTTTTTTAATGCATCCGGATGGGTTTTCCTCATTCATTTTTCATTTCCCTGATGACCGGAGGGGAAATAAAAAAAAAAAATAAGGAAATTTTTGGATGATAAATCGGCCCGCTCAATCTCTCGGTTACATATTCCGTAAAATGCATAACTGAGGGGAAATTATTAAGTTTTGAGATTCATTCATGGTGACTCCCCGTCATTCATATTTGAAAATGCCGTCTGTGTTTGTTTTGATGTGGAATTCACCGGATCGGAAAGAGAAACGGCTTTTGCGGAATCAATCGCGGGATAAACGCGTTCTTGACATTCCCGTTGAGTTTAATGGTTCCCGATTTGGATATGGGATACCGTCATTTGGGGTGAGTTGCGATACTGTTTTATCTCGATTTTTAAGAAAATACGCATCAGTCGTGGCAGCAGATAAATCATTTTTCTTTTTATGGAAAACCGCGAAAAAAAATATCGAAGAATATGTTCCGCCATTCCTTAACTTAATCTGAGAACGCGCCATACCATCAATACTGAAGAACTTTCGAAAAATTATATTAAAATTTCTTTACCCGTTGCCGCCCATGGATCCATATATAAGCCCATATATGAATTCATGGGCGGCATGCCCATATTTGGGCATGTGCCGTCGTAATGCCTCTGGCAGAGTCTCGTGCCAGGGAAGACCATAATTTTTTTTGTTAGCCAGATCAGCGCAGTGTCCTCTGTTTTGACCGTTTTCATTGGTGTGTGCTTTGCCCCACAAGCAATGCACTCGTTATGGGATAAACCAGCTCTGGGAATTCCCAAACAAAGTTCAGGTTGAGCCTGGGCTTGAACGGCGACAACTACAGCTTGCCCGTGTTGTACGTTATCACTTTGCATGTTTTAATCGTCATGGCCATGGACCATCCATGGTCCATATATGGACCCATGGGAGTCTGGCTATTAAAATGCCATAGGTTCATATATGGACCCATCCGTTTTTGCAACCCGACACGATCGCTAGGAAATGAATACGTAAAAATAAAGAAAATTCCTGACCTTCAAAAAACCGATCTATAATCTCCGTGGGCTTTGAAAGATATGCAATGGACATGGCATTGAAGAGTTCAGCAATCGCCTCTGGGGTTAGACTGCTAGTATTGTTGACGAATTTGACGTCCAGTAATTCCATTTTCAGCCTGTCGCCGTCGTAATGCCTCTGGCACAGTCTCGTTCCAGGGAAGATCATAATTTTTTTTGTTAGTCAGATCAGCGCAGTGTCCTCTGTTTTGTTCGTTTTCATTGGTGTGTGCTTTGCCCCACAAGCAACACACTCGTTATGGGATAAACCAGCTCTGGGAATTCCCAAACGAAGTTCAGGTTGAGCCTGGGCTTGAACGGAGGCAACTATAGCTTGCCCATGTTGTACGTTATCAATTTGCATGTTTTAATTTTCTTCAAAAACTCTATAAACCATTTAATTAGGGACCTACTAAAACCGAATGTGAAGTCCACCTTACAAAAAAAGTGACCAGGTCATAAGTTGTCAAATGAAATATGAACCCCTTATGTAAACTATCGTATATTTTCCATCAAAAAAACAAAAGACGACGACTCTAAAAACAACTCGAAAAGTGTAGAATAATGGAATATTTCTTTCACTCGGCCATCCTTTTTCGACTCGTCCTCGAGACGACTTGTGGAGGAAAAGTATCGAAAGAAATATACCATGTACAAAACAAACAAAAAAAAACACAATAAGTAAAAGATCTACAAAAAAAATTAATAATATAAAAAGTCGTTGCGACGGTTCTCTCTTCTTGTTCGTTTCGCGTTCTTGACTCTTTTTGGTGCAGTCGGGGCTTCAATCTCGTCGTGTGAATCGCTGTGTTGAATGGCCTCATCTTCGACGTCTACATCATCTACATTATCTTCTTGCTCGAAAGTTTTAAACCCCTTTAATTGAGACACATGGGCTGTCGTGCTGTACATTCGGTTGTTATTAGGGTTCAACTGGACTACCCTATATGTGTTAGGGGGAATTTGCTCGATAACGACTAACGGACCCCTATACTTTTCTTGTAGTTTTTTTTTTTTTTTTTTATCTCAAAGTTTTTTATTTACTTTTTGCATTTGAGTTTTTGCGAAATTTTGTTTTGGAATGTCGGCATGAGCCACTTTTTAGTTAATCACTAGGTATGCTAACTCACAAACTAATTTGATTATTCCGTCTGATCGTTCCTGGACTTCTCCAATACCACACGGATTTGAGATATAATGTAAGAATCCTGCGGACAGTATCTTCTTAACTATTCATAGTGCGCAAGCAATCTATCTCTTTTATCCTTCGCTTCAAAAACTTTTTCTGCTAGAGTATCCGTAAGAACAAAATCTTTGATCCTAAGCTCTGGTTTTGTTTCGGGTAATATTACGCTACGTAAACCATTACGCAAGTTAATTAACCACTGTATCCCTTGGAGCTCTTCTTCGCTAAAACTTTCTTCCAGCCACTGTGCGACATCTTTAATAAATGAATAAGTTTCCTCTCGAGTACGATTTCCAAAATGCTCACTGCGATCACCTTCCTCTTCCTCATCCTCAGCCTCTTCCTTCTTCTCATCCTCATCCTCATCCTCAGCCTCAGCCTCTTCCTCTTCCTCTTCCTCTTCTTCTTCCTCATTTTCATCTTCATCTCCTTCATCCTCTTCTCTGTCCTCTTCATCCCGCTCTTTTCCTTCATCTTCCCCTCCCTGTTCCTCTTCTTCGTCGGATATTTCCTCGTCATTTTCTGTGGTTTTTTCATATGCACTATCAGGGTCTGAATTGAACACCCCTTCCACTGATTCACTTTCTATATTGCACACAGCAAAAAGTAAATCATCTGAAAATTTTCCGGTTTATCCCACTTCTGAAAAAATGTAAACTATCGTATATTTTCCATCAAAAAAACAAAAGACGACGACTCTAAAAACAACTCGAAAAGTGTAGACTAATGGAATATTTCTTTCACTTAATGATCAAATATGACTAAATAAAATTAAGAGTAGTTACAAATTACCAAAAATAATCATGTTTGACCAAAAATGATCAAGAATAATCATTCGTGATCATTTCTGGTTACTTCTAATCAAACGGGAATTTTTTTTCACGTGATCATTTTTCGTTATTTTTAATTTTTTTTTAGTTTTATTTGGTCGTGTTTGATTATCAAGGGGTCCATATATGACAACGTTTGCCCTGGTCACTTTTCTTGTAGGGAAAATTTTAAAATAGTAAAAATTCAATATGGCGGATGGTTCGTAAAATCTTACCTAAATATTACAAATCGTCGTTGCGCGTTGTAAAGGAGCAATCGTTGTAAAGAAGCAATATATTGCTCCTTTACAACGCGCAACGACAAAATTTTTCATATTCGAAATTTTGAAACGCTTTATTTGTTGCTCTTTTTATTCTTATGAACTTAAAAATATTTAACTAGAAGTTTTCACCTATGTTTAGCTTATGGGCAAAACAGCTTTTTGCTATCCTCCCCACTTATGATTAAATCTTCGTCTACATTAATGCATGGAGTATTCTGCATCTGCAAAAAAATGAGATCGGTGAACCGATCAAAGTGCTTTATCGACTATTTAAATAATTCTCAAAAATATGGTTAGTTTTTCGATCAGAGTTCCACCAAAGCCGCAGTACGGGCACAAGGAATGCGAATTTCTGAAAAATTATTTCAGATTTTGAATCCTCAACCCCGAAAATATTCTCAAAAATACGGTTAAATTTTTGATCAGAGACACCAGAGTCGCTGTATAGGCGTAAGGAATTCGAATTTTGGAAATATTATTTCAGATTCGGAATCCTCTACCCCAAAAATATTCTCAAAAATACAGTTAGATTTTTGATCAGAGGTCCACCAAAGCCACAATACGGGCACAAGGAATTTGAATTTTGGAAAAATTATTTCAGATTCGTAATCCTCTACCCCACAAATATTCTCAAAAATACGGTTAGATTTTTGATCAGAGGTCCACCAAAGCCGCATTACGGGCATAAGGGATTCGAATTTCGGAAAAATTATTTCAGATTCGGAATCCTCAACCCTGAAAATATTCTCAAAAATACGGTTAAATTTTTGATCAGAGGTCCACCAAAGCCGCAGTACGGGCATAAGGGATTCGAATTTAGGAAAAATTATTTCAGATTCGGAATCCTCTACCCCGAAAATATTCTCAAAAATTCGGTTAGATTTTTGATCAGAGGTCCACCAAAGCCGCAATACTGGCATAAGGGATTCGAATTTAGGAAAAATTATTTCAGATTCGGAATCCTCTACCTCGAAAATATTTTCAAAAATACGGTTATTTTTTCGTTAGCTCCCACGAGGAACCCGCCAATCAGCATCCAAATCGCTTTGTTGACGTAATCGATGACGTCATATCGTGACGTTTCAAAAATCGAGATATCGGTTTTTAGGCCTATACCCATACTTTTAGCCCTGCTCACCGTTTCTGAACCACTCAACAGAATTTAACCAAATTTCAATGGTAGCGTATCTAGATGAATATCTACTGCACTACGGAAATAGGACTCAATCGGTAGCTGCGTTCGCGATTTATAGTTAAAAAAGATCTTGAAATTGTTGAAAATTTAACATTTTCACTCACTGTTTCCGAATCGCTGGACCGATTTGTCTCAAAAACTAATCAGCACCTACATTTCATTAGAAGTTGCTAACCACCAAAAATCATCGAAATCCGTTCTTTCGTTTTTCTGCTTTTCCTCCGACAGACACTTTTTTGTCCACATATATTCATACACACATACACACACACGGCCACCATCAAAATTTTGCTTTTTTCGCCATCAGGGGACTTCAAAACGTGTAAAAATATCAAAAACTGAAAATCTGAAATTTGTGCTAAAAACAATGCTTTATTCTCCCTGCGGTCGATAAAGCAAAAACACTCGAAATACGTTTAGCTGATTAAGCAGATGTTTCGAATAAATTATTTGACTTATCTGCAAAATCTTCGGATGTTTCAGATTCTTGATGACAGATATGTAAGGGATAACTAACATAACATGTGTACGTGCATATGAAAACCTCCCACTTATACAATCCGGATAGTATGTTTTGTTTTTTAAACCTTTTGTAAACAAATAACTTTTTCGAATCAAAGCAAACTATCCGGATTGTTCAAACTGGGAGGTTTTCATATGCACCGTACTTGCGCTCTCAGGCATATGGGATACCTATTTTCGGAACACCTTTTACTGGAAACCTTATAGCTTGTCGTATAATTCTCTCTTTAAGCTATAAAGATATTCGGGGTCGTCCAGGACCTCCATTCACAACCCGCTGGTTTTGCTAATTCTTGATCACTGTTGGAAAAGCCGGAAAATATAAAAATATAAAAAATATATTTGACTAGATATCATAAAAGGTAAAAGCAGAATAAACAGAAATCAACAGAAATCAACAGAATGCCTTTTGTCTTTCTTCTCTTCTCTTCGTTCTTCTCGAACGTAGAAGTCTGCCAAGTGTCATTCCAACAACCATTTGTTGGAAAAGCCGGAAAATATAAAAATATAAAAAATATATTTGACTAAATATCATAAAAGGTAAAAGCAGAATAAACAGAAATCAACAGAATGCCTTTTGTCTTTCTTCTCTTCTCTTCGTTCTTCTCGAACGTAGAAGTCTGCCAAGTGTCATTCCAACAATCACCATTTATCGATTATCCAACCTTTCAAAATCCCTTTTTCGAGGAATGTCGGGCGGCTTCTGATTTCTTTTCAAAGCTCTGTCAGTAACCCTTCGTCTTATTAATTGCAACCTACTGAATTGTTGCTTGAAACTCGAATTATTATAATTTTAAATCGATTAAATCGAAGATTTGGATTTAACCGATTTAAAATTAAAATAACTGGCCCATTATTCCCTTTCTTTCAAAAATTGGGGGGAAAAAAATGGAATTATTATACTTGATGAGAAAGAAAATTTAATGAAGAGTGTACAATTTGATCAGATCATAAATTTTTTCCTTTAAAACTTTGTTTTTTGGTATGTACAGTAGATTTCTTAGTCATTATCAAAAATAGTAAAGCAGCATACCTTTTTCATATCTTCATTCCATATTCTTAGGTTTTTTCCTTTCCGCATTGGACTCAGAGTCCAATGCGGAAAGGAAAAAGGAATTCATCTTCATTCAAAGGAAATACATCTTCTCCTAAAAGTTCTGATTCTGAAAATTCTCTTTAGCGTTTTTAATCCTAAATCTTCTCCCAAAAAGTCTGTTTCTAAATGTTCTCCTAAAAACTTTTAATCCTAAATATTGGTGGTACCGGCCACCGGCGGTATACCACCGGCGGTATACCCGGTGGTATACCACCGGGATATATATCCTTTTTTTATTGTTTGTCCCGGAACAAATATTGTCTGTTCCGGAACTCACACGTTTTGGTTCATTGCTTGTTCCGGAACAAACATAGTTTGACAAGCAAATTGCCTCTTGCGGAACAGACAATTTTTTATTGATTCTGTTCCGGAACTGACAATTTTTTATTGATTCTCTATTCCGGAACTGACAAATTTTTATTAAGTGTCTGTTCCGGAAGTGACAATTTTAAATTCATTGTCTGTTCCGAAATTAGCCATGTTTGTTCCTGAACAGTCAATTTATTTATTAAACGCTGTCAGTTCCAGAACAAACACTGCTTGTTCCGGAACAGGCGATGAATTTAAAATTGTCAGTTCTGGAGCAGACAATCAATAAAAAAATTGTCTGTTCTGGAACAGTTAATTTAGTTATTAAACGTTGTTTGTTCCAGAACAAGTAATGAATCGAAGCCTTTTAGTTCCGAAACAGACGATGTTTGTTACGGAACAAACAATAAAAAAATCATAGATATTTAACCTTTCAGGGCTTCCGTACTATGTAGTCCTTCTCGAACAACGACCACACAAGATAACAAACTCTAAAAAGTTACCTAGAATGTTTTGTTTGTCAACAAGAATATTTTGTGAATTCAAATTTCACATCCTTCTAAGGTGCCGACTCTCACTTGGTGCCTTTTCCAAAGAAAAGGATCTTCAGTGGAATATTGAATTTTTTTTTAAGCTGCTATGCAGAAACACCGGATTACCAACTTGTTGGAGAGATTCATCAACAGGATAGCCCCAGGTCGAAATGCTTTTCTGTTAAAACTTTCAGAAAATGAATGAAATTATTTAATTCCATCTGTTTGATGAAGGCCGCTAAGTAGAAGTTTGTCTATTTTGATAAGTTGTGCGGCCTGGAGCTGGAGGGAAAGGAACGGCTCCGAAATATCATGGTATGGATTGCTTAGGGTCAAGGAAAGTAAAAACATTGCTGCGCCTATGTTATGACATTGGAATCTCAGTCAAATTGTTGATGAATGAAGACTACGACTCGAAGCAGTTTTAAATGTTCATTCCCAGAGCTTTATTTTACCCCCTGCTGCATTTTCTTGCTGATTTTTTTGTATACCCATTAGTGTTTTCTTTGGAAAAAAGAGAACGTTGAAAACGTTACAAGAAGAAAAAAAAAAGTTAATTCTTGGAATTTCGATTAACTTCAAAAATGTTACCGTTATTGGAAACTCTCTTATGAAGAGGTACAACTTATAAAAAGATGTCGTCAGACAGCTTTTGAAGGCTCTCGAATTAATTAGGAGAGAGCGACAAAAAACAAGGAGAATGGTAATGGGGGTGCATACGCACCCCATTAAACTTTCTCGCGGCTTTATTGGTGGGAAAAAGAAGTGGAAATAAAGAAAAAATGTAAAAAATCAAGTTTAGGTTTTCAAAGGGTATTAATTAAACCCGAGGTACACGATTCCCGCTGTACCCACATAAAGAATCCCAATTTTGGAAAAATAATTCCATATTCGGATTCCTCTACCCCAAAAATATTTTCAAAAATCCGGTTAGTTTTTTGATCTAAGGTACACGAATTCCGCTGTACCCACATAAAGAATCCCAATTTCGGAAAAATAATTCCATATTCGGATTCCTCTACCCCGAAAATATTTTCAAAAATCCGGTTAGTTTTTTGATCCGAGGCACACGATTCCCGCTGTACCCACATAAAGAATCCCAATTTTGGAAAAATAATTCCATATTCGGATTCCTCTACCCCAAAAATATTTTCAAAAATCCGGTTAGTTTTTTGATCCGAGGCACACGATTCCCGCTGTACCCACATAAAGAATCCCAATTTTGGAAAAATAATTCCATATTCGGATTCCTCTACCCCGAAAATATTTTCAAAAATCCGGTTAGTTTTTTGATCCGAGGTCCGCGAAATCCGCTGTACCCACAAAAAAAATCCGAATTATGGATTGTTCCTGTAACTCGAGATATCGATATGACTTAATCGATACATCGATATATCGATATGACTTAATCGATATATCGATATGACTTATTACGTCATTCGAGATATCGATTTTTAGGCCTAATTTACACGTAGCCTATTCCTCATAATTTGTGAACCAATCATCCGAATTCAACCAAATTTTGATGTTATGATACTTTCACCAATATCTACTACAGTACGAAAATTGGTGATGATTTGTAGCCGGGTTCGAGATTTATCGTCGCAAGAAAAAAACCAAATTTAAAAGTTCAAATATTTGCCGTTTACGTAATTTTTTAAATTTTTAAAAAATAAGAAAAGACCCCCTCTTATTTTTCGACGAAAAATACGTGTGCAAAATTTCCTTTTGATCCGATGCGTAATAGCGGAGAAAAAGCTCCGGGCGTACGCGGCGTACGAGGCGTACGAGGCGTACGAGGCGGACAACCGGGAACTCAGAATTTTATTCTAAGTATAACTATATAAGTTTCATGTAGAAACTCGCAGGATTAACGATTTTCCCTTTTCCGACCACGGCAATACTTTCTTCGCGCCCGCTTCGCGGCCACTCGAAAGTAAAAAGAAGGAAGAAAACTTGATACACAACTTACTTATCAAAAAAGCGAAACAATTATCGATTTACCTTGATCTTTACTTAGTCGACTCTTTCAACCTCGGGGAAAATCCAATAAAAACGATATTACGAAAATCCTTTCATAATTTCCTTTTTTTAATATATTCCACTTCTATTTTGCAACCTGTCGGGGATCTGTAGCGCTAAATTAAATCTTGTTCAATAATAAAAAGGAAACCTTGTGTCTGGGGTCGTTTCCAATAAAACTTTTCCTCGGAAAAAATGTGGTTGCGTATTAATAATTCGAACCTGGGTCGCGTTATATTTCGGTTTCTCCGTAAGAAGCGCCACGCCGAGCTTGGAAATGTGAAACTTATGAAATGTACTAGTGGAGGGGAAAAAAAATGATATTATCTACGGAAGCTTTGATGGGTCAAGTATCTATATTTTTTTTTTATTGTTCGTTCCGGAACAAGCAATTTCTCTTCCGGAACAAATAACGTTTAATAAGTAAATTGCCTGTTCCGGAAGAGGCAATTTTAAATTCATTGTCTGTTCCGAAATAAGCAATGTTTGTTCCGGAACAATCAATGTCTAATAAGTAAATTGACTCTTTGGATCACGATTTTTTATTGATTGTCTGTTCCTGGACTGACAATTTTCAATTCATTGTCTGTTTTGGAATAATCAATGTCTGTTCCGGAACAAACAATATCTAATAAGTAAATTGACTGTTGGGAACAAACAATTTTGTATTAATCGACTGTTCCTGAACTAACGATTTTAAACTCATTGTCTGTTCCTGAACTGACAATTTTAAATTCATTGTCTGTTTCGGAATAAGTAATGTTTGTTCCGGAACAGGCAATTTATCTATTAAACGCTGTCAGTTCCAGAGCAAGCACTGCTTGTTCCGGAACAGACAGTGAATTTAAAATTGTCAGTTCCGGAGCAGACAGACAATAAATAAAAACTTGTCTGTTCCGGAACAGGCAATGTTTGTTACGGGACAAACAATAAAAAAAAAAAAAAAAAAGATACTTGATACTTGATACTTGATACTTGATACTTGATACTAGATACTTGATACTTGATACTTGATACTTGATACTGATACTTGATACTTGATACTTGATACTTGATACTTGATACTTGATACTTGATACTTGATACTTGATACTTGATACTTGATACTTGATACTTGATACTTGATACTTGATACTTGATACTTGATACTTGATACTTGATACTTGATACTTGATACTTGATACTTGATACTTGATACTTGATACTTGATACTTGATACTTGATACTTGATACTTGATACTTGATACTTGTACTTGATACTTGATACTTGATACTAGATACTTGATACTTGATACTTGATACTTGATACTTGATACTTGATACTTGATACTTGATACTTGATACTTGATACTTGATACTTGATACTTGATACTTGATACTTGATACTGATACTTGATACTTGATACTTGATACTTGATACTTGATACTTGATACTTGATACTGATACTTGATACTTGATACTTGATACTTGATACTTGATACTTGATACTTGATACTTGATACTTGATACTTGATACTTGATACTTGATACTTGATACTTGATACTTGATACTTGATACTTGTACTTGATACTTGATACTGATACTTGATACTTGATACTTGATACTTGATATGATACTTGATACTTGATACTTGATACTTGATACTTGATACTTGATACTTGATACTTGATTCATGATTCATACATACCTTTTTTAGAATTTCCGTAATTATCGCTTTTTTTTTTTTTTTTTTTTTTTTAAATAACAGGGAAAAAGTGGAGAATACGAAAACAAATTCTTGTATTTCCAGGAATTATGTTTTGTTTTGGTTTTTTTTCCACGTAATTTGTCTGGTAATTCTTCTCGATATTAATGAACACAACATTAAAGTGGTTACTTGAGTATGTATGAAAATTGTGAGAGTTAATTTCATAACGAAAATGCAATTTAACGTCCCCCAGTATGCTGAAATCGCGTTTTCCAGGAATCGGAGCGAATGACCATATTCTGGGGAAATAGATTTTGATATTATATTGTGCTGAAGCGTTTTCGCTTTTTATCTGTTATAATAATCGCGAGGGAATAAATCCGATTACGTTCGAATGATTTTCGGAGGTTTTCGGTGGCGGTGACATGTCAACCTACTCTTGGGAAAAAAATATGTATTTTTCTCACTTTTTTTTCGAAAAATTTCGTTGCTGTTTTCCTGCTTTTGGTAGCGGCTTATTCATCGTCGTGCAAGACTAACAAAACGACTTTTTTTAATTTTATTCTTTTATGCGAAAAAGGAGAGAAAAAATATGCGATAAGGATGAGTCGTTTAAAAGATGTGGAGCTTTTTCGGTGGAGATAAGGAAACTCGCGGATTGGGACAATTGCCTATTAACATTGTGTGCAATTAAGTTTCGAATGGGTTTTAGATTAGAGGTTTTAATTTCGAAAAAACAAATAAACAGGGAAATAAGAGGAGGGATCTCTTTTCATTGCGGCAGTGCTGTTTGGAACATTAAAAAGAAAATCCTGGTTTTTGTTGGGAATTTTTGTTTTGAAGAAATGAAAGCTAGGGAGGAAATGGGGAAGGTTTTCAGTGCGTTAGGGTCTCAATTGCGGGGTACACCAAAAAAATCGTTGCTGCGGAGAGTCGAATGCATTCCTATATTTTAATGACAAAGGCTACGCAGTAAAAAACGTTATGTATATATGTTAAAATCAGTCTACACAAATTTTTTTCTGTTGTTTTTTCCAAAAGGTAAACATAAACAAAAAACATCATAAAAATTATGTAGATCGATTTTAACTTAATTATGTTAATTTTTAAATAAAACTTTTTACTGTGGAATCTTTCAGTAATTTTTTGGAATTTTAATTTACATATGCAAGTGAAGTGTGACGAAGTTCATTTTTCGGCCTAAGATGGTTCAAAGTGGCAGGAGAGATTTTTTTTTATCCAAAAAACCCTTAATATGCCTTAAATATAAAATTTGAAAATTTGAGTCTGCATAATTTTTACAAATTTTATGCATAATTTTTTCAAGCTTAAAATCTGGATATGCATAATTTTTGCATAATTAATGCGTATAATTTTCTTGTGGTCATAAAAGTCACCTTAAGCCACCTCATGGCTTAAGAATCTCAGAGACTGGTTTGGTGTTGATTCCTTGAGTCTTTTTAGAGCATTTTAAAAATCGGCGCCTTCGTTTAAGCTCTCTCTACACTTAGCAGTAACCCGACTGTCAGATACTTGGTCACCATGCATGTTTTATGTAATTTTCCATAAAACATTTAAAACAAGTATGGTAACCAGGGTATCTGATAGTCGGGCTACTGCTAAGTCTACAGAGAGCTTTTAAAAAAAATTAACAATGGAAAGAAAGCAAACAACAAAAGAAAATCTGCTTTTCGTTTATTGTGAATCACTGGGGTCGGTTCTTTAATGGATGTAAACTTTTTAAGTTTTATTATTTTTCAATCTGAAAAAGATTTTCTCGTAAGTGGGTGTTCCGTTCATGTTTTAAATAATAAAGGATGGAGCATTTAACAAAGTTACGTCTTTCTTTAATGATTAGATTTAAAGTGAAAAAAATCAGTATAAGGCCTCTATGAAAAAAGCTGGTAATTTTTTGATAACTTCTTCTTAGAAGTTCTTCTTAGATCTAATGGACTTGGTGCTGTTCTGCACAGAGTTTCAGATTAGATAATTAATATTAGGAATTATATTCCAAACTTATCTTATTGATTACACAAAAAATTACATAAATCTTGAAATTACATAAAAAAAAGACAATTAATCTTTAAATAAATTCACATACTGCAATTCGCATACTTCAAAATATTTTTTATTGATTCTCACAATAAAAAATAACTTTGGGCTTGAGTGAGATCCGTTGTTACCAGCTGGAAATCAATATCTCTTAAAAATGTAAATATGGAATTTAAAAACGTTCGCCCCCTGAAAAATTTCTAAATAAATAAATAAAAACATGTCCCGAAGCTGGGCTTCATAACTTGTTTCTAACCCGTGCCTGTGAGGCCTTGCTTTTTCCCATATAAAATGCATGGGGATTTTCAGGACAATCCGATATTATTTTTTAAGTAAACAAAAAATATAGGGAAAATTCTGCCAGTATGGTGGAACATTGTCTATGAGTAAGGTTTTCCGTACGGTCTATTCCGGACTTTCTCCTCTGACTAATAACGGAGGAAATGGGGTCTAAAAATGAGAAAAATTCAATTTTGAACTTCGCTGTTAGTAAGGGGAGAAAGTCCGGGATGATCCTATGGAAAACCTTACTCACAGACATTGTTCCACCATACTGGCAGAATTTTCCCTACATTTTTTGTTTACTTTAAAAATAATATCGGATTGTCGTGAAAATCCCCATGCATTTTATATGGGAAAAAGCAAGGCCTCACAGGCCTTTTCTTTTTAAGTGTAAACTTCATCCGGTGCTTAAATTCCTATTATTCTGTGCGGGGTTCTTTTATACATAAATTATGGAAAAATTATGCATATCCATTTTTTTATATCCATTATGCATATCCATTTTTATATCTTAACATCCACAATTATGCATATCCACATTTAATTTATATACATAGATTTCTTGCACTTATTGTGACGGACGTCGGTATAATCTCATAAAATGAGATTCTCACCAAATTTTACGAATTTACTTTTGAAATTGACGGAAAAAAAAAAAAAAAATTTTCGCGCCCAAAAAACATTTTTACCGGCAGAAACTTTTAAAATGATTTGCGCGAAATTTGAAAACATCATTTTTTTTTTTTTTTTTTTTTTGGACGACGCGACCTTGCATTCTTCTGTGAGCTATTGTTTTGTGTTTTAGGGTCATCTCTCATCAAGAGCTTATGGAAATTGCACTTCGACCATGGAAGCGTACTCAATTATTTAAGTCTTAAAGACGTCTGTACTTATCGGCCCTTATTGTAAATAGCAGGAATTTGTTGGTTTTTTTTTTTTTTTTTTTTTATGTGAAGAATTTTTTTATGATACAGAAAACATCGTTTTTTTTTCTAAATGTACGCAGTAATGAGCTTTTGCCGCGATCTACTTCTTTCGACTGCATTTATCCCTTGAAAAACCTTTATATTCTCTTCTTACAACTCACGTTCTTACTTATTAAAAAATTACATTTATAAAAAGAGAGGAAAAAAAAGGACAAGGGCAAAATATTTTTAACGCTCCGTTTCTTTTTATAAAAAAAAATAAAATAAAATAAAATAAAAATGCTTTTGAGGTGATATTCGCAAAAATTTTCGTTTTTAATTTTTACCTGGAAAAAAAAATAGAGGTAAAACTCGGAAAATGTACCTCGCACCGGTGATTTAATGTGGAATCCATGCCTTCCATTAAACTGTAAAAAAAAAAAAAAAAAAAAAAAAAAAATATCTCCTTGACATTCGGGGAAACAGAATTTAATATTTAAAAAATTACTCCGTATTGGGGAGGACGATTTTTTTTTTTTTTTTTTTTTTTTTTTTTGCTCCCGCCGCACATCTTTTAAAATACTTCAAGGAAGGTAAAGATAATAAGGACTTTGCGGTGGCCCTTACGTTAAATTATTATGTGAAATCAGGGCTAAATACTTGCCTCTAAAACCGCCTGAAAATTGTATTTGAGAAGGGTGTCTCCCAAGACTTTGTAATCTTAAACGCAGTTTGCATTACCTTTTCCCTTTGATGTTGACTAAGTTTACTTTTCCACTATTTCCTTTCTTATTTCCAAGAAAATTAATGAGTCTTATTTTTTTTTTTCTTTTCTTTTCAGGGTTACCGAATGAGTTAAGTCTATATTACCAGCAATATCCTTGGGCCTTAGGGATTGGACTTTGCAAATTCAGAGCCTTGGTGTCGGAAATGTAAGTATTTAAGGAGAAGACGAAATTTTTAAAGTTTCCTTTTACTTTTATTTTTTTTAAAGAAAGAAAATTTTAATCCTTCTTTCTTGAAGGATTACCTCTTTTACGATCTTCCTTTAAAATCTCGAGTCGTAATAGTGACATAGTGTAGAGTAAAAAGGATCAAACGAGAGGGAAAAAAAATATACTTAAAAAGAGGTCATAACTTTACGATTTCCAACACCTTGTTTTTTTTTTACCATATAAATGAAAACCTTGAGGGAAAAAGCTCACTTTTATTTTAAATCACAGAGCTGGGAATTCTTTTTTTTTTTTTTTTTTTTTTTTTTAATCCGAAATGAAAAAAGCGAAATAATTTTTTGTCACTTTTATGTGGTACGAGAGTTTTAAATGAATTTAAAATTCATGTGGTTGCAGGGAAATAATCCGAAAAAAAAAACCAAAACGATCAAAGTAAAAGAAAAATTCCCGATAGGGAAAAAAGATAAATTGGAATATTAGGCCATTTTTTTTTCTTTGCTCTTGCTATACCGTCGAGAGGAGAAAAGAAAGAAATTGATTAAGGAAAACAAGGCGGACGTACACCAAACGCCCACGCACTTCCTCGCGGGTCGTATTTTTTTTTTTTTCTGCTTCGTGCGTTTTAGGCTTTTGCGGTTTATTTGAAAGTCTAATTTTAAACAAAGGTTGAAAAATGTTTAAGAAGATGGAAGGAACGGGGAAAAAAAATATATGGGGATGGAAAAATATTTTTGAAGTATTGGGAAGAGCACTATTCCGCTACGGGGCTTTAATGGTAATTGGGCTGGAAATTCCACGTGTAGTTGTAAAACTTAAACAGAGTTTATTTTAAAAAAAGTTGGGAAATTTACAAACTGAAGTGAATTTCGAAATTTCTTCTTATCGACGGTTCACAGCGCTTGTTCTCCTTGGTGTCCTGAAAATTAAAAAGACCAACTTGATCCGAGAAATCTGAGTCAATCGGTTATTAAGATTTAGATTTTATTTTATTTCGCTCACTCGTAGAGATGGCACATTTCCGACATATTTTGATATTCCCGGGAATCGGTAATTTCCGTTCTTGA
Source organism: Liposcelis bostrychophila (assembly GCA_037577465.1). Lineage (NCBI taxonomy): Eukaryota > Metazoa > Arthropoda > Insecta > Psocodea > Liposcelididae > Liposcelis > Liposcelis bostrychophila. The sequence goes on along the minus strand of CM075211.1, from coordinate 26,152,097 downwards.
AAAAGAAAGGGAATCCCGGTAACTAAAAAAATTTTTTTAGTGTTTAAAGACTTTACTTGGTAAGACATATTTATCTATTAATCGAGTATTTTAATTGTTTTTTTCTAATATTCAATTCGTTTTTTCTGTTATTTGTATTCAGCCTCTGATGAAGAATTTGTATTAAATTCGAAACTAGTCAGGTGAAGACAGCATACAATTTTTTAATGTTCCTTATCCCGTGGAATCCAGTACTAAAAATTTTAAGTTTGAAAACTTTAATTAAAATTTCGACTAATTTTTTTCAACTTTTGATTTTTTTTTATCAAAAATTTGAAGTTTTTTCGTGCCAAAAAATGATATTTTTATGAAAAATTCGAATTTTTTGACCAAAAACTCAAGCAAAAAAAAAATGTCATAAAATTTTAAAATTGTTTCATTGTTTAAATTTAGCAATTTTAGGACAGTACCCCAAAGACGTAATCCTACGGAGGGATATGCCATGCCCCCATATGCCAGTACGATTTTTTAAAATATTTATAAACAAAATAGGGAGACATTTAGCATCGGTACATTGGTTATATAAAATTTTTATTGAATCAAGGAGGCTTTTTTCGTTAAAAAATCAAAAACTTTAATGCTAGTTTACAGTTTCATTGTTTTGCAAAAAGCACAAGACAAGCCAGCATTCTGTGTTGTTTTTAGAAGCTCAAGAAGAAAAAAAACACAATCAGATTGAAGAACTTGGTTGTTTGTTGTCTTGTTTTGTCTTGTGTCCATCCCTAACTCTACTCTAACACGTCCCTGTAAGCCCTTCGATTTTTCCATTTAAAATACATAGGGATTTTCCGATTTTTACAGCATAATTTTTTTTTTTTTTCTGCGAAATGGACAGATGAAAATTCGATCACTTGGCCCAGTTACTACTTACATATGTAATAATCGATAAAAATTTCAAAAACTTTAATCTGACCATTTTGCAGTGTTCTGAGCCTCCTTAAAAATCGTGCTTAGCGGTTTTTAAGCATATTTTCGAATTCTCAAGTCATTGGAAAATAAGCAAATAGTGATTCCTGATCCATTACTGGTGTCAGTACCATATCAAAATCTCAAAATCATTCCCAAGTCGCTAAAGCACGGATCTCCAATCCCAATTTATTTATAATTCTTGATCCTCAACTCAACGTTAACGTCGCTTTTTATTTAATCCGGGAATGGATTCCGAAATCCGAGGAGCGGGATTCCGAAGCCTAGCCTTTTCTAGACTTTAAAGTGCACCCCCTTCCCTAACTCTTCCGTCTGGTTACGGACCTGATTTGCATTTCGGTTAATTCCTTTTGAGCCTCGGCCGTAAAATGGAATTCTTCCCTCACGTGTGTATAGGATAGGCTCGATAGCAAAAAAAGAATCAAATCAAATAAATATCATTTCCTCCTTTCCCGCAACCACCCCTTTAAATTCCCCAGATCTGTTTTCCTTTAAGCGTCGCGAGTATTCGATGTCAAAGACGTTTTTTATATTGTTTGTTCCAGAATTTGCTGTACAAATAAAACGAATCAGTCGAATCAGTCGACAATAAAAGAATTATCCGAAAGCCTTTTGTGAATGTAAAAAAGGACGGAATTAGATTATAACAAAAGGATTTTTTTTTTTTTTTTTTTTTTACACATACAAAACAAATAAAGGAGAAATATCTTTTTTATTTCTTGAACAATAACGTGTAACACACACTTTTTTCACGCTACCACTGCGATATGGCAAATTTAAACTTATATTTTTTGGTCGAGGACACCGTTTGAAATTTGTTTATTTAAAAATATCTTGCAGAAAAATGCGAAATGTAGGTTTTATATATCAATTTTTCAAGAAACTTGAAACTTCCATAAAATATATAATAAAATAGCATAAAATCCTCATTAAAAGACCAGCTAGGGGCTCTGAAAAATACGCAATTTTGGACACATTTTAACACGCGCGTATTGCAAACGAACGGAAGCCTCATCTCAGTAGAGATCACCTTAATATATAGATCAGCAAAATTTTTGGAATCGGAAGGGGATATTTAATTAATGTCAAAGGTCGGGGTGCATTAACATTGGCTGACCCCAACTCTCGGTCATGAAGTATTTTTGGTATAAAAGGCTTTACCCTGGACTTGTATGACAAAGATCACCCATGTAACCCCCTGGTAAACTGCTTGTGTATAACCCTGCTTAATTCATAATGCGTTCCACATTAAATGACTATGCCGTGATTGCTTTCCTGCCTTTTAGATTAAATCTCGCTCTCTTGGAGCGAAATAACTTTTTCCTTGAAGGCATTTAAGACCCAATATGTTAAAGGATATGATAATACATCTTGTCCTTCCACATAAAAGTTTCCTTATATGAAGTTAAATGATCGCTTGAGAGCAATCTCGCATCCAAATCCAGACGTTAACCTTGAAAAGGAATGAGTATTTCACTTTGATTCCTTGAAAGATGGCGGGGGGGATTTCGGTACTGAGGGAAAACCGGAATTTAACCGTCTGGTGGTTTCATTTTAACGATTACTGCAACAATAACGCTGATTACAAACCAACTTCTTTGGAAGATAAAATACCTTTCCCGGGATTTTGTAAATGTTTTAATTTAATCCATTTTATATACAGACGAGATTCTCTCGTTTCAAAAGAAGAAAATTTCGATCTCGTTCCCTTCCCTTTTATCAACAAGTGGAGTTGCAGGTTTTAGAAACGCTCTGTGGTCATGACATGAAGAGACAAATAATATACAAGTTGCTACAATTAAAAGTTGTTAGGGAGGACTTTATTATCTGGGAATTGAAATAAAGGAAAGTTTCGCAAGTTGATAACACTTTGAGCGCTAATTAATGGTTGGCAAGTTGATCGGTTTCCCCTGCTCACCTTTCTTTTTTCTTTTGTTTTTTTGAAATTTTTTTTTCTTTTTGCTTTTAATTTTTTTTTTCTTTCTCTTTATATCCCTTTTGTTGAAAGTGGGTAGCATTTTCATTTCCTGTCGACCGAGTCCTTTTTAACAGATAGTTATTATTCTCTCCTTGTGTTTCCTTCCACATGTCGGATTACGTCACTTTCATCTGCTTTTCACCTTGAATGGGACTGCAGGTGATGAATGGCAGTTTTTGTTTTTTATTGTAAAAATAGAAACGAAGATTTTCTTTTTATGTCTTTTCAGGGTTTCCTACACGTCGGTGCTTACTATAGTAGCGTTTTCCATGGAGAGATACCTCGCTATATGCCATCCCTTGCATCATTATGCAATGTCGGGATTGGAAAGGGCTGTGAAAATAATAGCGGTGCTGTGGGTTGTGTCGCTAGTCAGCGCTGCGCCATTTGCAGTTTATACGAGAATAAATTATATAGATTATCCTCCAGGTAAATATATACATGTTTTTTTTTTTTTTTTTTTTTAAATTAACCATTTCCCGGATGTCCTCAAAACGAATTTTCTTATTTCCTTTTAAAATTTCTAAAAACATTTTCCCAAAAAATAATTTTTTTTTTACAAATTATTTTTATAAATGATAATTGAAATGTAAACGGCAAAAAAGGAACTTCGGTCTTAAGTTTTTGTCAAAGCTCTTAAATCAATAACAATTGATTGACAATTTGCAACTTATATAGACTGGCCGATTTGGTTCATAAGCTAAACATTAAGCCCCCCCCTAAAGTTTAACATAGTTTTTACCTTACGGTCTTGCTCCCTTCTTGATGAAATGGCGCCTTTGATCGTTTGCTGATCTGATTTAAAAACTTTTAACCCTTCAGCAAACACGCTAAGAAAAGCTTTTTAATGCTTTTTCTTTTGCCAAATAATAAATATTATAAAAAGAAAAAATTGCTTTTCCTCTTAAGATTTTATTTGAATTTTTTTTTTCTTTTTAGGTTCCGGTAATTTAACGGAGGAGTCTGGGATCTGCGCCATGCTTGCAGAGAATGTTCCACCTAATTGGCCGATATACGAAGTTTCAAGTATTTTGTTTTTCCTCCTACCCATGGTTGTTATTTTAATTTTATATGTACGAATGGGAATGAAGATTCGTAAGCGAACAGGGAGCTCATTAAGCAAAAGACTGGAGGGGTCCGTCCATGAAACAAAACATTCCAATTCTAAGAAAGCTATAATTAGAATGTTAGGTAAGTCGAAAGATCATGAAACGTAACGTCCAAATGGCAATTTAGTGATGCCGATATTTTATCGATATATCGGAAGGAAAAAAATCGATTTTTTTTTCGATATTAAGTTTCACATCGATATGCGATAACGATATTAAAATGCCAATATCGAATATCGAAAATTTCATTGTAAATTTTCAAATTTTATTTGAAAATTCGGAAAAAGCATTTTTTAGCTTTGCTGACTGTAAGAAAAAAATTAATGCGTGATTAAAAAAAGGGTCTTTTCTGACATAAATATTGAAATATCGATATGTTTCTCCCCGATATGTCGATGCGGAGATATTTTATTTTTCGATCTGTATCGATATCGATTTCGATTTTTTTTAAAATACAGTCGAACCCGCTTATAACGAGATTGAAAAATGACCGAAAATTTGCTCGTTATACCCGGGTCTCGTTATATCCGAACTAAAAATTTAACATGGAAGATATAGGCTGGCCAACCGCATTTTTGAAAAATGCTCGTTAGAGCCGGGTTCTCGTTATATCCGAGCTCGTTATAAGCGGGTTCGACTGTATCGGCATCACTAAGCAATGTACATCTTAATTTGTATAGAATTCTCGAATAATGCCTAAAAAAAGTTTTTTTTAAGTACCCCGTTGGCTATTGGTATTTAAAATATTTATCGTAAGGATAAAAATATTTTTAGCAGATATGATTTACAGTAGTAGTGTCCCTTGTTTCTTAAGAGAAAAAAATGAGAAATGAACATTTCGGTCAAGTGATGTATATTGGTTTCTGTTTATTTTTAAAAAACACTTCTTATAATTTAGATGTCATTCAAGTAATATGTAAAACTAATTTCGGCATTTTCCGACCCCACCGCTTTTTCTAAGATAAAGTAAGATTTCCCGGACTTCATTCTTACATAAGGTTTTGCCGGATATTCGGTCCCTTCAAAATGAAGTAACCGTACAGATTTTTTCCGTCGATTTACCGGTTTAAATTCTTTGATAAGAAATGCCTGCCGGACTTATCACCTGCCCCATGTAACAAACAGTAAGATTTCACGAACTCCCTTGCCCCCGAATAATACGTCTTACGTAATACTTGAATGATCCCTTAGAGAAAATAATAGGCAATTTATTCACAGTATAATCTGTTATCGAAGAACGTATATTGTATTACAAAGAACATTACATTTTACCGTTCTAATTCTAAAAAGTGAACGTATTTAGAGAATGTTTAAAGAATTGAAAAACCACCAAAATTTCGATTTTGAAAATTTTTACTGTATGCTGCCTTTTCTTGTGCTCTGTCGGTTAAAATACGTCTTGTCAAAAGATAAAGTCATCTAAAGATGCTGAACCAAAATGTCATTCTGGGTCAGAGGATATCTCGACGAAAATCAATAATATATCACAACTAGAATGAACGAAGTTTAGAGTTCAGAGGCGGTGGTGAGGATTGATAATTCTATCTCGGACAAGTGCAAGATTAGGAAAGGAGTTAGACAGGGTTGTGTGCTTTCACCATTGTTATATAATATTTATAGTGAGGTTTTCATGAGGCTCACTCTTGAGAATTGGGAAGGCGGAGTGAAAATCGCAAGTTATTCGGCCACATTTCTCGTCATGATACGATGGAGAGACTTGTGGTACAACGTAAACCGGAAGGCAAAAGAGGAAGGGGACGTTCGGCAACTAGGTGGACCGAACTGATCTCTAAATTGACGGAGTCAACACTAGAGAAGGCGTGCAGACAGGCCAATGATCGGGACAAATGGAGGGATATTGTTAAGCGAGTGACTCGCAATATCCCAGACACTTGAAATCGACCACCACACATCGGTCACGATGTTGGATTAAGAGAGAGAATGAACGAAGAATAGGCGGCAAATTAAACAATATTGCCTCCTGGCTTGTAATTTTCCTAGAAAAAGCAAAAAGTACCTAAAACCACTTTGTTGTGTACCACAGTCGTAGCAATTACTTCCAATAAACCTTAATCCTTCATAAGATATTTAACAATATCTAAGGGATTTTTTCCAAAGTTCCAAGCCAGTCCCAAGCAAGTACTAATGCTAATTTCTCTATCCGCATTCGCTTCTGCGTCAATCTTGGCACCATTCCTTATAAGGAATTCTACCACGTTTATTTGTCTTTGCCCTACTGCACGGTCTAAAGGGGTATAACCGTGATTATCTTCAGCTTCAAGATCAGCTCCTTTATCTAACAGATACTTCACAACTTCTATTTTTCCTCCTATCGCAGCCCAGTGTAAAGGAGTATAGGAGTCCTTGTCTTTGGTCCTTATGTTTATATCGACATTATTCTCTAAAAGGTATTGGACTATATCTAAAAGACCCCTTCGAACAGCGTTGTGTAAGGGACTTAAGCCTTTATTACATGCGGTCAGTAAGTCAGCTCCTTTACCGTGCAGATATTTTACTACATCGAGTTCACCTGCTAAAACTGCTACATTCAGCGGAGTTCTACCAAAACCATCCAAAGCATCACGATCTGCTTTCTTGTCTGTGAGATATTTCACCACTTCCAATCGTCCATTACGAGCAGCACAGTGCAATGGAGTAAAACGATGTATGTCTTTCGTGCCTTTTAAGCTTAAATTCATGCCGATTTCTGCGAGATGTTTCACGACGTTTAATTGACCTGCTCCTGCTGCACGATGCAGAGCGGTATAACCGGAGCTGTCTTCAGCGTCCCAATCCGCTTTTTTATCTATCAAATATTTTACAACATCCAGATTCCCTTCTTGTGCAGCGCAGAGTAGAGGAGTATAGGAGTGCCTATCCGTCGTTCTTATGTTTATGTCGACATCGTTTTCGATAAGGTATTGGACTATATTCAAATTGCCTCTTCCAGCTGCGTTGTGAAGGGGACTTTGGCCTGTGTTACATGCTTTTAGCAAACTGGCTCCATTTTCATGTAGATGTTTGACTACATCGAGATTATCCTCTAAAACTGCTAAGTTCAGCGCAGTTCTACCGTTCTCACATTTAGCATCAAGATCTGCTTTTTGATCTAATAAATATTTTACAATGTCCAACTTTCCTTCTTGAGCGGCCAAGTGTAAAGGTGTGCAGAAGTCGACGTCCGTGGTCCTTAAGTTTACGTCGACGTTATTTTCTATAAGATATTGGACTATATTCAAATGGCCATTGCATATGGCATTGTGCAGGGGACTTAAGCCTTTGTTACATGTGGTCAGCAAGCCAGCTCCTCGTTCATGCAAATATTTCAGTACATCGAGCCCACCCTCCGTAGCTGCTACATTTAGTGGAGTTCTACCGTAACCATCTTTAGCATCGCGGTCTGTTTTCTTATCAATCAAATATTTCACAATTTCCAGCCTGTCGTTATGAGCGGCCCAGTGGAGAGGAGTGTAATATTTACCTTTCGACCCTCTTGAATTGATGTTCATGCCGATCCCTACAAGGTATTTTACGATTTGTAATTGCCCTGCTTCCGCAGCCCGATGCAATGCGGTATAACCCTGGCCGTCTGCAGCGTTACGATCTGCTTTTTTATCAATCAAATATTTGACCACTTCCGTTCTAGCATTGAGAGCCGCCAAGTGCAAAGAAGTGTAACGATGCGTGCCTTTGAGGCCTCTGGAATTTATATCCAATCCGATCTTTAAAAGGTATTTTAACACTTTCAATTGGCCGTGTTCGGCTGCGCGATGGAGAGCGGTATAACCGTGACCATCTTCTGCATGAAAATCCGCACTTTTATCTATCAGATATTTTACAGCATCCAATTTTCCTTTTGAGGCAGCACAGTGTAAAGGAGTAAATGAGTCCTCACTTGTGGTTTTCATGTTTATGTCGACGTTATTGTCTATGAGGTATTCGACTATATTTAAGTGACCCTTTCCAGCAGCATTGTGCAGGGGACTTTGACCTTTGTTATCTGCAGCTAACAAATCAGCTCCTTTGTCATGGAGATATTTCACCACATCGAGTTTACCCTTTAAAGCTGCCAGACTCAATGGAGCTCTGCCGAAACCGTCCAAAGCATCACGATCTACTTTGTTATCAATCAGATATTTCACGACTTCCAATCTGTCGTTATGAGCAGCCCAATGCAAAGGAGTGTAGCGGTGCTTATCTTTTGCGCTTTTTAAATTTAAGTCCATGCCGATTCTCGCTAAATATTTTACGACGTGCAAGTGGCCGTTCTCAGCAGCCCGATGCAGAGCGGTATACCCACGGTCATCTTCGGCGTTGAAATCCGCTTTTTTATCTACCAAATATTTGACGACCTCCAGTTTACCTTCCGATGCTGCGGAATGCAGAAGTGCGGAACTATACTCTTTTTCCCCTTTTTCATTCATATCCATCCATGTCCATTCGTCCATTCCTCCAAAATGTTCTATGACATTTGTCTGATTGTTCTGAACAGCGCGATCCAGTGCCGTAAAACCCTCGGCATCGTAAGCGTTAATATCCGCATTTTTATCCATCAAATATTTTACCACTTCCAATTTACCACTCATGGCAGCCAAGTGTAAAGGAGTAAAGCAAGTTCCTGTCCCTGTTACGTTCACGTCCATGTCTGTCCCAACAAGATAGTCCACAACTTTTAACTGTCCGTATTCGGCAGCGCGATGCAGAGCCGTGCAGCCATCGGCATCACGTGCGTATCGATCTGCTATTTTTTCTGTCAAATATTTTACAACTTCTAATCTGCCAATCCTCGCGGCCCAGTGTAAAGGAGTGTAACGGCTCTCATCTGTAGTTTGAATATTTATATCGTTGTAATATTTATTTTCTATAAAATATTTGATTACGTCTAAGTGACCCCTTCGGACGGCATTGTGTAAGGGATTTTGTCCGTTTTCGTCGGCCGCGAACAGGTCGGCGCCTTTATCATGGAGATATTTCACAATGTCCAATTTCCCTTCTGAAGCTGCTATGTTCAAAGATGTTTTTCCAGTAGCATCTGTAAAATTCACATCGATTAGTTTATCCTCAATGAAGTTTTTTACTATGTCAAATTCTTCAGATCTTACGGCCTGAAATATGTCCTCAACTTTTGATTTCTTCATTATTTTTTTCTTGTAATAAATTCGCGATTTTTACGATTCTTCACCACCACGATAGCCAAGTAATATCAGCATTAATACATAACTGATGACCCAGTTCATCGATTACATTTTAATCTAAATTACGTGTTATGTTTATTTTTTTATTTTTTTAAATCGTGTTTTTATTTTTATAAAACTTCGGGCTTTTTAGCTGCACAATGTCAGTTTTGCATTTAATGAAGCTTCCATCTGCTTTTTGCTGAATATCCTCCAATATTTTTTAACTACATACAACTTCAAACTTGACATTAGGACAAGGCAATTCGTTCCTTTTTTAGTCTAATTCTTTGTATTCGCCGTTAAATTGCTACGTGTTAGTTCTGCCATGTTAACATTTAAAATCTGAAAAAAAAAAAAAAAAAAAAAAAAATTCTTGGTAAATGCTTAATCTTGTGATAAAGAAAACCGATCTTTTACCACAACATGTATTCATTAAAGGCAGTTCCTGGTATAAGATATCCATGGGATTTATTACAAAACCGCGTGTTTCTTCGAACAGATTCTGTTCGTTTATGCTTATGGGGCCGCGTATAAATTACGTTAGCAGGTTGGGGGGGGAGATATATTCAAAATGCTAACTTCTGCTAACAAGTGGGGGGTTTGCATATCTAACGTTGGCATTTGCCTCATGTAAAAAACGTGCAAAAATGAAAATAATTAAAATTTTTTGTAACCTTAACTCACTATTTCAATTTTACCCGCGAATTTGCTATAAGTTTTAAAAAAAAAATTTTTCTTTGCAAAATTTAAGTTCAGAAGAATTTCAGATTTGTTTAATGTTTCATATTAATTTTTTTTTTTAATTTCAAGGGGGGGGGGAGGGGGGTAAAGGAAATCTAACTTTAATTTTGTGAGGGGGAGACCCGAATTGCTAACCTTTGCTAACAAGGGGGGAGGGGGTCAAAATAGCTAAAATAATGCTAACTTAATTTATGGACGGCCCCTTCCTCTATCTGAGGTAAGAGCTATACCTTTGATCTATTTAGATACCCACGAAAAAGAGAAGCATAAATTATATAAAAATCATGTATAAATTGCACCAAGAATTGGACATGCATAAAAAATACATAAATGATGTATCATGGGCGGATCTAAAATTTTTTTCTAGGGGGGGGGGCTAAGAATAGGGAAAATAATTTTCTGGGGGAGAAGGGCTGATCCTATTCAGGCCAAATAATTTTCAAGATTCTAGGGGGGTTGTTCTGCTTCCTGAGGGGGCTAACCACCCCTCCTTAGATTCGCCCATGATAAGTATGCATAGAATGAAAAAAGTTGAAAAAGCATAATGTTTGCAAATTTCCTGCTTTACAATTTAAAAAAGTCATACTGGTATGCACAAATTATTCAAGAATTATACATATCCACATTTTTTATGCTTAAAAAAATAGGCATATTCCAATTTTGGTGCTTAAAAAAATATGCATAATCTTTTGCAAAAATTATGCAATGTCCAAATGTTTATATAAATGATACAAAATAATACCTTTTTTTTATGTAAGTTTTTTCAATTATTTTCGCAAAAATTTTATACAGCTTATACTTTACTTTTTCGTACTTCCAGAAATGTTTTCTCGTTCATTTTCTGCCTTAAAATATTCCAACCGCAACTTTTTTTTTTTTTTTTTTTTTTTTTTTACTTACTTACTTACTTTTATTCTTTATGATGTCGGGCAGCAGTTAATACGGCCTAATAATGCTTTACTGATATTTTGGATTAGGTCATTTGTGGATGACAGCGTTAGTTTCGCGAAAATGACATTAATCGGTGTTATCGCCCAATAATGACATGACCCCTAGGTTCGTTATTGATAATTGAAAGCAAGGAATCATTAACGTTTATGGGGTGTCCAAATTGAAAGCAAAAGTAAATTCAGATTTTAAAAAAAAAATTGTTGTTGCTTACAAGCTTTTGGGCTTAATTTTGGTGTAAAACTGGAAGTTCAGCAGTACACTTATTTTTAATAAAAAATTATTTCTCGTTCTATTTCAAATTTTATTTAATGTTAACAAGCAAAGTACAAGGGGAAAGAATGCCCCTTTGAATAAAGCTTCGAACGGCAGTTTCTCCTTTATATTATTGATGCTAGGCTCGGAATAAACAAAAAAAAAACTTTTTTTTTTCTTCTCTGAAATGGGACCCTGAAAATAGAACAAGGTTATTAGTTTGCATTATTACAGGAACTTTTGATCTTTTAATGGCAATTGATAACTGATGACTGATAGACGTTTTAGTGGATATGTCCATGACTAACTGTACTGACCACGATGACCTTTTAACTTTATCGTAGCATTGTTTTGAATTATCTAGTGAAACCTCTATAAAGTTCACTGGTGGGATCAAAAATTGGAGTCGTCTTTTTTTGTATAATTTATATATGATTTTAATATAATTTATGCATCACACTTTCGTACGTAAGGTTTGGTGGAGGCTGCTACTTTGGGCCTACTGATATATCGGTGGTGGGGGCTACCGCAGGTTTTGGCCATTTTTTTTTTTTTAAATTAGAATTTTATTCGAAAAAACTTCCAAATGAGAAAAAAAAATTGCATAAAAATCTCATGATAATGACCTCAGAAACAAACATTTAAGTCAATCATTATTTTTATTTGCATAGTACCAAAAAAAGAGCTTATTACTTGTGTGCCCTCTTTGTCTTCTTTTTTTCTTTCTGGTCCTCTGAGTATCAAATTTTAGTTTCATTTTTATATTTGATAGGTTTGCTTTTTTTAATTGACTATTTGAGAAGCCAACAGGACAAAAGTATCTTTTTTCGGTAAAAAAACGACCATTTTGGCTCAATTTCGATGCCTGGATAATTTCGATGAATGGCAACATTGATACAATATCGATACCTAGGTTTCTACGATGGGAGACTAAACCTCCTGGTTTACTTCCAAGCCGGACCGATAATAATTATTTTTTAAAAAAAATTTAAAAAATTTAAAAAAATGAAAACGTAATTGAAAAAAATCGCGTGATTTAAAAGAAAATTATTTTTAAAAAAACACTAATGTAAGTTTAAATTAAATTAAAATAAAGTAAAAGCCGCACTAAAAATAATATAAGTTTAAAATAAAAAAAATTAAATTAAATAAAAAAAGGAAAAAAATCCCGATGTGACACCTCAGAAAATCAGAGCCACAATGAAGGTAGGAACCTGAATCAAGAAAGCTCTTGCATCCGTCATCATGGGCAAGAGGTTGAGCAGACAGGCATGCAGTGTCTAATATTTAATTCGACTAAATGTTAGAATTACAATGTAATTAAAATTAATTGATTGCAACTTTTCGAAATCCTAATTTAAATCTAGATCTCTAAAGAACTTGATTGACAAAAGAAGAAAAAACTAAACGGGCGGAAATATTATTTTGAATTTGGAAACAAATCTCCATGTTGACGGCATTGTTTCGTTTCTTGAAAGTTCTCTGAACAGTCATTCAATATAGCGGCCGGTTTGTTTTGTTTTGATTCAGGGAATCGATGTTTTTTGTTTTATTTATTTATTTATTTTAATTTCGATAATTTAAGTATGCAATCGCGTTTGGAAATATAAAACGTTCATTTAATCGAAATGGAATGAAACTTGTTTTGGGGAATTCGTAAAGTTTGTATTTTTTTACTGGATTTTTTTTTTTTTTTTCGGTTTTACGGTCGAGCAGTAAGCTTTGTGTAATCATGTTTTTCATACCGAAGTCAAAAGTCTCAAATGAAATTAGCAATTACCGTTTGTTTTTTGGTTGATTGTGTTATTGCTAATAGATTTTGTAAATGTGTATGAAGAAATAAATGCTGATGGATTGTGTTCTGTACCTTATGAACCACGGATATGCCTTTATTGGTTCTGAATACTTCTCTTGATTCAGGTTCCTACCTTCATTTTGGCTCTGATTTTCGGAGGTGTCACATCGGGATTTTTTTTCTTATTTTTTATTTCATTTAATTTTTTTTTATTTTAAACTTGTGTTATTTTTAGACTTGGGTGCTTGTTGATTCTGTGTAATCGTTAAAGTTGATTCTTTTGCACAAATTCAGGTGCTTAAAAACTCATCGAACTATCAAACTTGATAAGTCACATTATCCTGGTAGCAATTCGTAATTGGAAACAACAGTATTACTCAAAGCTGCTGCTGATTGTTTTCGAGTACTTGCAGCTGAGAGAGCAGCTGGTTGAGTCTGTATTCCTTGTAATGGAGGGAGTCTGAATCGGAATCTGAAGTGTTTTTCCACTTTTCGGAACCGGAATGTTACTCATAAATACTTAAGATTCTGCGAAAGCGGAATCGGAATTACAACTCGGTCGCCACAAATCCAGGACCCCTTCACTCGCCTAATGATGACTTTAATGCTTGAATGCCACCTTACCACTGATGAAAGAAGTGAAGAAAGCAAAAAATTGAACGCTTGCGTAATAATCGGAGGGCTTCTGAAGAACCAGGCAGCTCCATAAGAAACGTATTTGGAATGAAGCTTAAGGGATTGAGGGTACTGTATCGACCCTTTTTTTTTCATAAAAATATTTTTTGATGTTGGTAATACAATAAAGCACTAAAGTAGATAACCAGCTGGAAAACAAAATCCAGAAAAGAGGAAAAGTAATAGTAATAGTAATAAAAAAAAAAAAAGAAGGAAGTTTGCTTATTCGGAGCAGATGTTGATGTTTACTTACCTTCCGCAGCTTGACGTTTCCTTGAATGCTTTCGCTGTTTTTTTCCTTAGCCGATTAAACGTAAAAAAAGAAAATCCAAAACGGGATAAGTCGAATTTAATTCAACATTTTTCTCCGGATTTAGTAATGTTTATTGACTTGTTTGAAGAGGGGAGGAAAAAGCTTTATCCATTTTTCTCTCCGCAGTGGATTATAGCAGCAATAATAATAATAATTCGGGAAAGAAAAGGGAAAAACGAAAAATGGCATCCTTTAAAGTGGCCTCGGAATTTAAAACAGGAGGAATGCAGCAAATGGAAAATTCGGGACATCTAACACACAAAGTTTTTTGTCGGGAGGGAAAAAACATGCTGCCGCATACTTAAAATAACTGGGGAACGTGATCAAAATTTGAAAGTCAAAATCAAACATGATGAAAGGCAATAAAACATTTTTCTCCGGATGCGGAAGGTTTCATCCTTGGTTTTCAAAGAATACGTCATTGAAAATAAGAAGGAGGAGAAGAGAAAAAAAATATTCCGAAACCCCGGAAGAAGGCTAAAAGCCGAATGGGAATTTAAAAAAAAAAAAACGTCGAGATGAAAAAAATTGAGAAAATTATAATCCTAAGGAAAGTTTTTAAACTGTCTCGAAGCATTTTTCTTTTGTTTTTCTTTTATAAACTCAGAAAAATATGGTCATTTACGAAGTTTAAAACTTGCCGTAAAACACAATGTTCGATAAAAGACGGAGGAAAAAATACGATGAGGATGAGCTGCCGTATGGTTCATGAAAGGCCATGTTTTACTTTGTGAAATATGTGGAGGCGGAGAGATTTATCTGTAGGAAAAGCCGGTTATTTCCCCCCTGGATGGATATGATCTTTAGCCAACAAACCAGCTCGAAAAATGATTTTTTTTTCTAAAGGAATATATTTTTCCCTCCTACTCGATTGACGAAAAAAAAAAAAAAAAAAAGCTTTAAGTCGTTAAAAAATGATTTCCGAGTTGAAACATCCAAGCCGCACTAAAAATAGGGGTTTATGATACAAACGCGGAAGTGATTTTGAGTGGCAGTTAGCTTTAATAAATTCGATTAAAAGGAAAGTTTTTGAAGGATAAATATGTGGACATTATTTTTCAACATGAAAGGTAACTGATAGATTGTATAATATTAGGGAAAAGTTGAAATTTTATAATCACGGATGATAAATGAGCTCTTCGTGAGGGGCAACATTGAAGTTTATGCGCTAGTATGAAATGTTCAACCCCCCCCCCTCCTCCACTCCCGCATTTTATGAAATAGGGAAAAATTCGTGGAATTTATTAGGGGTTTTAGCTAAATTGTTTTAATTATACAACACGGCAAGTGATTGGGAAACTCTTTTCATCTGACAATAATTAGCGGAGGCGAATTTTCATGAAATAAAATTTAAATTGCGTTAAAAATAAGTTATTAAAATATCTTCTGCGGTCGTATAATATTTTCGAATCGGGGGTTTCACCCGTTTGGCAGCGGGATAAGCTGAATTATTAAATGCAAAATAGGCACGATGGAGGAAAGTTTTTTTTAATTTTAAAATAAATGCGAGGTTTAATTAGAGGAAAAATAGGAGGTTGAGCCCAGACGGAAAAGAGATGCATAAATAATGTAAAAATTAAGTATAATAAAAATGAATCGTTTATTTGGAAAAGGGGACACGTCTTTTGTGGGTCTTTTGGAGGTTTGCCTCCAAGCCGAACCGATAATAATTATTTAAATGTAATTGAAAAAAATCCCGTGATTTAAAAGAAAATTATTTTGAAAAAACGCTAATGTAAGTTTAAATTAAAATAAAATAAAGTAAAGTAAATAAAGGCCGCGCTAAAAATAATATAAGTTTAAAAGTAAAAAAAAAAATTAATTAAAATAAAAATGAGAAAAAAATCCCTATGTGACTCCGTCGAAAGTCAGAGCCACAATGGCGGTACGAGCCTGAATCAAGAAAGCTCTTGGATACGTCATCATGTGCATGCCCCACCAAATCCAGTCCACAGTGGGCCAGCCACCAAGAAATTTGGGACAAAAATCAAAATTCGAGTTGTTTGATCAAAGGTTCAAAAATGCATAAAAACATTGTTAAGTAACTATATTTTATGGAATCAAACTCACTTTCCTTCAAAAAAAATTTTTTAAGACGGCAAAACATTTTTAAAGTTGGCACTTTTTAAAAAAAATTAATGGCGGTGTTTTCTTTTACAAAATCCCTATTTTTGTTTTTGTTGATATTTATTAATTACATAAGCAAAAAAAAGTTTTAAAAAATGGATCAAACGTCCCAAGGTATGTACTTTAAATGCATGTAAACAATTTATGCTTTAATTATAAGCGACTTTAGTTTTTCATTAATTTTATAAGTGGATCCAAAAATGTACTGTACTTAATTTTGCTTTTTTTTCGATGAAAGTTTTAAAATGTTTATTGAAAAGTTTTGGTAATATTTTTACATGAAAATGATGGGGCGGATCTTCAACTTTTTAGGACTGATCATAACTTTTGCCCGTTTTTGCCCGTTAAAAATGTTTTGTATATTTTTTAAGTGCACTAAGTTTGAAAAATATATCGAATTTGTCTTTTATATCTGCCTTTTTGGATCCATCATCTTGAATTTTTATAAAACCGATGTCGAGTTCAAAATCGGCGACTTTTTAAACGTATAAAAATACTGAATTTAGCGAAAAAAATCAAAATTCGGCTTTTAAGACTGCCATATTGGATCCGCCATCTTGAATTGTAAAACTAATATCGGATTTGAAATCAGCACCCTTGAAAATGTATAAGTGCGTACAAATCCGATTTTTGTCCCAAATTTTTTGGTGGCTGGCCCACTGTGCAGTCTGGTGGTTCAAAAATTTTAGCTGTAAATTTTTCTGGAAATATTAGAATTTATTAATTCGACTAAATGTTAGATTTAATTGCATTGCAATTAAAATTAATTGATTGCAACATTTCGAAATCCTAATTTATATCCAAATCTAGACCTCTAAAGCACTTAATTGAAGAAAAAGGAAAAAAAATCGGTCGGAAATGCTAATTTGAAATTTGTAAACAAACCGCCATGTTGAAAGAATTGTTTCGTTTCGTGAACATTCTTCTAAACAGGCATTCAGTATGGCGGCCGGCCGGTCGATGTTTTTCATCTTATTTTTCTTAATTTCTATATTTTAAGAATACAGTCGCGTTTGGAAATATAAAATAACGTTCATTTAATCAAAACTGAATGAAACATTGTTTTTTGAATTCGTAAAGTTAGGATTTTTGTACTGGATTTTTTTTTCGGTTTTATGGTCGAGCAGTAAGCATGTTTTTGATACTAAAGTCAAATGTCTCAAATTAAATTCGCAATTACCGTTTTATGTTTTTTGGTTATTTATGTTACTGCTGATACAGTTTGTAAATGTGTATGAGGTAATAAATGCTGATGGGTTCTCTTATTCTCCTTAATATTTAGTACCCATTCGAAATTATAAAAAGGAATAAGAAAAAATAGGAAAACAATAGGAATTAAATAAAAAATGAGAAAAAAAAAACCGATATGACTCCGCCAAAAGTCAGAGCCACAATGGCGGTACGAGCAATAACAACTAACAAGTCACAATAACAACTTTTACATTTCAACTAAAAATAAAATCCCTGAGTTGAGATGATTAATTTGACCATTTACTGCTTCACAACAGTCCGCAACTAAAAACTGCAGAATAATGAATTTAAACATTATTTACTAATGTAATACTCTTCCTTTTGTTTTCAGCTGCGGTGGTGATTGCCTTTTTCCTCTGCTGGGCTCCCTTCCATGCTCAACGTGTGATGTACCTTTACTTCCACAACTGCCCCAGTTTCCCGATTATCAACGAATGGTTGTATTACATCGCCGGATGCCTCTATTATTTTTCGTCGACCGTCAATCCGATCCTTTACAACGTAATGTCCGCGAAATACAGGCTGGCCTTCAAGGAAACCCTGTGCGGGTTCATTCCCCTGGAAAAGTCCAGGATTCAAAGGAGCTGGAACGGGACGAATGTATACGACGAATCTTTCTCGAGGACGAGATCCACCAGGTCCACGAGTCACTCCGTGAGGCACATACGGCGACCGGATCACGGGGAAAATTTTAAGTTCGGGGAAAAGATCGAATTGGAAACGGAAAGCATTTGCGAGAACACGAACTTGATATCAAAGTACAAATTGGAAAATACAAATTTGGAGAGTGAGAATGTAGTTAAAAGTTCCATCGTGGTCATCAATCCGACCGCGAAAAAATACTCGAGTTTAAGCAGGCCGAGCCGTTGGTCGAAAGCTCTGCTTAGGGTAGTTAGGTCAAAAACTTCTGATTCTAATAACAAATTTTCAAATAATGTAGATCACAATTCGGTGGATGACCCAAGGGAGAAATCTAATTCTCATCCTTCGAAGTCGAATTCGAATGTTTTCGAATCTAAAACTGAAGTTCATGGGAATTCAATTAGGACTTTCGCAAATATGGAAGGTGAATCTTCAATTTAGCGTTTTGAAAAGTAATTTAGTTTATTTAAAAAATTTTAAATTATATTATTAAAAAAAAAAAAATTTCTCAAATTATAAAAATTGTTTCCGTTGTCTAACTTTGAAACTTGTGCCAGTGGACAATTTTTTTAAAAAAATGGCATTGTCCTGTAATAATTTGAAGAGCGCGAAGAAAGAAGGGTCAGATTCCGTATATTGTTTACATTTTACAGCTAAAGCTAAACGTCAAAGCAAAGTAGAATGTAAATGAAGGGAATCTGATCTTTTTCCTCGTTCACTCTTCATTTATTTTATAAGGAGCCATGTGGAATCCTTCTACTAAATTTTGCACCCTTATGTGCTTGACTTTCTTGTTTATTTACTTCATTTTTTTCCTTGTTGGCAGAAAATAGAGTAAATAAATAAATAGTCAAAAACAGAGCCAATTCCGCCAACGAATTTTAAGAAAATGACCTTAAAAATTTTTGGGCTTTGTGTCTAATTTTGGTTGATGGATTCGGCATTAAACAGGTTCAAAGTTCGACTTCAAAAGTTTGCTTAATATAGATCTTGCCATGTATCTTTGGGAATAAAGTGGGAATTACTTGTGAAACTAAGCCCGTAAATGAAACCGTAATCCTTACTGAAAGTAGGCTATGCTCCCAAGCAATTCCCTTTTTGGTATGAAAGATGTTATGGCGAGATCTGTAGCGAGTACTGTAAGTGAACTTGATTGATCAAGGTTTTTGTAAGAAGAAGCTTCATAGCATTGCAAGCTAACCGGTAAAGCTATCTTCTTACAATCCCATGCGTCGGAGGTGAACTAACGTATCTCCTTCAGTTTCAAATGGGAGATACGATAGTTCACCTTCGACGCTCGGAATTCGATTTTTATGAACGTGGTGAGTCCCGTACGAAAAAAAGATGTTTAAATCATATAAAAAGAACGTAAAAATTATGTAAAAAATTGAACATACATAAAAAATGCATAAATCATGAATAAATAAGTATGCATAAAAAGTAAAAAAAAAGTTGGATAATCATAATATTTTTGCTAATTTCCCTGCTGTATGGTTTAAAAAAATTATATGCATAAATTATGCAAAAATTATGCATTTTCAGATTTTTATGCTTAAAAATATTATGCATAAATCTTGTAAAAATTATTCATATCCAAATTTTTCTATTTAATTGATACAAAAATAATACATTTTTTATATAAATTTTTTGCATTTATTTTGCGAAATTTTATGCACTTTTGGCATCTGTTTTTTCGTACTGGGTTCTACCATACATATAGAATTAATTTCTAAAGTAGCTCTGTAGTAAACTAAGTTAGAAGGTGAACAAGTAACTGATTTGAACTAATTAAGTAATTAATTAATTAATTCCGTACAGTGGAGGTCAACGGATGTATGTACATCATGAATATGATTGGATATATCCTGTTTTGAATCTTTAAAATATCATGTGACTACACTCTTATCCGCTCATGCCGGCGTGAACTTGTGCCCACAGAACTTTAAAAAATAATCGAAACAGACTATGTCCAATCAGTTATTGCAGGTACGTCAGTTGACTTTCGACGGCCCACGGAATCAATTACTAGACAAATTATTAATTATTAATGGGCTGATTAATTTCATAGTTAAATTACCAAGAAATTTTTTCTCTACTTAGTTGTTACCAAATTAGGGTTTAAATTAAGTTTTAATTAAAGGAAGAGGATCTGATCTTGAAGCCTTAAATATTGAAGCTAATTTGAACGCCTCAGTACTTACATTAATTATTTCATAGTAATATAAGTCACAATTCAAGTGTTACGTAAGCAGAAAATTTAAGAAGTTTTCGACTCCCTTCCAACTCTGCTTTCGTAACACTTGAATCAACACTAAATTAGTACACTTATGACTTTTCCGAATTTATTACCAACTACATAGGCAGTAAATTTATTATTTTTACTAGTAGTATTATTGCTGCTAGTAAATATTTATTACCACTACATAAATAGTAAATGAATTAATTACTTATTACCATAGTAGTTTATTAGTTACTTGTTTATCTTCTTACTTCATTTTTTACATTCCGAGGTGAAGCAACTTATAGCGACAGAATGTAAATAAAACATCATGCTATTTTGTTGCTATAAATTGTTCCACTTGGATATACCTACATCAGCGTTGGTCTTTATTTTTTACTACAGTTAAGGTGGAATGAAGAAAACATGCATTGAAGATTATGGGTTGCCCAGAAGACATGAAGTAGGCCAGTCACAGATGATATGACGACGTTAAAAACTCAGTGGATCTCAATTGGATCAAAACGACGCAGGGCAGGCAGCTGTAGAAACATTTGATGGAGGACCATATTCAAAGGTATGCTTGTTAAAAAAGTTACTAACTTACCTATACAGCAAGCAGCTATTTTGATCCGAACAAAAAAGATCTTTGTGCAGAATCGAAACAATTTGCTTTGTTTGGATCAAACATTGCATTTGTTTATTATTAAATTTGAGGTAATAATGGACTAAGTGTTAAGTAATTACTAGGTATTTAGGTACTGAGGGGGTAAGTACTAGTGGGTATTAATACTAAGTTGCTATTACTACTTCACTAAGCACTACTGCTAATTTACTAAATAAGTAAGTAAGTAATAAGTAAGTAAGTAAGTAAGTAACTAACTAACTAACTAACTACCTAACTTACAATTTAGTAGGCACCTAGTAAGTACTTAGTACAGTACAAGGACCTAGTGCAGTACTAGTACTTAGTACTAGTAATTAATAGTACTTACACTAATACACTAGTATACTAGTACACTAGTACACTAGTACACTTAATAGCTACCTTGGTACTAAGTAACCACTTATTACCTACCTTAGTACTAATTAATCACTTAGTGCCTACTAGTACTTAAGTGATTACTAGTACTAAGTGCTAGTACTGCTAGTACTAAGTACTAGTAGGTACTAAGTGATTATTTAGTACTAAGGTAGGTACAACCCTTAGAATGTAGTAAGTACTTAGTCCATTACCAGGACCTGGTACAGTACTAGTAATATGAATTGATTTAGTACTAATAGTATAATACTAGTAGTACTAGTATAATACTAGTACTAGTACTTACTATTAGTACTAGTATTATACTAGTATAATAATACTAGTACTACTAGTATTATACTATTAGTACTAGAATTATACTATTAGTATTATACTATTAGTACTAGAATTATACTATTAGTATTATACTATTAGTACTAGTTATTAGTACTATTAGTACTAGTTATTAGTACTATTAGTACTAGTACTATTAGTATTTTACTATTAGTACTATTACTACTATTATACTAGTATTATTACTAGTATAATACTAGTATAAGTTACTAGTATAGTAAGTGCTAGTATAGTTACTTACTTACTTATTACAATTACTTACTTAACTAAATAATTGGAGACTTAATTTTTTATGCGGTTCTTTTGTTGTTCATAAAGAAAATAAAATGGTCCCTGGAGTTGTCAAGTGTCGCGAAATACGAACATAAGGAATCTTTTTAAGTGTTAAGTAAGCATGATTTTGATGAACTTGGTTCTTACCATTTATACTTAATTACGTATTCATAATTATCTCAGATTTAATTTTAAAACATCTAGTGCTTATAAAAAAAAAATTATTTAGGGGAAACATTGAACAATCATTTTTTTAAATCAGAATTTGGGAAGAAGAGGTTTAAAATCGGTAAAATTAGTACCAAGATAAGCATAAAAAAATTCCAATTCTAGACCAAATTTGAAACCTAAATTTTCTGGCCACATATGGCCGAAATTAAACCAACAAAAAAATACAGGTCACCCCTAAGAATGCACTCATTCATAAAGGGAACGAGTTTTTTTTACCGTATCTCAGAGCTAAACTCACTTGCGAGAGGTTAAAAGGTAACACAAATATCCGAAAATCATTGAAAATTCGAGATGTGAAATTTTTACGGCTGACAAAACAATACTTTTTTCAAAAACGAGGGAAATAGGCCTACTCGCAATGTTTTAATTTTATTTCGTTTCTCGGAAAACATAATTTTGTGAAAAAACAAAAAACAAAAAGAACTAAACGTTGTTTCTTTTTTCAAAATCCGAAATGATGAATAAAAACGAAATTATTTATTTAGTCGTATATGCTGCTTTAAGCTCGCTTACAAAAAAAAAAAAAAATTCAATGAGACTAATTTCCCTGATGGGAATCGACCATAAAATAGACTGATATTTTTATAAAGCAATAATTCTCTTATATTCATTTCTATGAATTATTTCTAATCTATTGCAGTTGCAAGTTTGAGGGGGTGGGAATATAATAAAATAAAAATTTTCCTTTTTTTAGCCAGACGGTATTGATTTTTTTTTTTTTTTTTTTTTTCGCTTTTTATTTTCAACTAAAAATAAAATTACAATAGGCACATAAAGGGGAAAAAATTCAACAGACGATTCCTTTAAGTTGAGAATTTTTTTTTTTTTTTTTCTCGTTTTGATTTTACATTACAATTCTCTTTTATTACGTGACGAAAACTTTGTTGCATACAAAAACGATTTTTCCAAGGGCGAATAGAAAAGTCACTCTTAGAATATAATGTCATTTTCTGAATGGTATAAAAAATGAATATGGAAAAAAAAAAATAAAATAATTGCCTTTGACGATCGGAACTTTTTTATTTCATTCGAGATTTACTGCCGAGTTTTAAAAGAAAAGGAAAAAAAAAAAAAAAAAAAAAAGAAACCTTTTCCGAATGTCGTTCGGCTGCTGAAACTTTGGACGTTGGGATAAATTTTTAATAAGAGTCCTTTAAATTCTTTCCCCCTCTTTTCTGACAGGGACAGGTTCTTTCCCATAAATTCTAATAATAAAAAAGGAGTCCTTATATCGAACGAGGAATTTTTAAAGAGATACTTCCTGAGGAGGAAAGGAAAGGAAAAAAAATTTTTTTAACGGTGCTAAAGGGACATCAAAGATAAGGGAAGAAATTTTGAAATATTTACCGTTAAGGGGTATAAAAATTCGGAGTGACTAATAAATTTCCCAGATTAAAAAATCGGGTGGTTTCCCTAAATGGTATAATAAATAAAATTTCGAAAATAGTGTTGTAATAAAAACTTTTTTTTTTTTAATAATGAAGATCGAATTTCGCGAATGATTATTAACGGTCCTTGGAGGCATCTGGAAAAGGTCATTTCTGTATAATTTACTCTCGGGCAGCGAAAATGAAATCATTCACAAATTCGGATAATGTAAATGTTATCGTTAATGAAACGTAAACTGATAGTATAAGGGCGTATTGTTTGTTCGGGTAATTCTGTCGAAAGCAGGTGTTGGTTTACCAATAGAGCCTAGGGGTGAGCAATGAGCATCCGGAAGTGAGTTGGTATTCCTGGTAAGGCGTTTTCCTCGAAGAAAGTTTTCCCGTATTACTTTCTCCACTACGAATAATTTAGATTCGCGGAAAGAAGAAAAAAACCGAACAACCTGAAGCGGTCGATCAAAAATTTTATTATTTTGTTTGCATTACATTTAATTCTTCTTTAATAAAATTACCACCTTAAAAAAACCACCCGAAAAACCAAATCTTTTTTTGAACTGCTTTTTAAAAAATTGCTGCCCCCTCAAAACAAAAGTTCAATTGTTCAGATGCGCCGCTCATTTTGCTTTTGGGGTGGACCGTTACCGGTAGCTAATTTCCAATTTTATTTAGCAGGCTTTTTATGAGAAAATGAGTTAAAAAATATAAATAAAAAAAATAAAACTTGTACTTGCAACGTGAAATTTCTTTTTGTTGCAAAAATCTTAAGGCAAGTATCTTTTTTATTTTAGCAGAATTGAAAGGGTTGCAATTAATTTACTGCGCTATTGAAATGTTGTAACGGTCGAAAAATCCCGTTAAGCATACCTATTGATATGCTTATATCCTACCTTAGAATAGAATACCTTATTATTAGTATTTCTCATAGCATGTTTTTTTTTTTTTTTTTTTTCTCGTTAAAATTTAAATGAAAAAAGAAAAATGGTCTGTTTAACAATATTGTAATTCCCTCCTTTGCAAACCGGATACGCCTTTTGTCACTGCCATCTGTCGTCTTTACAGGCAACGAAAGGTTGACGTCACGATCGGCGGCCATCTTTACTTCGATGACCAACAGAACAAACATTAAGCCATATACGATTGTATAAATATTTCGATTGAGTTTAGCCTGTTTTTTTTTTTTATTAAATGGCTTTAAAACAATGGTGAATTTTTGTGCAGTAATTAAATTTCGAATAAAGCTGGAAAAATTTAATTATAAAATTTACAACAGTCAGTATGTACGTAAGTAAACGTAAACATTGACTTTCTTTTTGTTTATTTTCTATTTTGGTAAAGATGTTATTCATCATCTGCTGATAAATCTATTTTATCAAACATAGTTCATAAGATTACTTCTTATTTTTAAAAGTTTAATTCTTATTTTTATTTTACAGCAATAAAACATTTCATCGTTACTGCAACAGGTGCAAATAAATTACAATATGGAACTTAGCTTAAAACGACTTGCAATGATTACTGTGGGAACATCTTACTGGTTAAGAGTTGGGAAAAAATCCATATATTATTGTATCACCGGAAGAATGGGTGGGTATCCACAATCGTTGTATTGGGTTCCACTGAAGTGGAAAGATGGCCCTGAAACTTATCTGGAACGTTTCAATGATGTACTGGCTGCCAAGGTCAAAGACGATTTTAAAGGGATTGGTTTGCCAAAAGAAAATTATGATGAACTTGTTTCCGTTATAATTTTACTAGGACAGCAAAGTCTTGAGTGGCATCAACAACTAAAAAAAACTGTGCCCCAGTATTTAAATCCAAGATCAATATTTAAATGTCATGACTTGTCTTATAATCCTTATGGTTTAATTGATGAAAAGAAAATGGCGGATAAAGTGATTGAAAATCTGGAAAAGGAAAGAGGAAGCTTAAGAATATTTCACAGGTGTTGTGGTTATGCCTCTAGAAGTTACATCCATCGCAATATGGACACTATACTGCATGTTTATGACGATTACTTTTATTCTGACACAATATATCCTATAAGTGCTTTGCAAACTCTGAAAGATTTTGTATTATATTCAGTCGTTTTCTTCTGTGATAAGCGGAAACTTTCTTTAAGAAAATATGCACTTTTAAAGGAATATAATTTTGATAAACTGAACTGCTCCAAAGTGGTGTATATGTTTTCTCTTGCCGTTTCTGGTGGTTTTGAAGTTGCTGTTGAATACTTCTGGAGATTGATGGACCAACAAGAAAGAGATAATCAATTTTATCAGCAGCTTCCACTTGCGTTGAAGAGTATAATAATAATAGCTGTTCGCAGTACCAATATAATGGACTTTGCTATGTTAATATATTAGTGCGATTTTACATGATCATGTCGGAAGAATTACGAAAGGAATTTTTACTTTTTAACCATGTCGGTTATAAATCGAAAGCAATTTTAATTATGTTTTTACGGTATTGGCCTCTTCAAGAACTATTTTTTCCAGCTTTTGATATAATTAATAGCAATTGTGACTATGATATTATTTGGTATTATGATCTTGTTGAAGAAATTTTGGACAGCATGGATTACATGCATGCAATGGGAGTGGATTTTAAAACTGTTAAACTTGATCAGATACTTTATACGGTTTGTTCCGAAATCGAAAAACGGTTTACTTTCGATACAGAGGTTTCCTATGATTTTAATGATTTTTTTAAACTTCGAGCCCTAATCAAAACAGAACGGTACGACTTGTTGAAAAAAATATTAAAACTCTCTTTCAAATCAGCACAAGAACGTCAAGAGCTTGTGCAGAAACTAAATTTTCGAGAATTCGCTCTGGGAAATAACTGGTTTGCCCTTGTAAAATTCTTAAATTTTTGGAGTATGCTATTTGAAGAGCCAGTCGAATTTACATATAAAACTGATTTTATGGCTCTTTGTGTTGAACTTGTAGTAAAAGACGATATCATGTTAGCCGATGATATTTTGGACTGGAGTTTTCAAAGTGCTGGATGGCAAGTTCAAGAATTTGATTGCAAATGGCTTACTATCATTTGGCAAATTATAAGGAACAATGAAATCATAAATAAATCACCTTCAAAAGGAGGATATGATGATTCTAAATTTGCTCCCTTTTGGGATTCATTGAAAAAGGGGATTAAAAGAACTATGATTGGCTTTTAAAGAACCATTTTCAAATTAATCAGATATTTAGTGAAAAAATTTTAAAAGAGTTTGTTCAAGTGCTTGTCAGTGATTTTATTGTGGCCTGTATGGCTCTAACACCTGTTGATATAACATGTGAATTGCTAAACACATTTTTAGCACGATCAAGTACTGTTCTGTTGAAAAGAGAAATTCAACTTAATATTAACGATTGGCGGTTAATATTTTCTAAAAGAGACAAATATGTTAATGAAATAGAGAAACTGGAAAATTGGATTTTTAACAATGAGGAATAAAAAGCAACCACATTTGTCACTGACATTTATATGAGTGACCATACAATAAATTTTTTTATTTTATTTTGAATCACCAAAGGAGTTACCGGAAGCTTTGGCTTTACTTTCTAAAATCTCTAAGCAGTTTGCCTCTTCAGGGCAATTGGAATAAACAAGCAAAATTACAATTAAATTATTGTATAATTTATTTTTAAAATTTGAAGTTTAATTATTGTTAAAAAGTATTTATAGTAATGTATAATATAAAAATTATTTTTTAGTAATTACGGAAGCCCGTTGAAATCATCTTTTTTGAAATTAAAATCAAAATTTTAAATATCGTTCAACATTACGAATAAAATACACCATTATTTTTAATAAAATGCCTGAATCAGAAAAAACGTTTTGCAAAGACTGAGGGGAAAAAAAAGAAAAAAAATATTGCAAAAAGTAATCGATTTACTAGGTACCGCCTCTCCCTTAGTAGTTGTTAGCTAACCAGTTAGCTGACCAATTATTTAGTTAAGTTGTAAGTAATTGTAATAAGTAATACGTAATTAAGTAAGTAAGTAACTAACTAACTAGCATCTGGTAAGTAACTAACTAACAACTGGTTAGCTATCCAGTTAGTTAGTTACTTACTTACTTACTTACTTAATTACGTATTACTTATTACAATTACTTACATACTCAACTAAATAATTGGAGACTTAATTTTTTACGCGGTAAATGAAAAATAAAATTAAATAGACGCTGGAGTTGTTAAGTGCCGCGAAATACGAACATAAGGACTCATAAAAAAGATAATATACGAAGGTACGAACATAAGGACTCATAAGACTCATTTAAATATTACGTAAACATGATTTTTGTGGATTTGGACTCCCTCACTCACTCGGTGTGTGACATTTTGCCATATTTAGCTTATGGCAAACATTGTTAACGATGATCCCTTCTCCCCTAAGATGCTTACGTAATACTTAAACGGCCCCTAACCAAAATACTATTAATGACATCCATGCAGCTCCTGTTGCTGCCCCGTTAAATAAAAGCCTATAAATTATACATAGGCCTATGCGGGTATAATTTATGTAGAAATTATATATAATTATTTAATTTTTTATGAATTATATATAATTTATTTATATTCATAACTTTCGTAGAAATTATATATAAAAAGGTTTCAGTTTAATGTGTAATTTATAATTTATATATATAAATTAAATTCTCAGAAACTCGTCTTGGTAGGGCGGTAAGCAGTTTAAGAGCAGTAAGGCGGTAAGTAGTTTAGAAAAGGGAAGTCTCGGAATTGGTTATTTTTGCTGACAATAAAACAAGATGCAATTAAAAATTAAGCAAGCGAATAAAAACGTTATTCGCTTTTGCCTTCAGCACAATTCGTGTTTAACGTAAATAAGGGAAAAGCTGCCCTTTCGACTTGTTATTTTGCCTAATTTTTTGGTAAGATGAATAAGCATCATCATTTTTGCTTAATGCTTTTGGTCACGGTAAAAAAGTTTCTTATAATGGTCTTCTCCTAACATTTTTCTTCCTCAGACATGTATTTATTTATTTTTTATTTTTTTCAATTTTCCTTTTTTTTCCTTTCTTCTGCTTATTTTTATTATTATTTGAAGTACTATCCCATTTTGTTTTTTACACAATAATTTTTAATAAAACGTGACAGTCTTCCGAAAAATAAAAATGGATTTTATTGCTTTTAGAAAATAACTCTTTTAACGGGGGAACGCTGCAAGGAATAAAATAAAAAGAAAGGTCATAAAACCGAACGTCTGAAATGGAAAACCTATTATTTAAAATGTGATGATGTGTTTTGGAACAATACAAAAAAAAAAGGTGTTAAAGTTTTCACGATTGATAGTTCCATTAAATCCTCTTTTAACTATTTATCCGTAGGGAAATTTTTCCGGATAATTCAAAGAAAGAGGAAAACAATAAAATAAAATAAAATCTTTTCTTTCCTCTTCATGAACTCGAATGTTGAGCACTTTACGTTCTTTAATAATCCAAAGAGAATAGCAACCGACGTCTGCCCAACATGACGGAATTCCCAAAACTTGGGATATTGTTTTGGATAAACCGACGGATGAAAACCCAAGATGGGAACATTTTCACGTTTTGTATAATTGATCCTAACGTTTGCTTCGCCTTATCCTTTGGTTTTAATCCGCATCTGCAGTGCCGTAATAACTGCGTATGCAGAAATTTTAAAATCCGAAGTTGACACATTTTTAAACCTTCAGCGGGAGGGAAGGGGGGGGGGGGGGGTTAATTTTTTTTTTATAAGTCTTTCCCCTCGGGGAGACAAGATATATAAAAATAATTTTAAAGAAAAATCGGAAGAAAACATTTTATATGTTTTAGACACTCCGAAAATATCCCAAAAATTCCCAGGAATTTTTTTCTTAACTGATAAATATTCCCGGTTTGTAACTCTAATTGGCAGAAACTCTTCAGTGGATGGATAATCACCCACAACTGGGGGATTACCCAGAAGAATCTGTCTAAAAAAAAATTTCAGGAATTCAAGGGAAAAATATTGAGAGATTGGGAGGAGTATTTTCTGCGAGAGACGGAAGCCAGAGACAATGTTTCCCCCTTACTTTTACAGTTAATATTTTCGGTGGGTTATTATCCGCCTACTGAAGAGTACCTACCCAATTAAAGTTACAAGCCGGGAATATATACCTAAGGAATTTACTGTAGCCCCCTTGGCTACAGGCGCAGCCATGTTTGACCCATATAATGTAAATCTGTCCGTCAGAGTCAAAAGGTTCAATATGCAAATTAAAGATGGCCGTTTGTTATGGGTAAACAACGTTTAGTGGACATCTTTAATTTGCATATTGAACCTTTTGGCTCTGGCCTACAGAAATTGGAGTATACAATTTTTTTTGTAAATTTTAAATAGCTTTTTCTTCTGCTCTTAGGGCTTTTATTAGTTACTCCATAATAAAGACAGGTTTTAAAGGCCATCCCACAGCTTATGGCATGAATTAACCTTGTTGTTGCCTGTGTCCACCCCATTGCTCTCCGAAGCCTTTTAAATATATTTTAAAAATCGCAAACGAAATTCATTAACTTAAAAAACGTATGCCCGTAAGAAAGCGGGTAAAAGTTTTAAAAACAATATTCCGGCATGTCAGAACCGCCAAAGTGACGTCATCATGACCATTTCTAACTGAGAGCAAATTCGCTTGGATAGATATTAAAGTCTAACGTCTATGCTCTTTTATCCGGCTTCGTTCAAGAGAATCGTTTGTTAGCAATTGGAATTCATTTTTTTTATATCTAAATGGTGGCTTAGCTTCGTTAAAAATGATATTACATGCATTAGCGAATAGTTTATTATTAGTTTTAGCAATAGTTTTTCTATTTACGGAAAAGGCCAGAGCGGTATTGGTGAGTGTAAATTTTTTCTAACCTAATCTTGTTACGAATGATTGTTCATTTATTACTCAATTAACTGTTTCTTTTTAGGGGGAGTTAGAATACGATGGAAGAGTCACCATAAGATTAGAACATTCATTTGATCATTCGCCAGATCCACAATATGCACATCGCGGCGATATAGCCATAAAAAGCCTTCATACAGGTATGTCTTTCATCGAGCAAGTGCCACTTACTAATGAGGATATAAAATCATTAAAAAAATTAGCAAAGAAGGATGGGAATTATAGATTAAGAGCAACTGTAAAAACTACAGATGATAAGCAGACTACTTTCCTTACTTTTGTTAAAGCAGTAAGTGACTTGTTTTTTTTTGCAATTGTTCTCGTTTTTAATTTCTGTATTTATTTTTTAGTGTGCTTTAATAGAAAGTCACTTGAGTGATGTCTTATCAGTTAACTTAGATCATAATGGCAATGTAATAGCTATTACATTGGCTGCTCCAGCAATATGTTCTGGATCACATGTGGAGGATGTACGGTTGACTCATTTCAACACATCTGTATTTGTGAGACATATGGAACTGGGACCTACTCCAGACACAGCATCATATATCCAGAAGTTAGAAAAAGAAAGAGAAGCCAAAGAACGTGGCGAAACCAAAGATAATAGATCATTTTTAGGAAAATATGTAAGTTTAGATATGAACTCGATTTTTTCAAGATATTAATGAAAAAAAAATTTTTTTTAGTGGATGTACATCTTGCCTGTTGTGCTATTTATGCTGCTCCCTAGTGCAACAAATCCAGATGCAGGTGGTGGTGGACAGCGATAAAATAAATAATAGAGATATTGAACGTTTGTATTTATTTCAGTCAGAGGTATTTATTTTTCATTTTTTGTTGGTTTATTTGGATTTTTAAAAGTTTTTGAAAATGATGTGAATATTGGTGATTAAAAACAATTGTGAAAAAGATTTTCTGAAAAAGTGAGGAAACTTTTTTTTTTTTTAAGTACAAAAATTATGATGGATAATTAAAATTTATCACTAAACTTTTAAATTAATTTTGAATTCTAATTTTTTTTAGTCTGTAAAATTTTTAAGAAAAAGTTAAAAAGGGGGAATTTATTGTTGGGTCCAAATGCAATTGCCACTTGGTTTGATGTGAAGAAATGCATTTGGATGCAACAATGTGCGTCAGGTTTTTAATTTTTTCTTATTTAGCATATTATGTATATTGAATCCTTTATAATGTGACTACGATTTTATTATTTTGGTTAACTAAGAAAATTGATGTCCCCTTAAGTGAGGGGGAAACTTTGATTTAGTGGGGCAAACATTTAGAGATTGAGAAAGAAGTAAGGAAGTAATTTTTTAAAAAATTTGTTAATGTTCCTAAAACAGCAATTTGAGATTTAGTATCTTTTTTTGACTCATCGTTCATTAATTGGCTCCTGAAAAAGTTTTTAAGTTAATTCGACTAGTTAAAAGTGTTCCAGGGAAGCTAGGGTAAGTTTCCCATGTTAAATATCTGTTGGAAAATTCAAAAATAGGGCTGAAAATTCCTCTTGTAAGGATTAGTCTCCTTTGTCCTTGACTGAAATAATCCTTAGTCTCTTGACTGAAATAATCTGTTCTTTAAGCAAAAAAAAAACGTGCCTAAAATATTCTTATTTTTAAAAAAATTCGGCAAGCAAATCGTTAAATCGCGAGGTTTTACTTAATTTTTTTGTTTTAATAAATTGATGAAGAAGGAGGGGGGGGCTGTTGGCAATAAAAATTTGGCAATTATCTAATTTGAATCAGCTGAAGCAAATCTTGTTGATAAGCGGTAATGTGCCAATGAAAATTTTAGCGGCAACAGGAACGGTAGCAGCTGCTCCCATCCCGGTGTAGAACGGCCCTTGTATATTTCTGAACTTGCAAGTTTTAAAGACAAAGTATCTGAAGAAGGGCCTGTAGAACCATAAAATCTCATACTGCCAATATTAAAAGTTCTACAGATTTTTTTTTTTTTTCTTGAAAACTTTTTATTAATTTTTCTTTTTTTTTTCTTTGCAGATATCATCTGGATGGAGCTTTCGATGTTTGCATGACTGTCAAAATAATTCTTCCGTTTTAATTACAAACGCCTCGCATTTTTTTTTTTTTTTTAACATGACGAAATCGAGATCGGTCAACAATGAAAACGTAAACAGTGGAAATTCAATGGATGCGCATGGGTAAAATGAATAAATAATCGATGTCGAATGCATAGCATGCCGTACACAAAACGGGAAGTTGATTGTGTTTTTCAGTTACTACGGGAACCCAACGTGTATCAGAACCATGGGCTCCGTGCGGCAATCCATAATAACGATCGTGAAATGGTGTTAGTTTCATATGATAAGCAATGGACTCTTATTACAATTTATTTAGCATTTATTATCTTCTGCTGCAGCATGGTGGCATCTTTCAAATTTTCACCAATCAAAAAAAAAGGTTGGAATCAAAAAAAAAAAAAAAAATTATTTGAATTTATTAATTAAGTTCTGCGGTTTTAGGTTAATTATCCGATCAATCGCTTTAACTGCATACGGATGAACGTTATCACTTATGTTTTAGCAAAACTTTTTTTTCTTTTTTTTTTTGCGTAATCCGTGTGAACAACTTAAAACTAATTTGTAACTAATCAGAAGCAAGCTGACAAGTTAGCAAATCGCGTGTACATCAAAAATTACATCAAAGTCAACTTGAAAAAGGATATTTTTACTATTGTAACAAAAATATTATTTGGAAAGTTGTTTTTTTCGCAAACATTCCGAAATTGGGGTATTAAGTTGAATAGTTACAAATCTCGCACGCAAATCCCCAATTTTTTTTTTTATATTTTATCAAATTATAATGGCGAGAATTCAATTAATTTATTAGATGAGAGTACCGCCTTTTTTTTGAGGTCCGTACTAGGAAATTTTTATTATCATTTGAGTTTTTTTTTTTTTTTTTTGTGTGTGTGTAGAAAGAAGAAATTGTCTCATGTGTCTTTTTCCGGAAAAAAATACATGTCGGTTTATCCACTTCCGAAAATAAGAAAAACAAAAGTAACATTTGACAATTTTGACTTTAGCACGCACACGGTTTGGGGGTTTTTATTTTAGCAATGCTTCCTGGTATATATTTAGAAATCTAATTTCCAGTCTCATACTTTTTCGGTTAAATATTAAATAGGGGAATTTTTTTTCCTTTCTGGTTTTTAATAAGCTTGTCTAGTCTCTTTTTTGAGGGGGGGGGGGGGGTGAAGGGGAATATCAGTAGCACGGAAAGAATTGAAAAAAATTACAATTCGAAACGTTCATTTTTAATTGCTTAATTTTGTGGTTGATTACTCGAAAAAAATTTTAAAAATTATTCCAGCTAACTTGTCAACTTGTTTCTTGTAGTGGAGGAGGGCGTTGAGGGTGCAATGCGCCGGGGCCCCCGACCTGAAGTGGCCCCAAAATTTCTGTTTAATTATTATAAAATTTAAAAAAAAATCGTAAATAATGTTAAAACTTTGCACTCAACATTCTCAAAAAAAAAAAGAAAACTTTTGAAAAATATTTGTTTAATGTCAAAATTTTTGGATCAGTGCCCCCGGATTCTCCGCTACGCCACTGGTTCTTAAGTATTGGTAAGACCCAAGAGTAGCTAAACCACGCTTTAGCTACGTATAATAATTTTATTAAGTTGGAAGCTAAACTAAAGAATTCGAAGAGGCTAATTATGTAGTTCAGATACGAGTGCTTTAAAAGAAAAATAGTTTCCCGAGATTTGGGAAATAAAAATTCGCCGAAATCCCGGGTGATTCCCGGGAGTTAAAAAACTATAAAAATTCCGGAAAATTGGAATCGGGATTGAAAATTTTCTCGGGAAAAACGAAAGTTTTTTCAAACATTTTAAAAAATGGAGTCCGGGGAGGAATGCCGTAGTGGGGGGGGGGGGGGGGGGCGAAGCCCTTGAATGAGAAGTAGGTTTAAATAAGCCATATAATCTTCTTCGGATTGTTCAGTTGAACTTCCTATAATAAAACTAAAAAATTATAGGTAGCCTGAACTTTCTAATGCCTTTTGGGGTCGTCCATGTATTACGTAACGCCTGGAAGGGGGGGGGGGGGGGGGGTAGTGGTCGAAGGAGGTGTTACGCATTGTTACAAACAAGTAAGGGGGAGCTGGACTATGCGTTACGTAATTTTAATATTAAAATTATTTCAATTTTATTTCACTCTTTCAAAAAAATTTTTCCCAGTTATTCTTCAAATTAAAAAAATTAAAAATTTTTTTAACTTGTAAAATCTGATTATTTATCAAGAAACTGAATTTTTTTTTTTTTACTTCTAAAAACGAAATTGAAATATTTTTAAAAGAGGGGGGGCTAGAACCCGTGTTACGTAATAACGAAGAAGGGTTTACAGGTTGCGTTACGGGTGTGTTACAAGGGGGGGAGGGGGGGGGGTCAAAAAGTGGCCTATTTTGCGTTACGTAATACATGGACGACCCCTTTACCCACACCTTAGATGAATTCGACCAATGAATTTATGAAGTCCAAAATGACTTAATTTTTGTTAGTGATATTGGCCCAGTGATAATGTTATTTAATTTTTTTTAAGAATTCGAATGACAAAATCTGTTCTTTTACATTTTTTAAGTCATCTTCCTCCTTTTGCTTTCTGAGTCTGCTACGTTGAAATTGCATATCTGTCTGCTTTTCTTGAAAAAAAAAAAAAAAAAAATGATTGGTCCTCCTTAATTTTTTTTAATCTTGTGTTTCCCCCTCTGCTGATTCACGTTTCGTCCTCATTTTTTCTCATTTTTCCTTATTTTTAATTCAACGACCATTAGAATTCGGTTGAAAATGATAAAATTTTTCCCAAGACGAATTCAGCAATAAGCAATAAGCAAAAAGGTTAACTCGGCCTTTGTAAGGAGATTTAAACCCCAAAAAAATCTGCAGGTCTGCAGGGGGGGCCTGCAGATTTTTTTGGATTAATATAATTTCATTAAAATATTTTTTATTCAAATTAAAACCATTAGACCGAATTTTTTTATCGAACGAATTCGCGCGGAACTGGAAACGTATAATTTAAACGGGATGCTAATTTAAAAAATGTTACGATAAAAAGAAAAAAAACGCGCGAAATAATTATTCATATATAGGGTAATGATACAATTTAATCAGTTTAATTCCCGCCCATTAATGATATATTTTTTTCAGTCCTCATAACTCAAAAATAAATGTAGACCACAGACCAAGTAGAGGGGGAAAAACAAAATGAAAAAAAAAAAAATCAACAGGGCCCACCAAATTATTTTCGAATTAAAATAACGGGAGAATTCATTGAAGCGTTTTGGTGAAAATATTTAAAGATACGATCGGATTGAATATCCCTAATGGGTCATGCACGAGTGCGTTAGCAACAATTAGAATGCGTTTTGGTGGCTCGCAATCGTTTATTAGTTATTTAAAAGTCTTTTTACTTTTTCTAAAAAAAAAGTGGGGGAGGAAATCGTACTCGAGCTTTGAAAGGAAAAAAAAAAAAATGTCAGCCAAAATTGTCAGTCCCAAAGGTGAGAAATGAATTTTCGAATAAATAGAATATTCCAAAACCCCTGTGCCGGGCAGTACCGGGCTTCGCGAACGCGTGCATTTTTCCCTATTTATGGTCTACATTTTCAGACATTAGCAGGAGCGAATTCAGCTTTTGATCAGAAATATCAAAAAAAAATTTGGCAGATTTTACAAAAAATATTTTTGGTTTTTAGGCGAGTAAAAAATTAATTTTATTTGTTTATTTTATTTTTTGTGTTAGTTCGTGCAAGCACCCGATTGTAGCTTTCCCCAAGACATTAAGACAATGATCTATAAAAAAAAAATGAAGGAAAATAAAGGAAGATTCTCCCTTTCCTTGTGCGTGCGTGAATGTAAATGGTACAGAGTTGTTTTAATCCAATTTAAAATTTATCAGCCACCCTATTTAGGTATTATGTCAATTTTTACCTCTTTTCTTGGAAAAGAAAAAGGGGAAATAAATAAATAAATCAAAAGTTGTAATTTGTTAATTGATTTTCATTGACTTTTTTTTTTTTTTTCAGATTCGGTTTTTGTGTCAGATGACAAAGTCCTGCAAAGAAGCTACCGTTTGGAAGATTTTTTTTGGACCGGATCGGGTGACGGCCCGATTATAGAGGATTCATTTAATAATGATACGGAAACGCAAGAAAACGTGATACACGAGGGCCCTTACGAGACTTGGAGAACCACCACTGTGTTTCATACAACGACCATTTTGTTTGCGACGGTTTACCCAAAGAGTCCTGGATGTCCAGCGCATGGTTGCAAACCACATGTAAGTGAAATGGATTAGTTTGCACGGATCAGAATCTGATGCCGGTGCCGATGCCGATGCTGGCCGGGGTAGGATAAAATCTGGGATCGATGCCGATGCTAATGCCAGTTGCAGTCTGGGATCGATGCCAATCCCGACATTGGATGCCGATGCCGGCATTCAACATAAATGGGATGCCGTTGCCAGCATCGGCATCGCCATCGGCATCACATATTTTCGAGGCCGATGCCAATGCTCGCATCGACATGGACCAAAATTTACAAGCAAATCGACAAGAAAAATTTTCAGAAAAAAAATCGGCGCCAGCGCCACAATTGTAAAAAAATTGGCGACGGCGCCGGCGTCGGGGAAATTTTTAATTTATTTTATTTTGCAAAAAAAAATCAAGAAGGCCTTACGTCAGTTTAAAAAAAAAATCACGTTTTGCCCTTGAGCCCTTCAAACAAGTTTTTTTTTTTTTAAAGAGGAAAAGCTGAAAGGAAAGACTTTAAAATTTAGTTGAGATAAACATTTTAAAAAATCAAAAATTATGAATCAATGAATACCGAGTATTGAACTAATTTCCTATCCTAAAAAAAATTTTTACTGTGTAATTAATCTAAAAGTAAAAAAATATAAAATTTCAATTTTAAAAATTTCAATAAAATTTTAAAAATTATTTAAAAAAAATTAATAAAATTCTAAAAATCTAAAAATTATTTTTAAAAAAAATTTTGAGTCGCCGGCGCTGGCGTCGATTCGCGGCCAGCGCCAGCAGAGTTTTTTTACCGACCGCGACCGGCGTCGGCTCAGGCTTTGAAACCCTGGTTACGTAAGTCGTATGAGCAATTTCGAACAAAGGATGAATCATTCTTTTTGTTTTTAAATTTTAGGTATCTCCTGTATGGACAGAAACTATTGAAATCTCTTCCCCGATATATCCCTCAACTTCAGTACCTGATATAATGCCAAGTCGGCCGATACAACCGACAACTCACCCAGCAAAAGAAAAGCCGCCAACGAGCACATCTTTATCGATAACATCAGGAGCTTCGACCTCCACTTCCACTTCCACCACCACAACCAAATACCAGCACCAACCCACGACTACCACCTCCACCAGCGTAAATACTTCATTAACATCTGTAACGTATTTGACAACTTCGACGCCGAAAGCGACGACCACCACTTCAGGCGTCACCTTCAGATCTTCGAAAGATATTAAAACGTCTTCGAAAAAATCAACTCCATCAACAACAACAACAACGACGACAACCACTACAACCGCAGCTCCAGTCACTAAAGAATCAACAACCAAAAAAACTGCAACATCAGCACCGGGGGCAACCCCAACTACAACCACAACCACGACCACGACGACAACAGCCGCTGCTACAACCGCCACAAAAAAGCAGACGTCCGCGACCTCCGCCCCTAAAAAGGACAAACCCAAAGACTTCCCTGCACCGAAACCCGATGAGGATGTCACAGAGTCCCCGGGATCTCCGTCTAAGCCTCCTCCGGATCAAAGTTACTGGATATTAACCGTTTTAAGAAGTGATCAGTACATTCCGGAAATAGAAATAAATTTGATAGAGGATAGACTTTCTTCTTTGTATCGGAAAGCGTTTATCAGGTTGGTTTATTAGAAAAGCAAATGAAAGGTCAAGAAATCTCAGTTTAAAAAAAATATTAGTGTTTATAAAATAATTTTGAAATACTCTTCAATATTTTAAAAATATTTTGCGAATGATTTTTTGAAACAAAAAGCAATAAAAATGTTTTTAAAATCTTTGTCAGAATTTTTAAAATATTTTTTATCGTTTCTTGTTTCAAAAATATTTGCATAATATTTAAAAAATATTTTATAAATATTTAAAAAATATTTTTTAAATATTTAAAAAATATTTTTTAAATATTTATAAAGGGCAGTCTCCACTTGATAACGTTCACCGCATTCGCGTTATCCGCCTTCTCGATGAACGTAATCGCACCGGAAGTTTTGTGGATCTTTTACCACGATTTTTTTGATCATCTTCTGCTTTTTTCTATTTACAAACATTAAAAATGGCGGTTTTGAAAGATGTTTTTACGGATTTAAAAAGAAAAATTTTAATTCGGGCATGGGGAAGACAATAAATCTGTTCCAAAACAAATTCTGGGTAAGCCAATTTTGTATACTTAATGAAATATACGGTACTCTTTTTATGCCACAAACGTTTACGGGAGCAAAACCTGCAAAGTACTTCCGGTGCGATTACGTTAACCGTGATGACGGACAACGCGAATGCCGTGAACGTCATCAAGTGGAGACTGCCCTTAAAATAATAAATATTTTATAAATATTTTATAAATGTTAATATTTTTTTTTATTTGAATACGGTTGTCTTATTTTATCAAAGGTCGTCGATGGGTTTGATTTTTTTTTGTATTTATTTTAAAGCTGGTTTTTTTTTTCTAACCGGCGTTGATTTCGTGGAAATTGTATTTAATAGCTTTCACCACGTCATAGTGTAATTCAGTTTGTAATTTAAAAAAAAAACACGAAAAGTTTTGTTGTTTTTTTATAACATTAGCAAGCTCTTCATGCGGATTTTTTTTTGAGTGTTCGGCGCCGCAACTTAAATTAATTTTGAAAAGTGAAAAAACGAAGCAGAACAGCTTTTTTGCGAAGAAAAAAAAATCAAAAGAAACTATTAGATTGGCACAAAAACCCATTTATATGAAAATGGAGTTCTTTTAAATAGCTTTTTACACCTTCAAAATGAGATAAAAACTTCTCAAGATTTTTTTATAATATCATAGCTAAATTAAAAATGGTCTCTGAATTTTTACGTAAAATGTCAGACACAAATTATGTAAAACTGGTTTAGCTTTTGGAGCGGCCCGAAAAATTCTTAAAGCTGCCTACTAGGGGATAAGGAGGTTGCAAAGAGATTTATTGCAGCTTGAAAAAAATAAATAAATAAATAAATAAGATCTTTATGTAAAAACGTATAAGGGGTCATGTACATATTACGTAAGCATGTTAAGGGGGGGGAGGGGGTCTCGTAAATGCTTACGACATCTTACTAAGGGGAGGGGGGGATCTCACACGTTCTTACGTAAGCTTTTTTCTACTCTGACCAGGAATTTTCGAAAATAAAATAAATAATTAATTAATTAATTTCATGTTTTTTTAAAATATTGTAAATGTTGCGGCGAGCTAATATTACATTATTTCTTACCGTCTAAATAAAGGTAACATTCTCTTAATTTCTCAATATAGGTGTTATATTGGTTTATTTCAGTTCCATGAATTATGGGGAAAACTACCGAAGTCAAGTGTCGTTGGTTCCATTAAAAAAAAAAAAAAAAAAAAGCTTACGTAATATAGAGGGGGGGGGGATGCCAAAATCTTACTCATGCTTACAACGGGGGGGGAGGGGGTTGAAAATTGCAAAAAAAATGCTTACGTAATATGTACATGACCCCTAAAACCGAACCGAGCCTTAAATTAATTCTAAACTGCTCTAAGTGACAAGTGCTTAGTGTTTCTAATGTCTAAAACCGCGAAAAAAATCAAGGGAACGATTTCAGCTTTTGGAAATGCCCCAGGTTTTCGGAAAATCGGAAAAACCGTGCATTTTTAATAAATTTTTATTAATTTTTGTCTGTCCGATGATTTTAACGTACTTCTAAATGAGATAAAATATTTATTGACTTATGATTTTCTGATATCTAAAATCGGGCAAAAGACAAGAAAAATAAATCCAAGTTTAGGAAAAGCCCAGTTTTCCCGGTGCATCGGAAAATTCATGTTTTTAAATTAATTTTTGACTATCCCGGAAAATTACCTTTTGGATGGGGTGAAAAGTTAAAGGACCATTTTCCTGCAATTTCTAACATCAACACAGGTTCTAACAAGAAAAAAATTGGAAAGTTGCAGCACGAGAAAGTGATGAAAAAAGTGTATAAAGATTTTACAAATAAGTGCAAAAATTAATTTGAAAATTTTATTTTTGAATCATTTGTTCAAAAATTTGGACATGAATAATTTTTGCAAAGTTTATGCATGTTTTTTTAACCACCAAAATTTTAATTTGCATAATTTTTTTAAGCACGAATATTTGGATGTGCATAATTTTTGCATTTATATTTGATGACTTATAATTATTTGGTCAGTATTTAGAAACTGTTTTGGGTCAGTATTTTTAATAAACGGTCGGCATTATAAATAAATGGTTAGTGGGTAAAATAAATGGTCAGTATTTCAGTTGTCAGTAACGATTTAATCAGTAAAAAAAAATGGTTGGTCAGTCTTAAAATTAAAGGACCAGAATTAAAATTAAAAGGTCATTATTTTAACTAGATGATCAGTAAATTAATTACAAATTTCATGAATTATTTGGTCAGTAAAGCAAAAATTTATCCTGGCTATGGAAATACGAAATTTTTTCTGCGACACACTTTCTGCAATACAAGAATTTAAGTCTTTAAGGATTTAAGACTTTAGCTTTTACGTGGGGGCATTGGTGGCTCCCGAGAAAATCAACTTGTTTTAAATTTAACTGCCTTTCGAAAAAATTAAAAAAACTGTAAATTTTAATTGTTAATTGTCCGCCATCTTTAATTTCAATTTTTTCAAAATTTGGACTTTAGATTCGGAATTAGCAGTTCAAAAAATTCCCCGAAATAGCCTATTTAGTTTTTATTATTTTTAAACTTACAAACGTCTCTACACAGAAAAATCTGTAATATTTTAAATAAGATTTTACCAACCATTCGCCATCTGAATTTTGGTTTTTTTTTTTAAATTCTGGCTTCACATTCGGTTTCAGTAGGTCAAAATACCACTAGCTCACATTTAAAAAAAAATAAATACCAACCATTTAATAATTTTACTGATCAAACACTATTTCTTTTTTACCTACCGAGGTCCATTATTTTTGCAGACAAAACAGCATTACTTCACCGGTCATTTATTTAAAATACTAACTATTTATTTGAAATACTGACCATAAATTCGTTTAAATACTGATAAATTTATATAAAAAATACAGACCGTTTAATTTAAAAATACTGACCACTTAAATGCAAGCCATAATTGATGCATATAATTTTTTTAAATTTCAAAGCAGAAAAATTTGCAAATATTATGCTTATTCAACTTTTGTTCCATTGTATGCATAAATAATATACAAACATTATAAATAATATAATATAATGTACATTATATTATATTACGAGACCTGAGAACCATAAGCGTTCATCTGTTTTGGTATTTCCTATTGTTAACTTATGTGACAGACCAAATCGTTGAACGCTTATGGTTCTCACGTCACGATTAGTGTCTCTACACTAAAATTTACAGATTACATTTTTCTGTGTAGAGACGTTTATAAGTTTAAAAATAATCAAAACTAAGTATATTGGGGGGTTTTTTGAACTGCTAATTCTGAATCTAAAGGTTCTAGTTCGTTTACATAACCGGCCGGTGAGCCGGGCGGTGAGAATTTTTTAACAATAAAAAAAATTTAATTTTTTTTTTTTTCGATTCGGTATTTTACACATTAAAATGAGATCGGATCGCACCGAAACCGTGACAAAACGTTTTGTTATGTTTAAAAGGTAAAGATTCGTTATTGAAAGTGTATGAAAAAGGCTTTCTGTGCGTAAATTTGATAATTTTTTTAAATGTTTTCGAAATAAAAAAATACGACGCCATTCTTCTTTTTGTTTTTGAAATAGTTCGCGCTTTCACCGCTAGAGCGCTGCACTAGTCTCTCGGAAATAAACATTTTTTTTTCTTTTTTTTTTTTTTGCGAAAACAATTAAATATTTTCAAATATAAGAGCTATTAACTGTTGTTCATGCATTTAATATCATGGAAATTTATCTCTGAACATAACGAAACGTTTTGGGTACGGTTTCGGTGCAGTTAGACCCCG
This sequence comes from Liposcelis bostrychophila, assembly GCA_037577465.1. Lineage (NCBI taxonomy): Eukaryota > Metazoa > Arthropoda > Insecta > Psocodea > Liposcelididae > Liposcelis > Liposcelis bostrychophila. The sequence continues at coordinate 26,109,521 of CM075211.1, read as the reverse complement.
TTTTCATGTATAAAATATTGGATTCAAAAAAAAAAATTTTTAATATTTTTTTATCGTTAAAATGTGTACACCGCCCGGCTAGCCGGCCGGTTATGTAAACGAACTAGAACCTTAATGTCCAAATTTTGAAAAAATTCAAATTAAAGATGGCGGACTATTAACTTTTAAAATTTACAGTTTTATTAATTTTTCCGGGAGGCAGTTAATTTAAAACAAGTTAATTTTTTGGGGAGCCACCAAATCCTTAAATAATATAATTATAAATATATAATTATTATTATTATAAATAATATAATTATATTGGAAGATGGAAAAAAAAAATTGGTAAAAATATGTCTGCGGTTAGTAATAATGTACTTAATGCGGCCTTATTTTTGATTTTGGGGCCATTGATGTGTACGTAAGCACAGTTTGGGTAATTTTCAATCCCTACTCCCTTCTTCCCCTCTCTTCAAAGTTTTAATAAGCAAAATAAGCTTTCTCTGGTTGAGATTTTTATATTTGAGAAAGATTTTCGAGACCCTCTCCCTAAGCTGCTTACGTAGTAACATTTAAATGATCCTATAAAAAAAAGCAAAAGGGAGTAGGGGTTAAAACATCCATTCTTTTTCTTATAAAAGGGGAAAAAATGGGTTACGAAAAAACGTAATCGCTCTATTTCGATTTCGCAACCTCACGTTCCTACAGGCAGTTGACAGTCGAACACTCAAAGCTAATAAATCTTCCGATATAATAGACTTTAATAGTAATAATAATAAAAAAAATGATGAAAAGATGGGAAAATTTTCATTCGACAGCATGACTGGCACCGCCAGTTGCGGACTTTGAAAATTTTTTTTTTTATTCATTTCCCTCGTCAACCACTCTTGTGCTTGTGTGAAGTTTATTAAGGGGTCCTTTCGACCCTAGTAAAGTTTTATTAATTTTTTTTTCTCTCTGACTGTTATATTATTATTTTTTTGTTTATGTTGCATGGTAAAATGTAAACGTGTGAGTTATATTTTTCCTTTTTCTTATTATTGTCCTAGGCAACAAGAAAAACACTTGGGTATTAATAATTCAACGCTGACATCCCGTCAAAGGCGAGAACGTAGGATACCGGAGCCAGTCAGAGTTCACATTCACAACGTGACGCGTTCCGTTAGCAATGACCCGAACGGAGTGGGATTGCTTTATTCAGTCACCGTCGCGGGGAAACCTGTTCCAGCTCTTACCGCTGCCAATGATATGAGATTGCTGAGCGTCGAGGAGGTTAGCGCTGAATTAAGATATCCTGTCCTTACAAAGGCTGAGCGTAAGTGTTTTATTATTTTAAAAAAGTGAGAAAAAGTAGAGCGTTTGGGACCATTCAAATGTTACGTCATCATTAGTTAAGACACTTTTAACCCCCCCCCCCCTTCCTTTGTTACTAAAAAATAGATTTCGTTATGGTTGACCCCTAGCCAGAACCTGGCCTGTAGCCGGGGGATAAAGGGTGGCTCAGCCCCGCTTTGGAAAAGCTTGCCCCCTGTAAATTTGACTTGGCCCACTATGAGGTCGTCTATGTATTGAGTAACGCCTGGAGGTGGGGTGGGGGTCGAAGGAGGTGTTACGCATTGTTACGGGCGGGTGGGGGGTAGCTGGGTCATGTGTTACCTAATTTTGATATTAAAATTATTTCAATTTTATTTCACTCTTTTAAAAAAAATTTTTTTAACTCGTAAAATCTGAAAATTTATCTAGAAATTGAAAATTTTCTTGACTTCTAAAAAGAAAGTAAAATATTTTTCATTCATTCATTCAAATTACCACTCATTCATTCATTCATTCATCTTTTCAAATTACCACTCATTCATCAATTATTTTTGTATTTTTTTTTAAAAATTACCACTCATTCATTCATTCAAATCACCAATCATCCATTCACCCATTCAAATTACCACTCATTCATTCAAATTACCACTCAATCATTCAAATGACCACTTATTCATTCATTCAAATTACTACTCATCCATTCATTCAAATGACCACTCATTCATTCAAATTACCACTCAATCATTCAAATGACCACTTATTCATTCATTCAAATTACTACTCATCCATTCATTCAAATGACCACTCATTCATTCATTCATTCATTCATTCATTCATTCATTCATTCATTCATTCATTCATTCATTCATTCATTCATTCAATCAAATTAGTTTTCATTCGTCAATTATTTTTGTATTTTTTTTTTTAATTACCACTCATTCATCAATAATATTGTAATTTTTTTTTCCAGCTTACTTGAAAGGTGTTGTTCCTTTAGGAGCTAGAATCAAAGGCCGTACTAGGGATACTTGGCTTCTCATTGGTTCCGTCGTAGCTGCAGTGTCGCTTTTAATTATATTAGCAGCTTTATTTACCCTTGGTTTGTCTAAGAAGAGGACCAGAAGAAGGAGCGCCTCTAGAGGGATCACAAATAGAAGACAAGTTTTTGAAGGAGAAGAAGGGACTAGTAATTTAGCGTACCAAGAGGACGCTGACGTCAAGGTCTGAACAGTTATTTTTCATTTTTCAAACTTAAATGCAAATTTTTTATAATTAATATTCCCCCCCCCCCTTTTTTTGAACGATTGCGTAATTCATGAGCAGCACTTGAATGTAAATTACAACTTACGTATTTTTTTATTTTTTTTTTTAGCCAAAAAGTTCTTCCAGAAGGCATCATTCCAGATACGACGACACTAAAGCCGTAGACGCTTCTGCGGGGACTACCGTTACTTTCGCAGAAGATCAAAGGAGATCAAGCACTACATCTAGCAGTTGCAGCGGATCTTCGGAAGCTAGTTTAGTTAGATTACGACATCAGCAGAGAAAAAAAGATCAAAGGAGAGATATGGGGGATGAGAAACCAAGACCCAGACCAAGGACGAGGATCAGAAGGGTCGAGAATGCGGACGGAACAAAAGTACTTACCATTTGCTTTTATTGAAAATATTATGAAATAAATTTAAGCTGATAAATTCAAGATGGGAATCATCTGACGTCGACTTGACAAAAATTAAATCGATATTTTAGTAAAAAAAAATTTGTTTTTCATATCATTTTAAGTTTGAATAGAAGTCGGAAATGAATCAGAATTGAAGGTGTAGCATCAATTAATTACACCATTTAGGATATCATCATTTAATTTTTTTCTATGTTACGTATAATGTTTTAAAAAATATTTCTTTCTTTTAGGATACTCATACGTATCGTCCAAACGCCCAAAGTGCGAGTAGCGCCGTCAGCAGGGAAACGTACGGAGGAATGACAACAGAAGGATTTGATGAAGTAGAGGCTTCTCCTCATAAATCAAGGACTCCTACGTCATATCTATCTATGCCTTCGGTGAAAGCGTTCCCTAGGTACGAAAAATGGACCAGTAATTTAAAAATTTGAAAATTGAAGACTTTTTAGTCAGTAAGGGATATTGGAAAAATTTTATTTATTTATTTATTTTTTTAAAGGATTTTTAAGGATTTTTTTTTTTAAATGAATTTTTTTAAAAGGATTTTTATAATGGATTTTTTTAAAATGGTTTAAGCGCAGTTGTTTTATAATTTATTCTGTGACGAAGAAAAAAATTTTTTCGATTTGACATCCATATCGCTTAAAAACAAAACTAAGCGGTTTTGATTGATTCATAAGTCAAAGGATTTAAATAAAAAATCTGCTCTACATGAAATTTAAAAATAACCAGAAGTTTACTAAAAACTATTGCTAATTATGGAGATATTCCTGAACTATAATTTTACTTTCTACTATAAGAGTCTTTTTCAAAAATACATTTATTTTTGAAAAGATTCGATTTGTAAATAAACTAAAAATCAATTTTTTTTTAAAAAGCCATTTCTCTGACCAAAACATAAATTGGATGCAAACGCTGGACGAATTCCCGTTTAAGCTTTGAGTTGTAGGCTTCTAATATTACCGACGAATAAAAAAAATGTTTCAAAAATTTTCGCCGGAATATTTCCTTGTATGAATAAGTTCTTTATTGTAAAAATATTGCTGGTAGTCCCTTTTAAAAACTTTTGAAAAATTCGTAAAAATTTGATGAAGACTAATTTGTCAACTGTACGAGATTTTCTTTGCTGTCGAAAAATATTTAATTTTCTAAAATTTTATGGGAATTCCTTTAAATAATTTTCAGGGGATTTATTTTGAATGTTTGGGAATAGTTCAGACTTAAAATTCTAGGCCCTGAGTCTGTCAGAATTGCCAAATCAACTCTTGATTTTCTAGTTTTTTCCTTTTTTCTTTTATTTTTTTTGAAAGATTTCATTTATTATTTTTTTTTAAAATTAAGATTACTCGGTAATTTTGTTATTTATTAATAAGTATGGGGATTATTTTCCAGATAAAGTTGGAGGAATTTTACCAACTCTCTACTTGCCTTTTTTTTTTTTTTTTTTTTTTTATTGTCGTAACCTGGCATTTCGTTAATCACGATTCTAAAATTTCCAAAAGTCTTATTTTGTTATTTATAAGATATCATTTTTTTTTATAATTACGGGTTGAAAGCTCTTTTCCAATTTTATTGTCTTGTTTGCGTTTCGTTTTACTTACAGAGGAGCAAGAATTCCTGAGCCCCTCAGCCGAGTGTTAGAACCCATCAGCATTCGACATTTGGACGCTGATCCGGACAGCAAAGGTGTCTATCCTCACAAAACTCGCTTGAATCATGATTACGACAGCGAATACATCCACGAAACACGGAACAAATACGTAAAAACGAAAGGTGTCGCCAGGCATGGAAGCTTGGAAGGGGAGGATCCCGGCATCATAGGTCCGATCGTTTACGATCGGCACTGCCAAAAAATTAACGAAATACGACAAGGTAAAGTATAACCCATCGTTCGAAAAGGAAAAAAAAAAAAAAAAAAGAAAAGAAAAGCAAAGAACTGACAGGGGAAATAAATTTTTATTAATTTTCTGTGGCTTTCTATGGTAACCGAACCCCTCCTTGACGTGACACAATCATTTTTTTTTCCTGACTGCAGCTCGTTCAGGGAGGGCAAAGTGATATCTACTCAACAACGGGGAAGGTGAGCTTCAAGTTTGAAAGCTTGAATCATTTTCCATTTAACGAAGAAATTTTTTATTTACTCAAGGGGTTGGGTCGTGTCATATTTTCCATTTTCAGAAGCTTTCATTTCAGATTTTTTTTTAAAGGGGAAACTCCATCGAAATCATTGCTAACCATCCGGGGCATTTAAGCATTACGTAAGCATGATTTTTAAAAATTTTCGACTTACTCTTTTTTTATTAGGCAAAATAATTTTGGAATTTTTTATATGGAGGTTTAATGTTGGAGTAAGATTTTGGAGACCCCCTCTGCCCCTATGCTGCTTACGTTTTACTTGAAAGACCCCGTTGGACAAATTAATTGGAATCATTAGCGTCATCTGGATGAAAAAGTGTTAATGACAATTAATACTGCTGAAAATGTATCCACCAGAAGCGGGAAGCCCTTAGCGTTTTTAGTTTGATTGGGCGTTTTTTTTTTTTTTTTTTTTTTTTTTTTTTTTTTTGTCTGATTGTTGACATACTTAGCGAAGTAAGAAGTCCAGCAGCAAAACTATTCCAGCGCTCCAAGCCGATTAGTTTTAAGGCTGGATTTTTTATTAAAAACCGCTGAGGACATGCAGCGCCCCTGGCGGAATAATTGCTACTCTTAATACTCCCATTTCATCGCGACCTCGAAAACTCCTAAATTTTTAAAACATTTAATTTTTTTCGTTTTCAGAGTCCTTGGATCCAGACGAGCCAGATGGTGGAATTAACATCGGGAAAATGAGAAAAAGATTTAACGAGCTTTTAGACGACGCCTTTAGCATGTTCGGAAGCCGAAGCGCAAGCCCCGAAGATGTAAAAGAAGAGAAAAACGGAAACCTTCCTCCAAGGCCGTCAGATAACAGAGTGCATTCCGCTATAGTAAGGTATTTTTTTAACGAATAGATGACTTTCATAGGGGAAATAAAATATATAATGAAAAAATTGTAAATTTCTCAGGCCCGTCGGCCATCTCCAAGAAAAGAATTTAAATACACGACCGAAAACAACGGACTCAAGGCGGCCTCAAACGGCTATGACCAAAGCGCCAAAAGGAGCTTGGGATTCGCCGAATTCTCGGACTCCCGCTAGACCGCTCAGCGCCGGCCCCTTTCATAAGCCTTCTCCTGTTGTAGATAAAAATTTGATATTGGTAGATAGTGACTTGTCCCCTAGTGACCCAGCGGTGCCGCTTATAGAAGCGATAAAAGAGGAACTCAAAAAATTTGAATATCCACTGCCCGGTAGCACTTAAATATTTTCCCCTTCGACAGATAACTTTTCTTTTTGTTCGGTTTCGTAATTATTTTGTATGTAATTTATTATTTAAATATTTCTCTTTTTTTGTGGAGTTTGTTTTGGCAAAGTGTAATTGTAATTAATATATTGAGTGTTGTTTCGAAATAGAAATGGATGACCTTGATAGCATTGTCACTTTCCAGTCCTTGACTGAAAATGTTCGGAAAAATCATTTTCCACCACTAACGATCAAAAATGATGAATGAACTGAATTTTCTGCGACCGCAAGATCGTGATCATTTCTGATTTTTTTTTATTTTTTTTTTTTCGGGAGGGATATACAATGATATACAACTGATTACAGAGAAACTTTGGTTTATTTTTCGAAAAAGAACACAAGAGCACAGCCTATTTTTTCAGTCACTACTTACCTTAAAAAATATAAAAAATAATCATCTAAACTTATTTCTCTTTTTTTTTTTTTTTTTTTTTACAAAAAATTACATTAAAATGAAAAAAAAAAAAATCCGCATTTTACCAATATTATGCTTTGTCTACCTAATTATAAGTAGAAGTTTTAAATATGGCTAAAAGTTACCTTCAATCAGAAAAAAAAACCGGGGTTTTATGACAATCAATAATTTCTTTAGATAAATGACATATAACACAAAAACTTCAGATAAATACATTGAAACGTGATTTTAGTTTTTACCTATAGCTGATTCACTACTATCCAAATCTCCAGCTATTTTCAGGTGTGCTAGACACATTGCTCCCAATGTGCGAGGACACATTGCTCCCAGCTCCTTGGAACTCTGAAATCAATAACGATATAAAATTATAAAAAGGTGAATAGTTATAAAAAGGTTTAGAACCCAGATCATTTTTTTACCCATTCTCTTGACAAGAGCTTTCAAAATGTCTTTGTTTTCCTTGTAAATCTGCTTCCATTCATTCTCTGAAATTATAATCAAAATTCCTATATCTTTATGTCATTATAATAATAATTATACTAAAAAAAAATAGATTAACATTACCTGAAACTGCCAGCAGTATAACAGCAATAAGTAAGGCCAAAATTATCATAACGGCTAAAATTGCTAGAAAAAAGAGCAATAAATGAATTAGTTATTTTTGTGAAACAAGAGGAAATGAAATTTAAAGTACCTAAAAATACCCAGTCCATCTTTCGGATGCATCGGAAGTACTTATCAAAATGTTGATAGTACTTCCTGACATATCCATCTGTTGCAATTCCCAACAAATAAGAAAATGTTAGTTATAACGTTAGTTAAATGAAATTCTAGAAGAGAAAACATGCAAGAGGTGCAAGTCTCACTTAAGGTTATTTAACAATAAAGCTTAATACTTACGGCAAAAATAATTTTTGAAGGATTGCTACCTTTTTCGCTCAGGCTCATTTGTTTTCATTTTGGGTTTGTGAAGAGTGGCAGCTTCAAGTTCTACATCCTTCATTCTTAAAGCTGCCTGATTTTCTATTGCAATTTTGTAGGTTGACTGGTTGTAAAACAACATTAATCTAATAAGGGCAGCCCAATCTTCTTTTTCCTCGCAACTGCTCTCAAGCATTGATTTAGCACAGTGGCTGAAAATTTCTAACACTTTCTCATGGTTGTTTTCATCATAATACTTATCTACAACAATATCAATTTAATTTATTATTACTGAATATTAAATTGTTAATAATTTTTATATCAGCTTACATGCCAAGTTTTTTAAATGTTTAATGTTTTTTTCATCAGAGTTGCTTTCCGGCAATGCCCCCTTTAATATTTCGGAATGATCTCTTGTGATGTCAACTGTGCTCATAACATTAACTGCTACAGCTATACCCATATCCTCGGGCTTCCTTCCCATCGATCTGTCTTCCATCATGACTTTTGTAACATCTCCTTCTACAGCGTCTGTAGAGATGGCTTTCCCTTTCAATTCCATATCCCTCATATTTAAAAAAAAAAGCAATTTGCTTTCAACACACTAAAAGACCGAGCGAGAAACTCACTAAATTCCTGTTGCCAAGTTTACGTTTTATTTTCTCACCGTGTTTTGCAGCCGCGCTCAATTCTATCCTTCCTCGTCAACCCGTTTCCCCTTCAAATCAAACTTTTACCGCCATGGCACGGTCCAGAAACATTTTTTTTTTGACAGAAAATTATTCGAGTTCATCTGTAAATTTGTTCAATTGTAATTTTTTTTAATATTTTTCTGAAAAATTTTTTCATATTTTTCTAATAATTTTTCTTTAAAGTTTTTCTAACTTTTTCTGGAAAGTTTTTTTTTTTTTTTCATTTATAATAAGCAAAAAAATGTCTCGTTGTTACTGAGAAAATGTTCTCGTTTTACTCCAATACTTTTTTTACCGTCATAACCTGGCATTTCGTTAATCATGATTGTAAAATTTCGAAAATTTCGTGAAGCCTCCTCTTACAAGCTTTTTTCAAATTTTATTGACTTATTTCCGTTTCGTTTTACTTACAGAGGAGCAAGAATTCCAGAGCCCCCTCAGCCGAGTGTTAAAACCCATCAGCATTCGACATTTGGACGCTGATCCGGACAGCAAGGATGTCTATCCTCACAAAACTCGCTTGAATTATGATTATGACAGCGAATACATCCACGAAACACGGAACAAATACGTAAAAACGGAAGGTGTCGCTAGGCATGGAAACTTGGAAGGGGAGGATCCGGGCATCATAGGTCCGATCGACGATCGGCACTGCCAAAAAATTAACGAAATACGACAAGGTAAAGTATTTAACCCATCGTTCGAAAAGAAAAAAAAAAAAAAAAAAAAAAAAAAGTAAAGGTGGAGAACTGACAGGGGAAATAAATTTTTATTAATTTTCTATGGCTTTTAATGGCAATTAATACTGCTGAAAATGTATTCCTCCGGAAGAGGAAAGCTCTTGGCGTTTACTTTTTTTTGATTGGGATATTTACATAAATTTTAATAAATTTACTCGATCGAATTGTGAAAAAAACTGAAAACCCAAGAAAAAGTGCGTTATAAAATTTTATAACTCAGTAATGTTTTAGCCGATTATAAAATTTTATAACTATTTATATTTATAATTAATATTTTTAACTGAGCAATATATTAATTTTATGTTTAAATTGCACTATATTTAGCATATGGGGACTTTATAGTCTTTTTTAAACATTTTTTATTTTCAAAAGCGGCCATATGGTTCTTCAGTTGCCAATTATTTGACTTATAATATTTTACCTTTCCGAATTTTTGGTTTATTTCTTGTATTTTTAATTTGACAAAGGCTTTTTTTCCAACAAATTCCTAGGCTTTTTTTTTTTTTTTTTTTTTTTCTTTAAGGTATCTGAAGTTTTTTTTTTTTTTTAAATGTCTTCCCTAAGATTGGATTCTTGAAAGCGAAATAAACGAAATTGTTGTTCATGTATTTATTTTTTCCATTAAGGCGGTGTCAAATGGATATTTTGCGGTTTGCTCACGCGATGAATGTCGCTCTGACTCATAGCTAGCAAAGCTGTCCGCAATGTACCTCGCTTGTGACGTCATTCAGTCCCACGGTCGTATAGACAGGTCCGGAAACTTTTATGCCTTATACATAAGAGATCATGTCCGCTTAACTACGCAAAAATTTGTTCTTCTTTTCTACCACCGTAAGCGCTGCGCTGCTTGTAAGAGAGACGCTTTTTGATTGGCCGTTAAGATTTGATGCCGACAATGGCGGCACACAGCAGTATAGACGTCTATTTGGTCATGGTCCCAACTTAAACGGTTAGACTTGTTGCGGCTCTCAAGATCGCAGCGCCTTCAGTTGCCCTTTTTAGAACTAAAATGTGCGCAGTTAAGCAGTTTCCGTCCTGTCTATACGACCGTGCTCAGTAGTATCGTGAATCTCGTTAATCGTGCAGTATTAAAAATGTTTAAAATGGTACGTTCTTTTTTTGTTTTTTTTTGTTTTAGCAGTTCAGTCATTTTATTTTAATTTTTAAATTAAAATTTTTATGCGTTTATATTTGATTGATTTTAATGCATTAATTACATTTTTTTTAAAATGAACAATTAAAAGTAGAGGGAAAAAATAAAAAAAAGGTTACATAATTTAATTTATAGATCCTTAAAAAACTGACGGAATCGGAAACGAGAACAAAGCAGCCTGAACACAAGACTGTTTCCAAACGCCCCTTATAATAAATCGCATAGTAATTCGCAATCGTGGAATCGTATCGTACGTTTTCGGCTCGCGGTAAACCGTCTTTATTATTTGACGATTTCGTTTTAGGCATGAAAGCTCGAATGGGAAGTTGGCTAAGTAAATTATTAATAATAAAATAACATTTTTCCATATTTGAAAAAATGTTTCTCTTTTCGGAAGGATGGTTACGATTTTTTTTTTTTTTTTTATTTAAATGTGAATCTAGTTTGTGTAAGATTAAGTGAAATTTAAAATCTTGAATTTTAAAAGTATTTTACATCAAAAACCATTTTCTTTGTTTAATTACAGAAAAAACCAGACAATTGACTTAGATTCGTAGGAATTTTTTTAAAAAATCTAAAACGAAGAGTTTTTTTGTAGTCGCTATTGATCATGCCTTTGTTAGTGGAAGTTCAGGAAGTGAGTTAGTTTAAAATCAGTAAATTATTTCCATATTCTAAATGAATTATTTTTTCTCATTTTGACCCCTTCTTCACCGAATTCTATTTAAAAATTTATTTTTAAAGGGGGGGGGGGGGGAAACTTATGATCTTTTCTCTTTCTGGCAATTCTAATTTTTCTGAGAAGACCGGCTGACTTTATTAAATCATAAGTTTGCCTGAGCTTTTTTCAATATATTTTTGCTGACTCAGTCATTGAAATTTTGAAAAAGAGAATTGTATACAAAGATGTATACCGCTGAGAGGGAACAGGTCAAGAAATTAATTAGTTTGTTTAATTATTTTATTTATTTATTTTTTTTTTTTTTTTTCAATTTTTTATGAAGTTTTTCAGCTCCCCCCCCTCCCCCTTCCCGAAAGAAAGTTATGAGAATAAGAATAAGAATATAAAGAATGAGAAGCCCCTGGTCGGTTGTTAGGGCGTAGGGCGAAGCTCCCAGATTAGCTATAGATAATCAAACTATATAATTATAGTTTTGACCAAATATTTGCTCTCTGGGGCGATTCAGGCATCATAGTTGTCCTGTATGTCCTATATTTTGACAAAACGTCCTATGTGTCCTACAAAAGTCCTATTTTGTGAGTCTGCCCTATATTTTTGTAGTTGTAATTAAAAAATGCCTAAAAAAATAATTTTTTTTTTTTTTTTTTGATAATTTTTATTTACTTGACAAACTTATTTCTTTACAATGGAAAAAAAAAAAATTTCCCGTATGAAACGATTTTGATCTTTAAAAAAAAAAAAAATTAGAGTTTTTGTTCTGTATTTTCCTATAAACCGATTCTATATTTTTTCCAAAAAATGTCCTATTTTTTGTTAAGGAGGGACTATGATACCTGGGCCATATGATTGAAATAAACGAAAATCAAATTTTAGGAAATGATATTGCATTAGAGATGAGTAGTATATTATATTTCTCTCCATATAGAACCGCCAACGCCACAAGTTAAAAAAAATTTCGATGGAAGTAATCGGTGCTATAACTGCACTGGTTGAAACTTTTGCTATAAATGACTATATCAGCATTTTTTATTTGTCTTTAGTAAAAAAAACTTTTTATTTCATTTTCAGGGTCAGCTCTTGATGTGTGTTGATGTGCCCAAGACCGATAGCGGAGTAAAGTCAGATGAATCACCGAGAACGAATGAATTATCCTTAAACGAAAGGTTGTATGCTTGCGAGGAGTATAGGACTGAAATTTTTGAATATCTGCGTAATTTAGAGGTATTAAAAAAAAAAAGGAGGCTTATTTATTGTTGTTTGATTTTTTTTGGCTTATATTTCACTGGCAATATTTTTAAAATTTTTGGCAGTAAAAAAATCAATTTAAGCATTTCAGGCAGTCTGCATACATAAATATGGGCAGTAGTATTACCTGGTAGTATGCAACAGTTAAATAAAAATAAATGGACAAATAAATAAAAAAAATAATCAAAAAAGAAAAAAAATCAATGTACTTAGATCGTGGTTTATCTGGAGATTTACACTATCCTCTACAACAAGCCCTCAATTCTTTTTTCAATTTTTAAAAAAATACTTAAGGGTCGCTCAAGATTTTTATGCGGTAAAATTTTTTTATGCACGAAACATTCTTTTTTTCTTTATTATTGTTAAAGATAAATATGTAAAAATTTGGCCTCAACCTCCTTTTTTAATAACGTTTAAAAACATAAAGGAGAGCTTTATGCTAAAAAGGATTGCTTCTGCCATTTTCATTTATTTTAAACCCGAAAAGGGGGTCGCCCATAAATAACGTTAGCAGTATTATGGTAATTTTTGACCCTCCTCCCCCCCCCCCCCCATGTTAGCAAAGGTTAGCTACCTAACTCCTGGCCCCCTTAAACTTACGTTAATTTTTTTTACCCCCCCTCCCCTTAAAAATATTAAAAAAAATTAATATTAAGCATTTAAAAAATCTGAAATTCTTCAAAACTTAAATTTTGCAAAGTTTTTTTTTTTTTTTTTTTTTTTTTTAGCAAGCTCAATTGCATAATTTAAAAAATTTAAATTATTTTAATTTTTGCTCTTTTATTATATGAGACAAATGCTAACGTAAGTGTGTAAAACACATCCCTCCCTCCCCCCCCCCCCCCCCCCCACCGTTCTAGCTTGGTTTATGGACGACTTCAAATGAAAAATTATATCCCCCTTGCCCTTGTAAATAAAAATTTTTAAAAATACTGAAATATTAAAATGAACGAGTGCATTCAGTTTTTTGCCTTAACAAAATTGTAGAAAATACTGCCAATGGAAATAAAATGCGGCCAAAATATGTGATATAAATACGGCCCATTTAAATATTAGTCATTTTTTTTTAAATTTTTAATTTTTAATTGCAGACGAAACATAGACGAAGAAAAAATTATATGTACGAGAAACCGGAAACACATCACGAAATGAGAGCCATCCTCGTCGAATGGTTAATGAAAATCGTCGAAGAATTCGGCATGAAGACCGAAACATTGTATTTGGCTGTGTCATATATAGACAGATTTCTTAGCTGTGTACCTGTGGTTAGGAGGAAATTTCAATTAGTAGGGACGGCTGCCCTATTCATCGCATCGTAAGTGTAACATAAAATAATGAATAATTATAATAATTAAACAGAACTTTTTATTTTTTTAATTTGTTTTACTTGTTTATTTATTATTTTTTTTCTCTTCCACAGGAAATTCGAAGAAAGCTATACGCCTGATGTAAAACAGTTCCTTTTTAACAGTGATTTTACGAAGGAAGATATACTTAGCATGGAGCGTTTCATACTCAAAGTTTTGTCTTTCGATTTAAGCAAGCCAACGATTTTTAACTTCCTCACGGATTTCGTCACGAACTGTCCCACGACAGATAGAGTTAAATATTTAGCAATGGTAAGAGTTATAAATGGGCCTTTTCAAAAGAAATGCGATTTGATGCTCGTCATTTTTCGGCATGAGGGGAAAAGAAAAGGGAGGTTAGAAAATTCGAATTAGATTCGAGTCTGTGTTTATCATATAGATCTTTGTCTTAACAATTGCCAAGCTACTATTGTCCTTCATTTTTAAAGCTTTTAGCATAAGAGGTCGTCCATAAATTACTAAGCATGTTTGGAGGAGAGATATCCGAAATTTTGGTGGACCTGTATGGGAGCCGTATAAGTATTACGTAAGCAAAAAAAATATGTTTTTAAATCCCCTCCCCGTTGTAAGATTCAGTAATAATATCCTAGACCTTCCCTAATCTATTACGTAAGATTTTCGTCCCCCCCCCCCCCTTATTAAAATTTTATACCTACTTAGTTTTAAATGCCAAAAAAAAAAAAAAGAAAAAAATTAAGAAAAATCAACAGGCTAACAATTTTTTTTTCATAAAACTTGAATCGTTTTATCATTTCAAAGGTAATTTTTTTTCTTTCTATTTATTTTTTAAAAATGTGATCACTTTTGGCATTATAAGATTTTTTTCCCTTTTCACGCAAAAAACTATTTTTTTTTTTTTTTTTTTTTTGTAATTAAAAAATTGAGTAAACTTGTTTTTAAGTGAAAAATAAAAATTTTAAATTCTTAAGTAAGGTTAATTCGAACTCCCTCTATCCCCCTTGTAAGATTTAGTAAGCAATTAGTTACCTCCCTCCCCGCCACCCGGTCGATGCTTACGTAATACATGAACGGCTCCATGAGGAGGAAAGCTATTTTTGCTCACAACAGGATGTGAAAAGGTGTCAAATTTAGTCGAAATAATGCTTAAGTAATTTACGGGTATTTCCCAAAAAATAGAAAGTCGAAAGTATTTCCTGAGAAATTTTTGATTTAACTAGCCTCCTGGGAATTTTCCCAAAAAATGATTCTCATGTATAATTCTGAAATTTTTGTAATGGAAAAATTGAAAAAAGGACTTACCCCTTTTCCCGTTTTCTATGTTTACTATAAGTTCTATGTTAACTTCACTATAAGTTTTTTCTATGTTTTTCCTGAGAAATTACTTCAATTTTTCCTGAATTTAAAAAATTAATTTTACATTTTTTTCCCGCCAAAAAAAAAAATTTGCTCCTGCCGCGGTTAAAGGAGCTACAAAATTTGGAATCGTAAAAAAAATTTTAACGATAAGCATCCCAAATTTTTTTGCTAACTAAACCTACTGAAAGAGCAAAAATTTTGGATGAATGTAATGTGATCAAATTTTAATGGTTAATTTTAATCTTTTTTTTTTTTTTTTTTTTTTTTTTTTTTTAGTATTTATGCGAACTAACGCTGCTGGAAGCTGATCTATTTTTGGGGTTCCTACCGTCGGAGATAGCTGCTTCTGCGCTTATTGTAGCAAGATACACTTTAAAGGAAGAAATGCTCCCTGATAAATGGGAAGAAATCGTGGATCACCACATCGTGAACTTAATTGATTGTATTAGCGCCTTGGACGCAACCTATAGAAAATCAAAAAGCATTCCTCAGAAAGCTGTCTTTGAAAAATACAGATCTGATGAGTGAGTTGAATTTTGCAAGTTATGAATTTTATTTTATTTATGCGCCAGCGCAACTAGTGAGCTTTGAAAGTCCTCATATCTTTGAAAGATTACAGTAAGCCTAAAGTTTGATTATATTTTTCAGGTATGATAACGTATTATGGTATTCACCATATAGTGTAGATTGCAGTGCACACTTGATGAAATTCTTTTCTTATACGTAAGGCAAAGGAAAACCCAGCAGCTCGGAAGCTCGGGTACAGTACTTTTTCTTATTAAAATAAAAAAAGTGAAGCAAAAGTTGACGGGCTTACTTAGCCTTCTTGCCAAGACAATTTAGCAGTTTCATTGCTCTCCAAATCATGTGAGACTATGAAAAATCAGATAGATAAACTTTTATTTATTTTATGGCATTTGCCATGGTAATCCAAGACTGTATGGTTTCAGGTATGACAACGTATTATGGGTTTCACCATATATAGTGTAGATTGCAGTGCACACTTGATGAAATTCTTTTCTTATAGGTAAGGCAAAGGAAAATTACTGTACAAAAATAGTCATACATTTCACTGTCGAGAGGATACTGTAGTCAATACTTTCCAGTATGTACCAATAACAGGCTTTTCACCGTTTAAAGAAGACCGCAGCATACACTTGATAAAAATATTCTCTTAGGCTAGGCAAAGGAAAGTGCAGCTCGATCGCGGACCTTCCGCGTGGAAGTCGAGACTCTTGCCGATTGGCTACAGCTCTCGGTTGAGTTTTGTGCTTGTTTTAAACAAAAAAAAAGAATCGGATCTGCACTATTCCGAGTTGATCTTCTGCATAAGGTAAACATATTGATTCATTTAAAAAATTAAAGGAAAAAAAAAATTCGTTCGAACTAAAAGCTCTTTAAAAATACTATTTCTATCCGATTCGTTCAGATTTGAGATTTTTTATTTAATCTCCCTAAGATTCTGTTTGTCACCAAATAGTTCTACAATTCTATTCATTTTTTTTTTTTTTTTTTTTTTTTTTTTTGGTTGCCACCTTTAAAATTTTGAAACAAAGGGATATTGACGGGAAATAAAGCTGTGCTTTTTTTATGGGAATAAATCTGTCATCGGAAAATTGCTGAAATAAAAAATTTTACGGAGCCGAATGAATTTCTGTTCTTTAAAGAACATCGTTTCCCAAATTATTAAATACATGATTTTTTTTTTAATTTTAAATCAGAAACATCAAGGAATTTTAAAAAGTTGCGGTTTACATTGGTACTAGGAAAGGAAAAATATTAAAATTTTGTTAAGAACAGTAGGCTTTTTTTGGAATTAATATTTTTTATCGGAATTGTCGCATTCACTCATACATGCTGGGCTAATTGAGGAAATTTTTTTTTATGCGCTATGAAGAAATGAAAACCTACCAAGGAAACATAGTTACCTCAAGGTTTTGTGTTTTAGTGTAAACTTTGTTGATTTTATTTATTTATTTATTTATTTCTTTTATCTGGTAAACTCAAAACAACTGTTATAATCAATCCCTTTATCAGCGGATAATATTTAACATTCAAGCTCTTAGGGAGAGCTCGAGAAGCCGAGGAACTTATCGAAATTAATTAAGCAACCACATTTATCGCGAATTCACTATAATCAGATGCCTTTTTTTTTGCATAACTTTGACGTCATTAAAAAACGGCCGAATTCGATGACTTATAATTTAGGCTCTTTATTGAAAAATGCTATCTTTTTATTTTTTATAGAAGAAAAAGGACTGAAGAAGCTTAAAGAGGACTTCAAGAAAGGATGAAGAATGAAGGATAAAGAAGAACTTCAAGAAACTTAAAGCCTTTTAGAAAGGCTTTTAAAAAGTAGTACCTTTATTATGGATAGGTTGTTTTATCTTACATTATTTTATTTGGTATAAATGTTTATGCTTTGTTTTTTTGTTACCAAACAAAAATCTTTTTTTTTTTTTTAAGATTTTTTATTTTTCGATACTAATTAATATTTAATATTTTTTTAATTGTTTTTTTTACCTGAATTGGATCTCAGTTATAAGGAAGTCACGATTGTATGATCGTGAGCTACGTATATAGGATAAACATAGGAAATCAGTTGAAAACTTTATAACTGTAAATTTATTATATTTATACCAAAAAGTATTTTATGTAACCTTAGTACAAATTTATACACATATTTTTATGTATAATTAAAGTAAGACTTAATCGAATTTAAAATTTTAATGAAAACCCATTATTAATGGGAATTTCATGCTTTCAAAGTCCATAAAGGGTTAATAATAACCGAACTTTAATGCTTGCAATTTTTTTGAAAAACATACTGCAGTGATTTCTAGTCCATTATGTTTCCAAAAAAATAATTTATTATATCCTTAATGCGTACTTTTTTTTTCAAATTTTTTTAAAAATAGGAATAGAAAAAAATACCGTGTCAATAAAAAATTTTAAAACGTACGCCTTTGTAAGGTTTTTATCAGCCATATGAACGTAATTAATAAAGCTTTAAGTAACTTTGTAGTTCACACCTAGAAAAAAAATTTTTAGAACTAAAGGTTTTTATTTTAATGAAACCTTTTATTTTGTGATTCATCAGGTCATGCTTCTGCAATATCTGGTATGTGATAATACAATAATACTACTTACTGTATGATCTGGTAATAAATTCTTTTCATTACTTTCAATTAAGTTTTAATGTTCGTTGAAATGTTTTCTAAATTTTATGAATCTTTGTTTTAAAAACTTTTTAAGTATGTGCTGCTCAATTCTTGTTAATTTCTAGAGCGATATAATTTTTTTTTTAATTTGCAGCTGTAAATGCTGTTTTTAAAAGACTGATGTAAAGACCATGACTTTAAGGCGTTGGTTACATTACTCGAAAATTTTTGTTCGAAGAGTTTCAAAAATTTTTTCTCGATGAAAGTGTTTACACTTTTCGAACATATGTTCGAAAAGTTTCGATGATGTTTGATAATGTTCGATGATGTTTGATGATGTTTGATGATGTTTGACGTTATTTTTGGGGTTTTATTATATTTTTTACGTAATGGGAGGATACATATATCATCGGCAGAGTACCCATATTAATTTAAGTCATTTTTTTCTGCACGCGGTAGGAAAAAAAAATACTGAAAAAAATTTTGGGGGAAAAAAAAGAAAAAAATGACTTAAATTAATATGGGTACTCTGCCGATGATATATGTATCCTCCCATTACGTAAAAAATATAATACAACCCCAAAAATAACGTCAAACATCATCAAACATAATCAAACATCATCGAACATCATCAAACATCATCGAAACTTTTCGAACATATGTTCGAAAAGTGTAAACACTTTCATCGAGAAAAAATTTTTGAAACTCTTCGAACAAAAATTTTCGAGTAATGTAACCAACGCCTAAAAGACTGGTTTTAAAGACTGAATTATAATTATACTGTTTTTATAAAAACGGTAATGTTTATGTTAAAAGTTGAATGTAAAAATTTTTATGTTGACAAATGACAATTGTGTCGTGGAATAAGACGAACGTTTTGGCAACGTTGGACTTTAATATATACTCATAAAGCAAATCATTGACATGTCGTTTTAATGTAATAACGTTTTAAATAATATATTGTAAATATATTCGTATTAGAGCAAACTAGACATGGTGTCAGAAGTCGGATTACGTTTTTTAAATAGTACAGGGCCAACAATTTGGTCGAAGGTGTGAGTAATCTGAGAGAAAATAATAACACGTTGCTCAAAACAAAATGGCGGCAACATCATTATCGGCTTTTCAACCGCCGGAACCGTTCGACTGGACAGGTGAATGCTCCACGGCGTGGCGAAAATTCAAATTTGATTTTGACGTGTACCTCGAGGCCACGGATTTAAACAAGGCGGACTCAAAGCGTAAAACCTATATATTATTAAATCATCTAGGACCGGAAGGCCGGGAATTATATCAAACGTTCACTTTCGATGAGGAGGCACATAAAACCGACTATGAGAAAGTAAAGGGAAAATTCGACGAACATTTTCTGCCAAAGAATAATCTTATTTACGAACGTTTTAAATTCTTCACACGGAAGCAAGCTCCGGAGGAAACCCATGAACAGTATCTGACCAGTTTAAAAAAGCTTAGTCAGACCTGTGACTGGGGCGATAAACTTAATGATATGCTCCTACTAGTCCTGGTAATCGGCCTCCAGGACAACAAACTCCAAGAACGTCTTTTACGACAGAAAACGTTGGATTTAGAGACGGCCAAGCAGCATCTCCAAGCCTCCGCCATGAGCAAAAGTCAAGCCGCATCAATGAGCAAACATTTATCTAACACAGCGGACGTAGCTATAAACAACGTTAATGTAGCTAACAATTTTAATCATAAATCGACGGATACGACCGTCAACACATCTCGCTCTACAAATAAAATAATTGACAATTGTTATAATTGTGGTAAGACTCATAAAATTCGTAAATGCCCGGCATACGGTCATAAATGCCGAACTTGTGGGAAGTTAAATCACTATTCGAAATTCTGTCGCAAAGGACAATCCATGTCGCATCGGAAAGCGAAAAAAGTGCATGCCATTTATGAATCCGATTCCAGTGATGCTGACACACAACAGGAAAACAGCGATACCGACACAGATGATGAGGCCCACGTTTATTAAACATACGTTCTATGACATTGGAAGAAAATAAATGTTCGACAGGTGAGTGAGTGGACACAGGCTCTCATTATACAAAATGAAAAAATCAATTGTACTTTGGACTCCCTAGCGGAAGGGAACATCATATCACAGCACACACTTCAGAAATTAGGAATCAAATATGAAATCAAAGAGACCAAGGTCACCCTGGTAGCATTTGGAGGCCAAAAAATTCATCCTTTGGGTAAAGTTAAACTCCTGTGCAAAAAGAGCGGTACAAATGAACGATATGCTGTAGTGTTCTATGTGACAGAGTTTGAAACGAAACCCATTTTGGGCCTAACAGATTGTGTTCGGTTGAACTTAATTAAGCGTGTTCAGTCATTGAAACATTCAGTATCACTAATTAATAAATATTCTGATTTATTTACAGGTCTTGGGGCAATACCCGGTGAAACTTCCATCACCATAGATCCTACCGTTAAACCAACCAGCAGTCCAAGATATCGTGTACCTTTTGCGATCCGAGATCGATTGAAAAAAGCACTAGACCTTCTGGAGGAAAAAGGGATTGTTGAAAAGATTAAAGGACCAACAACCTGGCTAAGTAACCTTGTAATCGTCGAGAAAGCCGACGGTAGTCTGCGACTATGTCTTGATCCAAGAGACTTAAATAGAGCCATCATTAAAGAGTCATTCCCCATTCCTACTTTGGATGATGTCATGTCCAAATTGGCAGGGAAACGAATTTTTTCTGTCATAGACCAAAGTGAGGGATTTTTTCAACTTAAATTGGACCGCGAGAGCTCAGAACTGTGTGCATTCTCAAGCCCGTATGGGAACTACCGTTTCTTGAGAATGCCAATGGGCATCAAATCGGCTCCCGAAATATTTATGCGAAAAAACTACGAAATCTTTGGCGACATCGAGGGATTGCTCATTTACTTTGATGACTTTATTATATTCGCAGACACCGAAGAGGAACATGATCGAATTCTCAAAAAAGTGTTCAAGCGAGCTCGGGAACATAACATTCGTTTTAACAAGCGTAAATGTAAATTTCGTCTCAATGAAGTGAAATTTTTGGGACATATCGTTTCGGCTGCTGGCTTAAAAATGGATCCAGAGAGAATAAACGCGATTTCCGACATTAAAACGCCCACGACTGTGAAGGAACTGCAGCGATTTCTCGGCATGGTCACATACGTTTCTAAATTCATTAGCAATCTGGCAGAATTAACCGCGCCATTACGAGAATTACTTAAGCGTGGAGTCGAATGGCAGTGGGGGACGCCGCAACAGGAAGCGTTCCAGCAAATTAAAGATTCGCTAGCTGCAGCGCCAATACTGCAGTATTTTGACCCCAATAAGCCAATAGTAGTTCAAGCAGACGCATCTCAAAATGGACTGGGCGCCTGTTTACTTCAGGAATCGCTCCCAGTCGCTTTTGCATCTCGCAGTCTCTCTGAAGCAGAGCAAGGGTACTCTCAAATAGAGAAAGAGCTGTTGGCGATTGTTTTCTCCTGTGAGAAATTTCATCAATATATCTATGGACATCGAGTTGTCATCGAATCGGATCATAAGCCCCTTGAAACGATAGTTAATAAAAAGAAAATTTCGAAAGCGACAGCACGAATTCAGAAACTGTTGCTTAGACTTCTGAAATATGAATTACTGGTACAGTACAAGCCGGGAAAATACATGCATATAGCCGATGCACTATCCAGAGCTGCATTGAAGACGGAAGAAGCCGACGACCTTGACATGACCAAAGCAATTCATGCTGTCTCTAAATATTTTCCCATCTCTCCCGAAAAAAGAGCGAAATTCCAAGTTGAGACAGACAGGGACCCAGTTTTACGGAGAGTCAAGGAGTACCATGAGCAGGGATGGCCCCGATCGAAGAATCAGGTAGACGCACCTTGCCGATATTATTATAACTTAACAACTAATATTACAGAAGATGAAGGTCTTCTTTTTATGAACGACAAACTTATTGTGCCGAATTCGTTACGCCAGGAGATGATCAAATTAATCCATGAAGGGCACCAAGGAATGACTAAGAGCAAAAAATTAGGTCGATCAACTTTGTTCTGGCCAGGAATGAGTCGGGATATTGAGGATGTTATTGCAAACTGCTCTAAATGCCTTGAACATCTCCCAAAAAACCGCAAGGAGCCTCTGATTCCTCACGAGCTACCAGATGGTCCATGGCAGAAAGTAGGACTGGATCTCGCTCAACATGCAAATCGCCATTACTTGGTCATAAAGGACTTCTATTCCAAATACATTGTCAGTATGGAGTTAAAAAGCACTAAATCATCTGCCATCATAGTTGAACTACTAAAGATATTCATGTGCTTTGGAATGCCTCAGGCCTGCGTCGCGGACAACGTTCCCTTCAATTCGGCCGAATTCAAAAACTTTTGCAAGGAAAGGGACATCGAATGCATCTTTTCAAGCCCATATCATTCCCAGTCCAATGGTATGGCTGAGTCCGGAGTGAAAATCGTTAAGAAAATCTTAAAAAAGGCTGGACATCAAAACTTAGTGAATGGATTGCTTAATTACAATAATACGCCAGTTGCGGATCTCCCTTACACTCCTGCACAAATGCTTAGCGGCCGTAATTTAAAGTGCATAATTCCGGTCACACGCCAATTCCTTCACCCGCAAACGGTCAACCATAATCAAGTCAAACAATCCCTACAGGAGCTCCAGGAGAAGCAAAAGCAATATTATGACAGGCAAACAGCCCTGTTACCTCCACTCCAGGAAGGGAACTCGGTTAGAGTACGAAAAGATGGGAAATGGAAGGAGGCAAGAGTGATCAAACCCCATGATGCGCCAAGATCCTATTTAGTCCAGACAAAGGAGGGAGCAACTTTCAGACGAAATCGCAGAGATCTGAGGAGAGTTAGAAATCGAGTCAAAAAAGCATCGCCATCAAAATGCCTACCCGGGACATTGGGTCCTCCGCCAGGAAAAAACGGAAGGGGTTTAATCTGGATTGCTTCGAGTATTGGGAATGCATCCGGGGAAGAGTCAAGTCAACACGAAAACGAGGTCTTGGATGAACCTGAGGTCCAAGTCGTGTCGAACCAAGGAAGCGCGGATGAAAGCGCAGACGAGATCTCGGATCGCAGTCCCGACGCAGACGAGATCTCGGATCGCAATCCCGACGCAGACGAGTTCTCGGATCACGATCCCGACTCCCAAGCCTTTCCCACTCCTAAATGCCCCTTGACCAGGAGACCAAAGCGAAAGGTCAAGTTACCATTTCGATTAAGAAAGGACTATATTGTGCAATCAAAAAAGTGATATTTTTTATGTATTGTAGAGAGGGAGATGTCGTGGAATAAGACGAACGTTTTGGCAACGTTGGACTTTAATATATACTCATAAAGCAAATCATTGACATGTCGTTTTAATGTAATAACGTTTTAAATAATATATTGTAAATATATTCGTATTAGAGCAAACTAGACAAATTGTTTATTGGTTGATCAACAATCAGATTGATGCAACACAAAATTTTTATGTAAAATTATATAGAAAATATGTAGCCTCTTTTTTTTACCATTGAATTATGTTACTTTTAACACAAATTTTTTTACCGTGTATATGCTTTAAATGGAGATGGCTCTCATAATAAAATGTTATTTTAAGGCTATATGACATTGATGTTGAAAAGCCAAAAAAAAAAAAAAAAAAAAAAATGTTATTTTAATAATTCCTGTCAAGGGTTATTTATTTTACAAAACCGGTAAAATAAAGTAAAATCGTTCAAAACAAATATATATATATATATATTTTTGGCAAAATAAGCTCTAAGTTTTTTATTTTCATAGTAATTAGTTTTTTGCAAAACATAGGCCTAACTAAGATGAAAACTTTACTAGGTATATTATGCTGCAAAACTTGAAAGCGTTTCGCGTTATAAAATAAACAACCGAAAACCGGCTGTATTCGAAAAAAAAGTTATAAATGGGAAGAAAGATCCGCCGAAGATTTTTAATATATTTTCTGTCCCAAAAATTTAATTTGTAAAAGAAAATATAAAAACCATGTACCGGCTATGAATTTACATAATGGATCTATTATTCAAATGAAAAAAATATCAAAAACCGCGCCCAGTTTATCGAAATCATTTGAAATATTGGAAAAAAAAAAAAAAAAAAAAAAGAAACTGAAGCTCTGCAACTTTGCATTCGAGAATAAAGTTTCAAAAATCGGCGCCTTCGTTATTAGAAAAAAAAGTTAACAATGGAAAGAAAGAAAACAACAAAAGAAAATCTACTTTTCGTTTATTGTTGATCATTGGGATCGGTTCTTTGATGGATGTTAATTTCTGAGTTTTATTATTTTTTTTAAACGATCTTAAAAGAGTTTTCTCGAAAGTGGGTGTTTCGTTCATGTTTAAAATAATAAAGGATGGTGTTTTTAACAAAGTTATGTGTCTTTAACAACTGGATTTAAAGTTGAAAAAAAAAAACCTAACAGTATATGGCTCGTACGAAAAAAGCAGGTAATTTTTTGACGAAATAACTTCTTAAGAAATCGTACCTTTTTAAACGATGTTTTCGAGATTTATTAGCTTGTAAAACGATTTTGCGTGGAAGAAAAAAAATACGCAAGGAATCCATTGCGAAAGAGAAAAGGGACAAACCATCCGCCATGTTCATGGTAAACAATTAGATTTCGTATGGGTTGGAACCCTAATGGCGGACAGGTTGTCCTTTCTCTGTTTTGAAAGGGTCTCCACTACGCAAACCGCGCTCATGCGCCATGCTTCTTCAATAAGTCCAAAATGGCAGCGGTAAGTCAAAATCCATAGCTTGAATCCTTCGTTTTTTATTTTATTTTAATTGTTAGATTTGTCTGTTCGTTTTCAAATTATGACCAAAATGATTTGCGTTATCGATGTTAATCGCATAAACGATTAAATTCGGATGGGACTTAGTCTAATTAACGGGGAAACGGGATTTGTGTACTCGCATCGATTGTTGGGTTTGTTATTTTCAATTTCGATTTGCTTTATTTTTCCAGATCAAATAACTTATTTCCAATGAATATAAGTTGGGTTTTTGTCGGAGTGAGCTTATTTTTTAATTGACGAACATTAATTTGTATTGATTTTCGGGGTTTTATCGAGCGGATGTAGCCTCGATTTGTCCTTGTGAAATATAATTTTTCAAGGCCATTCGATACGACAAAATGCGCTATCAATAATGGCTGAGCTTTTTTTTCTTTTTTTTTTTTTTGTTTAATTTTTTTATATTCAACTGAGTTTTTCATTAAAAGGGAAATCATTGAAGTAGTAATGAGTGAATTTTGCGAGATCTTTTTTTTCTTTTTTTTTTTTTGATTAATTTGAGTTAAAAAAGATGCTTCTGCAGCAATGGCCTGCAGATACATTTAATAGCAAAAATGTAAATAAAAAATGAAAAATTAATCATCTTGAGTGCTTAGGGCTTTTAAATTATTTAAATTTTTAATTTGCTTTTGTGTTGATTCAGTTTTTTGCTTGATTTAAAAAGCATAAAATAAAAGTATCACAGGTTTGATTGATCTGTTGTCACTGCAGCATTACAATACAGCAAAACAGATGAGCATGAAACTAGGTCATGAAAATATGTTTGTTCTCATCTGATATGAGTGATTGTTTATGCGATTTTTTTTTTAAAGTGGATATGATAATTAACATTGGTCATCTTTCATTTCCTTTAAACAATTTTTTTTTTGGTTAAATTATTTTTTTTTATTTCATTGTTATTTGTTGGGAATTTTAAATGTTTGCATATTTTTACTACATAGAAGACCACTTGAGCTGGATAGTACTGCATTGTGTATTTGACTCATTGTTAAATAATGGGCATAATTTAAAAAAAAAAAAATAATGTTGTTACACCTATAGCAAAGTTGAGGCCTTCAATTACCGTCTTTCATCTGTTAACTTATTTTTAAACGTCTAATTGAAAGAATTTTTTAGGATTAGTTATGCAATAATCAGAGTAAGAATAGGGAAATTAACATTTGAATGAAATTAATATTCATTTATTAGAGAAATTTATGAGGGTAAATAAAGTGATTTGTAAATCAATAAAGGAGATTCAAAAAAAAAAAAAATATATATTTCTGGAATAATTGAAAGGCAATGCTAACGCTAAGAGCTTAAAAGTTTTTTTTCTAATTAGATATGTCAGAGAATTTCTTTAACACAATACTGAAGCGTTTTTCAGTTTTAATGTGTACCCCCGTAAGATAAAGGGAGCTGGTGAACAAATCCTAAACATCTCGTTAGACGAAAACAAGAGTATTATCTTTCGGTGCTTCCGTCTCATCTGCCAAAATCATATTTCTCACTTACTAAAGCCTTTCAGCGTTCTTTCTAAATTTTCCCCTTTGCTTCTGCAAAATTCGAAAAAGAAAACTCAAATTTTTTTGTTTCTTTAAATCATTATTTTGACTCGATTTCAGAATTTGTTTTTCTTAAAAATTTCTACTCTACTATTTTTTTAAAAAATTGTCTGGCTTTAACCAGCCATATCATTTTTCAATCTCACCTTCCAATGTTCATTCAACAATAATCTTTTTGATATTTTGATTTATTGCAAAAGTGATAATTAATTTCAACTACTTGAAGATATTATCACTCAGAAACATTACACAATTGAGAGATGAGTCATAACACTTTCGATTTTAAACATAATCTTTTTAAGAATTCACTTAAACCTGCAATTTTTTTTTATACCCGCATTTCAATAAAATCTGATAAAAATAAACCTCAATTAATAACTTTTTTTTTTTCCTTGTAGGTAATCTTATCTATTCAGTTTTTAATAAGAGTAAAGAAGCAGTGAACAAGAAATAGACTTCACGACAGGACTGTACAGATCTGTTAATGAAAACAATATTTAAACTCATATCAATTTTTTAAAAAATTTCAAGACTTTTTTTTTTTCGTTGGAGTGAGTGATTTGAATCTCAGATTTTAAGTTGCATTTACAAAAAAAAAAAAAAAAAAAAAAAATAAAGTTTTATTTATTTACAAATAAAGAAAAATAGTGATTTTATTAGGGTAATAAGTTTAGAAAAATCATTTTTTAAAAATGGCTGCAAACGATGAAATTGATGATAAATTGGATCAAGAAACGTTTGGTGGACCTTGTGAGAATTCTAGTCCTGCTACAGAAGATGATCATCTATGCAAACTGTGCAGGTATGTGTTGCAAATATAAGTCTGCTGTTTGTGTATTTTATAATTAACTTTAATTATTTTCTTTCTTGTTTTTTTTTTTTTTTCAGAAATAAGCTGACCAGCCCAAGAGTACTCTCATGTCTTCATGTCTATTGTGAAGGCTGCATAGATAAACTTACTATCGATGAAACAGGTGACCCAAAGAATGACAATGCAATCCAGTGCCCAAACTGTAAACAGGAAACAAAGGTAACAAAATCTTTTTTTTTAAAACCAGGTTAGGTTAGGGCTTTTAATTACTTTTTTTTCTTGTTACAGCTTGGAAGTAAAAGCGCAAGCAGTTTGCCAATTGATTATGTAACGTCGAATATTCTGGATATGGATGCGGTTGAATCTATGACGGTATTGTGCACCAGCTGCAAATCATCTGAAAAAGCGGTTTCTCGGTGTGGAGATTGTGCCAACTTTTTATGTCCAGCTTGCAATAAGGCTCATGAAGTGATGCGATGCTTTGAAAACCATCATGTCTTTACATTGGAGGATTTAAGAAAAAGCTCAAAAACTATTCCGATTCATAAACCAGTTTTATGTCTTGTACATCCTACAGAACAAGTCAAATTCTTTTGTCTACAATGCCAGGTAATAATCATTAATTATTCTCATTAATGCGATTTTCTTTCTTGTTTCAACTTTAATTTAAATTTGTGTAAATTTTTTGTTGCAGGTGTCAACATGCAGTGAATGCATTGGAGAGCATAAAGCGGCTGATCACCCACATGAAAGAGTGATGGAAGCCGAAGCCAAGCAAAAAGAGGAATTGAAAAATTTGATCCAGGAAAGCAAATCTCGAGTTGTGTTTTGTGATGATGCATCAAACGCTCTTGGGAATGCACTAGATGATCTTCAGTCGCAACATGATAATGCCAAAGACCTTATTCAGGAAACATTTCAGGTAATTTTTTTTTTATTTTTATTCTTACATACTTCAGTGTAATTTCTTATTGAAACTAATTTTATGAAAATTTATTTTTTTATTTCAGAGTTACAAAGCTGTGTTGGAAAAACGAAGGGACGAATTATTGGACGAATTGAAGAAATTGCATTCGGTGAGGGAGTTGGAAATTATGGAGTTGTTTCATAGCATTGAGAAGACCGGAAATCGGATGGGAGACGCTTGCAAATTTGCATCGAGGCTCGTCGAACTCGGTAATGCTGCGGAGATACTGACATTGAAGAAAGTCGTGGGAACTCAACTGATGAATTTGATTAATAACACACCGAAACCTGATGTGAATGTCACTTTGGAATTTTCGACGAATTTGGATAATTTTTCGGATGCCGTAAAGGTGAATAAGAATTATAAATTTAGAGCCGTATTTAGCGAAAATAATCTTTAATTGTAAGGAAATTAATTTTGCAAGTGAATCATTTGTTTGATTTTAAAAAGAAAAAGATTGGCTTTAGTGATAAAATTCTTACCCCCGAGGTCAGCAATCCAATTTACGTCGTCAGCTAAACGGAGATTTACGTAACACGTAAATGAGTAAGAATTTTGAAAAATAAACAAAATATGTCTGATTTTGTTCATAACGTTTGTTGCAATTTCTCCTTTGATGGAAAAGCTGGACTGTATTAATTTTTTTTTTTTAAATAGCTGGATCGCCTAGTGTTTTTGAACAATTTTTTTTTTTTTTAAATAATTTTTGTTTTTGAAATATTTTTAGGAGAGGGAAAGACGGTTCATTTTGGCCGAACATTGTTTAGTTAATACGATATATGCTTGTATTAATTTTTTTTAATTTCCTAATTTTCCAGGTGCATTTTGGGCAGTTTAAACCGTTGAATCCACCTGTTTCTAATACCGCTACACCAAGTCCGAAGGAAACCAGCTCACCACCGAATTCTTTACCTTACAACGGCAATAATAATTTGACAAATCTTTCTTCCACTTCGGTAAGCACAATTTTTTTTTTTTTTTTCCTTAAAATATTATTTTCCGATCTTCCTGATTTTTCTGAATCAAGCCTTTCATTTTTTTCCTTCGATCCAAAATTTTTTATTTCCTTTTAATGTGTTCGTTTTTTTTTTCCGTTTTTAAATTTTGTTTAAATGGAAATGTTATAGATGTCTGGATTCCGTTTAACATCTGGATTGAATCTGTCGAGTTCAACTATCAGTATTTCAAACGGCGGTATTTTGTCCGGTGGTTCAGGCAACGGGAGCAGTCCGACCAGTTTAAAATCGTCATACGACAGCGGAGAGCTATCTTCTGCGTTTAATTTACCTCCCGTTGTTTTGAATCCCGACATTCCATCGGTTCCTCATTCTCAGGTAAATTTCCGGGCTTTCCGGGCTGATGGATTGACTGGCATGCTTTGCAGGGGTTCGAATGGTTAAAATGGAGAAGGCAGACGGAAAATGAAAAAGTCGGTCATGAGAATTTTTATTCAGTTTAATCTTTTGAGAGCCCGACAGCTATTTTATTCGTTAAGCAGCTAGATTGCTTAAATCATTGATTTTTTGATTAATATGAAGATATCGGCTGCTTCACTGTGAAATACTGGACGGCCCCTTCAGTGGATTTAGTTTGTTTGTAAAAATCCTCTTTATCGTCTGCTGTAGCGGTGACGTTATTGTAGTTAAATATGAACGGAATTTGTAAGCTATGCATAATCGTTTGTAAATTAATAACTTGAGTAATCAATAATGAGTTTAGGGAGGTTTAGCTTAAATGATGCTCTTGCTGATAATAGTCAGCAACAGTTCCCCAAGGAGCTTCTGGGGGACCCAAAAACCCCCTAAACCAAAGGTAGGTCTTGTACTTTAATGCACATTCGGAATTTCAGAAGGGAAAAAAAGTGTGAAAGGCTTGGTTATCGAAAAATAAATATGCAGTAATTGGTGTTTGGAATTTTTTTTATTGATTTATATTTATTTATTTATGTATTTATTTATTTATTTTTTTCTTTTTCATCGTAACGCAGGTGACGACGCCCTTAACGCCTCCAACGCTCCACGGTCTAACGAGCATTCAGGAATATAACCTTCAACAGCTAGCGAGCCTTGCAGAAAAAACAGATATGGAAGCGGTCACCGGATCTTCCAATCCATCGCCGACTCCTACGTTTAACATCGCAGATCTCTTTAACGGCGATTTTACGTCGTCGAATGCGATTCATAACTTGCAGGCGTTAGCGAAGCTGACTCTTAATAATCAAGGTAACGATTTTTTAATGAAAAAATTAATTGCTTTTTAAGTGTCTCACATTAAAAAAAAAAGAAAGAAAGCAGAGTATGTCATCATTAAAAGCAGTTTTTGCTACGAAAAATTTACATTCGCTTTTTAAGTTCAAATGACCAGAATTTTTAATGATGATCGAAGAAAATTAAATTAACAAAAAAAATTAAAAGCTGGTGTAGTTAAAACTTTAAAAATTTGCTATTAATTTGAGCACCTTTTGGGTTAAGATAGAAAATACCGCCTTTCCCCCATCCGCCTGTCTTCGTTTCCTTGGAAATCGATTTGACTAACAGATTGTTCACCGATAAGCATTTTTTTCTTAGGAAAAAAAAAAAAAAAATCACAGTTTTAGTCGTATTTCTGAGCTGGCAGACCGAACGAGGATGTATTTCAGATATTTTTTTCGACAGCACAAAGCAAATTTATTTTGCTGTAAAAATCCTCTGTTGTTTTTACCTTTATTCGGTAGGATTTCCTTTGTCTGTGGTTCCCTCTTTTGCCACCAGAGCGCAGGTCGAAGACCTATTTTTCGTGCTTCCAGTGTTTCAACGGAAACACGCTGTGCGGCGCTGGAGTCGTCTATTGCAGAAAATTTTAGTTTCCGCTCCTGCGCCATCTGGTGGATAAAAGGACAGGACCCAAAAAATAAATTCCTCGCTTTTGTACCTCCTTTTATTTTGATTCCATACTTTTTTTTTCAGGTTGGGCAAATTACTTAAACCCCTCCCGATACTACCCACCCTATGATTATGAATCCGTGTTGAAAGGTAACCCTCTTACGATTTATTAACATTTTACAGATTCCTTTCCTGTGAATTTCTCCTTTTTTCTTTGTAATTCAAATTTTTAAAACAATCCGATTCTCAGTCTTAGATAAAAACAACTTTAGGCTTAACTATAAAAAATTTTAAACGCAATACTTTTTAATCGGCATTCGCGAGAAAGAAAGAAAAAAAAAGTTTAATAAAAAAGATGCCCTTCGTTCGTACACAATGCCTCGCTTGACCTTTTATATTAAATTTTAATTATATTCTAGTGTCGGAAAATTGTTGAAAAAATCCAATAAACCGAAAAAAAAAACTGTTTAAAAGGGGTCTGGCAAATGAAAAAAAACATTTGAAGGTCAGATATGTGAAAATTTTGTTGCCGTTCTTCCTTCTCGAGTAAATTTCTCTTGTATTTTTTTTATTTTGAAAATGAACTAATATTTTTTTTTTTTTTTTTTTTTTCGCGATTTGCTTTGGTTTGCCCTATTTAGATGTGACCACCAACGGAACGTTGAGCGGTTCTTCGACAGTTAACGGAGGTCTGGTCCTTGGCAGAGGGAACGCTTCACCCGTTTTGGATCCAGTTTCGAATGGACCTTTGTCTTTAAATACGGCGTTGGCATCGTTAAACAGCGGCCCATACCCGAATCTTTCTACGCCTAATTCACCAATTATGTCGACCACCGGTAAATAATTCTTTCAATTTTTTTTTTTCATTTTTAAGTCAATTTTTTAATTTTGGTGTTTTTTTTAAAGATATGAACGGGCTCAGTAATCAGGTATCCGGGATAAATTCATATCCACATCCTCGCCTACCAAACGGAAGGATGGCTTCGATGCAAATAAGATGTAAATTCGGTCAGTTAGGCCCGAATAAAGCTCAGTTCAATTCCCCCCACGGATTTTGCTTGGGGACGGAAGAGGACATAATTGTAGCTGACACAAATAATCATCGGATTCAGGTGAGGATTGAAGCTGTAAACCGATAGTAAAAAATAAATTCCCGGGAATTTTTGTAAATTAAAAATAAATTCCTGAACATTTCTGTAAATTAAAAATAAATTCCCGGGAATCTTTTAGAAAATAAAATCGATTCCCAGGAATTTTTTGGAAATTTTCCTTAAGTTCACTGAAGTGGGAATTTATAAATTGCTTCTTTTTGAAACATTTTTGATCTTTAAAAAGTAAAAAAAAAAATTCCCGGAAATTTTTGTAAATTAAAAATAAATTCCCGGAATTTTGAAGAATTTTAAATAAATTCCCGGGAATCTGACGTGGAAATTTATAAATGGCTTCTTTTTGAAACATTTTTGATCTTTAAAAAGTAAAAAAATAAATTCCCGGAAATTTTTGTAAATTAAAAATAAATTCCCCGGAATTTTGAAGAATTTTAAATAAATTCCCGGGAATCTGACGTGGAAATTTATAAATGGCTTCTTTTTGAAGACAAATCTTTTAAAAGTAAAAAATAAATTCTCGGAAATTTTTGTAAATTAAAATTAAATTCCCGGAAATTTAATGCTGATTGATTTGTTAATTTTTCAAATATTTTTTTTACGGAAAATATTCTCCGAAAAATTTTTTAATCCTTAAATGGATTTTGACTCAATTTTTTTAACAGTTCTTATTACGGTACGTCTTAACGTCGATTCCCATTAGTTTTACATGATTAGTTCGCATCGGTTTAAACAGAATTTAGTGTGTCATTAAAAAAAATTTTTTTTTAAAGGTCTTTGAAAAAAACGGTGCTTTCAAATTTCAATTCGGCGTCCCCGGAAAAGAGGAGGGTCAACTGTGGTATCCTCGTAAAGTGGCGGTGATGAGGACCACCGGAAAATTCGTCGTTTGTGATCGGGGGAACGAGAGGTCACGCATGCAGATTTTCACCAAAAGCGGACACTTTTTGAAGAAAATTGCTATAAGGTAAATTGATATGAATAAAAAATCGTAGGGGGTAGAAACGTTTTTGGAGCGCCTATGTTTAGCTTATGTAAGCTTAAAAACGAAAACGTTTCTTTTGCTCCCATAAGCTAAACATTAGAAACTGTCATTTTTGCTAATTTCACCCCCTGGAAAATAGACATTTTTGATTTTAGTATTTTTTTATTTTATTTTTTTTTTTATTTTTACCATGCAACTTACAGTTCCTGTTTAAAAAATCATTAATTTCATATTAAATTTAGTATAAGTTTTCTTTTGCAGCACTTGTGTTGTAATATACTATTAATGTAAAAAAAAAAGTCTTCAAAAATTGCTTTTGTTAATTTTTAATTTTCTTTTTTTTTTCCTGCAGATACATCGACATCGTTGCCGGCTTGGCAGTAACTCAACAGGGACAAATCGTTGCTGTCGACAGCGTCTCTCCCACTGTATTCGTGATATCCCCCGAGTCCGGTGAATTAATGAGATGGTTTGATTGTTCCGAATACATGCGCGAACCCTCTGATATTGCTATTAACGGTGAGTTACCTCAATTAATAGCACAACGGTTTGCCAACCTGATTAGCCAGCACCAAAAATAATTTTTTTTTTTTTTTGATAGAGCCCCTGGTAATGGCTTTATCCTAGCATGAATAATTTTTTTTTTTTTTTTTAAAGAAAAAAGCGACCATGGTGTTACTGTGCACTTTCGTTATTTTTTTTTTTTTTATTATTATTCAAAGCCACGACTTTAATATTTTTTTAAAGAAATGATTTAATTTTAAATCTGTCAGGCCAGTTTACCCTTTGACATTTTTTTAATTTTCTGACAATGGAAGAAGAGTTTTTTTTAAAATTTTTTTTCGGGATGAACTCGGGATTGACTTTTTCGAAAAACCGGTAAATGTAGGCAGTTAGTGGACACTTCAGGCCTTCCCTCTACCCTTCCCGAGAAAAAAAATATTGATTCGTGCTCGCTAATCATGATGGTGGCTCGGCCGCCCGGAACTCGGAATGATTAGGATTCCGAGGACTTGCGACCAAAGGCGATGCACGTACTTTTAAAAAAAAGCATAGTAGTTTAGTCGAAATAAAAACTGCTGAAATAATCGGCGTTTTTGGCAGAGCATATTTGCGCCAGAAACCTCATACGGGCATCCCTAATTTTTTTTTTTTTTGACGTGAATGCGTCTTAATTTT
Source organism: Liposcelis bostrychophila (assembly GCA_037577465.1). Lineage (NCBI taxonomy): Eukaryota > Metazoa > Arthropoda > Insecta > Psocodea > Liposcelididae > Liposcelis > Liposcelis bostrychophila. Next base: position 26,075,157 of record CM075211.1, on the reverse strand, counting down.
GCGCTTTCGATTTTGGTCCTTCTTACGATTAGTTTGTTTACAATCAAAACCCATAAGTTTCATATTAACTTTTAGAAATGTAAAAAGACTAGGTTAGCATATATTTTATATATTTTTCACCCGTCCAGAGGATTTTTTTTTTTTCAAATTTGCATTTAACCAATCATTTGAGAGTTTGACAACTTCTTTTTTTTAATTCTCTTATTATTTAGTTTTTAATTTTTTGACGATCAATGAGAAAAAAAAAATCGGTAATCAATCAAGGGTTTTTTTTTAAATGCGATGGCGACATCACAATTTTTTTTTTTTTTTTGCACGAATCGAAAACATTCCTTTTTTAAAAATGTTGTTCAAGTGACCTTGAATTTATAACCGTCTTTCGGGAAATTTTATTTTTTATTTTTAAATGTTATTCTGCGAAATGGGTAATTTTTTTTTTTTACTATTGTATTTTTTTTTTTTTTTTTTAAAGAAGAAAAAAAATTGTCCCGTTTTAATGAAGCAAGTATTCCTAAGTTAGATTTGACCAAATTTAAAAATTCTGTGATATAAAACTACGAATATTTTCGTAAGAATTAGTTGTTCATTTTTTTTTTTTTAAACGTAAGCGTTATTTTAGAATTTTTTTGTGTCATAATACTAGATTTTAGGTGTAATTGTTAAGGCTTTTTTTTAGTGTTAATAAGGACTATTTTTTTTAGTAAAAAAAAAAAGTTCTAGTCAGTTAAATTTCATAGCAATAGAGTTGATGTTGGAAAAAAAAAAAACCTTCGAACTTTGCTGACAGTGGATATTGGAAAATATCTGAGATTGTTAGTGCTGAAAACTGTGCAATTTTAAGGGATGTGAAATATTGTTTAAAAAAGTTTATAAATGAGAGACACTAATCCGCTAGAAATCGTTGGCTGCTTAATAGCAATCGCTTTCAAGTTGCTTGAATAAATCCTGAGTGACCTTCTAAGCAATTACTTTATCCAAACGGAAGTCAACCGCCCATTTTACCAACTGCGCAGTTGCTGTGGTTTCATTTGGTCGAAATACTCCTTTGGCCACTTTTCTGTTAAATTGCTACACTGAAAAACGATTTAGTTGACCCAACCAAAATGTTAGTAAAGCAATTATTACCCCAAAAATTTTGGTTAGGACAACCAATGTTTTGGTTCAGCTTACCGAATTTGATTGGCTGAACCAAAAAATTGGTTGCCCAAATATCACCCAAAATATTTTGGTTCTTCAAATATCACCTTATAAATTTTGGTTAGGACAACCAATAGAACAACCATTTTTTTGGTTCAGCTGACCAAATTTGATTGGCTGAAGCAAAAAATTGGTTGTCCAAATGTCACCCCAAAAATTTTGGTTAGGACAACCAATTTTTGGTTCAGCCAATCAAATTTGGTCAACTGAACCGAAAAATTGGTTGTTCTATTGATTGTCCTATTGGTTGAACAATCAATTTTTTGGTTCAGCCAAAATTTTTCCTAACCAGAATTTTTGGGGTGATATTTGCTTTACTAACATTTTGGTTGCGTCAACCGAAAGGGTTTTTTAGTGTAGTAAAAGATATTGCCAACTGTTGAAAATTTTTGTTGCCTTTTCCGGATGTGACGGCACTGTCTTCAAAGGTCCCGTATAGGCTGCGAGCGACTTTGATTGTAGCGCCACCATTAAAATTATGTTAAGCTTATGAAAAAGCAATATTCCCGTAAACTAATTGCGTGATGGAAATATATACGCTTCTATAAGGTAAACAGATATATTTAAGTGTATATTTATACAAAAAAAAAGTCGCTCGGAGCCTATACACTGAAAAACACTTTAGTTGACCCAACCAAATGTTATTAAAACAATTGTTACCTCAAAAATTTTGGTTAGGACAACCAATTTTTTGGTTCAGTCGACCAAATTTGATTGGCAATTAACAATAAAGCTTAATACTTACGGCAAAAATAATTTTTGAAGGAGTGTCACCTTTTTCGTTTAGGCTCATTTGTTTTAATTTTAGGTTTGTGAAGAGTTGCTGCTTCAAATTCTACATCCTTCATTCTTAAAGCTGCCTGATTTTCTATTGCAATTTTGTAGGTTGACTGGTTGTAAAACAACATTAATCTAATAAGGGCAGCCCAATCTTCTTTTTCCTCGCAACTGCTCTCGAGCATTGATTTAGCACAATGGCTGAAAATTTCTAACACTTTCTCATGGTTGTTTTCATCATAATACTTATCTACAACAATATCAATTTAATTTATTATTACTGAATATTAAATTGTAAATTATTTTTATATCAGCTTACATTAGAGTGTCTCTTAAAAATGTAAATATGGAATTTAAAAACGTTCGCCCCCTGAAAAATTTCTAAATAAATAAATAAAAACATGTCCCGAAGATGGGCTTCGTAGCTTGTTTCTAACCCGTGCCTCTGAGGCCTTGCTTTTTCCCATATAAAATGCATGGGGATTTTCACGACAATCCGATATAATTTTTTAAGTAAACAAAAAAAGTAGGGAAAATTCTGCCAGTATGGTGGATCAATGTCTATGAGAAGGGCTTTCCATAGGGCCTATCCCCGACTTTCTCCCCTGACTAATAACGGAGATAATGGGGGCTAAAAATGAGAAAAATTCAATTTTGAACTCCGTTATTAGTCAGGGGAGAAAGTCCGGGATAGGCCCTATGGAAAGCCCTTCTCATAGACATTGATCCACCATACTGGCAGAATTTTCCCTACTTTTTTTGTTTACTTAAAAAATTATATCGGATTGTCGTGAAAATCCCCATGCATTTTATATGGGAAAAAGCAAGGCCTCAGAGGCACGGGTTAGAAACAAGTTACGAAGCCCATCTTTGGGACATGTTTTTATTTATTTATTTAGAAATTTTTCAGGGGGCGAACGTTTTTAAATTCCATATTTACATTTTTAAGAGACACCCTAAGCTTACATGCCAAGTTTTTCAAATGTTTGATGTTTTTTTCATCGGAGTTGCTTTCTGTCAATGCCCCCTTTAATATTTCGGAATCATCTTTTGTGATATCATCTGTACTCATAACATTAACTTCTATAGCTATATCGACACGACGTCGGCTGAGTGGCGAGCGTGCTCGACTCCGAAACGAATGATCGTGTGGAGTCTTGGTCCGAACCTGATTTCAGTCAGGATTTTTTTCCGCCAGCATTCACCTCTGATACTCATGTGTGTATCATGTGAAGAAGACCGATGTGTCACAGGGTTCGGATTCCCTGTCTAAATAAAATAGGTCCCGCTCATTCGTAAAATACCTTTGCGATATGAGAGCCCCGTCTTCGAGCTCGTCACTCGATACATTAGGGGGTATGACGTAGTAACGCCTAAACCTTACACCAGAAACCAAACTTGGTAAAGGTAGGCGATGGGTCATAGGACTTCATGTCCTGATTATGCCACGATCTTACATACAGGTCAGGCAACTGCTATCTTAAAAAGTGTCCCCCGAATTTGAAGCAGAAGAATAGTTTAAACTTTGCTCGATAGATGGCTGGAGTTGTAGTTAGGGAATCACGTGATATGCCTTCCATCCAATCAACTCTTTCAAAACACTTTTTTTTATGATGGTTGCCAGAACACGTGATTCCCTAACTACAGCTCCAGCCATCTATCGAGCAATATGTGAACTATTCTTCTGCTTCAATTTCGGGGGACATTTTTGTCCATATGAGGGATATCCGAGTTGCCTGACCTGTATGTAAGATCGTGGATTATGCCGAAAAAAAAAAAAGAAGAAGAAAGAACCAAAAAATTGGTTGTCCTAACCAAAATTTTAGTTGGGTCAACCGAAAGGGTTTTTCAGTGATAGCAGCGGTTTTTAAAATTTGTGTTATCTAATTCCTTTGGCAATAGGACCGCCATCTTGACTAAATTAGTAATGTTAACCACGTAGTCGAATAGTATATATATACTTTCGCCCATGTTTAGCTTTTGGCTTAATTATACCGTATATTTAACGTCCCTGCACTAAATTCCAAATGTTGGCAATAATTGAATTTCAAACGTTTACAATACTTCGCAAAGAAAAGTGCCGGCATCCAAAACATTCAGGCTAATGAAGGTCACGTGATCAGTTCAAGATGGCGGTAGTCATGTCTGACCGACAGTAGAGCTGGAAATCAACAGACAGATATTGGCCTCTTGTTTAGATCAGCAATTGAGGATGTGACAGTTGAATCTGTCGAAAGCACAGACATAATTCAGATACGCAGAAATTTAAGCAGTTTCCAGTATTAATTAAGTTATTCTCGAGTAGCCACGATCAGCAAGAGGTTGAAGCCCCTGAAAATAATATTGCTTTGGAATTTACAATTTTAAAGACAGAAATGGGGAGTAAATTTTTTTTTTTTTTAAATTCTAGTCTTAAATATCTTTACCTTATGACTTTTAAAAAAAATTGGATTTGGCTTCTGCCATCATCCGGTTAATTCTGTTTTTTTATACGCTCCTTATTTTTGTCTTTTTTATTTTTGACTCGTATAGGCTCCTTTTTTTAGTCATTTTTTTTTTCAAATTTATCGAATCGAATCAGAAAGAAATAGATCTCAGAAAAAAAAAATTGGAATTCGATTAAATTTGAAAGATCCAAAATCGGGTATATCCCAATATCCTTTTTTTTTCTTAGTGAGTACAAATTTTTTTAGCATACATAAATATTGCTCAACTTTTTAATTTTTATGGGAAAAAAAATAAAAAAGAAAAACGAAAAAAAAAAATTTTTTTTTTTTTTTGTTTTGTACAAAAATGTAAATATTGAGGGGAACTGAGGAGTATGCCGGCAATTTATAAGATTGGCTTTTTTTTTTTTTTTAATTTTAGAAATTAACGAAATTCAAAACAAGCCGGAATGTTAGTTAAAACGAAAGATAATAAAACATTTTTCTTGTTAATGTAATTTATTTTTATTTTGGTTTTATTTTCTTTTTTTGAAAATTATCTTTTTTTTAATCCTTATAATTCCATTGCGATTCAAGTTCTGAGTACATTGAAATATTTAGTCTTTTGATATGAAAAGCTGATAATTTTTATTTTTTATTTTTCAGAACTTGAGTCCGTATTTTTTACTCTTTTAACCTTTTGGTGCTCTTTCAGTTCTCCTCAGTGTGGCTGAGAGCGCTTTTTTTTTTTTCTTGTTTTATTAACTAGCAATGCGACTGTAGATTAGTAAGGATTGGTGATGCAAAATATAACCGCTAGGAGCGCTACGTCGGTTGGATGATTTTTTTTTTTTTTTTTTCTTCGTAAAAAGAAAAAAAAAAGAAAAGTGATGACAATGAGCGCCTCTAGTGGAATAATTTTGCGTCCGAAATCCTTTTTACCATGAGGAACATTACACTCTAAGCCCACTGTTTGTAGTGGTCAGTCAAATCATAGTGAAAACCATAGTGTGCTTAAACGCAGAATGTACCACGTGATGTCGGACTCGTGACGTAGCATGTCAGACTTTTGAAAAGATTTGCCTTATGCCTTCTGCTGTATGTTTCGCGAGGATTGTTTGTTTACTTATGAGCATGTGGATGTAACGTATTTTTTTTTTTCCTATTCTTTTCGTTTTTTTGAATAATTTTTTAACATGCCATGGGTCGTTTTGTGACATATTTTATTATTTTAATTTAAAATGTAAAAAATAAACCGAAGCAGAAGAAATTAATTAATTTCAAAATTCTGACATATGACGTCATGCACGAGTCGGACGAATTTTGGTAGGCCGATTGAGCATACTATGGTTTTCACTATCAGTCAAATGGGGCCAACATTTCAATGTTAAAACTGGCCTAAAAAGGTTCGTGACACCATATTAACTGTCCGCTGCTCACAGCGCTCCTAGCAGGTCATGTTCCTCACTAAGAACTAATATCACCAGTAAAGATTAAGGAGCTAATCGGCTTAATTTTTTATTTATTTATTTATTTTTTTTGTTTTTTAATATTAGCAAATAAAGAGGAAGCTTCAGGGAACACTGGAAGGAATGGCTGTTTTGTGTAATACTCTATTTACGAAGAAAAAATTAAAATTTGATGTGTCTAACGAACTCTGATTTATTCTTGCATTTTTGGTGCAAGTTTCAACTTGTTCCAAGTAAATAGGAACCCGGAGAACGAAGTCAAAATTTTTCGATCGCAAATATTTTTGAAATTATTTTACACTTCAGACATTATTTATTACATTTCAGACAAGTTGAAACTTGCACTAAAAATTTTAGGACACACCAAAGGAGTTAGTTCGTTATAGACAGTTTTATCGCCATTATTAAATTCCTTCCGGTATTCACTAAAGCTTCCTCTTGATTGATCGAATTCGATCGATTGCTTCATTAACGTTCGATTGTCTTCTCAAATTTTTACTGGTGGAGCTTGTTCTAACGTGTTCAAATAAATCGCATTGGTTTTTTTTTTTCCATGTGAAAGTGCAGTTAGTGAATTTTTCTTTTTTTTTTAATTAGTAAAAGTTAAAATCGTTTTTAGTGATTCACACTATATTTTAAAAATTAAAGCTTGAATGAAATTTTTTAAGCTTAAAAATAAATCGATTCCGCAGCTCAGAGGTAAAAAGGGAGGAATTTGAAAGGAGAATTAAATTATAAGCAGTGCAATTTATAAAAATATTGTTAAAATATTTTCTTGGAGCTTTCGAATTCCCCCATTTGCCGACAAAGCTCAGAATTATATATTTTAATTTAAAAAAAAAAAACAGTCCGTAAAGGTGAGTGCTTATGAATTGAAACAATTACTTTTTAAAGTAAAATAAAAATGAAGCATAAACGGGGAAAAAGATAAAAAATCCAGTGATTTTTTTTATAATTTCGCTCCTATGTTTAGCTTATGTCAAACATGAAATGGATTTTGAATCATTTTTCCCGTTTAGACGTCACATACAGTCTAACCTCTATACACGGTAAAAAAATTTTGTGTATTTTTAACAAACCCGGTCCACACTCTGTGTGTAACTCATTTTATGTTAATTTTGACACAAGTTGCTAGGCAATATTTGTTGGCTGTGTTATTATTTACAATTAAAAATGTGTGGACCGCTTTTCAAATATAAATCGTGTTAAAAGTACACAAAATTTTTTACTGTGTGTAAGTTTTGGAAAACAGGTTATGGACGGTTCTTTATAGAAGATAGATGGTGCATGGAGATCCACTCAGGAAAAATGGTTTACTTAATGAATTCAAGAAGCCTTTTTGCAGACAGCCACACGGAGAATCGCAACAGCAAACCTTTTCCGTCAGGATCGTTGAAAAAAAACCAACAGTGTGCATTAAATTGTTGGTTTCGATTGGTAGAACATGCACTGCCTCTGTCGGAAACGTTCTTATTGTTGCGATTCTTACTGGGAAATGGAAATTAATCTTAATCGAGTTGGGGCTTGTTCGTTTAAGAGTAACGAAATTCGTCCTTATTTTATGGATCTCCGTTACTCTTGTGATGGACAAGCTCCAGTAATTTTAAATTTAACCAAAACGATACCAATTTATTTTATTTTACTTATTTATTTATTTATTGTTTGAAATTGATTGATACGGAACTGGAGAGGTGTAGGACATACTTTTAAAGTTAAAAATTTTGCAAATTTTGCTGATGTACTATTGGTATCGTTTGGGAAGTTTTTTTTAGTCATTGCAAACTCTTTGGGCCAAAAAGATGAGCATGCTCAGTGAATATGGACATGCACAGTAAAACATTTTGTGTATTTTTAACATACACCGTCCACATACTCTGTATGTCACTTTTTTAATGTTAATTTTGACATAATGTTTACGTTGATATTAGACGTTGCTAAGGCAATCTATGCAAACTTTACAAATGAAAATATGTGGACGACAAGTTTTGACTTCGTAGTCCATATATTATCCATACGGTCACAAAAAATGTGACTAAAACAGTTTTTGCGGTGAAAAAATGTTTCAACAAAAAATGTGACCAAAAATTTTTTTATGCGGTAAAAAAACATTTTGACACAAAAAGTCTGTCAAAACACAAAATTTTTTACTGTGCGGACCCACGAGTTTTGACTTTGTCCAGAATTTCGGGAATACTGTTTGTTCAACTTGTTCTTCTTAAATGTTAGACCCGAAAAAAATTTGTTATGGTCAACTTCGAGGAAACACCGATGTTCCATTTAATTATTTATTTTTTTAGATTACAAAAACAAGAATAAACATGTAGAAGGGAAGCAATATTTCTAGGGCTGTAGCCAGGTGAAAGGAATAAGAGATGGCCAAAGTTTTTTAATCGAGGATTCAAATCATTTTTTATACTTACACAGTAAAATTATTTTGTGTACTTTTAACACAATTTATATTTGAAAAACGGTCCACACATTTGTATTTGTAAATAATAACACAATCAGCAAATATTGCCTAGCAACGTGTGTCAAAATTAACATAAATAAAGTTACATACAGAGTGTGTGGATCTGGTTTGTTAAAAATCCACAAAATGTTTTACTGTGTAAAAGTGAAAATTTGGAAAACGACAAAAGTCCATTCATTTGTCAATCATTACATTTCAAAAATAGGGTAAAAGGGGGCTTAAACTTATTCTCAGGCGGGCCTAGACCCCCTCTTCTGTCCCTGGCTACTGCCCTAATTTTGGTCGGTGATTTTGTGCCATATATTTGATTTTGTGCCTCATTCTTCTAAAACTTTTACATTGAGAACATTGATTGGAATACCAATGGGCCTCATAGTCGTAATGAAAAGAAGAAAAAAAAAATTTTCAGTTTCAGTGAGCTCAGTAGTCCAAAGCCTAGAATGAGGTTTCCGAATTTTTACGAAACCATAAAATTACTTAAATTAATCGACCATTTAAAGGATTTCCTAATTTTTTGAACTGTCGGAATTTCGAGTCTCTTTTTACCGATGTTTTTCCGAGTTCAAATTCATATCGCCAATTAGGGTTGCCAGATGTACCACCAAGGTGGTACATGTACCACTATTGAAGAAAAGGCCTCTATGTTTAGCTTATGGGGTACCACTATTTAATCCGTGATATTGGTACCCTCTACACCCAAAAAAAAAAATTTCCAATGTTTAGCTTATGGGCGTACAATTATGTAAGGTTGAGATGTACCACTTTTGTAATTGTAGACCTGGCAACCCTGTCGCCAATCAGCTGTCATTATTCGACTATGTTGTCAATGAGGAACATTACACGCCAGGGGCGTTTATGTAGTGGTCAGCAAAACGTGGGAACATTTCACAATTTTTTTGATGTTGGCCGCCAACATCAAATATTTAAAACTTTCCTAAAATCGTTCACGGGTGGCCTTGGTAAACTTCATAGAAGGTGGTGACCCACCACGTTGCCTGACCACAACATACAGCTCCGCTAGCAAATAATGTTCCTTATAAGAGTAAATTTGAATGTTTTCGAAAGCGGTTGTGCATGTAATTTTTAAGAGAAAGAGTCGTCAAAAAGACCTCAAAAAAATTTTTTATGGACTCCAAATCAGCCGCTATTTTTTTATTAAGATCGGGGGGCAGGGGGCAAGTTAATAAGCTAAGTATGAGTCACTATGTTACGGCGTGGAACTTAATATTTAGCTTATGAACCAAACCATCCATGGGGCAAATACAGCTTGCTCCCCCTTAAAAAATGGCACCCCTGCCTTCAAATAAAGAAACTTATTTATAGCATTTAAAATTATGTCTCTTTTTGTTAAAACCATTTCTGTACCTCAGCAACGTATCTTCTTATTTAAAACCGGACTTTACAAAATGGAGTCGCATTTCGTAAATTTTACACTGTTATAATGCTATTTTGTCCTCTGCTTTTTTTTTATATACTGTATCCATGCTCCCATAAGCCCATGTATAGCAGCCATTTTTTTCTCAATACTTAGCTTATGCCTTCCCCTCGATTTCCCCTCAAAATGGCGTCACTTCGGTTCATTCAAAAACATTAGAGCAGAAGACAAACTAAAATAAATTTTGCCAACCCTTGAAAAAAATATAATGTTAACGAAATGCGACTCCATTTTGGTAATTCGGATTTTAAAGAAAACGATTCGTTGCTGAATGGATTTAATCTAGTTCTAACCTGAGGTGCTGATTTGAATATTCATTTCTGAAATAATCATATAAAATAAGATCGTGACTTTAATTTTTTCTCTTTAATTTTTTCAGGTAAAGAATATTACGTTTGTGACTTCAAGGGTCACTGTGTCGTCGTTTTCTCTGAGGATGGCTCATTTTTGCGACGTATTGGCTGTGAAAATATTACCAATTTCCCAAATGGAATTGACGTGTCTGATGCTGGAGATGTGCTGGTTGGAGATTCCCATGGCAATCGCTTCCATGTCACCGTGTTTAATCGGGATGGAACTATGTTGTCAGAATTCGAGTGCCCATACGTCAAGGTAAAATTTAAACGCAGATACCCATAGTACAATCGAATTTGGGCGAGAAATGGGGGGGGTCATTTGATGGGCTTTTGTTTGGTCAGGCTAATTTACCTTTTTTTTTATTATTGCAGGTTTCACGTTGCTGCGGACTCAAAATTACATCTGAAGGCTACGTCGTCACCTTGGCGAAAAACAACCATCACGTTTTAGTGTTGAACACGCTCTACATCGTCTAAGTCAACTTAAAATTTTTGAATAACAACATATCTCTTTTGTTTCCAAGTGTATTAAGGTCTTTCATCTTTCTTTTCCTTGCCAAAACCAAAAAAAAAAAAGAAGGAAAAATCATTTTCGATCTTGGCGAAGGAAAGAAGGCATGCTTTGTTTTATTTTTTTTTTATTTTTTTGCCCGTCAAAGCTTTATATAGTTTTGCCTTGATTTTTTTATTCTTGCAACCTTTGAAAAAAAAAGTTTTTGCCGTATTAATCCGCATCCTACATTCTTCTCAACCTCACCCTCCTTATTACCCTCTCCCCTCTCCACCACGCCTTTTCTACATTCAATCTGACATAACTTATTTTAATAATTATGACAATATATTTTTTCTACATCGAAAAAAAAAAAAAATAAACAAAACAATAAAAATTATTTAAAAATATGTTTTCTTTTTAAGAAAAAATTAATCTCTGTCAGTTTTGTTGAATATTCGTTTTATTTTGTTTTCTTTTTTTTTATTATCACTACGATTTACTATTTTTTTTTCGTTTTAGTTTATAATTAAAGTACTATTATTATTATTATTTGAAATGTTTATTATTTTGCAGGATAAAAAAATTTGAATATGAATTATTAAAAAAAAAAAAAATAGCAGGAAACTGCTTTATTTTTGGAATTATTTTTTTTAAAAAAATGAATAAAAAAATTTTTTAATAAAAAAAAAATTAAAATCGATAATGATTATTTGTTTAGGAAAATGTTTCGTTTGCTACTGATATTATTATTACAAAAAAAAAGTTTGAACAATTTTATTATTTGAACAATAGTTTTAACAAAAAAAAATGCTCGTGATGTTCTTATAATTCCGTGACACTTTTTTTTTTTTTTTTTTTATTAGAAAAAAATACTTAATTTCTAACGAAAAATGTTGATACTTATGTATTTTATTTGCTTTAAATTTTTTTTATATATATGATACTTGTGTCATAAAAAATTTTTTTTTTTTAGAGTTTACTAAAAAAATTTAAAAAAATTTTAGTGCCGTTTCCTTTAATTATTCGTTACAAATATTTTTTATTTAAAAGCGTAAGATTTTATGTTTTTACATTTATTTTTTTTTTAGGAGAAAAATCCCGACGGGCCATATGTATAAAAGAAAAAAAATTCACATCCAGCAATTTTTCTTTTTTTAAACGTGCTGTGAAATGTTTTCGAATAGGGATGTGATTTTTTTTTTAGCAGCGTTGAAATGACAAATTTTTTTAGAAAAAAAAATAAGTATTGATTGTTAATTAATTGTTAAATCTAAAAAAGCTGCAACAAATTTCAGTAAGGAAAACGCGATTTTTTTTTTATTTAGTTACCTCAGCCGGTTACCTCAATAAGGAAAATTAGAATTTTTTCTAGTCAATTTTTAATTAGTCAAATTTTTTTTCGAATATTTAGTGTTATTTTTAAAAAAATTATAAGAGAGGAAAATGGTTTTAATCTAGAAGCTTCCCGAGGGAGTCGAACACCGATCTCTTTTTTTTATCTCCCGGGCGAAATGCTCTGGCCGATTAATTCTTTCCTCTCTTTTTAAGTTTTCCTTACTTAGAAAAAAAAAAACAATTTTCGGACCAGTATTTTTTTTTTTTTTTTTTTTTTTTTTTTTTTTTTTTTGAAAATTAAAAGTCGGAATTATTTTTCTCCTAAAAAAAATTATTTTTTTATTAGATTTAAAATAAATTTTTCGTTTTTATTATTTTTACAACAAAAAAATGACAATTTTTTTTTTTTTAAATAAAAAAAAATAGAGAATCTATGTCTTCGGAAAATTAAAAAAAAAAAATCTCTATTGAGATTTTTTAAAAGAGAAATCGTTGTGCAAAGTAAAAATTTTCCTTTTTTTAATTTTATTATAAATTATTTTTATTTTGCATTCAACGATCTGATGATTTTAAAAAAAATGTTCATCATAGTTTTTAAGTAGGACTGAGAGATATTTATCACGTTTTCTTTTTTTGGTTTTCTTCTCTTTAAGAATTTGTCAAAAGACAATGAGAAGAAAAAGGATGATCGAAATTATTGTTTACATGTCATTGTTTTTTTATCATTATCTTTTGACGAAACGAAAAGAAAATTAAATACATTGATAAATATCTCGCAGCTTAATAATTTTTTTTTTTTTTTTTTACATAATATGTCAAATATGTATTTACTATTTTTAAAGAAATAATATGTCAAATATGTATTTACTATTGATCTCACAAGCACAATTTGCATCTTTTTAAGTAGAAAAAAATTGTTACTTGTTCGTATTGGAGAAAAAAAAATTTAAAACATCTGGTTTTGTCGCTTTATTTATTTACAGAAAAAAAAATCGGGTTTTAGTTAATTTTTTTTACTAGGGTTTTTTTTGCAGAATGGAACGTACTTATGAACTTGAAATAGTTTTTTAGAATCGGAGCATGCGTTAATTTTGAAGGGATGTAATTTTAAATTTTTGTTAATGAAATCGATTTTTAAAAAGGAATGATTTGTCGGGAAGAAAAAAAAGGAGTTCAGAAGTTTACTTTCCATAAGCTAAGCATAGAATATTTTTCAGATGAAAAATTTTTGAGTCATCGAAATTTTAAAAATTATTTTAAAAGTGAACAAACCTTTGGTTGCATTATTAAGCTGATTAAATTTTTAAAAATTTAAAAAATACATTCCTCAAAAATAGTTCTAATTTTTTTAAACAAAATTGTATTTACAAAACAAAAAAAAAAAAAAAAATGATTGCGCATGAATAATTTTTTAGAAGGACGGTGTTTTTTATCTTTTAAATTTTAAGTGACATCTTTTTTTAAAACTTCATTATTAAAATTTTTCGGGGCTTATCGTGGATTTTTGTTTTTTTTAAGAGTAACTAAAAAACTTTTTCGGGTTCAATGCGATTTTCGGGGTTCATCATCATAAAACTTATTATTAAAATCGGAAAAGCTCGGATCGTATTCGGTCCGAAGGAGATTAATTTATTTTTTTTACTTATTTAATTAATAAATTTTTGCATAAAACTATGCCACATACGACTAGCCGTCTTGTACTCTCACGGGCACACGAGCCGTCTTGCACTCTTTAACATTAATCGTGTAAATCAGATGTTTTCAATTTTTTTTTTTTAAATTTATATAATCTTACTTTACGCAATGCCAAAATCCCATGAGTCATTTTACAACCTATTTTTTTCATCTCCCTCCCCCCCACCCATATATACTTTTTTTTTTCATTTTTAAATTATTAAAATTTAGACTGATATTAATGAATATTAATTTTTTTAGGTTTAATAGCAAGTAGTTAATTATATTTAAAAAAAAGTCAAAAAAAGTTTATATAAAAAAAAAAAAAATCTTTTTTGAGAGTGGAACGTACAGGGTGATTGTTTTTGCTCTTAAACTTTTTTTTTTTTTATTTTTGAATTTTCGATTTTTGTTTTTTTTTTTTTACCCCAATTAATTTCTTGAGACATTCCTTTTTTTGTAAAAAAAGTTTAAGAGCTAAGGTCATGAAGGAAATTTTATTTAAAATTGAACAAGTTTTATTTATTTATTTTTATTTTTTTTTTTTTTAATAAGGAAAGAGTTTTTTTTTTCACGTTGCCCCTTTCCAAAAAATTAAAAAAAAAATCGTCTTCGTTAAAATTTAAACATCAAAACATGCATTTATCGGGTCGATTTTTTTTTTCAAAGAGCATTCTTACCATTGTTATTGTTAAATATTAATATTATTGGGCTAGTTCCTACGTCATAACAAAAAAACGCTTGTGAGATAGATTTCTTTTTTCCTTAATTTTTTTTTGTCAACACCAAATGTGATTTGTTTTATTTTAATCTTTTTCTCTTGCTGATTTTTTCCTCCCTATATATTTTTTTTTTTTTTTTTTTTTTGCTTGTTTTGAGCAATTTTATTTTAAGATGTTTAGTGCAATGTTGTTTTTTTTTTTTTTTTTTAAACGTCGAAACCATTGGCGAATGGCCTTATTCGATGTTTTATCAGTTCGACGATTTTTTTTTTTTTTACGTTTACACTCAGGTCGCCGAAATTAAAGCAATTAATGCATCCTAAGTCAAAATATTTAATTTTAGTGCCATGTTTTAGTTTTATTTCTTTACTTCTCCTTTTTTTTTGAAGAATTTTTTTTCTTCCTCTGTGAAAAATTTCGGACTTTTTTTTTATTTTTAAATCGGCTTAACCTCGCTTTTTATCCCGGAATTTTTGGAATGATCGGAAGAAAAAAAATTAATTTAATTTCACAAAAATAATAATTAAAAAAACAAAAAAAAAAACAAAAAAACTAAGAAAACCAAAAAAAATTATTTTAAGTACTATAACGTACTGATTTTTAGTTCCAATTTTTTTCTTAAGTAGTTTTTTTTTCGAATGAATGTTGCACAAGCTAATTTTATTTTATTCTTTTTTTTTTAACGGTGCCATTCCAGGATAACTTTTATTTTTATCCACCGCTTAATTTTTTTTGTTTCGGAAATGGCTCACAAGTCGAATTTTTTATTTTTCACAAAAAAAAATTTTTTTCTAGTGTTCCATTTAATTTTTTTTTTCGTATTTAATAAAAAATAATCAAAAAAAAAAAATAGTTAACAGAAAAAAAATTACAAAAATTTAAAAAAAACACAAAAAAATTTAATTTTTATTTTATTTTGGTATTTTACACCGGCGTTTGATGTATCTTAACGCCTTGATTTGTTTCATTAGAACCCCTCTCCCCTTCCAAAAAAAAAAAGTGTTTTTAAGTTGAGTGTATTCATTATATTTTACCTTGTTTGTTAATTTTAAATTGATAATTTTTTTTTCTTTTTTGCATTAATAAAATTTTTTTTTTGTTTGTATGTTTTTTTTATATTTTTTTTTTTTTTTTGCTTGGCATGTAGCTTGAGCATGTTTAATTTTAATTTTTTTTTTTTTTTTTCATGGAAGCGTTTTGATGATACACGTTTTATTGACATATCGAAAAGGGCTTGTAAGGCAGAGGAGGAACGGAGGAACCATGAGCCTGAAAAAAAAAAAACCGGAGTTGTGATTTAAATTAAGAATTCGTACCCGATTGAGCAGGATTCGAACCTTAGCCCCTTCGGTCCAGGCTCCGAACTAACGAGTTCCTTCCTCTAGTTTTCTTCTTTTCTTTTCAAAGCATTCCCCGCTCAAGGTTAAAGGGCTGAATTTCTATATCGAAAAGGGTTAAGAAGAGTTTGAAGCAATATAAGGCAATATTTATAAAAAGAAAAATAAATACTAGGTCAATTAAAAAGTGGATCAAATACTGTTTGGCCTAAACTTCCCTTAATCAATAAAATCGCTTCCGAATCTTAACTACACGGAGATTTTTTTCGACGGAAAAACAAAAAATTTATTTATGATCTTTTCGGACGGATTTTTCCTCCATTTTTTTCGAATTGGATTGATGAATTGAGTGAATGGATGAATAAGTAGAAAATTATAACCAACCATTCCTTTGAATAATTCACCTGCACGTCAGTAAACCTTTTTTAATTTTTTACAGGAATTTGCTTTATTTTTATTTTTTTTTTATCAAATTTTGTTTTTAAACAAAAAAGGATTTCGTATGTAAAAATCGTTTCTGGTTTTTAAAAGTGCCTACCCAAACAATTTTTTTTCGTGTTTTGTATTTGTTATTACCATTTTATTATTACTTTCGTAATTTTCTTTTTGCTTATAAACATATTTGAAAAACATCAATTTACATTGCTCGAAAGGTTTTTTTTTTTTTTTTTTAATGCTGTTGGTCCTTCAGGCCTAAATATTCTAATCTTTGTTGATAATCGAAATTTTGATATTGATTTTAAGCAGTTAAATGGGTTTGGTTAAAACCCAAGGAAAATGACCCGAGCTTTTAGGGAACGTAGAAAAAATGCTGTTTTTTACATAAGCTAAACATAAGTGCGTTTATCCAAGATGGCGAACGCTTATCTGTGCTCCCTTTTACGACATTTTTAAATCTTTTCCATTGCAGTGGTTACGATTATAATTAATCATTTTAAAAATTAAACAATTCTTTGTTCAGATTTGGGTCTAGAGTGTGTTCGGGAGGTAACAATTTTTAGTTACACGAAAAATTTTAGGGATCGTTCTCTTCTAACTTTTTCTGCAGCAGCACCGTTTATCCGGTGGTTGATAGATAAAACTTAATGCATTCCTAGTGCATACAGACAATAATTCTTCATACGAGAGGCAATAATTTATCTCAAAAAAATATCAAATTTTTTCGCTTTATATAAATTTATTTTCCTGCTGCAAATTTAGTTGAAAGGTATCTTTTTCGTGGAAAAACCCTGATCAATTAAGATCTGCCAGGGCAGTGATTTCGTTGCCAATTAAATGTGACCTGTGGCCGGTCACGTCTAGAGAGTCTGTAAGTTCATTTAAATATTAAAACACATTAAGTCGCCTTAAAAACGATGATTAGATTTCCGAGTATCCCAATTTTACACGGACGAAAATCTAATCAACATTTTTAAGGCGGCGTTTTTACATGTTTTAATCTCTAGAAAAAGTGAGTTATAAGTACGGCCAATAAGTTATAAAAACTTATAACAAGGTAATAAAAGTTATAATGTTGTTATAATTTTTTATAACGTATTGGCCGGACTTATAACTCCCTTTTTCTAGGGATTTTACAGGATTACAACAGCAAAACTCTGTAATTCGTATCCTCTGTGACCTCTGATGGTTTCACTACACAAAACAAGGGGGAAAACCCTTTCGTTTACCTAGCAACCCATCTGCAATTTTGAGGCGTTTTTTGATTTATTATTAAAAGAATGAAGGAAAAATTTTAAAAAATCTGAGCAATGTGAATTTAAGAAATTTTTATTTTCTACAACTCAGGTTTATATGATTTTTTTCAAAGAGCTAATCGTTTTTGATCAATACTTTTATTTTCTAAAAAAAAGAGCAGCCTACAATTTTTTTTTTTGTTAGGCAAATCGTAAAGAAAATTTCCAGGCCTATTATTAACAATTTTTTTTTTCCTACTACTGTTAATTCGTTAAGCAATAAAATATTTTCTCGGAATCATAAAAAAATTTTTAAAAAATAAAATAAACTTTTTTTCATTCCATCCATATAGCGACCATTTATTAATTTAATCCCGAGTAATAATTATTAAATCTCTTTTTTTTTCTGTCTCTCAAAAAAATTACGTTATATTTTTATAATAATATTATCGTATTAATTTTTTTTTTGTGGATCGTGTCTTAAATGTTATATTTAAAAAAAAAGCTCTTTTGTCATGTTACATGTATTTAGCAGTATTTTTGCCTCTTTTTATTAAAAAATATATTTTAAAAAATTTGCCTAACGTTAAAAAACAAAAAAAACAAAAAAAAATTCACTGTAGTTAGTGCATTAAAAATAATAAACAAAGAATTATTGTTGAAAAATTTGTTGAAAAATAAAAATTAAAAAGCAACGATTTTTATTAATTTTTGACCAACAATAATGTCAACAACATATTCTAAGAAATTTAAAAAAAAAACATTTTTGTTTAGAAAGCTTCAAATTTTAATCCGAGCTTCTGAAATCATGCATTAGTGCTATTGCACGATATTTTCAACAAAAAAAAATCCTTATTTTTCTTTTAAATAAAAAAATATATACAAAATAATTTTTAACGAATTAATGCATTCGAGTTCTAATTTTTTTTGACGTGAAAACGTCTTTATTTTCGAATGTTTCCAGTATTTCAAAAAGTCGTTATCAAAAAGCTGTTTTTTTTAAAAATCGTTTTTACAAAAAAAATATTAAAAAATAAAAAAAAAATTAGATGGCGTTGATATGTTTGCTAATGCAATTTTTTTTTAAATTAATTTTTTTTTAGTATCTGTTACACTTCGTAACGATATCGTCTTCCTAGTATAGTGGTTGAATGTATCCACTGTGTTTCTCTTACACCAATCATTTTAAAAAAAATAACAAAATATTGTTTATTAAAAATATTTTTCGAATTTATAGATTTTAAAAAAATAACAAAAAAATAAAAAAAAATTAAATAAGAAAAATGAAAATTAAAAAAAAAATCATTTTAAAAAATCGTTTTATTTTTCTTATAATCGTTCCGAAAATGTTGATTAATCAAATTCACAATAATTTTCTCCTTCGAGCTATTGTTAGAATAAAACGTTTTTTGGCCAAATAAATAAAAATTAAAAAAAAAAAAATTATCGTAAAAATTTGGTGGTGATAATCTACGGAAATGATTTTTTTGTGATCGTTTCCAGCCTATTTAACAAAAAGTTAAGTACAGTTAAAAAAAAATTAAAAATAACCGAAAGTATTCTTTTTATTAATTTATAAAAATATTAATTTTTTTTTTTGGAGTAGATTTATGGTTGTGATTTTTATTTTAATCGGCTTTCGATTCCTTTATATCCTCTTTAATGAATTTTTTTTTGAAAAAAGCTTATAAAGAAGTTTTTTTTTTTTTTTAGAAAAAAAATATTAAAAAATTAAAAAAAAATTAAAAAAAATAATGTTAAAAAAAATGATAAAAAAAATTTTTTGTCACTATTTTGCTGAATTAATTGTTTTAAAAGCAATAGAGGTATAATAATTATAGTGTCAGGACCTTATTTTTAAAAAAAAGTATAATTCATATATTGTATATCAATCTAATTTTAGAATCGTATTTACTTATTTCCTATACACAAAAAAAAATCGAATAAAAAAAAATAGAAAAAAAATGTGATTTTTAAAAATTTAGGCTTTAAAAAGTTTAGGCAAAAGAAAAAAAAAATTTGTTTTCTACGTTTCAATGGTTAATTACTTTAAAAAAAATTAGTTTTTAATGTTGTTACATTTAAGGAACATTCCTTTTTAATTTTTTTCCTTGTTACAGGTGCATTTTTTCTGGGCTTGTTACAAAATTTTATAAAAAAAAAAATTACGATAGGAAACAAAACCTTTCTTAACTCTTGCTCACGTTTTCTCTTGATTATTTTTTTAGCGCACATTTTTCTTCTCAATAAAAAAAAAAAAAAAAAATCTTAGCCTCATGTTTAACATATCAATTTTCCGCTTTTACTATTTTCTTTTTCTCAAAAAAAATTTCGTAGTCGATTCCATCCGGTTTGAAAAGCAGATTTTTTTAAGTGTCTTTTTTTATGATATTTCCTTTTTTATGAGTTTTCCCTACTTGTCCTTTTTTTATTTTGTTTTTAAAAAAAATAATAAAAGCGCAGTACCTGTACTGAGCTAAAAAAGCCTTTAGGTTAAGCGGTAGACTTAAATGATTAATTATTAATTTTTAAAATCCCAAAATTAGGAAAGAATATATGTACTTGATTTTCGATTTTTTTAAAAATGAGCACTGCCATTTTGAAAAGATGAATTTTCGATGATTTTATTTTTCTTTTTCAAAATTTGAATAAAATCGCTAAGCGCATTTTTTTTCCAAAATTATTCGATTCTTTTTATTTATTTTTTATTACCTTGAATTACGTCTTATGTTCTTTCCTAATTGATCTGCCGGTTTTTGCAGAGTTTTGCTGGCCAAAAATATTTTCTAAGTTAAAAAAAGTTTTCTTTTTATTGATTGTTTATTGAGTTTTCAACCGGCCAGCAGGTTTACATAATAAGATTTGTTGTGGTGTTTATAACACGAAGAATTATAACACATAAAGAAAATAATTATAAACGAAACGGTTTTTATTTCTTCGATTTTTTTTAACTTTAAAAAAAAAAATCGAGGAAAGAAATCGTTACGAAGCTTTTTTTTCGGACCCCTTTAACTTGATACGTAAAAAATTTATCTTTGGAAAATTCGAATGGGAAAATCCTTAAGAAGAGTAGCGAATCTTCAAAGTTTTTGAAAAATACTTCGAAACAGAATTTTTTAAAAACTCGATAATTTTTGTCCTTTTGACTTCCGCTTGCTTTTGCTCCCATTCTTCTTCATATTTTTTTCCGTTATTTTCGGAGTGCCAAAGCCAGGAAAAAATTCATAAATAAAATTCTGGCTACAAAAGAATTGGGATAAAATTCCTCCTCTTCGTTAAAAAGCCCATTCGAATTCGCTTTAATTTAATTCGGTGTTTATTAAAAATGTCTTCGTTCCAGCATCCGGTTTTTATTAAATGCTCAAGAAAAATCACTATAAAATCGAAATAGATAATTTTTTTTCGCCCTTTTTTTTAATTAAAAAAAATGTAAATAAATGTTTGAAAAAAAAAAAAAAAAAAAAAAAAAAACCAAATGCTGGTCATTCTACGTTTCTATAATTTCAATAAAATTGTAACGTGATCAAAAAAAATTAATTAAAAAATATTATATACTGTAGCTCGATGCAAAACTAAAAAAAACAATAAAAAAAAAATATAAAAAATTAAAAAAAAAAAGCTAAAAAACCAAAAAAAAATTATACCAATATATATAATTAGATTATTTAGTTATATATATAAAAAAATATATATATTTAACTTTTAGAACAATTTTATTAATTATAAATTAATCGTTTTTTGATTATGCTTGGTTAGTATTTCTCTCTTTTTTTATAAATTCTAAAAAATAAGACGTATTCACGTCAAAAATAATTAGCAATTAAATATGCATTTATGCGATAAAATCACATTTTTTCTTCGAACTAAAATGAAAATTTAAAAGAGGCACATTTAAAAATTTTAATATTAACCAAGCATATTTTTTTTATATTAGATTATAAATTATCTTTTAAAGAAAATTAAAACAATTTGTTCTAAAAAAAAGTAAACATAAAAAAAAATACGGATTGTCATGTTGATCGGTTTTCAATGTGGTTGGTTCCGTCAAAGCCTATTTTTGAGTTTCATATTCCAATCTTATATTGTCAAATCATTGTACATTTGTTGAGTTTAATGTCAATAAAAATTTTTTGCTTCAAAAGTTTTATTATTATTATTTTTTTTTTTTTTAAATTTCATTTCCGCTCTAATCCATCTGTATTAATCAATGACGAATTCTATTTGACCAATCAAAACTGCCGATGACGAAACACCAATGAAATTCGTTATCCTTTTATTTCATATTCATGTCGGAAAGTTGGTAACCCTGTTAACGGCCATTTTATTTTATTTGCTTATTTGTGAGACGTAGTTTTATGTTCTCTGCATTTTAATCGATAATTAATTAATTAGATTGATTAAGATATAACGTTTAATTACATTTCCATATTTGCAAATCGGACGTTATCCATTGAAGCAGTGTGTGCGAGTCAGGATGGTGACTTTTAGATTCATGACATGCTCAAACGGAAATGTAAAATGTCGATATGAAAATGTGGAATCATTGAAAGCGAATTATAAAGTATTGCTAATGAGGACCGCATTCATGAATGTTTACGGAGAACACAGGTACATAAATTAAACAGGATTCTTGTAAGAGTTGCCTTCTAATAGCTCGAAGTTAAGCTGTTTATTGACTTTTGTGTCCGGTGTAGTACTTCTTAAGGCAACAAAAATAAGACAATAAGCTTCATAATTTGGTTCAGGAAGACAAGGATAAAATAATAATGGCATTGGCTCACTTTTTACTTTCTGAACATTTGAAATCTTTTTAAAGAAACAAGACTGAAGAATTTGCAATTTCATATTCGAGTATTTAGTTACTTCCTTTGGTGTTAGAGTTTCATCATTTAGTTGGTTTTTTAACAAGTAATTTTTGACATTTTCTAGGTTCCCAATATCTATTCCTGCTATACAAAATTGATGTGCATAAATTGTTTTTGCTTTTAATTCTTTGCAGATTTGTTGATTTGCTACATCTTTGGTGGCATCCTGGTACGACCTAATTGAAAATAGAAGCCTTGCCCTCTGCTAATTGAATCGCAAATAACAGGAGCAATATTTGACAGGATATGGTATCTTCAACTAATTATTGTTAAGGAGGAAGTGAAATACAAATTCATAAGGTAAATTTTTTTAAACTTCCAAATTAATGTCTTGCATCAAAATTGTTCATTATATTTTTGAATGTGAAAAAAAAACAATTCTATCATACTCAAAACAAAGATTATTTGTCATTATAACGTGACTGTAAGGGAGTTTACTCATGTCAAATTATTATTGTTCTTTTCAGTTTCGAAAAGCAAGAAAGTCCTGACCAGGAACCGTCCAAACACGAGCACTTTTAAGAAGTCATGAAGAAATATTTGGTATCCTTGAGACATTCAAGTTTTTAGGATGGAATCGATTTAATTTAGATTGGAAGATTTCAAGTTCTTCATCATCTGTGTCATCATCAACATCAGGTTCATCAACCACTCTTAAAACATCCACTCAATTCAGCTTTTGTGTCAAGGTGTTTGATGTCGAGATTTTGAATGTGGGGACTAAAACTGGAATTAATTGTGCTTGGAAATTATGTTTAATTCTCCCAGTTGGCATGTAAGTAAAAGACTATCTATGGACATCATTGTTTAAAAAAATTGTTTGAGCTGACAATTATTTTGCTGGATTAGATGTTATAGAAAAATAATGCAGATAAATAAAAAAAGTATCAGAAATTTTAGAAAAATTTCTGAAAACAAGCAAGTTTGATTTTGGAGTGTTTTAAAAATAGCCGAGATTCCTAAAATTGCAAATTCATGTTGAATTTATATGTAGTTTATTTACTTGACTGTGCTAAAAATCTGATTTTTTTAATTTTATCATTTTACTTTGACTATTTGATGGAAGTGATCACCTTTATGTCAATTCATGTTTTATGAAATGTGTTTGTTATTTTTGCAGGTTTGTTGGTTTGTTGATTTTTTGAAGACGGCATGGACAATGAAGTCATGAAAGAAAGATTTAGCAATAATCAAGTTAAAAGCAAGCTACTGATGGAGAGAAAAAAAGAGTCAAACTTGAGGTCTGTCTGACTTAATGAAAGGTGTTGCGACTTTGAAGAAAAATTTTGAAATTCTCATTCATAAGGTAAATTTCTTTTTCCTTTAAAATGTAAGAATCAACATTTTTTTTTTTTTTTTTTTCATTTCATAAAAAGACAAATTCTGTGGAGCTGTTATCAGTAATCCATGTACAGAAAACTCTGATGCTTGATTGGCAAACTTTAAAAATAAGATGTTGAAAATTTTTTTATTAAAAGCAGAAAGGAATGTTTTAGCTTTAATGATCAGTCCAATTCCAGTTCATTAAACACTCAAAAGCTTTTAGATTGGATTTGAAAATCTCTTTTTACTTTTTAGGTGCATTTTGCTTTCATCTCATTCAGCTTTTTTTAAAATTTTAATAGAAATTTTAATTTTTTTTCTTTTTATTTGTTTCAGTATATTAACAGATGTAAACCTTTTACATAGGATGGAAACTTCAAAGCCTACATCCTTTTCAATTGTTTTTGGGGTTCCTTACAGTCATCATAATGGATCTGGGGCTTGCGTTGTTGAATGTTGAATAAAGGAACTTGATGATGTATTACGAGTGGATGAACACTGGGTGTCTTAAGAGTTTGTTGTCCCTTGGCTTTATGGTAAGTAAAAATCTACAAGTTTTTCAGCATTTGCTTTGCTTTTGTTCATTGTTAATAAATGCAAAACTCATTATGCCAACAAGAATTTGGGGATTCCACCCTTAAAAATTCTGAGATTTTTTGGAATAGTTCCAAAATATTTTTGTAGCGACAATGTATTGTTGCATTTGTGAGTGAAACTTAAATAAACTTATTGAGGATAATAATAACAATAATTGTTATTGTTAGTATAATAAACTTATTGAGCTTTTAAACGGTATAATGGAGTGACTTTGGCTTGCATCATTGCATAACTGCTTACACTTATAGATTCATGGCTTGTGGATATTCGAAGTGAAATTGCTCATTAATTGTTGTGCTCACAGTAATTCTTTTCAAAGCATCAAGAATGAGAGTCTCATTCTTTTTATCATTTTTCTGTCTCATTATGAGACAGGTATTGTAATTTTCATTACTTCTGACTTATGAGGATAGCAATAGAAATAGAATGAAATATTATTGTCTCGTCTTTAGGTTTGTACTTTGTACTTGGAGTGTTTTAAAAAGAGTCGAGATTCCTAAAATTAGAAATTCATGTTGAATTTACAAATAGTTTACTTACTTGACTGTGCTAAAAATCTGATATTTTTTAATTATATCATTTTACTTGGCCTATTTGAAGGATTTCGAAAAATTTTTATTGTAATTAAATTAATTTTTAAATTTTCATAGTCATATGCCGGTCTTTGTTCAAGTGGCCTTGGTCTTTCATATTTTTTTATAAGGCCATTTAGTTCTTTTGTTACAACGAACTCTCGGAAATGCAAGTATAATATAAAGATTAAGAATAAGCTCGTGTACGTATCAAATCGTAATTGTGTAAAAGGTAACACGTGCTTTAATTTAGGCTACATTTATTCTGTGTTGTTCAGTATGTTTCTGACTCAGCATGTAGATCTTAATTGTCTCTGAAAAAGTAGGCATAGTAAATTCATAATTATGCTTAATTGATGTGTCACTTGCCGGAATTTTTACTACTTATTCTAGTTGTGTATTTTAATTTTTTAAACGTAATTGATTTTTCTTGGATTTGAAACCCTGAAAAATTATTTATTGCCTGGTGAAGATGAATAATCCCTTGAATTTAACTTTGAAGTTGAAAATTTTCTTAATTTGAATATCCACGTAAAGATGAATTATAGTCATGTGCAAATAATAACAATTCCAAAAAAAGAAATGATCTTTATAATGTTCGTATTTTTTTTTATTTTCTTTTGTTAAGGAGCCAGATGGATAAAAGTATTTGACGCTACAGTTGAAGAGGATTTGCAAATGCAGATAATACAAGGAGATATAAGGAGTGACGGAACCTCAGCTTCATGAAAACATTGCTGCAACCAAATGGAATTTTCCTAGCGCCAAGACTATTACTGCAGCCAAGACCGTCAGAACTGACTGTGTTATTGTAAGTTGCTTTGTTTAAAAATGATCAGTTTAAACCTCGAAAATTTTTAAAAGTATTTTTAATGTTCCAAGTTAAAGCTACAAATGTCTAATTCATGGTTTAAAAATACAGCTGCTAGGATTTTAATTTAAAGTTTATATCTGTTTGAAATCTTTTTTTTTGTTGGAAAGTGATAGCCTATCTATAGTGCTTGAATTAACACAAAAACATGCTTTTGTCAAATCTGAAATCAGTTTTTGTTCATGATAAACTTGTTAAATTTTTGCAAATAATTTTTTAAAATGGTAATGTCTTACCCTTCATATCATTTTAGAAGATAATGTTTGTCTTGAAATAATTTATTAATTTAGTTGTACTACATTAAGTTGTTCCCAAGATATTTTCTTTCGAAAGAATTAAAGTAGTTCATTAAAATACGATGAGAATAGCATCAAGTCTTAGCAGTCTTTATCGTAATGAAAATAATTTGAAAGTATTAAAATGATTTTTGAAAAAAAATTTCAAGTAAAAAGATTAATAGTGTATATTTTTTTCTATATTTGATAGGCTCCAAGCTCAAGAGGACACTCAGATGATGAAAGTGTTCCGTACTCTTAAATCCTGGCCTTCTTCAAAGCCACCTGGAGTATGGTCAAGAAGCATATTTAAGAAAAATATCCAAGATGGGGTCACTTTTATCTGAGGAATTCCTTAACCTGCTTCAGTTTTGCACTAGAGTATTTTTTCACTACAGATATTCATTGGGAACATCTGGGCTTTAGAACTGTACCGTATTGAGCCTGAGAAATGCTTTTTATTATTTACAGTTCAATGTAAGTAGGAATTATTTTACGATATTGTTTAGAGTGTTCCGATGAATTCAAACTGTTTTTGAGGGCAAAGCTTTAATGAATATCATCATTAATAATTAGCAACTTGTAAAACTAAAAACAGGGATGGATTGAACTATTCCTAGACAGACCATAGCCAATTGGATTGATTTATGGGTTCAGTTGCTGCAGTTGACAAATGTTTTGATCAAAATGAAAACTATTTTAAAACATTCTGAAAAATTTATTTTGGAGAAAACATTTTATTGACGAACACAAGGATTCATTCTGAACCTATTGTTTGAAAATTAATTGTTAAAAATTTTCCAAAGTATTTTAAAATTTGCTTGCCAAGAAGCAGTTATAATTTAAAATAAATCAGAAAATGATCTTGTTCTTTTTCTTCGTCAAATTGATAATTGAGCAAATTAAAAAGTTTGACTTTCCTGCTTATGTTTGGCCAAAGTCTGGGCAAATAACGTTTGTATTCTTTTTCATTGGATCGAAAACCAGTCCGAATATTTTATTTTCATGAAATAGTTTTAACTCCATAAATAATCCGGGACCATTCAAATATGACGTCATCATTTTTTGAGGATTTTTGGACCCCCCCTCCCCCCTCGTCATCATAAAATAGGCTTTTCTTATGGACATTTAACATGGACGTCATCATTCTATAGACCCCCCCATGATGACGTCTAAAACCCCCAAAAATGATGACGTCATATTTGAACGACCCCTCCGCTCAATTTTCGATTGGTTAAGGCATTGAAAATTTTCTTATTAAACTTCTGGTGATATAAAATATAAAACTGCCTTGGGAAATAATTATAAGATAATGAGTAATTCCTACTTTGAGATAGAGAATTTTCTTAATCTTAAACAACCATTTTAACAGGAATTATAACCATGCGTAAATAATAATAATTTAAAAAAAAGGAATGCTCTTTACAATGATTAATCGTTTTTTTTTACTTTCTTTTTTTAAGGAGCCAGATGGATAGGAAGTATTTGACGTTTAAGAGCATTTGCAGATGCAACGAATACAAGGAGATATAACGAGTGACGAAATCTCAACTTCTTGGAAAAATTGCTGCAACGTAATGGAATTGTTCTGGTGCTAGGACAGGGGCAGTCCCATCCTGCACCTCCCCCTGGCTACGGGGCTGGAAATCCAAAAGGTTTGATAGGTTAGTTGTATAATACAAAACGATTTACTTATATTTACTGAAATTTATTCTGAGAATTTTCATCTGTAGAAGAAAACAAAAGGACATGCGATTCATTTTAAATTTGAAAGGGGTGAAAGGGGTGATTAAGTTGGGTTTGTAGACTGACTAATTGTTAGGGAAGGTTTGGTCCATTAACAACTCGATTTCGAAAAATTTTTATGTTATAAAGTAATTTACATACAACTTTTTTTTAAATTTACTTCTTGATAAAAAAAAATTTTAACCACCACTAAAAATTTTACTACGGAGAAAAGCTGAACATCGAAAATGCAAGGAAGGATTATGTTTTTAGACACCTTGGGGTCATCTCGAGACTCATGTCCCTTGACCTCTTCATGTAGTTCGGTGTTATATGGTATTTCAAATATGAAAGCTCTTCCATACATCCCAAATCTGGGTGCAAAGCCCTAATGATACATAATAGCTTACTGTACTGTTAGATAATGCAGGAGTAAAATTAATAATCATAAACCTAATTTCGTTCTTTTTTTTCCTTTATTTTACAGATTCATACTCTAGAACGTCGATTCACTGCGCCTGTTGGATGAAAAACAATACCTTTCTCATTCTTTTAATCTTGGTTTAACCTAACCAAATTCTGTACAGTACTTGCAATAATTTAACTTCACATTCAAATTCATAACTGAAGTGGATTCTTTCTATTTTAATGTAAGTAGGAAATGGATTTTGGATGCAAATTGCTTTCGGCTGTAAAGCGATAGTTCGAATTTTAATTTTAGCCGTAATCGTTGAAATAATTAAAAACTGGATATTTTGTTTTAAATAGTTTTGCAAAAAACTTAACGGAAGAACAATTTCATGATCGAACCTTAACAGTTTTATACCGCATTGTAAAATGATGGGTTATTGTAAAGAAAAATTTTTGAATAAGTAAAATTTTATTGTATAAGAAAATGAAAATCTGATTTGGCTCAACAACTTATGTTAGCGCAAAGGTTTAATTTGAACCTGCATTAAAGTTGCTATTTAGGAGAATAAATGTGCTTATAAAAGGCGCCAGTTATCATTTTTTATGAATTTTAAAAATCACTTAAAAGTTAATTAAATAATTAATTCTTTA
Source organism: Liposcelis bostrychophila (assembly GCA_037577465.1). Classification (NCBI taxonomy): domain Eukaryota; kingdom Metazoa; phylum Arthropoda; class Insecta; order Psocodea; family Liposcelididae; genus Liposcelis; species Liposcelis bostrychophila. The sequence continues at coordinate 26,046,503 of CM075211.1, read as the reverse complement.
TTTGCTTTTAAATGAAGTTTTTTGAATTTTTAATTAATGTTGATTTCTTTCTTTCTTTTTTTTCAGAGTTTCAAGAGTTCGAGATTCAGCGCTTCAAGAGATCGACGAGGAATATTTAGGGATATTGTTTTTTCTTTCGGTGTGCTTTCGAAGTCTCTAGGCCATCATCATCAGGAGCTCGCATCCAGTGGGACATCGATTATAATATTCGTCAACGTTATTTTTTTCTTGAAGACATCAAAGTTGACCCTTCAGGAAGAAAGAAAAACTATCCGGATGAACACTTTCCGCCAATATACCGAAGACATTCCAAATTCCAAGACAAGGATAGTTCATCTGTCAACGACGTTCACGACAAGTTTTTTATTTCTAAAAGATTATTGTAATATGTAAATAGGGTAGGGGTACCTATTATATCGGACGAGCCAGCGAGGTTTTGTTTTCCAGTTTTACAGAGTAGAATCGCTTTGGCGAGTAAGATTTTATTGGTTTTTTAATTAGTTTTAATTTAAGTCCGATTTTTCCGAGAGGAATAAAATTATTTTTGGCTTTCACCTGCCCGCGTGGCATTGGAATTTATGAACCTTTAAAGAAAATTTACGAGCTATGTTCCAAAAAAAAAATCACTAATATCCTTTGAATAATATTTAATTATGTAATCGATTCACTAATTGAAAACATGAAATCAGTTCCCTGGCTCTCCGATAAGCAGGTAAACCTCTCTTCCCTTTGGTGAACTTGACACTGAACTCATAATTTTGATGTCGTGATTTGGAGATTTTTTGCCGTGTGTCGGAATGTTTCTGCCTTAAACTCAGCTTTAAATAATAATATTGAAATAAGATTTTCTTTTTTTTTTTTTTTTTGGAAAACAGTTTTTATGTGGAAATAAAAAAAAAGAATCAAAGTTTTTAAAATTTTTTAGCTTTTTCGAGAGGTGTTCATAAGCTTTCTAAGCTCTCGTAAAATTTCGTAAGCTTTTTTAAAAATTTTCTTTCTCTTGAGTACTTCCGACTAGCAATTTTTAATCTTAAAAAAATTTAGAATTTAAAATTAGTCCAGATATTCCGGTCGGGGTTAAATATTCTTATGTTTACATTCCATCTAGTTGGATTGATAGTGTAATTTAAGGACATGTGCAAATGTTTCAGGTCAGGGGCCATTCAAGTATCACGTAAGCATGATTTTGGTAAATTTGAACCCCCCCCCCCCCACCCGGTTGTAAGATATTTTGCCATACTTAGCTTATGGCGAAGATGGTTAATGCGGATCCGGCCCCCCCTAAAAATCTTACGTAATACTTGAACGTTCCCTCATGTTTGGAAATCGTTATTTTTTTAATCGTTTTTACTTTGATGCGCCTTTCTATATGTTCTTAATTGGGATTATGTAAAAGAATTTTGAAATTACATTTGTGCCGATATTAAATATTTATTACTGATTAATTTTTATTACAAGAGTCGTTTACTGGTATTTCGATAGTTCATGTTGAGTTCAATGTTACAGTATATGTAATTGTAATGTAATGTAAATGTGTATCACTGATAAAAATCGAGTGATACGGATCTTTTACGATTTTTTGATGGCTGTAAAAGTCTATTCAACACAAAGATTAATTCAATGCGTAATAAGTTTCCAGAAATTTAATGCGGAAATCATATTTTCAAGAGGAAACTTTCCGAAGAGTGCTTCTGCCCGTTCGAATTATTCTAATTTTGCGTATCGCAGAGTTTGAATAACACGAACAAACGAGAAACATAATGATAGAAATGATACGGAAAGTTTCGTGTTAAAAATAAGACTTTTTCAAACAAAGATTTGTAAAGCACAATACGCATTGAATTAACAGCATTTTTGAATTGTAATTTAAAACCATAGAAAAGTCGAAAATAATCCGAAGTCGTTCGACTTTCACAAGCAAAAGATACTATTGTAATTGTAATTGAAATTGAAATTGTAATTGTAATTGTAATTGTAATTGTAATTGTAATTGTAATTTTAATTGTAATTTTAATTTTAATTGTGATTGTAATTGTAATTGTAATTGTAATAAAAAAGATATATATCAAACAATAAAATATATGTATCATATACTTCAAACGATATGCAGTGTATTTATTTTATCCTTTACCTCACTCGTCACTTGACCAAAATTATAAATAGAAGGTGGAAAATTTAAAAAAAAAATCGATTTTACCAAACTTTAACCGTGAATATCTCCGGAACGGTGGGGGCTAGGGGGCCCCGCGAAACGGAATTTTGACCCCCTCGACGAGACGCGTCGAACTGCGCTATGGGCGTCGCGATCAGAGCACATGAAAATGTGGAGACAATGTCTCCACAGATTTTTTTTAAAAAAAAATTTGGTGACGTCATCACTTTTTTCACATCGTCCGATCGAGACGCCGATTGGCAGTTCGATGCGTCTCTTTGTGAGGGTCAAAATTCCGTTTCGCGCGGCCCGCTAGCCCCATCCGTTCCGGAGATATTCACGGTCAAAGTCCTCCAAAATTGACTTTTTTTTAAACTTTAACCGTGAATATCTCCGGAACGGATGGGGCTAGGGGGTCGCGCGAAACGGATTTATGACCTACTCGACGAGACGCGTCGACTGCCAAAAGGGCGACTCGATATGAAGACATGAAAAAACGTGACCTGTCAAACAAAAAAAATTTCATGTCACGTTTTTTCATGTCTTCAAATCGGGTCGCCCTTTTGGCAGTCGACGCGTCTCGTCGAGTAGGTCATAATTCCGTTTCGCGCGACCCCCTAACCCCAACCGTTCCGGAGATATTCACGGTTAAAGTTAAAAAAAAGTCAATTTTGGAAGATTTTAACCGTGAATATCTCAGGAACGGTTGGGGCTAGGGGGTCGCGCGAAACGGATTTATGACCTACTCGACGAGACGCGTCGACTGCCAAAAGGGCGACGCGATTTGAAGACATGAAAAAACGTGACATGAAATTTTTTTATTTTGACAGGTCACGTTTTTTCATGTCTTCAAATCGAGTCGCCCTTTTGGCAGTCGACGCGTCTCGTCGAGTAGGTCATAAATCCGTTTCGCGCGACCCCCTAGCCCCATCCGTTCCGGAGATATTCACGGTTAAAGTTTAAAAAAAAGTCAATCATGGGGCTAGCGGGCCGCGCGAAACGGAATTTCTACCCTCACAAAGAGACGCATCGAACTGCCAATCGGCGTCTCGATCGAACGATGTGAAAAAAGTGATGACGTCACCAAATTTTTTTTATAAAAGATCTCTGGAGACATTGTCTCCACATTTTCATGTGCTCTGATCGCGACGCCCATAGCGCAGTTCGACGCGTCTCGTCGAAGGGGTCAAAATTCCGTTTCGCGGGGCCCCCTAGCCCCCACCGTTCCGGAGATATTCACGGTTAAAGTTTGGTAAAATCGATTTTTTTTTTTAATTTTCCAACTTCTATTTATAATTTTGGTCAAGTGACGAGTGAGGTAAAGGATAAAATAAATACACTGCATATCGTTTGAAGTATATGATATATATATTTTATTGTTTGATATATATATTTTTTATTACAATTACAATTACAATTACAATTACAATTACAATTACAATCACAATTAAAATTACAATTACAATTACAATTACAATTACAATTACAATTACATTTTCAATTTCAATTACAATTACAATAGTATCTTTTGCTTGTGAAAGTCGAACGACTTCGGATTATTTTCGACTTTTCTATGGTTTTAAATTACAATTCAAAAATGCTGTTAATTCAATGCGTATTGTGCTTTACAAATCTTTGTTTGAAAAAGTCTTATTTTTAACACGAAACTTTCCGTATCATTTCTATCATTATGTTTCTCGTTGGTTCGTGTTATTCAAACTCTGCGATACGCAGAATTAGAATAATTCGAACGGGCAGAAGCACTCTTCGGAAAGTTTCCTCTTGGAAATATGATTTCCGCATTAAATTTCTGGAAACTTATTACGCATTGAATTAATCTTTGTGTTGAATAGACTTTTACAGCCATCAAAAAATCGTAAAAGATCCGTATCACTCGATTTTTATCAGTGATACACATTTACATTACATTACAATTACATATACTGTAACATTGAACTCAACATGAACTATCGAAATACCAGTAAACGACTCTTGTAATAAAAATTAATCAGTAATAAATATTTAATATCAGCACCATTGTAATTTTAAAATTTTTTAGATAATCCCAATTAAAAACAGAAAGGCGCATCAAAGTAAAAACGATTAAAAAAAAAAAAGTTCCTACCGTGACCTGAAACATTTGCACGTGTCCTTCCTTAAAAATTACACTATTAATCGAACTAGATGGAATGTAAACATATGAATATTTGATCCCGACCGGAATATCTGGACTAATTTTAAATTCTAAATTTTTTTTTAATTAAAAATTGCTGGTCGGAAGTACTCAAGAGAAAGAAAATTTTTGAAAAAAGCTTACGAAATTTTACGAGAGCTTAGAAAGCTTATGAACACCTCTCGAAAAAGCTAAAAAATTTTAAAAACTTTGATTTTTTTTTCATTTCCACATAAAAACTGTTTTCCAAAAAAAAAAAAAAAGAAAATCTTATTTCAATATTATTATTTAAAGCTGAGTTTAAGGCAGAAACATTACGACTCACGGAAAAAATCTCCAAACCACGAGATCAAAAATTATGAGTTCAGTGTCCTAGTTCATCAAACGGGAGGAGAGGTTTACCTGCTTATCGGAGAGCCAGGGAACTGATTTCATGTTTTCAATTAGTGAATCGATTACATAATTAAACATTATTCAAAGGATATTAGTGATTTTTTTTTTGGAACATAGCTCGTTATCAATGAAAGTTGTTAGTCATCGAATAAAATAAACTTTCTTTAAAGGTTCATAAATTCCAATGCCACGCGGGCAGGTGAAAGCCAAAAATAATTTTATTCCTCTCGGAAAAATCGGACTTAAATTAAAACTAATTAAAAAACGAATAAAATCTTACTCGCCAAAGCGATTCTACTCTGTAAAACTGGAAAACAAAACCTCGCTGGCTCGTCCGATATAATAGGTGCCCCTACCCTATTTACATATTACAATAATCTTTTAGAAATAAAAAACTTGTCGTGAACGTCGTTGACAGATGAACTATCCTTGTCTTGGAATTTGGAATGTCTTCGGTGTTTTGGCAGAAAAAGTGTTCATCCGGATAGTTTTTCTTTCTTCCTGAAGGGTCAACTTTGATGTCTTCAAGAAAAAAATAACGTTGACGAATATTATAATCGATGTCCCACTGGATGCGAGCTCCTGATGATGATGGCCTAGAGACTTCGAGAGCACACCGAAAGAAAAAACAATATCCCTAAATATCCCTCGTCGATCTCTTGAAGCGCTGAATCTCGAACTCTTGAAGCTCTGAAAATAAAGAAAGAAAGAAATTAACATTAATTAAAAATTCAATTTTGGATATTTCTCCTAACACACGTCATGACCTTACTCCAGGTGGCTTTGAATAAGGCCAGGATTTAAGAGTGCCATCTTGAGCTTGGAGCCTGTCAAACATAGAAAAAAGTACATTTTTAATATTTTCACTTGAAATTTTTTTTCAAAAATCATTTTATTAATGTCAAATTATTTTCATTGCGATAAAAACAGTTAAGAATTGATGCTAACAACAGGAGAAATTTGAAATTTTTTCAAATTCTCATAGGATTTTAATAACCACTTCATTTCTTTCAAAGAAAAACAAATAAGGTAAAAGCACCAATTATTGACCAGGCACCAATTACTGACCAGTCCATAAGCTAAACACGTACACCATAAAAGGAAATCGTGTTTAGCTTATGGACTGGTCAATAATTGGTGCTTTTACCTTATTTAGAACAACTTAATCTGGTACAACTAAATTATTTCAGAACAAACATTAGCTTCTTAAATGATATGAAAGGTAAGACGTTACCTTTTTAAAAAATTATTTGCAAAAATTTAACAAGTTTCTCATAAACAAAAATGGATTTGACAAAAGCATGTTTTTGTGTTTATTCAAGCAATGGAGGTATTACTTTCCTACAAAAAAATATGTAAATATTTCAAACGGTAAAACAAATCTTATGAAATCTAAGCTAAAATCCTACTAACTGCATTTTTAAATCATAAATTAGACATTTTTAGCTTTAACTTGGAACATTAAAATACTTAAAAAATTTTTTAAGGTTTAACTAAAAGTAATTTATAAAACAAAGCAACTTACAACAGCGCAGTCATTCTGATCATCTTGGTGTACTATCTGTAGTAGCACTTTGACGATTAAATTCTGTAGCTGTGGCTCTTGCATAAAGTTGTAGTCATATCCGCTTGAACTCCCTTGTACATTTTAAATTGTTTCTTCAAATCCTTAACAAAAACAAAGAAATCATTTATTAACTAACATTACGGAACATGTTCAGTTATCTTAATAATATTAATGTTTCCCTTTCAGTAAATCACAATTTCTATTAAATATTTTTTAATTAAAAACAGGAAAATATGAAATCCAGTCAAAGATTAAAGGAATTTATATTTATCTTGCTCTCAATTGTGTCTCACGGGATGGAAGATTATTAGACATAAAAATGACTGAACCCAAAATAAATTTACAGTGCCCAACATAGTGGTCAACTAGTCAACTCCATACTTTAACTTCTTATTTTTAATTATTTAAAAATAAAAAAAAAAAAAATGTATAAAACCAAATGATTTACCTTGGTTCATGGGTCAGTCCTTTGGACGAGAAGACTGATGGGTCATAACACCAGTAGAATTTTACCAGTGACCATTTCCAAATGATGTCATTGATCATACAATGAGCTGAATCATACCTGTGTGAAAGAAAAAATATTATTAAAATTTAAAAATTTAATCATTTCTTTTTCTTAAAAAATTAAACTGTTATAACTTCTCAAAAACCCCTTCGAGTAGAAGATATCAGTAAAAAATTTTTAGATGTCACACAATGAACCTATCAAATCTCCTTGACTAAACAAATTTTATTTTGAAATTAGGTTCGTACATATTGACCTCAAACTCCCTTCATTTCTAAATTTGAAAACTTGAAAAGCAAGATAATATTTCTAGACAACCACAAAAACATTCTTTAAAAAATTACCTATGTGCCCTTCAATATCAATTTCTAGGCCCCCATGCATGACCGATTTCAATCAAAATTTTTCAACCAAAAACATAAACATCATAACTTAACTTTTTAGCTCTTTTAAAATGATAAATTTCATTACCGCAATTAGTTTTATACCTGGATAATTATATACCCTATAATTAGTTTTATAGCCATTGGATTTACCAAAAAAAAATCGATGTACCTACTACCTACTACATCATCAAGTTCCTTTATTCAACATTCAACAACGCAAGCCCCAGATCCATTATGATGACTGTAAGGAACCCCAAAAACAATTGAAAAGGATGTAGGCTTTGAAGTTTCCATCCTATGTAAAAGGTTTACATCTGTTAATATACTGAAACAAATAAAAATAAAAAAAATTAAAATTTCTATTAAAATTTTAAAAAAAGCTGAATGAGATGAAAGCAAAATGCACCTAAAAAGTAAAAAGAGATTTTCAAATCCAATCTTAAAGCTTTTGAGTGTTTAATGAACTGGAATTGGACTGATCATTAAAGCTAAAACATTCCTTTCTGCTTTTAATAAAAAAATTTTCAACATCTTATTTTTAAAGTTTGCAAATCAAGCATCAGAGTTTTCTGTACATGGATTACCGATAACAGCTCCACTGAATTTGTCTTTTTATGAAAAAAAAAAAAAAAAAAAAAAAAAAAAAATGTTGATTCTTACATTTTAAAGGAAAAAGAAATTTACCTTATGAATGAGAATTTCAAAATTTTTCTTCAAAGTCGCAACACCTTTCATCAAGTCAGACAGGTCTCAAGTTTGACTCTTCTTTTCTCTCCATCAGTAGCTTGCTTTGAACTTGATTATTGCTAAATCTTTCTTTCAAGACTTCATTGTCCATGCCGTCTTCAAAAAATCAACAAACCAACAAACCAACAAACCTGCAAAAATAACAAACACATTTCATAAAACATGAATTGACATAAAGGGGATCACTTCCATCAAATAGTCAAAGTATAAACTGATAAAATTAAAAAAATCAGATTTTTAGCACCGTCAAGTAAATAAACTACATATCAATTCAACATGAATTTGCAATTTCTAGGAATCTTGGCTCTTTTTAAAACACTGCAAAATCAAACTGGCTTGTTTTCAGAAATTTTTCTAAAATTTCTGATATTTTTTTATTTATCTGCATTATTTTTCTATAACATCTAGCAAAATAATTTTCAGCTCAAACAATTTTTTTAAACTATGATGTTCATAGATAGTCTTTTACTTACATGCCAACTGGGAGAATTAAACATAATTTCCAAGCACAATTAATTCCAGTTTAAGTCCCCACATTCAAAATCTCAACATCAAAACTCCTTGACAAAAAAGCTGAATTGAGTGGACGTTTTGAGAGTGGTTGACGAACCTGATGTTGATGATGACACAGATGATGAAGAACTTGAAATCTTTCAATCTAAATGAAATCGATTACATCCTAAAAACTTGAATGTATCAAGGATACCAAATATTTCTTCATGACTTCTTGAAAGTGCTCGTGTTTGGACAGTTCCTGGTCAGAACTTTCTTGCTTTTCAAAACTGAAAAGAACAATAATAATTTGACATGAGTAAACTCCCTTACAGTCACATTATAATGACAAATAATCTTTGTTTTGAATACGATAGAATTTTTTTTTTTCACATTTAAAAATATAATGAACAATTTTGATGCAAGACATTTGGAAGTTTAAAAAAATTTACCTTGTGAATCTGTATTTCACTTCTTCCATAACAATAATTAGTTGAAAATACCATATCCTGTCAAATATTGCTCCTGTTATTTCCGAATTAATTAGCAGAGAGCAAGGCTTCTATTTTCAATTAGGTCATACCAGGATGCCACCAAAGATGTAGCAAATCGACAAATCTGCAAACAATTAAAAGCAAAAACAATTTATGCACATCAAATTAGCAGGAATAGATATTGGGAACCTAGAAAATGTCAAAAATTACTTGTTAAAAAAACAACTAAATGATGAAACTCTAATACCAAAGGAAGTAACTAAATACTCGAATATGAAATTCCAAATTCTTAAGTCTTGTTTTTTTAAAAAGATTTCAAATGTTCAGAAAGTAAAAAGTGAGCCAATGCCATTTTTATATTATCCTTGTCTTCCTGAACCAAATTATGAAGCTTATTGTCTTATTTTTGTTGCCTTAAGAAGTACTACACCGGAAACAAAAGTCAACAAACAGCTTAACTTCGAGCTATTAGAAGGCAACTCTTACAAGAATTCTGTTTAATTTATCTACCTGTGTTCTCCGTAAACATTCATGAATGCGGTCCTCATTAGCAATACTTCATAATTCGCTTTCAATGATTCCACATTTTCATGTCGACATTTTACATTTCCGTTTGAGCATATCATGAATCTAAAAGCCACCATCTTGACTCGCACACACTGCTTCAATGGATAACGTCCGATTTACAAATATGGAAATGTAATTAAACGTTGTATCTTAATCAATCTAATTAATTAATCATCGATTAAAATGCACAGAACATAAAACTACGTCTCATCATAAATAAGCAAATAAAATAAAATGGCCGTTAACAGGGTTACCAACTTTCCGACATGAATATGAATTTTATAGAGAACATAAATATACCGTATATAAATACGTAAAGAAATACCAGACTGGTATTTATGGTATTTTTTTTATTTTTACTTCTTTCTTATAATTTAATCACACTTTAATCATATTTTATTGAATAAATTTTAAGAGTCAAGCTCAAACGGGGTGTTTTCTTTTTTTTCCGGGTTGGGATTCATCCTAAATTTAAAAAAAACAGCAAAATAAAGTAACGCGCCAACATGATGTAAATTCTACTTGATACCAGCCATATTTGTTATTGGGGCTTTTTGAAAATGGCGCTCAAAATGGAGGTTGTATTGATTTAATTCACGATCTTAATTAATCCATCTTATTAAATTTTTTACCAGTTTCCATTAATATTTTGTATTCTTATATCACTCAATATTAATTAATCTTTGATTTAACGTGCAAAAGATAGGAATGTCTGATATACAGTATATTTATGTTTTTATATTTCCCGGTATATATATACGTATATATATACGTATATATACGTATACATATACTCATAAGTTAAACATTAAATAATTTAGGAAAAAAAGCTATTATTTTTTTTGGCTGTCCTAGGGGGTTTTTTCGGTCATTAAGTCAGAGAAAGGTTTAATATGTAGCTTATTACAGTTTACTTATGTAATTTAAGCAAGAAAAAAAATCTTTTTTACTGGTTTTTAGATTTCTCTCCGTTAGGCGCTCAGTTATACTTCCAGCCATACGACGCCATTTTTGATAAAATGGCTGTGGCCGATAAAATTATGACCGTGCAAAAGTTAAAATATTAGTGAATTATTGTCATTATTCATTGATTAACGAGTAATTATCGATGTAAAATCAAAATATTAGCGAATTATGCCCTATTTTATAAATGAAAATTCATAAATATACAACGTATACATTGGCTGGTATATATACTGTATATTTACGTATATATATACGTATATATATCCTGTATATTTAAGACTAGACATCCCTAGCAAAAGATTATTCCACAGGATTATTATACAGTATTTATATACGTATATATTTACATGACATTCTCTAATATGAAATAAAAGGATAACGAATTTCATTGGTGTTTCGTCTTTTGATTGGTCAAAAAGAATTCGTCATTGATTAATACAGATGGATTAGAGTCGAAATGAAATTTAAAAAAAAAAAATAAAAATAAAACTTTTGAAGCAAAAAATTTTTATTGACACTAAAGTCAACAAATGTACAATGATTTGACAATATAAGATTGGGAGGGGTCATGTACATATTACGTAAGCATGTTAAGGGGGGGGAGGGGGTCTCGTAAATGCTTACGACACCTTACTAAGGGGAGGGGGGTCTCACACTTTCTTACGTGACTTTTTTCTACCTGACCAGGAATTTTTGAAAATAAATAAATAATTAATTAATTAATTTCATGTTTTTTTAAAATATTGTGAATGTTGCGGCGAGCTAATATTACATTATTTTGTTACCGTCTAAATAAAGGTAACCTTCTCTTTAATTTTTTTCAATATCTGTGTTTATATTGGTTTATTTCAGTTCCATGAATTATGGGGAAAATTACCGAAGTCGAGTGCCGTTGGTTCCATTAAAAAAAAAAAAAAAAAAAAAACTTACGTAATATGGAGGGGGGGGGAGGGGGTTGAAAATGGCAAAAAAATGCTTACGTAATATGTACATGACCCCGGATATGAAACTCAAAAATCGGCTTTGACGGAACCAACCACATTGAAAACCGATCAACATGACAATCCGTATTTTTTTTTTATGTTTACTTTTTTTTAGAACAAATTGTTTTAATTTTCTTTAAAAGATAATTTATAATCTAATGTAAAAAAAATATGCTTGGTTAATATTAAAATTTTAAAATGTGCCTCTTTTAAATTTTCATTACAGTTCGAAGAAAAAATGTGATTTTATCGCATAAATGCATATTTAATTGCTAATTATTTGTGACGTGAATACGTCTTTTTTTTAGAATTTTTAAAAAAAGAGAGAAATACTAACCAAGCATAATGAAAAAACGATTAATTTATAATTAATAGGGGTCATGTAAATATTACGTAAGCATTTTTTTTTCCATTTTCAACCGCCTCTCTCCCCGTTGTAAGCATGAGAAAGATTTTGGCAACCCCTCCCCCCTCCATATTACGTAAGTTTTTTCTTTTTAATGGAACCAACGGCACTCGACTTCGGTAATTTTCCCCATAATTCATGGGACTGAAATAAACCAATATAAACACCTATATTGAGAAAAATTAAAGAGAAGGTTACCTTTATTTAGACGGTAACAAAATAATGTAATATTAGCTCGCAGCAACATTTACAATATTTTAAGAAAACATGAAATTAATTATTTATTTTATTTTCAAAAATTCCTGGTCAGAGTAAAAAAAAGCTTACGTAAGAAAGTTTGAGACCCCCCCCCTCCCCTTGGTAAGGTGTCGTAAGCATTTACGAGACCCCCTCCCCCCCCTTAACATGCTTACGTAATATGTACATGACCCCATAAAATTGTTCTAAAAGTTAAATATTTATATTTTTTTATATATGTAACTAAATAATCTAATTATATATATTGGTACAATTTTTTTTTTGAACCCCATGCCAGATTCCAAAAGTCTGAAAATCTTGTTATGGCTTTCTGTCTGTGGCTCAAATACCGTGTACCAAAACTAATTTTTGACTTCAAATTCGTAATCTACGCAAAATTTCCGATAGGAAACGACGGTCTTTTATGCGAAAAAAAACTTTTCATTTTTGGTCCTCAAATGGGCTTTTTAGAAATTTCAAGGTCATTGCGGGACCTCAAAATGTTTAAAAAATCCGAAAAAAATTAGGGTTAATACTATTATAAAAAGGCATCGATTCCCATATCAGACGTTTTTAAATTCAAAAATTCTCGTTTTTCGGCCCACTCTATTGTCCATGAAAACGGGGTCTAACCTTGCCAAAACGTTTTGTTATGTGGCTCAAAAACCGTGCACCAAAACAAATTTTCGACTTCAAATTCGTAATCTACGCAAAATTTCCAATAGGAATCAATGGTCTTTTATGCCAAAAAAAAAAAAAAAAAAAGTTTATTTTTGCTTTTTGGAAATTGTAAGGCCAATTCGACACCTCAAGATGCCGTTCAAAAAATCTGAAAAAATTCAGAGTTTATAATCTGCCTATAAAGAAACTTTTCCTGATATAGAAGTTTCGAAACTCCAAAAAATTCGAACTTCGAACCACCCCAGTGCACGCGACCACATGCATAGTCGTTATTAATATTAAATCAATTCAGTTAGACCGTATACTTTTCCGGAGATCCTGCTGTTACGGACGTGACTAGTTCATCCAAACAGAAATGTTTTACGTACTAGTTCGTTTACGTATGAATATATGAATTAAACGTGAAAGGGAGGGGAGGCATAACCGAAAACAGAAGAAAGGACGTTGACAACATCCAACATGTTACATCCAATCTTTCTATGCGAAAAAAGGTTCGCTTAAATTCTATTTTAATGTGCGTATAAAAGACCGATCTTTGTATAAAAAGCATGCCGTAATTACAAAAAAATACGTGAATGCTCGTCTATGCGTTTGCTTTGGGAAGCGTAATTACACCTTTAACAAAAAAAAAAAAAATTGAAAATTAATAAAAAACTATACGTATATATAAAAAGCCTACTGCACATATAATATACGAAATATAAAAGTGAAATACACCCGATGCATCTAATCATTTTAGATTTTTTTTTTTTATGAATTCAACCGTACACTTTTTTTTCTTTATTATTATTAACCCAAAAGCGGGGGAATAAAAATAAATATTTCAGGAAAAAAATATATAAATAAATAAATTTTCACAATAAACAGAAGTTTGATTTAGAGTTTTGAACGTTTTTCCGCGATTGAAAAAAAAAATGTCATAAAGTTTTTTTTTTTTATTATTTTATTTAAATGGACGCGGCGTATAGATCAAAAGTAACCAAATGGTAAAATTCTCAGGGTTTATGAACTGATAAAAAAAAAGAATCGGTTTTTTAAAGATTCAAGTGCGATTTTTATAATGCGTTGTAAATTTTTATAAATTCGAGAGATAAAAACCTTTTTTCATTATCAGAAGAGTTTTTTTTTTTTGTTTTCGAGTTTTGAAAACCGCTACAAAGGCGGAAAAGGTTTTACCGTCCATAATTTTCTTTCCCTTTTTCGACTCGATCAAATTTCGAATTTAAGCTGAAAAACGATACTTTTAATATTTTTCAGGCTCTTAATTGTCTTTTGCATTTGATAAAAAAACGTGCATTCTCAAACTCGAATTAGCTCACGGAGTAGGAAGAGGAGAGAGGGGAGGGGAAGAGATGATTGCTGACTGAAAACCCCGACAGAGTATTTAATGTTTGAAGTGGGAGGTTGGAGATTGGGACAATTCCTACGCGTGATTTCCCGGAAAGAATATGATTTTCGTAACATAATTCATCGCCCTTTTACATTCTTTAGAAATTTACGATGCGTTGAATATTTATTTTTCCTGTTCGGTCGAAATTTCCAACAGATGAATTTAAAAAAAAGGGGGAAGTTTTGGTTTTTGGGTTTTGCTTGTTGCCTGGAATCATATTTAATGGACGTAGCGTTTTAGTATTTAAAAATTAATTAAAGCATGAGCGCAATTTACCCGGGGGACTGATAGTTTGGATGAGGTCCGTAGCAGACCCGAGAGAGCGGGGGGGGGGGGGGGGGCGAAAAATTTACCGTAGTTTTTCTACTGTAGTAGAAAAAAAAATTGTCGATTTTTTCATGCACAGCCGGCAACTGGAAATTATTAGCGAGGTTATTTACCCAAAAAATTCGACTTCACACCTCGATTAGGGATCGAAATAACAATTAAAATTCGTCAAAATGAAAATCTTTGTCGTCCTGGTCAGATATCCGCGAATTTGTTTATGACGCGCGTGGATTTGAAATCAGAAGCCGCCGTATTGCATAAGCTATCTGTAGGCGACCGAGTGCTTTTTACAATGTAATTTCTGTCTGTTTTTTTTTTTTTTACTTCCTAATAATTTTTATAACTTTGCCCGATTTTTTTCTATTTTATTAAAGTCAAATAATAAAATTTATTTAATTTTCCAACAAACCTAAATACTGTTTTTAGACAGGGGGGTGTAATTCTCTCGGTTGGGATTTGCGAAGTGAGAGAATTTTCGAAAAACTAGAACCGCATACACTTAAATTTATGTCTAGCTTAGAAACCCCTCCTGCCCCTCCCCCCCGCCAAAAAAAAATCTAAAATTGAGCATTCTTGAGAACCCTATCAACACTATATATTTTTCAACCGCGGGAAAAAATTTTCCTCCTCCTACGAAAAACAAAAATTTGTACAATCACGTATTTCAAAGGAAAAACGCGGGTCAGGAATGACGGATAGTTGAGAAAAATGCCTGTGACACTCCTTTCCATATTTTCCTTTCGTCGACATTTTTCTCTCTTTAGGAAGCACTTTTCCAGATGTTTGTTTCGGAGGGATCGCTTTCTCTCGATTTATCTTAATCTAATTTTAAATTTTTTTTGTTGTTGTTGCGTCGGCGGCATTCATAAAAAGAATCCAAACGTAAGCTCAACTTGTTTTTTTTTTTTTTTTTTTTTATTTTGGACTTGCAAGTAAAAAAGTTCAAAACCTCGTGAAAAAGTAAATAAGAATTATCATTATTTCGGTTCCGTGTGCTTTTTTTTTTTTACTCCGGTCTCGCTTTGACATTTGCATGTATTCGAGCTTCATATTCGATTACACGGGACGTAGAGTCACGATTTTGATTATTGGAAGAAGAAAAAAAAAACCAGAATTAATTTTATTTGCATTTTCACGGGGAAAAAAGAAGGATAAAACTCGGTGGGGGGGGGGGGGGGAATTTCCGAGTAATAAAAAAAAAGAAATATATGAGATTTAAGGTGAGAGAAGGGGATTCCAAGAAGCTTTTTGACCGTAATAGTCACTGCTAAAAATCAAAGGCTTTAAAAATTCTTTCAAACAGAAAATTCGCAGGGAAAATTTTTAAAAAACAACCCCTATACAGCATTAAACGTTTTAAGAACGTTTGAAAAATTTTTGAGAGCGTCTGATAGTACTGGGAATAAGTTTTTAGAATGAAATGGGCTGTGCGCTGTTAGGGCTATTCAACCGAAATTCATTGAGAAGAAATTAAAATAGATTCTCAGAATAATAAATGCTCAGTTTCCTTACTAAAGTTGAAGTAGAGTTCAAGTTCCTACAAAAAAAATAGGTGACGTCAATACAACGTGAAAAACTGGATAAACATTAATTGGGGCAGTCCATAAATTATGTTAGCATTATTTTGGCAATTTTTGACCCCCTCCCCCCCTTGTTAGCAAAGGTTAGCATTTCGGGACCTTCCGAGACGGGAATAATGAAAAAATAATTTGTTAGAAAAAGCTTACACAACTGGAAAACAATTTTTTCTTTTTAAAAAGAAGGAAAAACAATATTATGAAGGGGCTAAATAATAAAGTTAGGTTTTTTTACAATATTTCTCAAAATATTTTTCGAAGTCCCCAAAAAGAAAAATACTTATCAAAAGATTTCAAAAATTTTAAAATTTTCATTATTTTTTTCCCCCTATTAATGAAAAAATAATCATATCAATGAGACATTTTTTTTATCAACCAGCAAAAGGACAGAAACTCAAAATATGTAAATATCGTAAAAGACTATCACAACTTTGATCCCATTTTTCTTCAGCATGAAAAATCCATAACCAAATTACACATTTAAATTTTATTTAAATTTTAATCTTTCCGAATGACCAAAAGCTTCATCTTTTTAAATCGAGATTAAAAGTCACCTCCTTCCCCGAGGGAAGAAAATAAAAAAAAAAAAATCTAAATCTGTTTATAAAACATTGGATATTTATTGCCAGGACGCTACATTGTTGAGCTTGACAAGGTGATTGATTTTATATACATTTTCTTCTACATTTGATATTGACTGGTACTGACATGACAAACCAATTTACATTTCGTTTTTTTTTTTTTTTTTTGTCGGAAGACGATTTTGCGAAACATCTCTTGAAAATTTCTTCCCTCTTTTTTTTATTTTGAAAAGCGTTTTCGTTTTGAGAAGACCGTTCGAAAATATGGAATTTTAAAAGGATTTATTCCCAATTGAGTTTAATGCCTCTTACTTAACAAGGCCTATTAATTTAGGGGATTTTCCGGAAAATTCCGGACGATATTGCAGGATGTGTCACGTGTTGTAAGTTTAAATGGTTTTTAAAATAAACTATTTTTGAATGGCAAGGTTTCTTCGGGATCGACTTTCTTGGGGAAGCCTTTCGTTTCCACCTTTCCGCGAAAGGGATAGGGAAATTAAAATTCGAACTTTAAAATATTCCACTTCTTACGTCAGCATCCCGGTTCCCCTCGATCCCCCCCTCGGGGGACAGTTTGAAATCAGTAAGGTCTATTAAAATACTTCATTGGAAACCGAATAGGATCCACATCCGCCTTTTGTATTTATCTCCCCCGAAAACCTAAAATATACATAATTATAAATAGTATTATGACCTCCGTAGCAAATTATGAAAAGCCTTGATAGATTAATTTATACGTCACGCCAAGATTACGGAAGGGAAGTACTACGTGATCTGTTATTCCATGCTGTTCTCTGTTGTGGTAAATGTTCCGCTTTTGGAAACATTTAATAATGGGGATCACCTCCCGGTGAAGGATCAACAGGGTCCACGGAAAATAACTCCCCCGGACAAGCTTTTCCGGCTATGAAAATCAAAGAGTTAAAATGTCATTCTTAATTGAGACACCTAAGTGGGTAGGGATGTCGTATTGCATAGAAATGTCAGCAAAGAAAAATCTTATTTATTCCACGTGTGTATAAAGCTGCACTTTGATCCAGTCGAATTGTCAAATTTTCGCGTCTATCTCAAGTTTGATCCCAACAGAAATTTTTTTTCGTGAAAATGTCATGTCCCAAAATGCTAACCTCTATGCCGACAAAGGGGGGGAGGGGATCGAAAATGGCTAAAATAATGCTAACCTGGTTTATTGACGACCCCATATTTTTTCTGGTCAAAGTACTATATTCAATGTTTTACACCCGAGCCTT
The DNA here is from genome assembly GCA_037577465.1 of Liposcelis bostrychophila. Taxonomy (NCBI): domain Eukaryota; kingdom Metazoa; phylum Arthropoda; class Insecta; order Psocodea; family Liposcelididae; genus Liposcelis; species Liposcelis bostrychophila. The sequence continues at coordinate 26,028,626 of CM075211.1, read as the reverse complement.
TTATGGAGGGGATAGTTTTGTGGGTGGCAAATTCCCTCCCGCAAATCAAAGTTCAAAAAAATCAAATGTCTGGCTTTAAGTGATTAAATCACACTCCGTATTTAGCATGTTCCTACATTTAACGCATAAAAACGATTACCTTTTATCATAAATCGCTTTCTGCAATATTAATAATCGCTGTCAATCATAGTGCTTTTCATTTTGGTTTAAAACAATATTTACGTACAAACTGTTTCGTTCTTTCCTTAATACGACGAGATTGAGTATTGAAGTATACTGCAGTTTTAAAAATGATGAAATTTTTACCTCCTTTGGTTTTTAGTTTCATTGTCCACAATGTTTTACTAAGTGATACGGCACCGTTAACATCCGAGGAATCCAACATCCTAATAGCTTTAGTTAATCATTTGAGAAATAAGATTAGTTGTATAATTATCGTAAAAAATACCGATTCAATTATTGAGAGTGTTACAAATTTTAAAATGTTAGCTTTTTTGCAAAAATATTTAGATTTGAAAACCGAAAATGAGCTTTTTAATTACATCACGGACTACAAACCAAAGTATGGAAGCTCGAAAACACTAATCGTTTACAAAGTGCAAAATTTGGAATTTTTCAAAGGTTTCGTGAGCGGTTTAAATGACGTAAGTACAAATATGACTGATGGATCAATTGTTTACAACAAACTATGCCTTTAGGGTGGACCATAGATTACGTTAATGTTATTTTGGCCCCCCTCTTTTTAGCAAAGATTAGCATTTCGGGACCACCCTCTAACACTACCTTAGATTTCGAATACCCCCCCTTAAATTTTTTTTTTAAAAATTAATATTACACACTCCACACACACCTGGCTTTTACAGGACCTGGGGCCCTATGGCCGCAATATAAACCTTCTTCCGTTCGGGTCACTCCTGGCAGTCACCTTGCCAGTCGAGCACTCCCAACCTTCTCGCATCATATCTTCCCATCTGATCCGAGGTCTACCTTGAGGTCTGGGGCTCGTCGGTCTCCCTCCAGAACCTGCAGGATATAAAATTAATTAAACATTTAAAAAATCTGAAATTCTTCGGAACTTAAATTTTGCAAAGAAAAGGGTTTTTTTAGAACTTAAGAGCAAATGCGCGAGTAAAATTGAAGTCGTTTTTTTTTCTTTTCTTTTTTTAAAGAAAAAAAATTTCAATTCGTCGCCTTAGTGTTACAGGGTATTATTGCTTTTATATTTCATGTGCTTAACTTACTGTACGATGAACACGATAGAGCCCTGTAATACTAAGGCGACAAATTATTTTCATTTCTGCACGTTTATTACATGAGACAAATGCTAACGTTATGATATGTAACCCCCTCCCCCCCCCTAACGTGCTAACGTAATTTATGGACGGCCCCTAATTTGTTCTAAAATTAAATGCTCAAACCTTGAAGATCAATCATTCATTGTTACTACAAAATGTTCGGTACATTTAATAGTAAGTACCAAAAATAAATTTCAGAAATCAGAATCGTATTTCCTTAGTGTTTTCACTTGGTTAATGTTCCTTGACAATACTCCATCATCGCCGGTTTATCATTCTGATTTTTATATACCATATGATTGCGAATTTTTTTTGGTCAGCTCACTAGACACTTATGGCTATAAAATAACCAAAACATATACCTTAGATAGCAACAGAATATACGAGGATTACGGTACATGGAATTATATAAACGGATTTAGTTTGCCACAAACATCCAAACGTCTAAGTAGAGTTGATATGAATCAGACTAGATTTTTAGCATTTTCGTACGTCTGCACAAAAGTAAGTGGAAAAAGCATTATTCCTTTATTTTTTCGTTTTGTAATTTTTGATCAATTTTAGGTTCGAGAATTAGAAATGATTGCGAAGGGCACATCAACTGACGGTTGCTTCATGCAACATTTTTCAGGGATATTATAAAATCGATTAATTTTCGGTGAGTATTTCTAACAGAACTTTTATTTCATCGAATTTACTGATTTCGGGATCATTGGAACATTCGGATTAAGAAGAAACTTTGATTCTCTTATGCCAACGTTTTTATTTCATCATTTAAATAATTTACTTGAAATTTCTCAGCTACGTAGAAACAACCGATCTGAATCTGTACGGGGAAGCAAATCTTCAAGCTTTAGTTGACCCGGTATATGTGCCCGACGGCAAATACAATTATACACTAATCAAATATGTGAAATATTGGCCAAAATGCAGGTAAATAATAGTTTTTTTCTACAGCTAATACATACAGCATAATAATTTAATCCTTATGTTTAGATTTACTTTAGTGATTAAATATCCGGAATCGGAAAACACTGCTGACTACTATGTCAGGCCTTTCAATTCAAAGCTATGGTTGTTTACGCTATCCGCGGTAATCGGTGGAGGTTTGTTCTCCGTCTTCATGCAATTCATCACGTCACTAATTATTGATCGCCAAATGCATTTAACGGAAAATAAAAACAAGGGGGAAAATGGTCGATTACCTAAAGACTGCCCAGAATTTAAAGATAAATTACTAGAGCCACGGCATCGTTTAACAATTTTTAGGGCTGCGGGTTATTTTCTTATTCCTTTAAGTGCGTTGTGCAATCAAGGTAAGACAGGCCATTTGGTTTCCACAGTATTATGGGACCACCCAAGTATTATGTAACATTATTTTGGCCTTTTCAGACCCCTTTCCCCTCTTACTAAACAAAATTAGGATTTCTCGTATGGAGAAACATCTGCGAAAGCATTTTGAAGATCCACCCCCCTTAATTCCTTACGTAATATTTGCACAATATTTCGGTATTATAATTTTTCATAATTCATCAGCTAAACATGCCAAGAATCATATCCGTGCATCGGAGGTAAACTAACGCATCTCCATCGTAAGTATGATTGGAGATAGCATATTTCGAGTGTTCATGAAAATCAAGTGATCATGCGACTGCAAGGTTACACGCTCATGTTGGCGTAAACTTGTAGTCACGTGACACTTCGAAACAAACTAACTACAATTATATTCACGATAGAAATACGTTGGTTCACTTCTGACTCACGGATATAATGATTGCGCAAGTGACAAATTTTCAAATTATCCGCTAAATACTGCACAGTTGCACATTTCCAGGTGACGAATACGAGGAACGTCTATCTTTTCGAATATGTTTCTTCGTATTTCGTATACTGGCGATATTCATTGTCCCGGCTTACTGCGCCGAATTAACTTCTTATCTTGCCATAAAAATTTTGCATCTTCCTTTCACTAGTCTCGAGGAATTCGTGGAAAACGGAAATTATAAGCTACTTATTCAAAAGCTTCGATTTGAAGGACTGTATTTTACTGTAAGTGTTACTCTAAGTTTATTGTAAACCGAAAGGAAAACCATCGACATTATAAATAAATTTTGAGGCATATAAAATCGATTAACTTCGTGCCCTTGCCACTTCATCCACTGATGTCATCACCTATTTTAATAAATCGTGTAACACATACTTAACTGTAACACATAAAGAATTTGTTCCCAGAATAAAGATTTTAATGTAACGGTTATAGGGCAGAAACGACACTGTGGGAAGACGAATTAGAGATGCAGGACTCATTGAAATGGTCACTCAGGAGGATCAACTTCCGAAATTATGCTCCAAAGAAAAATATGTTTTGTCCTACACAACGGACAATTACTGTCCAAAAATCGGATGCAGAATCTTTTTAATCCCTGAACACATCTCCTACCTGTTCAGCATAACATATTTAAGCGAGGATAATCCTTATTACAGGATTATAAATCTAATGTAAGGGTCAATAAGTACCTATTTTCTTTTAACTTAACTTGGCTTCACGCATGAATTCTTGCGTTAGGTTTGCACGAGCAAGAGAGGCGGGTTTCATTCAACGAATGTATGAGAAAGTTTCATCTTCCTTGAAACAACAAACTCTGCCAGAAAGCGAGGAAGATTTTCAATCTGTCGGAATTCATCAGCTGATCCATATCTTTTGTTTTGTCGGATTTGGGATTTTCATAGCTTTCATAGTTCACATATTTGAGCTAATTTTTAAGTCGATGTTGGCGTTGGCTGCAAACAGAAAGGAGAAAAATATAAAAGTTAAAAATGCGACAGAGATGTTGGAATTGATAAACAAGAAATGCATAGAGATTGGCTAAACGCTGAAAGAGCATTGTGCATTCGAGATTATGCACAGAAAAAAGGGTCTTAGGAAAAAAAAAATTCGACATCAATGTTTTGATTGATTTTCGTTCTGCAGCATCGCATCGGTCAAAATTCATCAAAAAATTGGTGTCGAATTTTTTTCACCTTAAGTCCACTTTTTTTGTTCACAAATCACAATCACAAATTGTATTCATCTTTGGTTTTCATTAGAGCGAAAGGCAGTACCAAGAGAAAATAAATGAAAACTAGATGTGTGTATGCATGTACTGATTACATGCAATCAAAACATATCACAGTGGGCCAACCACCAAGAAATTTGGGACGAAAATCAAAATTCGAGTTGCTTGATCAAAGGTTCAAAAATGCATAAAAACATTGTTAAGTAACTATATTTTATGAAATCAAACTCACTTTCGTTCAAAAAAAATTTTTAAGACGGTAAAATATTTTTAAAGTTGGCACTTTTTAAAAAAAATTAATGGCGGTGTTTTCTTTTACAAAATTCCTATTTTTGTTTTTGTTGATATTTATTAACGGCTTAAGCAAAAAAAAGTTTTAAAAAATGGATCAAACGTCCCAAGGTATGTACTTTAAATATATGTAAACGATTTATGTTTGAATTATAAGCGACTTTAGTTTTTCATTGATTTTATAAATGGATCCAAAAAAGTACTGTATTTAATTTTTATTTTTTTTCGATGAAAGTTTTAAAATGTTTATTGAAAAGTTTTGGTAATATTTTTACGTGAAAATGATGGGGTGGATCTTTAACTTTTTAGGACTGATCATAACTTTTGCCCGTTTTTGCCCGTTAAAAATGTTTTATATATTTTTTAAGTGCACTAGGTTTGAAAAATATAAAGAATTTGTCTTTTATATCTGCCATTTTGGATCCATCATCTTCAATTTTTATAAAGCCGATGTCGAGTTCAAAATCGGCGACTATGTAAACGTATAAAAATACTGAATTTCGCGAAAAAAATGAAAATTCGGCTTTTCAGACTGCCATATTGGATCCGCCATCTTGAATTGTAAAACTAATATCGGATTTGAAATCAGCACCCTTGAAAACGTATAAGTGCGTACAAATTCGATTTTTGTCCCAAATTTTTTGGTGGCTGGCCCACTGTGATATCCAAGTTTTCTCAAATGTTACAATTTTCAAAAATAAAAAATGAATCACTCGGGAAGAGGACGGGAAGAGGTTCATTTTTCTCTAAACTTCCTTTGTACTTTTCTCTAGATTTCCTCTTCCTCAAAGCCTTATGGCTATTTTCACATCAAAGTAAAAATTAGAAGTGAACGAGAGAAAGAAAAAAAAAATCTCGGAACTCCTTTGGCCACCCGTTTTGATTTTCTTTTGTGCAAATACTTGAATATTTCCCATAATAGTAGGAAACTGTTTTCCCATTATCCTCGCATATATCCCTCGTCAAAGCAGATGAGTATCTCTCAATTTTTCTGCAAAACAAACAAAATGTGTTGAAAAGCCAAATAAAAAAAAATAAATAAATAAAAAACAAAAAAAAAAAAAAATAAACAAACAATCGAACGGAAAAGTTAACAGAGCACCCTTTTTCTTGGAAAAAAAAAGAAAATGAATCAATGGAAAAAGGAAAAAACAACATTCCTTTTGATAACTCAATATTAAATATTTGAGAAGAAAAAAAAACTGCGATAATAATCGAATGATGCAGTTGTGTAAAACTCAAAAAGCCACGTGAACCGTGAACTTTTAAAAACCGTCTCCGTACATCTCAGTGAAAATTATAAGTAATAAACATTTTCATTTATTCCCACGAAAATTTCTCGCATTTAGCAAATCGTATAAAATCACTGGCTCGAGTAATGCGAAAATCTTAACATTTCATGCTATAAGGTTTGCTGAAAGTTCGTTAAACTTCTATAATTCGATTAAAGGAAGTCGAAATATTGTGTTTTTTTTTCTGTTAATCCTTTCAATAAATCCTCCCGCGAAAAAAAAAAAAAAAAAGGAAAATTTCTAAAGATTACCGGAGATTTATCTTTAGATGACGTTTTTCCCAAAGCTTTTTCCCGCCTAAGAAAACAAAGGATAATTAACCCTCGAGGATGCTCTTCCGCCTCTTCCTTTTTTTTTTTTTTTAAATGGCAAGGGCATCTCACATATAAAACCGCGGGAATAATTAAAGCGAGGCCCAATTTTAATTTAAAAAAAAAATTCGCGTTGCGGTGGCGGATTTCTATATTTGTTCTCTTCTAATTTTTTTTTCTCCGCTGCAAGTTAAACACCCAAAGGGGTCAACCAACTTCCGAAAAAAAAAGAAAGTAATAAATAATGAAAAATGGATTACGATGGAAAAACTCATTTTTTCTACTTCAACACAAAATTGTCTTTTTTTTTCCCAGATTATAATAGACATCGGAAGGAAGTCATGCAGAAAGGTGTCTAAGTCCTCATTTATTTTATTTAATATCAGATCCTTGTTACTCTTAAAAAAAGGGCTCACACGTGTGAGGGAAAACAGTTTGTACAGTCGGCATGTCATCGATGACCTCAAAAATCGGAGGAAAAAAAATAGAAAATGTCTTTGTCGATAGAGTGAATCTCACATCTAGAGGGATTTGATTTATGAGGAAATATATATAAGGCGTAATCCAATACGAAATAAGACTTTTTCTAAAGCTCAGAACTCTTGAGGAATTCCAACCATTTAAAAATATTCAACCGAGTGATAAATACTCGAGATTTATCGGAAACCCCTTCAATGCTTTGCTTTTCAGTTGTAACTCACTGCAAGATATAAAATCGGTCCTTTTTTTAGTTCAAAAGGAAAAGGGCGGCAGAGTTTTTTTTAAAAAAGTGACCTTCGGACAATTTCAGTTTGAAGCGGCCTTATTATGCTGCCTAGACCGTCCCTTATTTTGCGAACTTTGGAATTCTTTCGGTCTTACCCCCTAATTTTTTTTCTTTTAGTTTAAAAAGAAAACCTGTAAAATTTTAGCGCCCTACGATGGGTCTAAACCGTGCCCCCATGAACCCCCCCCCCCCTCCTTTTTAACAATGTGAGTTCAATAGGGCCAAGTTTCACTGGTTGGGTCCTTGCATTGCCAGTTTTCCAAAACCAAAATTAACAAAAATATTGTTCTTTACGTATTTTGATCTGAGGATTCCTCAGGGTGGTTCATTTTAAAAAAATTTTTGAAATGTCGGGGTGGCACAAGTTTAATCGGTTCTTTTACACTTAAAAACGACAAAAAAAATTTTTCCCGATTTTTCCGACACCATTTAGAGGTCGCTCAAAGCAAGTAAAGTTTCCAAAAAAAATCTATATTAGTCCCTTTGCAAATTATTTACCAAGTCGTTTTCTATAATGGAAATCATCGGTACAAGGTTTATCTTATGTTTTCGAGGTCGTAGAAAACGAATATGGCCACCTCATTTTGCTACATTTAGCCATCAACAGGCCTTTGGCCAATTTTTGGCCAAAAATGACTATTTTTTTCGGTGAAATCGTAGATTATGCCTCCTGCCGTCCTGGAACGTAGACATTTCTTAACAAAAGTATATTGAACATATGCTTTCGATGCCGTAGTTCACGATATGACTGTCCCGTTTCGCTAAAATGTACCTGAAATTGGCCAAACGCCATTTTTTAGCCAAAAATGATGTTTTTTTCGGTGAAATCTTAAATTATGTTTCCTGCCGTTCTCAAACGTAGGCATTTCTCAACAAAAGTACATTGAACATATGTTTTCGATGCCGTAGTTCACGAATATGACTGTCCCGTTTCGCTAAAATGTACCTGAAATTGGCCAAACGCCATTTTTTAGTCAAAAATGACGATTTTTAAAAATAAATCCTAAATGACGCTTCCCATGAGATAAAACGCGCGTCTGAATTTTTTAAAAATATAAATTTCCTCTGGTGTATTTTTTTACTCAACATCATCCCGGCTCCCTTTTGATCCGCATACCGAGAAACCCCAACTGAGAGAATTACACGTTCCCGCTACTTGAAAGCAGTTTTTAGGTTTGTTGAAAATGTTTAATTTTTAATTTAAGATTTCACCGAAAAAAACGTCATTTTCGGCTAAAAAATGGCGTTTGGCCAATTTCAAATACTTTTAGCGAAACGGGACAGTCATATTCGTGAACTACGGCATCGAAAACATATGTTCAATGTACTTTTGTTGAGAAATGCCTACGTTTGAGAACGGCAGAAGGCATAATTAAGATTTCACCGAAAAAAACGTCATTTTTGGCTAAAAAATGGCGTTTGGCCAATTTCAGGTACATTTTAGCGAAACGGGACAGTCATATTCGTGAACTACGGCATCGAAAACATATGTTCAATGTACTTTTGTTGAGAAATGCCTACGTTTGAGAACGGCAGGAAACATAATTTAAGATTTCACCGAAAAAAACGTCATTTTTGGCTAAAAAATGGCGTTTGGCCAATTTCAGGTACATTTTAGCGAAACGGGACAGTCATATTCGTGAACTACGGCATCGAAAGCATATGTTCAATATACTTTTGTTAAGAAATGTCTACGTTCCAGGACGGCAGGAGGCATAATCTACGATTTCACCGAAAAAAATAGTCATTTTTGGCCAAAAATTGGCCAAGGCCTGTTTATGGCTAAATGTAGCAAAATGAGGTGGCCATATTCGTTTTCTACGACCTAGAAAACATAAGATAAAACCTTGTACCGATGATTTCCATTATAGAAAACGACTTGGTAAATAATTTGCAAAGGGACTAATATAGATTTTTTTTTGGAAACTTTACCCGCTTTGAGCGACCTCTAAACGGTGTCGGAAAAATCGGGAAAAAATTTTTTTGTCGTTTTTAAGTGTAAAAGAACCGATTAAACTTGTGCCACCCCGACATTTCAAAAATTTTTTTAAAATGAACCACCCTGAGGAACTCAAATAGCTGCAATCGAAATTTTAATAGCTTTGACCGTTTCTGATTAATTCAAGTCCTAATTTTTGAACCAAAATTCTGCTCAGCTAAACTTTAATTTAATTCTTAAAAAATTCTAAAGTCAATATCCTGGTCCTATAATACATCTTTTCTGGGCAATTTTCGACGTTGAATCATTTAAGAGCACTTAAAATCGTCTTGTCTACTTTTGTTTTTATAATATAAACTAAAAATCAAAAAATTTGAATACTTTTCTTAAATTTTTATAAAAATTATTATTTTTTCAAAAATAGTAAGCATTAGAAGAATTTTGCTCTCAGTTCTGGATTCATTGTCGAAAATTGCCCAGAAAAGATGTATTATATCGGAATCCCTGAAAAAAAAAATTATCAGATCGTATGAGGAGTAGGGGGGGGGGGGTCAAAAAACGCGAATTTTTGAATTTGAAAATGCCTGATATGGGAACCGATGCCTTTTCATAATACTATTAACCGTAATTTTTTTCAGATTTTTTAAACGATATTTTGAGGTGTCGCAATGACCTTGAAATTTCCAAAAAGCCCATTTGAGGACCAAAAATGAAATTTTTTTTCGCAGAAAAGACCGTCATATCCTATCGGAAATTTTGCGCAGATTACGAATTTGAGGTCAAAAATTAGTTTTGGTGCACTGTTTTTGAGCCACAGACAGAAAGCCATAACAAAATTTTCAGAATTTTGGAATCCAGCATGTGGCTCAAAAACTGTGCATCAAAACTAATTTTTACTTTAAATTCGTAATCTACGCAAAATTTCCGATAGGAAACGACGGTATTTTATGCGAAAAAAAAATTTTCGTTTTTGGTCCTCAAATGGGCTTTTTGGAAATTTCAATGCTATTGCGGCACCTAAAACTGTCGTTTAAATTAATCTGAAAAAAAAAAATTCGGGTTAATAGTACAAAGGGTAAAAAGACATCGATTCCCATATGGGAACGTTCAAGTATTACGTAAGATTTTTAGGGGGGGGATCCGCATCCACCATCTTCGCCATAAGTTAAGTATTGCGAATGTCTTACAACCGGGGGGGGGGGGGGGGGGGGGAGGGGGTCCAAAAACCCGGAAAAAAGTCTTACGTAATACTTGAACGTTCCCTATAAGGCGTTTTCAAATTCAAAAATTCGTTTTTTTCGAACCACCCTATAATGCATAATACATGCATAATTATATCGGAGAATGAAAAAAAAATTTTCCGGTAAAAAATCTAAGTTCTTTATACATAATTTAGGCATTTTTTATGTATGTCAAATTTTCTGAATACATGATTTTTAAATAAGTTACGAATTTCTTTTTCGTAAGGGCAATCCTCTGTCTTCACTGGACAAAAACACTTACACTTATACTATACAATTAATTATACCCCCAAAAATTCATCCAGTATCTTAATTCTGAGTTTTGGGAAGGGGAAAAAAGGCGACGTCATATGTGGATGCGAGTATAATATAGCAAACAGCGAATATGACGTCATTTTTCGGATTTGAATGCTCAGAGTAAATGACGTAGGATGCACTTCGGATGATGTAATTAATTGCCCAATGGTGACGCAGCACAAAATCATAACTTTGTTGCAATCAATTACAATCAGCTAGATTCAGATTTTTCATGTCACGGTAATCGTGACGTTTTTATTCGAAAGTCATTCGGTTTTCCCAGCTTTGACAACCAGTGAGAGAAAACAACCAACTCCGGAGTCATAAAACCTCCAAAATAATCTTTAACACCGAAGAAGAATGAAAGAACCGGAAAAGCATATATTCAGTAACATTAAATATATTATATGATTTTATTGAAAATCCGAGGGAAAAAAAGAAGGAAAATTTCATCTGTCAATTTAAAACGGAAAAAAGATACCGAAGGCCACATCAATATTTCAACACCCCGTTATATTTCGAGGGCTGACTTCTTTTCCCTTCCCACGCTTTTAAGAAACAGAAAAAAAAGATAAATACAAGAAAAAAAAAAAGTAAACCTAAATTTCCTATTTTTCAAATTCCGAGTAGAAAAATCGCATCCCCTGTTTTTTCTCCGAATTGCAAAATGCACGTCCGAATTTAAAGGGCAAAAGTGTACCGAAAAAAAAAAAAGCGGATTTAACCAAGGTCTAAACACGAGGAGAATCCGCTCTACGTAAATCGAAAATTGAGATAACGTAGGATACGGCGCGTCGAAAGCGCCCCCACATGGAAAATCTGATTGGGCGAACGTTGTAACGTTCTGAACGTTGAAACGACGCAGGAACTTTTTTTTTTGTTTTTTAAGTTTATAAAATAACGGTAACTGTTCTTGGTTTCGAATAAACGTACTCTAACATTGACACCTGATTGGTATATCCGCCTTCTTTAGTAGTGAAAAAAAGAAAAAAATTATTCGGTTAAGAGAAACTAGGTGTTTAAGTGAATTTTAATAAAAAAAAAGTTTCTGTTCTTTTTTTTTTTTTTCAAAAAAGAAAAAAAAAGTTTTTGGACATTTTTATTTTGGGTAATTATTTAAAAAAAAATTTCGGAAGTTTAAAAAAATGTTTAAACAGTTTTGAGGGGAGGGAAAAAAATTAGAAATAAGGTTTAAGCAAAACGTTTTTCTTTTTTCTTTTTTGTTACTTTTATAAAGAAGGTGAAGCTGTTGAATCTTTATGAATAGAAAATCCGCCTTCGCTTTTCTTTGACAAATATTTCAAAAATAATATATATGAAAAAAAAAAATCGATTCATTTGTTCAAGGACGAATAATAAAAACTGAACGGAATTAAAATTAGAATTTAATACAAGAAATAAATTTATATCGATAACGGGGGAAAAAAAAACAACAAAGTTTGAGTTGAAAAAAAAAAATGTAAGATATCCCGGTCCCATGCGGAATCCCATCTGTCAACAGTTCTTTTATGACTTTCTAATGGATTTGAATAAAAATCATTCGATACGTCGATATTTCAAAATAAAAGAAAATAACATTGCACAAGAAATATAAAAATGAATGAACAGAATATATCTTTTTTTTTCATCGAAAATAATATTTTTTCTTTCAACAATCGGTTACGGATTTATGCTTCAAGCCTAACGTGTGGCACTTTCTTTTTCTTTATCGAATAAAAAAAAAAATGAAACTTTGTAGTTTGATATGCGTGTAAGTTAATAGACTCTATTAGGAGATTATTTAGAACGTTTCCCGTCGATGCTTTTCACAAAAAAAAAAAAAGTTTTAACGGTAAATTGAGTGAAAAATAATTCCGTATTGTTTGAAATTCCAGGCTCTGAATTGCGGATGTTTTAAATTGCCTCACATGAAAGATTTGCTAAAGAATTTGCTCATTACCAGTTTGGACTTATTCAGTTGTAAAATATTTTTTTTAGCCTTGCATTTCTACGTTTCAATCGCTTTGTGCATGTATTTTTTTTTAAAATTTGAATTTTGTCTCCACTCGCAGTTTAATCCGATAGGTGTGTGATTAATCCGAGGATAAAATAAAGCATCTTAGAGCTGCGATTAAATTTTTTGAGATTTTTCGTTGGGAGCTTGAAAAAGTTTCCGGATTCAGCAAAAAAAAAAAATACAGCATTTATATAACCTCTTTGAATCTAACCCTAGGATTATAATCCTACTATTGGATTAATCGCAAGTGGAGACACACTTCCAGTAAATTATCGCACGGTACCAATATGGCCAGAAAGAATTACATTCCTTTAAGGAAAATAAGCCCACTTTAAAGAAAAAATAGATTTGACTTTGAGAGAAAAATGTTAGGTAAAGGTAGGGAAGTGTGACCATCTGAAAAGTGTGACTTTTATATTTTAAACCATATAAATATTAAAATATCGCATGTTAAAAATTGGTTTTTGTCGGAATATACACACTACATAATGTATTTATACGAATTTCCTACACACGAGCTTATATGATAAAGTCACACTTTTCAGACGGTCACACTTCCCTACCTTTACCTTTTTTAAGAAAGATAAAAGTAACGCAATTCACTTGTTTTTCTCTCTTAAAAGATTACAAATTACTTGCATTGCACGTCGGGATTCTAAGGCAAGAGATTGTAATATGAGACCAAACTTGATTGATTACTGAAGGTTACCCTTCGATTCTCGTCATTAATGTACACTTTCTGCTTGGAAATAAAAATCCTTATTCCACTTTAAGTCATAAAGAAAATTCCTTTGCAGCCTTAGTCATATTTTTAAAAATCAGCAAACAAAATATCTGAATATTCACAGGCCTAGGTCCAAACCGTCAGCTACAGTGAAGCAAAAACCTGCCTCATGCAATTTTTTTTTTTAATTTTTTTTTTTTTTTTTTTTTTTTTTTTTTTTTTTTTTTACAGAACCTGCAGTTTTAATTTTTTCAAATTTTATTTGCTGGTTCACCGAGTCGCGAGTATTGCTTAAAACCTTTTTTCCCTTTCTTACATTTCCAGGGGAAAAAATTCGTATTTTCGAGCAAAGGCGGAAAATGAAAAATCGGTATATCGGTATTCATTTTGATATTTTCAAAGCTGTAGATTTCAAATTCACGTTTTTTTTTATTTTTTCTGACACCTACTTCTCTTCTCTCGTTTAGTAGGCGAAAACTGATCTCGTACCGAGATCTGAAAATCGCCTAGACCTTTAAAATTTTTTTGAGTAGCTCTGACGTATTATTAATTGGGACCCCTCAAACAGGGCTACAAAATTTCCCATTAATTTTTATTCGGAATCGGAATCGAAGTCGGAATCTGCTATTTCAAAAGTAATTGAAATCGGAATCGGAATCCGTGCTTTTTTTGAAGAAATAGGAATCGGAATCGGCATCGCTAAGAAATTTGTTAGTTGGAATCGGAATAGGAATCTGAAATTTTTTTTCCACACGGAGAAAAAAGCTCGGTTCCTGCTACTCAATGTTCAGTGGGTCCTGTGACATCTAACCATTTGAGTTGATAATACCAAAAATTTAGGAATCATTACTACGAGTTCGTAATGATTAATAACGTTTGGTAATAATTACCTAATTTTTAGTATTATCAACTCAAATGTTCAGATGCCACATGACCCAACTTAACATTCAGTAACAGGAACCGAACTTTTTTTTCCGTGCACCTTTCGGAATCGGAATTGGAATCACAATGTTAAATAGCCGAGATTCTGAGGTATCGGTATTGGAATCAAGATCGAAATCGGAATCGGAATTGCAGCCCTGAACGACAGTACCAGTGCCATTCGATGCTCCGCTCATGCGTATCCGAAATAATACTTCCGTATTTTCGATCTCTCATACCAAGATGATAAGCGCGGCATTATATAAACAGTCCGGTTGCTTTTTAATTGAGTTTTCCGCGTAGGATCTTTTCCGTTCTCAAGAATTTGCCGCCGTTAGTAGAACATTAAAAGGTGGCGATTTCTAAATGAATTTGAAAAGCTGACATTTAGGATTCAAAAAACAAAAAAATATTTCATCGATTCAGTTATCAAAAATGATCGAAAAAATTTTTGGTAAAGAATCATGGAAGTGCATTCCGCGACGGAAAATCTGAAGAAAAGCATTCAACGAAAGCTTAGGTCGGTGTAGAGGTTACTATTGAGAATTCTCACATTGGGATTTCTCGGAACTCAGGCGTCATTTCCTAAAAAAGTTTTCTGGAGAATTTTCTTTTTTTTCCGCGTTTTTGGAAATTTTTCCGATGATTTTCGGGATTCTCGAGGAAATCGGATCCGAGAAATATTGAGGAATTCTCGATACCCGAGAAATTTTTTTGCATTTTTTCCGACTCGAGATTCGGAGGCTTATTTATCGTGATTCCCGAATTCCGAAAACTTAAAATTTCGAAAAAATCCTAATCTCTTTGTCGGTTCTTAATCTTGGGTCGGTTCAACAAGAGTCAAGGATATCCTTAGGGAGATTTCACAGTTTTATATTATCATAGGTGCTCAAATTTCAACAAAAATGGTAGCTATCGTCTCCCGAAACCTGAATTTTTGGGAACATTATCCAGTTTTTTTATTCCCAAATTTTATGCCGTTTTTTCCTGTTATTTTCAGGAGTTATTTAAAAGCCTATAGAGTTAACAATCCCGAGATTCGGGTCACGATTAACTTTGAAATCCCAAAATTAAGTCGTTAACGAATTAAATCCCGGGATTTCTTAATCTCAAGACTGAAAAATATTTAATCCCAAGATTGAAAAATATTTAATCCCGAAATCACGGCGTCATAAATTAGGGATTAACGGTGCCGGGAAGAATCGTTTTGGGATCGGAAACTCTAAAAACCATAGAAAATGGCAAGAATTCCTCAGTAAAGACTTTGCCCGGGAACTCCTGGGCTCCCAAAACATTTTTCAATCCCAAATTTTAATTTTTCGGGGGTTTCCCCGTTTTTTTTAAGCACTTTTGGGAAAATTGCAGGGGAATCCCGCGAGAATTTTCTACTCCGGGAAAGCAGTGAAAATTCAGGGAATTACCCGGGATTCCGGCGGATTTTCATTTACCGAATCCGGGAAACTGTTTTTTCAAAAGACGGAAAATCCCCCAATTTCCCGGAAAATCAGAATCTTTATTACCGAGAAATCTTGGGAATTTTTATTCCCAAAATACCTTTTCTATTTTCAAAACCCCCGATTTTGTAACTTTTCTATTTCCGCGGAAAACTACTCCTGAATCAAACATTTTAGACAACGAGACTTTTAACGTCATCAAAGACTTTTCTTAAATTAAGATCCCATTTGCTTCGTACAAAGGCGAGCCACAAAACATGAACTTCATGAACAAAACATGAGCATCAAACTACTGCAAATAAAGCGAAAAGAATGCAAAACCTCAAAACTGTTTGAACAAAAGAAAAAGAAGATTTATTCGTTCTGTGAACAACGCGACTTATTTTTTTTTTTTTTATTTAGAAACAAAATTTTTAAAACATCCAAATTTTAAGTGGAAAAAAAAAACTACCGCAATTAATTAACGCGTCAACTATAAAGTCTTTAATGATCTGGTGACATCAGAAAAATCACAACCAAACCAACGCTCAGGCAAAAAAAGGAAAAAAAAAGAAAGGTAAGCTCATGTTTCATTTGATTCAAAATCGTTAATTCATTTTCTTAGACTGCATTCGACTCTGAGAGGGAAAACAACTTCATTTTTTTTTCGGTCGGTTTTCCGACCATTTTCCAATTTACCGAGAAAAATTCTTCTTCATTATCGCTTACAGTTTTCCCAGATTTTATTTCCGATTCCCGCCGCCGAGTCAACCTCCCTCGTTCGATATTAATGTTTTATTAAATTAACAGCAAACGCGGGGGTTTCTTTTTCCTTTTTTGTTTCGTAAAATTAAAAAAAAAAAAAAATGGCGGGTGTATACAAGTAAAAATCCATTTTACTAGACGGATTACCAATGTCCGAACAATGGAAGCCACCAGTATTAGGATTAAGGAAGATTAGCTTTTCGCTAAAAGGGAAGGGAGAAAAAAAAGGAAGCTGGGCGAGATTATTACACCAAGACAAAACTCGGTTCTTCTTTTAATTACTGTAATGGAAAAGAAAGGAAAAAAAAAAAAAAAAAAAAAAGGTTTTCCGTGTTTTTAGATTCAATTTTATGATAAAAATGCGCAAATTTTCTTTTAAAAGATTTAAGCATTTGCGGTTCCCCCCGAAAAGGAGGTTTAAACAAATGAGACGGCAATTAATTATTTTACTTTAAGAATTAACCGGGGGAAACCGCAAAAGGAAAATATCCCGAAAACGCGAAGATACAAAGTGAACAAGACCGGAAAAGCAAAAGCTCCTCCCGGTATATATTGAAATTGTTTACGTCTTGTTTTCCCCCTCCCCCCAAAGTTTTGGACTTTTGCACTTTAAACTTTTTGCGAATGAAAATATATATATACGCATAGTTAAATTTCGGGGTCAGTTAATTCTGACGTCGGTAGGTGGTTTCCAAGCCTGATTCCGAAATATAAGATGTCCGGGAAATTGAAGTTAATACTCTTCGTTTAAATTTTGACATCCAACGACGGAGATGCATAATTATCCAAAAGCATTTCCGCTATTAAAGGCAATCAAATATGACAGGATAATTTATAGTTGCAATCCGTTCACCAGAAATTACAAGCTATCGATCGTAATAAATAAGTCATCGGCAAATGACCACGTGTATAAATTTATTAAGTTGAGGAAAAAAAAAAAAAATAAATAAATAAATAAATAGAAGAAAAGAAAAGTGAAAATTTATGCGTTGCAATTTAACCTTTAAGGTCGGAAGTTTGTTTTCTTTTAAAAGCCGGTCAGGTTCATGGAGTCACCACCAGTTGACTAATATTTTGACTAGTACACCCAGAAAAATTCTGCTTTGGGTCTAAGCAAAAATGCTTTGCTACAAAGCATTTTTGCATAACTTAGGTCTAAGCAGTAAAAATGTTTTGTGCAAAAACTCGTGATTGCTTTGCCGCAATGCATAATGTCGACAAGTCGAGCCATGTTGCTTTGCGGCAAAGCATACTTGTTTTGTCGCTAAGCAACATCGCTTGTATTGCGAACGAGGCATATTCCTTTTTCTGGGTGTAAGCTTTTGGATAGGGTGGCCCTCATTTTACAAATTTTTGAATTTCGACAAACGCACCCCCTAATTCTGCTATAGGAACCGAAGGAAGATTCCCTGAATTTTTTCAGATTTTTTGGGTGCCGTTTAGCCGTGTCCCCAGGGACCTAAAAATTTCAAAATTCTTATAAAGTCCGAAAAACCCAAAATTTTATTTTTATTTGAAAATGGTCGTTTTCCATTCGAATTTTCATGCAGATTACGAAAATGAAGTTGAAATTAATTTGTGACAAACGATTGCTGTGCTAAAGGACAAAAAGTATGAAGAATTTCGCAAAAAATTGTGGCTGCAGCATATTTTGCTAATTTTTTTTTACATATTTTGCCCTCTATCATTAAAACCGTATGACATATAATAACTTTTAACTATATTTCGTGATCTGCATAAAAATTAGAAAGGAAACAATTTTTACATAAAAATAACATTTTTGATTTTTGGGTCTTTACGGCGAAATTTTCAGATCCACCAAGACACGAGGGTAAACGACGTCCAAAAAAATCTGAAAAAATCTTCTGGGATTTTCTTGAAAAAAATCTGGGAATCTTCTTTCGGTTACTAAAAAAGAATTATGGGGTGCGTTCACCGAAATTCAAAAATTTTTAAAATGAGACCTACCCTAAGTACTGAAGTTCCGGTTTTAAAATTCGATAAATTAATGGGGAATAAATTTCGAGAAATTTATAACGATAAAATTGATTTCCGTTATACTTTTGGGGAAAATTTTTTTTTTTAGAAAAAGATTACTAAAAAAAATGGCAAAATTAACAAAAAACCCATAATTTTTTCTCTAAAAAAAAAAAAAAAAAATTATAATAATAATAGATGAAAGAGCTAAAAAATAAGACTAGTCATATTCGCTGTCTAACTAAATAAGAATAGTCGATTTTCGCTCTCAGTTCCGGATTCACTATCGAAAATTGCCCAGGGAAGATGTGTTATAGGACCAGGATATCAACTTTAGAATTTTTTAAAAATTAAATTAAAGTTTAGCTCAGCAGAATTTTGGCCAAAATATTAGCATTTGAATAAATGAAAAACGGTGAAAGCTATTAAAATTTCCATTGCAGATTTGAGTTCCTCAGATCAAAATACGTAAAGAACAATCTTTTTGTTATTTTTGGAAAACGGGCAATGCAAGGACCCGACCAATGAAACTTGGCCCTATTTAACTTATATACAGGGGGTTCATGAGGCATGGTTTAGACTTATCAAAGGTCGCTAAAATTTTACAGGTTTTCTTTTTACACCAAAAGATAAAAAATCAGGGGTAAGACCGAAAGGATTCCAAAGTTCACAAAATAGAGGACAGTCTAGTATCGTAGTTTGGGGTGAAGTTGAAAGGAAATTCAAAAAAAATTCTAGATTTATTTTCGGCACTAAAAATAAAATTTTTTTGTATCAGTAAGTGGATATTGTTTTTGGGATACTTAAGTAAAAATTTTTATTTTTAGTGCCTAAAATAAACCTAGAATTTTTTTTTGAATTTCCTTTCAACTTCACCCCAATCTACGGTAACAGTAGATTCTGTTTGATTCTGATTTTAAGTGAAAATGCAGGCTTAAAAAAAGTGGTTTTTTGAGGTTCTCCAAAGAAGTGGAAACTTACAGGTTTTGGTTTGTATAATGGTTTTTTTGTTTCAAAGAGTAATAATAAGGTTCGGGATCACGGGATCACTGGTTCGGTTTGGTTTGTTATTTTTCTTATGCGATTTGAACCACGGTTTATCTGTCAAAAACCATATTTTTTGGGCTAACAGATCACGGTTTTTGGTCTGGCTTTGGTTTCATTATTCTTGTTATTTGGATACGGTTCTGAATACCAAGAAAATATTTTTCTTTCCATGTGTCGGAGGTAAATTTCAAGACTCGACCAATTGCGGCTCTCGTTTCGGTCCGTAAACTTAAGTCTCGCACTTGAAATATTTACTTTCGACATACGTAATGAAATATACTATTTCCAGGGGCCCAAAGCAGATGCCGGTGCCGGCGCCGATGCCAGTCGCGGCCAGCTGAAAACTCAGGTCCGTGCCGAAGCTGGTGCCAGTGCTAGATAATTTATTTTAAATTTGTAATTATGAATCGATGGCAATGCCGAAAATAATTGAGAAAGACCACGAGTTTTGATCATATTAAGCGGCGCTACAATAAGCGGTGGCGGTTACTGTAACATTTTTTTTTTTTTTTTCAAGTGAAAAAAAAATTGACAAACTTGACGCCGATGCCGGGGTCGGCTCCAACCGATTTCCAACCGATTTCGGATCCCTGCCTATTTCAATCCACAACAATCATGGTTCTTCAGTAAGTATCCATCTGTGAAATTCGTACGTTCCAAGAGCATGTCGATTTCGGATGTCAAAGCATCCGCGTGGGTGAAGTCTTATGAAGTTCAGTTTTCATAGATGGATTGATCCTTGGCAAGTGATTTCCTTGATAGTGATCCTTGACGAATACTCCTTTACGGTGAATGACGATACAAATTCGTCGATATTTATTGAAAAGGAATCAATTCATGTCTGAAGATACAGCTTTCCTATCCTACGTGAGCTTTAAACCAAACCTGAAACAAATAGAAAATCACAATTAAAAATTAACCTTTTTGCTTTCAAAAGCACGTCTTTTCTCCAAAATAAATTTTAACAGTTCATTAAGAATTATTACAGTTGTTTCCGTATTCTTTCGAGCAAAATAAATTACGTTAGATACGAGTTATAAATTTCTCAGTAAATTTCTCCCCTATCGCAAATTATAATTACGTTATTAGAAATTCACCAAGAAACATTTTCGGGTTGGAAAAAAAAAATCATCAACAGGAAGTTCTCTTAATTGCAACTGACCCTAAAACTTTTAAAACTAATTATAGTAAAAAACCCACTCGAAGGAAAAGCGGATGGTGAAACGAACTCCACCGTACGAAAAATAATATTCAACAGGTGTGAGAGGAAAAAAAAAATTAAAATCAGAAATCGTAAAATTGCTTTTACAATTTAATTTAATGAATAATAATAATAATTCGCTTTAACAGCTATAAAAAATAATTAAATGAATCACTACGAAAAAAAAGAAAGGAGGTGTTAAATTGCAGGAGGAAAAAGAAAAAAAAAATTGACGCAAAACTAAACTTTGATGTCAACTTCACCGTGCCTCTGTTTACAGCATTCAAGATGGTGAAACAACAAAAGATCTCCCTTTCTTATTGTGTTTTCTTCGCTTCTGGAAAGTTCAAGTACAAAACCGAATGACTTTCAAGTGAAAAGGACCTCGTTAACGAGTTAATTAATTAGTCTGTTTCTCTGACGTGTCATATTATATTCAATTTCATTTCTGCAATCTTAGAAGAAAAAAGAAAAAAAAAGCATTCAAAAAAATTACACTTAAAAAAACAAATTACGCCTCACACGTGATCATTACGTTTTTTTCTTAAATTAAATATTTTCATTTACTCATTTTTTATTTTTATTTTCCTCTCCTTTAAAAATAACGGAATAAAAAGATTGCGTGGGTTCAAATTGCTTTTTAAGAAAAATCGCTTTTATGGAAAAGCATTTTTGTTTGAAATAATCAACGTCGAAAAATTGGCTCCCTGTCAAAGCGCACTCGGTTTTCGCGGTTGTTTGTTTTGAAGGGTAATAAAAAGTTCCATCAATAGTCATTAAGGGATGTTCCCATCGCTTTTTTTTTTTTTTTCGAAATTTATATATTGTAACTTTTATTAGCGACGAATTTTCCGTTTTAGATTCTTTTGATTTAGATCTTTTTTTTTTTTCGATAAAAAATTTATGCTCCCAAGTCGAAAAGTAATCACCAACTCGAACTTTAACTAAAAAAAAAAAACGAAGTATGTTCAAAACTCGTTACCGCTCTTAATTTTCTTGCATGTCTAATTTCGAGCATTAAAAGCGACGGATGCGGCTTTTGTTTTTGAAAATTTTCTTCTCGCGAGGGAAAATATAAAGTGCACAAGAGTAATTAAAAACGTTTTGAAAGGGATGAAAACTTTGATAACAAGTCATTGTGCATTTCCGAGTAATAAGTGTCAAGATGGCGTTATTTTAAAAATAAATTACTTTTAACAAATACTTAAAGGGGTGTGATTGAATGACAAAAAAAAAAAAAAAAAAAAAAAAAAAAATATAGATCCTTGAAAAAATTCTTTTCAAGGACAAAGTGCCATTCTTTTAAAAATAAATAATAAATAAATAATAAATAAATAAAAAGTTCTAAAAACAAAAATCCATTACTCATGCGAAAAAATATGAGTTCCTTCCCCTAGGTTTTTCCTGGAAAACGATAATATGCAATGAATGGTAAATTAAATTAAATTAAATTGGAAGGTTTTATTTCCTGATGCAGAGTGCGATTCAGCAACAAGCTGTTTGTTTGTCTCTCTATTAAAAAAATGTTTCTCCAGGGCAAAAAATGTCAATGCCAATTTTTTTTTTGGCCACCCTACTACTTCTTCCACTTTAAAACGTTTTCAACCCTTCCTCCACCCCCCCCTCCCCCGCTCCTCAATCCCGTCCTTGTCGTCTTCATATTTCTTTTTACGTCCTTAACTGGAAAAACGGAAGTAAGTTGATTCATCTTTTTATAGCCTCGGAAAATAAAGGGCGATCGCTTTCTGTTTTACCTTAATCTCTTTTCTTGTCATTTTCTTTTCGTTTTAAATTTCACGGAAAATAATTTGCGAAAAACGGGTTAACGGTTCGGGATATAAATATACTGTATATTGTGATGATTTTTTTGAGCGCAGACAAAATTCAATAACTTTAGGTAAATTAATCCTCCAATTTGTCTAATAATTAAAATATATTTAAATTTATTGCATACAGCTGTTGAACGGACCTATAAATTTTTCACCGCTGTTTGATCTCTTATAAGGAAATATTAGTTCATACACGTGGTCGAGGATTTTCAGTTGGTCAACCTGATATTTGTAGTTCCTTTAATTAACGATTGAGGGCATATTTGTTGCTTATTTTATATTTAATCACATTACTTTAACAAAATGAGGTTAAGGAGAAAAGAATTCAATTAATTAAATTAACGTCGGAATGAATAAAATGCTTTTAATAAATCGAATCTGTGATAATTAAATATTAAATGTAATACTTGGGTTTGTTTTATCTTGTTTACTGAATGTTTTTTACTGATGTTTATGTATCTTTTTAGGCACTGAAGATGACGAATAGTCGAAACAGCTGTATGCAATAAATTTAAATATATTTTAATTATTAGACAAATTGGAGGATTAATTTACCTAAAGATACTGTATATTCCCAGAAATTCGAATATGAAACTTTTCACCTTTCGAAAATTCTTTGACGCCATTGTAAATGAGGGATTTTAAATAAAATTGAAAGGTATTAATTAGTGAAAATTTCAGTCAGCAGTCAAATATGAAACGAAATGAAAAGAAAAGAATAATAATAAAAAAAAAAAAAAAAAAAAACATCCAAGAGGGAAAACGTTTGTGAATGTCGGCTGTTGCAGACATGTCGGTTGATGACGTTGTAAATAATAATTAATTACGTTTGCCATTGTTTTGTGTAGATTATTACACATGCTTTCACAATTTATCGAACTCTGAATTACCGTTTCTTGGTCGATTAAATGTTGAGGATAACAAATAATTTGAATTCATTGGTTCATTATTTACTTTAGGGCTCTTTGTGGTAACATAATATCATTATAGTTAAAGCTTTGTAAACGAGATTCGACTGCGAATGAACAGGATTTTCGTGGTCAAATCCATTAACGCAACCTGGTGAAACCTTAACGTCGACCGCTTATGACGCTTTCTTTCCGGATTCCTCGGGTATTATTCCAACGTACCTCTGGTGTATTTACCGAATATGACGCTCCCAGATCATAACGCTTTTTTTATTATAACTTTTCAATTAAATTCTGCCGGTTTTTCAATTTTTTAAAATGCAAGAGGGTCGTCCATAAATTACGTTAGCATTATTTTGGCCATGTTTTGACCCCCTCCCCCCCTTGTTAACAAAGGTTAGCATTCCGGGACCTCCCTAAAATTACGTTAGATTTCGGTTACCTCCCCCCCTCAAAACGTTTGTTTTTTAAATTAATATTAAAAATTAAAAAAATCTGGAATTCTTCGGAACTTAAATTTTACAAAGAAAAGGTTTTTTTAAGTCTTAGAGCAAATGCACGGGTAAAATTGAATTTTTTTTAAAAAAGTGAGTTAGGTTGCATAAGGGGTCATTCAAATATTACGTCATAATTTTTTACGACATTTTAGACCCCCTCCCTCCCTCTGATTATTATTTGTCATCATTAGCTAGATCCCCCCTTCCCATCAAGGAATTTTTTTAAAAAATAAATTGACAAAATGCATTTATTATCAATACAAAATATTAACATAAAATAGACCTGGAATTTGAAGGTGATTAAGTTACAAATTAAAACTTATATCAAATTGGTTATTCATTTGTTAGAAAATTTTCTGAAAAAAAAATTACTTTTAAAGTTTTTTACGAAATTATATCTAGTGTAAATGATGACATCAGCATTACTCCAATACCCCTCTCCCCCTCGTCATCATTCGTCATCAATCGAACGACCCCCTCCCCCCCTAAAATGATGACGTAACATTTGAATGGCCCCTAATTTAAAAAAATTCGATTATTTTCATTTTTGCACGTTTATTACATGAGACAAATGCTAACATTAGTTATGTAAACCCCCTGTTAGCAAACGTTAGAATTTAGAATACGCCCTCCTTCCTATAATAATAATAAATTTATGTCTTCTGAGAGTTAGTGATGTTAATCATAAATATTTACATAAATATATTGTATATATATACGTATATATTTATATATATATATGAAGCTTTTCATTGTATATCCATATATATTTACGGTGTTTTTAGCTTTTTTCGTAAAAGAGACATAATTCATTAAAATAAACGTTATAAGTCTGTTTAGAATAAATATTTAAATTAAAAACAGTAAAATAAATGATTTTAAAACGTTTATATTGACCGTACCAAGGTAAATTCAGAATAGTTTTCAATTTTCGCGCCTAAAGATGGCTGCTTCTACAAAAATGGCTGCCTTAGACCACCGGACCAAAATTCATATTTATCAATTGCTAATCATTGATCAACAAGTCAATGGCAAATGAAAATGCTTCTTTACCTTGTAATTCATTAAAAAATAATCAAAATAGTTGTTAAAAATTAAAAATAAGCGAGGAATAATATGTGAAATTCAACCCCAAAAAAAGTACATGTTTAACTTATGGATAAATATATATATAAATATTTATATATATATACGTAAATATATATATATATATACGAACGATAAAATATATGGTATATTTAACATCACTACTGAGAGTTAACTTTTCTGCTTCGTTAACAAAACAAATTTGCTAGCAGAAAGCACGAAATCAGCACTGCCAACGGTTGAGCCTGTATACCTTTGTAAAGTCGAGTTTGAAATAAGAAGTTAAAAGCCTTGAATTGACTTAGTCTAGTTCTGCACTGAAGTACAGAAATAGTAAAATTGTTTTTACTGCTAGCTGAAACTGGTCTTTAGCTCATTTTACTGTCACTTCCAAACAAGCATTTAAATCACTTTACTGCAAGTGTCGAATTGGCATCTAAATATTTGAATCATCATTCCATCTGATCATCACCCATCAAAGTGTTCAAATCTGCTTACTTATTTAATCTCATCCTCCAATTAATAATCTGACCACATTTAATCAATCTGACCATCACTTTTTGACATAGATCTTCTGATCTGATCAAGTTTGGTTGTTCTGATTATCACCCGCTAATCTGATCAAACTCAGTTTTATCATCATACCCATAATTATTCCGACATTTGATAAATCTGATCAGTTTGTTTCACCATCGCTCATCAGTCTGATCAAATTTGGTGCTATGCTATCAATTTAACGCTATCGTGTCGGCTAAAGAGATGATAAGAAAGAAGCCTAGAATCGAAAATATGCGACATTTTGTTTCTTTCCCAGGCATTTTTTGTACAGGATGATCAAGCATGGAACAGATGCTTGATCAGGATGATGCATCGCCTTCGACTGGTTGATGAGTTCAATACAGCCCACGTGTAAAGAAAAATATTTTAACTCTTTTTATCAAGAAAATTGGGTTCAAGCTTCTCCTTCAAACCCACAAAAAAAAAAAGATTTTTATATTTTTAAATATCCGCTCATTAAAAACTTTTTCCATTTTTCAAGGACTAATTAGAAAAAAAATTGATATTCAATAAAAAATTATAACGACGACTTAAGAACGACCTTTTAAAGAGTTTCTTTGAAAGTGAAAATAAGGAGGAAAAAAAACTGTTCTTTTATTAAATTTTTAATTCCTGATTCGTGGAAAGCGGTACTTAATCATTTAACGAGGAATTACACGCTTTCCAAGGAGAGGATAATCCATAGGCCAATATCGAAAGGGTTGCAACCCCTGCTAAACTAAACCAGTTTTACTCCGAAACAGGACAAATTTATGAAAACGGGTCAAGCAGTCATAATATTTTCGCTGATTGCTTCAAAGCTCACGAGAGGGGTCGAAATGTGTGTAAAAGACACTCCGGAGAACGTTAAAATAATTTTATGTACAATTCTTAACCCTTTTAAAACCGCAATCATAAAATTTTTAATTTATGACATATTCCGAATTTTCAGAAGGGAAAATCCGGGCGGTTTAACATTAAATTCGATGCGTGTTACTTGGACCGCGAGGAACTCCGGTCTCTTTTCCCATTTCCGCGGAAAATATTAGTCGGAATTTTAGGGATTTATACAGTACGAGAAAAGTACAAGCAATAATCGTTTATCAAGAGAGTGGGCGACCGGAGAGATTTAATTGCATGCTAAGTAAATAATTATTAAGAATCCTTTTCACCGGATGCGACACCTTTCTCCCGGAGAAAATTTGTTCCAACAATGTTATCCATTTGTTATGGGATTTGTTCCAACTAAAGATTTCAAATTGCAATCTTGATCCGGTTTTGCTGAGTTTGATTCCCGGGGGAATTTCAAGTCAAGAATTTTTTCAAATTTTTTTTTTTTTTTTTTTTTTTTTTTTTTCTTTCCTTCCATCCCATACAACGTCAATGTCAATGTCAACGTTGACGAAGTGGAAGTTATTGGTAGTGACATGAGAAGTCTTTACGTTCACTTATGCCAGAGTAATATGGCTAGATTGTTCCCTGGAAATTAGCTCTTGTTAGACGAAACTTGAAGACGTTTTTCAAGAAACATTTGGGTTGTCATAACAATACAAGGTCGAAAACAAAAGAACTAGTTCAACATTTCCGACTCTTATAACATGATGTGTTTAATAATGTTTACAAACCTCCTTTTCTTAATTCATAAAACTAAGCTTTATTTTTTAAAAACTATTCCGATAATCGGGGGGCGCCAGTAGCGGAAATATCAGACTTCGAACCGAATGATCGAGGAGTCGGTCTGGGTTCAAGTCTAATGTTTGGCTCGGATTTTTTCACTTTCGTTCACCTTTGAATACAACAAGTATACAAGTGAATAATAGACGTAAGTCCCCACACGGTTCGGATTCTGTGTCTAAATAAAGGAGGTCCTGCTCAGTGCAAGAAAAACAGGGTTGGCAGATGCACCACCATGATGGTACATGTACCACCATTGAAAAAAAGGCCTCATGTTTAGCTTATGGGGTATCACTACTGAATCCGTAATAGTGGTACCCTGAACCACCAAAAAAAATGTTTTCCCAATGTTTAGCTTATGGGCGTACCACTATCAAAGGTTGAGATGTACCACATTTGTAATTTTAGATCTGGCAACACTGAAGCAAAAAGCCAGCATGAGTTAACCTGTCGTAAAACTGGCCAGTTGACACATTTATAGGTTTAAAGCCTAGGAAATATCCTCATATTATACATCCTCACTTCTACACCTACATTGTAAGGAAATCAGGAGTACGGCGTCAGCTGCGGTAGTCATGTACTACGTCCCATAATGATGATGATGATGAAGATGATGATGGTGATGATGATGATGATGATGATGATGGTGATGATGATGATGATGATGATAAAGATGATGAAGATGATGAAGATGAAGGTGATGATGATGATGATGATGATACGATGATGATGATGGGTTTAAGGCCTAGGAAATATCCTCACTTTGTCCATCCTCAGTCCTCACTGCTACCTCATACATTGGAAGGAAATCGGTAATACAGCTTTAGCTGTTGCCCATGACGATGATGATAATTTTTATAATATTTATAGCTATTTCGATACTGTACACCATCTTCAGGATCTGAAAAGAAAACAAATGCAAAACCAATTTTATTAAGAACATAATCTAACCTAGTTTAAAAGGAGACACTTTTTCTTTTGCATTATGGAACAAAAAAAATTTGAGGAGCATGCACTCTTATTCTCCATTATTACTTCAATAACGGACAGTCCTTAAAAAAGAACAATCCTACAGCGAACTGTAATAATTAAATTCAGGTATAAGAGAGAAAAAAAATTTCCAGACTGAGCCAGTTAGCCGGACGGAAGCTCTAACCTTTCAAGCTATGGCTTCTGGTCTCTGACAGAAAGAATATTTTTCTCTCTTATCGGGATTCAATTCCTCGCGGCTAACTGGCTCAGATTGAGAATTTTTTTTCTCTCTTATAACCAGCAAACTAGTAGGAAAATAAATCTTTTTATTAATTCAAGGATCAAAGGTGCTAAAAACCCGAATAAAAAGGAAAGCCTTGCCTTAAATGGCTATTAAAAGTCTTGGAAAAGTCATGACTATAGCCTTTGAAAATAACCAAAATATTCTCGAAAAGCTACCACAACAAGCATTGATTCTGCGGAATATAAGAAAAAAAATGATTAAATTTGACAACAGTTTTAGTCATTTTTAAACGCTCAAGAATTCGATTAGTCATTTTTGATTTTTCACAATCGTTTTTGATCAAAAAAGGGCCATATTCAATAACTTTTGTACTAGTAATTTTTTTTCCAATTTTTTAGTAATTTTTTGTTGTTTTAAAATGTTCCTTTAGCTCTACCTTTACCTTATCATCTTAATATCCTAATGATTGCCAGGAAAAGCTTTTTAAAAATCGCAGTCAGTCCAAGCGGTCTAATTAAAACGAAAAAAGAAGAAAAAGAAAAAAAAAAAGAAAAAAAAAAAGAAACATTTTCATTCAAACATCTGGTCTGGTGGGTGTCGAGAATATGAGATCATAGCACACGGGTTTTGAAAAAGTTTTCACAGAATGAAAAACATACCAAGAATGTAATACATTTTTGTACTATTAATATCGTTTTTCATTCTTTTGTACACGGCAAGGGTTGACCTCAAATGCGAATAATCCACAGGGGGATAATTTAAAGAAATCCTTTAAAAAAAAGAAAAAAAGAAAACATCTCGTTTTACAACTTTCCGAGACGGTTTTAAAAAATTAGAGTAAGTGAACTTATTCGCAAGCTTCATAGAAATTTTTATGCGTATAATTTTTTTTTCGTTTTTAATGATGTTTTTTTAAAAAAACAGTTAATTTGGTCTTCTGCGACTCAGAAAAATAATATGACCTACTAATAATTTTTAAGCCTAAATGAAAATATTTTGTTAAAGGAAAATTAATTTAAGTCGATTAAAGCAATCGTAAGAATAGGAAGTACTTCCTGATTATGCCTTCGGGTCTCAGACAAATTGACCGGAGGGTGACCATTGCATTTTGCATTGCATTTGAGGAGTAATCAACTTCCGTTATAATTCACTTCTTCAAGTGCCAACTTCCCGACGGTCATCATTGAGATTCAGACCTTAGCTTTAAACAGAGACGTGGAACCCTGAGATTTGATTCTTGAGCCATTAGGTTTCTCTGAGCCATGATTTGACTCTTCTGTCCGGTCGACCTTGTTTCCGCTTATCATCGATCATAATTCCCTGAAAAATAAATTAACTAGATGTAAAAGTTAACTTCAATTTATCAACATGCAAAAAAATCAGGAGGAATGAAGAAGCTGTTACGAAGAACAATCTCCAAAAAAAAAAACAGACTTTTTTTTTTCTTCTTGCAACATCTAATTTCTAATATCCGAAATTACAACGCTGGTTATTAACAAATTAATATATTCCAAAAGAGAAAAAAAAACCCGTCATATTTTAATCAAAAGACAGGAAAAAAAGTTCATTTCTATGTAAATTAACTGGAAAACGGTTCTTAAAATCTTTTCTGGTTTAAATATTGTTTCAAACCTTAAAAAAACAAAAGCCATTATAACCATGTGATTAATTTCAGTTTAAATTTAAATCGCTGTACGAGCTTTTAAATCATCAGAGGATTAAAATTAAAGTAAAAAGAGGAGGGAAAAAAAAACACGTAGGTTATATGTGTACTAACGGATAAAATAGGGTCGTTTAAACGTAAAATTTAAATAAAATAAAATTTTAAAAAAACTGGAAAATTTTTCTTTCGCTTATCTTATTTTTAGAAAAATTGACCAAAAAGAATTAAGACCCCAAAGTTCCTTTAAAAAAGTGTAGAAAAACAAATTTATTAGAATTAGATTTATCTTTTCCTTTGGGACGGGTCCCCTTTAACTGAAATATCCGAATCCGATTTTCTCCCGAAGGCTAAAAATCGGAAAAATTTTTTGTCTAAAAAGAAGAAAAAAAAAAGAAGTGAAAGATATTAAAGTGAAAAAATGTTTACTTAAAAAGTAAAATAAAGGGAAAGAGGATAATAGGTATTTTAAGTGTAAGAGCATTAAAAAATAATAACAGAAAATTTTCTTTGTCTGACTCATTGACATTCTACTCCGTTTATACTTTTGTTTTTCCACCGTATTTTTCTTTTTATTAGAGTTTTCCATGAATTTCGATTTCGTTTGTTTTTTTTTCTTTCCGGGGTACATTCAGAGAGGTTGTTTCCTTTAAAAAAAAAAAAAAAAAAAAAAAAAAAAGGTGTAATTATATTTCGTGAATACTGCGCTAGATGGGCTTTTACGGTAATTGTTAAATCAAATCCTTTGATTAAATTAACGTCAATTAAATTCAACTGATTAAATTATACGTAATATTCCGACTCGGATTATTACGTGCATCCATAAATCATTGGTCAAGGTTCTGTGAGGTCATTTCAACAACTGCAAGAACGATGGGACAAGGATTTTTATTTTCTAGGGTGACCAATGAATGATGTGTTCTAGGTAAACTGCATCTTTGATTTTAAGCCTGTGGCCGCTCTAAGGCTAATAATCGACACCGGTGAAAACGAAACGACTTCGCTTTAGGGGTTACGGCAATGGGCCCATAACATCAATGTGCCCGATCTGCTAGTTTGGGATAATGCACTAGTACATTATCTCTCTCTCTCTCTCTCTCTCTCAATCCAATATCGTTACCGATCTGTGGTGGTCGATTTCAAGTGTCTACTTAACCAACCTAACCTAACCTAACCTAACCTTTTTTTTTTTTTTTTTATTTGTGTCGAGGTGGGAAAAATCTTGCATAGACGCCTGAGGGGTGACCCATCTGGGTTTCCCTCAGGGGCTGTCAGATTCCTACTGACTAAAAAACCCACCTCTGGCCGCATTACTACCCCCGGGACCGCTCTTGGCATTACTTCGGAGGCAGTTGCAACCTAACCTAACCTAACCTAACCTAACCTAACCTAACCTAACCTAACCTAACCTAACCTAACCTAACCTAACCCAATTTAACAGCCTAGCTAGTACATTAGTAAGGTTTTATCACAGCTGTGATAAAGCCTCAGTAATGCTGCCAGTCATTTTCGAGCGTCTGAATCTGTTTTGATTATGCAACCAAGTCCATCACAATGCAAGATCAGTTATTCTGCAATGTCATGCTCTAAGGAGTTTTCGGCGTTGCCGATTATAGAAAAGACGTCCAATGAATAAAATCTGATACGGTCAATCCAATATGGCGGTTCTCACCGTAGAAACCTCCTTTTTACTTTCGAGTGGCCGCGAAGCGGGCGCGAAGAAAGTATTGCCGTGGTCGGAAAAGGGAAAATCGTTAATCCTGCGAGTTTCTACATGAAACTTATATAGTTATACTTAGAATAAAATTCTGAGTTCCCGGTTGTCCGCCTCGTACGCCTCGTACGCCTCGTACGCCACGTACGCCGCGTACGCCACGTACGCCGCGTACGCCCGGAGCTTTTTCTCCGCTATTACGCATCGGATCAAAAGGAAATTTTGCACACGTATTTTTCGTCGAAAAATAAGAGGGGGTCTTTTCTTATTTTTTAAAAATTTCAAAAATTACTTAAACGGCAAATATTTGAACTTTTAAATTTGGTTTTCTTCTTGCGACGATAAATCTCGAACCCGGCTACAAATCATCACCAATTTTCGTACTGTAGTAGATATTGGTCAAAGTATCACACCATCAAAATTTGGTTGAATTCGGATGATTGGTTCAGAAATTATGAGGATTAGGCTACGTATAAATTAGGCCTAAAAATCGATATATCGAATGACGTAATAAGTCATATCGATATATCGATTAAGTCATTTCGATATATCGATTAAGTCATATCGATATCTCGAGTTACAGGAACAATCCATAATTCGGATTTTTTTTGTGGGTACAGCGGATTTCGCGGACCTCGGATCAAAAAACTAACCGGATTTTTGAAAATATTTTCGGGGTAGAGGAATCCGAATATGAAATTATTTTTCCAAAATTGGGATTCTTTATGTGGGTACAGCGGGAATCGCGTACCTCGGATCAAAAAACTAACCGGATTTTTGAAAATATTTTCGGGGTAGAGGAATCCGAATATGGAATTATTTTTTCAAAATTGGGATTCATTATGTGGGTACAGCGGGATTCGCGTACCTCGGATCAAAAAACTAACCGGATTTTTGAAAATATTTTCGGGGTAGAGGAATCCGAATATGGAATTATTTTTTCAAAATTGGGATTCTTTATGTGGGTACAGCGGGATTCGCGTACCTCGGATCAAAAAACTAACCGGATTTTTGAAAATATTTTCGGGGTAGAGGAATCCGAATATGAAATTATTTTTCCAAAATTGGGATTCTTTATGTGGGTACAGCGGGAATCGTGTATCTCGGGTTTAATTAATACCCTTTGAAAACCTAAACTTGATTTTTTACATTTTTTCTTTATTTCAACTTCTTTTTTCCACCAATAAAGCCGCGAGAAAGTTTAATCATTACCGTTCTCCTTGTTCTTCCGTTTTCTCATTTCATTACATCAAAATCTTTCAGCCCAATCCAAACCATAATTCGTTAAATAACTCAGGAAAACACCAAAAATGTGAGATACAAGTTTGCATGGTTAAGTCGACAGCTCGTAAATTTCCACGAATTTGGTGCAACTCTTAATTCACGTTTTCACCTCGCTTAAAAGGTCTTGACATTTTTGAAAATTAATTTCCAAGAAACTTACATAAATGGGAAAGTCATGCAAGATTCCAACTTTTATTTGAAAACAACAAATTAATTAAATGTAAACCTGACGGTTAATTATCAATGGAAAAACGAATTTCAAACCCCCTCGCGCTCCTCCTCACAGTAAGCGGAGGTTTCCTTCATCCTCTTCAAACCCATTAACTCGAGAGCTTTCATCAATTCCTTTTATTTTGTAGTACAACAAGTGCAAGATTTCGAAATACCTCTTCACCCCCTCGTTTATTAATAAGTGTAAAGGTTTTCCCGATTGTAAATTAAATCAATGAAAATCGCGTGGGCGAAAATACTGTAATGCTTTACTTAAAATAGCAGTGTGAGAAAAAAATGGATGTAGCCCTAAGTAACGGTTAGAAATATAGACAGAGGGATGGACGTTAACTGGGACGTTGGAAAAGAAGTTAGAGGCTTTTGAGATGTGGGTATACCGTCGAATGCTTAAAATTTCGGGGACTAGACAGGGTGAGAAAGACTGAAGTCTTGGCTCGCATGAAGAAGGAAGTAGAAGTGCTGTACGAGATCAAGCGTCGGAAGCTCGATTATTTCGGCCACGTAATGCGAAATGAAAAATATCGCCTCCTTCAGCTTGTGATGGAGGGAAAGATCGAGGCTAAGCGCGGTCAGGGTCGTAGGAAAACCTTGTGGCTCAAAATTCTCAGGGGCTGATTTGGTGTCGATTCCTTGGGTCTTTTTCGAGCAGCGGTCGATAAAGTAAAAATGGTCCAGATGATAGCGAATCTTCGTCGCGGAGCTGGCACTTAAAAGAAGAAAGAAGATTAGAAAAACGTAACCGTCCTTACAATGCGCGGTGTATGTCAATACACGTGGTTCGAACTCCCTCCGAATTGGCGCTGCAGAAAATAGTGTTGTCAACTCTCCCCAGATAGCAAAGTCTATCTAGTCCCGAGAACGACTTGAAGATAATTATTGGGCGTCCATTGGATTTACCTGTGCCTTTGGACGTCCTAGGTCCATAGGACGTCCAAAGGACGTTTTTTGGATCCCTGTGGATTTGGATTTCCTGTGAATATCTGATGAGAAGTGAAATCGTGTGTTTGGTTGTTCTCAATCTTCTCCCGTATGGGAATGTTACAATCTTCATGACGGAAGGGCTAAAAGAAAAAGAATAGCCCTTTCACCTGCTGCTCTGGAAATCAAATCCCATCAGAAACTAAGCTGTTAACAGAAAGTTTCAAAGTGATTTGAAAACAAGGACCCTTTCGAGTAGAAAACCAACTTTTTTAAGGTTCTCGGACGAATTTTCGATGACTTTTTGGGGTAGAGACATTTGAGTGTTACGTAAGCTCAACCTGAGTCAATATGGACCACCTACTCCAATACGTTTTAATAATAAATCCTCCAAAAACTATCTAGGTACTACCTGAATTTGCGCCTGTTGACACCGTGAGCGAAGTTGGTGAAACTAAAACGATTTCCCTCGAGGGACATCGGCAACGGGCCCATCATGTCTCAAGGGTCACTATCGGATTTGAATCTCATTGCGTCACAAATTTTCGACCAAATCCAGACGATTAAACATTAAAGTAAGATTTTGGCTCACCACTCTCTCTCCCTACATAACTCTTCTTGACTTGTATGATTAAAAGTTGAAAAATTTTAAGATCGGATAACTTATCAAATAAAATCAAAAAAATTAGGAAATGAGGAAAATACAGATCACGAAATAAAGAGCTTCACGTAAATATGCCCTGAAATATTTGTTTTTCCGTTCCAAAAATTAATTTCTAAGACTTTTTTTTTCCTTTAACAAAGTTTTTCATTAACGATTATTTATTTAATAAAAAAAAGTTACAGGGCAGAACGAAAATCAATCAAAATTTCACTAACCCATGCTAACGGTTTACGTATAATCTCCCTTACGTATACGTATAAATGGTTCATATAATATACGTATAAATTAAGACTTTTTATTCGTACATTATATGTATAATTAAGGGATATTTTTCGATATACGTATAATATACGTGGGGAGTTAAAACAGCCTTGGAAAGGATGAGGGTCGATAAGGCCGTTTTTTGGGCCAAATTTTTTTTTTCGTGGAATTTGATCCTTGAGCCGTATACCGGGAAAATTATATATGTGGTCTATCTTAGGTCGCCCTATAATATATTACCGGGAATTTGACGGACTCCAACGGACACGGTGTTAAAAAAAATAAAAACTCCTACCATGTTCACTTTTAAGGGGGTTCAACACATTTTTCGGAACATGAAAAAATACCCTTAAAAGGTCTTAAGTAGGGGTATTTCCCTGCAGCATTAAAATTTTTTAATTCCTATTTCGATCCTTAAAATTGCTTTAAGAAAATATCATGGTTTTAGGCGAATATTAAGGGTACCGATGACCGAAATTTAAAATCCTTTTAGGAAATCATTTACTAGGACTCAAGGATCAAATTCCACGAAAAAAAAAATTTGGCCCAAAAAACGGCCTTATCGACCCTCATCCTTTGACTTTAATTTATGTTTTAAATGTTTTTGGAATAGGTCTAAAGTTCCTTTTTTTGAATTTGTCGAAAATAAGCATAAATTCGGTATTTGGTATAATTAACGTAGAAAATGTCTTAAAATCTACGAATAATATACGTAACATTGAAACGTATCAGTACCACCTAACCCATACGTATATTCTAAGTATAATGTACGTATAACTTCAGTATGGGAAGGCGCCCTGACTGATGCACAACAGCCGTATCCTTTTGTAATTTCGTTTTCAAAGGTAAACGCTCGGAAACGCATGAATTTAATCAACATAATAATATGGAAAGTGGACGTCACGTTTCTTGACAGTCGTAAGCGGGGCTTTTACTGTTTTCACAACGTGAAATAAAAAGAATTATTGGAAAACTCCCTTCTGCTTATTTTTTTTTCTTTTTTTTTAAAGTCCTTCGTTTTATTTTCAATCACGAAATTAATACCGTTTTGTTTGCTTTTTCATACCGATTTTTTTTTATGATATATTATGACGGGTTTACAAAAACGGAATGGCCATTTCCCCCGCGGTTAAATAATCTGGCTTTTTTGCTTATTTCTCTCGGATTATTATTTTTTTTTTTAGTTATTACATCCGGTCGGAGGAATGGTTTGGGAAGAGGTGGGGGTCTGAGAGAGGGGTAGCTGGTGATTCGATTTATCCTTACTTACTTACGCATTCACGTCACAAAATGGCCGAAAACATATCCCGAATTTTCTCTTGAAACGTCGGGAATTTTGACAATGCAATATTGTTCCTCGGTTTTAAATCCTCCGAGCACGTTTTCGTTTAATACACAAGTACAATCTCTTGTTTATGACATATGGCATGCATTGCGGTTAATGTCTGCCAGGAAACGAACCGTTTACAAGATTGAAATATCTGTAAACGCTTTCGTCGAAAACCCGCCGACGCCAGATGGGGAACCTTCGGGAAAGAAGAAAACAAAAGAACCAAAACTTTATTAACGTTTTTTTTAAAACAAAATAAAAGCTCCGACGTTTAGAAATTTTAAAAAGGAAAATTAAAAATTATTCGCCCCTCAAAATTTTAAACACTTTTTGTTGTTGTGGGTGCGGAAAAATAATGTTTTCGATTAAAAAAAAAAAAAAAAGGTTTATCAATTTTTTTTAATCGACGATCCGTCATCTCAAACCCTTTTTGTGAAATGCAAAAAAAGCACTACACGTCATTTACAGGGGAAGACCGCGGCAGTAAAACTTTATAATCCTTTTTTTTTTTGTCGTTCTATAACTTTTCTAATTTGAAATTTGATTTTCGTGATCGGAATGGACGACGAAAAAAAAATGTAGACTTTGTAAAACCGTTTCGAACTGGATAAAGCAGACAATTTAATAAATTTCTAGACTTCAGAGAAACTAAAATATGATGCTCGCAAGTTTCCTCTTTCCCACATATCGGTTTAAAGCTTTTTCGAACTTCATTAACGATGCCCCTTTAGGTTATTGTGAAAGTCAACGCTCTTAAATATTAAAGTGGTACGAAGACTCCAAAAGATAAATAAGAAGTTCCGGCCCTATGGAAAAGGGTTCACGCGAAATCAAACATGGAGACGGAGTAAAACGATTTATAGCGATTTAATAATAAAATCGATTAAGGATTTCTGAAACAGTTTCAAGTTGATCCGTTGGGGGTGCGGTACGTTTTTCTTCACCCATTCATTTAAGGAGCAATACGACTCGACCAGATCTGGCGAGGACCAAAAGGAATAAGAAGGAGATGGAGATCATGATCGGGCCAAAACCAAGGGAAGGACCGAATTTCAAGAATAACATCAACCAACTCCGAAAAGTGTTGATCCTCACTGCATTGTGCAGTGATGGTACGGTTGTTTTAAGGTTGTTCGAAGCAATTAGGATTCGCGACGATTTGTATTTCGATCAAAGCGGATTCATTTTCAAAACACTGAATTTTGGCCGCATTTATAAATTTTAGCCACAGAAAGGGTCGATGCGTAACTGAAAACAAATTCCTTTTGAAGAAACGAGGAGATAGAGAGGGGTGAAGGGGGAGTTGTGGCTCCTGATTATTTTGCTGATTGAATTTGCACCGCGATTCCCGTACAATCAACGGACACGAGAACGTCACGTCTCATTTACAGATGACAATCCAATCGAATATCAATCTTGCAATAATTGAGATTCAGATTATCGTATTCTCTTACAACCCTTTCGATAATACCAACAACAGATAATCGATCATGTTTTATCCTTGATACGTACCACTAGATAAAATTTAATTACGACTTTTTTTTATTTATTTTCAATTTGATTGATTTACACGAGGTTTTTTTTCCCCCTAGTTTTTCCGTTTCATTTTATTTTACTTTACTTCGGTTTGTTTGGTTTTCCCACTTTTTTTTTCCTTCTGTTCGTCTCTCAAAGGTTTGTAAATCACCTGTTCAATTAAAAATAAGGAGAAGAAAAGATCGTGCCAGTACTCGTGTACCAGTAATCGAAACGAAATTTTGCAACCTTGTGTCACCGATTCCGTAAAATAATAAGGTTCCACATGGGAGTGGCTTTCGAGGCACCTCGAAAGCTCGTATTTTAGAAGACGCACTTTACTATTCTCGTTTCAGCCATTTATTATATTGTAAACAGACCCCAGTTTACCTTCATCTTCTTCTTCTTATGGAGCCGTACCTGTGTCCAGGTGTAAGCGACCATCAACAAGAGCCTTATATCTCACTCTATCGGGGGCATTTCCGAAGAGCTTCTCGACACTTAAACCGGTCCAAGCTCTTAAATTACTGGAATTTAAGAGCCCTGGACCCTAACCCCAAGGCTATTTCTTCTATCAAACGAAAACTTTTTTCAAGACATTTCGTATAATTTTTTTTCCTTTTAAATCGGTGTTGGACGCGACGAGATTCCGCAATCTTTTTTATCCTTTTCCGGTTAGGAAAAATAAAATGTTGAACGAAACGAAATTGGTGAATTAATAATTCACCGTGTCTCGTAAAGAAAGCAGACGAAATTTAAAAAGTTAAGCATCTCGGAGACCGACTCACCGGAAACAAGATAAATAAATGAAGTAGGAAACACTTGTAATCCTCAAATTGTCGGTTTTCTCTCATGTATTCTTGATACATTGCAAGAAGCTACCACTGGAACCCCCGTAAGTAGGAGAAGGATTAAGAATCCCGACCCGCAACCGCAGACTCTTTCGTTTCTCGCCAACCTTGCTTTTGTTGTTTATAAAAAAAAAAATTAGGAGGACGAGGAAAATTAGTTCCTACGCAGAGCTATGTCGGTCTTTTAGAAAGTTCGAATCAATTAAGTTCTTTATTTCAAGGTTTTAATTTTGTTTTTAATTCCTTTCAGCTTTGCGGATTTACTTTTTTTATTCTGTTTAGCCAAGCGTAGGCGGTCGTTTAGGTGTTTGATGAAATCCCAATGTACAAAAACAAAATTGACTTGAAACAAATGTTGCTGACAACGGATATTTATTTCAGCCCACAGTTGGAGGGCCGTATCAATAAGAAACAAAATTTTAGACTTTAATTTGGAGTGACCATAATTATCAAACGAAACCCTCCAAGGTACAAATATCCGGGTAAGCCCTTTTCAAGCAGCCGGCCACCTGTTTCAT
Organism: Liposcelis bostrychophila; assembly: GCA_037577465.1. Classification (NCBI taxonomy): domain Eukaryota; kingdom Metazoa; phylum Arthropoda; class Insecta; order Psocodea; family Liposcelididae; genus Liposcelis; species Liposcelis bostrychophila. Next base: position 25,989,381 of record CM075211.1, on the reverse strand, counting down.
GAAAGGATTTAAGCCTTTTGCTACGCAAAGAAGTGGATACGTAATCGTTCCAAGGGAACAGCCATATAAAGTGGTTAATGACAATCAAGTGTTGACAGAAAATGTCAAAATTGATCACTCGGAATCAAAATCTCCTAGTCATTCAAAGACATCAGAAGAGGTTAACCTAAAAGCGTTACTTCAATGTCAGAGCAGCAATTACGCAGGGAAAACTCTTGCATAATGAATGTTCGGTTTCTCAATGAATAACCTTTCGGTGCTAAAACTGCGAGATACGTTACGGCGAGTTTTACCGATCGCCCTCGCTCATATGACGTGAACGGTAATTAGGGAAATTATAAATAGATAAAGTTATAATTACTAAAGACGTCGTTTGAGAAAAAAAACCAACGGGACAAACTACAACCGTCAATTACGCAATTTACAGCCCTACGATACTAGTTCACAAAATTCGATGACGTCATAACGGATTATTAATTCAAATCGTGTAATTTTATTTGCTGTTAAGAAGGCAATATACGGTGCCCTTTGAGAAACCTTTAAACTCGTTGAATATGACGTCACTATTAAATGAAAGCATAATGTGGGGCCGTCCATGAATTACGTTAGCATTATTTGGGCCATTTTTGACCCCCTCCCCCCTTGTCAGCAAAGGTTAGCATTTCGGGACCCGCCCCCCCCTAAAATTACGTTAGATTTCGGTTACCCCTTCCCCCCTTAAAGGAGTTAGGTTACATAATTTAAAAATGTAAATTATTTTCATTTTTGCACTTTTATTACATGAGACAAATGCTAACGTTAGATATGTAAACCCCCCCCCCTGGTTAGCAAAAGCTAGCATTTTGAATACCCCCTCCCCCCTAACGTGCTAACGTAATTTATCGACGACCTCTACAGGAGATGAAACTGCTCACTGTTCTTCCTGTAAGATTTAGAATAACAGTAAGTTTGCTCAAAGTTTTTCTTTCGTTTACTTTTCGGATTAATCTTTATTTTCTCGAGTTCCCCAATTAACAGGTTCAATTTTAAATGCAAATACCAGGTCTGAGTTATCCACGCGTTTAATCTCCGGATTTTTGATTTGATAATCATTCAAGTGCACACGCACTTCTCTCCAGTTAATAAAATTTTACTTCGGTATTTCCTCATCTATTTCCAAGGGAATCAATCATAAATGGGCAGATCCTCCAAGAGTGCGTTTTAATCCATCCCGTGACCGAATTAATGCGGTCAGTGCATTGAAATGGAATCATCGCATCAATTACTTTACGTATTCAGTAACAAACAGTTGGTGCGTTGTTAAATAAATCTGCAATTTTAACCCATACTGTAGTGCAAGGGAAAATCATTTCATTTTCATAAACCGCTTTTTCCCCCCTGCATTATAATATAATAAAATTTTCCTAAGGGCAAATCTGCATAGGATTGGAGAAATAAAAAAAAAAACTTACGCTTTAATCTTAAAAAAAAAATGCGCAACGAAAGGAAAAAAAAAAAATCTTCAGGGAATGTGAAAAAAAAAAACTTAACACCAGTACTTATTTTTTTTGTATCCCTTATTTAGGCAATGGGACATTACTGAGAAAAAAAAGGAGAGCCTCAAGTAATGTGACCTTTTAAGCTTTTATTTTAATTTTTTTTAAATCGCATGAAAAAAAAGAAGTCAAAAACACGGAGGTGTCATGACGTTTCAACTTTTTGCATGAATAGTAATTAACTTCGTTTTAAAATATGAAAATTTTTATTCTTCGAAAAATAAGTATCGCGTACCATTCCGGGAAAAAGGAAAAGAACATTTTTGTTTCACTGAGCGAAACTTTTTCAATCAATATACCAAAAAAATTCCCATGGCGATTTCAAAAAACAGCCCAGAGGATATAACGATCGCACTTTTGATTAACATAAACAAGTGACGATTGAGTTTCCCTCGGTTTTATGACATCATTTCCACGGAAAGCGGATTAACTAATCGTTAAAACTCATCATTTTTTTTCTTTTTATGCAGAGTAAAATGGAAATAGAAAAAAAGCCGCTCTCAGTACATTTTCCCTAGGTAATTTTTTTTTTTCACAAATCCGAACACACCCTACATTATTCATCTTCAATTTGATAAATTTCACCCCAAAAGAAGATGGGATAAAAACTTTTTTGTTTATCAAAAAAGAAAAGTAAAAAATTAGCTCCTTTAAAAAAAAAGATACGAAAAGACTATAACCGAAGCTATATCCTCCTCTTATTAAAATTTCAATGTAATCCCTCGAACCTACAAATTAATCCGATTAAAAAATTTTTAATGTCTAACAATTTTTTTTTTACATCCGCCTCTGCAATTTTCCATTTTCATTTCCATTTCGATTTCCTCCATTTTTATTTTCCTTCGTCCATAATTTTTTTTTCTTTCGCAAAAAAAAAGAAAAAAAAATCAAAGAATTTTTTGTCGCTCGTTAAAAACCAAAATTCCCTGAACGACACGTCAAACAAGAGATCTCACTTCCTGTACAAGATAAATGCATTTAGAAATTAATCCAAAAAAGTTTTCAGGCGATGAATCAATTTTCCACCACTTTTACCCGAACATAACACATCCTTAAAAAAAAGGAAAAACATTTTTTTTTATTTATTAATTGTGTTTATTCAAGAAAAAAAATTGGCCGAACAGCGGACAGTTTTATCAGATAAAGAGTTAAATCCCACATGATTTAGTGTGTTTCACCTTTTTTTTCTTACGAGTGAAAGCTCCTGAAAGAAGGAAATGGAGAAACTTCTCCTTTTTCGGAGTTTTCCTGTTCCTTTCGCTGAGTTTTACCCTTTATTTCTTGGAATCGCTTTGTGGGTTAAATACTTGGAATTGAAGACAGAGAAGACTGTTGTCGGTAAACGATTCCTCGGAAAATCGAAACTTTTTTTTTTTCACTTAAAAAAACTTAAGGCTTCCACTTGTGTATAAATATTATACTTTTTGGTCTAAATTCAAAACGATTCATGAAGACAATAAGCTTACTGACGACTTAAAAATTCAATATCTTTCGGAATGTATGGAACCAGGATCTAAAGCTTTTACCCTCGTAGATTCTTTTCCTCCTTCTGGGGATAATTATGAAATTATGATACTGCCGTCCAGCATTTAAAGAGCACCTTTGCCAACGACGATATTTTGACCAGGGTCTACACTCAGGATTTATTATGCCTTGTTTCAAACCGCCTCGTTAATAAGGATGCTAGTTTTAATCTCGTTGAATTTTACTTTCAGTTTGAATCGTATATTCGCGCTTTAGATAGTTTACATTTAAATACTGATATGTTTCTTTTTTATATGGTTGAATCTACCTTGCCAGATGAGTTCCTAATGCAGTGGCAACGGATGAAGCAAACCCTTTTAGATAAATTAAAATCAGAACAGCCGTCTAGCTCTACTGATCCCCCCAGTTCCTTAACCGCCTTGTTAAAATTTTTACATGTTGAGGTAATTGGTAAGGAATCCATTCATGCGGCCAATAAGTTAGCAGAAGCCACGATGATCTCACCTAGTCAATCTTTGGGTCTACCGACTGCTTCTTCTCTAATCAACACGGTCAGTAAAAGTGGTTCAAGGTCACCTAGTGCTTCAGGTAACTGTTCAGGTAACACCACAGGTGTTCTAAGAAAATAACACGCGCGTGCGCATTATCCGATTGTTTGCCCACAGCAAGAGCAAAGATGTAACGACTCGGTCTGGCAGGAAGGTTTGCCCAACGCGAATGTTACATTTAGTTCATAATGCTACAGTTACTACGCCTAAATGTTTGTTTTGCGGAAAAGAAGGCCATAATAGTCAAGATTGTTCAAAGGCATGACTTACCAGGCACGAATAGACCTCTTGAAACAAAAGGAGGCTTGTTTTCGGTGCTTAAAGGTAGGGCATTTTTCCTCTGACTGTCGACGTAGGTTGGTCTGTCCCTAATTTAAATTGTCAACACGCGCATTATCCGATTGTTTGCCCACAGCAAGAGCAAAGATGTAACGACTCGGTCTGGCAGGAAGGTTCGCCCAACGCGAATGTTACATTTAGTTCATAATTCAGATTTTGTTTGTAATTTTTTTTTTCTAGATTTAAGTTTTTTTTATGTTTGTTTATTTTTCTGTACCCGGGAAAAATAAGGTGGGAGGATGTTGGAAATAAGTCTATGGTTTTTTTTTTTTACTCTATGATCTCACTAGTTATTACTCTATGATCTCTCTAGTTCCACGTCCTCGCTTCCAAACGCGGAGTCTTTATTCAAAATGGACGAAAGTAAAACGTTCCCTTTTTTTCTCACGGGTTTTTGTTTCGTACGAAATATATAGTTTTTCATTAGATATTCGACGTGTTATTTCCTTAGAACCTTGGAAAACATTTATAACAACGTGAGCGAATCTGCGTGACTAAATCATCATCACTTGAAGTGGTAGGTAGTATAGGACCTAATGACCTAGGACCTATGCTAGTGGTAAGACCTATGAAATCGGTACGCAGACAATATTTACAAAAGTTTCACAGAAAGAAGTTCAAATGGCTAACTTAATTCAAAATTACCCAAAAACAAGAAGCCAAACAGCCTCAGTGTATATTGTAGGCAATATTCAAACTTAAAACATGCTGAGGAAAGTTAGCGTGTTATGTTTTACGGTATTAAAATTACTCATGAAAAATGTCTATTCACAAAAATGTTAACCTGAAAAAAGCAGTTTTATAAAAGCAAGGGTTTTCCCTCTAATACCGCGGAAGAAATCTTAAATAAGGCTATTAGTTTCAAACATCACGAACTTTATTTATTTTATAAAATTCAATAGAAACCTTTCCACGATCCTTTTTATTATCTTATTATAACTTTTTTTTTCCCCCCGTGATAACAACTTTCGATATCGACCGAAAATTATGAAATTTTAGGATTTCGAAGACTCCCTTGTTTATGTGCATTTCACAGTCGATGTAAAGGATTAAAGCACTAATAAAATTATTTCGTACAACCCAGAATTTAAATTTTAAGGCTTCCCTAAAATTAAATACCAGAAGCAAAAAAGTACAACGCCCACCCGCACGTGTCAGTCCCAACCAGATATTCAACACCAAAAAATGTCTGACCCAAAAACCCGTACACATTTGAATGGGTTAATGATATTTAGTATAGAAAACCGTCGAGAGGGAAAATTTTCAATTTACAGTCGAACAATTACGTAACACATTTTAAGAAGACCGCCAAGTTTAAAACATTTCAAGTTTCAATTCCTCAAAGTAATATAATACCTGAGGGAAGGTTTTGCTTTGAGAGGATGTATATACTTCAATGAAGGACCTTGGTAAATGTGGAAATCGCGATAATAAACCTTACCTATCCGGTTTCGTTCATTGAAGTTTTACAAGCAAATATCCCACACAATTGGATACTCGAAAAAAATTAATTAATAAGGGCAGTGTCCACTTCATAACGTTCAACTAATTCGCGTTATCAGCCTCCGCTATGAAGTTATTCGCATCGGAAATATTGTGGATTTTTCATCTACGATTTTTTTGATTTTTTATTTACAACCATAAAAAATGGCAAATCGAAAGATGCTTTTAAGGTACTAGTTCGTTTACACCACCGACCTTGGTTGACGGTTAGCTTGGCGGGGGGAAATTATATCAATATAATAAAAAAATTTTTGAAAGATAAATGGCGTTCCCGATAATACTTGAACGAAGAAATGGCGGGATTGGAACAAATTCTGAACGGTAATGTTACATAAATTTTTGTTTGACGCCCAACGTTTCGAAGTCAATTTACTACTTCTTCATCAGGGGCTAAAAAACATAATAATGGAAAATGAAAAATGCGGAAATTACAGGTTAAAATATTATTAAACCCGGTTTAAGCTTACCATAAATATTAACCTAAATGCAAAAATGTGACGACGATCAACGACCACATACTATAAATCTACATGAATTAAATGATACCTACGTACGCCTCGATTATGGAACATAAGAAACAACGATATTCAAACCTAAGAAACTGCACGATGACCCGGAAATATGCGAAGGCATGAGGACAACGACTTACTTTAACCTAAGCTGGTTAAATTAAAAAACAATCAAACTTTGTAAAAATTAAAATACAGATTATTACATCGATAAAGATTTTGTGGTTCAAAAATTTGATAATTTTTTAAAATGTTTTCGCAACAAAAAAACAAAACTCCGATGTTTATTTTTCGTTGTTGAAATAGTTCCCAATTTCACCGCTAGAGAGGTGATGTAAACGAAGTAATACCTTTACGGATCCAGAAAAAAAAATTTAAATTCAGGCATGGGAGAGGATACTAAAATTCTCTGCCTCTTCAATCATTGCCCTAACAAAATTAATACAGAAAAAAAATCCAGTTTTGCACAAAAAAAAAAAAGGAACTATTTTTAATAAGGAAATTATGAGTTGAGGAAAGCCGGAGGACGATCATTCTAGGAAAAGGGATTTCCCCCCACTGCAACTTGTTGAATGTCGAAAAAAAAGTGAATTAGATTCGCTTTTTAAATTGAATTACAAAATATTTTCATAAAAACGTAATTAAAGCCTGGGTCGACCCACTCCGTATGCTATTTTTTTTAATATTGCAAACTTTTCCTACCATGATTTAAAGATAATTGTTTTGTTTTAAGGGATGAAAATTTGTTTCTCTTCTCAAACCCCCGGAGATTTGTGCGCGGCGTATGTAATTAGTGCCGCAGTTGGTTTATCTTGAGACAATGATTTTTTTTTTAAATAAAAAAAAAAAGAGAAAATAGAAATACAGCAAAACAACGTCATAACTTTTCATATGTTTTCCAAAAGTTAAATAAAGATTTTAAATTGAAACGTCTGAGGTTTTTACTGAGGAATTTAAATCAAGTAAAATTTTTTTTTAAAATCTCATTTTAAAAAAATTCGAGTGACGTCTGGCATTTTCCGTTTTGCCCGCTGGGTATTGTAAGCAATATCCTTAATTGTTCTGTTTTCATCCGGCAAATTCGTTAAAATTCAAAAAGCTCAAAACTCTTAAATTTTCCATTGAGAAACCAAATCGTTTGAACAAAAAAATTTTTCGAGAAGAAAAAACTTAACTTTTAACGATAAATCTTTCCAAAAAGAAAAAAAAAAAATTATTGATAAACTGATAAATCCAAAAAGAAAAAAGAAATGCGGAAACTTCATTCTTTGAAAATCGGACTCTTATCTTTCCTTCAATTTTTTTTTCTCCTTCTTTTAATTCTTCTCCGGAAAAAATTGTTAGATCCCACTTAAAGGAATTTATCTTACAAAATACTTAATTAATTTATTTATGTTGATGTTTTTTTTTTCTTTTCAGATAAAAACAAGGTGAGTGAAAAAAAGGAATGGAGGATTTCAAGATTTTCAAAAAAAATCCTATTAAATCGTAAGTTTCGTTTTTTCTTTCCCAAAGAAAATGCTTGAAAATGAAAAATACACCCTCGCATTTAAAAAAACATTAAAATCATCTCAACTCGTGTTTTTACCTGTTTAATCTTTCGCTTCCTGGAAAATATGAAAACTTTGAAGATGTCGAGGAAACGATTGGTTCTTTATTTTATTTTTATTTCTTTTATTTTCTCCTTCTAATCAAAACCCAACGATCAAAGTGGAAAAGCACTTCCGAACCAGAATCGGCTTTTGCTCGACGACCTTTATCTTAATCTCTTAATTCTACTAAGGTGAGCTACATAACAACATTTTTTTTTCTTCGAATCAACGAAATACTTGTAAGTTTAATCAAGATGCACATAAGCTTATACCTCCCCCGCGCAAAGAAAAGAAAAAAAAAATCTTCTTTCTGTCTTTTTTGTTTTCAATTTAAAACGTTTTACTTTCCCATTATCAACACAAACAATTCATTCATTTTCTTTTAGCACTTTAAGAACGGTAGGAGAAGGGGAGAAGAGGAAGATCGTTTTGCAAGTCTACTGAAAAAGGCAGAGGTTAAAGTTTTTAAAGCATTTGGTTAAAATAAATGAAAAATAAAAAAATTAAATAAAAAAAATACGGAAAATGGAGAATGAAAACTGAGAAGCATCGGAAGAGAATGGAATCGATAGAATGAATATGGCTTTTATTTCATTGTGCATTACAAAAACGATGACAGGGGGAAAATGACAGGTAGACAATTAATAATAATTAAGCGTTGAGACTTTTTAGATTTTCAAAAATTAAAACAGACGTCAATGGTATTTATATTTTTTTAAATTATTATCGATTTGCGGCTCTCCATAAAACAATGACTATAATTAAAAGGCTACAATGGAAAGTCAGGGAGTGAAACAATAAAAGAGTAAAAGTTAAAAGGGAAAAGGCAGAAAGAAAATGGACAAAGGTGTGAAGGCATGTAGGAGTAGGAGAAAACACAAGGAAGAAGTGCTACGCTGCCGTGCAGAACTTTCTATCTCCTTTTCAGAACCAGCTAACCAATCACAATTTTGGTAATATTAATTTTCATCGTTTTTTTTTTTTTTAATAAATGATTTTTTTATGGAAGATAAAAATTATAAACCTTGCACATCTTTTGGGTTTATTGTGGATGGCGATTTTTTTTTAAAATCAATTTTTTTACTCTGCAGCAGTTTCCGAGGTACAAAATTAAATTTTGGAAAACAGGTAGGTTTTTTTTTCCATTCATTTATTTCCCAGAATCAACATTTGCTGTAACATGCTAATTCTGAGAAATAAAAAACAGTTCGGCTTGGAATAATTTTCCGAAATGTGGGAAAATTGACAATTCCAAAGAAAAATTTTAAATAAGCAATAATAGAGAAGTCACATGTTTTGAGATGACTCCATCGTTTAACTGTGCTAGGGGAGATAAGACAAAAAGCGTAATTTTGACTCGGTGAAAAAAACGGTTAACCCCCGAAAAAAGAAAAAACAAAAATTTGAATTTGAATGCGCGCCAAAACGGAACGTGAAGAAACGTGACGTCATCTGCCTAAAAGTGGTTGTGTTCATTTCTGAAACTCTAAACGGCAGCGATGCGGCAACGATGCGTAATGTTTATGAGCATGTTTACAAATAAGACGTGTTTCGCTTCGAGTTCGATATCTCGCTTCGACATAGGCAGATGACGTCACACCAATAGAAAATTGTTTAAGGAGCGATCACGTGACAAAAACTTTTTCGGACTTTGTTTTTCTTTTTTTTTAAATTCGATAAAAAAATTTTCCCGTTAAAATACTAGTTTTTAGTTAAGAGCATACTATACATTAGTTTCCAGTAAAAATCTCAAAACATGTGACTTGTCTATTATTTTCTTTCACTGTAAAGCTGGTTTGTTTTTGTAATAAAATCGTAATCAATAAGTGAAAAAAAAACCTACCTGCTTTCCAAAATTTAATTTTGTCATTGCAAACTGCTGCAGAATAAAAAAAATTAAATTTTAAAAAAATGCCGTACAAAATAAACTCTAAAGATTTAAATGCAAAGTTTATAATTTTTATTCTTTTTTAAAAAAAATCATTTATTAAAAAAAAAAATAAAAATTAATATTACCAAACGATTACGGAGTGATCAGTGCCGACATGATCATTACACTGCAAAAATGAAGAGAATGAGTAGCTTCGGCCCGGAGTCAGACCCGACTTTTTTCGGGTAGGAATCAAAAATACCCGATCCGATTTAACTCAGGTCCGGGCCCGAACGGAATTGAACCCGAGTAGTTTGAGTCTAGACCCGAGCCCGAATTTTAGAACTGGAACCGAGCTAAATACCCGAATAACGAACAGCCTTAGTTGCGACGAAGTTACTTACACCTACTCGAAGTGCAAAAATCGCCCACAAAGCAAAGTCTATCCAGTCCCTAATATCCCGAGGACTTGGACGTCCATTGGATGTCCCGCACTGATTCAAATAGCTTTCTTTGGACATCCTATGGATATACCATGGATTTAAATATGCTGTGGATATATAGTGGACAATTTACAGGATGTCGAATGGATTGAAAATGCTATCGGAGCTGTCGCCACTTGCAAAAGGTAACTTTCGTCCCAAGTAAAAATAAATAATTCCTAGGGTCTACCTCGTTGCTGGTGCGACCTCCTCTTAAAAGACGCATAATTTTAAAACCTCGTAGCGTAATTTTATAACAAACCCGCTGACCTTAAAAACCGAACATTCCAGATACTTCCGTTATCGATCGGTAATTTATATCGTCGAATAAAATAGAGGTTTAAACTTTCTAATTCCATAGAGAGACGAGATAAGAATCCATAACGAAAAGAAACTCAAGACTCTATTTTATCTTTGTTCATGCAGCAAAAAACATTTCATGTCATAAGAAAAAAAAAAAGCAAGATAAATCGGTGCAGCAAAAAGAAAAGAAAAAATTTGATTTTAAGAACACAATCTAGAAGATATAAATGGACGTTCACCTTATTCCCTTAAACTGTAGGCGGAGTTTTCATTTAAAAATTTTAATTTTTTTTGCTTGCTTAAAATGCATTATTTAGCTTATTAAACACGGAAAAAAAAAAAAAAAAAAAAACAGCTCACATTCTTTGTTAACATTACAGATTCGTCATCTTACATCCTCTTTTCTTTTTTCGTCTTTTATGAAACTAATTTTTATAATTTTTTGACTTGCTATTTATTATCCTTGACATTTTTAAATTTTTCGTCTTATTAAAATTAACCGATTTGAACCTTTGCGACATCGTTGACAACGACGAGGATGTCAGTTTTTATTTTCCGCCTTGAGATCCATGCTATTAATTTTTTCTTTTTTCTTTTCGGAGAAATCGTTCCTTTTTAATTTTCTCCATTTATAACGGTAGCAAATAAAAAACCTTAATTGGACGGGGGGGGGGGGGAAGCTTGTACGTGATGATGTTCATCATGTTCAATTTTTGTATCAGCATACAAAAATGAACTCGGTTAACCGATCAAGTTTCCGGAGAGGAAAAAAAAAAAAATAAAAAGCGATGAAACAGAAGAGGAGTAAGAGAATTCATTAATGCGAATAAATTAAAAACTGTAAAAGAATACAAAAGAGAATGCCGGGATTATTAGTTGGCTTTAATTATATTTGGTTAAGCTTATCTTGAGACCAGGATTCGTGGACTTTCTTTTAATTACATTATGGCATTTGCATGAATATTTTTTTTTTCTTTCATACTTTTTACTAATTCCGACAGGAAATTTTTTAAAAAAATGTTCTCATATTCTCAAACGTGATAGACTAATCTTCTGGCTGTTCTTCCCCTTTCTTTATCTTGAAATTTAAATCATTAATAAAAAGTGTAACCTTTTCGCTTTCTATTTCTCCGATGAAAAGCAATAACGCATCTGGAAAAAAAAGGATCTCTTATCCTTATTTTTTTTTTTTTTTTTTTTTAAATTGAAAAAAGGGAAGACTTACTGTGTTTGAAAATAACAATGAACTCAAGATAATAAAATCTTGCAGTTATCAAGATTTTTATTGTTGGGTCGGTCTTGATATTCTGTTATCTGATTGTTGCGTTCTGACCGATGCTTAAAAAAGGAAATCGAATTTTCTTTCGCATTTTTTTCCCCTTCCCTTCGTGTAACCTATTTTTTTTTTTTTTTTCTGCACCAAATTTTTGAATGTGGGGATTGCAATATCGTTTTCATTACACGTGATGTATAAATGATTGTTACCAACACTGTTTTCAACATTGAAAACAAGATTTTATCCATAGAGTTAAAAACGATATTCTTCTTCTTCTTTCAAGTGCCGTCTCCGCGACGAAGATTGGCTATCATCTGGCATATTTTTACTTTTGAGACCGCCGCTCTAAAAAGACTCAAGGAATCAACACCAAACCAGTCTCTGAGATTCTTAAGCCATGAGTTCTTCCTACGGCCTTGCTTGCGCTTACCCTCGATTTTTCCCTCCATCACAAGCTGAAGGAGGCGGTACTTTTCATTTCGAATCACGTGGCCGAAATAATCGAGCTTCCGACGCTTGATCTCGTACAGCACTTCCAACTCCTTTCCCATACGAGCCAAGACGTCAGTATTTCTCACCCTGTCAGTCCACGAGATTTTAAGCATTCGACGGTATACCCACATCTCAAAAGCCTCCAACTTCTTTTCCAACGCCCTAGTTAAAGTCCATCCCTCGTGTCCATATAAGAGCACGGGAAAAACGTAACATCGGACGATACGGACCCTTGTTTGGAGACTCAAGTTGCGATTGCACAACAGGTTCCTCATTTTGAAGAAAGTTCCTCTGGCGATATAGATAACAAGAATTATCCTCCCTAGGGAGGATAAATCGAACTTATCCTCACTGATTTCGTGTCATTTTTGACAAACAACATTAAAAAACTCTATGGTATTGTTTGCCGCGTTCTGAAAAAGGAAAAAAAAAAAAAAAAAAAACTTTTAAGTTGGCAACATAAATGGTGATCGCTAAAAGAAAAACAATAATAAATAACACATATCCCGACGATAACAGAAAGTAAAGGAAAGGAAAGGAAGGACAATATTTATTGATTAAAAAACACGGGAAAGTCTTCTTTAAATTAATAAATAAAATAAAGACATGAAAAAAAAAAAGATCATACATATTCACCGGGAGTCTCACTAGTAATAAAAAGTAACTTCCATCACAGGATGGACATGTGAGATTTATATTGTTCGAGACCTTTGTTTGCCGCGCCTCGCCTTCGGCTCGGCGGCAAACAAAGGTCTCGAACAATATAAATCTCACATACCCATCCTTGTGACGGAATCTACTATACTACCGAAAACGGTAGTAAATTAGCATCGGTGCAAAATAGTGCCGGAGTAAAAAAGTACCGGCATTTCGGCTAATTTTGATACCGGTACAGCCGTTAAAAACCGTCGGTACTACCGGTTTTTCTCCGAAAATAAAAAAAATTGATAATGGTAAAGTTTAGTTCAAAATATTAAATTACGATTTTTTTTTTCAATAACTCGAGAAATTCTTGGAATTCATTGGGTTGAGTACCCTAAGAGAAGCGGCGCTTTATCTTTGATGCGATGCTATCCCTCCTAGAAAAATTTAACACAATTTTATTTTTATTTTTATTTTCAATTTAAATTTTCAATGAAAAAATTCTTGGAATTGACCGTGTGTGACTCATGAGAAGCGGCTTAGCTCAAAGCAATCTCCTTATCTTCGGTTGCATTTTCTTGGAAACTTTTATAACATCGTCTGACATTAGGCTATTCAAAGCACCGACTTTTGTTTTCTGCTTGTTTTCACTTAGTCAGACTCGTAAGTTTATAATTTATTCAGTATTTTCGGAACTTCCGAGCAAGTAGCAATTAAAAAAATTGCTCATAATGGCTGGTCATAAAAGATTCCGTTTGGAATTATTAAAAAAAAAAATGAATAAGGTTTTATAATTTTCGGTAGTACCGATAGTACCGGTATTGGAAAAAGTTCGGTATTTTGCAACCCCTAATCGAAAGTGAGGATAAAAGTTAAGGTATGGTATCTCATCACGAGGGCCATTACGAAAATTTGATCGACAAACTTTTTTCCAATGCCTAAAATCTCGTTTTGCAGTAAACTGAAATGCCAGGCCGCTCCAAACGCCTCCGCCGATCTTTTTTTTCTTAACATTTAGCTAATTTCTTTTTCCGAGAATTTTTCTATTCATTTCCTTCATAGGCTTTTTTTTGAAACACGTTTAAGTAAGGAATTTATGAAAATCGTTAATATAGCTGCTTTACATGACCTTTAAAATATTTTTTAAAATTACAATCACTTGTAAAATGTTTCCCTTTCATAATTTGAAAATTAAATTTTAATTAATTAACATAATAAACATGGCTATTTTTGATAAACATGGCTATTTATGACGTGGTTGCCATTTGAAAGTTCAATGTTCTCCTACTCTTTCAAAATGTAGTCGATATAAAATAATTCTTCCCATCGGTTAATTTGTTCCAACAACTTCACAAACGAATATTTTAAATATCTGGTCTGGATCGCATAGCCAGACATACCGCAATAAATAACACAAATGTCAGCAAAACATCCCTTATTGTTTTACACCCGTTTAACGGGATCAATGAACTTCCTTGGCCACGATGAAAAGTTCCTTCATTTTAACGCAAATTGAAACCCGTTTGGAAACAGACTAGAAAAAAAAAAACCAAAGAAAAGTTAACTTAGAAATTTTTGTAGGTGTAGTACAGTACAATAAGACGGGCCCCATGATAAAAAGGTAAAGCCCGACGGCCGAATATATTTTTATTTTTTTATTTTTTTATACTGCATTTTTAATTCGTGCGCAAGTTTTTTCACAAAGGAAATCCGTTTAAAAGTTAAATGAAGGAGCTTCCATGCTTTTATACTGCTTCCATGCAATCCATAAGAGATTAAAAATTTGGGTTCATAAGTTTTTGAGGTCTCATATTTGAAATATTTAATCATAATTTTCCGGCTGGGTACATAAGAACAAGCCAGTCAAGAGCGGTAGGGAAAATCATATCAGATCCTGGAGTAAGTCAGAGTTGCCAGTTATTCCCAATTCTATTTGCGCTTTTTATTAATGACTTAATAATCCGATACGTGCAAGAAGGGGACATGTCGGGACCGTGCCTTGCAGGCCGCGAAATAAAAACCTTGTTCGCAGATGATGCTGTATTGCTTGCAATGACACCGGCTGGACTGCAAAAAAGTGTGAGAATGAAGCTGAAGAACATTGCGAGAGATGGGTTCTGAGGGTTAACGTGATGAACACGAAAATCATGGTCTTTAGAATAGGGAGGAGGAAGTGGCAGGGGTAAGGGTAATTCTTCAAAGACCTGGAGGTAGAAGTGGTGGAAATGTTTAAATACCTATGGGTCATTTTTCAGAGCGGAACTGTTTGGGAGTGCCATATTGAGAAGGCTCTAAGTAAGGCAAAGAAGGCCATGACAGTAGTATAAAAATCATTGTATAGATTCAGAAATATACCGGTAGAATTAGTTAAAAATGTCTTCAAATACAATGGTTAAACCTATCCTAATCTAAAATTCAAAAAAAGTTTTGAAGTTTTAACTTTGATGAAAATTTATAATTTTTTTAAAAATAAAAACACCAATTTATCAATAATTTTTATTAGCCCCATAAGCTAAGCATGGGAGGATGAAATGCTCATAAGGTAAACATACGATGCTGCATTCAATAACTCTGACTCATAACTCAGATGTCATTGCATTCAATTCTCGACTAAACTTTTAAATGAATTAATAGGGAAACTTAATTTGAAATCCCAAAATATTCCCATAAGCTAAACATAGGAATCACATTTTTTGGGAAATATTTTTTGAAAATATTTTTTGTATCCTCAGCACTTCTGTTAGTCAATGCTAGGTTGCAGAGTAGTTGAAATAAGGGGACATTGAATTAAAATATAATCTGGCATTCGCCGTCACGAGAGTCTAAATTAGAAAAGAGACAACGAGGTTCGGCCATTTTAAATCCAGGAAGCAAAATAGCAATACCAGGTCGGAGAGGTCAGAGGGACCTTCAAACAACTTCACTTATAGGCTTTTCGCCTTCCTGTACTTTTCAATAACAGTTAAATAATGCCGTATTAATGTTTGATTAATGAATAATCCTTCAATACAGACAGTACAAAAATGATAACGTGGGAGTTAATCATTTTCCGCAACTCCCACAGATATGATATTTCGGAAAGGTTATTTGGTTTCAAAAACGTACCATCCATTGTTACCAAAATGGAGAAGAATAAACAAGAGGAGGGGGAAAAAAAAAGAGCAATAAGTTTTTTTTTTTCTGATAAATCCTATTTGACGGCCTGAAAAGCGCCGAAACGAACTTTTTTTTTCCTTCTCTAACGACGGTGACTTTTTTTTTGCTCCCTTCAATATCCCAAGAATGACATTTATGTAGACCCTACGGGGGGTCAAAAAGAAAGGCGAGTAAAAAAAAAAATAAAATAAAACCGGGTAAAAGTTTTAAACAACAAATCGTATTTGAAAATTCCCAAGTTGCGTGAGTGAGAAAGCGGGAGAGAGAGAGAGAGAGACAGAGAGCACAGTAGGGAGAAAAAAAAAGAGCAAAAGGGGGTCGGGTCGGACGATGGGACAACAACTTGTTGAATGTTTGTTTTCATTCTCCCCCCGAAACACTTTGGACCGACAATCCGTGTTACATGAATCGTATCCCTAGGCCTGTTAAAATAACGTAACACCGTTACGTCTATTTATTTTATTTTTCCGTTAATTGAAGTGATATATTTTTTCCCCAGATTATCCCTCGCTGAAAATGATAGGCTCTTAAAAAAGGAAAAGAAAATTATAAGGAAAATCAAATAACCGGATTGTTAAAGAGGGTTTATTTTAAGTTGCTAGAGGAATTAGCGGAATCTTTACTTTTCTCGACGTTACGGGTAGTTAAGCAATGATCGTAAAATGCGATGTAGTTTACTTTTATTCTATTACATTTTCCCGTAATAGAAAAGGAAATAGTAAAAGTCCTCCAAGAGTTTGCATAGACCTGTTTAAATGTTCCGGGGGAATTTACGGGATTAATGAAAAGTCAAGATTATAGAGTTGTTTTTTTTTTGTAATTGCTTCGTAAATGAATGTTTCGTCGTAAGAAGTCTATTGACAGATTTTAATGCGATTTCCAAATTCAAGCTGTGGATTCTCTGAAAATGGCTCCAATTAAGTTAAAGATGGCAAACGATAGCAGGGGTTAGGTTTGAAGTAAACGAGGAAAAAACTGTTATGGTCAGTGAGAAAGACAGACAGAGACGGCACGATAAACCTCTGGAAGTAGGACACCTTAGATTTAAAGAACGTTTCCGAATTTCGGTACCTAGGGTCCTTATGTCACCAGCGACAATGACACTAATTTTGATGTAAAAATATATGGGAAATAATAAAGAGGAAAGTCTCGGATCTGTCCTCATCGCGTCGGAGTTTAAACGATGAAGACTTATTAAAACTGGATCTAATAGAAGACAATGACAAACGAAAGAACGCAATCATCTTCTTAGTAGCAAACACCATGTATCATTATCTGGAAAACAGAACAGTACAGGAGACGAAAATCGGAGGAACAGTGGAAAGGGTTTTTAAGACAACAAAGGTATTTGTACCTTTAAAGAAGAATAAAGAACATTAAAAGGTATTTTCAAAACCATGTAAAAGACATTGTTTAAAGGCAAAAATGCAAGAATGTTTTTAACTTACTGTAATTACTATTATTGTTTTTATTATTAATGTAAAAGATGTAAAATATAGGGAAATAATAAAAAAAAAGAGGTAACTGTTGTCTTTTTGCGCTAGGTCATTTCCTTCGGACTGAAGTTCTATCTAAACGAGCGAAACTCCGCATTTATATCCATAACCCGTCCTGTAGTCACGTGCGGCTGTGACACTGGGAGCCTGACCAACCTGACCTGAGAACCTAATATTAAACATCATTAAGAACGCGTTGCATCAGTCTCAAAACAATTAGGTCTGTTCTAGTACAAAGTTGAACTGGTTCAGAACTGTACTGCGCATGTGCAGTAGTTAAAAATTAACTTTAGAATCCTACTGCGCAAGATCAGTGCAGTTCAGAACCCGTTCAATTTTGTGTTAAAACAAACCTAACTTGCACTATTTATATCCATACTTTTTTTCGCAGTTTTTAAGACCTCCTTCTTAAACACATCTTTACAATGCCGATATTCAAAAGTTTTCTTTTTCCTCTTCTTCTTAATCCGCTCCACTCTTTTATAGTGTCAAGCTTTCGTCAATAGAGGATTTGTCCCACATAAAAATTCTTTCAACCCCAGAAAAAAAAATTATCATTCAACAAAAAGGGATGAAACTTCCCATTCAACCTTTTTTTTTAAAATCACATGTCTTCGTTTATCACAGAAAAACAAAATTGGATTTGCCGAGATTTTTTTTCCCCCTCATCAAAACACTAGACGTATCAATGTATGTCAGCCTTCTCTTTAATCCAAGTGTATGGTGGAAATCCGTCAGAAAAGGGGAAAAGAATAAAAATTCCACGAAAAATTTCAATAACTCTCGTGCAATAACTAAGAAACAAAACATTCATGCAACAGAGGAGACGAGAAGGATATGAAGAAACAAGAACGTTTGTTTGAGGAACGAAAACTAAACGTTTGCTTTAGCGGGAGTTAAGAAGCAAATCAAATTGCAGTTAATTCCAAATATTTAGAAAATCTAAAGTGAAGTCAACGGTTTTGTTCTCCGACGGATTAATCAGGGTCGGAAAGTCGACGAAATTTTTATCGGAATCGGCATTTCGCCATCCTAATCTAGAATAGCTTTAAGTAGCACCGACGTAGGAACATGTTTCGAAGTTGTCACACGTTGTTAACATGTTTTCGAAGGTGTAACATGTTGAACTTGTTGGTAACATGTTTTCGAAAGTGTAACATGTTGGTAACACGTTTAGAAGATGCAATATGTTGAACAACTTGTCGCCGCAACATGTTACTACATTACTAAGTTGCAATGTTCATCATTTTTTCTATTCGTGGAGGTCAAATGGACGACAAGAGTCGAATTGTCATTGATAAGTTTTTAAAACCAGATTTTTCAAAAGAGAATTAAAATTTTTTTTTAAAAAACCGGAGAAACTCCTAATTTTTTATTTTATTTTCCTATTCAAATAGCCTGTCTCTGATTTTCCCTTTCAACCTTTTTAAACAAGAGCTTTTTGACGGGCATTGTATTACATATGTCGACTTTTTCGGAACAGTAATCCGGTATTACTGTATGAAGATTTACGTCAGTCCGTTAAGGATTAACGTTATAATATTTATTATATCAAATGGAGCTTCTCTGGATTGCAGAATGAAATAAAACTTATTTATTAGAATATTAAAGTCACTTATATCCCTTTTATCATTAAAATGCTGACGTTCTTAAATTTTGAAAAATAATTTTCGTCTGCAGCTTTTTTGAAGTTATTGTTTATATTTACGTTGGTAGATATATCAAGCGTATCGTAACAAATAAGGTGTTATCGAGTATTCTTCTGCAGCGCATTTTACCACTGGCCGAAGAAGTCATTGGGGAACATCAGTGTGGCTTTAGGCCGAACCGCAGCACAATCGACCAGATCTTCACGTTACGGCAAATTGTGGAAAAGAAGCGCGAGCATGACAGCGAGGTCCATAATTTGTTCGTCGACTTCAAGAAAGCTTACGATAGTATACACAGGGAAGGCCTTTTTAACGTCATGGCCGAATTTGGGTTTTCGAGGAAGGTAATACGGATGACGGCGGTTTGTCTAAGCGGGGGGTGAGGTCTAGGGTCGTTTCGAAAGGGTTTTTAAGTGATGCGTTCGATGTTAACACCGGACTTAGGCAAGGCGATGGGCTTTCACCCGTCCTTTTCAACCTAGTCCTAGAGAAAGTCGTACGGTGCCTGGAGAACGTTCCTGGGGGGAGTAAACGTAGGCGGACTCATTAAAGACCTGGATTATGCCGACGACATCGATTTATTAGGGGAACCCGTGACGATGTTCGAAGGTTATGTGGAGAGTTGCTAATTACTGCTCGTAGGGTTGGGCTCGAAGCGAATGAGGGGAAAACTGAGTACCTTGTTATGGTCATGAGAAAGACAGGCAGAGACGACACGATGAACCTCTGGAGGTAGGAAACCTTAGATTTAAGAACGTTACCGAATTTCGGTATCTAGGGTCTATGTCACCAGCGACAATGACATTAATTTTGAGGTCGCAGCGAGGATTCAGAGTGGCAATCGTTGCCTTTTCGCGCTAGGCCTCTCCTTCGTAGTAGAGTTTTATCTAGACGAGCGAAACTCCGCATTTATAATGCCATAATCCGCCTGTAGTCACGTACGGCTGTGACACTTGGAGCCTTACCGTCCGCGCTCAAGAGAGGTTGCTGGTATTCGAAAATAAGGTCTTACGCCGAATTCTAGGCCCTAGAAGGGATCCAACTACTGGCAGGGTGCGCATGCGTTCAAATGACGAGATCCGAAGGCTCACTGGGCAACCATTAATCACTAGTGTGATTAAGTCCCGAAGGCTCAAGTGGGCGGGACATGTCGCTCGCGCACCTCCGTCAAGATATATCCGGCAGGTCCTGGAGGGCAGACCAACGAGTCCCAGACCTCAAGGTAGACCACGGATCAGGTGGGAAGATAACGTGGCGGCAGATGCGAGAAGGTTGGGAGTGCCCGACTGGCGAGATGCCTGCCAGGAGAGGCCTGATTGGAAGAAAGTTTATAGCGCGGCGATAGGGCTCCAGGCCCTGTAAAAGCCATATGTGTGTGTGTGTGTGTGTGTGTGATATATCAAATATTTGCTTTGATATAACAAAAAAGATTTAAAAACGGGCCAATTTCAAAGTATCTGCGTCTTAAAGAGCTTTTTAGCTCCAAGTTCCGCATTATAATCGATTTTTTTCGAAGAAAAAGGGAAAGTAAATATAAACAAAAGAGCAGACGAAAAACGTATTGGCCAAAAAAAAATGGATGTTCCAAGAATATTAAGATGTGTAAAATATAAATTTTGAATCGAGATCCTTTGCATACGAAGTCCCTTCAAAAATTCCGGTAAGCGTAGATTGAATCTAAAACCAATTATTTAGCGCCTGTGAGACGTAGATTTTTAAGAGTTGCCCTCGTAGTGGCAGTAAAAATTATGTAAAATGTGTCGGCAAACGGCAACAATTTGTTTCCTTTATTTTCATTATTTGTCGATTTTCAAAGCTTTAATTGTCATTTTTGAGTTCCACAGGCGCTCCAGAATCCATTTAGGGATCTAGAAATACATTAGTTATTCGATTTAGAAGCCATTTCATGATTTAATAAGTGTTTAAAGTTTTCCGGCTCGGTCCATTTAAATAACCCGTGGCCATGTTTAGTGAAAAAAAGGGAATAAGTGATCTTTAATATTCCCTTAAATTCTTTAAAGCAAAAAATCTTGAAACGTACGTGTTCTGTTACGACAAGGATTCAAAAAATTTTCATAAACACGATGTTGTATCGTACCGTAGTTCAGGAAGAGGAAGAGGATTGCTAGCTCTTTTTTAGTTCTACCTCATTTGTTGCCTATAGCAGCAGCAGCTCTAGCGACGATGATTCTCCTTAAGATGCATAATTATATGATAACCCCCTCTCATGTATCTCTAGTCGATGGAATTGGAAAATTTTGGACGGCAATGCAATGAGGATTTTTACGGCAAACTGAATCCGCTAGGGGGGCTCTGGCTGCTATCATGGTGAAATGGCGGCCGGCTTCGGATTGGTTAATAAATGACATTAATATGAGAAGGGAATATTTATTGACCAATCCGAAGCCGGCCGCCATTTTACTATGATAGCAGCCAGAGCCCCCCTAGCGGATTTAGTTTGCCGTTTGCCTCATTGCTTTTCTTCATTTTTTTGATCACTTACAGGGTCAACAGGTTGTCCCAGATGCAACTGCAGCAACAATTTCAGCAGTTTATCTGGATTGTTTTAGTTGCAAACAGCATATTCAACCGTCAGATTTTTCGCTTCTGAAGAAATTTCCACGTTCAAAATCAATCTGCTACTCATTTCTTTTTTTGTTCCGATCTCTCAATACAAGTTCCAAATTTGATTATGAATTATAATTCCTCGTTTACGTGTCTAGCCGTCTTGGGTATTTGTGCACGTGCATATGAAAACCTCCCATTTGTGCAATCCGGATAGTTTGCATTTATTCGAAGAACTTATCTGTTTACAAAAGGTTTAAAAAACAAAACATAGTATCCGGATTGTATAAGTGGGAGGTTTTCATATGCACGTACACATTTCTTAAGAAAACTTGTTTTTTTTTACTATGTAACTCAAAATTTAACTTCTTTATTAAACATAAAGAGTTGTTGTAATTCAAGAATGTCACAAACTTTACCCTTTTTTTTTCCTGTAACTTTTAAAAATTACATTTGCCTCGTAATTCTTGAGGCGAGTACTAGCACAGAACATGAGGATTTCCCTTAAGCACGGGAAAAGAAACATCGCATAAATTATATCTCTTGGCTTTTTAGTCCAGGTCGCGTTTTTAACCTATATTACGATTCCCTTGACCATGTTTCTCGTTGAAGCTTAAAGCATTTTTATACCAAGTATCAATATTTTCTATGTGGTAGAAGTTAAAAAAAAAGTACACAATTTACGTCTAATACAGTAATAAACGAAAACTAAAAAATTTACCATTAAGGTTTTCCTGGATCAATTTACCCTTATAGGTTTTCCTGGATTCCTGCTTTCGCAAGAATTGTGACACAATCAACGCAATAATATCCCTTCACAATGACGGTTAAGCTCCCAGACCAAGCAATTCCTGGAATGCGGAAACGAGCGAACATATTTCCATCATAAATTCGTTTGAAGGTAGTCTGTATGACTGTTTTTAAAAAAATTATATGACCACAGATTACGCCAACATGATAATATTGTGATCCCTTCCCTTGATAATATTATGATCCCTTCATTCATTGAACATCAACATCGGCATATCGCAATCGGATTAGTTACCTCAGCTAACCTCACCTCCTCCACCTAGTTAAAATATGACTGACCTTTGCCTTAGGTTTCTTCCTTACTGCTTCCACTTAATCCTTTCATTTTCCATTCAATCTCCGTCGTTTAATCCTTTCTTTCTTCTTAAGGTTGCGTCTCAATGTGATTCAGATTATTGATGGGTATCGATTCCGAGTAAACTTCGAACCGGCGTGGGGAGTCCTCGAAGGTTTTCGTTACAGTTTTTTCTCTCCTCGTGATATTTTGCCAATCCGATATTTTGCCTCAATATCGAAGAGATCTGTGAACTGAATCAAAATTCTCCTCGCTAAAGTTTTTTCTTTTTTGTATTTTTTCTTGTGATACATTTTAGGTATTGCGGCGGATGCGCTTAAGGCAGAAATTTCACGTTAAGACATGTTGCAGTAACATGTTAAGACAACAGGTTGCTGCGTTGGAAACACGTTGCCAACATCTTGAAGCGTAAAAGCATGTTGCGCAACACTGGAAAATGAAAAATAAAAATTTGTAAAGGTTGCTCAACATGTTCCCAACTAAACAAGAAATTAATGTCGACGAAAGAGAAGAAATTGGTGAAAGTGAAAAACGGAGTAAAGGAAAGAACAGGAAAGATTCAAACATTAAAAAACAGTAAGATTAGACGATCAAAAAAAAAAAAAAAAAATCAACCTCAAAGCATGTTTCTATGCTACAGCAGGTTCAGCAACATGTTTTTAACGCTGCAACATGTTATCGTTAACATGCTACGTTGCTAAAATTTTGTTCAAAAATTTAATGTATAATTAATAATTATATAAAGATAATTATAATAATACAATATAATAATACTTCGTCCGTCCGTGACGTATAGCCGGATCCTCAAGTTATTCGGTCACATCTCTTTCGTCATGATACGATGGAGCGACTTGTGGTACAAGGTAAACCGGAAGGCAAAAGAGGAAGGGGACGTTCGCCAACTAGGTGGACAGAACTAATCTCTGAATTGACGGAGTCAACCCTAGTGAAGGCGTGCAGGCAGGCCAATGACCGGGACAAATGGAAGGATATTGTTAAGGGAGTGACTAGAAATATCCCAGACACTTGAAATCGACCACCACACATCGGTCCCGATGTTGGATTGAGAGAGAGAGAGATAATAATACTTAATAATTATATTAAGATAATTGCAAGGAAAGGAAGAGCCATGAAGGAATCCAAATTTGAAATCGTAGAGTCCGTCAGAGAATTAATAATGTTTTTACCGCAATTGGGGCGGCAGTCTCTTGTCTTGTTAGTAATTTACTGGATTACGAGCGTGGTAATCTCTCACATACACCTGTGCGTGCGCTCACAGGCATATATGGGGCCTACAGTTTAACATTTAATATTTTTTGGTTCTTATGGGAACTTTTCAAAATTGAAGGCCCATGAGGCACACTTTCCCGTCATTTTAAAAATCGGAAAACATTCAGCGTTTATTAGCACTCCAAAAAGAAAACTTTGAGGGGGTTAGACATATGATGAAATTCGAAAATTCGAGAATAATAAGGGACACCCTACTCTGCACTGATGTTGAAGGTTAGCCAGTTCACAACTAAATTATCTTATCTTAATTGGATTCGACGGGAGGCATCACACAATCTCATCACAGTCTGGTGATTGTGATGAGATTATGTGATGCCTCCCGCCTAATCCGATTAAGGTAAGATAAATTAGTTGTGACCTTCAACTGACACGACGTCGGCTGAGTGGCGAGCGTGCTCGACTCCGAAACGAATGATCGTGTGGAGTCTTGGTTCGAACCTGATTTCAGTCAGGATTTTTTTCCGCCAGCATTCACCTCTGATAATCATGTGTGTATCATGTGAAGAAGACCCATAGTGAAACCCTAGTGTGCTCAATTGGCCTATGACGTAACATGACGTATACTTGTGAAGTTAACCAGGATTGGCTAAGAGCGATTTTACGTACACTTGTGAAACGGTTAATGAAAACTGATTGGCAGCGCCATTTTAGGGGAACGGGAGGGTGCGGAGTAAGAGACGAAAGTGAGCACACTATGGTTTCACTATGAGAAGACCGATGTGTCACAGGGTTCTGATTCCCTGTCTAAATAAAGTAGGTCTCGCTCATTCGTAAAATACCTTTGCGATATGAGAGCCCCGTCTTCGAGCTCGTCACTCGATACATTAAGGGGTATGACGTAGTAACGCCTAAACCTTACACCAGAAACCGAACTTGGTAAAGGTAGGCGCCGGGTCATAGGGCTTCATGTCCTGATTATGCCGAAAAAGAAGAAGAAGACCTTCAATATGAGCGCAAAGTCCCATCCTCCAATAGGTGTGAACTAAACGGTCTCGATTATGTAATGCCACACTTTCTCGTCCGAGTAAGAAATATACTATTGAAAATACGACAAGAACAGGTTGAACTTCAGAGTTCTCTGACATTTTCTTTTTCAATACAACAACTGCACTACTATTTTCCCCCTAGACTCTTCTTCTAACCCCAATCGATTACTCAGTAATAACCATAACATTTAATTTCCTTCTTCCGCATCAATAAAATAACGGAATCACCAAAACCGATCTAACCTAAATCGACCTGTCAGTTTCTTTTCCCGGAACGCTCTCGTCATTCCATTCAAGTAAACATTAATAGGAAAGTCTCTTGTCAAGCTTTTCTGAGACACTTAAAAAGTCATCCCAAGTTGCCACCCAGTTTTTCATCCTCCTAGGCAACCTTTTACAGACTGGTACCTTCTTTCCCACGGAAACCTTTCCGTCAAAACACCGAACGGAATTCCAATGTAAAATGTCGAATTCCCTTTTTCCCCTACCCCGTCGAAAAATTTCCTTCATGAAACGTTACACTGCGCCTTCGGAAAATAAAAGGTGTTGTTTCAATAGAGAAAATTTTCCGAGTCGGAAAAGTTACGATCAATCGAGGAAGTGTCATCGGGAAGTTAAAATAAGATTTGACGTATTATGTTCCTTCTTATTAGGATAACGAACGGAAATGCAAAACACCGGTTTTCTTATATACGCTATTAGTCTTCATCATCTTTCCACGTGTAAACTGATGATAAAATATAACAGACAATACATTTAATGTGACGTTTATGAGGGCATAAAGAGGATTGGAGGTCTTTCCGCGATTTGTCATATCGGGAAACCAAATTGAACGAAAAAATAAAAAATTAACGCGAATGGAAAAAAAATGACAGATTTTTTTTTTTCATCCTCAAATTTCAAAGGGAGATTTATTAAAAGAGATCTGGGCAACATTATAATTATTTCGCGTAATGAAAAACTGCTAGAAGCAAGTAGCGATATTCCTATTCCTTTGTCCTCTTTGTGAGATAATATGTCGTAAAAAAAAAAAAAAAAAAAAAAAAAAAAACAAAGGTAAACACATGCACAAAAACGATGGAAAAAAAAAAGGTTTTGAAGCGAGTATTGAAGTATGTAGGATCTTTCTATCAGTGACGGGGAGTGATAACTAGCGAGGGCGTAAAATCGAAACAAGATGAATTTTAAAGTTGCCTGCAGCATTCAGCATAGACAGTGACAAAAAGAGGATTGCATATCAAGAAACAGGAAAACAAGAAGAGATTGAGACTGAGAGTGAGATGGAGGGAGGATGAAAAGAGAAAGAGCGATGTCAGGAGACAGTTTAAATTTTTTTCTTTCAATTTTTATTCACTCAATTTTACATGCCAGAATTTTTTTTTTTTTTCAGTAAATTCAGATTTTTCTAAGGTGTCCAATCGACAGTTAAACTTCCTTAAGAGCTCACATTCGCTATGAGCTCCAGCCTGCGGTTCTGAGTTGATTTTAAACGGAATCGAATTCGGATTGGAATCCTACAGTTTTTCCGAAGTAAAATCTGACCCAATAAGTTTTTCAAAACATAGGTATCGGAACTGGCAGTTGGCTCCAAAATTAATTTTGATTTAAAAGAACTTAAAAAAAAATTTTTTTTCTTGCTACGATTAATGAGCAACCTTCAAATTTTCAATAATATCATTTTCGGTTTTGCCGCCTCGGAATGTTTTAGAAAAACAAGACCAGAAATTTTTGGGACTTTATTTTCGTAATCTATGTGAAATTTCCGACAGAATACTATAGTTGCTTTCATGATAGAAAGAGAAAATTTTTGAGGGCATTAAAGGAGCATTTCAAAGTCAAAGCACAACCTTAAGAGGACAATTTAAAAATCGGGGGAAAAATTGGGGATAATAGTTACATTAAAAAACGCCGATTTCAGTATCAGGCATTTTTAAATTTGGAAAGTCCTTTTTTTTGGGGGGGTCGTTTACATTTTTTTTGGGGGGGGGGTCGCTCTACATAGGGGTCGTTTACAGATTACGTAAGCATGTACGATTCCGCCAATACTTAGCTTATGGGTAAGATTGCTAATTTGACCCATCCCCCCCGAACATGCTTACGTAACTTATTTATGGCCCCTACGTATATTCCCGTTGAATATCCGAATCAGAATCTCAATCGGGGATGAAACATTATTCGACCAATATGCTTATCAGGGCATTTATATTATTTATTTGCCTTATTAGAAATTCGAAAATTATTTTCGAATTTCTAATCGCTTACCCCCAAAAATGGTTCTCCTTGGTGTACTGATAAACCCGAATTTTTTTGAAATTTTTTACTCGACGGGAAAGAGTGGCGACTTGAGCTTAAATTACCGAAAATTGCCAAAAAGAAAAAAAAAATCGACAACTTTATTTCCGCGAAAAAAATTTGGTGTCTTATCAAAAATTTTTCGTAGATCACGAATCTGAAGTCCGTTTATTTAATATCTGGTCCGGTTTTTGAGCCAAAAGCCAAAATATGGCAAAAAAACGTGGTAAAGTGACAAAACATACGAGTCTTTAGTTTCATCGTATTTTGATCTCTAGTTCAAAAACCGGACCAGACATAAAAAAACGGGCTTCAGATTCGTGATCTAGGAAAATTTCCGAAAAAAACCACTTTTTTTTTCTTATGGCAATTTTCGGAACTATAAGCTCAAGTCGCCACGTTTTCCCGTCGTGTAAAAAATTAAAAAAAAATCGGGTTTATCAGTACACCAAGGAGATCCATTTTTAGGGGTAAGCGATTAGAAATTCGAAAATTGCCAAAATAAGGAACACCTTAATGACATTAAATATTTCAAAAATTATAACGTCAATATGACATACACGAACTGGGTAGACCGGGGCAATCATAGACGCCGAATTTTCAAAATTTCATTAGGTGCTCATAATCTTAATAGGATTAACTGCCTAAGCATCCTCCCATTTCAGCAACTTCTTTTATTAGTTTACTTACATACAATGAGATGTTAACTGAACGGAAAAATTTATGATAAAAATCTTACCTGAAAAAGAAAAAAAGAAAAATATTAAAATGACATAACAATAAATCTCCAATAACGTTCCCAAAAAATCATCTACTGAGAATAACATTCCCGTACTTCAGAGTAGAACTGAGCAAAGTTCATCCTAAACAACGTGAGGGTTTTCAGGTCTAAAATTACAAATGTGGTACGTTTCAACCTTAGATAGTGGTACGCCCATAAGCTAAACATGGGGGAAAAATTATTTTCGGTGGTACGGATACCGCTATCACGGATTCAAGTGGTATCCCATAAGCTAAACATAGAGGCCTTATCAACATTGGTACATGTACCACCATGGTGGTGCATCTGGCAACCCTACTTCTAATTTAAAACCAGACATTAAAATGGATTCGCATTTCGTAAGCTGTAATTTCGCATTGTTTGAATGCTAATTGATGTCTTCTGCTTCTATTTACCTCCTATTTAATTATTCGAGCAGAAGACGCAACTGAATGTTGGTCAAATTTTAAAAAGAATATAATATTTACGAAATGCGACTCAATTTTGTAAAGTCGGCTTTTCAATAAGAAGATACGTCGCTTGGATGGACTTGGCTCAGTTCTACTACGCGGTACAGATTTAATGATTTTGATTACATTCTTTTTTTTAACAATTAATCACGCATGCTTATCCACAAAAAGTTTGCCGTATTCCGTTTTTAAAGCAGAAAAAGCGGCCAGACCCAAAAACAGGGGAAGGGGCAAAAAAAAAAAAAAAAAAAAAAAAAAAGCCCGTTTGCAAAAAACGAGCGTGACACCTAATCTGTCTCAGGTGATAACAACAAGACGTTGAAATAAACCACCTCCAGACGTCGCACTGTGAACGAAAATGAATTCTCATAAGATGAATAATTTATAAAGCTCCGCGGGAATCGTAAGAAAGCTCATTCGCGACATTCACGCGCGAAGAAAAAGAGACGTTCCGGAATTAATATTCACTTTCCAGACGATTCATCTTCGTTTTTTTTTAAAAGACGATTTTCCTTATTTACTCCTTTTGCGATTTCCCGAAGCGAAATCCCGATTCGCAAAACAGTTAAAATTTTTGCAATAAATACTTTTCCGCAAAACAAGGAAAATATTTTCAAATCGGATTATTATCGGTAACTCCTTTTATACCCACCTCCTTCACGCCATGAAACGATTTTCTCTGATTGAAGAGATTTACCCGGAAAAGTAGAGGAATTTATGGTATTATGTCAGAACATCGAATTTTCAAAACTTCGAAACTCCCTTTCGAGGTTTTTCAAAACCTCGAAACCCCCTTTCGAGGTTTTGAAAGACGATAAATGATATCGCAAATTATTTCGCTTTTCTAAACATCGTATTTTTAGATTTGGAAATTCGATGTTTAGAAAAAAAGGAATTCTATTTTATTTTGCTTTATTGACCGCAAAGAGAAAAAGCATTGTTTTTAGCACAAATTTCAGATTTTCAGTTTTCGACATTTTTACACGTTTTGAAGTCCCCTGATGCCGAAAAAAGCAAAATTTTGATGGTGGCCGTGTGTGTGTATGAATATATGTATGAAATAAAAAGTGTGCGTCCGTCGAAAAGCAGAAAAAAGAAAGAACGGATCTCGATGATTTTTGGTGGGTAGAAACTTCTAATGAAATGTAGGTGCTGATTAGTTTTAGAGCCAAATCGGTTCAGCGATTCGGAAGCAGTGAGTGAAAACGTTGAATTTTCAACAGTTTCAAGATTTTTTTTTGACTATAAATCGCGAACGCAGCTACCGATTGAGTCCGATTTTCGTACTGCCGTAGATATTCATCAAGATACGCTAAAATTGAAATTTGGTTAAATTCTGTTGAGTGGTTCAGAAACGGTGAGCAGGGCTAAAAGTATAGGTATAGGCCTAAAAACCGATATCTCCAACTTTTGAAACGTCACGATATGACGTCATCGATTACGCCAACAAAGCGATTTGGATGCTGATTGGCTGGTTCCTCGTGGGAGCTAACGAAAAACTATTTTTGAAAATATTTTCGGGGTAGAGGATTCCGAATCTGAAATAATTTTTCCAAAATTCGAATTCCTTATGCCCGTCTATTTTCATAGTGCACATACTGCGGGCTTTGGTGGATTCCTGATCGAAAAAATAATCATATTTTTGAGAATTATTTAAATGGTCGATAAAGCACTTTGATCGGTTCACCGATCGCATTTTTTTTTCCGGTTTCAAATCCTCGAAAGTAATTCGACGATTGTAAAATTCGGGGAATATAAAAATTTTCGGAAAATTTTGTAAAAATTGATGAACCCATTTTGTGACAAAAACCTATTAAATGCTGTCCATTCATCTGAATGGACTCATAAGTTAATTATGCCCGAAACTTGCTATTAAAGAAACTTTTCTCTTTTTTTTTTTTACTGCCTTAAAATTAATTTCACCGTTTGGGCTTCTGTTCAATCTGACGTAGAGTGCGCTATCTGCAGGACAAATGCAGCCACCCGAATGGTGGTCTCATGCTCCCATAGGTTTTACTGCTATTTATGCATGAAAGCGGAATTAAAAAACACGAAGTTATACGACGACGGAGAAAAAAAGCCCCTGACTTGCGGCGAATGCCGCACTTTGGTTGCCGATCAAATAACTTTTTTTAGTCTAAATTTTTTAGGTATTTAATACTATTCAAAACAATTGAACGGTTATGGTTCTCAAGTCTCTTAAAATTTTAAATTATTTATTAAGCTCTGATTGTGAAAGGCTGAAATCAAATGCGCTGATTTTTTGCAACGGGATATAAAAATTTTAATTGTTTGTGACTAAAATAAACCTAACATTTTTTACAAAATTTCCGAAAATTTTTATATTCCCCGAATTTTAAAATCGCCGAATTTTAAAATTGTCGAATTACTTTCGAGGATTTGAAACCGGAAAAAAAATAGAAATTCCTTTATCCCTAAACGTCGAATTTTCAAACCCCCGAAAAGGGTTTCGGAGGTTCGATGTTTTGTAAGGGCCCCGAATTTATAAGGAAAAGGTGAAGAATTTAAGCGGAAAATGAAAATCCTTTGGTACATATAATTTTCGTCGTACCGCAATTGCCGGGGGTATATGATGCGGAAGCGACTCCCCGTGTAATGATGTGAATGGGAAGTGAAAAACACAAAAGGATTTTCGTTCGATTCTTCTGTTTACTCCAAATTTTCGAAACTTATTAAATTAAATACATTCAAATGAAAATTTTCCATTAATGAGAAACTGGAAAACAATAGGAAAAAGGATTTCCCGAACATTTGATTAAGATTTTATCAAGGAGACATAATCCAATTATTAAAAAAGATTTGCCATTTGGGCGAACTCCCAACTTCATAGAGGAAATTTTTTGATTGAAATAATTTTCTGGAAAGCACTTAAGGGAAAATGAGGCATAGCGGAAATATAGCTCAAGGGAACAAGACGCGCTGGTTATAGATTTTTGAGTTTCTTGTTCTATTTTTTTTTTTTCTACTAGGCAAAGTTGTCATCGATCATCAACACAGAATGACGGATAATGATCTTACCGCCAAAGTGCAGAAAGAAGAAGAAGAAGAAAAAGAAAATTCTCTTAAATGATGATCCCCTGGTATCGTTAAGAAGCCATCTAACCAGGAATAAAGTCCTATGAAAAACTGCCAGAAAATATGACAAGTATTAAGGATATCAAAAAATTAAAAGAAGAATTGAAAGAATACCTCATAGGAAAATCAGAAAGCTGCTTCTATTAACATTTCCCGTATCACTCTCTTCACTAATAAATTTCTTTGATTATAACGCACATTGACCGAGAAAATCTCGCACTAATGACGTGGAGCTAATTAGAACATTTTCTTGAGCTACCGTTATGATCTTCTGTTTAAGGCCTAGCTTCCGGGTTCCTTCGACTGTAATTTTCGGGGTCGTACTAGTTGAAGAGATGATCATTGGCATTATTTAAATTCGCTCAAGTTCGTCAATTCGCTTTATATGTCGGGTTAGAGTCTGGTATTTTGATATTTTCGTGTCTGCCGATGTTTCTGTCGAGTGGAACTGCAAAAGGAACTGCGAAGTCGCTTAATTTGATACGAAATAGAAAAACCAATTTTGACGATTTATTTAGAATTGTCCAGAACATAAAATGATCACTTCCTTTTTTTTTTTCCTTGCTCTTTCCTCTCTCAAATTACGTCGTCCGAATGATGCTGCAGATACAATTAGAGGCGGTCGGAATTTCTGAAATATCACGTCCGCTGGGATGTTCGCTTTAAATTAAACGAGGAAAAAGAAATTCCCCTTTAAAGTAGCAAATATCGAATCATATTGCAAACGGGATTGAAGAAAAGGTCAATGAATATGTTATACAGAGTTTCCCCTCGTTTCGGCGATTTTATTTTTAAAATTTATCTTAGCCGAACTCGACACAATCTCTTAGACACCCAGGCGCGTAGTCAGGATGGCAGCAAAAGGGGGACAGGACGTTATTAAAACGGGGCTCAACTTTAAGGCTTTGTTTTTTTTAAAATTAGGTTTCACTGTCATTTATTTATTCTTACTGTAATATTTTCACTTATTTTTCCGGGTCCTTAACCTGATTAGACTGTGTGATTAATGTGAAGTTGACTTTCTATTGACTACATTTAGAAAAAAGAAACAGTCAGCTTAACAGTCCACTAAAATTGCATGATAAAAAAAGAAATTAAACAGCAGGGTTGCGATTCGGATGCCGATGCCAGTAAAAATGCCATCGGCATCGCAACCCTGTTAACCAGAAAAAAAAAATATCAAATAGGAAAAAGGTCATAGGCCTTGACATCTTAATGTAAAGCTACGTTTAAAAGTAGTGCATCGTGGGATCAGAAATTATACGAGTATTCGACACGGTGGTCAACTAGACAATTATTAATGGATCGAAAAAGAGAATTTTCGAATTTGAAAATGCCTGATATGGTAATCGATGCCTTTTTATAATACTATTAACCCTGAAGGTATTATTTTATATCTGAAAGTTTTCGTAGATTATGAATATGAAGCCCAGAATACATTTTTGTGTACAGATTAAGCGAAGTGGGAAAAGAGCCAAAAGAATTTCAGTGTTTAAAAAAAGTGCTAAACCGTACACTTAAAGTGATTTTGGATTTCATATTCCTAATCTACGCAGAATTTCCGATATAAATCAATACTTCTTTCAGCAAAAAAAAAAAAAAAAAAAAAAAAAAAAAAAACTTATTTTTGCCCGTATGTGGGTTTTTTAAAATTTCAAGGTCATTATTGAGGCACCTTAAGATGTCGTTTAAAAAATCTGAAAAAAAAATTAGGGTTAATAACGTTAAAATAAGGCATCGATCCCCATATCAGGCGTTTTCAAATTCAAAAATTCGCCTTTTTCGACCCACCCTAGTGATTAATGACCGGATAAGTTGATTATTTCTGGGCTACATTAAGATTAAACGCAGCCATGTAAGTTTGCATAAGCTACATTAAGTGTAGCCAATAAAGAGTCCATTTTGGAGTCAACTTTCGATATTAGGGAAGTTACCGGACGTTTTAGTATTTCTTTTAGATGCTTCATTGGAGCGTGATTCGAATTTAAAAGAATCCTGAAATATAAAGGATTCTTTGCCAGCACAAATACTTGTTTGTGCGATTGCAGTGTTATTAATTGGTATTAATTACTGCTTACTAAGCAGGGCCCAAAAAACGAACTTCAGTCATTTTTCACGTAAAATTAGCAATTGATTTGTTTAGCTTTTTCATAAAGAACCCCGCACAAAATAATAGGAATTTGGCTATCGGATAAAATTCCATTTGTTTTTGTGATTCTTTAGTTTGTTTTTAAGTGTAAATTTCATCCGACAGCCGAATTCCTATGATTTTGTGCGGGGTTCTTTTTTTTTTCTTAATCAAAGGGAAAAAGCACCCGAGAGCACATCAGAAATAAACAAGCTCACTCTACTTGGCACAGTTTGGATGATTACGAATATTGTGCGGAGTGGAGCAAAGCAAGTATAGCTGCATCCCTTCATTGATAAATATTCCGGATTATGAAGTTATTAGAGTTTTATATGAATATTGATTTCGTTCCAATATATCAAATTTATTTACGTTGATCTCGGGAATGATGAAACAAATGGTTTGTAATAAAACTATTGTTTTATCCACCAACATTTCGATTTATTACATAAAATCTTCATCAGGACTAGAAACAAGGTACGAGTCATATTATCACAGTTTTAACATGATTAAAATATGAAAAATTAAAATTGTTTATTTCTCTTAGTTTTGATGGTAAAAATGTGAGATTCATTTTAATTTTTTATATTTTAATAATGTCAAGACTGTGATAATATAACTCGTAGTTTGTTTTTAGCCCGGATGAAGATATTATGTAATAAATCGAAACGTTGGCGGATAAAACTATAGTTTTATTATAAATCATTTGTTCCATCATTCCCGAGATCAACCTAAATAAATTTGAATTTTATGGTAAGACGATCTGAAAAAACATCACTGAAGCAGATTTGAAATGATAATGAAATTTGAAATGATAGTGATCTCTGGAACAGCTGCATTAAAGGCCAACGATGATTACTCAGCCTATTTGATCGAAATCGAAGGAAATTTTTGAAAAAGTGGAACACTCTTAATCTACATAAAAAAATGTATAAATTTCGCGACCTTAGAATACAAGGATCCCAAGTCGATCCCCTCCAAAAATTTTGGTTTTTTTGTACCGATTGCCTTTTTTTTTTAAGATCTTTCATTCCGTGTTTTCAAAATTTTACTATATTATATAGTTTTCCCAAGCTTCGGAGTTCATAAGGTCGTAAATCCCACATTTTAATTCAAAAGTTTGAATACAAAGGTCGCAAACGTTCAAATTTCTGCCCTGTAAAATTTCGAAGTGGCCGATTTGGGACCTTTGTAGGTATTCTAGAGTCGCGAAAAGAACTTGACTTTTTATATATTATATTAAAATAAAAATGGTGGCCCGTAGCCTAGTTCATAGCGCGCTCGACTCTCAATCATGAGATGCGACGCGTCGTGCTTCTATCCTAGTTCACAGCTAGGAATTTTTCTCAGGTCAAAACTAGTGCGCTAGTCAGAAAATCAACGGTCACCACCCCTCGGAAGGCAATGGCAAACCATCGAGCGGTAACTGCCTAGTAAAATCTCTCAAAAAATAGCCGTTCGGAACCGGCGTTAAACTGTAGGTCCCATATGCCTGTGAGCGCACGCACGGTGTATGTGAGAGATCACCACGCTCGTAATCGAGTAAAGGACTAAGTAGAAATAGATTAAAATAAAAATAGAAATATCGTTTTTTCCTTTTTGCTTTTGCTTCTAGAGGGATTTTTTTTTTCTTAAATTCCACCTCAAATCATATTTACCTATCGCTTGTTGATATGAGAAAGAAAATCATTTCAAGAAAAAAGTTCATCGAACTTATCAATAAATGTCATTCAATATAAAAAATAAAAGTTTATTCACCGTTTTAAAAAATAAGATGGGATCTTAACCAAACAAAAGAAAAAAAAAATGGCGAAAAAAAAAAGCAATCATCAAAATTTATGGCCGACACAAAATGTTTGCTTGATTCTACCGACAAAAGCTCACGAAATACATCAATTCCCTTATCTTCCGTCACATACAAAAGCCCGCGTCAAAAAAAAAAAAAAAAAAAAAAAAAAAAAAAAAAAAAAAACAAATATACGAAAATAATTTCTTTATTAGTTTGCTTCTCCCACCCCCGCCCCACCTACTTACGATAGGTTTGCGGGAAATCGGACTCCCGGAATATTTACGATCCCGAGGAAAACGAGGGGACTTAAATTAGGTGAAAATATATCAAAGTGAAAGTCGACGCTTGTGGGGCATCGCGTGTCAAGTGTCCCTTAAGGCCGGACGGGACATTGATTCGTTGCTTCCGTAAAGTCTCATTAAATTAAAGGTCTTGGTCAAAAAAGGGAAGAGATTTCCATGGAAGCAATTGATGGGAAAAAAATGTTTCGACGAAAGAGGGATGAAAAATAAAAAAAGCGATATATTAAAAAAATAATGTCAAACGATTCAGTTGAAAGACGGTGTGACGTTAGAGCGGGATTCTTCGCCTTTTCCTTTTTTTTTTTTTTTTTTGATACAAGAAAATGTACAAAAGGAATCGAATATGTGGAATGTGTATGGGATCGTTATGCTTTAAGAGATCGGTTTCAGAAATTTTTCAACATACGTCTCCAATTTTTTTTTTTTTTTATAGAGACACGTCGGCTTCGTTTCAAGGGAGTTTGTTGCACTCTTCATAAATAGCGTCTGAGTGATTTCAAGGAAAAGCAAAATGAAATATATATTGTACTTTGAATCCAACAATATTTTTCCTTTTTGTCGCATATTATCATTCAATTTATTAAAAAACGCTTGGCAAATTCTGTCGAATTTTCAGCACAAATCCACGCTGCCGCTGTTAGGGACTTCACCGTAACTCCGTTTTGTGAAAAGCTCAAGTGGAACCGTTGTTAGTAAAAGCTATACATCTGGAGGTTTACAAAATGAAGATTTAAGATAAAGTCGCTTACAGCGACCATACGTAACCCTTCAAGAAAAAAAACTTTGGTCTCTAGTGTGCAAAGTAACCCCCGTACCAAGGGGGTTACTTTGCACACTAGAGACCAAAGTAACCCTCTAGTATGGGGGTTGCTTTGCACACTAGAGACCAAAGTTCTTTTTCTTGAAGGGTTACGTACACAGGTACGCAGAAAAATTGTGCTTTTAATAAATATTAAAAAATATTATGTAAATATTTTCTAAGAGGTCCACATAAATTTTTTATGTTGTTTCTCCCATAAGGCAAACATAAAACAAAAACAACATAAAAATTATGTGGACCTGCTTATGTTGATTTATGTTGATTTTGACATAAAACTTTTTACTGTGTATGGTCGCTGTGCAAAGTAACCCCTGGTACGGGGGTTACTTTGCACACTTTTCACGTTTTTTACACGAAACTTTATGAAATCGTTAGGGGGAAAAATTGTGCTTTTAATATGTTACAGAGGGACTCTTCAGCTTTCATTTAATACCCAATTTAATTATTCCTAGATATTTTAGCAATAAAAAAAAATATTTACGAAATGTTTCGTTTTAAAAAAAGAGAAACTATGCACACTTATATTTCTACATTAATATCTCTGTAAATATAGAACGAACGCTAATGAAACGTATCTCAAAACAGAAGGATTTTTATAAGAAATCGACTTTTATCCGTCAAAGCAATTAAATTACTTTTACGACCAAGAAATTAATTAATTGCTTTTACGAAGGAACGTCGAGAAGATCAGGCAAAATAATACTCATGATTTAATGCGTTTTGAATATGCAACCAGCAATACAGATGTTTAAAAACAATATTTTGAAATATTCGTCTGTTGTTTTGTTTTTTTTGCAAATGGACGACAATAACAAATTATATTTCTTATGTGTAAAGCTGTTTCGTGCCACTGTAAATAAAACACCAAACCCATCAAAATCGACGTTTTTATAAAATTTTTTCACAATTTTAATATGGGGTCACAATTTCAATAAGGTAAAAGCACCAATTATTGACCAGGCACCAATTACTGACCAGTCCATAAGCTAAACACGATTTCCTTTTATGGTATACGTGTTTAGCTTATGGACTGGTCAGTAATTGGTGCCTGGTCAATAATTGGTGCTTTTACCTTATGGCGTCCTTTTAGAAACAACGATCACGTGCATTAGAAGCAATGGCTTACCGAGGTTTTCGTACATTTTTTTACAAATTTCTTTCTTATTTTTTTCTTTATATTTAGGAATATTTTATTGAGACAAACATAATTATGGGAATTAACTATGATATTCCTGACGTGTTCAAACCGGAACTATTTTAATACCGTCGTCAACTACTTCTCACGAAGTCTTCGAATTTCAACATAAAGAAGCTTTTTCAATTTTTTTTCCTTTCAAAACGTAAAATCTTTTTTATCGAAGACATTTTATGCAACTCAATTAGTAAATAATGCTCGAAAATGTCTACGCTTTAATAATCTATAAAAATATCGCCGAATTTTCGAAACATATTTATGTAATAAATGTTTAATAGAAGTGTGCAAAGTTACCCCGTCTAGTGCAAAGTAACCCCCGGAACGGTATTCTTATCATTTTTTTTTAAAGAATAAATACAGAAAAAGATATTTTCTTATGTATAAAGCGGATTATTTTGTCGTTAAAAATTGCAGACTGAGGGGGTGTTGATAATCGCTGATTACAAATCCGATGTCTGAAAAAACGGATTTTGTTTATTAGAGCATCACAAAGAATAAAATAATTTCGCTACGAAAAAAGACCGGATCCAAAAGAATTTAAAAACGAACCATTATTAGAATTTGTTTCCCGTTTCGAATTATGTTATAACAGGAAGAACCTCCTGGATAACATTGAAGGCGGCGCTGAACCCTATGAAGTTGAAATCGTTGGTCGCAAGTATTAATTACTTTCCCTAATATTTCCAAAATGAAAATGAGAAATAAAAGTGCGATTATAAGAACGCTGTGCTTTTCATTGAACAAAAAAAAGTCTATTCAGAATCGGATAAAGAATCGTAGCCACAGTCTTGACGAAACAACCTTAACTGCATCGTTAATTTGAGAAAGCGGACAATGTCTTTTGATTACCGTAACAGGGGGTTACTTTTTACTCCAGGGAGTCGCTTTTGATACTTTAAATTTTCAAAAATACTTGAAAACGGCGAAGGATTTTTTTATAAAATTAAACTTATTCTAAATTATTGATTATTTTCTAGTGTTACGTCTAAGCCTAGTTGCCTAAACTTGTTTTATAATGAAAATATTCTTCTTCATCTTTTAAGTGCCAGCTCCGCGACGAAGATTGGCTATCATCTGGACTATTTTTATTTTATCGACCGCTGCTCGAAAAAGACCCAAGGACCAAAGACCCAATGAAAATATTAAGTTTTTGATACGAAAAAAAATTAAGAAATCACGCAGCCTAAAATACTAAGATGCATTCTGCTGCATCCACCGGTCAAATTGAAATTAAATTGCTTTTAGCACTTGCCCTATATAGTCCCTTGGAATCATCCTCATTGCACCCAAAATTAAACTACTAAAAGCCAAAAAAATTGAAAAGAAAAAAAAAGATGACGATCAATGGGTTACTTTTTACAGATATTTTAATGGCGATGTCCTATGGGTGCTAAATCCACAACGAATTGACAACAATCCAAGGTTTTAATTACGTTTTTACTAAGTTCACAAATTTTTTAAATAAATAGCGATAGTCATTAATAGAACATCTACAAAGGTACAAATGGTTTTATTAAGAAATTTTCCTTGTACAGAAACTAATAATTTGTCATATCCTCTTCAATTAGTAAAGATATTCAGGTATAAACAAGATTGTAAAAAGTAACCCCATTTTTGTTAGAACGACAGTTTAGGAAAATCGAGTTTTTATTCGTGTTAGAACAAGTATAGATATTATAACAGGGTGTCGTATGAAAGCTAAAGGCTCACTCTTGATGTTTGTTTAAACAGATTTTAATTTGGTTTTAAATTTTATATCTCTTTCGTGGAAAAACCATCAAAAAGTAATTAGCTTAATCTTACGTGAATATTTACACATGTATTTACAAAAACCAGTTGAATGAATATTGACCCACCACATTATTTCATGTTAATTTTTTACATTCCTCTTTAATTATATCCATCGGCTCCATCTCTTCCCCCTACCTTACTAAGCTAGCTATTAGCTTATTGGGCACTTGTTAGAAGTCAATATGAGGTGATCTATTGTTAATAGATTGCGAAAGACATCGTAAAAAGTAGCCCCTTGCTCCGGTACCTTATGAGACATGTCCCCCTTTTCAAATTAACGATTCAACTAAAAACGAAGGAAAAAGCAAAAAATCAAAACAATTTAAAACTTTACTGTCGACCGTTTGATTCTCTAATTTCTCTTATAATTATTTACAAACGCTGAATTAATTACAAACCCGTAAAATCAACATCCCCTCTAATTTACTTACATTACACATCCCACAACAATAACCTTTTTCGATGATTAAAATCCGACACCGAAGTTTACAGTAAAGACGATAAACAGACCCATAACGATTCCCGTTAAACCACCCAACAATTTAATTTGCAATTAACGGTGAAAACCGTAAAAACCCCGACGATGGCCATCAAAACCAGACAAAAAAAAATCGAAAGTATTAAATTAAAACACCGGAAAAAATGGTCATGGTTTTTCTTTTCATACAGGACAAGAAAAAACAGATGACACATTTTGTTCCTTTTTTTTTTTTTTTTTTTTTTTTTTTTTTTTTATGATTTCACATGAAAATAAACGATCGAAGCCCCCGAAAAATTAATTACGAAATAAAAACTTTTTTTCTTCTTCTTTTCTTTTCAGAAAATTTCAAGAATGCGTCAACCGGAAAAAAGGATCTCCGTACCAGTCATTATTTTCACCCTGGGTCTTTTCTCGTTAATCTCCGCCCTCGAAGAAAATTCTCAAGACGAAAAATCAAATAATTTACTAGGATCAGAATTAGATTACGATAAAAGATTATACGATTTCGGATTAGGAAAAAGGGCCTACAGCTACTACGTTTCCGAATTGAAAAGGTTTCCCGTTTACAATTTCGGACTTGGGAAAAGGTCGCAAAGGTACGATTTCGGATTGGGGAAACGATACGACTCCGAGGATGACGACGACAACACGGACGCGTACGAAGACCTCGAATACAGCGACGAGGAGGATCCCAAAATCCCGGAAACGGAGCTCTACGTAGACGACGACATGCAGTCCCTGGACAAAAGGCAAAAGCTCTATTCCTTCGGTTTGGGTAAAAGGCTACCCAAATACGAATTCGGTTTGGGCAAACGAGCGGAGAGGTACGATTTCGGCCTCGGGAAACGAGCCCAACAGCAGCAGAGGTTCAATTTCGGCCTGGGGAAACGGGAAAGGCAGTACAATTTCGGATTGGGGAAAAGGAACCGTTTGTACTCTTTCGGATTGGGGAAGAGACCGTCCGAGAGGCAAATGTCGAGCAGGTTCAACTTCGGATTGGGCAAGAGATCCGCCGATTCGGATTTGTATTTTCAAAAAATGGGAGTCGACAAAAGGGAAATAGCTCCGAATGAATT
This sequence comes from Liposcelis bostrychophila, assembly GCA_037577465.1. Taxonomy (NCBI): domain Eukaryota; kingdom Metazoa; phylum Arthropoda; class Insecta; order Psocodea; family Liposcelididae; genus Liposcelis; species Liposcelis bostrychophila. The sequence goes on along the minus strand of CM075211.1, from coordinate 25,948,358 downwards.
AGAACAAATTAACGAGGAGAACAATAGCGCAGAAACGGATTTCATCCACGCATCACCGAATAAAAGTGAAAAACAAAACGATACAGTCGAAATCGATAGCCACGAGATAATGGGTCATTCAGATAGATCCCACTCGCAAATCAGTAAAAGAAGTGCTTACAAATATGACTTCGGTTTGGGGAAACGAGCCCCGTACCGTTACACATCCGGATCAGGTTTCTCCCGTGAATTCCGTAAACCTCTATATAATTTTGGATTAGGGAAACGTAGACCCGTATATGACTTCGGTTTGGGTAAACGAAGTTACCAACAGTAAAAAAAAAAAAAAAAAAAAAAAAAAAATATTTAATAAAAAAAATATTTTTATTTTTCGAAAATTTTTAATTTTTTTCTACAAATTAGGAATTTTTTAACTACCGCGGCCAAAAAAAAATTTTTTTTCCTTTTCTTAACCGCGCCTTATTATTTTATTTCCTTTTTTTTCTGGATTCAAATAAAAGTTTAAGGATCGTAAAAAGGCAGCTGCATCATTCTAAATTGAAATTAACCTTAGAATCTCTGCATCGGAACGTTAATTTTCCATTATCTATTTTTATGTTGTAAAAAGAATGTTTCAGCTAGTTTTTTGCCCTGAAGGAACGATTCCGCTAAATTAAGCCTAGCGCGTGATTAAAAAATAAATGTGCCAAAAAAAAAAGACTCGCAATAATGACAAAAAAAATTGATTTAAAAAAAACCGCGGTAATTTTCCTTTCAGGTTTGCCAAAAGAAAATTATTTTTGTGAATATGGATGCACCAGAAAGAGAGTAGACATTTAAAACAGGACATCCCATAAGCTAAACATGTATACCACATCAGGAAAAATAGAGATTTTGCCAGGAAAAATTCCAGGAAAAATTTTAATCCTCATTCCCATGACTTTTCAAGTTTTAAGTTAGTCTCGGAAAATGTCAGAGAATATGATGGGAAATTTTAAAATCCCGGAGGAGTTTTACATTAGTTTTAAACGCTGCCTTTTTCAAGCTGTTAACATTTACTAGTAGTATATAGGGTAGTAATCTACTAAATGTTAACAGCTTGAAAAAGGCAGCGTGTAAAACTAATGTAAAACTTATGTAAAATGTTTCACTTTTTAAAATTTCTTTAATTTATTTACTAGTTAAATGGCTGCTGCTCCTCCTACTACACCAATTATCTGCGGGATTTGTTTAGCTTTTGTGAGTCCAAACGATTTGTTTCCTGAATACCGATACCAAGAAACTAGCCTTTCTCAGACTCAGAAAATCCTGAGTTTTCAACTTTGGCAAAGAAATCAAAGCTGAAGTTTTCGTTCCAAAACAAATTAAATTTTGAGGGATTTACGGTGAAATTTTTAAATTGTAACTCAAAAAATGCCTAAGGCCGAAATTTCATGTTAAAACGTGTTGCAGTAACATGTTATGGTAACATGATGATAAACATGTCGCAGAGTTAGACACATGTTGCACGACATGTCGCAGAATTAGAAACATGTTGCACGACATGTCGCAGAATTAGAAACATGTTGCACAACATGTCGCAGAGTTAGAAACATGTTGTTCAACATGTTGCAGCATAGAAACATTCACAACACATTGCGCAACATTTTTATTTTTCATTTTTCAGAGTTGCGCAACATTTTTTTTTCACTTCAACATATCGAGTAACATGTTGGCAACACGTTGTCTAAACACGTTACTGCGACATGGTTTAGCCGTAAATTTAGGCTAAGCAAAATAAAAATAAGAGTTGTAAAAACTACACCGACCAAGTGGTCGGAAGTAAAATTGAGCTACCGACCTCACCGTTTGCGACAGGTTGCTCTAGCTCTCAGCCACCCCGGCAGCTATGGGTCCTATCTGAATTAGGCATTCCTTGGAAACCTTAAACGAAAAAATTCAGATGATAACGCTGAAAACTGCCCGTTTCCCTCAGCTCAGCTTTTAGAGACGAACAACCCTCGCTTAATGATAAAAATTCAAAAAATCTTAAGCCCAACACCTGGAACGTCGGCACATACCGCACTTTTGCACTCATGCTTAGCTTACGGGGCGTTCGTTTAGTTTTAAATGCCTATTCATTTTTTGGCTCTTCTACCTTACAAAACAAAAATTGTCAAAATTTTTCAGGCAAACCTGGAACTATTATTAAATAAATAAATAAATTTAAAAAAATATATTTAAATAAAAAAGTGGGGCTAGTTCCAAAAAAAGCAACCCGAATTCAGCCTTACTTTTTTACGGCAATGTTAATACGAAAAAAAAAAAAAGAATCTTATATAGAGGTCGCCATTGTTGTTCATTTTAATTTTTATTTTTTAATTGTATAAAAAAAAGGGGGTCTGTAAAAGTGAAAAAAAAAAAAGATGTGGTATTTAAAAAATAAATATTAAAAAAATTATTTTTTAATTTAATCGTTTCCCTTTTATTTTTGAACCTTTTTCCTTGCAACAATCTGTTCTTTTTTATTTTTATTTTTCTAGTCGAAATCTTGTGAACTGGAGTAAGTATGCTTGAGAACAATCGTGGGACGAAGGAAAAATAAAAAAGCATCACGTCTAAGACTTTGAAATCCGATTTAAACGAAGGAAAATACATACGAACTTATTTAGGAGTTGAAGGAAGATTTTGAAACTAAGAAAGAACAAAACGTTGAAAACTTAAGGCCATTCATTCACAAAGCTAACATTGATTATAAACTCGCAAAAGGTTATAATAACAATTATAAAGGAAGAAAAGTAATTTTCCAAAACGTGTGATACACGATAACGTTACTTTCAGACAAAATGAAAATGTTAGATAAACTTTTGAATCGTAATTTCGACGAGATCTAACTCCAAATGTCATTTCGTAGGAAAACATGAATATTTCCAACAGCCCTCCACCCCCCAAAAAATCGTCAAAACTGCGTTACGAAAAAATTATTTTTTTAAAAATTTGCTCCTAGTTCTTCAAGTTTTTCCAGTCTTCAACCTTTTTAGTATTAGAAAATAGCTTTCAACTGAGTTGTAGACTGTGGAGGTGTATCTGAAAATGAACAGAGATTTATCTTTGAAAAAAAAATTTGAAACGATTCATTCAAAAAATTTACTTATAAACTGAGCCTTTGTCAAACTCCAAAATGCCCCGAATAAAAAAAAAAAAAATGAGCCACTAAAAAGAAAGTAAAACAAAGATAACTAAGAGTTCGTCACTACCTTTTACTTATGAATCAAAAAATACCAATAAATAATTCCAAGAAAAAAAAAAATCGAAAAAAATTTTTAAACTTTACGTCCTCGCAAAAAAGAAAAAAAAAAACATAGGCTACTTTACAAATGAGAAAATTATAACGAACTTGTTTTCTAAAATATAAATAAACTTAATCAAATATTCATTATAAAAATAATTCTGTACTTCTGAGTAAAACTAAGCCAAGTCCATCAAAGCAACGTATCTTCTTAATTAAAACCTAACTTGACAAAATGTAGTCGCATTTTGTAAATATTACATTGTTTCAAGAGTTGGCAGCAACTCTTCTGCTTTAATCATTTCTGCACGGCCGTATAGACAGGTCCGGAAACTTCCTATGCCGATCATGTCCCGCTTAACTACTACTCACATTTTAGTTCTGAAATGGGCCACTGGCGGAGCTGCGATCTTCAGAGACGTAACATGTCTAATCGTTTAAGTTGGGACCATGGCCATATAGACGTCTTAGAGAATGTCATGTAAATATATACGTATATAAATACTGTATATAAATAGTATTTATATACAAAAATATACCGGAAAAAATATAACATGTATTTTTTCTATACCTCGGCATATTTTTAAAAAAACCTTATTTATTAGTCTAAATAATGTTGTGGAATGATCTTTTGCACGTTAAATCAAAGATTAATTAATATTGAGTGATGTAAGAGTATAAAATATTAATGGAAACTGGTAAAAAATTAAATAAGATGGATTAATTAAATCAATACAACCTCCATTTTGAGCGCCATTTTCAAAAAGCCCCATTAACTAATATGGCTGGTATCAAGTAGAATTTACATCATGTTGGCGCGTTATTTTATTTTGCTGTTTTTTTTAAATTTAGGATGAATACCTACCCGGAAAAAAAAAACAACCCGTTTGAGCTTGATTCTTAAAATTTATTCAATAAAATATGATTAAAGTGTGATTAAATTATAAGAAAGAAGTAAAAATAAAAAAAATACCATAAATACTAGTCTGGTATTTATTTACGTATTTATATACGTCTTTATATACGGTATATATACAAAGCCTTCGTATGCCGTATATTTATGTTCTCTAAGACGTCTCGAGATGTCTATACGGCTGTTTACCGGCATAGTCTGCATCAAATCTCAACGACCAATCAAAAAGCGTCTCTCTAACAGGTAGCGCTTACGGTGATAGTTAGATGGTCTTTTATACAAGAAATAGTAGATTTCCAGGCTGGACCCGAAAAGTGAGATTTTTTACGAGGCCGTTGCCGAATGCCGATCCGAGCCGAAGGCGAGGATCGGCAAGAGGGCTGAGTAAAAAATCGAAATTTTCCGGTCCAGCCTTGGAAATGTAGTTTTCAGGGCGAGAATAATGAAATTTGTTTTATTGATGTATTTCTATTCTTGGGAAGAGGAACAGGAAATTAAAACATATTTCTTAAATTAAGCAGACGTTTCGGTGATTTTTATAATCAACCTTTTTCGAGGCTATAAATTAACGAAACATAGAAATTAATACCGAAAAATGCACAAACAAGATCAAATATTTCAGTTGTAACATTACCTAACAAGAATAAGTGGATAACGCGAATTATTTTACATTTGATTAAAATGGGGTTTTTTGCTGAGGTCCGCCGTCAACATGGAACGCAAGCCACGGATGTGTTAAATGAGATTAAAGATAGAAATTCGAAACTCTCCAATCTCCGCAATCGTCGTATATTTCTTCTTAGATGCAGGACACGGCAGGTTATACCGAAGCATATTATTGATAACGTTAAATGCGTATGGTCTTTGTTCGGAAAAAACAAAAAATTTTATAATCCACTTATTCTTGTAAGGTAATGTTACAACTGAAATATTTGATCTTTTTTGTGCATTTTTCGGTATTAATTTCTATGTTTCGTTAATTTATAGCCTCGAAAAAGGTTGATTATAAAAATCACCGAAACGTCGGCGTAATTCAAGAAATATGTTTTAATTTCCTGTTCCTCTTCCCAAGAATAGAAATACATCAAGAAATTTGTTTTGTTTACATGATCTCGAAAGTATACTTTTCGGGTCTAGCCCTGAAAAATTTATCTTTTGTCCTTATGATGAACCATTATCACTTTTCAAGGTCACTGCGCAACCTCAAAAAATCAGAAAAAAATCAGGGTGAAACTCTACGTATAATGAAACTTTTAGCGATGTAGGAGTTTTGAAGTTCCAAAAAAGGTGATTTTCGAACCATCCTAGTGCTCGTGTTTGACGGGTGAGGTGGATCAGGTTTGGGGTGTTGCAGTTCGGGCTTTTTTTTAAATCGGCTGGGAGGCACTCTGTGACCCTTAAATTAAACGATGATCACTTAATTGGAGAATGAGAAAAACATCGTTTCCATTTTCAATCACACATAAGTTGAAAAACGTTTTAAATAATTTTTCCAAAATAAATTTCAAGTTTACTTTTTTTATCCCCGTAGGGACCAACCTCCGTACTCGCCAAACACGATCGCATTAACCGTATTAATCCAGACGTACGCCCACGATCCTGGAAATCGTAAACTTTTCCGGGTCGTATTTATCTCTTGCGTTCGTAATTTTCCATTTTCAAAATAGATCGCCACTTGATGATCTAATATCTCTCACACAAAGCAAAGCAAAACAGGCAAAAAAAAAAAAAAAAAATAGTCTAGAACATTCCTCTATTTTTAAAACAAAATCGCAGGACGCGCCGGGAAATGATTAAATTCTCCAAATTCCCGGCTCATTACAACCGGATATCAATCGATAAAATACAATACTTTTTCAGGACGCCTTTTGTTTTTTTGCGATCGTTTTTTTGAAAAACCAGACAAAAGAGAAAATTTTTTAATATTCAAAAATCTGACTCCCGGTTTTTATTTGTCTTTCTTTGTTTTTAAGCCATAAAAAAATATCGAAAGCAAACCCAATCGACTTTAAATGAGCCGATTAAAAAACCGACGACGACGCTTTAGAAAACTCATCAAAAAAAATATTTCCAGTCTTTTTTTTGTTTTATCCTTTAATTAGGTTCTCGAAACCTTAAACCATTTATCACAAGGCAATAACCATTAGCCTCACATTACAGAGAAAAAAAAAAAAAAATTGGCGACAAAAACGTATCATTCTAAAATTGAATCAACTTCACCCTCGTCAAACTTCCACCTGACAAAAAAAACAGGACGTAACGTGTCATTTTTTTTTTCTCCAGAAGTTAAAATTTTCTTCCAGGAGTGACACAGCGGAGGAAGGTGAATGTGTTTATAGCCCATCGGCAAAATTTTTACGGCTTTTAAAGTTAACTTCATTTAATATTTAAAATAAACAAGTTCAAACATGTCGTGAACAGGATCGATCATACGAAGCTCGTAAAAAGGAAGGCTCATCACTGCGACAGCAATTAAATGCTCCCGGCGTAAATCACAATGATCATTCATTCTCTTGATATTTACTGGTAAGGAAAGCTTGGAAGTGAATGAAGTTATACCAGAGAACACGCAACGTTAAAGGCTTTAAAATCCCACAGGAGACATTACGGTTAAATGTTGTTTATTCGATGTGGATGCATCGAAGAAAAAAAAAAAAAAGAAAAGAAGGAAGAAGAAAACGCCAGGAGAAAAAAAAAGTGAAGTGTCATTAAAAAAAGAAAATCAAGCAAACAGCAATCTTGTTCTTCCCCGGCCTTGAAAATTTGATTAATGTGTTTACAATTTAAAGTCGCGTTATCGAAAAAGTTATTTGACATTATCATCTGCGAGAAATTTAATATTATCCACATGGGACGACGCCGATTTTGTTTTCTAAAAAAAAGAAAGAAAAAAAAATCCATATCGACTTTAAGGAATCTTTAATAATAAAGCAGGATTAAATTAATTGAATGGAAAAAAACAACATAAAAGGATTTTAGGGGTCGTTTAAATTTCATTCTAAGCATTTAACACTCTTTTTGGACCCTTTCCCCTTTCGAAAAGCAAATTTTGCATAGTTTTATGAAAAATGACGATCGTCCCTCTCCACAGTGGTCCAGAAAAATTCATTTTTGGCCAAAACCCTAATTAAAAATTTTCACAATTTTACATAAATGATCGGACAACACAATTTTCAGGTTGTTTCTGTTCCTTAAATAAACGAAAAAGTCAAAAAAAAATTTTTTTTGCTTTTTAAAATTGTTTTTAACTCACTTTTTGTAAATAGTGACATAAAATTTGTTAACGCTGTAGGCATGTTTCCGGAAATCATGAGTAATCGAATATGATTTATTGATAGTCAATGATCGTAGAGTGTGAATTATTTTCCTTCCAAAAATTTATTTCTGGCGATAATTCGTTTTTAAAGTTAATTTAGTAAAATATGTTTTAAAAATTATTTTTCAACTAAGCTTTTAGTAGGTTTATTCAAAAGTCCCCGTCGTGTCTATGGTCTCATTATGAAGCCTAGAGGTCCTAAATCAAAAATCAGCTTTCAATTTTTGCGCCTTTTTGCGCCTAAGTTTTGGCCAAAAATAAATTTTTGTGGCCCACTGTGCTCTCCAGGGGTTAAGAAATGTCTCAACAGTCTTTATTCAGAGCACGACCGTATAGACAGGTCCAGAAACTCCTATCCCTTATACATGGGAGATCTTGTCCCTCATAACTACGCAAAAATTAGTTCTCCCTTTCTACCACCGCACCGTAAGCGCTAGTTATAAGAGAGACGCTTTTTGATTGGTCGTTGAGATTTGATATCGACCATGGCGCGACACAGCCATATAGACATCTATATGGCCATGGTCCCAACTAAAACGGTTACGAAGTACTAATCTGGGCTCCTACCCAGTCTGACTACATGCCAATGCTTGAGTCCCTCCAGCGTACTGTCCTCAAGTACTTATATTTCAAAAAATATGAAAGTTCCGAGCCAGTTTACATTAGGGTGGATCGAAAAAAGCGAATTTTTGAATTTGAAAACGCCTGATATGGCAATCGATGCCTTATTGTAATACTATTAACCCTAATTTTTTTCAGATTTTTTGAAGGTCATCTTGAGGTCGCGCAATGACCTTGAATGTTTTGAAAAGCCCATATAAGGGCAAAAAATAAGAATTTTTTTTTTCTGAAAAAAGTATCGTTTCCTATCGGAAATTCTGCGTAGATTACGAATATAAAGTTCAAAATCATTTTAAGTGCTCGGTTTTTGAGCTTTACGCCTATTTTCTAAACGCTGAAATACTTTCGGCTGGTTTTTCTTTCAGCTTAAAAACTGTACACAAAAATGAATTTTGGACTTCATATTCGTAATCTACGCAAAATTTCCGATAGGAAACGATACTTTTTTCAGCAAAAAAAAAAATCCTTATTTTTTGCCCTTATATGGGCTTTTCAAAAAATTCAAGGTCATTGCGCGACCTCAAGATGACCTTCAAAAAATCTGAAAAAAATTAGGGTTAATAGTATTACAATAAGGCATCGATTGCCATATCAGGCGTTTTCAAATTCAAAAATTCGCTTTTTTCGATCCACCCTAGTTTACATAACAACCTTGTTGCATAACCTGTAACAAGTTACCTGTATTCTGCAACCTGTTGACATAAGAACCCCCTTTGGGGAGAGCCAGATGGAGAGATTCGAGCTTCTGCGTAACTTCGTTCAGATCGCTTTTCGTAACGATCGCAAATTGGTGGCCACATATACGTTGCTCTCCCTGCTGCCGTTCCGGGTGCCTTAAAACAGCACTAGGTCGACAAACAACGAGCCTGGGTTTTTTATGCCTCGTTCGGGAATTATACAACAACGGTCCCCTATGTACTCCAATGTTTCTGCCCAAAAATAAAAATTTTTGTTCTTCGGCTTATTTTATACTTCCATATGTTACATTTTCCAGTATATCGTAGGGAAGCCCTGAAGGGTCAAAACTATTTGCCAGTTGTGTCGTCCTTTGTTCCGTAATTGACTATTTTTTTCCTGCAGGTTCCAGAATTAGCATTTTTTTTTCTGCCAGTTCCAGAACTAACAGTGTTTGTTCCGGAACTGGCAGCGATGAATTAAAAATTGCTAGCTCCGGAACTGGCATTTGGTTTCTTGCAGTTCCGGAACTAGCAATTTTCTCTGCTAGTGCTAGTTCTGGGACTGGCAGAAAAATAAAATTGCCAGTTCCAGAACTAATAGCGTTAAAATTGTTTGTTCCAATTGTTTGTTCCAGAACAAACAAATGTCAATTACGGAACAAACAACGACACAACTGGCAAATAGTTTTGACCCTTCAGGGCTTCCGTAGTTTCGTTTGACTGTAGATTACTTAGCAATATTTCAAGTAGGAAAACCTAGTCCCAGGTCTACCGTCTGACTAAAGATGTGGGAACTATTTCCCAAATTTAAAATTTTAGAAAAGAACCACAAAATTATAAGTCTTCAAACATAAGTTTAATGTTGAGTAGGGTGTCCCTTATTTTGCGAATTTTCGAAGTTTAAATCTTACACCCTCTACATCGATGCTCTAAGGTGAGGTAACCCCATTTTTCTCCAGTGAGGTAACCCCATTTTGGAGGTGGTAACCCCATTTTTCTCCAGAATTTTTTGTGCACCGGAAAGCGTGCCGACTTTAGGTTTCAGTTCCGAAAATTCCCATGGGAGAAAAAAAATCGACAATTTTTTTCTTTGCGGAAAGACACATCGTTTCCTATCGGTAATTTTGCGTAGATCACGAGTCTGAAGTCGTTTTTCTATATCCGTTACGGCTTTTGAGCTAGATGCCAAAATATGAGCAAAACTTAGGACTTACTGCGTTTTGTCACTTAACTAGATTTTCTTGCCACATTTTCTTCTCTAACTCAAAAGCCGGACCAGATATAAAAAAAAAAAAAAAAAAGGGAGATCAGATTTGTGATCTACGCAAAATTCTTGATAGAAAACGACGTCTTTCCACGATTACGTGAATTTTCGGAACATAAAGCTCAAGTCGGCACACAGTAAAAAAAAATATGTAATTATGTAAAAAAGGGTCTACATACTCAGCATGTTACGTTTTCTATGTTAAACAAGGAGAATGGTAATGGGGGTGCATACGCACCCCATTAAACTTTCTCGCGGCTTTATTGGTGGGAAAAAGAAGTGGAAATAAAGAAAAAATGTAAAAAATCAACTTCAGGTTTTCAAAGGGTATTAATTAAACCCGAGGTACACGATTCCCGCTGTACCCACATAAAGAATCCCAATTTTGGAAAAATAATTCCATATTCGGATTCCTCTACCCCGAAAATATTTTCAAAAATCCGGTTAGTTTTTTGATCCGAGGTACACGAATCCCGCTGTAACCACATAAAGAATCCCAATTTCGGAAAAATAATTCCATATTCGGATTCCTCTACCCCGAAAATATTTTCAAAAATCCGGTTAGTTTTTTGATCCGAGATACACGATTCCTGCTGTACCCACATAAAGAATCCCAATTTTGGAAAAATAATTCCATATTCGGATTCCTCTACCCCGAAAATATTTTCAAAAATCCGGTTAGTTTTTTGATCCGAGGTCCGCGAAATCCGCTGTACCCACAAAAAAAATCCGAATTATGGATTGTTCCTGGAACTCGAGATATCGATATGACTTAATCGATATATCGATATATCGATATGACTTAATCGATATATCGATATGACTTATTACGTCATTCGAGATATCGATTTTTAGGCCTAATTTACACGTATCCTAATCCTCATAATTTGTGAACCAATCATCCGAATTCAACCAAATTTTGATGGTATGATACTTTGACCAATATCTACTACAGTACGAAAATTGGTGATGATTTGTAGCCGGGTTCAAGATTTATCGTCGCAAGAAAAAAACCAAATTTAAAAGTTCAAATATTTGCCGTTTACGTAATTTTTTAAATTTTTAAAAAATAAGAAAAGACCCCCTCTTATTTTTCGACGAAAAATACGTGTGCAAAATTTCCTTTTGATCCGATGCGTAATAGCGGAGAAAAACCTCCGGGCGTACGCGGCGTACGAGGCGTACGCGGCGTACGTGACGTACGAGGCGTACGAGGCGTACGAGGCGGACAACCGGGAACTCAGAATTTTATTCTAAGTATAACTATATAAGTTTCATGTAGAAACTGGCAGGATTAACGATTTTCGGTTTTCCGACCACGGCAATACTTTCTTCGCGCCCGCTTCGCGGCCACTCGAAAGTAAAAAGAACAAATTTGCTATGTTGACTAAAACAAATGACGAAAAACAAAAGACGATCTTATGGCCGCTCAAAGTTTTTATTTTTAACAAAGTCGAGTTTGTCGATATTTTTATGTGGACCGATTTTAACAAGTGATTTTGTTAAATTTTTACATACTTTTTTTAACTGTGCACGCTTTCCGGTGCTCAACAAAATCTGGAAAAAAATAGGGTTTATCAGTGCACCATAGAGCACCGGTTTAGAGGGTATACGATTTAAAATTCGAAAATTCGCAAATTTCAACCGGGTGCAACACTCAACAGTAGGGTTACTGTTGAGTTTTGCGCCCGGACCTAAAATTTAGTCTTTTCTCAGAAACTTCCGATACCGAAATCACCTCCGTCAAATAACGGAGAAAGACCATAAACGTAGCACTAATAATATTAAATCCCTGAAATATTGCCACAGTATCGTCACGATAAATTTTTGTGGTTAAAATTAATTCAAAACTTCAATTTCATAACTTAAAAGACTAGAGTGCTCAAGTTCAGTAGCAAAAACGGAATCCCTCGGACCCTCGGAAAATCTCGACATTCTCACTCCATCTATGCCAGAGCTTTCCCGTTAAACAAGTCGGAAACTTCCAGCAGAAGCAAAGAGATGTCTCTACCATATTCACCGATCTTATTTTCCCCAAACAGTCTTACATTTTCAAAGGATTCGCTGGATGGCTCTAGGAGCAGAACAAAAACTATATATATATTTTTTTGATTAAAACATAATGATTCGACTATGACTTCAAAGTACATACAACCCAGAAGCGTATCATTCAAAAATACCGATAATTACAATTTTTCCATTTTGCCCACAGGCACTCCAAGTGACATTTAAAGAAGAGGGGCGGGGAAAAAAAAATCAGCGAATTTCAAACGTGATCATTGTTCGCAATTTCGAAATCCCCATAAAAAGGAAAAAAAAAAAAATTTCATTGTTATCAAAGCGTCTCGACATGACGTGATTCATCAAACAGACTCAATTGTTGGAACTAAAAAATTTATGGTCCATTCACTATCTCAATTCTGACTGGAAATCGACAATAAGTCGCCTCTTTCAGCGTTTAAATTTAGTAACGAAAAAAAAAAAATCAAAGAAAATTGATCATAGTCAATTTTCATCCCCTCGTAAATCCCATTTTCTTTTTTATTTTATTTTCGACCTTCTGATTTATGGAACTTACAAGAATTAACTTACTAACATAGTTTTCCTTTCGTTCGATGAAAAACAAAAGAAAAGTTTCGAATTTTCTTTCGTTCCCGAGTCTCCAAAGCGGGTTTCGGGGGGAAAAATAAAAATGACCCATTTCTTTGGTAACAAAAGAAGGAAATCTTCACTTCCCATCCATCCAAGAAGGAAACCGTTTATTTTTTCATTTAAAACACGATTCCGCACTTAAAACTCCGCAATCCAATTCAATCTCTCAAATTCTTGTAATATCCTCCTTATTCCTCGGTTATACAAACAAATATAAAATGAAAACCTAATTGAATAAGTCTTATCTATAATCTTTCAATCTCCGATCCAATCATTATTCCTCTGAATTTAAATTGATCTTTTTAAATATCAACCTAAACGTTTTATGATATTTATGAAAAAAAAAATTCATCCCTTTTTTCTTTTTTAAAGTTTTTTCTTTCGGTAACAACAGCAATCACTTAGGCCGAAATTTCACGCTAAAACATGTTGCAGTAACATGTTGAGACATGTTGCTCAACTTGTTGCAACTCTAGAAGCATATTGTAGTTCTATATTCACTGTAAGTACTACAACACAATTCTATACCTCAATGCAGAACTGAACCAAGCCTATTCAAGAATTGCAACTTCTCATTTCAAACCCGACTTTACAAAGCGTATACAAGCGTTGCCAACTCAAATTTATATTTTCTGAGAGTTAACTTTTCTGCTTTTTTAACAAAATAAACCTGCTAGCAGAAGGCATAAAATCAGCACTGCCAATCGTAGAGCCTGCATACCTTTTGTAAAGTAGGGTTTGAAATAATGAATTGCAATCCTTGAATGGACTTGGTTCAGTTCTGCACTGAGGTACAGAATTGGTTTTCATTTAAAAAAAAAAAATAATAATAATATTTCACAGAAAAAGTTACGAAAATTCTACCAGACTTTGTGATAACACAGCAGTCGAGCTTCGTACCAGACCATTCATTTGGAAGAGGGATTCTTTCTTATGATAGGCGAGAAAAATGGCCCAAGGTTTATTGTGAAGTATTGTGATCTGGCTTTGCCATTCGTTTTCCGTGTTTGTTTTGTTGTTTAGATCGTTCTTTATATCTGTACTAAGCAGGTCAACTAGCTAAGTCCATCACAATCGTGCATGGAGATATATTCTTTTGAACCTCTGCTTGAACCGGTTTTGGGCTGCAACGGTTCAAAAGAGTATATTTCCATGCACGATTGTGATGGATATAGCTTAATTGACCTGCGTAGTACAGAACTAAAACCAAAAATTTCGAATTAAGAGACATTAGGGCTTATTCACGACCAAAATTTAGTTATGGTCACAATAATCGAATCTTCTTTACCTTTAGACACGTTAATAGCATGGAAGGAATTTCGGGAGGCAGGACAGTCCGGGTCGTTAACAAAATCCAGGTTGTAATAACAGTATGAGCTTATGAACAATTCGGATGGAATCATGGAATTCTTATTTAGGAAGAAAGTTGACCGTCCATAAATAAACAGGGCCGGCAAACCAAATGAATCACAAGCTCAGAAACCGAAATGTGGAGCGTGTAAAAAACAGATCACCGATGTTAGTTTTCCTCATTGTAAGCAATGCAACAAGTCATTCCACGGAAATATTCTGGACTGTCCTTTACGGATTGGGGAACACGGGAGGATAAAAATGTTCAAGTTGCAGACCTCGAAAATGAAGGATTTCGAATTTCTTGAGGTTTTTTATTTTAATAAGTAATTTTTAAAAGCGAGATTGTTTGGCGTTATTTATTAAAGTAGTACGGAAGCGTGGAAGGGCCAACATAAAAACCCAATAGTTTTCTTGTTTCCTTTGACATCCATCTTGGGCATTGCAGCGACAACGACGCCCCTGGCGTTAGAATACATAAAAGTCGCATATTGATGAGCTCCTCTTCAGCTTCTCTTCATCGTTCAAAATGATGGAAAAGAAATTGAAGGAATATATGGCTAAGAGGGGGATAGATCCGCTGTGGATCGAACATTTTGAAGAAAATAATGTAAGTATTGCGATATATTGAATACATTTAATAGTAGTGATATATTTGTAGGAAAACTTCCTATTGAAAAAATGTCAAGATATTCGGGCACGTGGTGAAGAATTATTGGACAATGTGTAGCACCTTCTGTAACAAATGAAAGTAATTTAAGTCTTATTTTATTTCCAGATTAACGCAGCCGTGATCATTGAAAAGAAACCTGAGGGGCTAAGGGAGTTAATCGAAAAAGAGAGCGACAGAATCGCTCTCTATTTGTTTGCGAAAATGTTGATGAAGGAAAAACCTCCCCAGGTTGAGATGGAGATAAAAAACATAAGAAAGCCAACTGTAAATGGAAAGAAGATTAAAAGATCTCAGGATAAACCAGAAAGTGTAAGTTGATTTGATTTCATTTAATTTATTTATAATGTTTTTGTGGGGTTATTTATAATGTCTTCTGTTGCAGGAAAAGAATACAGATGACAATAATAAGAAGCAAAAAAAAACCATAGTTCATGTGATTGAAGTCAAATGGTTGCACTGGAACGAAGAAGCACAAATTTTCGAGGATGTAAAGGACAAAATTAGAGATTAAGAAGAGACAAAAAAACAATGCTTTATTCTCCCTGCGGTCGATAAAGCAAAAATCCAATAAGACTGTTATTGATTTCAAGGAGCATAAAACTCCGTGCATAAAACTGTTATTGATTGAGCATAAAACTCCCTGCATAAAACAGTTATTGATTTCAAGGAGCAACTTAAATGACGCCCTACGATATTCAAGGAACAGAAATGTTGGAAGTTTTTGGCATTGAATTGAGGTCTGCTGAGGATACTTCAAAATTTCTTCCTACATGAGAAAGTTAAGTTTAATAATCCGTAATCAAAATAATTATGTTCTTTTCTTCTTCTTCTTAGTCGTTTACTCGATTACGAGCGTGGTGATCTCTCACATACGCCTGTGCATGCGCTCACAGGCATGTGGGACCTATAGTTTAACGCCGGTTCCGAACGTCTATTTTTTGAGAGATTTACGAGGCAATTACCCCTCAGTGGTTTGCCATTGCCTGTTGAGGGGAGGTGACCGCTGATTTTCTGACTAGCGCACTAGTTTTGACCTGAGAAAAATTCCTAGCTGTGAACTAGGATAGAAGCACGACGCGTCGCATCTCATGATTGAGAGTCGTGCGCGCTATGAACTAGGCTACGGGCCACCACTATGTTTTAGGACTAGACCAATCGACAGATGGGCAGACAAATCGGGCTTATGAATACACGAAATTGCAGATTTAGCATCCCGAAAATTTAATCTGAACAAAAAAACGCCAGTCGGATTTAGAACTTAAGGTCGTAAGTTGTTGTATATTATTAGAATGGCACCTTTTTAGCCACGTTTAATTGTTTCAGTTAATTCTTTGCAGCTTCTTACGGGTATTTCTTTCTCACAACGGAAAACTCGTCGTTTTCATTTATGTCGATAATTATTTATTCCCAACGTAGGAGTATAATTCCCACCCGATTTACTTTGTAATTTCTCCCAACCTTTCACCATTTCGTTTGAGCCGTAAGGAAAACGTGACGGGTCCTCTTTACTACAAGTCCAATGATAAAGAAGAAAATTACGCTGGAGAATTTCGAAAATAAGATTAGGCTCCAATCCGAATGATAATCATATTTCGATATGTAATTAATATTCGCAACGGTTCCGACTCCCCGTTTGAATTATTATTTTACTAGGTGATTTCGACCGCGGTGGAATACGTGACCAAGGGGAGCAACGGCCAACCAGGATTTGATGCATTTTTTGTTTTGTTTTTGTAAAGAAATATACAATTTTCGAAACGAAACGCCATAAAAAGAGAAGAATCCTCCTCAGATTTTCGGGTAGCTCTCATCAATATTCAGCGACACGCCTTTGCCGATTTTTGTTTGCACAGGTTCGAATTCACAACATCGCTTTCCCTGTTATCCGGTTTTAACTGGTTCGTCATTAATATTAAACTTTTTCTAGGGGGAAGGGGGGGGGGGCCGTAGAAGAAATCCCGTTATGGCTTTTTTTTTTATACCCGACCATTTGGAGAATCAACGTGACGTGGAAATATCTGGGGAGGAAAAAAAAATTAAAGTGCACACCGTTTACAATCTGGTAAAACGGTTTTCTTGGGGAGGATCGTTAAAAGAATTCGTCTTTTATTTCACGGTTAGACGCGTGAAGTTAAAAGAAAAAGAAAAAAGCAATTCATTTCACCCGAGTGACCCACTCGCTTCCGATTATTTGCAAAGTTGCGTTAAAATAGCCGTTTTGAATTCAGAAACAACAAGACTTTTAAAACCGTTAAAACTTTTGAAACGAGATCGAGTTTTTGCTTTTCAAAAAAAGAAAAAAAAAAAAAAATCGAGAGGATACACGACGTTTAATTAACGAATTGGAACATTGTTTTTACAGCTGAATCGATATTCCAATCGAGAAAATGAAATCTTTTTTTATTTTGTGTGTCAAGATTATTCGCAATGCTGAGAGGAAAAATAAAAAGTTTCTTCGTTGCCTTTTCAGTTATAATCCTCTGATCCAGAAAAAAAGAAAATCGCATATGCAAATTTGAAATAAAATGTTGCCTACTTTTTTTTTTTTCTCGGAAAACTTTTTTTCACCTGTTGCTTCACGCTTTCGAGCGATTAACGAGGGAGGATATTACGTCCATACCGGTAAATTTCACGCTCGGTATCGAAAAAGAATTTATTTTTTAAAAAAAATAATTGACAAAGTTATGCGGTCAATTGCAGTTTTTGATGAATGTCGCGACGCTTATGAGCAAGCGCATGTAGCTACAAAATCCTACAAGCCCTCTCGGCTGAATTTCTAAATTTTTGCTTTCAGCTAATTTTTTTTTTTTCGACTTGCCCAATTTTTATTATAATGTACAAAATAGTACAAAATACATAATCGTGAATAAAAATGGAGGATGTGGGCCCACCCCCCACTCAATATTTTTTTTATTATTTCCAATGACAATCATTCGGTGCATCAGGCAAAAATTTCCTCCGGTTTTGTATTTTCGTTCCAGAGAAAAAAGGTATCGGATATTTCGTTTTAAAACAAAGAATGATGGTTGCCGATTTTTTTTAGGGAAAAAGCCTCAAGCAAAATCCCGATCATTTTAACATTTTTTTTTCGACGCCCACAACAAATATGTAAAAAAAAAAAAAAACCTCGCTATCGGTTATTATTTCCAGATTGGTTTCGTTGTCAAAGATAACCGAGGTAAAACCTATAATCCTCTTTATAAACCGGCATATAAATGAAAAAATTTTAAAGCACTTTAGGAAAAAGGGGGGGAATAATCAATTTCCGATCATTACTTCTAAATCGTTTCAAAGGAAAAAGATGGAATTCAGAATTTGACGATAAAAAAAAGCAAAAATCGGTTTTGGTATTAATATACATACACCGAATGTATTAAAAACACTGAAAGATTATGTTATTTATGAAAATGTAGGTTGATCCTCTAATTATCCGTTTAAGAAATTTTTGCAGGACGAAGCCCCGAAAATACGTGTGTACGCCTCTTGCGCAGAGGAATTACTTATCGAAGATTGGGAGCAAGAGGGCAACGAGGGCAACGATCGCAACAACAGAAATATTAGACAGCTGTTTTACACCTGAATGAGCTACTCTAATGTGCATGGCTAGTGCAAAAGATAAGAAGGGGATAGGAAAACTCAACATTTGGCAAGCGATACAAGGTAAACAATATATAATTTTGTTATCTTGGCAGTCGCATAGTAGCCCGAATTCATCTAGCAAAATTTTTTTAAAAGTATACTTTTAAAAAAATTGGAATGTTCCTTTTAACATTCTACCCAACTTTTGTTACATGAAAATTCGCTTTTGGACTAATTAAATTGAAGACATCAGTGGAAGAAGGAGGCCGTTGGACCTCTCGAAAAAAAATTCAGACAACAGACTATTTTCTATTGTTCATTTGGAAGCCACTTTGATTCCGGCAGATTTTTCTACGTACTTGATTGAAGAATGTAATGGGGAATGGAACGACTATATAATAAATACAAAAAATATTTCCAATACAGAAATAGCAAGATCTTCTAATATATTTTTTAAAAAAAAGAGTATTTGTATGAGTTGATAAAATTCTGTAAATGAATTACGTCAATATATATACATTTATTTATATAATAATACAATATTATATAATATATAATATTATATAATGTGTATTATATTAATATATAATATAATATATATATAATATTATATATAATATTATAATATAGTATTATATATATAATGGGAGCTTTCCAAAGGGGGGTGTATTTCGTATTTCGTGTAATTCTAATTCCACGATCTGCTATTTGATCAAATGAAGAACGTGGAAGTAGAAAAATACGAAATACGAAATACACCCCCCTTTGGAAAGCTCCCAATATTATAATAATAGTATATATATAATATTATATTATATATAATATTATATTATATATATATATATATATTATATTATATTATATTATATTATATTATATTATATTATATTATATTATATTATATATATATAACATTTCTTACAGCCTTGATAATGGTTTCATAAATAAACCGAAACGTCGGCGATTTGATCGTTGTATTTATTATATAGTCGTTCCATTTCCCACTACATTCTTCAATCAATTTTCGTAGGAACACGAATATTCTTAGAATTTCTACGTACTATTTGTACATAAGCAGTAGGAAAATTCGTTTAATTAAAGTTTATTCGATTATAAAAATTATAATATATACGATTTACAATTCTTTATTTTTCCTTCATAATTAACGTGGGTAAGTTTCAGATAAATATTAATTATGAGAACGAAAAGGACGGTTTTTTTTTTGAAAAGGAATAGACTATTCACCAGATATTTCTCTTTCAGTTTATCAATCTCCATTTCTTTTTTTAAAAAAGTTTTCAATTGTGTTTAACTATAGCAGTTTGCAGTGTAACAAACTGCCTTAATAAGTGTGATCGTTTGTTTAAAAAATTCCCGAGAGATTACAGGAGGGAAGCATGGAAAGAATTTATCGGAGAGGATTTCCTTTTCAAAAAAAGTAGCAGGATTTGTGAAGTAAAAATGAATTAGTAAAAAGATGTGGAGATCATTTGGTTTTGTGGTGATCAATGTCTTCATTAGTATTTATTTTTTTAACAGGTACATTTCGATGAAAATCAATGGATTATACCAGGTGTCAATCTTAAGCCTGATTGTCTTTGAAGTGCAAAATTTGCCCAAACCAACCCAAAAAAGTAAAAGCAAAGGTAAAGATTTTAGTAAAATTAAAAGTAAAAAGTAAAGATTTTATTGTCAGCAGGTAACTGTTGATTAAAACTGAAATCTCTTTTCAACTGGCTTGTCTTCTTCAAAATGTTTGTTTTGATTATTTTTTTTCCCTGGAACAGCTTGCTGTACATTCTCTTCTGGACTAGATGTAAGATTACCCTTAAAAGTATAAATCCATGGATGTAAAATTACATTTTATAAAGAACTCAATAAAGTTTTCCTCTTACAAGTACCTTTGCAAGTATGGTTTACTTCTTAAAAAACATTGACGAGCAACCTCTGTCTTTCCTAGGGTAAATTAGAGGCATTTCCAGATTTTTTCTCTTTTCCTGACTCATCTTACTCGAATCACTAAATAAAATTCGAGAAATTTCGTCCGAAGGTAATTATTTAAAACACTAGCCTCTTTAATGTACGTCAAAATGTATTTCTAACATAAGATTGAAATCCTTTCCACCTTTTAACAACCAGTTTCATTAAAAAGAAAAAAAAAAAATAAATAAATAAACTGTACGTAAACAAAACCAACCGAAAACAGATTGAGGTTAAGTGAATTTCTAGTACGACGTTCCGTCCCGACCAATCAGAGAGCTCTCATTATGTTGTCGGCTCTCTCCTTCTAGGCTCACTAGGGCAGGGGGGTGTAATTCTCTTAGTTGGGATTTTCAGGTAGTTTCGACCAAAGAGGGAACCAGGGAAATGTTCAGTAAAAGAATACACTATAGGCACTCAAAAGAGTGGACATGATTTTTTTATGGTATTTTTTTGTGGACTTGCCGTAAATAGGTAAATAACGAATCTGATGGTCCAAACCTGGCTTAATTTTTGAAATCCAAGCTTAACTAACCTGAAACAAAAATATAATTTTTAACTAATTGCTGCTTTCTTTATAAGTGGACGCTGTCATAGTGTCAGTAGGTTCATTACTATTGGTTCGGCTTATGTTTTGGTTTCAAATTATGCTTCCTGTTATACCTGTGCTTTAGTGCAGAACTAGACGAAGTCCATTCAAGGATTGCAACTTCTTATTTTAAACCCGACTTTACAAAACAGAGTTCAGGTGTTTAAAATCAAAACATTTTAAACCCTATGTATTTTAATGTTTTCAAACACCTGGGATAAAAAGTCTCGATTCATGAAGAATTTAGAAAGCTCTGCAATGTATTACGACCACGGTATGTTCCGGGGGATGATAAAATTGGGAATGAACTTCTAGATGAAGTGTATACTTCTACCATTGCTGATGTAAAAGATTCAATGAAAGGCAAAGCCACTTGCATGGCTGCGGACGGTTGGGCAAATGTCCAAAAAGAGCAGCTAATATGCAATTCGATAACCGATCCAGATACGGGAAAGTGTTTTCTAGTTGATACAGTTAAAACTAAAGAAAATTCCGAAACGGGGATTATTTTATTTTTAAAATTGCTTATAATGCAATCAGGAAATGTGAAAAAACTTACGATTGTCGTGTTAAAAGCTTAATGACCAAACAACGCACAAAATATGGCTACTATGAGACGAGAATTAAAAATGATGTCAGATGAAGATGGAAATCTCAAAAAATTGGATGTCATCACTTTTATGGCTGCGCCGCCCATTTAGTGAATCTTCTTGCTGATGACCTTACAGACGAGGAATTGCTCACAAATGTTAAAAAAGTTTTAAAATTTTTTAAGAACCATTATACTCTGCAAATTCAAGGAGACGAATATGTGGACGTCCACATGAAAACCTGCCTTCTGGGGAATGGCGGAGAAAACGTTTTGTTTGTAAACAATGTGTTTCTTTATAAGTTAAACTTCCACAGCCTTCTAAGTACCATTCCCCAGAAGGCAGGTTTTCATTTAAACGTCCACATATGGTCTATGACGAAGGTGACGAATTTACCATAATCCAATTTTACAATGTTCAAAATCGGTTTAATTCGAGTCGATCCTATCTAATCCTGTTTTTGAGCGTATAAAAGCACCCGTCATTGTATTAAATTTCCTATCTGCATGGTTTTTCATCAACAGTGCTTTCGATTTTAAAAAATGCAAAAGAAAGTAAACACACAGTAAATATAATTTTTCATTGAATCAACTCGTCCTTAGCCCTTGTTGGTAATCAACCTGATGGATTTCATTCCATTTGGTGATGTTGTTTAAACTGATTGTTTTGCATCCAAAGCTCTATCGCAATTTTATCTTTTATTAAATTCTCGTCATCAGAATTTAATGCTTTCAACTTTAGCCTATTTAGAGCAAATCTTCAAACTCAACAGAAATCTTCTATTTGGGCTACCTGTAGTCCATCCTTCTTAGACCAGAATCTTCTTTCCGCCTTTTAACCTTCCAGGAAATATTATCTTCCTCCCTAAAGGAAGATTATTCACCTTTTCACCGTTCAAAACGTCAAAATCATCCAAACTCCAAAAATCCAATAAAATTCGCTTTCACTAAAAAAAAAAAAAAATCTCAACAAAACATCGGAAATCAAATCGACCGTTAAATCAACTTTCTCAAAAAGAAAATAAACACGTTTTTTTTCCTTCGTCTTCTAAAAAGGGTTGTTAAAAATTTACAAGTAAATAAGTTAAAAGGGGTTTAAAAAGATAATAAAATCTAAGCTATTTTAAGTTTTCCGGTGCATGGGACAAGAATTCGAGGAATTCAAACAATTTTGCTAAGGTCACCATTTTGTACATCATCACCGACGCCAGATAGTTCAGACCCGAGGAGGAGGAAGAAAGAAAGGAAGGAAACAAAACCCGATTTTCATTTTATTTTCGCCCTTTTTAAAGACCGAGGAAAATATGAAGCTTTCTTATATTTTATTTTCCACTGCGTGGGATTCCATTTTCATTTATTTTCTAAATCGAATGTAATTGGAAAATTGGAGATTATCATAAAATAAAACATTTCAATATTTTTTTTCTTGTTTCTTCTTTTTTTTTTTTAAATCATTTCCATTGATTATAATCGATATGAAAACAAAATCTCCATGACGAGGTTAAATCAATCGTAAAAAATTTCTCGAAGATGGAAAAAATTGTGAAAGATTTTTTTACATTTTTCTGAATTATTGAATCGCGTTCGTTTGCTTAAAAAAGTCGGCTCACCATGGGAATGAATAACATTACTTTTTTTTTTCTAAAGAAAAGAAAAAAAAAAGTAACGCAATATCTGATTTTCCGACAAATTTTCTTCCTTAAAAAGTGAAAATTGTTTTTTTTTTTTTTTTGTAACAGTATTGATGCCGCAGGGATTTTCTTTAAGAAAAGGAAAAATCAAAAATATGATTGATTTTTAGTATTCGAAGCAGATCTTTCCGATTACGAAATCAAAGAACGTTTAAGAGTTATTTCGACTTTTTCTTTTTTCAGAAGCACCTAAATAAGAACTTCGCTAAATGAGAAGTTCCATTCCTTTCTGGCTCTAAGGATCCTTTACGATAAAGATTTTTACGTAAAAAATAACATAATCCAGTCTGAGTTAAAAAAAAGGAATACTTAGAATTTATGTTAATTTTTATGTTAAATTAACATTAAAATGTGACGATTTAACACAATTTTATGTTAAAAATTAACAAATATTTCCGTAAATTCTATGCAGACCTTTTTTTACATAAAATTCTGGGTTATTAACGCCGATTAAGAGAAGGCTTCAGATATTTATTTAAATATACCAAAATAAATTCCCCTGGCCTAAAACTCTTTTTCGAGATACAAATTAAAAATCTGGCTTCGTAGCTAACTTTATATTCATACTGGCATCTTTCTTTCAAAATTTCAGATTCTCAGGTTGTACAGAAACTCCGGAAAACGTTTCAAAAATAAATGTCGGGAATATATTTTCCAAAGCGTTTTCCGGAGGTTCTTTACAACCTAAGAATCTGAAATTTTGAAGGAAAGATGCCAGTACTATATCACTATGAAGATCGCTACGAAGCCAGATTTCTAATTTGTATCTCCAAAAAAAAGTTCTAAGCCATGGAAATTTAATTTGGTATATTTAAATAAATATCTGAAGCCTTCTCTTAAAAAAAAAAAAAAAAAAACTATTAAATCAATAAAATAAAATATTATAGTACAGTACATCGATTGCACCCAAGATCAATAAGATTTATATCAATTGCACCCAAAGTGAATTTTTACCTGCGAGGGAGTCAAATGTCAACTGAACCCAAAAAAATGTAACATCAGTTGCACCCCTGTAAAAAATTAAATTTGTAAAAAAACAAAAAAAAAAAAATAAAATAAAATAAAATAAAATAAAACTTATTAAAATTTAAAATATGAAAGATAATTCTGCCCTCCTTGGCGAAATAGCCCTAAATCCATTTAGAAAATAAATGTATTAGAACTATTTCGCCAAAGAGGGCAGAATTTTAATTACTTTAGTCAAGTTGTTTCCAAATTTTCTTTAAACATTCTCAAATATAGAAGAGGGGAAGGATTCCCCTAGAAAAGTCAGTTATAGGTACGCCCAATACGTTATAAAAGCTTATAACAAGATAATAAAACTTACAATCTTGTTATAAGTTTTTATAACGTAATGGTCGGACTTATAACTCACTTTTCTTGGGTTTGCAGCCATTCGTAATAGAGTAATCGAAATCAGAAAAAGTGGTCAAAATGCTGGAGGGAACAATGCTTCAGCTACTTTATTTACGTAGTTTTCTAGGACGAAATCTCCAAATTCAATAACTTTTATCATTTTCTGGCATAATGTCCATCAAGTCCACAAAAAAAATCTCCATTAGAAAGATCATTTCCTTTTGATATTTGTCGTGACTTTTTTGAGCGCAGACAAAATATGTGAATTCTATGTGTAAATAAATCCTCCAATTTGCCTATTAGACAAATTGGAGACTTTATTTACACGTAGAATTTTACGTTAATGTGAGTGCCATTCGAACATTTTTTTTAAAATCCAAACTGACCATCGGTGAAATAAACGTAACCCAATCGAAGCCCAGATTTTAAAATCCCGGTTGATTTCGGGGTTACTAACCCCGGGATTTTTCTACGCGGGTGTCTTTTTCTTCTTCTTTTAAGTGCCAGTTCCGCGACGATGATTGGCTATCATCTGGAATATTTTAACTTTATCGACCAGTGCTCGAAAAAGACCCAAGGAATCGACACCAAACCAGTCCCTGAGATTTTTGAGCCACGAGGTTTTCCTACGACCCTGACCGCGCTTACCCTCGATCTTTCCCTCCATCACAAGCTGAAGGAGACGGTATTTCTCATTTCTCGGGTGTCTAATATCCTATAATTCCTATAAAATCCTATAATCCTCCTATATTTTTACTACAAGAAGTCCCCAATAAATGCAAAAATATATTTTTCAATATGATACTTCAGATATATGATTTTGCTGCATAAGCTAAACATAGGCGTCACATAAAATATATGATATTCGAGATTACATTTAATATATTTTAATATATGAAATTCATTCTGTAATGTCATATATTTTCAGTAACGCCTATTTTTAAATAGAGAAATATATTTTTGCTTTTCTTGGGTCAGAACGGGTAAATTTTTCATATTTTCATATAGTTTTTTTACAAAATTTTCCTCGCTCGGCCTTCGACTTCACTCCGCCCGCTCGATTTTGGCCGATTAAGGCTTTAAATGGAGACTATTTATTATACAGAATAGGTTATTTTCAGGTATTTTTATTTTTGAGAAATGATTTTTCGAAGGTCTGTTGTGTAAAAAAATTAAGGATTTACACCGTTGACTAATTTTTTTTTTTTTTTTTTTTTTTTAGTTGCTCAGCTTTAATTTTTTTCGGTATTACCGGGGATCGGTTGACTTCTTCGGTATTACCGGTATCCACAAAAACGGTCATTTTGCAATCTGAGCCATTTTTACCCTGGGGCCCTTTTTTTCTCTTGCTTAAAGGAAACATCACTGAATACCTGTGGGTTTGGCAGGTTAAGTCCCGTTACATAGAACAAAGATCCAACCTCGAGTCATCGATACCAATATCCTCGGGGAAAAGAGGAGGGAAAAACATTCATGAGATCTTTTCCAGTTGCATATCGTATACGTATAGCCCGAATCTTTGTTTTCATATCAAAACGAAATGCAATTCTTTTTTGTACAAAAAAATAAAATAAAATGCGTAAGAAACTGTAAAATTTTAAACAGTTTTAGCAGTTTAAGCCATTTACGAAAACTTTTAAAAGAAAACATAACTTTTTTTTTGTAAATATAAAAATGCAATGTCATTTTTACTGGAAATGACTGCGGAACATTTTAAAAAAAATAAAACTTTTCCCCCGTTTTTACGGGTATATAAGTAACAAAAAATAAATTATAAATGAACTCTTTAAAAACGGAGCTTGCTATTTCAAATTCGAAATCCTCCTACACACCTCCTCGGATGAAAATTACGAACTTCCCAATACTAACAGTCGTAAAAAAAATATTTCAGAAAAACTTACAAGATTAAAAAAAAAAAATTCGCGATTAAAAAGATTACATCAATCTGTAAAAACAAAGAAAAGGGTGGAGAAAAAAAAAAAGAAAATTTTTCTAGAAATAACAATACCGCATTTATCGTACGAAAATGGAAACATAAAAAAGCTCTCACAACTCATAATTAAGGATATGGAGATGCACGAGAGGAAAAAATAGGAAAAAGGACTTTTTTTTAAAAAAAACAAAAGGTCATTCGGCTCTGCCAACTGTTGTAAAAATCCTTGGCTGGGAAAGATTCCAAACAAACACTAAGATAATTAAAAGAAAACCGGGAAATTAATATTAGTATTAAATAATTACAAGGTTTTCAATTACAAAACCTATTGAAAAAGCTCGTTTGTCGGTTGAGATTTTTTTTTTTTTTTTTGGTTTCTAAGAAACTCTCTTTTTTCAGGTTTGAATCGAGTTGACATTTACTAAGCGCATTACAAAAAATTTATCTGAGATTTAGAATTTGGGATAATTATACTCGTTAGTGGAAAGGAAAATGTGCTTTTGCCTTAAATTAAAACGGTCGTGGAAAAAGGTTTTTTTGATAATTTTCTTTTTAAAGTGTTTTTCCACGGGGACGTTATTAACTTTTATATGTCAAGGTTTCATTTTCGGGAATGCGGGGGGGGAGTACTTAAAGAAAAGTAAAAAAGTTTTATGAATGGGAAGAAGGTTGATTCATTTAAAATTGCTAGTTTTAATTTGTTTGTTAATAAGAAAATGTGAATTGAGGGAAATTTTTCATTTATTCCAAAGTTGTTTCGCTTAAACCTGAAATCTCATTTCAGGTGAAGACAAACTTGCAGAAGAAGAACAAGATTCAGAAGAGGAGGAAGAATAAAGGGAAGATAAAATTGAATCTGGCAATGAAGATTTTCAAAATAATAAACCTTTCGATGTTGAGGAGGAGGTGGTGTACACAGAAAGATGGCAGATGGAACTTTTTAACTTTGTAATAAGATTAGTCAAGTTGAAAAAAGTTATTTTTATGCTTGATGATCAAGGTTTTCTTTCTTTTAGAATGTGCTTTAGTCAAAATTTTAGTACCTTAGTGCATAAGATGGTAGAACCAAAAATTATTGAATCACGGAAGGGTAAGAAAATGTTATCGTACCGGGGATTTATATATCACTTCCTTCTTCTTCTTCTTCTTTGTCCAACATCGTGACCGATGTGTGGTGGCTATGGTGGATGTTGTGGCGTAGGTGTTTCCAGCGTTTTAATGACCCTTTTTACCGTGTCCCGCCAAGTTCTACGGTCATATATCACTTCCACTCTGCGAGTAAAAACAGGTTCAAATATTACTGGAGGTGTTCAGATCGAAACGGGTGTAAAGCTCGTGTTACTACTAATGCCCATGTTGATCATGTTGTGATTGTTTCCAAGGAAGGCACTCATACGCACCAGCCAAACTTTGCCGAAGAGGAAGTAAGGACAACAGTGGCGAGGATCAAAAGACGTGCAGCAGCCCATCCGAATGGGCCACCTCAAAGCGTTGTCATCGAGAGGAACTAGCACCCGTTCAAAAACGAAGAAGTTGTAGTTTTGATACCGGAACGGATGGCCTTGGTAAATAGGGCACAAAATTCAGCGCGACCAGAGCTACCGACATCACTTTCCGAAGGCATAATTCCACCTCCGTATGACGTTACATTAAATAATGAACAATTTCTCCAATTCGACTCAGAGCAAAATGATCCCAGCAGAGTGTTAATTTTTCATTCAGAAACAGACTTACGTAACTTATGTCGAAGTTTAACGGTGTTTGGAGACGGTACGTTCAAGACAGTGCCAAATATGTTTGGAAAATTATACACCCTGAATGGTACAGTTATGGGCAAAGTTTTTCCATTAATTTATTGCTTATGTGTTCGAAAAAATGAGGATACCTACAACAAAATATTTACCGAATTGAAAGCCAAGGCGCAGCGGCTTGGGGAAATTTTGCAACCAACAACGATCATTTTTGACTTCGAAAAAGGAGCTACTGTATAAATGCCGCATTAGCGGCTTTTCACGGAATTAGTGTCAAGGGATGTCTGTTCCATTTCACTCAGGCTATATGGCGTCATACAGTTATTCTTCTTCTTACGGTGCCTTACCTGTGTCCAGGCGTAGGCGACCATCAATAAAACTTTTATATTCGTCTCTATCGGGGGCAATCCTTAAGAGCTCCTCGACACTTAAGCCGGTCCAAGCTCTTAAATTACGCAGCCACGATAGGTTCTTCCGGCCTATTCTCCTTTTTCCTTCGATATGCCCCTGAATGATCGTCTTCAGAAGCTCATATTTAGCTCCTCTCAGAAAATGACCGAAGTATTCCAACTTCCGTCGTTTTACGATTTGCAAAACTTCTCTCTCCTTATGCAATCTTCGCAAAACCTCGTCGTTGGTTACCCGATCGACCCATGAAATTCGAAGGATTCTACGGTAGCACCACATCTCAAAAGCTTCAAGTCGATTCATCATGGAAACTTTGAGAGTCCAGGTCTCGCATCCATAAAAAAGAGTTGACCAAACGTAGCACCGGAGAACCTTAAGACGTACGGATAATTTTAAAGACCGACAACATAACACATTCCTCATACGCATAAATGCCGATCTGGCAATTTCAATTCGAGTTCGGATTTCCTCGTCGGGGTCCGCTGTCTCATTCAGCCAAGAGCCTAAATACTTGTGATGACAAGATAACATACAGTTATGGACACTAGTAAATAACGTTGTTCCCCACTGTGCTTGATTTGAAATGCTGACAGTTTGGCAACATAGATTTTTGGAAGTTGCCCGCAGCAAAAAGCACAAGATGGGGAATGTTTTTGTTATTGTTTACAAACGTTAATAATTTCGGTAGTTTTATTTTTAATAGGTGATTTATTTTTAGTTAAATTTTCTTTTTCTTTTTGGTGATTACAGTGATTAATAATAGAGAAGTCACATGTTTTGAGATGACTCCATCGTTTAATTGTGCTAGGGGACATACGACAAAAAGCGTAATTTTGACTCGGTAAAAAAAACTGTTAACCCCCGAAAAAAGAAAAAACAAAAATTTGAATTTGAATGCCCGCCAAAACAGAACGTGAAGGAACGTGACGTCATCTGCCTAAAAGTGGTTGTGTTCATTTCTGAAACTCTAAACGGCAACGTTGCGTAATGTTTACAAGCATGTTTACAAATAAGACGTGTTTCGCTCCGAGTTCGATATCTCGCTTCGATACAGGCAGATGACGTCACACCAATAGGAAATTGTTTAAGGAGTGATCACGTGACAAAAACTTTTTCGAACTTTGTTTTTATTTTTTTTTTTATTTGGTGAAAAATTTTCCCGTTTAAATACTAGTTTTTAGTTAAGAGCATACTATACATTAGTTTCCAGCGAAAATCTCAAAACATGTGACTTGTCTATTTATTTCTTAATTTCCTTTTCCAGCTTCCTTGCCCGCGGTCCTATCCAGTCCCGTTCCCGTTATTGTTCCCGTCCCCGTCCCGACGGCGAGCGATGCTCAGATAATGATGAAGCCGGGAACATACCGCACCACTGTCGAAGTATCCGCCTTAGCTAATATCCTAAATGTACAATTTTATCTGTATTATCGCCAAGAGGCGGTCGCGGGAAGTTTCATCGAAATAAACGATCCACCGCAAATAATTGGCAGCGCTATCGGTGCAAACGGCCCCATTGTACATATTTTGATCACCGGCGACTTGGATGCCGGGTTATCGTTAGCCTGAAACAAGATTTTATTTATACAAGAGTTTAAACCCGAAAAATAGAGCATTTGGAGAAAAATTATTTCAAGCACGCAGGCCGAGTATTCCACTCGCGTTTTCTGTACAGGCCAACCCAAATTCGGATTCCTCGTAAAAGAAGGAGCCTAAAAAAGTCGATCGGTCACGGAAATTCCACAACGGAAATCTTGAGTTTCTGGCGTAGCTTTTAAAAACGAAAAATAGAGCTTTTGGAGAAAAATTATATCAAGCACGCAGGCCGAGTATTCCGATAGCGTTTTCTGCACAGGCCAACCCAAATTCGGATTCCTCGTAAAAAAAGGAGCCTAAAAAATTGGCAACAGAACTTCCAAACCGAAAATCTTGAGTTTCTGGTTTAGCTTTTACACCCGAAAAATAGAGCTTTTGGAGAAAAATTATTTCAAGCACGCAGGCCGAGTATTCCACTCGCGTTTTCTGTACAGGCCAACGCAAATTCGAATTCCTAGTAAAAAAAGGAGCCTAAAAAATTGGCAACAGTACTTCCACACCGGAAAGCTTGAGCTTCTGGGATAGCTTTTACACCGGAAAATAGAGCTTCTGGAAAAAAATTATTTAAACCACCCAGGCCGAGTATTCCACTTGCATTTTCTGTACAGGCCAACGCAAATTCGGATTCCTCGTAAAAAAGGTGCCTAAAAAATTGGCAATAGAACTTTCAAACCGAAAAACTTGAGCTTCTGAGATAGCTTTTAAACACGAAAAATAGAGCTATTGGAGAAAAATTATTTCAACCACCCAGGCCGAGTATTCCACTCGCGTTTTCTGTACAGGCCAACCCAAATTCGGATTCCTCGTAAAAAAAGGAGCCTAAAAAATTGGCAACAGAAATTCCACACCGGAAAGCTTGAGTTTCTGGGATAGCTTTTACACCGGAAAATAGAGCTTTTGGAGAAAAATTATATCGAGCACGCAGGCCGAGTATTCCGATTGCGTTTTCTGCACAGGCCAACCCAAATTCGGATTCCTCGTAAAAAAGGTGCCTAAAAAATTGGGAACAGAAATTCCACACCGGAAAGCTTGAGCTTCTGGGATAGCTTTTACACCGGAAAATAGAGCTTCTGGAAAAAATTTATTTCAACCACCCAGGCCGAGTATTCCACTTGCATTTTCTGTACAGGCCAACCCAAATTCGGATTCCTCGTAAAAAAAGGAGCCTAAAAAATTGGCAACAGAAATTCCACACCGGAAAGCTTGAGTTTCTGGGATAGCTTTTACACCGGAAAATAGAGCTTTTGGAGAAAAATTATATCGAGCACGCAGGCCGAGTATTCCGATTGCGTTTTCTGCACAGGCCAACGCAAATTCGGATTCCTCGTAAAAAAGGTGCCTAAAAAATTGGGAACAGAAATTCCACACCGGAAAGCTTGAGCTTCTGGGATAGCTTTTACACCGGAAAATAGAGCTTCTGGAAAAAATTTATTTCAACCACCCAGGCCGAGTATTCCACTTGCATTTTCTGTACAGGCCAACGCAAATTCGGATTCCTCGTAAAAAAGGTGCCTAAAAAATTGGCAATAGAACTTTCAAACCGAAAAACTTGAGCTTCTGAGATAGCTTTTAAACACGAAAAATAGAGCTATTGGAGAAAAATTATTTCAACCACCCAGGCCGAGTATTCCACTCGCGTTTTCTGTACAGGCCAACCCAAATTCGGATTCCTCGTAAAAAAAGGAGCCTAAAAAATTGCCAATAGAATTCAATTTTTATAATTAATTGCTCGATTAATTGTATTTTTTGAAGGTCATAAAAACAGAATTATATTGAATGGCCTAAGGTAAAGTACCCGAATCCTGACAGGGCACCTAAACCTGACAGGGTCATAAGCTAAACACGTAATACCGTAAAAGGAAAACATGTTTAGCTTATGACCCTGTCAGGTTTAGGTGCCCTGTCAGGATTCGGGTACTTTACCTTAATTGACAAGAAATAACTTTTTTACCGACAGGAATCACTTTGTGTACCGATAAATTCGATATTATTTACTGGCAAACAATTATATTTACAGATCAATTCTACTGATTTAAAAAAAAAAAAAAAATATTGACAGTTTTTATAGGGTCGGGTCGCCTAAATGTAAACACTCCCAAAATGTCAACACCCCTTATTTTTTCCTAAGTAAAAAGCGTTTTCGGCCCAAAATGTAATGAAATGTGTTCTTTGTTTCATAATCTTCCTTCAAAAGCCTGATTTCCCCCCGAAAAATGTTTACTGTTTTTCTTATAACGTATTTAAAAAAATACGAATTTTTTTCTCGGTAAAACTCGTCTTGTGGATTTTTTTCGAATATTTATTTTGAACGAAAGACACATTAAAAAAATTTGAAATTGAACTCATTTACTTACATGTTAATGAAGTTTATGTTACCGACTTACATTTCAAGTAATATTAAAGATTTTAATGTTTTTTTCTTAAATTTCCGCAAAAGATCGAAAATCAAGAAGATGTCCGACATGTCAACACGCCATTTTGTCCATTTGATTGTCATGTAAATAAAAGAATTTTTCGGGATTTTTGTTTATTTTAAAAAAAATTGTAAAATTATTTCTGTGAGCATTGATTGGTAAAAGTGGTGTGTATTACTATTAGAGGGATGATGTAGCATTCTGGAGAGATAAATTTTGAACTGATTTCTCTTTACGGAAAGCCGTCTGGTAAGCGTTTACATATAGGTTCATTTTTGTGAAAAACAGGTAAAATCAAACCGAAATGTCAACGCTATTATATCAACCCTCTAAGCAAAATTTTAAAGTAGTACCTGCATCACATATTTACTTCATGTCTTGAAGAACACATTGGGCTGTTGGATCACTTTTTAAAACGTAATTTTTTGTAAGAAAAAAATATTTGAAAACGCCATGTCCGAAATGGCGGAAAGTGTTTACATTTAGGCGACCTGACCCTATATTCCTTAAATAATCTGTTTAGTTTTCTGTTGACTGTGACTGTTTAGTTTCCTCTGGTGATGGCATCACGCCGAAATGCAATATAATTCTGTCTTTATGACCTTAAAAGGATGCAATTAATTATAAAAATTCAAATAAGTAGGACATAGGATCCTTTGACAATTAAAATTCAACAGAAACTAGTATTTTCAATTATTTCAGACCTAAAAAAAATTGTAATTTTTGAACCTGCAGGAAAACCGGAAAATCTGGAAGTTCTAAAAAAACTGCCCTGATGGACAAAGCCAAATATAATAAAAAAAAAAAAAAAAAAGCACAAGAGCCAGTAAAAATGTGGCAAAATTTCGTGCCTAAAAGACATTCTTAATGACTCATTCGATCCGCTCAAATCATGTCAATCGCTCATCTCAAAATTTATAGGAGTAAAAATACTCGGTAATACTCAATCTGTTTTTGACAAAAGCATTAAATCGCTACGCCACTGCACAAATCATTTCCGATCGACACAAACAATTTTAATAATGAATTTCCCACGCAGAGGTAATCTGTGGCAACAATAATCACCTAGATGACCATTAGCCCCAAAAACCCGGAATAAAATTTTCCCCCCCGTCCGAAAATTTCGTAGCAAAACCATGACGTCACACCATCATCGTCTATTAAACTAAATATTAACTAAATTTTTATTGACCAATCCGCGGTGTTTAAACGTTTAACCAGACGCAGCCAAGACGAACGTTACGTTAGGTGTAATTATTCTTCCTTTTTTTTTCCATTCAGGAAAACCGTCCGCCGACCGGGGGAAAATGTAAAAAGGATCTAATTTAAAGGCGAATCACCCAATAAGTATACCGCTTTTCCCGTTCGGACGTAAAACGGCATGAGAAGAAACTTTTCAAGCGCCAATAAATACGACAAACTCATAAAGGCACGGGGGGCGGTGACGAACGTATGCGGATAGTTCCTTTTAACGCGGAGGTGATACACCAACACAAGACGGGACTCGGAAGAAAAAGAGCACATCCGAACGGATTTCCCTGGTTACGTTAGGCCGTTTCGAAACCAACGTGGCGCGTGCGAACGGGTTCATTCTTCAGTCAATGTATAAAACATGAAAGCGCGTTCGTTTCTTCCGATTCGTGGCCGTGTAACCGTTACAAACCGTTCGTCTCGTTGACGACACGCTTTTTAAACATAAATTAATTAAAGAAAAGGGGAAAAAATTATTTAATTAAAGTAAACACAAAAAAATTATTTTCAATTTTCAAAAAAAAAGTTTTGAACCGGAGTTTTTTTATTTAGGAGTGTAGATTACAAGCGGGTAAGTCTAAAAGAAAAAAAAAATCAGTCATTCTTCACCATATGGTCGAGTTACCAAATTTTTATAATCTGGTGTCCATTTTTCTTTTCCGTGTCATCGGAGAGGAAAAAAAAGGTGGTCATTCGTTTAAATTTGTTTTTTTTTCCCGTCTCCCGTAATTGAATTCCTGACGGAAGTAAAAACCGCGTAAAAAAAAGGGTGAATTAATGAAGCGTTGACGAGCATTTAAACACTTTCGGGGGAAAAAAAAAGAAAAAAGAAGGGTACTAGAGAAATAATTTGCATTCGCCACAAAGAAAAAAAATCAAAACGCCACAAGATATATTTATAATAAAAAAAAAAAATAAAAAATAAAAAAAAAATTTAAGTAAGCAACAAGTTTTCGAAAGAGAATAATGAAAAGCATTAATTCCTTCACTTTTTCTTCCGGCATTCTTTATTTTTTTATATAATATTTTTTTTTCCTCCTTATTGTGATGTCTGGAGATTTTTATCCTCATTCTCTGAGACGACATATGATGTTTCAAAATAAAAAATTCTCACGGTTTCTTAAAAAAAAAGGACATAAGACAGCGGCCTAAAAAGAAAATCCGGTTTATTTTTTCTTAAAGATAAAATATTAATCTTATAAGAATCGTTTTTTTTTTCTGTGGTTGTTGTTGTTTGCTGTTGGTGTGGAAAAGTTATAGAGAAGCGTCTTAATTAATTTTTTATAATTTAAGAGTTGGAGGTAGAATTCGAAACTTTGACCCTTTCGACGACAACCAGTCGGATCAACTTTGATTTGTGCTTTTAGAGGAAGAAAATCCAAAAACAATAAAAGCAATAGTGAACATTTTCAATGAGCCCGTAGGCAGAAATGCAGGGAGAGGTGGGGGGTCCGAATGGCGCAAGAATAGGGAACTTCCTCACAAACAGTACACCATATTGTACCTAAAAATAGTTCATTTAGCAACTTATCTCTTTACTTAAAATCCGACTTTTACAAAGAGGAGTCGATATAATCACTCCTTAGAAGAGAAAGTAATGCAGAAAGTTTATAAAATAAGTTGGAACAATTAAATGCAAAAAATTGGTATAAAAACGTGTTATTTTTGCATCATTTATAAAAAAATTGAACATGCATAAACGTAAAATTTATGCATAATTTTTTAAGCATTGAAATTTGGTTACGCATAATGTTCGCATAATTTATGCAAAATATTTATAAGCATGAAAATCCGGAGTTGCATAATATTTGCATAATTTATGCATAAGCATAATTATTTGCATAATTTTTCTATATACATTATTTGCATAATTTTTCTATAGACATTATGCAACATTTTTATATATATATATTTATTTATCCGTAAGCATAAGCATGCATTATTCGCATAATTTATGCATAAACATAAGCATAATTATATTTTATAATAAAAAAACATTTTCCGGTACAAAAAAAAGTTCTTCATACATGATTTATGCATTTTTTATGTACGCCTAATTTTTAGTACAATTTTTACATAATTTTTATATATTTTATGCATTTCTTTTTCGTGGGTCATTCTCAAAAATAAATACACTTTCGAAGTCCCTACTTTTTTTATATGTTTCACTTAAAATCTATGAAAAAAATGAAAGCGGTGCGGGAAGAAAGCGCCTAAAAGAATATTATAATACATAAATCTCTAACATTTTATGTGTTACTTCTACGTATAAACTCAAAATTGTGTTTAAAATACATGGCGGCTGCAACAAAATGGCTGTCCCTCTTACCCGAATGGAAGTTAAATCTTATATTTTGCAACAGTAAATACCACTTTAAAATTCTTATTTTACCTGATTTAGAGAAATAATGAACAGTACTTTGAAAATTTAAGCTGAGGCAAATGAGCACTTAATATTTAACTGACAAATATCAACTTGATTCCTGTCCCCCACTTTTTTTAGTCCTCTGTTACATCTTTCTATTTTTGATAATTTTAAATTAATTCCTGTTTCTCGACTTCTTATATCCCTCAATTTATATTCTTATATAAATATAAGAAACAACGAAGAATTTTTTTTAAAAAAAATCCCTCCCAGAACTACGTAATCATTGATTCAAATGTGTAACAGAGGAAAAACTTATATTTTTTTGCCCTCTGTTACGACTGACTTGGAAAAAAAAATCTGCAAAAATCGAAAAGAAATGATTATCAAATAACTCCTCAAATCGGGTTCCTTTTCTTGTAGTTAATACTCTCCGAAATTAAGGTTGACACGATAACATCTTATTTAAATCGCGATTTTTAACTTTAAAAATTTTGGCCTCTGTTACACAAGGGAAAATAAAACATATTTGTTTACATTTTTCAAATATTGGTAGTGAATCCTAGTTTTGCGACAAATTTGAATTTAAATTCGTCCGTTCTTTCCAAGTACAGCAAGTACGTGGAGGGATTTAAAATCAATTTTTTCCTTTGGCACTTCTATGAAAAAATTTGTTTTTTGGAGAAAATTCGGGAAAACCGTACTACCGAATCTGATTTTTGTTTTAGATAGTAATGGCATTTGGGGTAGCCCATAAACTATGTTAGCATTATTTCGGCCATTTTTTACCCCCTGCCCCTTGTTAGCACGGGTTAGCATTTCGGGGGACCCCCTCCTCTAAAATTTTTTTTTTTAAAAATTAGTATTAAACATTTAAAAGTCTGAAATTCTTCGGAACTTTAATTTTGCAAAGAAAAGGTGTGAAACGCATCTGGGTAGCGTACATCATTTAAAAAATTTAAATTATTTTCATTTTTGCACGTTTACTACATGAGACAAATGCTAACGTTAGATATGTAAAACCCCTCCTCCCTTGTTAGCAAAAGTTAGCATTTTGAATACTTCCTCCCTCCCCTAACGTTCTAACGTGGTTTATGGATAACCCCTTTCTTCGGACAGTAAAAAAGCAAGAAAGTAATCGGAGGAGCTTCCGTCTCCGACACAGCTGGTTCATAATGTCAGGAGCTCGAATTTCATTGTCCTCCGCACAAATATTCACCTAAATCGAGTTAAAAAAATTAATTTACTTAGTTAATTTATAAATTACTTCCATGTTTTATTTATTTGTTTACAAACAAACGGTTCATCCATTTTTATTTTGTCGGCCAGATTTGTCGCAAATTTTTCAAATCCAGACATTTTGCCAACTTTAATTTTTTAAAAAAAGGCGAAATTCATTTAAATTGGTTAAAAATTGAATATTAATGTCATAGCTTCTTAATTTAATTAAAAAATATCGTTAGATAAGTAAAAAAAATATAAAATACTGAAAACAGGGTGATAAAATGAGTTCAAACTTAAGGGACATTTCAATTCACAAAAGTGTACTTTTTTTTGAGAATGACCCTCGTACGAGCAACATCTGCAAATAGTGTATTACAGTCCTATGACGGAAGAAACTATTTTCACGCCGAAACACGAGTTTGCGGCACCGAGGTGCCGTAACGTGTTGAGGCGTGAAAAGTCTCTTCCATTGTAGTACTGTAAGATATTTTTTACACCGAGGAAACTGAAATTTAACTTTTTTGGTAGGAGTGAAAAGTGGTACTTTTCAGTCCTAGATGTGAAAAATATCTTAAAGAGGGAAACTGAGGAAACTGAAATTTAACTTTTTTGGTAGATGTGAAAAATATCTTAAAGAGGGAAACCGATAAAAAGAAGCAGAAGACACAGATTAGGACTGACCGAATAATGTGAAACTTGCGAAATGTTGTTTCTTTGCATGTAAAGTCAGGATTGAAGTAAAAAAAAATGCGTTGCTTGATAAATTTCTACTCTCAGGTACCTACAAGGAGAAAAAAGTTCGGTTCCTGTTACTCAATGTTAAGTTGGGTCCTGTGACAACTGAACATTCGAGTTGATGTTACCGAAAATTTAGTAATTATTACTACGAAATTGTAATGACTAACAACGTTTAGTAATAATTACTAAATTTTCGGTATCATCAACTCAAAAGTTCAGTTGTCACAGGACCCAACTTAACATTCAGTAACAGGAACCGAACTTTTTTTCCTGTGTATTTCGTAACCCTTAACCAGAAGGGTTCAACGATTTTGTCTCTCACATAAGTTATAGATAGGAAATACCATAAGTTATAGATAGGATATACCTCAGAACCCTTCTGGTTCTGAGGTGACGATTTAAATCTCTTGTACACTTGGAAATATCATTTCTGGCTTATGGAAACAATTAAAAGATTTCATTTTTTTGGGAGATCGTAAGTGACGTCAGTCACTTGTCAGTCTGAAAGTTAAAAAAAGAAAGCAACAACGATACTGATGTTGAAATTTTAAGGAAAGAATCACGCATTAGATTTTACCAAAGTATAGAACGAGACACAAATCCATATAAGAATGCATTTTTTTTAAAGTAGAATCTTGTTCCGATTGTAAATATTTAAATTTTACTTCGACGGGATGAGGAACAAAGAAAAACACCTTATCTGTGCCTAAGGCAGGGATCTTGTGTTTTTCTTAAAACTAAAATTTAAGCATGTTATTTATTTTATCTTTTTTTGGTATTTCAAATCCAAAACAAACTTTTTACAGTTAAGGTTGGCAAGGCTTATTCGTGTCTTCTGCTTGTTAATTTTCCTACTTTAAATGAAAAATCAGCAAGCCGAAGAAGTATAACGACCCTTGAAACTGTAAATTTTTTTTAACGTCGGGTTTGAAATAAAAAGATGCATGAATGAGATTGGTCTAGTTCTACTCTGAGACACAGAGTTGACTATAGAAATTATATCAAAAATTTATTAGGCACTAAATTTTAGAAGTTTAGAGGAAAATAAAAAGGTCCAAGAAGAAACCGATCGTTTCAAACAAACTAAGTGAAACTGCTGCTAAAATTTTACTAACGTTTTCATTTGTTTGCGTGTATTTTATTTTTGTACCACAATGCAGAACTAGACCAAGTCCATTCAACGATTGCAACTTCTTATTTCAAACGTGGATGGATACGAAACATACACAAGAGTGCCAACTCAAATTAATGCCTTCTGCGAGTTAGCTTTGCTGCTTTGTTAACAAAATAAACTTGCTAGCAGAAGGCATAAAATCAGCACTGAGCCTGTGTATCTTTTGTAAAGTCGGTTTTCAAATAAGAAATTGCAATCCTTGAATGGACTTGGTCTAGTTCTGCACTGAGGTACAGCTTTAAAAAGTAAAACATATCGTCGCTGCGCCTTGAAAAGGAGCAGTTTAAAAACGTTTATACAAAAAGTGTGCCTGAAAAACCTTTTTTAAACTCTTCCTTTTCAAAGCGCAGAGACGACATCTCTACTTTTTGCTAATGACTTCTTGGTGGCCACTGAAGCGTAAACAGGACTAACCCTTTACCAGGACTATTCCTCCATTTGTTCCATGAGTGGAACAGATGTTTGAATCCTCTCCCAACTCTTCTGAAATGGACATTACAAATGAAAGAAATAATTGTAATATCTACGGAATTATTAACCATAAAATACGACGCATTAGAAAAAATAATTTAAAAAGAATTAAAAAGCTTTCAAGTATCGAACTATCCGATATTCGATATTCGATATTCTTTACAAACAAAAAAAAAATCCTAAGCGCCGTCTCCCAATAAGTGCGACCTGACTACAGGTCGCACTTAAGTTTTAAAATCCAAAATTCCATCGATATCCGGTTACGATACCACCAAATAAACTAAAATAAGCTAGAGCTTGTTTATTTAAAATAAATAAGCTAGAGCTTATTTATTTAAAATAAGCTCTAGCTTATTTTAGTTTATTTGGTGGTATCTTAACCGGATATCGATATCGATGTCG
Organism: Liposcelis bostrychophila; assembly: GCA_037577465.1. NCBI lineage: Eukaryota > Metazoa > Arthropoda > Insecta > Psocodea > Liposcelididae > Liposcelis > Liposcelis bostrychophila. The sequence continues at coordinate 25,908,137 of CM075211.1, read as the reverse complement.
ATCTCATACAGTATCACACTGTATTGCACCAAAGAGCAAAGACGACACAAAGTGAGAAATCGCCGGCGATCGAAATTTAAAAAAAAAACTTGTAATCGCTCGATGTTAAAACAACAAACTTTGTTTCTAAATATTATTGTACATGATTTTTCTTCGGGGGATTAATACGTCCGGGGGAAAAAAATGATAGATTGATGGATTTTCCCTTTGAGAATTCATCGAAAACCAAAAAAAAAAAAAAAAAAAAAAAAAAAAAACGAATGACTAATTCAACATTTTTTCCTTAAAAATACGTCGGTAAAGGTATAGTTTGTTTACACCCGAGGCCGGTGGAAAATTATATCGATTTTAAAAAAAATTAATTTCGTTTTCGAAAATTCGGTTTTTTACAAATCAAAATGAGATCAGATCGCACCGAAACCGTCCCAAAAAGTTTTGTTCTGCTTCAAAGGGAAAAATTCAATATTTAAAATGTATGAAAAAGAATTTATGGTTCCTAAATTTAACCATTTCTTAAAATGTTTTCGCAATAAAAAAATAAAGCGCCATTGTTTATTTTTTGTTTTAGAAATAGTTCCCGATTTCACCGGTAGAGCGCTGTATTAGTCTCTCGGAAAAAAACAATTTTTTTTATTGCGAAAACAATTAAAAATTATAAAATGTAACGTTCTCAAACATTTTTCCTAAAATTTTGGTTCGTAATATTTTTTCCTAATTTTCAATTTTTCCAAAATTTTTAAATTCCTAAAATAAAATTTCCTAAAATGAATGTTTTTCCTAATTTTTTAAATCCCTAAAGTGATTTTACGAAATTTTAATTTAGGGATTAAAAAATTTTAGGAAAAATAAAAAATTAGGAAAAAAAATTGTTAAGAAAACAAATTTAGGAACCAAAATTTTTAGGAAAAATCGATTAGGATTTTTTTTTTTTTTTTTTTTTTTTTTTTTTTTTTTTTTTTTTTTTTTTTTATATAGGAAAAATAGAACTTTTTTTTTTTTTGGAACAATAGGTTAGGAATATATTTATTTATTTATTCATTTTTTTTATCAAAAATAGATTAGAAATGTATTTTTTTTTAGGAATAATGGGTTAGGAATTAATTTTTTTTAATGTCTCCACCGCCCGGGTGACCGGCCGGTGATGTAAACGAAATAATACCTTCACGCACTGGAAAACTTCATCAAAAAAAATATTTTTAATCCTGTAAGAGACTTTAAAGTAAGTTGCAGAAAAGAGGAATGTGACCGAACTAAAGTCAGCGGGGGAGTTCCTTAATCCAGCATGTTTGGAAAACGATGTTTGGCTAATTAATTGAACAAAAATGATTATCTTTCTTTATAAGACAACCGGAAACCTGTTAATTCCATTACACAAAAACGACGTATTTCTCATTGCGAGAGCGACATACTGTCCTGAATCCACAAGCAGTCACTTAATTTCAAAATCTTCTTAAAAAAACCTGCCACTTTCGTCTAGTCCCACCCTCCCCAGGAGACTAATCCAGAAGAAGAAAAAGAAACAGGTGCTCCTAGTTGATTTTTGGGCATAGCCCAAAAAAGGAAAGTCTAAAATAATCTCGGATCATCTTTATGCGTTAAAAATACATTATATTTTTAATAATTAGCTCAAATCTTTTGTTGGCTTACTGCCTTTTGTTTCCATTTACTTTAAATAATAGGATCCGCCTCGGTTCCCATCACGGTCGACGATCTTCCCTTAAAACTTCGATTGAACCAATACTCCCCAATTCCAAGAATAACTCATTAACGAAAATTCTTCCGTAAAAATTTCCGATTTTCAAAAAAAAAAAAAAAAAAAAAAAACATCGTTAAAAATGTAAATCTTTTAGTTAAAAAAAAGAAGGCGGCAACATCATCGTCGTCGTCGGTCGCCTTTTCCGATATTTCCCAGACTCAAAAAATTCGATGAAGTCGGAAAATATCAAAGTGCTAAAAGAAAGTCAACACTGAAAAATAATATTTTACACATTAAAAAAAAAACGGGGTATGTCCCTTCGGATTTAACCTTTATGTATTTTTTTTTTTCATTTTTTAAAGGAAATTTATGCACGTGGCAGTAATGCGAATATTACGTTTTTAGACGTTTTTACATTTCTATGTCTCTCCATACCGGGGATTTCAAGTTCCTTTTATTTTTTCCTCATTTGGCAGCACATGGAAAAAAAAAAAATCAAATTAAGTTATTAAATATTTATAAGGCGAATTACGAACCGTATCGGTCATTAATATCAAAAATTTATTTATTTATTTATTTTCGTACAATTCATTCACAGGGAATCGATATACATATTGATATTACCTGTTATCAATCATCCGAAAACGGATATTAATCCCTAATTGCTTCAAGTCAAATAAACCTCTCAAGCAAATTCCAAGTTTATTTGGCCAGACGTCTCGAGCTTCTGGGCCGTTAATTTTTTTTTTTTTTTTTTTTCCTTCTCCCAATTAATTTGGGCGAAACGACCCCGACTTGACATTTCGGTTTATTTTGTATCAACATAAAAGGGAATATAACAAGTTTATATATATACCGTTAGGTAGTCGGGGAGGATTAAAATCCGCAATCAAACCCGTTAAAAGATACCCGAAATAAAGGCCGAATGTAATTGAAAATCAAATCGTAAAACCGGAGGGAGGTTTTATCGTTTTCGCCAATTTCAAATGTCCGCCATCAATCCGTATTTATGGAAAAACAAGTTCCGAGAGACGAAAAATACCGGGGGGCTGGGGGAGTATGACAGATACACGCAGACCGAAAAAAAAAAATTAGGAGAACGACTTTTGAGATTTCTTTTTTATTTATTTCTTTACGGTGCCTTTTAAAGTCCCATTCCCGGTCTCTCTAATAAAAACATCACTTTGTGTTCTAGGTCATGCAGAAATTGTGCTTTTTAGTAGCTTGTCTAGCCCGGGATTTATGACTTTTCGGGTATGAATCGGCATTAACTACCGTGACATTTTGTATGCTGTATATACTAGGGGTGTTTTGATATGATAACAAATCGTGTAATTTGGAAAATGGAGTTGGGAGAACGAGGAGCGAAAACGAGAATGACTTGTGTTAAAGCCTCTCTGAAAAAGTGAATGAATTTAACGTATTCTCAAATTTTGCGGTTTTATTTAAAAGGAACAAGCGTTCTGCTGTTTATATTTTTAGACATAATTATCTAGAGCTTTTACGCGGGAAAAAATTGGCTTCCGAAGAGCGCCCCAAGAAAAAGTGAGTTATAAGTCCGACCAATACGTTATAAAAACATATAACAAGACCCCGACCGCAAAGAATACAGAAAAGTGAAATTTTACTTGTGTTGTATTTGATATATAACAAATGAAATATATATATACTACTATTATTAAGTACCAATTTACTACTCCCATATTTTGGACTCTATAAACGGTAACTTAGAGCAAAAAAAAAAAAAAAAAAAAACATCGAAACGCCAACGTCTAAATTTTGGAAAAAAATCTCTGAAAGTTTATTACTCAATTACTTATAAATTGAGACTTATACTTGACACCGTTCAATATACTGTTGGAGGTACGTTTCTTACTCCGCAGTCTGAAGTGAAAGATCTAGGCGTAGTATTCGACTCTAAATTATCTTTTGACAGTCACATCAGTTCCATTACCTCTGAAGCTTATCGTACTCTCGGTTTCGTTATTCGTTCCTGTCACTCTTTTCGTAACTTAAACACAATGATTCTTATTTATAATGCATTTGTGCGTTCGAAACTTGAATATGCGTCTACCGTTTGGCATAGGCATGTTGCGACTCACGGGGATAAGCTTGAAAAAGTTCAAAAAAAAAGTTTTACGCTATTTACATTACCGGAAGTATGGCGTTTATCCTCACTACGATAGGCACCCAGTTCGCACGATTGATATGCAGCTGGATTTCAACATATCATCCCTTCACAACAGGAGGCATTTAAATGATGCAATTTTTACCTACAGAATTTTCAACTATTTAATTGATTGTCCAGACTTACTCTCCCGATTCCACCTGCATGTCCCGAGCCGTAGAACAAGACAAAAACACAAAATCTTCACTTTTCCTATATCAACGTCACGTTTAAACTCTCCTCTCTCAAGATGCATGAACCTCCTTAACAACTTGTGCGCAATTCAGGAATTAGATCTTTTCAGCATGTCGCTCAATGATTTAAAAAAAAGAGTCATGGAATATCTGCTTTCTAGTCATATTTAATTTGTGATCCCCTTGTTTAATACTATATACGATTCTTTGTCTTCATAAGTTTTTAATATTGTAAACATTAATTCTATACTTTTGAAGTGAAACTTCTTTAGAATCGCTGAGAGTAAATTTTTTGGGGCACAGTGTTAGGCCAGAAAGTGCGCAACAATTTTAGGCCAGAAAGTGCGCAACAATTTAGGCTAGAAAGTGCGCAACAATTTAGGCCAGAAAGTGCGCAACAATTTTAGGCCAAAAAGTGCGCTACAATTTAGGGGCACAATGTTAGACCAGAAAGTGAAGATTTTCGGCAACTTCTTTAGAATCGCTGAGAGTAAATTTTTTGGGGCACAGTGTTAGGCCAGAAAGTGCGCAACAATTTTAGGCCAGAAAGTGCGCAACAATTTAGGCTAGAAAGTGCGCAACAATTTAGGCCAGAAAGTGCGCAACAATTTAGGCCAAAAAGTGCGCTACAATTTAGGGGCACAATGTTAGACCAGAAAGTGAAGATTTTCGGCAACTTCTTTAGAATCGCTGAGAGTAAATTTTTTGGGACACAATGTTAGGCTCTAAACTATTTTTATTCTGTCTATTATTAGCGGCTAGGGTGGATCGAAAAAAGCGAATTTTTGAATTTGAAAACGCCTGATATGGCAATCGATGTCTTATTGTAATACTATTAACCCTAATTTTTTTCAGATTTTTTGAAGGTCATCTTGAGGTCGCGCAATGACCTTGAATTTTTTGAAAAGCCCATATAAGGGCAAAAAATAAGGATTTTTTTTTTGCTGAAAAAAGTATCGTTTCCTATCGGAAATTTTGCGTAGATTACGAATATGAAGTCCAAAATTCATTTTTGTGTACAGTTTTTAAGCTGAAAGAAAAACCAGCCGAAAGTATTTCAGCGTTTAGAAAATAGGCGTAAAGCTCAAAAACCGCGCACTTAAAATGATTTTGAACTTTATATTCGTAATCTACGCAGAATTTCCGATAGGAAACAATACTTTTTTCAGAAAAAAAAAAATCCTTATTTTTTGCCCTTATATGGGCTTTTCAAAACATTCAAGGTCATTGACCTCAAGATGACCTTCAAAAAATCTGAAAAAAATTAGGGTTAATAGTATTACAATAAGGCATCGATTGCCATATCAGGCGTTTTCAAATTCAAAAATTCGCTTTTTTCGATCCACCCTATTAGCGGCGTGTAGAAGTTTCACTTCTCTTCTTCAGTGAGTTTGCGTAGCTAGACTCACTCACTTTTTTTCATCTATTGTATCTTTTTTTTTTTTTTTTTATAGAAACCTTAAGCACGAAGGCAGCTAGATATTTGGGTTGTAAAGATTGCCAAGCCATCGCTCAAAATCTTTGCTTGGCAAATTTTCATAAGACCGAATATTTTGTTTTGAAAAAAAGCGATTCTCCAAGGGATCTGCCCATGGACTTATTTGAAATAAAATCAATCTACTCCTTAACGGTCATCAACAATGGTTTATTTCATCTATCGATGGATGAAATAAACCATTGTTGATGACCGTTAAGGAGTAGATTGATTTTATTTCAAAGAATTTCCCGGTCTCAAGGCCTAATTTAAACGTACCATGGACTTATACCATCTGCCCATATACTTTTTTTTTTTTTTTTTTTTTTTTTTTTTAACCAAAATTTGTTATAGGGCTCTTTTATGAGCCTGTAAATTTTGAGAATAAAGAATAAAGAAAGAATAAAGAATAAATTCTTGTAATAAGTCTTTCAAAAAAGTATTAACTGGGAAAAGTAACTTGGAATACTTTGTTTGGAAACAAAAATAATTTGTTATGAATTAGAATTTCATAGCAAACACCATTTGGTGTCTTCTCTAAAAGACATACACAATTTTTATTTGATTCCGAATTCCGTGCACAGGAGGTCAACTGACGTATCTCCATGTATCTCCGGAGGTGTACTCACGAATCTCCATGTATCTCCGTCCGGAGGTGTACTGACGTATCTCCATGTACTGTACCTCCGGAGGTATACTGACGTATCTCCATGTATCTCCGGAGGTATGAATGGAGATCGTACGTTTTGACTGTTTTTCAAAATCATGTCACCACAGGTTTAACACCAAAAAGAGCGAGTAAACGTGTGTCGCTTTTAAAAACAACGAAAACCGGATATCTCCAATTATATTTTTGATGGAGATACGTCAGTTAACCACCGGCACACGTAATTTTCTATTCTATTATTGTCATTGCTACTTTTAAAATCGTTTTAATTTGTTGATATTACTTTCTTGCTTCCATTTTTTGGTTTTTTTTTTTGTATGCAAGAGTGGTTTGTCCGTTCGCTACTTACGCTAACTCTCATTGTTGCCATCGCGCACCATTTATTTATTTGTGTTTAAATTTAGAATCCCGTCGGTATTAGGTAATAGTTTCCTTCGGTTTTACAGAAGACTTTCTAAATAATTTTAAATGACGTTTCCATTTTAAACATACAGCGGTTTCCATTCAAGCTTCATTCTCAGGTGTCATCAACCCTCGCACTGCGGTTTTAATTGACATTGACACGTTGCAATCTTTCTCGTTTTGTTTTTTTTTTTTCTCTTCCCATAGAATTAATTTTCTTTTTTTTCCTGCCACAAAATAATAACAAAATTTGCGTTAGTCCTTGCAAAAATACGCGCAAAACTTAACCTGCGGCACTGTACTGGGAAGGGGGGGTTCGCCAAAACCAAACACTAATCGACCGGCGGTTGTCCACCGTCGGTTTACATTGAGCTGATTTGTGTCGAATTTAGAAAGATGCACAGCGTCACAAATCAAATGAAATAACCGATCAATAATGATGATGATCTAATCACAAACAGAACCAATTTTCGCGCTTTAAAAGATGACAGGAGGTTTATTTTTTTCTTTTACAAACATTTAGGGGCTCTGACCCATACATATTTCCGCAAGTGCGAACAGGCTTTAGGGTGCCCGTTTTGAAGGGGGGCGTAAAATATTTTTGTGGGGAAATCCGTAGTGAATGAAGAAGTGAATAAATTCTGTACGTCAGAGCCAAAAGGTTCAATATGCATTATTCAAAATGGATGCAATGTCTAAATATAAAGATGATCGGATAAAACGAAAAGCGATTTTAAAAAGGCAGTGGCTACCGATATTTACATTAAATATGAAATCAAAACGTATCCCGAACAAAATATTATTTATTATTTAATTTTTTAATTATGATTTTGATCCTAATTATTAGTTATTTAAATATTTTCTTGAAAAATGGATAAAACACCCACATTAATCGCAAATGAAAATACTTTTCATTAAACTTATTCCATCTAAGTACCACATCAATTGAGTATTCGTCGTGGTGTCGAGGTAGCTTAGTGGTAGAGCAGCCGTCATGAAAACGGAAGGTTCGAGTCCATCTTTCGCCGCTTCGACTAATATTTTAATTGATGTTGGTTTGTTATTTTCCGCCTTAAAAAATTTCAAGGCTTTCTATATCTGATCCATTTCCCAAGAAAATATTTAAATAAAAAAAAAAATATTATTTATTTTAAATGTTAATTACTTGTTAGAGCGAAATGGACGTTTTAAGAGGTATTTCCTTGCTTTTAACAGTTTGTTTTGTGCTTGTTCTTTAGTTACTTTTTTTTTACCCAATTTTTTTTAGCATGATTATTGCAAAACCGACTGTAAAAGTTCGGGTAAGAAGGAAAGAAAGAGCAGGAAAAGAGTACGGAAAGAAGAGAGTTGAAAAAAAAAAACATTACGAAGAGACTAGTAGCAGCCTGATTGGAGCATGATTATTTTCCTTCTTATTTAAAAAAATGTTATGCTTCGACTTTTTTTTAAACAAGTTTTTCGAAACGAAAACAAAAACACGGGCGGACATTTTTCCATCATAAACTTCAAGCTTGGATGTCGAGCCGTCATATTGAAAATGCATATTTTTGGCTCTGACGTACAGAATTAGAAGATGATTTTCATCAAGTTTTGAGATAAGAATACAAATTATATCAGCCTTGAGATAAGCCTTTTTTATTTTTCATTCTAATATCTACTTTTCTTGTTAAGCTTGTTAAACTATATTTCTTTTGTTAAACTTGTTGAACTTTTTAAAATTCTCTAAAGTCAACCTTTGTATATTTGGTTGTATTTGAAAAAAAAAATGTCAAAATATACGCTATATATATACGTGATCGTGCCTAGGAAAAGGTAGCTTAGGGTGAAAAAAATTCGACTTCAATTTTTCAACCAATTTTTGTTTTATGGTATTGGATCATTCGAAATCCGTCAAAAAATTGAAATCAAATTTTTTTCACCCTAAGCTATCTTTTCCTGGACACGGTCACATATATATATTCTAATCACACGATGTAACTAGTTTAAATGTAACATTTTAAAGCGATTTTAATGTTGTTAATTTCATTAAAAAAAAAAAAAAAAAAATAGTAAACTTAAGTAAGAATATATAAATATGTAATTGAAGTAACTTTTATGAAAATTTTGAAGACGGTACTAAATAACGAGCATTATTGTAGGTTAGGGTGGATCGAAAAAAGCGAATTTTTGAATTTGAAAACGCCTGATATGGGAATCGATGCCTTTTTATGATACTATTAACCCTTACAGTACGGCGCGCTCAAATATGAGCGCAAAAAAAATTTTCCGTTCCGTACGGCGCGCTCAAATATGAGTTTTGAATGTTTTTAATTTTTAAATTGTTTTAAATCAATACAACCCTGTGTGTTTTATGGAGGGAGCCTTTCTCTTTCTTACAAGCTTAATTCCGAAACCAGATATGTCCATAAACATTGCTCGTTTATGTCCGAACCGGCATTCATATTCACGTTGTTTGAGCTCTTGAATACGATCATATAAATTACTTTATGGGTGAGCGTACTTGTTGTGATTCCTGGTTTGAGAAAACTAATAAGCAGGAAAATTTGAAAAAAATTTGAAGTTGGCATTGAAAATATAAGAACTTAAAGCATCCAAAGGCTCAAATCTGAGCTGAACCTAACGAAAATCCACGAAAAATGGTTTTTATAATTTTTTCCTATACTTAGCTTATGGGTGGGAATTTTTTTTTTCTATCTGTATGGCCTTGCTCGCTACTCCTAATATAACTTATTTATGAAGCTTTTACTAAAATATTAAAAAAATAAAAAATTAGCCGTACTGAACGGGTAATTTAAATATTCGAAAGCCGTTCTCAAAAGGTTAACCCTAATTTTTTTCAGATTTTTTGAAGGTCATCTTGAGGTCGCGCAATGACCTTGAAGTTTTTGAAAAGCCCCTATAAGGGCAAAAAGTAAGAATTTTTTTTTTGCTGAAAAAAGTATCGTTTCCTATCTGAAATTTTGCGTAGATTACGAATATAAAGTCCAAAATCATTTTGAGTCCGCAGTTTTTCGAGCTTTACGCCTATTTTCTAAACACTGAAATACTTTAGGCTGCTTTTTCTTTTAGCTTAAAAACTAGACACAAAAATGAATTTTGGACTTCATATTCGTAATTTACGCAAAATTTCCGATAGGAAACGATACTTTTTTCAGCAAAAAAAAAATTCTTACTTTTTGCCCTTATAGGGGCTTTTCAAAAACTTCAAGGTCATTGCGCGACCTCAAGATGACCTTCAAAAAATCTGAAAAAATTAGGGTTAATAGTATCATAAAAAGGCATCGATTCCCATATCAGGCGTTTTCAAATTCAAAAATTCGCTTTTTTCGATCCACCCTATTGTAGGTACTAAGTAGCCAAAATTAAAATAAAAATGCAAGTCTTTATTTTTAAATAATAACTCCGTGCGTCGGAGGCCAACTGAAGTATCTCCATCGTAAATACAATTGGAGACATTCTGTTTCGACTGTTTACGGAAATCATGTGGTTGCAAGTTTTCAAGCGCATATTGGAGTCAACTTGTAGTCTCATGACGCTTTCACGAAGTGTCGAAACATGCTATCTCCAATTATATTTACGAAGGTGATACGTCGGTTGACCTCCGACGAACGGACTTATCTAATAGACGGAACTCTTTATCTGAGCCATCTTTATCTGAACCATTTTATCTGAGCATAAGTTGCCGAAACAAAACTCTTTCTTCGGGGAATTAGGTATATTATATGAAAAACCAATTACAAGAGAAATTACAGGAAGTAAAACAAATTATATCCATCAGTTCAAAGGTTCGGATTAAAAAAACGAATTTCTTTTGTTCGAATATTTTTATATACTCACATCCTTGAAACTTAACATGAGTAACTTAGCATAACCTAATTTTTATGCAGTCTGTTTAAATAAATTAATATTTATTTTTTCCATGGTATCCTGTCGCTGTAAAACGATTTCACCGTAACTTCATTTTGTAAACAGTAGCTTCTTCCCGATTTTAAGTTTTAATCAAAAATGGTTCTGTTCGAGCCGTTTTCAAAATATAGTTACGGTGAAGTCGCTTACAGCCTTTAGGAAAAAGAGATTCATAATTCATAAATTATATGATAAAAACCATGTATAATTTATACAAAAAATTAAATTTACATAAAAAATGAATAAATCTATATATTAGGGCGGGTCGAAAAACGCGAATTTTTGAATTTGAAAAAGCCTGATCGACGCCTTTTTATAATACTATTGACCCTCATTTTTTTCAGATTTGAGCCAGGATTCAAGCGGGCAGGATTGCAGATAAATTAGAGTACGAAAATGACGGTCTTTTAAATGAGATAATTACACAGTCAATTAAAATTGACACATCATTTAAGAGCATCTGCAACAAAACTTTTGACAATGCAATTTTTTCAAATTGATTTCGGGAACGGTTTCCAAAAAAGAATGCGAGGGGCATTACAAAGAGTGGCAGGCTGGTTTAGAGACGATGGAAGAAATAAATGAGTTTTTTGAAAATTTTAAGGGCATTGCGGCACCTCAAAATGTAGTTTAAAAAATCTGAAAAAAATTAGAGTTAATAGTATTATAAAAAGGCATCGATTCCCATATCAGGCGTTTTCAAATTCAAAAATTCCCGTTTTTCGACCTGCCCTTATATAAGACATTCGGGGTTTGTCCGTATGCAACATGAGTGGAGAACAATTTTGAAAGGCTTTGTTTTCTTTTTTCATTTCACTTTTTTATCGTTGTGGATTCATGGTTCCCAGGGAATATGTGTGGGGTGGAAAACTATTCAATATTTACAAATTTTTTAAAAACAAAGTAGACGATATTCAACATATGGAATTCACGGTTTCTCGCACAAAAGCATTGGAACTATTTATAAAAATAGCAATTTGCTACAAGTTTAAATGAAAGAAAAATTGATATTAATGGACAATGAGTGGAAAACACTTTTGAAAGGCTCCATTTTGGGAAGTGAGCCCTAATGTCTGAAAGTTTTTTCTGTCGACAAAAAATACTTCTGACGTTTAGCACTAACTTTTTAATTGTAAATTTTTCGAACAGAAAAAAAAGTACGAGATAAAACATAAAGAACAAATTTTTTCCTCTACACTTCCTCTTTTTCTCTCTTACTTTTTTCCTTCTACACTAAATTTTTTCCTCTAAAAAAATTTTTGAATGGAAATTGAGTCCTAAATGTCCAAAATTTAAAGTAGGGGGAAAAAAAATTTTAACAGGAAAAATATTTCTGAAATTTTCAAGGCAGAAAATTTTCATTACCAAATTCTTCGGCCTAAATGTCCGACAGAAAAAATATTTCAGATTTGGAAAATGTTAATTTTTTTTAAGAAAAAATTTTTTATGTGAAACATTAGAAGACGAAAAGAAAAATTTCGATTGGAAAGTGAGTCCTAAATGTCTGAAGTGTTTTTTGCCGACAGAAAAAATATTTCGGACATTAGCTGCAAAGAGCGAAGCAAAGCGAGCACGGACAGCTAGTTAATAAAGAACTTCACTTTTTTACGATTTTTTTTTCCTTTGCCAATGCATATTCAATATGCATATTTAAATTTTAGCGCTTAAAAAAATGTGCATAAAATTTGCAAAAATGATGCATATCCAAATTTTTGTAAAAATAATAATAAAAAAAAATAATACACTTTTTATATAAAATTTTTGCATTTATTTTGCAAAAATTTTATAGAATTTTCGCAGCACTTTTTCTTACGGGAGCAACAGAATCGTTTTCCTTAAAATTTAATTTCGAATGTTTCAAGTCGAATAATATTTTTTTTCTTTATCTTAGAAAAAAATTTTTTCAAGAAAAAAAATTCGCATCAATCACTTTTAGACGGTTATACTACATCTGCAATTATACACCCACGACGGGAAGAGGGAAAAGAAAGGTCACAAGCCAAAAATTATTAGAAACTTTCCAAAAAGCTTTAAAGGAAGTTTTCAAGTTAAGAGGATTCCGGTCATTTCTATTTTCCAAGGCGGCATTATCGGATACATGCAATGACGCGGAAACCAATGGATTCATTGATTTCGAGAAAAAAAAAAAACGGAATCATCCGTATAATTTTACTAGCGAAAAAAAGAAACAAGTTCTTTGCGTATATTTTTTTATTTTTTTAGCGCGTGGTGAAACTTGAATGACTGCGCGTTTTGACATTTATCACCTTTTCACCTTTTCATTTTATTATACCGCCAAAGCTTTACTGCCATCAAGTTTAAATTTTACTCCGGTGGAAAACTTTTGTTTTTGTTAAAACGAGAATGAATTTTTCGGGGAATCTTTTCAAAAATTTTACTTTACGGTTCCTTGAGGTGTAATCGGCATTGAATATAAGAGGATTTTACTATCTTTTATATATGACAGCGGCACTTCTTCAATGAAGTTTAACACCTACGAATGAGATTCAAAAACATCATAATCGACCTTATGACGCATTTAAATTTCGGAGGGAAAATGCAAGAGTTCGTTTTTCAAAAAAAAAAAAAAAAAAAATATGTTAAACATGTTCGTCCGTGAAATTGTCCTCCTGAGGAATCGAAAATTATTTCCCGTGTCAAAACACACATTTTTTCCTTTCCTTTAATTTGATTATTAATATTTAATGTCGTCATTAGGTTCATTTTTTTTAAACAACTAAATCGATGAAACGTGACATTGACTGTGACTCGTAATCGATTTAAATAAAACCCAGATATTGTTTTATTATTCAAGAATCCGTTTGACAAGGATAATTAATTAAGCCACCACTAAACACTTAATCATTCTGTTGCTTTCCAAAAATTTAGGTCAAATAATTAACTTGCTTTGGTTTACAATTTTTATGGGTCCCACGGGGATTTCCCTTCCTTTTCTCCGAGAATATGTCGGAATGTGAGATATCAATTTTCGTGGGACCGGCTGCTTTTTTTCCGGGGAAAATTCCAACGCTTTTCTCGGTAAATACGGAAAATGTAAACTACGGGTTTCCCGTTTGATTAAAAATGATAACGTGTGGAGATCGCATCGAATTTACTATCCATAAATAATGATAATTGTCGTTCGGGCTTTGCTTTATTTCCATAATTTGTTTTATATTTTCCCAAATATGGAAAACCAAACGATTGGGGAGGAAAAACGAAACGGCGATAGTTTCAGATGACCTGGAAGAAATAATCTTCAACAAAGGGATATTGTTAACGGATTCCGTCTGGAAGTCAATTTAAATTTCCCTGGATAATACCTGTCAACTTTTTACTTCATCTTTCAAAAATGAAATTTCGGCGCGTTGGTCTTTTTTTTTTTCTTTGCCTATTTCCCATTTTTTTTGGTTCCGAATAAAAAAGTGGGTTGGCCTATATTGTGCTATTCCTGTCTTGTGTAAAAACGATTACCAACCGGAAAAACAATTCACGGAAAACTTTAGAATTCACGTTTTGCAACCCTAAAGGAAGAAATCGGAAACGATCTCATAACCGGGCAGTATTCAGTGGAGTGAATTAAATTTTCCAAAGTTTTAAAAAGTTGAGCTTCTGATGACGTGCAATAAAGGAAAATTGACGTATTTTCGCAACATTCTAGGGGTGGGTCATAAAGGGTGAATATTTTGGGCTTATGTTCCAGGAGCAACAGCGGCTTGAAAGGGTTTGAAGCCCTAAGGTCGATCTTGCTTAAAAGTGCATAAAATCTAAATATGAACACATTTTGAGCCGTAATCTAAGAGCTGTTAACAGGCGGGTCGAAACGGACCAATTTCGGAATTTGAAAATTCCTGATAGTGGAATGGGTGCCTTTTGGCGGTTCTAATAACCCTAGTTTTAGTTATGATTTTAGACAGACTTATTTAAAATTTTTCGCAATGGCGAATTATAGAGGATTAATAAACAAGGATCTTAAACATTGTAAGAAAGTTGTAACGCTACACATTGTGAATAATAGCAAATTTTATAGAAAATACATTAATTTGATCCCGAACACCTCTTGACCTCCCGACCGTTTCAGAGTAGCCATCGATAAAATGAATAATAAATCAGCAGAATATTCCGAAGTTGAATACCAGATAGATCCTGTAAAACTAGCCCACGACATGAATCAAGGTATGTCTCCACTGGTGAATTAATTACATGGTGTAATTAATTACAGGATGTAATTAAATGATTTTTGAAGGTACTAAATCGTTGTTTTCGATTTTGTTGGTTAGATCTACATTATGAAAAAGGATATTGAGCTCCAATGATTTGAAAAAAAAAATAACACCTTTGTAAACCATTTAATTGCATTCTGTAATTAATTACATCATGTGATTAATTCACTAATGGAGACATACCTTCAATGTTTAAAAGGAAAAAAGAAACGTGTAGCAGGCTTTGGCCATCTTTTTAAAATTGGCCAAATCCACCATAAAATAGGCCATAAAAAGGCCTATTTTTTGCGTTTAGTTTTTTAAAATCCGACACTCCGTTCTCCAGCAAAAAAATAAAAACGAAATTTTTTTACCCCGTCGTAACCGGAAAACGGGTCCCAGTACGGCCCTGAAATTTTGGCTCAAGTACCCTCTAATATGGCCCTATTAATAGGTCAAGTTTGAAAAAAATCCCTTTCGGGGGCAGAAATCATATGGTAGTAGCCCGGTAGTAACCCGGTAGTAACCCGGTAGTAGCCTTTATCTGAAATTTACCATTTTGCAAAGAAGATCGGGAAATCAAATTTTTGCAGTCCTGCATCTTTGAGCCAAAACGTCGAGTTTGAAAAAATCAAGATGACCGCTATTTATTTATTTATTTCGGGTAAGAAACGATCATGTGACAACTTTTAAGCAACTTTTAACGGCATTTCGGCTCCAATGTACGGATTTACAGATTTGTACGTGCATATGAAAATCTCCCACTGATAGAATCCGGTTATTATGTTTTGTATTTTTAACCTTTTGCAAGGTAAAGGTAGGGAAGTGTGACCGTCTGAAAAGTGTGACTTTACCATATAAACATGTGTGTAGGAAATTCGTTTTTGTGCGAATAAATACATTGTTATAATGTGTATATATTCCGACAAAAACGAATTTTGAACATGCGTATTTATATGCTTTAAAATGTAAAAGTCACTTTTCAGACGGTCACACTTCCCTTCTTCTTAGTCCTTTACTAGATTATGAGAGTATTGATCTCTCACATACACCTGTGCGTGCTCTCACAGGCATATGGGATCTACGGCGGTTCCGAACAGCTATATTTGAGAGATTTACGATGCAATTACTACTCTGTGGCTCGCCATTCCCTATCGAGGCGTGGTGAATATTGATATTCTGACTAGCGCACTAGTTTTGACCGCAGAAAAATTCCTAGCTGTGAAATAGGATAGAAGCACGACGCGTCTCATCTCATGACTGAAAGTCGTGTGCTAGTCGTGTTCGGGCCCACAATTGAGGCAGCAAAAATTAATTTACTAGACCGATTAGAACGAAAGTTTCGTAACGCAATACCGATACTGACAGGAGGAGCGGCGTAAAAGATATGGCTAGGTAGACGCTGATAGAAAAGACTAGGCTACGGGTCACCACCTCACTTCCCTACCTTTACCATAAGCAAATAAGTTGTTCTAATCAAAACAAACTATCCGTATTATACAATTGTATAATACGGATAGTTTGTTTTGATTAGGGGTAGAACAAGATGTCTTAAGAGGAGGCTTCACGGAATTCGAGAAGGAATGGCTGTTTTGTTTAACACTCGATTTACGGGGGAAAAAATCGAATTTTAGGTATCTAACGAACTCCTTTGACTTCTTCTTGTATTTTTGGTACAAGTTTCAACTTGTTCCAAGCAAACAAAAGCCAGGAAAACAAAATCAAAGATTTTCGACCGCAATTATTTTTGAAATTATTTTCCCGCCATCCATACATTTTATACAAGTTGAAACTTGCACTAAAATTTCCGGGATATACCAGAGGAGTTCGTTAGATACCTAAAATTTGGATTTTTTCATCGTAAGTACAATATTCGACAAATCAGCCATTCCTTCTCGTATTCCGTGAAGCCTCCTCTTAAAGACGGATTTTCAAGACAAGAGGTCTTAAAGATGTCTTTTATTTTGCTAATGCCGCACCTTAGAGATGTCTTTTAGACGTTTAAGTCTTAAATCGATCTTTAATACGTCTTTAAGACGTCAGTAGTCTTATAGACGTCTCTAAGGTGGGGCATTAGCAAAATAAAAGACGTCTTAAAGATAACTTAAGAGGCTGTTCTAACCTCCCACTTAAGTGGGAGGTTTTCATTAGCACGTACACATATTTGAAATTTGAAAATATTCAGCATCCCCGCGATTTCACCTTTGACTGTTTAGTGTGTGACTTCGGTTCACACTCCGTCTTGATTATTGAGTGCCTTGAAAGTCGTAAATACTCCACTCTAAATTCTTAAACTATCTTCTCAGTGGGGGAAAAAAATCCAAGCTAATCACCTTTAAAAAAGTCGATACAACTTTTATCGAATCACGGATTTATCTACGACCTTCTAAACACGACTTCAAAAAAAAAAAAAATCATTGAGCTTCCGAATCCTCATAAGCTAAACAATCCAAATATTGAACGTAAAAGGAAAAGCGATGAGAGTTTCCGAATAAAAAGGGATGATAAGAAAAGAAACGAAATAGAATGAGAGATGGCCTGTTGACTTCGATCAGACATTGGCAATCCACCGTACAAATATTTGCCAATCCCTCCTTCAAAAATCTTGTTTTAGGATTCCACCTTCCTTCCTTTTATTTTTTTTTTATTTAACATAGAAAATCGTGTTTTTTTTTTTCCTTTTCCTTATTTCGCTCCTTTTTTTCCCACTCTCTCTCTCTCTCTGTCTTGCTTTTTTCTTCTTCCCTCCCGTCGTTTCCGTTTGAAGCCTCAACGCTGCAAATTAATAAAAACTTAGTACTTTAACCTCCCGAGATCGATGAAAGTGCAGCGTTTATCTTGGTGAAAACAACCTTGATGAACATAAATAGAGAAGTGGAATTTTTGGGGAACATCAGAAACAAAGAAAACCAGAAGAACGCTTCAACGGTTTCTTTAATTAAATACCTTTTGATAAACATCCTAAACAACAATTATTAGTTTTTTGCTTAATTACTCCCAATTCCTCCTAACTTATTTAAGATTTTAAAAAAAGAAAAGGAAAAAAAAAAAAAATAGGACAACTGAGTGGGCCTTGAACCAGATTCCCGTGGAACAGTCTTAGAGGTCAGTTGATTTATCTCGGAACTCAATGCTGAGTGGAAAAAAAAGCTCAAAGTTCAAAAGCTAAAACAAATCCTTTGCAGCGTCTTAATCAAGTTAATTGACGAGGGTAGAGTGGGAAACGCGTTGACCGATATTTCATATATGCTTTTGTCGATATGAAAGCTAACAACAGATTAAGTAGTTGTATTTAATTACAATAAAATCTATGCCGCAGGATGTCAAATAAAATAATAAGAGGGAGAAGTGCGAAAGGGAGACAACCGTCTGGACATAATTAAAGGAAATTTAAGTCGTACAAGGGATTTTTGAGCAACTGCTCAGACGGACATCTTATCCAACAAAAGCAGGACTTATGTACCAATGTGACCGGGTAATGTTAATACACTGGAATGTTCACTTAGGACCAAATGTGTTGTTCGCCTTTGTGTTCGTACCCAGATAACAAAGTCTTGGATAGACTTTGGACTAGACGTTTCGAAGACGTCTTCAGGACTTTAAGAGGATGTTTACTGGACGCCCATTGAATTTGCTTTTGCCCGTTCTGATCCAAAAAGCGTCCTTTGGGCGTCCTATGGATATCCCATGGATTTGTATATCCTGTTACAAGGTAGTGATAGATTCTAGGTATCTGATGAGTGGTGTGTGGTACCACAAGTGCTTAAGCACACATAGATGTATGTACTTATTCCTGTACCTCTACGTACAAGATTTCTTCACTTTTCTTCACGTTTTCCCACTTAAGATTTCCCAGATAGCAAAGTCTATCCAGTCCCGAGGACGTCGAGGGCGTCTTGGCCCTAATTTACCCCCTCGCTAGGTCCTATCGATGGGTGAAAGTCCAAAAAAAATTTAATTTCGGGGCACAACCTTTATGGTAACCCGGTGGTAGCCTTTACTCCAATTTATTTTGCGTTGTGACTAATTAACTATATAAGCTTCATTTCAAAATATGTAATAACTGACTTTCTTCGAGGTAGAAGCAGTGATATGAAATAGTAAAGTAGAATGTAAATTTTAGAAGACCCAGATACTTGCATATCTACATAATTTCAATTTGAACTTAACCTACATATCACGGTTTTGAATGAGCAAACGATGCAATCAAACGACGTCAGAATCACATTTCAGTTGGCAATCGCATAAGTTACAGCTTTGAACCAACCTAACTGAATAAAACTCCATATAAGGAACTACTTACTCCCTTCTTACACCCTACTCCCCTTTCTAATAAAACAAATGTGCAAGAAGGAACTAAAAGCAACAAGAAGTATTTCAAACGAGGTGGTTATTTAAAGCGACTCAAAGCAGCATCTCATATCTGAATCGTATTCTATTGCATACGTAATTGTAAATTTATGCAAACAAACCAAAATAGTCGCATCGTCTCCCATTATGCCTCATATGAATGAACGCTCTAATCGCGCGCGTTAAGTGCTTCCTCGTTTATATATCTTCCTTATTTATACAAGGGAATTCATTTCCCATTACAAAAAAAAAAAAAAAAATGAGATCGGTGAACCGATCAAAGTGCTTTATCGACTATTTAAATAATTCTCAAAAATATAGTTAGTTTTTCGATCAGAGTTCCACCAAAGCCGCAGTACGGGCACAAGGAATGCGAATTTCTGAAAAATTATTTCGGATTTTGAATCCTCAACCCCGAAAATATTCTCAAAAATACGGTTAGATTTTTGATCAGAGACACCAAAGTCGCTGTATAGGCGTAAGGAATTCGAATTTTGGAAAAATTATTTCAGATTCGGAATCCTCTACCCCGAAAATATTCTCAAAAATACGGTTAGATTTTTGATCAGAAATCCACCAAAGCCGCAATACGGGCATAAGGAATTCGAATTTTGGAAAAATTATTTCAGATTCGTAATCCTCTACCCCGAAAATATTCTCAAAAATACGGTTAGATTTTTGATCAGAGGTCCACTAAAGCCGCAATACGGGCATAAGGAATTCGAATTTTGGAAAAATTATTTCAGATTCAGAATCCTCAACCCCGAAAATATTCTCAAAAATACGGTTAGATTTTTGATCAGAGACACCAAAGTCGCTGTATAGGCGTAAGGAATTCGAATTTTGGAAAAATTATTTCAGATTCGGAATCCTCTACCCCAAAAATATTCTCAAAAATCCGATTAGATTTTTGATCAGAAATCCACCAAAGCCGCAATACGGGCATAAGGAATTCGAATTTTGGAAAAATTATTTCAGATTCGTAATCCTCTACCCCGAAAATATTCTCAAAAATACGGTTAGATTTTTGATCAGAGGTCCACTAAAGCCGCAATACGGGCATAAGGAATTCGAATTTTGGAAAAATTATTTCAGATTCGGAATCCTCAACCCCGAAAATATTCTCAAAAATATGGTTAGATTTTTGATCAGAGGTCCACCAAAGCCGCAGTACGGGCATAAGGAATTCGAATTTTGGAAAAATTATTTCAGATTCGGAATCCTCTACCTCGAAAATGTTCTCAAAAATACGGTTAGTTTTTCGTTAGCTCCCACGAGGAACCCGCCAATCAGCATCCAAATCGCTTTGTTGACGTAATCGATGACGTCATGTCGTGACGTTTCAAAAGTTGGAGATATCGGTTTTTAGGCCTATACCCATACTTTTAGCCCTGCTCACCGTTTCTGAACCACTCAACAGAATTTAACCAAATTTCAATGGTAGCGTATCTTGATGAATATCTACTGCAGTACGAAAATCGGACTCAATCGGTATCTGCGTTCACGATTTATAGTCAAAAAATATCTTGAAATAGTTGAAAATTCAACACTTTTACTCACTGCTTCCGAATCGCTGAACCGATTTGGCTCAAAAACTAATCAGCACCTACATTTCATTAGAAGTTGCTACCCACCAAAAATCATCGACATCCGTTCTTCCGTTTTTCTGCTTTTCGACGGACAAATTTTTTTGCACATATATTCATACATTCATACATTCATACATTCATACATTCATACATTCATACACACACACGGCCACCATCCAAATTTTGCTTTTTTCGGCATCAGGGGACTTCAAAACGTGTAAAAATATCGAAAACTGAAAATCTGAAATTTGTGCTAAAAACAATGCTTTATTCTCCCTGCGGTCGATAAAGCAAAAAAGGTACGAACTAAACTTTCCCCAATCACGTGAATACAGAAAAAGACATCAAAGAAAAACCACGCATCAAGGTAAAAGATTTTGAAACGGATTCCTCTTCTTTGGAAAGATGTTTCTGAAAACTTTTTGTAAACTATGTCATAATCAAACGTGGGACAGGAAGGGATTTCCTTCTAAGCTGAATGCTTTAAAATGTTGCCGACGTCGCATTACCTGCCTCCGAGGGAGGGAAAACTTTTTGCTGCTACGGGCAGATAGTTTAAATACATTTCAAAAGTTAAAGGTGAAGAAATCGGAAATATTTATGCGTTAATGACTTTCGTTTTGGAGATTACTTAATATTGAAACATTTTGCATTGCTTTAAAAGCTCGTTTGTGCTTTTCCAATTCTGCCGCGCTAACCAAATTGGGTGTATGTCCATTACGGAACTGAATGTTTGTTTACGTAAGTTAAACATGGAAGACGAGTGCCAACTAAAAAATGAACACTTTGCGGTGAATGTCACGGCCTTATAGACAGGTCCAGAAACTCCTATCCCTTATACATGGGAGATCTTGTCCAGCTTAACTACGCAAAAATTAGTTCTTCCTTTCTACCACCGTAAGCGCTACTTGTAAGCAAGACGCTTTTTGATTGGTCGTTGAGATTTGATGGCGGCACACAGCCGTATAGACGTCTATACGGTCATGGTCCCAACTCAAACAATTAGACAGGTTGCGTCTCTCAAGATCGCGGCGCCATCAATGGCCCGTTTTCGAACTAAAATGTGCATAGTTATGGGGGGCATGAACGGCATGGGAAGTACCGGACCTCTCTATACGGCCGGGGTAAATGTCGACGACGATAAATGACGACATTTACCGAGTTTAGCGGTTCTGAAAACACGAATACGATGAGTTTAGTAAAGTAAGGTGCGAATGGAGTGCACTTAAAACTTGGCCAGGTGCACTCCGTGCACCTTGATTCGGTAAATGACGACAATTACCGAGTCAAGGTGCACGGAGTGCACCCAGTCAAGTTTTAAGTGCACTCCACTCGCACCTTTACTAAACTCATCGTATCCGAGTTTTCAAAACCGCGAAACTCGTGACCCGATTAAGATAAAAATTTATTTTCTTCGCATACGGAACACCGCTCCCTTCGATATTAACTATGCCGATTTTCAATTTCCTACGTTTTGCCCTTCTTCGGTTTTGTTTATTCACGGAGGAAAATGACTTTGCAAAGAATTTTAATAATAGCAAAGAAATAAACTTGGCTGCCCTCTCAGATATCACCACTTTTGAAGGCAGGATGATTTTTAAAATAAGAAAATTAACCTACTTGGCTGCGCTTCTCAATATATCACCACTTCTAAGGGCAGACTGTTTTTGTAGGCCAAAAAAAAAAACTTGGCTCCTTTTTTTACACGGAAGTGTTTTTGTACAGATTATCATTTACCGAATACCCATTTCGGTTAACATGGCAGTGGTAAATTGCCTTTCCATGCAAGAGACGGTGTCATTCGCGCCTCATTCCTTTCTGTTTTCAATTTTAGTTGTGCTTTTCATCATTTTTAATTAAAGATCACGATTACCTGATAAAAATACAACTAAATGTATAGACCTGTTTAGACCTTCAGGCACCAGGGTAAAAATTATTCAGATTCATTCATGGACCTGCCAACGGGAAAATGGTTAAAAGGGAAAGAAAAAGTGGCCGAAATTGTATTTCACCAAAAATACGCTGGATTTGAACATCCAAAATTTAGTCGAAAGCTGCTTAATCAAAGCAATTCGCAAAAAATTAAACTTGAAACCCCCGAAAAACACGGAAGAAAAAGATTATATGATAGCTTCCATTGTTCGGGAAAACAAATACGAATACGAGGATCTCGCCTACGTGGTGCCTCCTTTTCTCGGAAAACAAATGCTGTAATATTTCTATACCTTTCATTCGTGATCAGCTATTTTTTACCTTCGGTGGAAAACTTATCAAATTACGAAAATAATTTAAAACAGAAACAGCAACAACCACCGGACTTATTATGTTACTCTGTGATTACCGCGGTGCATCAAACGAAAAAATGCACGAAATATCCAAAACTAATTATTTTCACCTGATAAATCGCGAAACGTAAGATAAAAGCGGCAGAGGTGGTTTCCCGGAGATTTTCCTCCGCAATAACCGAATACTTTCAAATCAGTCAATTAAAATATTTTCAACAATAGTTTTCTTGTTAATTTATAAAATATTTCGAATAGATTTTGCATTGTCCTTTAAAAACCTCATTTAATAGCTCATTACCCTCGGTCAGGAATCCTGATTCAAAACCTAACAGATTTAAATTCATTAAAAGTCCGAATGGAAGCCGAACGGCATTCACGACCCTATTCAATGCATCTCAAAATAATCCCAAATTCCTTGGAAAAATATGAATTGGTAATAAATGAATAAAAAGACCAGGGGAAATTCGAAATGCAAAATCTTAATACGTGACGAATTTAGAAAGTGAGAAAAGGTGGAAATAAGCTCATGACAGAGAAAAGCAAATGAAATTGACATCCCCCTTTTCCCTTTGCCTTAACGGATTTAATACGTTTTCAAGTTAAAATATTAAGGAGTTAAAACGCGCACTCTGTAAATTTTTAATTTTGATGAAATGGAACGTGCCACAGTTGCGCTATTAACGCATTACATATGAATACACGGCGAAACGTTTTTAGTATACATATTTAAATTAGATTTAGGGATCAAAAACTTTTCAAACATAATAAGTTATGGTCAACGTGCATAAAGCCGGGTTGAGTTGTTCTCTTGTTTATTTCCGCGTTCATCACTAAAAGCAAAAGTGTGAAAGGCTACAGCGTTCGGAGAACAGACAGAAAAATTTCTCTATTTAAAAAAAAAATTTAATTAAATGCAGCAGAGAACACGGATTAGTCTGGGAATTAGCTATTCCAAAAAGTTAAGAAGAAATAAGGTTTTCAGGAGTTTCTGACCAATTTTTCCCCGAACGAAAAAGGGATGCAAAAAGTGCATAATATTTTTGCAAAATGAATGCAGAAAATTAATATTAAAAAAAAATCCGACTGGGATATGGGGCATATCCCTCCCTACGTAGGACTTCGTCTTTGGGGTACTGTCCTGATTTTGCTAAATTTAAACAATGAAACGATTTAAAAATTGTAAGGCATTTTTTTTTCTTGTTTTTGGTCAAAAAATTCGAATTTTTTGATAAAATTATAATGGCTTTAACTTATTTGGTCTGCTTTTATTTTTTCTAATTTGGTCTGTATGTTTGCTGGAAGTTAAATTTCCAACAAATAAAGTTTTTTTAGTAAAATCAGGGGGCGGAGGATGTTAAAAATACAGTACTTATTCGAACATTACGAAGTCTATCATTTTAAAAAGAAAAGACTAACTAATAATAATGTCTGTAATAGTACTTTTTGTCAGCAATCAAATTGAATTTGGGCAGTAAAAATGTTTATTTTGGGCAGTATTAATTTTTTGGTGGCTGCAACTTTAATTTTTATGGGAGATATGAAATATCTTATGCTACAAAATCATTTTATTTTCAAGGATAAATGAAATAAAAAATTAATTAGACATCGTTCCTATTACTGTTTAATGATTTGATTTCAAGATTATTGGTGTTAAGAAACGTTGGCGAAGAGATTGAAGTATTTTCATTAACCAGTTCCAAAAAACACGAAATCAAATGATTAAATAAAATAAAATTGTAGCTCACCATCTAAATCAATGAGCAAAGAGAATAAAAAAAGAATAAAAAAAAAACAGACCAAATAAATACAAGCCAAATATAATTTTTTTTCCTGGCACGAAAAAACTTAAAATATTTGATAAAAAATGTCAAAAGTTAAAAAAAATTATTTAAAATTTTAATCAAAGTCTTCAAAGTTAAAATTTTAATTGAGCTTAGATTTATGTTCGTGAAAAATTGTTGAAAAAGAATTTAGCGGGAATTCGGAACAAATTAAACCATTATTTTATTTAATAGCTAACATGTTTCATCTTTAATTCAAAGACATCTTCAGAGCTAAAATCAAGAAGTAAATACATCGAAAAACAATTAGAAAATTCAGTAATAAATTGAATGTAAACAGCCCATTAAACCATAACAAAAACGGACCTCGCAACAATTAAAATAACTGCATTAAAATTTTAATATTAAAAAAAAAGGGCAAAAACTGAAAAAAAAAAGTTAAATAAAATTTCAAGAAATTTTTAAGCCCTTGCTTTAACAACTTTAAGTTTCTTGTGAAAGTTAAGTTATTTGAAAATTTACAAGATAAGTCCTTCCCTATCCCTAAGGTAAAATTAGACGACATGAACAGAAAATAAAAAGTTCATGTCTTCTAATTTTAAAATAAAATTTTAAATAAATTATTTAAAATTTTAATTTTAAAAAAGTAAAATTTACAAGAAATTTTAATAAGTCCTTGCTTTCGTTCATGTCGTCTAACTTTACTATTAAACAAAGTCAAAAGTTAAAAAAAAAAATTCAAAATATTACTTAAAATTTTCAATTTTCAAAAAAGTAAATAATTTTTGATGCGAACAGACCGACAAACCCACAGACAGACAGATTTCCCCAGGACCGAGCCCCAAGACGTAGTCTTACGTCAAAAAAAATATATTCATAAATTATGCAAAAATTATGCATATCCAGATTTTTATGCTTAAAAAAATTATACATTTTTTGCATTTTATTTTGCAAAAAATTTTATGCACTTTTTCCATCATTCTTCCTTACGGGGAGGTGGGGTTTGCCAGCCTGATTGGGGTAACCCAAAACTATATTTAGCTACTGCCAACTTGAAATAAACGGACTATAAATGTTCCTCTTTTACAAAAACATCACAGTTACGCTTTCTGACAGTAACTTTCAGTTCAGGTCTTAATAAACATAAAAATTGTATACGCCTAAAGTTAAGAAGTCAACTATGGAAAATTGCCTTGGTTAATCCATAAAAAAAATAAAGAAAAAGCATCTAAACAATTTTTCATAATAATTTAATTTTTTCTCCCTTCCTTTTAACCATCTTTTTACCACATCACTTAAAGTGGTTTATACTTGATGATAAACCCGATAAATTTACCATCCGACATCGGGGGAGAAAAAAATCCCAACCTTTTTTTTTTTTTTTTAGCGTAGGCGATCCCGCCTCTTACTCTCAAGTTAGCAGCTTTTAACACAAAACGCACTTTTTTGTTGCCATGTTTTCCTTTTCCCATCAAAAAACATTTTTTTAAAAGAAAAAAAAAACCTACAATGTGAGGGAAAAATTTGAGTAATATTTACTAAACAATATCATTATCAAAGCAAAACCTGTACCTCAAGAGCCAAAACGTCAAATTTGAAAGGAGAAAAAAATAATAATTTCTTACGGGAAACCAATGAAATCTTAGATTTTTAAAATTCGACCGTTTCGGCTCTGAAGCACAAAAATTAAAAAAAAAATTAAAAAGCACTTCCGCTAGACCATTGCGTGTCGAAACAACAAAGTTTCAAAATTCCATCAATTATTATTCTTTTATTTTCGGGTTTTAGAGTTCGCTTTCCTCAATTTGGAAATGAAAAAGTTCGAAATATAAATGATTAACTTATCAATCGTTGATTCGAAAAAGGCGACATGTCCGACAATTTTGCAAAGGACATATCCCTTTTTTCCGAAATCAACGATTCGTATTTTTATGGATTGAGTATTTTTTTTGACGTCGACGACCTGCAAAATCTTCATTTTTTCCCCCCCGTCATGGTCACTTCTCTGGAACACAAGTCCCACAGGTCTGTAAGAGTTTCTCCAACTCGATTTTCACTTCATAACCTAAGGACTCAGAATGATAAAGATCGGAGGAAAATATTTCCTCAGAAATATCCTAAGGGAATTAGATTTCTGTTTGAAAACATTATTATCGATAAAATTCTTATTAAAAGTCCTCAATCTACTTTCAATACGGACTCGTTCCGAAACAAGATACAAGATGGTGATTTTTATCTCTCGGTTGCGAAAATTACACTTTTAGTCCGGGGAAAATGAAAATAAAACACAATAAAAATTCGTGTTTTTGAACTTGGAAGGTTCGATTGCCCCAGCCGAATCATTCTTAAAATTCCTCCTTCGCAAAAAGAATTTTTTTTTTTAAGAGAGAGGAAAAATTAACCTTAATTAATTTTATTGTACCGATTGTTGTAACGAACGCAATGTGAAAAGGAGGAAAAACAATTAAAAGAAAGCGCATGGGAATAATAAAAGATTACACCGATTAACCAGATCAGGGTTTAAATACTAGATACAAGGCCCTCATTAGTGTAATCATTTTAAAAAAAAAATAATAATAATAATAATAACAACAGAAAAAGGTTAAAATTCTTTTTTGTTTTTTCTTTCCTCTTATCCAAGTTTGCAACGAATTATCATTTATGTATTGCCGGTGAGGAAAATTCTTACAGTTGTAAACCACGAATAATAGGGTGGCCCTTATTTTACGAATTTTTGAATTTCGGCGAAAGCACACCCAAATTATTTTATAGTAACCGAAAGAATTTTAGAAATAGAAATAGAAAAGTAGAATTTTGAAATTTTTAGGACTCCAAGGGCACGGCGAAAGACCGTCCATAAATTACGTTATTAACATTATTTACGTTACGTTACTGTAACATTATTTGGCCGTTTTTGACCCCCTCCCCCTTGTTAGCAAAGGTTAGATTTTCGGGACCCTCACTCCTTATTTTTCTTTCAAAATTAATATTAAACATTTAAAAAATCTGAAATTCTTCGGAACTTAAATCTTGCAAAAAAAATGCTTTTTTTTTTTCATTTTTTTTTCATTTTGAACTTAAAGAAAATGCGCAGGTAAATTGAAATATTTTCAAAAAAATTAGTGAGTTTCGCTACGCAAACTCGCTGAAGAAGGGAAGCGAAACTTAAAAACACCAAAGAAGAAGTCGTAACAGTTGAAGAAATCGTACAAAAAATAAAGAAAAATAAACGAAAATTTCAACTTTTCACATTTATTAGCAAAAATTTTAAGTTAATTTTCTAAAATTTTAAGTTAATTTTCTAAAATGTTAAGTTAATCTTAAGTTAATTTTCTAAAATGTTAAGTTAATCTTAAGTTAATTTTCTAAAATTTTACGTTAATTTCTATTAATTATTTTTCGTTAATTTTTCGTAAGTTAATGCTGCTTCTCCATTATGGTCCTAAATTAATTTTACAAAATTAATTTCATAAAATTACCGGAAATTATGCGCTTTTTCTTTCTTTTTTCATAACATATTTATTTTTTACAGATTTCTTATTCTTTTTTAAGTTATCCTCATGTTCGATTAGTAAAATAAAAGCATTTATTCCCAATAATTTTATAAAATTAATTTTGTAAAATTAATTTTGAGCCATAATGGAGAAGCAGCATAACATTGATTTTTCGTAAATTTTCGTAAATTAACGTCAATTTTTCAAAAAGTGCGTGAACACTTACATTTTACCCCTCTATGTTTGCTATCTTTTTTAATCGATTGAATTTTTCGATTCGAATTTTTTCGAATTTTTCGAACAAAAAATTAACGAAAAATAATTAATAGAAATTAACTTAAAATTAACTTAAAATTTTAGAAAATTAACTTAAAATTTTATTTAGCCTACTAAAAGAAGAAGAAGAATTTTTCGAGTTGTAATATTTTGTATTCCCGCAGACCGATCCAAAAGAAGTTTCACTTCAAATAAAAAAAAAGACGGCTCCTAAACGAATCTGGGAAAATTCGGAAAAATTCAAGGAAGAAAAATAACACCTCAAAATAACGCCTCAAAAATAACACTACACAAATTGCCGCTCTCGAGGTAAGGTGTTATTTTACCCATAATGCCCTAGTAATGAAATATACTATTTATTTCTATTTTAGTGTAATATATCGCTTGTTTAATGGAGTCCTAATTGATTTGTATCTGATTAATTTCGATTCGAACCAAATTTAAAATTTTCTACAAAATTCATATTTTGCATGCGCTTTCGCGTAACGAAATGGCCGTACAATAATTTTTTCTCAAAAAAAAAAAAAAAAAAAAAAAAACTGAATCTTCAAAATCTAAATTTCCCAGGATATCGTTATCCCCAGACCACTGGCATGGGTTTCTCACGACATTTTCTCAAGGTTCAAAACATCCCGGCTCATTCAGAAACAAGAATAAACTTTTTCCTTAATATCTTGCGAAATTTTATTTCCTTTCCATACGTGGGACAACACCGTTATGTGCCATTTTAAGAAAAAAAATATTTTGCAACTCAAAAAAAAAAAAAAAAAAAAAAAAAAAAGTAACACGAAAGCACATGTAAAATAAGTGTTGTAAAATGGTTGTACTAAAAATGAAAATGAAAGCTCAACGGAAGTAAAAAGCTTTCTCTTGTTTACTGCGAAAGCTCAATGACTTGAAAATATCTAAGCGATTATATTCGCTTTTACGGTTGTGCCTTTTTTTTTTCTTTCCAAAACTAGCGTATATACAACGTCTTGTAATGAACATTATTACTCGCTTAAAAAGAATTCCTTCTACCATTTTTTTTCTTTCCGTCCTCTTCTTCGCCGTCGTCGTCGTCGTGTTCATCAAGAGAAACAAAAAAAAAGTAAAGAATTTTTTTTTTTTTTTTTTTTTTTTTTTGCTAACGTAAATAATTAATTGACTGAAATTTAAAATGTTTTGCGGGGAAACTCGTTTCCTGTCAGTTGCAGTTTAAAAGATGTCACTCCTAGAAACAGTGAAGTGGTTTTCCGTAACTGACTTCCCCCCTCGTTGAGATTAAAATCGAGGCCATAACCGTCGCGGGATAATTCAACTTTTCCGCCAACAGAAATAATCACGGAAAATAATTTCATTTTTTATTTTATTTTATTTATTTTCCCCGTGAGTTTTTTTCAAAATTTACTCAAGGAAAAGAAGAAGGGGGAAAAAAAAGAAAGAGAGGAGGAAACTAACTTAACGGTGAATTTCGATGGCCGAGAAGCGGTTATTCCGATCGCGAGGTTGAAAAAAAAATTTGAGGGACGGAGGAATTTGATCTTATTTTATCGTCCTAGAAGCCAATTAGGAGAAGAAAATCTTTTGGAAATAATTTTTGAAAAAGCATATGGTTAAACGAGCTTCGGACGGAAGTTTACTGTGAAATCGAATACGGTGAAAAAATCCAAATTTTAAGTATCTAAAAACCTCCTTTGGCATTACCTGGAATTTTTAGTGCAAGTTTGAACTTGTCTGAAACGTAAGAGCGGCGGGAAAATAATTTCAGAGCATATAATGAAGATTAAAGGGATCGAGAGAGGTCCATTGGGTAACTTTGGGGACCATAGAGGTGATTTCAAAAAAATCATTGTTAAAGATCGATGTATAAAATAAAAAGATTAAGATCTTTAATAGGTTATGGGCCCAGATTACGCTATATTAAATATGAAAGAATAAAAGAATTTAAAAATCCTGTCTTGAAAAAATAAGGCATCATAAAATGGCGATTGATTTTGTTTCCCTTGTTCGGAACAAGTTAAAACTTGTACCAAAAATACAAGAAAAAGTCGAAGAAGGAGTTCTTTAGATATCAAAAATTTGTATTCTTTCCCCGCAAAATCGAGTGTTGGACAATACAGCCATTTCTTCCGGTATTCCATTTAGTCTCCCCTTAGTTTTGCCTGCCTTATTTTTGCAAGACAGGATTGATAAATTCTTTTATTCTTTCTTATTTAATATAGCGTAATCTGGGCCCATAACCTATTAAAGATCTAAATCATTTTATTTTATACATCGATCTTTAATAATGATTTTTTTGAAATCACCTCTACGGTCCCCAAGTTACCCGATGGACCTCTCTCGATCCCCTTAATCCCCATTATACACTCAACCCGGCAGGTAATTCGAACTTTTCCCTTGCCATGCGAATTTTTAAATTCCTTTTAAATGCCAATAATAAAACAGTTTAAACTGATTTCGCGGAAAAAAGGGTTAGTGTCATCGATCCGAACCTGCCAAGATGAAGATAAAGATTAAAAATAAATGATTATAATGACTTGAGTGTGTAAGAAGCTGAAAAAAGTTGACGTTTAGTTGATCGATCGGAAACTTATTTCATAAAAAATGATAATGCTATTTTGCCACCGCTCCGTGTTCCCCCTCCCCCTCCTTCATTTACAGCTCGATAATAAACGCCAAAGGAAAATTGTCTACTGTGAATTTTTTTACTTTTGTTCCTCTGCTTTCGATTTTGAATGAAAGTTATTTTCTTTCTTTCTGTCGAAATTATTTTTCGACATTTTTTTTTTTTTTTTTTTTAATCTTGCCAATTCGTTCCTCTTTTTCCCATTCAAAAATACGGATTTTTTAAAGCGAGAAAAAAAGGCAGCAAACATTGAAATCACACCCAAACAAATAATGCCTTAAACAAAAAGGAAAAAAAAAACGATGCAATGTTCGAAATTTTTTTTTCAAAAAAAAAAAAAAAAAAAACTGATTTTTGTCCGAGGATTTTCACTTAGTCAATAACAATATCAGCCAGGAGGAGAAAGAATCGTCCTGCATGCACACGACTTTAAAAAATAATAAAAGGTCATCGTGTAAACGGTAACGTATGCGAATTTCCCTCAAGGCTGATAAATATTTCTTTTTTTTTTATTCGGTACTTTTTTTGTTATTTAAATTTCAAAAAAAAGAACAAACAAAAAAAAAATATCACCAGTTGAAGCATATAAATTGGTTTTTGTCTTTTATTTGAAATTGGAATTTATCGATAATGCGAAATAATGTCAGAAACAAAAACAAATAGAGAAGTAAAAAAATATAGTGCCTTAACTAACCAAATGAGGTACCCCGTCCCCCAAACACATAAAAAAAAAGTTATGCATGGAAGGCCCTTGAAAAGATAGAGAATATTTTTTTTTCTTTAAAGAGAAAGACAGGAAAAGCAGATCAAAGAAGCAATCACTCAGAAGCATATATTTAAAAAAAACACTAGTCTTATGTCGGACTCTGATAACCCGTATGAAAAAGACATGCATAAATTACATAAGAATTATGCATAAATTTTTAAAAAAAATTGTACATACATAAAAAATGCGTAAATTATGTATAAAGAAAGAACTTAACTATTTTTACCAAAAAATTTTGTTTTCATCCTCCATTATAATTATGCATAAATTATACATAAATAAGTATGCATAAATCATATATAAGTAAGTATGCATAAATTATACATAAATAAGTATGCATATATTATACGTAAATAAGTATGCATAAATTATATATAAGTAAGTATGCATAAATTATAAATAATTAAGTATGCATAAATTATACATAATTAAGTACGCATAAATTATACATAATTAAGTATGGATAAATTATACATAAATGAGTATGCATAAATTATACATAATTAAGTATGCATAAATTATACGTAAATAAGTATGCATAAATTATATATAAATAAGTATGCATAAATTATACATAATTAAGTATGCATAAATTATACATAATTAAGTACGCATAAATTATACATAATTAAGTATGGATAATTATACATAAATGAGTATGCATAAATTATACATAATTAAGTATGCATAAATTATACGTAAATAAGTATGCATAAATTATATATAATAAGTATGCATAAATTATACATAATTAAGTATGCATAAATTATACATAATTAAGTACGCATAAATTATACATAATTAAGTATGGATAAATTATACATAAATGAGTATGCATAAATTATACATAATTAAGTATGCATAAATTATACGTAAATAAGTATGCATAAATTATACATAAATAAGTATGCATAAAATGGAAAAAAAAGGTAAAGAAGCATACTAACAAAATTTGCCTGCTTTATGATTTAAAAAAATTATATGCATGAATTGAAAAAAATTATACACATCCAAATTTTCATGCTTTAAAAAGTTATGCGGAAATTTAAAAAAAAAAAAAAAAACACTTATTTGATGTCGGACCCTGATAATCCACGTAAAGGGTTAAAAGAGATGCATACATTTTATAAGGATTATGCATAAATTATGGAAAAATTGGACATACATAAAAATGTATTAATTATGTATAAACAACTCAACTTTTTTACCAGAAAATTACATAAAATTTTCAAAAATTGAACATGTCCAAATATATGTATAAATGATACAAAAATTATACAACTTTTATATAAATTTTTTGCATTTATTTTTCCAAAATTCTATACTTTTTTTCCATCACTTTTTCGTATGGGAATAATCCCTAAGAAGAATTTGACGAAGAGAGCCAATGCAAAAGAAAATAAATCGCGCCTTATTTCTTATATATATAAATAAAAAGGTCATTTTCTTTTTTAATCGCCGCAACAGATTATTAAAATTAACGATTAAAAATAAAAACGGAAGGCGTTTGCTATAAAATTATTATGCAGTATAGCAGATTTGAATAAAGTTATCGTACCGTAAAAACACGACAGTAATCGTAAAAAAGCTATCATAAATCGAACATCATAATATTTTTTCTTCCCCTCCCTTATAAACGGCTTTAAAACAATAACTTAAAATTCAAGAAGAAAAAGAAAAAAAAGTGACGAAAAAGCTACATAAATTTTCAAAAGTTTTAAACAAGTTTTGAAATAAAAATTTTCCGGGCGAGTTGCTTAATTTGCATTATTCACGGTAAATTTTCCGTTTGAATATATATTTTTTTTTGCCAGTCGAATACCAGGGCGAATACCATATACAAAATATATGTATGTATATACTGCATATACACCGAAGGTAAATGTACCTTCACGAATGAAAATCAAGCAACGTAACCCGTTTAAAATTGACTCATCAAGACAGGAATTTTTTTGTACGAGTTTGGGGGCCAAACCCGTACAAAAAAGTAATGCAAAAATGATGCAATAAGTGTAGACAATTTTTGCAAAAGAAATGCAAAAAATGTATATAAAAAATGTAGCTATTTTTGCAATATTTATAGAAAGTTTATGCATAATTTTTTTAAACATCCAGATCTAGATGTGCATAATTTTTGCATAACAATTTATTAAAATCATTAAGCAGGAAAATTTGCAAATACTGTATGAATTATGCTTATTCAACTTTTTTCTAATTTTATGGAAACTTATTTATCCATAATTGTTTAAAGCATGCAAATCTGGATATGCATAATTTTTGCATAATTAATGCATATAATTTTTTTTTAAATCATAAAGCAGGAAAATTTGCAATTACTTTATTATGTTTATTCAATTTTTTTTTAATTTCATGCAAAATTATCTATGCATAATTTTTTTAAGCATGGAAATCTAGATACGCATAATTCTAATATCTACATAGATATTATCTACAATTCTAATATCTACAAATTCTACATTTTTTATATACATTTTTTGCATTTCTTTTGCAAAAATTGTATACACTGCATTACTTTTTTGCATTACTTTTTTGTACGGGTTTGGCCCCCAAACTCGTACAAAAAAATTCCTGTCTTGATGAGATAATCTAGATACTCAAACCGGGTGCATCGAAAGCATCGAAAAAGTCCAAAGGCGGTTCTTACGTTATATTTATTTTCGGAAACATGGTGTCTATCCCCACTACAGTCATCATCCGGTTCACTCAGTTGACATGTTAAGAGAGTTTAGCCTTCTACCTCTAGAAAACCGTCGAGATTTAGCAGATCTAGTTTTTCTCCACCGTATTTTCAACAACTTTGTCGACTGCCCTCTCCTCATCTCATCATTTAATTTCAGAATCCCGGCTAGGCAAACTAGAAATAAAGTACTATTCGATCCACCTCTCGCTAATTTTTCCACCTCGGCTAAACTTTCTCGACTATACAACAAGTACAGCGAAATAATGAGTTTGGACCTGTTTCACATGTCCTTAACCGTCTTCAAGAAAACGGTTCACTCATTTTTTCTCAAATGTGTTTAGTACTTCAATAGCTTTATAAAATTTTCATTAATTTCATTATTTTTATTTTTATTTTACTTTATTTTATTTTTATCTTTTATTTTTATTATTATTATTATTTTTTTTTTTTTTTTTTTTTTTTTTACTTTATTATTATTTTTATCTACTTCTTAATTTAATTTTTTACTATACTTTATTTTATTTTATTTTATTTTGTTTTATTTTGTTTTTAAAAAATGTAATATGCTGTAATATTTTTGAAATAATTGTAACATTGGCTATTCTTATAACTGGCTAAAACTAGCTGTCAGAATAGCCCACTTTTTAATGCAATACAATATAATAATAATAATAATAATAATTTTTGCATAATTAATGCACATCATTTTTTAAAACTATAAAGCAGGAAAGTCTGCAAATGCTGTATAATGCTTACTCATCTTTTATTTTATTATATTCAAACTGATTTATGCATAATTTATGTATAATTATATTGGAGGATAAAAAAAGGGAATATGTTGGGATAAAATCCCGCCTTAACTTGGTCGTGGCAATAAGCTCGTGGTATAAGCGCTTGCGCGAAAAAGAAATGAATCATTATTGTATAGGTTTTTTACGTATAGAGAAGAAGTCTCGATAAAATATATATACCTAAGAAAATAAATAGTATTTTTTTATTCACCATAAGGAAGGATTTTTTTAAAAAATCCTTCTGGAAAAAAAAGTTAAGTTTATTGTACAGTACATAATATATGCTTCGCAGTTTCTAATTTGGGCTTTATGCATTAATTATAAAAAAGTCATGTATAAATTATACAAAAAATTGGACATACATAAAAATGCCTAAATTATTTAATAAAAATTTTTTTAAATGCATAAATGATGTATAGACAACAGACACATTTTGTGCTGAACATATTTTTTAAATAAACCTAGCATATAAAAATAGTCAATGCGATTTTTGCTGTCATGCGATGTTTAATTACCGAATAAAAAAGAATAAAAATTTTGGCTGTTTGAATTGGCGCCGAAACGACCGTGACGTCACAGTTCACGATTTAGGTATGCTCCTAGGTGAGCTATCGGCGGCATGCCGCGGCAAGCCCATCGGAGCAAGAAGAGTTGTCGTACGAACAAATCCGTGTTAACCTTTGAGGACGAGCAGGTGCACTCGTGGTTTCGTTTTTTAAATAAAAGCGCGCTTAAAAGTGAACAATGACGTCACACCAATGAGAAACGTTTTGGAGTGGGGTCACGTGACAAAAAGTTTTTACGACTTCATAATTTTTTTTTCTTAATTTCTAAGAAAATTCCTACAGTAAAAATTGCAATTAGATGACCAGAAAACTTTGAACTTTTATTATTCACCATAATTGGCAATCATGTCTGTTGTCTATTTTTGCGCAAATTGTGTAATAGTGTTATGCATAAATTATGTAATAATATTACGCATAAATCTGCCGTGGTAACCGAAATGGGCCTATGTCCTTCTGGAATTGAATCTCTGTTTACATAAGTTAAACATAGAAGACAAGTGCCAACTTAAGAATGGACATACGCCCATTTTGGTTACCTCGGCAGTAATTATGTAATAACTAGCCGCTTCGGGGCCGCTTCGCGGCCCCTTCGCGTCTAGCCTAAAGTAATGTAGAAAAACGCAAAAACGTTAAATACTTCATTTTTTTCCGCCCAAAAAAAAAGTTTAATTTTTTTAAAATTTTTACCGTCTGTTTTTTAGATCCCGCATTTGTATTTCTTTTGCATTTTAAGAATGAGAATATATGTGACTGTGTACACCATTAGGGTGGTTCATTTCGAAAAACGTTTTAAAAAGTTAGAGAAGTTACTCGAAACTTAGATACGCATTCCGTTTGGATCACCCAATGTCAGAAGTTATTCACTGTTTACGTTTTGTCTCGGGGTTTATGAAAAGGGCCGAAATGGAAAAGGGTCCAGAGACTTTTTCGATTCTTTTCTATGTCGACTGTTTTTCCCGTCGGCCCTTGGTAATATTTTTTTGCAATTTTACCAATTATTTTTTTCAAAATCTTACCAAATAATTTTTGGAATTTTACCACCTCTTTTTTCGGATTTTACTAACTTTTTTTCGAAATATTACCATAAATAATTTTTTAAATTTGACCACTTTTTTTTTGGAATTTTTACAATTTTTTTTTTTTTGGAATATTACCAAACGGGTTTTGGAATAGAAAAAAAATATAGAAAAAAAATTCCTGCGTACAGACAGGGAAACTTCCCCTTTTATTCGTCACAATTTTTTTGTCTAATGCGACACAATTTTTTTTTTTTTTTTTTTTTTTTTTTTTTGTCTGTGGACAAAAATGGTACGTTTTTTAGGCAACTAAAACATTTTATCAATTTTTTCGTCAAATTCGTCAAACTTTTTTTTTTGTCTGCGGACAAACGCGGACAAACGGAGGGGTTTTATTATATAGGTGTAATATTATCATGCATAAATAATGTAATATTATGCATAAACTATGTAATATTATTATGCATAAACTATGTAATATTATCGTGCATAAATTATGTAATAGTATTATGCATCAAGTGTGTAATAGTGTTATGCATATTTTATGTAATATTATTATGCATATTTTATGTAATATTATTATGCATAAACTATGTAATATTATTATGCATAAACTATGTAATATTATCATGCATAAAAATGATGCAATATTATCATGCATAAATTATGTCATATTATCATGCATAAAAATTATGTAATATTATCATGCATAAAAATGATGTATTATTATCATGCATAAAAATGATGTAATATTATCATGCATAAATTATGTAATATTATTATGCATAAACTATGTAATATTATCATGCATAAATTATGTAATAGTATTATGCATCAAGTGTGTAATAGCGTTATGCATAAATTATGTAATGGCGTTTTTACGTTATGCACGTTGCGTATAATTTATGCATATGTTTATGTACGTCCAATTTTTTGTATAATTTATACATGATTTTCATATAATTTAAACATCTCTTGTTTGCACCGGAAACCGGATATGTTGGTGCTGAAAGTGTGGCTTCAAATGGGATCACTGAACACCAAAAATAAAGTCCCAGGGATGCCATCGAAAATCTAAAGGTTAAGGATCAACAAACCCTAAGCAATCAAACGCTGAACACCTTTTACAAGCAAAAAAAAAAAAAAAAACCAAAACCAGTCTTTTTATTTCCTCCTCCTCGAAAGAGACAATGGCTTCACATTACAAAATAGAATGGGCTGCCTTTTCATTTCATTGACGGAGCTGGAAAAGAGTGAAAAGTGGAAAATTGAGCTGAAAAGGTAAAAGATAGATTCGAGAGATTTACTTCGGAAAGGATTTATGAAAAATCTCCGTCTGTGCGCTAAGTGGTTTGTCATTTTAGATGATATCAAGATGTCACTCCGGATAACGCGAAACCTGCGAAAATGAGGGAAAGGTTTTTCGCAAAAAACCGTTTTCCGAAATCAAATTTTTCCGAAATTTTTTTTTAAATACCATAAGAAAAAAAAAAGTATCGTATTAATTCTCTATTAAATCGATAGATATTTTCTTTCTATTTCTGAGATGGAAAACAAAAAGATAGAAAAAAAAAAAAAAAAAAAAAAAAAAAAAAAACAATGTCATCACTTGTGTGTCACCTTTATTGGCTGAGGTCTTTTTTTTTTTTTTTATTGACATAACCGACGTCTCTCAGACGTCGATAATTTTTTTTTCTCCCGCTTTTAAAAATAAAGAAAACGGATGCGTGATGGGTTTGAAAAAAAAAAATGAAGGATGTGAATGAAGTTGGTCCAGATCTCTTCTTTTTTTTTTGCCGCCTTCGTAAAGTGCATTTTTTTTTTCTCTCTCTCTCTTTTTGAAAGAATCGCCGAGTGGAAACAAAGACCACGTTTTAAGTGTAACGGAGCTTGAAAAGAAAAGAATAGTAACAAAAGAAAAGCTTGACCCTATCGTTAATGCGTACTGCTTAGATTTTTCCTTTTTTTTTCGGAAAAATGTTATAATTTCTAGCAAAAGAAACTAAAAAAAAAAAAAAGAACACGAAAATAGTATATTTCACTGCTGGAACCGAAAGCGAGACTTTTTAAGTTTGAGACCGGTTTTGCCGCTCCGAGAAACGCGACGTGCGGAAAACGGTCGAGGGGTCAAAATGTCAAGATTTAGATTTCTAGATAAAATATAATTTTTATTTCAAATGCAAAGCCGTTTGCATTTGAACTTGACAGCGGCCATATTCATTTTTGACGTCACTTTTCCAGCGCTAGACCATAAATGTTTTACAGGGGTCTCTTAGGGGGCTTTTTTTTACTCACTTTTAGGGGTCTCCTATGATAAAAAAAATAAGAACTACTTGAATTGCTGACTTACCGAGCCGCAATTAGTCACTAATGGTGAAGCTGAGGTACCGTCGTCTCCGGAGTCACATTTTATCCTGAAACAAAACAGAAATTTGTTTAAAATATTTAATACAAAAAAAAGCAAATAAGTAAAATTGCAAAAATATAAAAATATGAAAATGAAAATGTAAAGTCTTATCTGTTGCTGAATCAAACCAAAGGGGAAAAAAAAGATTACTTTTTCTTTAATAACCAAATTAAAATTTATACGCCACCAAACATTAAAATCGATTAAATGTCGTGGCCTGTAACCTGTTGTTAAAAAAAGAACATCATCAAACTCGATTCCCCCGCGCTTTAAACTTTAAAACTGGCGATAATTTATTTTAATTGAATATTTCACGTAACGTTCTCTCCTCGTAACCGTTTCCACAACTTAGAAAATAAAAAATTTCCTTTCCATCTTTTAAATAATACAGTGATTTTATTCAACCAGGAAACAAGTTTGAACGTTCTAAATAAACATAATCCGTCACTGTCAATCCGGTTGGGAAAGAGTTTATTTTGGAAAATGATGTAACACTGAAAAATTAAATGAAAGTAAATCAATTTAAGTAGGCGTACTACAGTAAAAAAAAAAAAATTAGTTTCTAAATTTCTAATAATTTTTTATTTTTAATATTTTAGGAATGTTCGGGCAATAGGCAGGAAAAGTTGACTTAGTTTTAGAAAACTCAATATGGTTCGCCCATGTTTAGCTTATGAACGAACAGTATTGAGTCCGAACTATTTTCGAGATAAATACTCTTTAATCAAACGCTATACTAGGGTGTCCCTTATTTTACGAATTTTCGAATTTGATGTCGGGGAGGGTGGAATCTCGTTCTCTATGGGGCCGTTATAAACCCTGAATTTTTTCAGATTTTTTACTGAACGGGAAGGCGTGCCGACTTGAGCTTTAAGTTCCGAAAATTTCCATATGAGAAAAAAAGTCGACAATTTTCTTTTTTCGCGGAAAGGCGTCGTTTCCTATCGGGAATTTTGCTTAGATCACGAATCTGAAGTCCGTTTTTTTATATCTGGTTTGGCTTTTGAGGTAAAGGAAAGAAAATGTGGCAAGAAAACCTGGTTAAGTGACAAAACGCACTAAGTCCTAAGTTTTGCTCATATTTTGGCCTCTAACTCAAAAGCCAAACCAGATATAAAAAAACGGACTTCAGATTCGCGATCTACGCAAAATTCCCTATAGGAAACAACGTCTTTCCGCGGGGAAAAAAAAATGTCGACTTTTTTTCTCTTATGGGAATTTTCGGAACTTAAAGCTCAAGTCGGCACGCCTTCCCGTTCAGTAAAAAATCTGAAAAAATTCAGGGTTTATTAGGGTCCCATAGAGAACGAGATTCCACCCTTCCCGACATCAAATTCGAAAATTTGCAAAATAAGGGACACCCTAACGCTATACAGACCGTTTTAGGAGATGATTTGTACGGAAGCCCTAAAGGAACAAAACTAATTGCCAGTTGTGTCGTAGTTTGTTCCGGAACTAACAATGTCTGTTCCGAAACTGACAATTTTATCCCTGTTAATTCCGGAACTGGCAGCCCTGAATTAAAACTTCCTAGTTCTGGAACTGGCAATTTATTTTTCTGTCAGTTCCGGAACTAGTAATCTTTTTTCCTGCCAGTCCCGGAACTAGCA
This sequence comes from Liposcelis bostrychophila, assembly GCA_037577465.1. Taxonomy (NCBI): domain Eukaryota; kingdom Metazoa; phylum Arthropoda; class Insecta; order Psocodea; family Liposcelididae; genus Liposcelis; species Liposcelis bostrychophila. The sequence continues at coordinate 25,867,189 of CM075211.1, read as the reverse complement.
AATTATTCCTGTCAGTTCGGATACTAGCAATTCTTCTTCTGCCAGTTCTAGAACTGCCAATTACATTTTTTGCCAGTTCCGGAATTTAGATTTGTTTGTTCCGGAACTGACAGTGCTTGTCCCGGAACTAATAATGTCTGTTCTGGAACTAACAATTTTAACGCTGATTGTTTCGGAACTGGCAGCGCTGAGTTAAAAGTTGCTAGTTCTGGAACTGGCAATTGGTTTCGTGCCAGTTCCGGAACTAGCCGAAAAGAACATGGAATTAGTAGTTCCGGATCTAGTCATTTTCTTTTCTACTGGTTCCGGAACTACTAGTTCCATGTTCTTTTCGTCTAGTTCCGGAACTGGCAAGAAACCAATTGCCAGTTCCAGAACTAGCCATTTTTTCCTCATAGTTCCGGAACTGGCAGAAATAAAAAATTGCTGGAACCGGAACTGGCAGAAAAAGAAATTGCCAGTTCTGGAACTAGGAATTTTTAATTCAGGGCTGCCAGTTCCGGAACAAGCACTGCCAGTTCCGGAAATAACAGGGATAAAATTGTTAGTTCCGGGACAAGCACTTTCAGTTCCGGAACAAACAACAACACAACGGGCACATAGTTTTGACCCTTGGGGCTTCCGTAGATTTCTTGCTCCCCCTGAAAAAATTTCCATCATGTTAGTCCCGATCTGGTTCCAAGACTTAAAATGAAATTTTTTTTCTTCAATACGTTCGTTAAATTTTTTTTTATAAGTGGTAGGCGTAAATGATTAAATTTTTGCCCTTTATTACAAAGACAAAATGGAGCATCATTTTCCTTCTTTTTTACGATTCCCCGATATGAACTAAGCAAAACCTGATTAAAATATTATTCTTTTTTAAAGTACACTTTATATATTTTATGTTGCAGTTTTAAAAGATTTATCTTTTTCTAAGAAATCCCTTACGACATCTCTTCTCTTTCCCCATAACTCTCTCCTCGGATTGATTTTTGCCCGCCTGGATTCCATATTTTTATCTCTTTCTCATTGTCTTCCAACTCGAATGTCGTCTCTTGTTTTAACTTTTTTTTTTCCCCTTCCCTTCTGCTTAGTGATTATCAAAAGTTTTATTCGCTTTTCAACTCGAATTCTCATTTTGAAAAAAAAAAAAAAGAAAAAAAGTGAAATAAAACTGCATTTTTTGAAACGTGAAATGTACGTAGGAAAAAAAAAAAGATTGCTGCAAATATTAGAAATTTTTCTCCGGTGACAACTAATTTAATATCAGGATTTTTTTTTTTTTTTTTCCTTTCATACCCTCGGTCTCGGGGTATAAATTCTGTTAAATTGAAGATTAGTTTTAAAAGAACGGAAGAATAAAATGATGAGATGATGATGTGTTGTGATGATTTTTTTTTCTTTTTTTGATGCAGTTACGTGGTTTTAACTGGTTTAATTTTATGGGTGGTTAGTTACCGTTGACGGGGGCCGCTTTGTGTACGTTGTGGGACGACTTTGTGACGCGTTTTCCCTGGGAAGGATAAAGTTTATACAACAGGAAGAAAGACTTATAACGTATAACTATATGGTATCTGCCTAATCACCGATTTTGACAAAACTCTGGGGGTATATAGGGTATATAGGTAGGGTAGTTCTTATTTTACGAAGTTCGGATTTTTCGATAGTGGTCCGGAAAAAAAAAATAAGTCGCCAAAACTCATTCCCAAGTCTGTGTGAAACTTAAAAAGAAGATGAAGGTGTCAAAAGCTTCGATATTTTGTGCAATTAAAAACCTGCTACCCGTGCCCCAGAATTCAAAATGGCGGGAATAATATGGAAGCCAAAATTTTTAATTATGATGGAAATTTCATGAATATTTATTTTTAGGTATTTTTGTGGCTGCTGATTTCATATCTGGAACAATTATTTTGAAATTCAAGACGGCGGACTAGGTATGGTGACAAATGTAAAAAAAAGTTAAAGTTGTTAAATTTTCATGAAAATTTGTACTAAGGGGTTTTCGAGGTCGCTGATCTCGAATTCATAACCCGTTTTTCGGAATTTCGAACATACAACGAGTAAATTAATTTTTTTTTTATTTATTGAGTCCCTTAAAAACATTTTAGAAAACTATTATCGGATTTGAGATCAGCGACCTCGAAAACCCCTATTATGCCCGCCATTTTGAATTTTGGACAATAATTTTTTTTCCCGGACCACTGTGTGCAGGTGCCACCCGGTAACTTTTTTAATTTGTATGAGATAAGTTTCCCTAAATTTTTCCAATTTTTTATTTGAGGGGAAAGCGTGCCCCATCGAGCTTTTAGTTCGGAAAGACCACATAAGAACCAAAAAATTGATAATTTTTTTTTTTTTGTAAAAAAAACCGTCGTTTCCTGTCGAAAATTTTGCGTAGATTTCGAATCTCAAAACAATTTTTTTTGTATCTGGTCCGGTTTATGAGATAGAAGCCAAAAAGCAGTGAAAACTGTGGACTTAATGCAGTGCGTTTTGTCACTTTTCTCAACTTTTTCGTCTTATTTTTGGCATCTTGCTCAAAAACCGGACCAGATACAAAAAAAAAAAAAAATATTTTCAGATTCGAAATCTATGCAAAATATCCGATAGGATACGATGGTTTTTTTTTTACAAAAAAAAAAAAAAAAAAAAAAAAAAAATTATCAATTTTTTGGTTTTTATGGAATTTTTTCGAACTAAAAGCTCGATGAGGCACGCTTTCCCGTCTAGTAAAAAATTTGAAAAAATTCAGGGAAACTTATTTCATACAAATAAAACAAGTTAAGAGGTGGCACCTGCGAAAATCCAAACTTTGCAAAATAAGAACCACCCGAATGTTAGGGTACCCTAGAGACAACTTGCGAATTTTTTTTTCCGAGCATCTTGTAAAGGTTTTTTATGAAAGTTTATTTTTCAATTTTTATTTTTTTTACTACCGATTGGAGCGGCCGATTTAAACCAACTAAAAACAACAAAAAAAAATGCTCTTTTTTATTCCATGCTATGCTTTTAATGTCAGTTTTCTGACGCTAAAGTAGTACTTTTAAAATACTATTCACGTTCAAATTTCTGCATAAAAAAGAAAAAAAATGTTAAATAAACATGATATTTAAAAATTTTCTTGCTTTATGATATAAAAAAATTATATACATAAATTATGCAAAAAACTATGCATATTTTAGATTTTAAGGGTCCAAATTCACTATGGAATGTTCGACCAACATGTTGGTACAACAAGTTAATCCGACATGTTAGTACCACAAGTTGGACAAACATGTTATACCAACCTATTGGATCAACATTCCACACTAACCATTACCAATATGTAAATGTATGTTGTACCAACTTGTTGGTAACAACATGTTGATCCAACTTGTTGGATCAACATTCCACACTAATTTTGGCGTAGGAGTAAATTCTGCAATAGTCGATTCGTTCGCTTGTCAAATATGTTGGTACAACATTCCAACAAGTTGGCATAACATATTTGTCCAACTTGTTGTACCAACATGTTGGTCCAACATTCCATAATGAATTTTGCACCCTAATGATTAAAAAAATGCATAAACTCTGTAACTATTATGCATATTAGATTTTTGTGCTTGCAAAAATAAGCATAAATTTTGTGAAAATTATGCATATTCAAATTTTAATGCCTAAAAAATATGCATAAACTCTGTAAGAATTATGCATGTCCAAATTTCTCCATAAAAAAGAAAAAAAGTTGAATAAACATAATATTTAACGATTTTCCTGCTTTATGATTTTAAAAAAAATTATACGCATGAATTATGCTAAAATTCGGTATACCCAGATTTTCATGCTTAAAAAAATTATGTATAGTAAAAATTATGCATAGACAAATTTTGGTGCTAAAATAACGAAAAATAATTCATAATTAAAATACAAAAAATAATTCATTTTTTACACACTTTCTGCAACACTTTTTCGTACGGGATGTCATTACTATTTTTTTAATCACACGAAAATTTCCAAATTTCTGGCGGGATTATTCCGCTTCCTAGCCTAGCGTAGCCCCCCCCCATTGTGTCCAGGAAAAAAATCAACCTCAATCCTGCCTTCAAGGTTTTTAGCCCTCATTCAAGTCTGACTAATTTTACCTTAACAATTTTTTTCCCCCTCGTAATAAGACGCTACCCGATGACATTTAATATTTTAATTTGCTACAATCTCGTCCGAAAATTTTAAATAAAATTTTATTAGATAACCGGTATTTCTTTAATAAATTCCGGAAGCTTTTCCCCAAGTTTTAAAGCCCTTCCCCCGCCCGCCCCTCGCCGCCCGATACTAAAAACTTCATTCAAAGTTAGGGAAGGAAACAAGAAAACCGCATATTTGGTTACAGGTTTTGAAAGTGAGAAACTTCTAATTTTCATACAAATATTTAATATCCATCCGTGTTTACTTTGATCGTGCTCGTCCGGGAGAGAGGAAAAAAAATAAATGAAAAAATGAATAAATAAATAAAAAAATTAGCAAAACGTTTTTTTTTTTTTTTTTTTTTTTTTAAATCGCATAGAATTTTTTTAAGTTGTGTTTGAACTGGAAAATGAGGATGATAAAACTCAATGAAATTAAACTCCGAGAGAGCCAAGGAGTTGAGGAAACTTATTACTTTAATTATGGAGCAAGTTGAAAATTTAAAATAAATCAAATTAAACGATAGGAATGCCAAACTCGAAATCAGTTTTTATGCATCATGGTCATTAATCATTTTTCTTTTCTCCACTACATCCCCCCCTCTCGTTTTCACCGAAAAATCCCCGTTCAGGAGTAGTTTTCGCTTAAGCCCAAGAAAAATACGTGACGAGGAGGTTTAATCATTTATTTTTTTTTCCTCAAACGCATTTAAATCAAACAATAGAAAACACATACAGCTTTAATAATTTCCAGCAATTTACTTTTATCGCTTATTTTTTTGATCTAAAATCAATTTCCCGATAAAATAATCTCGTTTGCCACTTTTTTTTTTCGGGGAAATCTCACGCTAAAAATTAATTTCCCACGTACAATACTCCAATCAAATGCTATTTTTCTTTTTTCTTTTTTTCAAGTTTGACAATCGTCGTTTGTCAAATCATGTCACCGTGTCATGTTTTTTTTTCCTCTCAAAAAGCGGACTCTTTATTTTATTAATTCAAATTCTTCGAAAATTAATATTATTCCAAAAAAAAAAAAAAAGTTATAGAGAGGAAGAGAGAGAGAGAGAGAGAGAGGGCAGTGCGAAGAAGGGTTCAACCGCAAATAATGTCATGGGATTATAAAGAGGGATCTCGTCGTTTATTATACGGATATGCCATTTTGCTTTGATCCCCAAATGGTTTTTGACTTTTCACCAATCTAAATAAATCCGTTGACCATATAAAAAGGATTACCGATTTTCGTTTCCAATCCATCGAATTCGAGTGTATTGAATTTCGATGTCAAGAATAGGAATCAATACACGCAATATATTATATTTTTTTCAGATAAAAGAAAAAAAAACGCCTTAAAAATGATGTTTATGCTTTGGCGCATTTCGGAAATTCGTGGAATTAAGAGAAAAAAAAAAAAAACCGTAGAACTGGGCGACTTTGACGCATAAATTTTTTTTCTCTCGCTTATTTTTTCTTCACCAATCCCTTTCTCTCCCCCAGCGCTAACTTCGGTAATTTTTTATCTCCGGGTTTTCAAAAAAGTTTTCAGGAAATTCGAAAAAATGTCCCCAAAAAATTGGATATCCTATTATTTCGGGCTTAAAAACGTACAAACCCTTATGGGCCCGCGCTTATAGTATTTAATACTACAAAAAGCGCCGGCTGAATTTTAGGTAGCTCGCATTACATGCGTGCAATGCAAAATATCGCAAAAAATTTGTTTACTTCCGTAAAATAATCCGAAAAATGTGTTTTACGGGTTTCCGATCCCGTACATTTCAAATTCGATGTTAAAATGACAAAATTTAAGACAGAAAATTCAGAAAATATCGCGCCGAAAATCAAATTATTAACATTTAAAGTGGCTCCGCCGTGTTGGAATTTAACCTAATCAAAATCAAACGGCAAACAAATCTAAAAAAAAAAAATGGTTTGGTCGGGTTTCATTTTGGTTTTTTTCAAAATAGTGTCGTAAGAACCGGTTTCGGTTTTCTTTACCTTCCTCTTAAAGGACCGGGTTCCGGTTCGGTTCGGGTTTTTTTCCTGAATCTGGTTTGGTTTCGGTTTGTTTTTTCTTTCTTTCTAAAATAAAACGGTTTAGTTTGATTCGGAACCGGTTTCGGTTTTTTTTTTAAACCTTCCTTTTACAGGATCGGGTTCCAATTCGGTTCGGTTCGATTCAATTTTTTTAACTAACTGGGTTCAAGTTCGGTTTCGGTTCGGGTATTTTTCGGTTTTTTTTCTTTTTAGAAAAAAAACGGTTTGGTTTGGTTCGGAACCGGTTTGGTTTTCTTTTACCTTCATCTAAAAGGATCGGGTTCCGGTTCGCTTCGGGTATTTTAGTTAATGGAGTTCATGTTCGGTTTCGGTTTGAGTTTTATTCCAGAATCGGGTTTGGTTACGGTTTCGGTTCGTTTTTTTTTCTTTTTAGAAGGAAAAAAAAAAAAAAAAAAAGGTTTAGGTTTGGTTTGGTTCACCATTTTCTAAAATACCTGATTTTTTTTTTCTTTTTAAAACAACGGTTTTTTTTTTTGGCTTTTTTTTGGCTTTTTTTTGGCTTTTTCACAAAAAACTAAGTTTGTTTTGGTTCCATTTCTTGGAAAAACGAGGTTCGGGTTCGGGTCCTGGGTCCGTCCCGGACTCACTTAAGGTTCGGTTCCTGCAATATTCGAAGTTCGGTTTTGGTTCGAACGGTTCCACAGTTCCACAGGTTCCAAAGTTCGGTTCGGTTCCACAGCTTTACTGTCGGGTTTGACTCGAGTTTCGGTTCTTTGTGACTTGGAACCGGTTTTGAGTTCTGGGTTCGGTTTTCCGTGATTAACTCGTCTATGCGGTTTGGTCCGGTTCGGTTCCGTATGTTAGCATTAATCAAAAATCTGACTTCATACATAAAATCAGCCTCCCATAATCAGATCGAGAATCGGGATCGACACCGCTGCAATATTTCTTTAAGTAAACGGAACTCGAATCTCCAAATTTTTCTCCTGTTCAGAATCGGAATCGCTATCGGGTTTACAATTAGAATCAGGGCTGCAATTCCGATTCCGATTCCGCAGAATCTTGACTATTTATGAGTAAGTTTCCAATTCCGATTCTGATTCCGAAAAGCGGAAAAACATTTTCAGATTCAGATTCCGATTCCAACTAACAAACATTTTAACGATGCCGATTCCGATTCTGATTCCGACTCCAATTTAAACAAAAATTGATTAACTGTAATAAGGATATTTTCGTGCTTTCTAAGTCAATCTGAATCGAAAATATTTTTTTGGATGCCGATGCCAATGCCAATGCTGATGCCGATTCCGATTCCGATTCAAATTACTTTTGAAATAGCAGATTCCGATTTCGATTTCGATTCCGATTCCGATTCCAAATAAAAATTAATCGGAATTGCAGCCCAGATTAGAATCAGCATCAGAATCATACCGAAAAATATTGAAGAATTACCGGAACTGGAATCCAGGGATGGCATGCTGATTCCGATTCCGATTACAGTGATGCTCGATGATTTTTCAAACGCGATTCCCATTCCGATAAGTTTCTTATCATTCGAAACGATTAGTTTCCATCGATCGATTCTGATTCTGATTCTGATTCCGATTAAAATCTATTCGGCCTACCACCCCTGCTGGAATCAGAATCGAAATTGAAACCGCAGCTCTGAAATTAAATCAACTTATAAGGTTAGCCCAGAGACTAGCTTAAAGTTACTCCGTCGGTCAAAGTCGCCCACCGCGTACGGTATTTTAGAGTCGTAAACGGAAAAACGGTAATACGTATTTATGCTTCCGACTCGAGGACGTAATAAAAAGAATAGAACTAAAAGGGAGCGTAAATCAACACTTGTTGACGTGATTTTTTTTTTTTTTTTTTTTCTTTTCGGCGACTTGCCGGATCCTTTCACTTAAACCTTGCAGGCTGAGATTCTGCCAAATATTTTTAAAACTTTTTGCTATAATTCACGTGCATGCGTTTTCGCTAAGAGAGTTTAAAATGAAAGTTAACAACTTAAGACAAAAAAGAGCATATCAAACAGAAAAGCCTAAACTTAGTTGATTTAATATTAATTATACTAGTCCTGAACCAAAGTAAATAAGCTTTTAATAAAAAATTTTCGTTCTCGCCTTCGTAATTTTAAAAATATTACGTTTTCATGATCGAGAAAGAAAGAAAAAAAAATTAAAACTTAAAAACGCTCAATTTACATAACCAAGTCAAACAAAAGCCGTATTTCATCAATCAGAAATAATTGCCATCCGCTATTTTTCAATATCAATGAATAATCTAGTCGATCTAATCTAATTGAGGCCGTCCTCACTTTCGCTATGAATTTTAAACAAGGATTCAAAACTAATTATTTTGCGGTGATCACGTTGAAATTTTCATCTACAAAACCCGACGCGATAATATATGTATACGGTGTACCTCATTCACCTTTAAAAAAAATAAATAAGTAAGAAAGGAAAAAAAACGGCCTATTGCCCTACGACTTCATTTACAATGCAATCAGGGGGCCATTTGGTTAACAATATTGGGTCTTAAATGAATGAAAGAAGAGAAAGGAGAAAAAAAAAAGGATATCCCATGTTTATTAACAGTTTGCCCTACATTTGAGTGTGCCGAACCTGACGAATTTCGAAATTTGAAAAGTCGTGACAGTGGAATGGGTGCCTTTTGACAAAACTATTCGAGATCGCGAAATTCCCGACATGTTTACATTCCTGGGAATCGGGAATTCCCGTTTTTCAAAAAATATTTAACACGCTCTATATGATATATAGCGTTAGGACTGAAGTGAAACTTCACTTTCGATTAATTATTTACATTAAAATAAATTTTTTGACGTGAATACGTCTTAGTAGAGGTACGCCTGAAAATTGGGCAAGAAAGCGGTAATTCTAAATGCATTTTGTGAGCGACGCATAAAATTGCTCTTTTATGGAACGCATTTTGTAGAAATGTTTTCACCAAAAATGAAATATTGAAGGAACGCAAACAATATTTTAAAATTTTCGTTAAATTTAAGTGAATTTTCGTTAATTTTTCGTTAATTTTTCTTTAATTCGTCATTAATTTGTCTAAATTATCCGCTAAATTTGTCTAAATTATTTTAAAAATAAAATGAATAAAATTTGTAAAAAAGATGAAAAGTTGAAAAAAAGTTAATCAATTTTAGTCAAAATATCGAAAGGTATTAAAATTGTTAAGTTCGAGAATTTTAAAGAAATTATGGTCAAATTATAATCAGAATTTTAAATTTATACAGTTTTTTGAGAAAAAAGATCAAGTTATCGGCGAAATCTTTTAAAACAACTTCAGAAATAACACCGAGACGAAATTATCTCGCTTCGCTCGAGCGGCAATTTCGTCAGGGAGCAATTTCGTCGGGAGCAATTTTTAAACACTATCAACCCTAACTTTTTTAAGATTTAAAAAATCATCTTGAGGTCATCTTGAGGTCACGAAATGACCTTTAAATTTTTGAAAAGGAAAAAAAATTCTAAAATTAAATAAAATATTCCAATGTTTCTAAATTTTTTTGGGGCCAGGTCAAATCCCTGAAAAACAAACCTCCGAAATAATTTTTCGGGGATTTGATTTTTGGATTAATTAAATGGAAAAATAGAAATTTAATTAAAATAAATATATTACTTTAAATGGAAATGGCAAAATATAAATTTTAAATGGAAAAAATCTAAAAATCAATCCTATTCAAAATTTTGTCTAAAAATCAAATCTTAATATCAAATTCCTTTCCTTACAGTTCAGAAAACCACGTACTCAAGAAAAATTTGTTCGATTTCGATTCTCCATTTTATGGCATTATAAAATTAAATTAATATTTGAAATGCGAAAATTAAATCCCCGAAAAATTTAGAGGTTTTGAACCCGAAAAAAAAAGAATTATTTTAATTATTTAAAAATTAAATAATATTTGAAATGCGGAAATCACGAAAATCAAATCCCCGAAATAATTTTTAGGGATTTGAGCCAGACTCCCCGAAAGCAATATTTTGCGTGTTGGGGCAGTTCGTTTTTTTTTTTTTTTTTTTTTTTTTTGTTTCTCTAAAAAAATTCTAAAATATGAATACATCTTTTTTTGGCTAAAAAAAGGTCAGCTTCCTATCGGAAATTTTGCGTAGATTAGGAATATGAAGTCCAAAATCACTTTAAATGTACGATTTTTAGACATTTTTTTTAAAATCAATCACTAAAATGTTTTAGACTTTTCCCCCTTTTTTAGCTTAAAAAACCTACACAAAAATAAATTTTGGACTTCATATTTTTAATCTACGCAATATTTCCGATAAAAAAATAATATTTTTTCACCAAAAAAAATTCCTATTTTTTGCCCTTTCAAAAATTTGAAGGTCACTGCGCGACCTAAATATGACCTTCAAAAAATCTGGAAAAGATTAGGATTAATAGTGACGCCGAATGGCGTCATTTCACTAACAAGAGCTATCAAATTTCCAAAATTCGTCCACCCTACAGCACATGTCTGACTTTGAAACAATTTCAAAGACGTCAAATATGTAATTAATTTTTTTTTTAATTAGGCGGAGCAATTTACTGCAATTTAAATAAATAAAAAATCTTTTCTCCCGCATCATGTTCGATTAACCGGGAAATACCCCCAAGGCGTAAACGTGTGTATTCGACATCATTAAGCAAACTTTGATGATCGAGTTCTTTGAAAAAAAAAAAAAAAAAAAAATGATCCGTATCGGGTAAATAAAAAAAAAAAATCAAAAAAATTATTTTGCGACATTTAAAAAAAAAGAAAAAAAAAAGATTTTTCTGTACCTTCTAGCCGTGAAACCGTTGACGGGCGATCTCGGCGGAAAAGCTCATATTCCATGTGGTTTTATGCCTTGGGGAGAATCATCTTTCATTATCTACTTTTAAAAGATTTTCAGCATTTCCGTTTTGGCTCAGTTTCAAAGCACGTGTAGGAAGGATTTTAAAAAAATCTCCCGAAAATCCCTCCCTTTCCCCCCCAATTCCATTAATAATTATGCAAAAATATTCCAGCACATTTTTTTTTTCCTGTCGAATATGGACTCATTATAAAAGCAATTTCTGCGGAGTGTTTTATAGCTTTAAAGTCGGACAATCTAACCCGCGAGTTTATGCTTATCGATCAAAAAACTTTTTTATATATCACCTGCCCACAATTTAAAACCCAATTGGGAATTTTAAGCGTAGACAACGAAATGCAATTCCAAAGTTGCTAACGATCCTCCCGCGCCCCCGCCCCTTCTTTCTCCATTTGCATTTAATATTCGGGTGACCGGTGGCTCTTTAACCAATTAAATTAATCGCGACTGTGGAAATCCGCGCCGAAAGCTACGAGAAAATTCTCTTTCTCTTAATTTTCCTCTCGGAGAACTCGGTAACCCCCTGGCACATTGACGGTGCTTCGAAAATAATCAAGACTTCTTGGAAGTGAGCTACGAAAAAAAAAAAATGAAAAAAATAAGTCGTTTTAGGTTTTTAATTAGCCCTTCCGTCTCTTAGTTCATGATCGTTTCACATCGGATATCCACTAGGGTAATAAAAAAAAAAAAAAAAATCAATGTCTCCCAATTGTGTTTTCACGGACCTTAAAAAAGGTACCCTAAATTTTCTTGGGTCCCGAAAAAAATCCCGGCTCAGGCTTGCCGGAGTAAAGGAAGGTTAGAGAATAATTCCCGTGTTTAAAATTCGTCGTTTCCTTGGATGTTAGTTATGTGATCCGACCAATAGGGGGGGCTCCGATGCAGAAAAAAAATACAGTTAATCACCTGAGTTCCGAACCCGGACCCTCAAGTTCGAGAGCCCTGGCTTCTACTGCCTGAGCTACCTGAGCTACCTTGTTATTTAGTTCTGTAATCCGACCACTTTGGCGCTAGTATCGTACGACGAAACCGTCTATTTAACTTCTTAAGCATCCGCCTGCGCAACGTGCCACCACATAGTATCTATCATGTAAAACTACGTCAAATCTTGAATTTGATAAAACAATTCCTGCCTTGCCTTGGCCGCAATATGGCGATCCCCTACCATTTTTCCTAAAAAAATATATTCCTAATCCATTTTTCCTAAAAATAAATTCCTAATCCATTTTTCCTAAAAAAAATCCTAATCCATTTTCCCCCAAAAAATATATTCCTAATCCATTTTTCCTAAAAATAAATTCCTAATCCATTTTTCCTAAAAAAATAAATTCCTAATCCATTTTTCCTAAAAAAATAAATTCCTAATCCATTTTTCCTAAAAAAAAATCCTAATCCATTTTTCCTAAAAAAAAAATCCTAATCCATTTTTTCTAAAAAATAAATTCCTAATCCATTTTTCCTAAAAAAAAATCCTAATCCATTTTCCCCCAAAAAATATATTCCTAATCCATTTTTCCTAAAAATAAATTCCTAATCCATTTTTCCTAAAAAAATAAATTCCTAATCCATTTTTCCTAAAAAAATAAATTCCTAATCCATTTTTCCTAAAAAAAAATCCTAATCCATTTTTCCTAAAAAAAAAATCCTAATCCATTTTTTCTAAAAAATAAATTCCTAATCCATTTTTCCTAAAAAAAAATCCTAATCCATTTTTCCTAAAAAAAATTCCTAATCCATTTTTCCTAAAGAAATAAATTCCTAATCCATTTTTCCAAAAAAATAAATTCCTAATCCATTTTTCCTAAAAAAAAATATGTTCCTAATCTATTTTTCCTAAAAATTAATTCCTAATCCATTTCATCCTAAAAGAAAAAAAAATTCCTAAACCATTTTTCCTACAAAAAAATTCCTAATCCATTTTTCCTAAAAAAAAATATGTTCCTAATCTATTTTTCCTAAAAATTAATTCCTAATCCATTTCATCCTAAAAGAAAAAAAAATTCCTAAACCATTTTTCCTACAAAAAAATTCCTAATCCATTTTTCCTAAAAAAATATATTCCTAATCCATTTCATCCTAAAAGAAAAAGTAAACTTCTAATCCATTTTTCCTAAAAAAATATATTCCTAATCCATTTCATCCTAAAAGAAAAAGTAAACTTCTAATCCATTTTTCCTAAAAAAATATATTCCTAATCCATTTCATCCTAAAAGGAAAAGTAAACTTCTAATCCATTTTTCCTAAAAAAATAAATTCCTAATCCATTTCTTCCTGAAAAAATGAATTCCTAATCCATTTTCTCTAAAAATTTTGGTTCCTAAAATTGTTTTTTAAACAATTCTTTTTAAAATTTTTAATTTTCCGAAAATTTTAGGATTCCTAAAAAAAATATATTCCTAAAATCCCTTTAGGAATTTAAAAGTTAGGAAAAATATTCATTGTAGGAAATTTTATGTTAGGACTCAAAACATTTTAGGAAAATTGAAAATTAGGAAAAAAAAATTTTAGGGACCAAAATTTTTAGGAAAAATGGATTAAGGGCAGTCTCCACTTGATAACGTTCACCGCATTCGCGTTATCCGCCTTCTCGATGAACGTAATCGCACCGGAAGTTTTGTGGATCTTTTACCACGATTTTTTTGATCATCTTCTGCTTTTTTCTATTTACAAACATTAAAAATGGCGGTTTTGAAAGATGTTTTTACGGATTTAAAAAGAAAAATTTTAATTCGGGCATGGGGAAGACAATAAATCTGTTCCAAAACAAATTCTGGGTAAGCCAATTTTGTATACTTAATGAAATATACGGTACTCTTTTTATGCCACAAACGTTTACGGGAGCAAAACCTGCAAAGTACTTCCGGTGCGATTACGTTAACCGTGATGACGGACAACGCGAATGCCGTGAACGTCATCAAGTGGAGACTGCCCTTTAGGAATTTATTTTTTTAGGAAAAGCGGATTAGGAAAAATGATCGCAGGCGCCAGTCGCTGAAAAAATAAATTAAGGACAATAAAAAGAACAATGACGTCAGGAAAATGATCGCTGGTTTTAGTTTCACTTTTAAAAATTTCAAGGCACTGGCGTCCAATCCGCATTTTCAGGCGCAGCAAGAAAAAAAAATTTACACTTCGAAAATTCCAGGAAAATGAAATCTGATCCAATTTTCTTAGGCGGTGGGTGTATATGGCCTGCATGCAAGGTTAAAACTAAATATGATATGATTAATTAATGAAATGAATGTTAGCAAACCCCCTTGTGTTCATTATATAAATGCATGCCAAACGGGAATCATCAACCTTAAACCCTCGGTCAAAAGTTTACAATAACTTCCAAAAAGAGAGTTTAAAAAGTTCCACCGTTGCTCAGCAACATCTATTTGGGTGGTTTAATATGCTTAGATAGTTTAGGTTATTCCATTTTATAAACTCTTTAGTAGATTAAATCTTTCCTTCTGACATTCGAAAGGGTATAGTAAATTACCTTATAGAAAAGGCAGGACAATGACGTCACTGAATTTCAAAGTATCATTGATTTTCATTGTCCCTTTGGCCATTATGCAATCAGAAAAAAGTTTTTTTTTTTTAAATTTTAGTTCATAACAAATTGCCTTGCAAAAGTTGCTTGTGGCTTTCAGAATTTTTAAATCAATCTCACTTTTAATCTACATAAGCTAAACATCTGTAAAACTTTTCCCGGGTCACAGCGGTTCGGAAAAATGAATAAACGGCCATAACTCTCTTTGAAACTTAGAAAGATGATGAAGGCGTCAAAAGCTTCGATATTTTGGGCAATTAAAATCCTACTGCCCATGTCCCAAAATTCAAAATGGCGAGCAAAATTTTTAATTACGAATGGGATTTTATAAATATTCATTCTTAGGTGTTTTTTTGGACGCTGCTGATTTCACATCTGGAATGATTTTGTTAAAATTCAAGATGGCTGGCTTATTAGGTTGACAAATGGTTAAAAAAATTAAAATTGTTCAATTTTCATGAAAATTTGTACTCAGGGGTTTTCGAGGTCGCTGATCTCGAATCCGCTAATAGTTTTCTAAAATGTTGTTAAAAATTCAATAAATCCAAAAAAAAAAAAAAAAAAAAAAAAAAAAAAAAAAAATTACTCGTCGTATGTTTAAAATTTGAACAACGGTTTATGGATTCGAGATCAACGACCTCGAAAACCCCTCTGTACAAATTTTCATAGAAATTAACAGCTTCTTTTTAAATTATTTGTTTATTTTTTTTTTTTTTTACATTTGTCAACCTACTAAGCCCGCCATCTTGAATTTTAACCAGATATGAAATCAGAAACCTCGAAAACACTTAAGAATAAATATTCGTGAAATTCGTAATTAAAAGTTTTGCCCGCCATATTGAATTTTGGGGCATGTGCAGGGCATTTTAATTGCCCAAAATATCGAAGCTTTGACACCTTCATCTTCTTTCTAAGTTTCACAGAGACTTGGAAATGAGCTTTGGTCATTTATTTCACTTTAGGTAGTCATTCCCAGCAAGGGAGGTAGGTGAGAGGAACTTACTATATTTTGACAAAGATTTCGAACAATGTGGGCCTTTATGCTACGATTTTATAGGATTTCATGACTACGATATCAGAGGATTTTAATACCTATAAGGCAAAATTCAAGTAATGACCTTGCTCAAACGAGGAACTTGCGAACTTGCGTGCGAGTCGGAACATGATGGACTACGCTCCCCTGCAACAAAATAAAACTATCGCCTGGCGATTTCTACTAAATATTTTCCATTAAACTTTTAAGTCTAAATTCTGAAAAATTTCTGGAAAATTCCAAAAATATTTTTTAAAATTTTTATTTTTAAATATTTCCGTAGATACTCGCCCTATGCGCTAAAGCCTATTGAGCGCCTACGATAGGCAACCCGCACCACATGCGTGTAATACAAAATAATCGCATATATATTTTTTTTTTTTTCCGTAAAACAATCGGGGAAAAGAGGGCTCTATATAAATAAGCAAATATGAAAATGTGAGCCCTAGCCTAAGGAGGGGCATCTAAGTCAAATTTCCGATAAAAAACGAACGGTTTTAAAAGCGAAAAAAATCGATTTTTTTAAAAATAGAACATTTCGAGCTTGAAACACAAGCTCGTTTTCCAATCATGCGAAAAATTGCAAAAAAAAAATAAACATAAGACTTCATATATTCAATACTTTGACACCCGGAGTTAAGCCCCTTCAAATTCTAAATTTCTAAGTTTCGTTCTACATTCAACATAACCCCAGACGACGGTACCATATAAAAGAAAAATTTATTGCAACCTAAAGATGCGTCCATTTCATTTTCGTCTCATAATAGAAAAGTTCACATGCCTTCCCATTAAAATTGAAAATAAATAAAAAAGTTGGGTCATAATATACCAAAATATATTTCGAAGATATATTTTTGCGAAAAAGCACTTCCCGTTAATCGTTCTGTGATAACTCCAATAACAATGGGACTCAGAAAAGGATTATTGCTTTGTTGTGAAGGAATCTATTGGTATATTTCATTTGTTTTTGTCATAAGAAAATTTTAAAAAGCTGAAAACGATCTAGACGATGACCCTTAACCTTCAACCTTCCCCCGCCCGAAATATATATTTATGGGAATTTATATCTCCGGACAAAATATATTTCAGAGCTTTTGACCTCGTTAAAATAAACCGATTACGCAAAATAAATAGTGTAACTGCAGTTACGTCAAGTTTGTTTATGCAACCAGCCCAATATTAGAGCCGTTAAATAGTTAATTTTCTATCGGAAATTTTCCGTTAATTTCAAGAATAAAGTCGGTTTTACAGTAATTGGAGCCATTTCTTTCATATAAGAGTCGAAAGAGGTATATAGGGAGGGCAGCCGTTTTTTGCTCAAAAATAAAAAATTGCTTCAATTTCTGTAAAACCGTTTTCATTTTTGAAATTTTCGGGTAATTTCCGATACAAAATGAACTCTTTCGCACCAAAATACGGCTCTAATTTTTTCGGCCCTTATGAGACTTTGAAAAATTTTAGGCTTTTGGGGGCAGAAAAAATCTGGGAAAAATTAGGCTTAGTATGGAGGTTAAAATGAAACTTTTCCGCGCTGAGGAATTTTCAAATATTAAAAGTTCGTGTTTTTCGATCCACCCTACCTATTTACGGCATCAAATGTATTTTTTTCCTGGTTATATCATAATTATATTCCGGGAAAGATTTTCTAAAACCAAGTACAGGAGAAATTGATGAATATCGATGAATTTTCGCTCCATAAGCTGAGCATGGTCGAAAATAAATTTTAAAAGTGTTTTCAGCAAATTATGAAATTGCTGAGAATCTCCCTTATTATCTCTTGTTTAAACCTGTTCACTGCAAGTTAGGCGAAAATTCCAAAATTTTGCGATTAACTATCTCCATAAGCTAAACGTAGGGTTTACTTTTACAAAAAAAAATTGTCGACGGTACATAGTCTTTTAGTCTCTATGTTTTTGAAAAAAAGGAATCTTTGTAAAAAATATAACTAGAGACCCTATATAAAAAGAGACTGGCGAATTGACCGATAAATCGGATTGGTTCGTTTTTTAGAAGCCATAATGGATGCCATATTGGAAATTGAATGAAAATTTGAAGATTTCTCAGTTTTATCAATACGTGAAATTTAAATCTTTAAACTCAGATTTTTGTTCGATTTTCTTTTGTTTGGGAAAAACCTTCTGGGAATTCCTAAAGACGGCTTTACTTAAAAAATGGCGATTTTTCTTCTGCTCAAGCAACTGCATTGTAAGATGCCATATTGAATAATATGGCGTCAATTTAAATTCGCCAGTTTCCTTTTATATAGGGTCTCATATAACCGATTAAAGAAACAATAATTACTAGATTATTACAGAAATGATTAACCCTTTGTGTCCAATTAAATCCATTTTAATCCATCGAATATAAACTTACTTCCAAAAGCTTGAATTTGATTTATTTTCTGAGTAATTTTTTGACTTTATGGTCTGTATTTTTGACCTAACTTCATGGATTTGAAACTATTCAAAAACATGGGATACCTTAACCTCAATAGCCGCTCGTAAGTAAAAAATTCCAAATTAAATAAGGAAAATGTTTTGCTGCAATGAGGATTTTTAGGGCAAACTAAATCCCACGATCATACGAACAGGTCTGGAAACTTGTATACCGTTTATATGAGCGCTTGTGTCCTCCTTATTGATGCTGTTTTACTTCCGAATTTCAATCAACAGATGGCAGGAACTGTATGTAGTCAGGTCATGTGACAACTTCCATTTTGAAACAAAGGCCTTCTAGGGCACAAAAATATTTTTTATAATTGTTGTTAATACGTTTAAAAAAATTTATGTTCTTAACACATTACTTATTTTCTCTTTTTTTTTTTTTTTTCAAATTAACCTAACCTTGTTCTTTATTTCATATTTATATTTATTTTGTTGTCAACCGCCATGTTATTATTTATGGTCACATGATGTGACTAAAAGCAGGAGGCGCCATCTATTGATCAAAATACGGAATGAAAAATGACTTCAATAAAGAAGACACTTTTTTACCTCTAGTTTCCAGACCTGTTTGTATGATCGTCCTAAAATTGCGGCCGGTTTCGGATTGGTTAATAAATGACTTTAATATGAGAAGGGAATATTTATGAACCAATCCGAAGCCGGCCGCCATTATACCATGATAGCAGCCGACAGCCCCCTAGCGGATTTAGTTTGCCGTAAAAATCGTCATTCGATCGCGGTATATAACTTTTGTGTTCCTACTTTGAAAAAAATATGCATAATTTCCTATTTTCTTATATATATAAAAAAAAAAAAAAAAAACATTTTTGTGCTTAGTATCAAAGTATACTTTCCGTATAAAAACTATAGTTTATAAGTTTATAGTCAAACTATAGTTTTAAAAAAAACTATAGTATTTATTTTTTCAGACTTATTTTTCTTTATAAAATTCGTCGATCACGAATAAAAAATATGATTAAGAGGAAGCTTCAGATATTTATTTAAATATACCAAAATAAATTTCCATGGTTTCGAACTTTTTTTGGGAGATACAAATTAGAAATCTGGCTTCGTAGCGAACTTCATAGTGATACTGGCATCTTTCCTTCAAAATTTCAGAATCTCAGGTTGTAAAGAAACTCCGGAAAACGCTTTGGAAAATATATTCCCGACATTTATTTTTGAAAACGTTTTCCGGAGTTTCTTTACAACCTGAGAATCTGAAATTTTTAAAGAAAGATGCTAGTATGAATATAAAGTTCGCTACGAAGCCAGATTTTTAATTTGTATCTCCAAAAAAAAGTTTTAGGCCAGGGAAATTTATTTTGGTATATTTAAATAAATATCTGAAGCCTTCTCTTAATATGCATCCGAAAAGTCTCCACTTTTGTAAAATTCATAGAAAATAGATAATTTAACGCCCAAAGTTTTTTCAGTGCTTCCAAAAAAAAAAAAAAAAAAAAAAAAAAAAAAAAAAAAAAAGGAAATAATAAATTAAAAATTAAGGCTTCGCAAAGAAAGAAAGGGCGGATACAAAAAACTGGAAAGATACCAAAATCTTCGATTATTTTCTTGGAATCAAGAGAAAAGGAATATAATTTGTAATATTTTTTTTTTTTTTTAATCTAATGCATGCTGAAACCTTATTAAGCTGAGTATCATAATATTAAATTTTTTTTCTCATTCAATAAAGTTTATCTCAAGTAGCAAAAATAAGGTCATTCATTGATAAAAAAAAAACTAAATAATGAGGTTTCTTTTTCCCTGGGAATCAATGGCTTTATTCTTATTTATTTATAAAATGTTAATCTCGCTTGTCAAGAATAACGGATAAATTTCAAATTTATCAAAAAAAAGTATGTAAAAAAAAAAACCTCATTCAGTAAGAAAAAGATAAATAAAAGTTTAGATACACACACAAAAAAAGCTCCATGCATACAGTTGATGTAAATCAATGAAAAACTATTGGATTTTAAAATTCAATTTACGGAAGCTTTGATACAGGAAATTCGAATGCAAACTTTTCTTCCCTTTCGTTCCCCCCCCCCCTCCCCCTTTTATTTAAAACCAGTTGAGGTTCTTCATTTTCTAAATAAACCCTTTTTACTCCGCAGACTAGCATCCGACTTTATTTAAATCGAATTATATTCCCCCTTACAGTAAATCATTTTTCCCTTAAAGCGTTAATTAAATCTTATAAATATTTTCCCGCCTTAATATATATTTTTTTTTCTCCTCTTTTTTTTTCGCAGATCACAAAGAAGACGATGCATCATGCTCTAGTTTCAAGTATTTATTTCTCAGTTTTCCTAGCCTTAACTACATTATCGGGCACGACAGGTGATCCAGGTCCACAACCGCCTAGCAATTTACCAGATGATAGTTCACTCTTACAAACACAAGCACAGGTAAGAATTAAATCTCGTATTCGACTCATCCCACCCCCATAGATCCTTTTATTTTTCGGAAAATGTCAACCTAGAAACTTGGGAGACTGAAAAAAAAAAAAAAAACGGTGAACATAATATTTTATTAAACCGAAAAGATTTACCACGCATCACGACGACTAGGTTTTTCGGTAAAAGTTTAGACAAGTTCGACGTACTGAAGGCGTACACCAAATTTCGAAACATCTGAAATAGTCACACTACACCGCGCTCTGGGAGGCGATTGACGTTTCGGGAAATCTAAAGCCCACGAGTTTTTTTTTTTTTTTTTTACATTTCAAGAAAATCGTTACGTCCGAAAGAGTTTATTACCCATTCCAGGAAAATAGATTCCAATCAAATGATTAATTAATTCCTTTAATGGAATTTTAAGTCCAAACTGGAAAATATCAGCGATTAGAGGAGAGAAGAGTAAATATACAGCAGGGTGTCCCTTATTTTGGGAATTTCCGAATTCAAATAGCTGAACTCCAAAAATGGTTCTCCTTGGTGTACTTCTTCCTCTTACGGTGGTCGTACCTTGGTGTACTGATAAACCCGAATTTTTTAAAAACTTTTTACTCGACGGGAAAGCGAGTTGAGCTTAAAATTAAGAAAATTGCCATAAGAGAAAATTGGCAATTTTTTTTCGTGAAAATGTGGTTTTTATTGGAAATTTTCCGTACATCACGAATTTGAAGTCCGTTTTTATGTCTGGTCCGGTTTTGGAGCTAAAAGCCAAAATATGGCAAAAAAAACGTGGTAAAATGACAAAACATACCAGGTCCTCAGTTTCACTCGTATTTTGATCTCTAGCTCAAAAACTGGACCAGATATAAAAAAACAGACTTTAGATTCGTGTTGTACGGGAAATTTCCGATAAAAAACTGAATTTTTTTGCGGGGAAAAAAAATTGTCGGTCTTTTTTTTTTTGCTAATGGCAATTTTCGGAACTTTTAAGCTCAAGTCGCTACGCTTTCCCGTCGAGTAAAAAAATTTGAAAAAAATTCGGGTTTATCAGTACACCACGGAAAACCATTTTTAGGGGTAAGCAATTTGAAATTCGAAAATTGCCAAAAATAAGGGACACCTATTATTTATGCATAATTTATGCATTTTTTATGTATAGGCCTCTATGTTCAATTTTCTCTACAATTTATACATAATTTTTATATGCATCTCTTTATCGTACGGGTTTATGCATATTTTCAAACACCATTTGAGTATGCATAATTTTTGTATTTAACTTCTATTTCATTTTATGCATAATTTATGCATAGTGACATTCGAAACAAAAAAAAATTTTTTGGTTAAAAAAAAAAAAAAAGTTGTCTTTATACATAATTAATGTAATGGCACAATCCTTACTACACTAAAACAAATGATTACAAGTGACCATTAAAATTTGACTAGGCGCAAATTCCAGTTTAAATTTTACAGGTCAACCAGTCAATTTTACTTACAGCCAGTAGACCTTTCTTGGCTGTGAGTAAATTAGATTGCCGACAAATAAAATTTAAACTAGGCGCAAATTCCAGTTTAAATTGTACTGGCAACTACACGGTAAAAAATTTTATTTTAACTTGCTAAAAAAGGGCTACAAATTTTTTATGTTAAAAAATAGAATGTTATTGTCCGTAAAACATTCTTTTGTTTTTAGTATTTTGTTTTTAGTATTTTGTTCGAGGCTACAGGCAAATTATGTTACTTTTAACATAAAAGTTTTTACCGTGTAGTAACCGCTTTTTTGAGTGTACTTATGTCCAATTCTTTGTATAATTGACCACGACTTTTACACTGTAAATAATTTTGTGTAATTTTAACACAGTTTATAATTGAAAAACGGTCCACACATTTTTATTTGTAAATAATAACACAATAACAAATATTGCCTAGCAACATGTGTCAAAATTTACATAAATGTGTGTCAAAATTAACATAAAAAGAGCTACATACAAAATGTGTGGACCGAGTTTGTTAAAAATACACAAAATTTTTTACAGTGTATATAATTGATGCATCTTTTCTTTAGTAAGCCCGTACGAAAAAGGGATGCATAAAACTTGTATTATTTATACAAAAATTATACATAAAATATACAAAAAATTGGACATGCATAAAAAATGCATAAATTATGTATAAAGAACTTATATTTTTTTATCCTACAATATGATTATACATAAATTATGTATAAAAAACTTTAACTTTTTTAACAAATTTTTTTTTTATCCTCGGGGATGATTATGCATAAACTATGTATAAGAAACTAAGAAACATAAACTTTTTCAACGAAAATTATACATATAATTATATATAAATTATACATAAATTATACATAAATTATATATATGATTATACATAAATTATACATAAATATATATAAATTATGTAGGTCCAATTTTTGTATAAATTATACAAAATTAATATATATTTTTTGTATTTATTTTGCAAAAAATTTACATATTTTATGCATCTCTTTTTTGTACGGGAGGGCAGTTCGTACGTTTCAGGTTCCTCAATTCGCTTAGTCAAAGGGATAATAGTATTTATTCTCTACTTTTAAATATCTTAATACAATGTAACCCTACGAACTCAACAATTATTTTATATTGAAGTTTTTATTTGGTTTACCTTGAATTTTACAGCACATTTCATCCAGACGATTTTATTATTCCCCGAATCGCAGACGCAAATTCTTTGAATCTTACCTGAAAAATAAAAATAACAAGCAAACGTTAGAATAAAAGGCTTACGGGCAAACATTACGGAATAGGGTGTACGAATTTTTGAATTTCATACATATAATATTAATAAATTATAAAATTATATGATTAATCATATAATTTTTTAATAATTTTAATTTAGGTAATTAAATTTAATTACCTAAATTAAAATTATTAAAAAATTAAATAAATTAAACTATATCGTTTTAGGGATTTTTGAATTTTGCGCCCCTTAATTCTTTTATAGCAATCAAAAGAAGATCCCCTGAATTTTTTCAGATTTTTTTGGACGTTGTTTTGTTGTGTCCCCCGGGGACTTAAAAATTTCGAAATTCCCGTAAACACCAAAAAATCAAAAAAATGTTTTTAAATGTAAAAATCGTCGTTTTTATTTATCACAAACGATTACTGTGTTAGAGGAGAAAAATATTAAGAATTTCGCAAATAACTGTGTTATATTTTGGTAATTTTTTTTTTACTTATTTTGGCTTCTACCATCGAAACAGATTTTTAATTCGTTAATCGTTAACTGACAATGTCTAACGTTTAAATGTTGCAAACAATGGAAAGCTAAAATATACTCATACTCATACTCATACACAGTAAAAAATTTTATGTTAAAATTGACACAAATTGTATGTCCAAATCGGTCTACATAAATATTTTGTTAAGAAAAATAACACAATTGTTTTGTTTAATGTTCTGCGTCCATTAACGATCGTCATTTTTTTGCTGTTTACAAACAAGTTTTGTTGATTTTTTAACATAATAACTTAACATAGACTTTATGTAGACCGTTTTTAACATAGGTATTTACATAATATTTTTTACCGTGTACAGTGTGAGATCCATAACATTTAGCTACATTTTCGTGATCTGCATAAAAATCCGAATTGGCAACAACCATTTTTACATAAAAATAACATTTTTAATTTTTCGGCTTCTACGAAAATTTCGAAATACTTGTTCCCGTGGACATTGCTAAACAACGTCCAAAAAATCTGAAAAAATTCAGGGAATCTTTTTTTGGTTACTGTAAAATATTTAGGGGGTGCATTCACGGAAATTCAAAAATTTTAAAATAAGGATCACCCTATTAAGTAAGAGTCATTTTCACAATATTCGGTCATCTTTTATCAATACTTTTATTAAGGCAAACATCAGTTATTCAAAACAGGGCTGAGATTCCGATTCCAATTCCGATTCCAATTCCAATTCCAATTCCAATTCCGATTCCAATTCCAATTCCGATTCCGATTCCGATTCCGATTCCAATCCAAATACAGATTCGATAAGGTGAAAATAAATTTCAGATTCCAATTTTGATCCCAACTAAAAAATATTGTAGCGATGCCTATTCCAATTCTGATTCCGATTTAAATCAAAACTGATTAACTCTAATAACGGTTTTATTCGTGCTTGTTAAGTCGATCTGGATTGAAGATATTTTTTCTGGATGCCGATGCCGATTCCGAAGATTCCGAACTGTTTTCAGACGAGATTCGGATTCCAATTACTTTTGAAATAGCAGATTCCGATTTTGATTCCTAATAAAAATTAATCGGAATTGCAGCCTTGATTCAAACCGCCACAAGATGCATGGCTCCCATCCCACCAAGGCTGATGACCAAAAAATGAGAAAAATAAAATAACGAAAATTTCACTGTTTCAACAGCAATCAGCGATAGGCCAAGAAGATTTAGACGAAGAAAAAAGAGCTTGGAAAGACCTACAATCAGCCTGGGGCAAAAGAGCCTGGGGCGATCTACAAGGGACCTGGGGGAAGAGAGGATGGAAAGATCTTCATAGCGGGGCCTGGGGTAAACGAGCTTGGAAGGACCTACACGGAGGGTCATGGGGTAAAAGATCGTGGAACGATCTCAACAGTTCATGGGGAAAGCGAGGTTGGCAAGACTTACAGGTACGTCTCTAAAAAAAAAAAAAATTACTTTATTTTATTTCCTAATCGCAGGCGATATTTCATTAGCGTAGGAGACGCAAGAGCAACTCTCCGCTCCAACTTTTTAATAGCGGTTTATTTGACGAAATGATAAAACTAGCAGAGAAAATCTGAGACGGAAATTGAAAATTAATGGTTTAATTATTTCGAATTTCAAGGTGATAATCGTAAAAAGATTCTTTTCCCCAGCGCTTATTTATTTGGACAAGTTTAGTTTTTTAAAATTCAGAAAAAGATAACAAGTTTTTCCCACCAGGAGAAAAAAAAATCGTAGCGAATATAATATAAGTTATTAAAATTTCATATTCATTGTTAAAACTTCATTCAAAAAAAAAAATTAGTGTAAAAACAGAAAAAAAAATTAACTTAAACTTATTCCGCAAGCTTACATCTCATTTAAACTTTTTTTTTCTTCGCGATTCGAAAAAAATTAGCAATTTCTTCAATCTTTTGCTGAACAGGTAATTTTTTTTTTTTTTTTAAGTTAACTGTAATTAAACAAAATTTTTAGCAATTAAAACAATAGAGGAAAGACTGGAATGTTAGTACCGAAAAAAAAAATTCAATATTTTAGTTATGAAAATGGGGATACTAGGATTTAAAACAAAGATGCATTTTTTCCCCGTCTGAAGAGTTTTAAAGAAAACTACTTTTTATTCTTCAACATCGATTAAAACACGTTTTGATAAAGAAACTTTTCCTTCCATCTCGTCGCTCTGCAACTCGCTTAAAACTTTGGCTTTTCTATAATCTTTTTTCGAACACCACACATCCACATCATGTTTGATTTCTTAATTCGTTTTTGAAATTCTAAAAATTTCAAAATTCTCTTATTTTTCTTCAGGAAAATCTATCTCAAAATAAAAAAAAAAGAAGGGTCCGTGAAGTCAGCAGTACAATAAAAAGCACAAATTATAAAAATTGTACAAGGATTTTGCGCTTTTTCGGGCTTTCAGGAAAACTAAATTTCAGAATTTAAGCTTTTAAAAGAAAAAAATTATTTGCATTGTCAACTTGGTACAGGTAACTTCCCGGGCAGTACAATGAAAAATTTAAATTTTAAAATTGATCTATGCTCCTAAAATTTGAGCTTTCAAAAAATCATGGTCCCAAATATTTAGCTATAAAACAAAAAAATTTGTACGTTATAATACTGACACAAAGAATGAACAATGCCAGGTTCTCATCAAATATTTTTAAAACTTGTAACCGGTAAGCATCTCAAACTGTTTGTTCAGAAGAAGAAAAAAAAAACCAAAAAGACCTTGAGTAATAATATTTGCACATTTAAAAATAAATACTTAAACAACCAACGAAAGTTGATTTCAAAGAAAAAAAGAAAAAAAATTTCCCATGATACTACAGCAGAACCAAAATTTCATAATTAAAGTCAAAAAGCATGAGTGAAACCAGCCCAAGTCCACCTCCTGCTCCTATAAAATCTATATTTTGACCAGGAAAGTGACAAACAAAGTACTGGATATAAGAGAATAATTCTTTTCTTAACAAGTAAAATTTTTTGGGACCGAAAATTTAATTTCCATACTCTTTAAATGCACCAAAATTGATCTTGACCCAAATTTTTTTTGCTCCTGTAAGCAACAACACATGATTTAAATAAAAAAAAAAAAAAAAAAAAAATTGCTGAAGTAGGTATTTTCCACAGGATTATAGTTCTATTACTATCGTATACAGTAGAAAATAATCGAGAAACAGACAAAAATTAAAATAAGGTTAAAACAAATGCTTGCAAAATCATGAAAATCACTCTGAATTTTCTCCCAAACAAAAAGAGTTTATTTTTCATCATTTGCATATTTGATTGTTATAATTCGTCTTGAAATAGAAAATAACAACTGCATTGAAATTGTAAATGTGGATAAAGAATTACCAAACTATGATCAATCAGAACTTGTATGTAATTAATTGCATAAAAATTTTTTTTCATCGGAAATAGTTTTACTGCCTTCACTAGAACCCAGACAGCATACAAAACTATTAAAAAACGGTTTTAAACTTCAAGGATCGTGTTACTGTGATCAATTGTCCAATGGAATTATCCCTCATTAACACCAATTAATTCTCACAAAATTAAAAAAGAAAAAGATTATCATGTACCCTAGATCTTATGACAACTTAACCTAACAGCACCATTTAAGGTAGAGAAATCGTTCTGTGAACATTAAACCTTTATATCCCTCTTCATTATCAAATCTAAATTTTAATTGTCACAGACCATACTTCCCTCTTTCACCAATTAAACCTTTTCCCTACGATTATTTCAGAGAACATTTTCCAACACCAGGCATGGAAATGAACATAGGCATGCAAAAAAAATTTTTTCTTCTAATAAGCTTGATGAACATATCATTACAACTAAAACAAAAGCCTCAAAGAGACATTATTCCTCATCAAGACTATTTTTAACAAGAAAATTTATTTTGACTGAAAATGAGATGAACGATTAATTTTAAAAACTTACAATAAAAACCATTATCAGTATATCCCTAACCACTTCCAATAGAAAATATTTCCATATCTAATTATAGAAATCTTTCCTGTCTTCTGTTTTAATCCATTGGACGCACAAAAAAAAAACCGAATCATTTTAATTAAAAAAAATTATATCACAAGTCATTAACCTTACTTTAACAGAAACACAAAAACGGATTTCATTACCGGATTTATCCGATCCTGAAAGGATTTTTTTTTTCACTCACATCACTCAACGATTTCTAAACAAAATTTTCTTGCTAATCCCCGCACGATTACATCATATTTTTCAAGTCTAACCCGTGAATTTTTCCGTAAAAATGTTACCGACAACAAAACCGCGGCCATCTTGTTTACACACGTTACAACGTTGCTGCATGACTCACTGCGACTGCCAGTTAGACAAATAAAATCTTAATTACTGTACGTTGTCAATTTCTACTGTACTTAGCTTATGGATGAAAAGAGTTTTTTAAGATAAGCTTTACAAAGCATAAAACGTCGCCGTGGTATCATTTAAATCTAACGGATTTGTTTAAAGATTTACTGCGAAAGTGAAGAGAGCGCTTGCTGCTTTGCCAGAAAATCATTTTTGCAATTTTATTTATTAATATAATGTATAGTTGTTCAAAAATTTTTACGGTGTGTATTTTTGTCATTATTATGTTCAGATTTTAGATGGACCTATTTTCTATTACTGAAGGAGGATGTATACAAGCTAAGCCGTAGAAAAATTGTAAACCAATCAAAGGAAAAAAATGCTATATTTGTTTTCTGACAAGCAACAACTTGTTTTACCATAATAGTAAAGACTGCCATCCTGGATTTCAAAAACCAATGGAATGCATAATTTTTTTCAGGGATGTGCCAAGAAAAAGTGCCTTACAAATTTTGTAACTCTACTCCGTTTTGAGTCGTTAAAATTTGCAGGCCCGTTCGAGTAATTACAGGCCATGCATTTTCGATCGGAAATCAATACAGACCAGACCGGATTCAGAACCTGCCAACCTTCCTGACCAATCATTGAGCAAGAGTTTTCGCATATGAGCTTTCATTGATGAGCTTTTCACAGACACCCTTACAGCCGACGAGAAGAGAGCGAATTTTTGCGCGAGTGACGACGGAATTCAATTCCTCATAAAAAAAGAGTCCAAATGAATAATTTTACACCGAGCTTTCACACCGGAAAGCTAGAGCTTTTGGGAAACTATATTTTAACCACACAGGCCGAGTATTCCACTTGCGTTTTCTGTACAGGCCAACCCGGATTCGGATTCCTCGTAAAACAGATGCCTAAAACCTAATTTTAATTAAAATTTATAACGAAGTTTAAGTTTTTAATAACTCAATTTTATAACACACTTTTTCTTGGGGAACCTATTTTCTATTACTGAAGGAGGATGTATACAAGCTAAGCCGTAGAAAAATTGTAAACCAATCAAAGGAAAAAAATGCTATATTTGTTTTCTGACAAGCAACAACTTGTTTTACCATAATAGTAAAGACTGCCATCCTGGATTTCAAAAACCAATGGAATGCATAATTTTTTTCAGGGATGTGCCAAGAAAAAGTGCCTTACAAATTTTGTAACTCTACTCCGTTTTGAGTCGTTAAAATTTGCAGGCCCGTTCGAGTAATTACAGGCCATGCATTTTCGATCGGAAATCAATACAGACCAGACCGGATTCAGAACCTGCCAACCTTCCTGACCAATCATTGAGCAAGAGTTTTCGCATATGAGCTTTCATTGATGAGCTTTTCACAGACACCTTACAGCCGACGAGAAGAGAGCGAATTTTTGCGCGAGTGACGACGGAATTCAATTCCTCATAAAAAAGAGTCCAAATGAATAATTTTACACCGAGCTTTCACACCGGAAAGCTAGAGCTTTTGGGAAACTATATTTTAACCACACAGGCCGAGTATTCCACTTGCGTTTTCTGTACAGGCCAACCCGGATTCGGATTCCTCGTAAAACAGATGCCTAAAACCTAATTTTAATTAAAATTTATAACGAAGTTTAAGTTTTTAATAACTCAATTTTATAACACACTTTTTCTTGGGGAACCTATTTTCTATTACTGAAGGAGGATGTATACAAGCTAAGCCGTAGAAAAATTGTAAACCAATCAAAGGAAAAAAATGCTATATTTGTTTTCTGACAAGCAACAACTTGTTTTACCATAATAGTAAAGACTGCCATCCTGGATTTCAAA
Organism: Liposcelis bostrychophila; assembly: GCA_037577465.1. Lineage (NCBI taxonomy): Eukaryota > Metazoa > Arthropoda > Insecta > Psocodea > Liposcelididae > Liposcelis > Liposcelis bostrychophila. The sequence goes on along the minus strand of CM075211.1, from coordinate 25,837,333 downwards.
AACCAATGGAATGCATAATTTTTTTCAGGGATGTGCCAAGAAAAAGTGCCTTACAAATTTTGTAACTCTACTCCGTTTTGAGTCGTTAAAATTTGCAGGCCCGTTCGAGTAATTACAGGCCATGCATTTTCGATCGGAAATCAATACAGACCAGACCGGATTCAGAACCTGCCAACCTTCCTGACCAATCATTGAGCAAGAGTTTTCGCATATGAGCTTTCATTGATGAGCTTTTCACAGACACCCTTACAGGCCGACGAGAAGAGAGCGAATTTTTGCGCGAGTGACGACGGAATTCAATTCCTCATAAAAAAAGAGTCCAAATGAATAATTTTACACCGAGCTTTCACACCGGAAAGCTAGAGCTTTTGGGAAACTATATTTTAACCACACAGGCCGAGTATTCCACTTGCGTTTTCTGTACAGGCCAACCCGGATTCGGATTCCTCGTAAAACAGATGCCTAAAAACCTAATTTTAATTAAAATTTATAACGAAGTTTAAGTTTTTAATAACTCAATTTTATAACACACTTTTTCTTGGGGAACCTATTTTCTATTACTTAAAAATGATGAATTAAATCATCCAAGCTAAACCGTAAAAAAATTAAAGACTAATTAAATGAAGAAAATGCTTGGAAGTGTATTTGTTTCCTGACAAGCAATAGCTTGTTTTACCATCATAGTAATGGCTGCCATCTTGGATTTCGAAAGCCAATGAAATGCATAATTTTTTTCAGGGACGTGAATAAAACTCAAAGTCTACGATTTAGTAACTCATGGACCACGTGATATCTCGTTCTCCATAAGCTAAACATAATACAATCTTTTTAGATTTAATAGCAATAATTCTGATGCAAATTCTCCTCGAATCATTATGAAATTAGATACTGCGAGAAAATCCTGAGAATTCTGACTTCTGGTTAGATCAAAGCAGTATAAATCGATTCTTAAATTTTTTTTTCGGCTTGTTTCCCGGAGGTAAAATGCGAAGAAGTTTTGCGTGGATGATGAACAATTTTGATGAGAATGAATACTATAACGATAATGAGCGGACACTAATGAGCGTCAATCAAAGGAAAATTTGATAACGTTTATTAAATAGTTGAATGAAAAGGTATAAGCTCTACTACGAAAGTGCAAAACAGTTTTCCGGGCTTGATACTCATTTAATTCTATTTTCTTTTGTGGCGAGAGACTAATTTGGCATCTTAAAAAATTTGAGATAATCCCGTTTGGAAGCAGTTGTATGTCAAATGCGAGTTTGTATTTCCTTTTACATCATTTCTCATTAAACCGAGGCATTTTTTATCCGAGAAGTCCACTTTTCCGTCCTAGGCAGTTTTTTTTCAGACTGTTTTACGCCGTACTTTGTAATGAAAAATATCTTTTAGTGCAAGAAATGCAAACGAATTAGCTTTTTTGGCTTATTTAAGGACCTCGCCTTCGGCTGGGGGCTTAAAACTCCGTCTCGACATTTGCATTTCTTGTATTGAAAAATGTTATTATATCGGAAAAAAAAGAAAAAAAATTTGTAACATTTATACAAAAAGAGCAAATAGGACAAAGCTGGAAATGCTACGATTTTTCCCTGCTAAGGTAGGCTGGGGTAAATATGAGACGGCGGTAAAAATTAGGATTGTTTGCCATTTTTTTTTTGTTTAGACTTCTGTACGTCAGAGCCAAAAGGTTCAATATGCATTTTTCAATATGGATGCCATGTCTAAATATAAAGATGATCGGATAGAACCAAAAGCGATTTTAAAAAGGCAATGGCTACCGGTGTTTACATTATATATGAAAACATTATTATTATATTGTTTATTTTGAATGCTAATAATTTGTTTGAGCGAAATAGACGTTTTAACAGGTTGCTTTGTGCTGATATTTCTTTAGTTACTTTTTTTTAATCCAATTTTTTAGATATCTATTTTTCAGGAAAAATTTTCTTGTTTTAATTTTTTTACAATATGATAAGCTTATTTGACTCTTGAACGACTGGATTTTCATTTTCAAGACTTACTTTAAAAAAAAGTAATGTTTCGACTTTTTTTTAAAAATGTTTTTCGAAACAAAACAAAAATACGGGCGGACATTTTTTTATCATAAACTTTTAAGTTTGGATGTCGAGCCACCATATTGAAAATGCATATTGAACCTTTTGGCTTTGACGTACAGACTTCTTAACAGTAAAAATTGCGCCTGGTTCTATTTTACCCTGCTTCTCAACACCACCCCAACCTACTTCATTTGTACCGTAAAGCGGGGTGAAATTGAACAACCTACATAAGGCTACCTGGGCCTCCAAAAATATTAAAATGAGCAATAAATTGTACCCAGCTTCCCTTTTTGCAGTAGTAGTACAAATATTTGTACTACTACCAGGTAGAACAGCCTCTTAAGTTATCTTTAAGACGTCTTTTATTTTGCTAATGCCCCACCTTAGAGACGTCTATAAGACTACTGACGTCTTAAAGACGTATTATAGATCGATTTAAGAAGTAAAAGTCTAAAAGACATCTCTAAGGTGGGGCATTAGCAAAATAAAAGACATCTTTAAGACCTCTTGTCTTGAAAATCCGTCTTTAAGACAACTTGTTCTACCTAAATATTTGTCTGCAAATATATTTTTTGGCCATTCGATTCCCCCTCCCTTCCCCCGGCTAACGGTAATTCTCTGCCGCCTAATCGAGAACGCGATATCAAACAAACAAACGGAAAACTATGGAATTGTCATAGGGGTCGAAGTGGTGACTTGTCCATGTATCGGTTTGGCTGTCCATGAAGTTAAGCAGCATTGATGAGGGTCAGCTTCTGGATTGGTGACCGTGTTAGATGCTTAATAAAACAACACGATAATTATCTGATAAAATTGATCGTTTTATATGACTACATTGCTCAATTACAACATGGCGACTAAAGGACGGAAAGCCATGTGTTCGTAAACGCAATAGTAAATATCACATTGATATTGTTCGAGAATTCGACAGCGATGATTGTTTTAAAACAAATTGGTTTAAAACACGGTGTTTTAAAACGTTTTAAAACATTTGGATAAAAAACACCGTTTTAAAACACTGTTTTAAACACCGTATTTTATTAAGTGAATAAAATACGTTTTAAAATGAATTTTTAAGAGGCCCGAGCCCGCAATTTGTCGCGCACGACTCATTTTATACAATCGATGGTATGGACCATACCATAGATTGTATGAGCCGCTCATATTCATAATGGTTGCTTAATCGCAGGGATGATGGTTTTAAAACAAATTGGTTTAAAACACTGTGTTTTAAAACGTTTTAAAACATTTGAATAAAAAACGCCGTTTTAAAAATTTGAATAAAAAACGCCGTTTTAAAAATTTGAATAAAAATAGAAACGAATTTAAAACATTTTGAACGTGTTTTAAAACATGTTTTAAAACGTTTTAAAACCAGGCCGAATAAAAGACGTTTTAAAACGTTTTAGAACATGGGAAAATAATATAAAACGTTTTAAACTGTTTTTTATTAAAAAATGTTTTAAACAGCAACCCTGAATTCGAACGGTCAATATAATTAACTCTAACAAACCGCACAGACACTTTTCCCCTCTGGTGGGGATGACGGGAACTACAAATGCAGTCACGTTAACCTCCCTGTACGAGTTAGTTGTAGCATGCCAGAGAAGGAGAAAAAACAAACAAAAGACCTGCGATTAGCAGTTAAAAGAATAATAAACAAAAAAAACCAAATACGATTGAAACAGATTGATAATTACGAAAATTAAAATCCTCTTTCTAAATAGATACGTCTCTTCCAAAGGTTAACTGCAAAGTAGCAAATTGTTGTGATTCCAAGAAAAACGTTGTTTCAGCACCGATGTTTAGCTTACGTAAGATTAAAAACGGAGCGTTTCTTTTGTTCCCATAAGTGAAACGGTCATATTCGCTAATTTCACCCACTTTGCGATTCTTTATGTGAAGATGTGCAGCTCGGCAGGTAGTGCAGTTCGATCGACAATTAGAAGGTCCCGGGTTCAAGTCTTAGACTCAACTTGGCTCGTAACAATTTTTTCTGAATTTTCCCTTCCTCTGACATCTCTTCCGCTTACTTACAAGCCCATACTACGTATTGTATTAATTTAGGATGATAGATAAAGGAAGTAGCCCGATAAGTTCCGGGGTAATGACTTTTTAACTCCCAGATTTTAAGCTTGATTCCGTGTCCTTGAATAATTTATAAAGATTTTCGGTGACAGGCGTCATGCAACATTTTTTTCTTTTTCAGCAACAGCGAGGGAGAAATGAACGCTATAAGAGCCCGATACGTAAACATATCAGTTTGAAAAGTACTCTTATTCTATACAATTTCCTGTTCAAATATAATAATATTTATTTATCGAGGGCTGCGTTTTCGTGACGTCTGATTCATTCTTGATTTTTTTTTTTTTTCGTTTTTTTGATGGAGTTTAAACATTATTTATTTGCTTCGCCTTCATTTTTATTTATCATTATTATTTTGGCACGCGTGAATGCTGATCTTGGGGAGGAATTTAAGAAAGAAAAAAAAAAAATAGCTTCGGAAGAAGCGTTTTTTACCTTCATCTTTTATTCATGGCTCTTTTTTTCAGGGCTGCAAACCGAACCGAACCCTGAACCGAAATTCGGGTTTTTCGGACCTTTTTCCCGGAACCTGAACCGGAACTTGAACCGGAAAAAAATTTTAACCGAATCGGAACCTTAAACCACGAACCGAGAAAAAGTTTTACCCGAACCAAACCTTGAACCCGAAACCGGAAAAAAATTTTAACCGAACCGGAACCTTGAACCACGAACCGGGAAAAAAGTTTACCCGAACCAAACCTTGAACCCTGAACCGGAAAAAAAATTTGATCCAAATTGGACTTTCTGTTAAAATATAAATTTAAATTTAATATCAGGAGATTTGCAATAGGCAACACTGTCTTTACTATTGTGTGAATAGATAGTGCAAATAGTTGAGTAAAATATCAATTGAGTACATAAAAAGGCTTAGAATGGAGACCTTATTCGGGATTCTGAACTAGACCCCTTCCGCCTATCAGGGTTCTCGAGGAGCTCCACATCAGGGCAGGAAGCCCTGAAAAGAAAATTATAAATTTGCAAGCCGAACCGAACCTTGAACCAAAGTCCGGGTTTTTCCGACCTTTTTCCCGGAACCTGAACCGGAACTTGAACCGTATTTTTCACTAGGAATGGAGCTGAACCCAGTCGAACCGAAAATTATAAGGTTGCTACTGAAACCCGAACCGGAATTTGAACCAAAATTTTCATAACGAATGGAGCTGAACCCAGCCGAACCGAAAATTATAAATTTGCAACTGAAACCCGAACCGGAACTTGAACCGCATTTTGTATTAATATCGGAACCGAACCCGAACCAAACCCAAAAATTCCTCGCGGTTTGCAGCCCTGCTTTTTTCTTTTGCAACTAGAAAACGCGAATTATTCAAAGGAGCGCTTTTTTTTTTTTTCGTCGTCTTTGTTTCGAAATTGAATTGTTCATTTATAAAATCGACCGACCTTACATTGTATTAAAAAAAAAAAACACGACGGTTGAATGAAGAAGCTTGGTTTTAATAATTTATTCCGAATCTCGTTAAATTTTTGTAAATATAAAGAAAATTTTCAATGGCGAAAATCAATGTTATTTCCTTTTTTAAATATTTCTTCTTCTTCCTTCGCAGGGTTCGTGGGGAAAACGAGCTTGGGGAGACCTTCGAGGAGGAGCCTGGGGGAAAAGAGACTGGAACAAATTTCACGGAGCTTGGGGTAAAAGGGAATATCCCGATGATACCATTGAAGATAGTTACGACGAACCTCAAGTTGAAGATGATGAATTCGATGTAGACGACGAAGATGAATTAGAGGAAGATAAGAGAGCGTGGAGCAATCTTAAAGGGCAATGGGGAAAGCGAGCTGGTGATTGGAGCAATTTTAGAGGTATTACTCATTGGAAAAATACATAGAAATTAATCGGAATTGCAGCCCTCGATAAATTCATCTTATTTCTTCTTCTTTCAGGTTCCTGGGGAAAACGAGATCCGGCCTGGCACAATCTTAAAGGATTATGGGGGAAACGAGCGCCTGAAAACAAATGGAATAAACTTCAAGCAGTCTGGGGGAAGAGATCAATCGGAGGTACTTTTTAAATTCAACTCACATAAAAAAGAAATGTTGAAGACAAAAAAAAAAGGGTAAAAGGTAAAAGGTGAAGAGAAATTAAAACACCGTGTCAAGGTGGAAAGATTCGGGATTTGAATTATGCCTTCAAAACAATGTAGTGAATGCAGGAAAAGTCGTAATGTAACATTCGTGTCGCACAATTAGTGTTCACGTATTTCGTCCGGCGTTCATTAAAAAGGGACTCGCGGGTAAAATGTCAATTCTTTTTGTCCAGTCGAAATCGTTTTATTTACAAACTTTCTCGATTTAGATTTTACATTGTACATTGACACATTAATTATTATTTTTTTTTAACATGAGGGGAAAAGGCGGGAAATTAGTCTACATGAAATATTTATAAAAAAAAACGTGTTAGGGATTTACAAGGAAAATCAATTTTTCGAAAGCTCTTGAAGTAACCGGGAAAAGAATTTCGTCTTTTTTTTTCGCCTTATTTTTTAGGTCAAGATGTAGGACATAAAAAGGAAATACTATTTCCAAAGTAAACAACATTCGTCACCAGAGGATTGGTATGGGATATGCTTAAAAGGAGCAAATGAAAAAATATATGTGAAAGCCGGGGGATTCTACCATGTTTTATGACATCTTATGCAAAATTTTTTCGAGGAAATATTGTTATTAGAGCGATGACGGTCCTTAAGCTTTGTTTTCAAACAGAATTTTATTTGCTGAGTAAAAACAAATCTTTTAAAGGCTCTTAGAAGCGTAAAGCTCAACTTTGGGTTACTATGCAGTGAAAAGTAATTTTGGCCTATGAAAAAAATTAATATCTTGCTCTCGGAAATGCAGGACGTTTTCAAAAATCTAGTAAATGCGAAAAAAAAAAAAAAAAAAAAAAAAAAAATTAATAAAAGATTCAGGCTAGGTTTTCGTTGTATTGTACAGCTGAAGAAAACAGGGGTTTGCGGAAGGGAGTCTTTGACTTTAAAAAACATTTTTGCAGTTCAAGGATTCCAGACCATTTTTCTTAAATAAAATAAATTCCCAGTAAAATTTCCCTAAAAATTTAGATTTCTAAAATTATTTTCTTCACTAATTTTTTTCCTAACTTTTAATTTTCCTAAAATTTTGTGATCCCTAAAATAAAATTTCCTAAACTGAATGTTTTTCCTGATTTTTAGAATCTTTAAAATTTTTGTAATAATTACTAAGCCTATGCAAAGTTGCGAATTTCGGTTTATCTATTTATTTTTATACATCACTCTTTGAGGAGTAGGTATTATTATAATTTTCTAAAATTCTTTTATAATTATATTTTTATAGTGGTTCATTTTATAGTTGTATTTTTATAGTGGTTTTATTAAAAAAGAAAGAATAAAAAGAAAAACCAAAATTCGCAGTTTCGCATTACAAAAATTTTCAGGATTTAAAAAATTAGGAAAAATATTCATTTTAGGAAATTTTATTTCAGGAATCAAAATATTTTAGTAAAATTAAAAATTAGGGGAAAAAATGGTTGGGAAAAAAATTTTAGGAACCAAAATTTTTAGGAAAAATGGATTAAGAATTTATTGTTTTACGAAAAATGGATTGGAAATTTATTTTTTTAGGAAAAATGGATTGGGAATTTATTTCTTTTGGAAAAAATTGATTGGAAATTTGTTGTTTCAAAAAAAATGGATTAGGAATTAGTTTTTTCAGGAAAAATTGATTGGGAATTTATTTTTATAGGAAAAACGGATTAGGAATTTATTTTTTAGGAAAAACGGATTAGAAAAAATAGTCTGAAAGGAAGCTTCCAGCAATCATGACATTACAGAGATAGTATTTTTCTATATCAGGGACGGAAATAATTGAAGAGCAAGCGGGAAAAAGGGTCAGAGTCCATGTATTTGTTTTAAATACTTTCACAAAAGGTAAACATAGGATTTAGGTACAAACAAAAAAAATTGGCTCTGAACCTTTTTCCCGCTTACTCTTCAATTGTTTGCCAAAGGCGAGCCCAAAGTGGCAAACAATCATCCGTTCCTTTTACAGAAATGTACTTTTTTATTAAAAAGCTTAATTAAAATTTTTATTGTAGAAAATAGCATGAATCAGGCTCCCCAGTGAGGCAAAGGGAAAGTAAAAATTACGAGGGAGGCAAACAGCTTGTTTCGGTTGTCGAAACAAGCTGAGATGGGCGTTTCCGTCACTGAGTAATGAAAAAAATGTTGTTACCTATAAGAGGTGCCGCCTTTCATTAAAAAAAATTAGCCATTTTATTTAGAGCTATTTCTTTTTAAGTTCACCATTAAATATAAACACCGAAAAAATTTGTTTGAATGGTCAGACTTTATGTTCTTAGGGGTGCAGAATCCAAAAATGATAAGTTTTGCGATAAAAAATTGTTTGGATAAATATCGAAAGTTTAATTCCGAGTTTTTCCGGGGTTTCCTACTGTAATTTTTTTAAAAAGTCAAAAAGACTGTAACGTAGGGGTTTTGAATTTTGCTACAACTATTTAGACTTTAAGAGGTTTTAAGAGGGGGACAACCTAAAAATAGCAACCGTTTTGTAAAAAAAAAAAAAAATCCTAGGGCCCTTAAATGAGTCATTTTAGTGATTTTGTGTTAAACACCTCCGTTTTCTTCAAAATAGCAAAACGAGATTTCAATGGGGGTTCAAAAAGAATTTTCAAAACCATCTTTAAATGTATTTTAAAGGCTTCTACGGTCGAAAATAATAAAATTTCTCTGACAGTAATATTTTATTATTACCCCTCTGAGCTCGCCTTTACAAACAATTATTTCCGTCCCTTATATAGAAAAATACTATTAACCGTTATAAAATTTATCTCACATTTTTCCAGGGCGATATTCTAGTCCGACTTATAACATTGCCAAAAGCTAAGATTTGGCAAAAGGTTACTTTTTCCAAAATGACGAATTGTGGGAAGCTTACCTGAAATTAAAAAAAAGAAAAGCTACATTAAATTAACATAATAATGGATTTGTAATAAAATCTTCGATACAGAATTAGCGAGCTTTCAAACATAAAATGGCGAAAATTTTGCTCCGAGTACTTTTCCGGTATTATAAGTCTTGACCTTAAATCGCAAATGCGGCATTTTTCGAGTCGATGATTTTATGCTAAAGTCAGCACGGTAAAACAGCGACAAAACCTATCAACGGTGAAAACGGCAAAAAAATTTGAATTCAAGAAAAATTTCTTTAAGCCTTTTACTGCAATCAACATAATTTGGATTTTTAAAGTTTTTAAACCGCTAATAGTTTTATTCTTCTCTCTTTTCAGGGACGACAGGAGTAAAATCGGACACAGTTCGAAATTAATTTAAAAAAAAAAAAAAAAAAAAAAATTTCAAAAAAATAAAAATAAACTTTGTTTTTATTTAAAAGAATAAATTCAGTTTCTTGTAATGCATCCAAAAGAAATTGATTGTCAGCTTCTAGAGAACAAGGCTTCATTTTATTAAATTTCATTATTAAACCGATCCATTAGCAAAAAAAAAAAAAAATTTTGTCTTCTTTTTTGACACAGTTTCTTAATCGCTTAAAATTTCCGATTTCATTATATTCCAGTTTGCTCTAAATTTTGGTTTAATTATCTTCCGTGATTGTTTTAATTATTACAATAACAATAAGAGATGACAAGGAACTTTTGTAACATCAAACTAAAACAGGCACCACACATTAAACGGTTTCACTTGTCACTGAAAATAATCAATGTTACATTTTAAGTAGGAAAAAAAAAACACAGGGAGAGAGACTCAAGCTGAAATTAATTTCTTTTCTTTCGATTTTGAAACTGACGGTTATAACCAAAAAAAAAAACCTTCTTTTTTTTCGGTCGTTACGGGGAAAAACGGGGAAAAGGGGGGAAATTTTATCAAGTTGGTTTTGTTAGATATTTAAGGATGTTACTTTTCACAAGATTTCGATGTGAATTTTTCGCGATTTAAAAAAATAAAAAAAAAAAAAAAAAAAAGTAGTTAATTTTTTCTTGAGAAAAAAAAAAAAGGTTTTCAGTCAGAATAATTTTCCATTTTTAATTTCTCTTTTTTTTTTTCAATTTAATAAAAAATTGGCGAAAAGTTCACCGATGAAATCTGACATAATCAAAAACGAATTACTTTGATTACAATAATTAATTAAGTTAAGTATAACTGTCATACTATTTTTGTGGAAAAAAAAAGTCTTAAAATTATATATTAATAAATATTTTATGTTTTTATGAATTATTTTTTGAAAAAAAAAAAATTATTTTGAAAAAAAAAAAAAATCATTAAAAAAAATTGGGCCTCTTTTTTCTGAAAATATAATCCTTATCAATATATTGAAAAAAAAAGCATCATATGACACTCGGTTATTATTAGATTCATGTCTTAATTCCTTTTTGAAGTGAAACTTCTATGGGCCCGTTAGGAGTAAATTTTTGAGCAACACCAAATGTGCGAAACACACAAAATATGTGCAACTCGCCAAAAATGTCATGAAATTCTCAAAACTTTGATTTTTCATGTTTTTTTTTTTTTTTTTTTTTTTTTTTTTTTTTTTGATTTTTAACACCCAAAATAGAACATATTAACCTGATTATCTACATCAAACCTGATTTTCCATGCAGTTTTCAGTTTTCAATTCTCATGCCAAAAAATTTATTGTGAAAAAAACATTTCTTCAAATTTTTATAACAAATTATGATGTTGAAATTTACTAAATCAGAGATAACTATGCGTAATCAGAGAACGAGAAAATTTTTAGGAAAACAAATAAATTCTCTTAGAAAGAAAATTTAAATTTCTATAATATTTCGATAGTGAAACTTCTATAGGCCCGTTAGGAGTAAATTTTCCGCAATTAAAAATTTATTATTTTCACTTTTTCGAAATATAAAAATCAAACTTTATTGATTTTTTTTTAAATTTAATTTTTAAAAATTTAAGAAGTAAATTATCAATAACATCTTGATAGAGAAAGATAGTATGATGCAACAAGAAGAGGAGGAGTATGTAGAATGCGAATACTACCCCTCCTACCTGGACGTTCAACTGCAACGCTAACCCCCCCATTATTCCTTAAATACTCCATCAAACGGGCCATTCTCAAAATATTTACAATAATCAGGTCCCGGGCATTTTATTATGATTTATTTCTGAATTTGAATGAAAAACTACATTATGCTTCGATAGTAAGAACAAGAACAAGATTTTTGAAAGTAAATTCAATATATTCGGCACCGTCAGATACAAAAAGCGGCTGCTTCACGAAAAAAAAATGCTATGACAGTGGAAAAAAATGGTTGTCCCAACTTCGAGATTCCCAGATACACAGCTCGATTTTTTACTTAAACCAAATCAGGAAAAATCGATTAGCAATCAGAAATATAAGTAAACCAATAATTAGAAGCGAATTTAACTATTCCATTGTGATTTCTCTTGAAATAAGGTTTTAAAACTTCTCCTCCATTTTTTTTCACTAACTCTGTTTTTTTTTATACTATACCTATTATCTATTTTCACGACTTATAAATTACAATCGCTCATGTAAAGCACTAAATATCAATAAACAAACTCTTATTCCCTCTGAAACTCTAAATAAAATTTTCTAAATAAAAATGCATTATAAATTAAAGGGGAAATTAACGTTTGATCAACGATCACGACAGTGGATTTCAGCAAAATTCCATCCACTAACGCAAGCCAAAAAAACTGCCCGAAAATCTTTTTAAAAAATTAAACCGCTCACCTAAAACTTTACTAACAAGTCATACGATCGATTTTTCGTCTTTCTAAAACATTTTTTTGGGTAAAACCGCACAGAAATAGTAAATTTAAGTAAAATAACATTTCCACTATCGTAATCAAAACACCAGTGTTTCTATGGGTTGTTTACATTTTTGAAGGGACATTTTTCGTTCCGAAAATTGCAAGTAAATTGAGAATGGCCCAACAAAAAAAAAAATTAATAAACTCATTACAATTATATAATCAGTTATTTCCGCCATATTAAAAAAATTTTAGAACGGTCAATTTTTTAAAATTCGTTTTCAGGGAAACTTTCCCTCAAATCTTTGTAACTAACTTTTATAATAAATCAAAAATTTTAACTTGTCATGCCCTTTTCAATTTCTCAAACCCAAAACAAATCTCCTCTTCAAGAAAAACAGGCGTTAGAAGTTTCACTTCCCTTCTTCCGTGAGTTTGCATAGCAAAACTCACAACTTTTTTTTTTTTTTTAAATAAGTGTTGCACGTTGCACCTGGGTCATTCTGAAAAAAAAAAAAGGCGAAACAGTGTCCGGAGCTTTATTGTTGCTTCGAAACCTCACTGTTCCTTACTGCTGCTTACTACTTTTAATAATTTTTTTTTTCTCCTTATATCATTTAAAATTTTGTTTTGTATCACATTATTATTTTTACTCACGGATAAATTTCTTTTAAAGCTAAGCTTAAAAAATATTGAGGCAGAACAAAAAATATTGGTCCCTAGCCCTCGATATTGAAATAATTGAAATTTAAAAAAAAATGGTTTTAAACATTTATTTTACAAACCATTATTTGAAATCAATCGTCATATAAAATTTTTAATTTCTCATTAGGAGGAGGCTTCAGATATTTTTTTAAATATACCAAAATAAATTTCCATGGCTTAGAACTTTTATTTGGAGATACAAATTAGAAATCTGGCTTCGTAGCGAACTTCATAGTGATACTGGCATCTTTCCTTCAAAATTTCAGATTTTCAGGTTGTAAAGAAACTCCGGAAAACGCTTTGGAAAATATATTCCCGACATTTATTTTTGAAAACGTTTTCCGGAGTTTCTTTACAACCTGAGAATCTGAAATTTTGAAAGAAAGATGCCAGTATGAATGTAAAGTTCGCTACGAAGCCAGATTTTTAATTTGTATCTCCAAGAAAAGGTTTTAGGCCAGGGAAATTTATTTTGGTATATTTAAAAAAAATCTGAAGCCTTCTCTTAGGCTCACTATTCTGTTTTAAAGATGATCCCTGGATATTTATCAAACTCGAAAAACTATAATTCGTCCCAAGATTTTTTTACGCATAAAATGTTTTGGAAAAAATTATCGGGGTACAGAATTACCCTTTTGTAAGTCTTCTATTAATACAAACCGATTTTAAAAGTAAATACTAAAAAAATAAATACTTCAGAGCTTTGAAAGAAAATTCAAGCTTAAAATCTGGTTCGTAACGCAAAAAGGACCAAATATTTAAAATTTAAAAAAATTACTTTAGACCAAGGATTACATTAATTACATTTTTTCTCATACACCCCCTTTTTTAAAATTTTTTTTAAAGTGAGAAAAAAATGATTTTTGTATCAAATCACTATGGGTCCGTGAAGTTAAGTCAGCAGTACAGCTTTTTCCTGAAAAATTTGAAAAAATATTAAAATATAGAAAATATGCAGCACTGCAAGATTCACGTTCCTGAAAGCTCAAAAAAAAAAGCGCAAAAATCCTGGTATAGTTTTTATAATTAAGCTTTATTATAATGTACTGCTGACGTCACGGAACATAACATAGAAATTTTTTTCCGTCAGACTAAAAATCAGCGACCCCGAAATCCTCTTGGTAGTCTTATCAGAAATTATTTTCATCAGAGGTCCCCTATACTGGCATCAAATTTGACGCAATCGTCCTTAAAGGGTTAAATATTAGGCTAACATAAGTACAAAAGATGTACGAAATTCCTTCGCGGTTGGATTGAGTCATATAATTGGGGATTCCGCGGGACTTAAAAAAAAATCTCTCATTCACGTTTTATCAAAATAAAGTTCATTAAAAATTTATATAAGTTACTATAGAATTTAAGAAAAAAAAATAAAAATAATAAAATAAACAACAGTTGGTAGCCGTGGGCATTTTGTATTTCAACGGGCGATTGATTTTCTTGAGAAACGGCAGGTGTTCCATTTCCGGTTAAAACCCTAGTTACTTTAAAAGAAAAAAAAAAACTGATAACCATATTCCTCTTTACCTTGAATTATTTTTTTTTAGGCCTACACTTTTTTTTTAACATCATGAACTTTCAAGGATTGATTTAGTTAATCCCACCAATCGATTCTTTAAAGCTTCGTCATTGTTTACAATATTACAATTGAAAGTGTCGTGCCAATTACCATAAAAAGGAACCCCTGTTCTTTTTCGACCAAAATCACGATGGTAGGTAAAACACAACCACCTGTACCACACGTGAACTCAAAAGAGTGCAGATGCGTTGCCTCCAAGGATAAATTTGTTGTAGCATGAAACAATTTTCCGGAGTCATGGTTTTCCAATCACAGAAGGAGCAACAAACCATAAAGAAAAGAAAAAAGATGATGAAAAAAAAAAAGAGCGGGTTACAATTGTTTGTTTACGTTCGGATGCTTATGCCGGCGTAAAAAAACTGCCGCGCTGACGCGTGTAACTCTCATCGTTGGCTTGGAGGCAAATAAGGCACAGGTTTTATGATGTCAATATGGAACTATTGGGTCGGATCATGATAATGACCCGTAATGAGAGTATAAAACGATAAAAATGTAAGACCCCTGAAGCAGTCTTCCTGCGGAAACTTGAAACCGTTGGAACTAGAGTTCGGGATCCAAAGGATCGGAATAGAAACTAAGGCCTGAATAGTAGGATGGGTCGAAAATCAAAAATTTTGGATTTCCAAAATACCTGGTAGCGCAATCGCTGCGGTTTATCAATAGTAAATTTTTTTTCCTTTTCGAAATTTTTTTTGACGTAGGACTACGTCATACCCCGTGACCTGGAGATTTCTGTTTGTTAGTTTGTTCGTTTGCTGGTTCGCCCCTAAAAGAGCACTTTTATTTCATTAACATTTCGAATTTTTCGTTAATATTTTAAATTTTTCATTATTTTTCGTTAGTTAAAAAAATTAACTGAAAATTAACGGATCATTTAAAAAATTAATGATGAATTAAAGAAAACTTCACGAAAATTTTTCCATAATTTCCCTTAATTAGATAAATTAACGGATAATTTAGAAAAATTAATGATAAAAAAAGATCAAAAGTTATGAGCGAAATAACACCGAGACAAAATTTTTAGAAAGTTTTTGTTAATTTTCGTGAATTTTTCTTTCATTCATCATTAATTTTTCTAAATTATCCGTTAATTTTTCTAATTAAAGGAAATTATGGATTATCTTTTTGATATAAAAAAAATTCAATTTAATCTTTTAAATTTTTCATTATTTTTCGTTAGTTAAAAAAATTAACGGAAAATTGACGGATCATTTAAAAAATTAAAGATGAATTAAAGAAAACTTAACGAAAATTTTTAAATTTTTTTTTAATTTTTTAGTAATATTAAAACAGTACCCCATCGACGTAGTCCTACGTAGGGATATGCTGCCATATCCCAGTATAATTTTTAAACGGCGTCTTGAGGGTGCGCATTTTTAACGTAGATTTGGACAATTAAGTCGGATTGCGTCTAGCTATTTCTGTTCCTTAGTTATTGTAAAAAATATGATAAAAATATTGAAATTTTAGAGTTTTGACATTTTTAATAGGGTCAAGTGGGGGAAAAAACGGCCATTGAAAATTTGAGGTAAAAAAAAGACACTTGAATATTGGATTAATGACAGATCTTTAAAGTTCCGAAAAATTCATGATAATAGTTTGAAGCTTATATTTCGCTATGTCGTTAAGAAATGTTCATTTCCTCCTATATTTTTAGGTAAAAAAAATTATTTCTTAAACATTCGGCTTTGTTTTGAAAAAGCAATTGTTGACACTTGTTTTAAAATTACATTTTATTCGAAAAAAAAAAACAAAACAGGTGAAAATATTACGGAACGTAAATAAACAATAATGACTGAGGAATCATTATGTGGTTCGAAATTTACAAATAACTGATTTTAGCGCGAGATATATAGCTTTAAAGTTGTGGGGTAAAAACGAGACACCATCACGGGTAAAAAAAAGCCATTCGATATATGGCACTTTGCATGTTCGGAAAAAATCGACGCCATATTGAGTGCAATGTTTTGGTTTTGTGAAAATCGTGAAAGATGACAAAAAAAGTGCTTTTGGGAAAGGTAAACGCCTTATTACGGCAAAATATCATTTCATAATAATATTATCTTGCCTTGTACCGCGAAAAAAATTTTCTAAAACTCGATGTGGTGTTAATTTCGCGGGTGTCCCGTTATTACCTCATGTTTGGCTCGTTTTTGCCCCACTTTGCGGGTAAAAAAAAGGCAGCATTTTTCGGAGATTTTGACCATATCTGGTTAAAAATACTCATATTTGCTTTTGAAACATAAGCTAGATATAAAATTAGAACTTTGTACCGGAAAAATTTTTTTTTAAAAACATTAATTGCTACGTTATTCATAATTTTCAAAAATTGGCTTTTTTTTCCCCCACTTGACCCTACCTGTATCTCAAGCTAGACGCAAACAGATTTCATATTAGAAATCTACGTTGAAAATCCGATAGGAAACGGTACATTTTAAAACCCTTTGCCGCCCATGGATCCATATATGGACCCATGGATTTTAATGCCCAGACGCCCATGGGTCCATAGGGCGTCCATAAATGGACCCATCCGTTTTGCAACACTGCAAATCTTTCATTTTCTTAAAAAATTGTAAAAATCATGTAGCTAGGGGTATTTTGACCTGCTGAAACCGAATATGAAGTCAGAATTTTAAAACAAACAAAATTTAAGATGGCGGACCGTTGGTAAAATCTTATTTAAACAGATTTTTTATACATTTGAATTTTGTAAATGCTTTATTTACTCCTCTTTTTACTCTTATGGACTTAAAAATGCAAGTAAATAATGGATGGACAGCCATTTATGCAATATTTAACACGAAATATTCACCTATGTTTAGCTTATGGGCAAAACAGCTTTTTCAGTGTAGAGGAGTTTATAAGTTTAAAAATAATAAAAATGAAATATTTTGGGGGATTTTTGAACTGCTAATTCTGAATCTGAGGTTCAAATTTGGAAAAAATTGAAATTAAAGATGGCGGACTATTAACTTTTAAAATATTTAGTTTTCTTAATTATTATTACTGGAAAAATAATCGGCTTTTGAAAAATAAAGACAAGTTAATTTTCCGGGATGCAGCTAATTTAAAGCAGGTTGATTTTCTGGGGGGTCGCACGTGCCCCCTGCGTAAAATCCGATATTAGATTTGAAATCAGGGTTCTGGAAAACATAGAAATCTATATCCATATGTTATTTTTCCGATAATTAAAAAAAAAATTTGTTTTCTGGGGGGCCACCAGTGCCCCCTAGGTAAAAACTAATTTCAGATTCGGAATCAGCGACCCCTAAAACCCCGTAATTCATACAAATAATATTAAAAAATTTTCGAGAAAAAAGTTAAAAAAGTTAAAATTGAGTTTGCATCACCGGTTGCATAACTGAGCAATATCGGGCGCATCGCTTTTTTTTTTGTGTCCCTTTGGCCTTTATAGATATTTCTTTCTTTTTCGGCATAATCAGGACATGAAGCCCTATGACCCGGCGCCTACCTTTACCAAGTTCGGTTTCTGGTGTAAGGTTTAGACGTTACTACGTCATACCCCTTAATGTATCGAGTGACGAGCTCGAAGACGGGGCACTCGGGGGGAGGGGGATATAGATATAATACCTAAAAATAATAATGGATTTATAGATATAATACCTAAAAATAATTTTTGGGAGGAATGGGGTATTTCCAAATTTCGAAATTTGGGAAGCAAAGGGTTAAACAAAAATCCAAAAGTAGAATTTTCATCCGTTATGGGTTTTCCCAAAACTTTGGCCCTCTTGCTCTCCACCAAGACGCCGTTTAAAAAAAATTTCAAAAAGGAAAAAAAATTTACAAACGATAAGCCACACCGATTGCGCTATCAGGCATTTTGAAATTCCAAAATTTTCGAATTTCTATCCAACCTACTACCCTTAGCCCTTTGCCGGCCAAATATCAAAATTTGGAAATATCCCATTCCTCCCAAGTATTACTTTTCTGTATTATATCTACAAAAATAAAGCACTAGGCCAAAGGATAATTAAAAAAAAAAAAAAAAAAAAAAGTGATGCGCCCAATATTTCTCATTTATGCAACCAATGATGCAAACTCAATTAAAATTTTTTTTAACCCTTTTCCCGAACATTTTTTAAGCTTATTAGTATGAATTAAGGGGTTCTGGGGATAGCTGATTCCGAACCTGAAGTTAGTTTTTACGTACGGGTACAGGTGGCCCCCCCCCCCCCCTGAAAACAAACTTTTTTTTAAATTACCGTAAAAATAACATATGTTTTCCGACAACTTGATTTTAAATCTAACATCGGATTTTAAGTAAGGGGCACGTGCGCCTCCCCCCCCCTTCCCCAAAAATCAACTTGTCTCAAATTAACTGCCTCCCGGAAAATTAACTTGCCTTAATTTTTCAAAAACCGATTATTTTTCAAGTAATAATAATTAAGAAAACTGAAAATTTTGAAAAGTTATTAGGTCCGGCATCTTTAATTTCAATTTTTACAAAATTTGGACTTCAGATTCAGAATTAGCAGTTGCCCATAAGCTAAACATAGGTGAAGAACTTTTGTTGAATATTCCATCCGGTATTTACTCGCATTTTTAAGTTCATAAGAATTAAAAGGAGGAATAAATAAATAAGGCGTTTACTAAATTGGAATCAATAAATCAGTAATATTTTAGATAAGATTTTACCAACCGTCCGCCATCTTGAATTTTGGTGCCTTTTTAAATTTTGACTTGATATTCTGAAGTTTCCTATCGGGAATTTTGCGTAGATCACGAATCTGAAGTCCGTTTTTTTATATCTGGTTTGGCTATTTAGTTAAAGGAGAAAATGTGGCAAGAAAATCTGGTCAAAACGCACTAAGTCCTAAGATTTTGCTCATATTTTGGCCTCTAACTCAAAAGCCAAACCAGATATAAAAAAACGGACTTCAGATTCGTGATCTACGCAAAATTCCCGATAGGAAACGACGTCTTTCCATTCCGCGAAAAAAAAAAAAATTGTCGACTTTTTTTCTCTTATGGGAATTTTCGAACTTTAAGTCAAGTCGGCATGCCTTCCCGTTCAGTAAAAAATCTGAAAAAATTCAGGGTTTATTAGGGCCCCATAGAGAACGAGATTCCACCCGGCCCGACATCAAATTCGAGAATTCGCAAAATAAGGGACACCCTACCCTTTAGGATGGGAAAGTGAAAAAAGTTTTTTTTTTTTTTAATCTTTTCCTCTTATTTTACAACTTAAAATTATAAATTTAATTGATACTCCGAGGAGCAACGAAGAGCAAAATTATTTTATCGTTCGTGAGAAGATATTCTGGGTGATATAAGAAAATTTGTTGCACAAAATGCGGTAGGGCTCTAATTACTATTCATTAATAGTAACAGTTCTTTTCCACATATTATTTTCTTCTGAGTGGTATTTAATGATCTGTTGATGACTTGATCAATCTCTTTTCTTTCGTAACATTTCTTTTCCGCTCCTTTTTTTTTTCCTTTTTAACTTTCGGGACAAGGATTCGCAATCTAAGGAATGATTTCCAGCACATAAAGAGAAAAACCTATCTAGAAAAAAAAAATTTTTTTATTAATAAAAAATTTTAAACACGAGCGCCATCGCCCGTTTATGGGAAAAAAATCACTCTTTAAAGGATTCTAAGATGGATTTTTTGACACAACCCGAAAAAGGAAAAGGAAAAGGAAAAAAAAGGACGGGAATTCCAGGTTCACGAGAATGAAGAAGGTCGAGAATTTAAAATTTCTAAATCCAAAGGACGAAACCTTATAGGTCACTGCATGATTCTTCCTTTCATTTTCTCAGTAGGGTGGGCCCTTATTTTACGAGGTTTTGAATTTCGGCGAACGCACCCCCTAATTATTTGAAACAAGATTCCCTGAATTTTTTCAGATTTTTCGACGTCGTTCAGCCGTGTTTCGGGGGGGACCTAAAAATTTCGAAATTTCAGTAAAAACCGAAAAATCAGAAATTTTATTTTTATGTGAAAAAGGTCGTTTCCTATTTGAATTTTTTGCAGATTACGAAAATTAAGTTACAATTTATTTAAGACAAATAATTACTGTGCTAGAGGACAAAAATATGTAGAATTTTGCAAAAAATAGTGGCTGAAGAATATTTTGCTAAATTTTACATTTAATTTGGCCTCTATCATCAAAACCGTATGAGATATATAATTTTCAACTATATTTTTTTGCAATTATAAAAAATCCGAATAAAAAACAACCTAAAAATTAAAGTTACATTTTACATAAAAATTAAAGTTTTGATTTTTCGGTATTAACGGAATTTCGGAATCTTTAGGTCGATTCCTCAGCATTTTTCCTAAAAAAGTAAGTTCCTAATCCATTTTTCCTACAAATTTTGGTTCCTAAAATTTTTTTCCTAACTATTTTTTTTCCTAATTTCCAATTTTCCAAAAATTGTTTGATTCCTAAAGTGAAATTTCTAAAATAAATTTTTTTCCTAATTTTTTAAAACCCTAAAATATTTTAGGAATATTGAAAATGAAAAAAAAAATGGTTAGGAAAAAAAGTGTAGGAAATAAAATTCTCAGGAAAAATGGGTTAGGAATTTATTTTTGGAGGAAAAACGGATTAAGTAAAATGGTCCAGGAACGCTTTCGGTCACGGGAGACACAGCTTACATACATACATACATTGGCGGAGGTCTTGTGGTAAAAAGGTGAAATAATAGAAGAAGGAGACAGATTGAAGATACGAGTTTTAGAAACGACCACACAAATAAATTAACACAAAAATAAAGATACAGCTAAATGTTCAAAAAATATTGAAAAATTCAGGGAATCTTATTTCGCTTGCTATAGAAGAATTAGGAGGGGCGCGTTCACCGAAATTCAAAAATTCGTAAAATAAGGACCCCCATACTGCTCGTAGAGCTGGTCGAAAAACGCAAATTTTTGAATTTGAAAACGCCTGATATGAGAATCGATGCCTTTTTGTAATACTGTTAACCCCATTTTTTTCAGACTTTTTAAAGGACGTTTTGAGGTGCCGCAATGGCCTTGAAATTTTCGGAAAGCCCATTTGAGGACCAAAGATGAAAATTTTTTTTTTCGCGTAAAAGACCGACATTTTCAATCGTCGTAGATTACGAATTTGAAGTCCAAAATAATTTTTGGTGCATAGTTTTTGAACCACACGCCGAATTCCAAAATTCTGAAAATCTTATTATGGCTTTCTGTTTGTAGCTCAAAAACCGTGCACCAAAACTAATTTTTCACTTCAAATTCGTAATCTACGCAAAATTTCCGATAGAAAACGACGGTCTTTTATGCGAAAAAAAAAAAGTTTTTAATTTTTGGTCCTCAAATGGGCTTTTGGAAAATTTCAAGGCCATTGCGGAATCTCAAAATGTCGTTTAAAAAATCTGGAAAAAAAATTAGGGTTAATAGTATTTAAAAAAAAAAGGCATGTATTCCCACATGAGGCGTTTTCAAATTCAAAAATTCGAACTTTTCGACCCGCCCTACTGCTCAGTGCATCTTCCTATTCATATATTGGCAACTGAACTCTTTTACCAGGATAACCGCTCGGGATATCCGGACAGGAATCCCCAACCAACGTATTTTAAAATTATTCAACAGGTCGTTGCAAATACGAAAAATAAAAATCCTAGCAGGTGCACTCCAAACGGATTTTTGTTTAAATTTAAAAATGTTACAACACGAAATAATGAGTTTTCAAACCAACAAACCATGACCATCACTGACCAACAGGTGCTTTTTCTTTTATATTAAAAAAAAACGATTGCATACCAAGAAACATATGCCTTTCTTAATATACAAACTTTTGCCATTTTTCATTTTCACGCCATTTAAAAGGAACAGCTTTTATTTTTTTTTTTAAACCGACTCCGATGATTAATTAATTAGATGAATTAATCAAGGGATGGGTCTCGCTCGAAAAAAAATAAAATTAAAATGTGACTTCAACAATCGTTGCATTTTTTTTTTCTGGAATATTTTTATCGACCGGTAACGTTCTACCGTCAATGGTTCGAAAAACCTACGAATTTTGACTAGATTACCGACGCCCCAGCTGCTATTAATCTAGTTCCGCCTTAGCAGTATCTGGTCTTCCTCCAGAGAAAAAAAAAAAAAAACTTTTTTTGATTTCGCTATTAATAGGGCTTTTAAAATTTGACGCCCTTTTTATGAATGCGTGGATTTTTCTTACGGTATAGTGCCATTACCGGTAATTCGTAATATCCCGAAGGCTGTAAAAAAAAGAAATCCCGAAAAATTATTGGCGCCGTACGAATAATTCACACATAATTACGGTCAATGTCATGTTAAGTGTAAAAAATCCGATTCTATCATTTTGCGGAGAGATAACCCGAGCTTGTCCAAAAATTGAAAATAATGATACTTATTCCGTTTTGGACCAATGAAAATTCGAGAATTCTGAAACTGACCAGTCCATTTTTTTTAATTTAAAAACTAGATGGAACCGTGTCGGACAAAGACAGTCACGCGCGTATTTAACCACATGTTACTCGTTTCTTTTGTAAAAAAAAAAAAAAAAAATTAAGGACCAAAAGACTGTTATTTCACTTCCAAAATATCATAATAATTTGACGGCTTACCTTACGAATTTCTTTTTAAACCGTCTCGAAGGACGAGCGTTTTAATTAATTCGGAAAAGAATACTCAGTCGATTATTTACTATAATAAAAAAAAAAAAAAAAATTGTCGTACTAATCGTAAAAATGTTTTAACGACGGACATAATTTATACAAATCATAAATTTTCATTAAATAACGTCGGGGATGGGTAAAAATAAAAAAAAGGAAATTTCATTTTTTTTTTTTTTTTTTTTTTTTAAATTTTTTAATCTTTATTCGCCAGGTTGATCGAAGGGATAAAAAAAATTGTCAGGTATACGTGATGACACAGGACAGACGTGAATTTGTATGCATTGGTAGAATTCTTAGGTGTAGGCTTGAAAAATGTCAACCTAGCAGTCTTGGTACAATGCCATGGGAATTTTTCGTCTTTGCCTTTGATTCGCGTGCGTGACCATGGCCATTCCAGTATGTACAATGTGCAAATAATAAAATAAAAAAAAAAAAAAAAAAAGATTGCGAAGTTACGAAATTACGCAATAAAGGAAACCACCGTTGTATGTAGAGTCGATGAAAAATTCGGCTACTTCAAGGAATCGATGATTGCAATTTTTTTGTTTCGTAAAACTTCAGTCGGTAGTCATGAGAAATAGACAAAGCTTTAAAATTGAGAATCAAATTAATCCGCCAGAATTATAACCATGGGTCCATATTTGGACTCACCAGTTTTGCAACCCTGCAAGCTTTAATTTTCTTCAAAAATTGTAAAAACAACGTGTAATTAGGGATATTTTGAACTCCTAAAACCGAATATGAAGTCAAAATTTGAAGAAAAAGCAAAATTCAAGATGGCGGACCGTTGGTAAAATCTCATTTAAAATATTAAAGATTTTTTATATTCGAATTTTGTAAACCCAAGAAAAAGTGTGTTATAAAATTGAGTTATTAAAAACTTAAACCTCGTTATAAAATTTTATAACCCGCCCAAAAAGACATCTATTTATAATTCGTTATAAAATTTTATAACAAAAATTATTTTCAGTTTTTTTCTAAGTTTTTTTAATTTCAGTTTTTATTTTCTTCTAACTCTTTCCGAATTTTTCCATTTCTGTTTTTCTTTATTTTTGAACCTTTGTCAAATTAAAAACACAAGAAATAAACCGAAAATTAGGAAAAATCTGGAAAATATTAAAATTCAAAATAATTGGCAACTATTGCCGCTTTTAAAAATCAGTTGAAAAGTGATGTAGTGGATAAAGGCGGCTGGTAAGTCGACCGCAAGGCTCGGGTTCTATTCCAAAAAATTGTACTTTTTTTCCCCTCTTTTTTTCTCATGGAAAAAGGTTTTAAAAAAAAAGAGCCTATAAAGTCCCCGTATGCTAAAAATAGTGCAATTCAAACATTAAAATTAAAATATTGCTCATTTAAAAATTTTAATTACAGTCGAACCCGTTTATAACGAGATTGAAAAATGACCGAAAATTTGCTCGTTAAACCCGGGTCTCGTTATATCCGAACTAAAAATTTAACATGGAAGATATAGGCGGGCCAACCGCATTTTTAAAAAATGCTCGTTAGACCCGGGTTCTCGTTATATCCGAGCTCGTTATAAGCGGGTTCGACTGTATAAAAATTTATAAATAGTTATGCAATTTTATAATCGGCCAAAACGTTATAGAGTTATAAAATTTTATAACGCACTTTTTCTTGGGAACGCTTTATTTGTTGCTCTTTTTATTCTTATGAACTTCAAAATGCAAGTAAATACCGGATGGACAGTCATTTATGCAATAAGTCGTGTCTCCATTAGCGATTTATCCGATGATCGGATTATCCGACCACCGGAAGTACTGTACTTTCGAACGCTAGGAAATTGAAAATAACAATGGCGTATTCGGTATTTTGTTTATGTTTTTTGCGTGCGGGATATTAAAAAAAGTGATTTATTGTTCCAATTCCGAAGATTTTACGAACAATTTTTAAAAAAAAGTGTTTTTCATTAATTATGCCGCGGAAAAGTCAACTCAAAAACAACAAAGGAGAAGCAAAAAAGAGATTTAGTACTTCCGGTGGTCAGATAAAGCAGATGATCGAATATATCCGATCATCGGATAAATCGCGAATGGAGACACGACTTATATTCGCCAAAAAAGCTTCACCTATGCTTAGCTTATGGGAAAAACAGCTTTTTCTGTGTAGAGGCGTTTATAAGTTTAAAAATGTTTTGGAAGGTTTTTTGAACTGCTAATTCTTAATCTAAAATTTAAATTTTAAAAAAATGTAAACTGAAGATGGCGGACAGTTAACTTTTAAAATTTTCTGTTATGTTTTCTAAACTATTATTACTCGAAAAATAATCGGTTTTTGAAAAATTAAGACAAGCTAATTTTCCGGGAGACAGTTAATTTAAGTCAAGTTCATTTTCTGGGGGGGGGGGGCAGGCTAGAAAAAGCTTAGAAAAAAGTATTCAAGCAAATCCACGCTTACGAGAAAAAGAGTGAAAAAGAGAATATTCTTTTGAATTTTATCGTGCAAAAAAAAGTTTTTCTAAAATTACGCCCTTGGAAAGGTTTTGAAAACATTCAGTAATTATTAGACCTTGATATATAAGACGAGAAATGCTTTTTTGGTACTGATTTGGAAGGGGTATTGAAGCTTTTTTTACATTTTGGTAGCAAAATGATCTTGAATGATGTATTTTACAGACTGTTTTTCCGACTTTTCCAACAATAAAAATTATAATGGCAAAATAATGCTTCAACCTCATTGATAAATTTTATATTTTATATTTTCTATGTTCACAGTAGCACACTATTAATAGTTTAAATCGATCAGAAAGTAAGAAATATTAACGTGCTTTTAAATATCCGATGCCGATGAAGCCTCTGATTTCGATTTTAGTGAGAAAAAAAAACTATAAAAGCCATTCTAGTCGATTTTTAAAATCAGGCGTCCGATTCCGATGCTGATGCCGAAACCAACATCGGCCGGCTAAATATCTCGGGTCGATGCCGATGCCAGCACTAACAATTTCGCAGTTCCGATGCCGATGCCGATTTTGGATATTTAAAAAAAAATCCGATGCCCATGGCCAAAATTTTCATCAGCCATCGGCATCGGCAAAAATTTTCAAGCTTCGAACTCCTGGGGGCTAACTGCTGCCAGCTTAAAGTCACAGGCGACGTTAGGGTGCCCGTTAAATACCATGTTGATGAATTTTTTTCGGGCCACCCCCCAAATCGATTTTAAATCATTCAAAAAGGCTAAATGTAAAATATTTTTTTTATCTCAACCGGAACCCGACCTCCAGGAGGGGTCGGATTTCGCAAATTTTACCATTTTTGGCAAATTTTACCCCCTCTTGGGGCGCGGAAATATCTTTCTGGGGGGATGGGAAAAAATACGGAGGTAGTTACACATCTAAGGAGCGTGTATGCAAAAAGTCAAATTTTTTGGGTCATTATAACCGTCGGAAAAAAAATTAATCCGAAATAATGACATTTTACCGTGCTTTTTAAATGGGAAAAAACAAGTGCCTTGGGGCACGGGTTTCGGTTGGGATAAAAAAAAAAATATTTTAGATTTTGAATTTTTGAATTATTTGGAATCTATTTGGGGGGTGGCCCGAAAAAAATTCGTCGACACGCTATGTAACGGACACCCTAGGCGACATTCGAACCAATGGCGTAAAAAAGTCAAATTAGCCCTGACATAAAGCTTTTAAAAAAAACCGTTGACCGGGAAAGGGGTGGAAAAAAAGCGGAGAAAAAACTGTTGAGAAAACGATTTAAAATGCAACCGATCCAAGCATTTTCCACCTCATAAAAAATTAAAAGGAAAAAAAAGCCGTTCAAAATCAAACCCATAAAAAATCAAGCCCGTAACCAGACTAATTATGCTTCCGGAAATGCAAAATGTTAATAGGAATGCGATACCTGGAAGGCACTACACCTGTTGTTATCGTTACAGATTAAAAATACCTATACGCATGTATACGAAAACGGTTACTTCAGTTATTACCGCATGTTAAAAAAAAAAAAAAAAAAAAAAAAACTCGGGAGGGGGGGATTTTCTTCAATCGCACTTCCGCTTTTTTTTTTCTTGACTTAATTTGTTAACGGAAATGTTACAGAAAAGTATATGCTTTATTTATGGGAAATTAAACTGGTTTTTTTAACGCATCTTTTTTTTTAAATGTAATTTTTTTTTTTTTTTTCATAGGAAGCAATTTTATTTATTTATTGTTAAAAAAAAAAAAAAAAATCGCATTTCTCAGCGTGTGCTGCCCATAAGTCACAAGCAACAAGTTTAAATATTAACGCGGAACCCTTTTTTTTCCGTCTAATTTATAGATTTTTTTTTTTTTTTTTAATTTTTTTCAAATGGGATTTTATAAGCCAAGGTCGCCGATTCAATTAATTTGTACAATTAAAGTCGTGTATTGGGCATGGAGGCTCATGTTACTACTTATCGCGATTGTCGCATGGAAAAAACATGATTGCCATTATGGTTTATTTATCATATTGGTCAGGGAAAAGTGCCAGATCCATTTTTTATAGGCGGTGGCTTATCCGTGACTCGTATCGTTTACGACCAATTTCTTAAAAAAAAAAAAAAAAAAAAAAAAAAAATAGAATTATTGCAGATCAGGTGCAACATAATGATAATCATGAGTGTCGCTTGGACTATCATTACGTGAGATTCTCAGTGGGGGTTTTGTCATTGGTCGGATTTTCTTTTTTTTTTAAAATCGATATTAATCCATTTTTGCAACGTCAAAACACATATTTGCGTTTTTGTAATTCTCGTTTGACCTTCCGCAACGGACAAAACTTGAACTCGAAGCTTAAGAAAAAAAAAAAAACTCGTTGGGCGTGTGTAATAAACAACCAACAAAATAATAAATATGAAGAAACTTTTAAAAAATTTATGCTGCATTGGGATTTTTAACGTCCATCAAACGCAGAAAAGAGAAGTCTCGGAGAATAATGCAAGTTCGGTAGTAACTTCAAAAAAAATTTCCATTTGCAACGGGTTGAAAACTTTTTTTTTTTTTTTTTTTACGACGACGTCCTACGTCAACGGATAAAAATTTGCAGAGGGCGCGATAAAATTAATGTCAACGATTTTGAGACCAATTATAAGCGTTAGGATGTACATGCCTTTTTTTAGACTCTCGTATCCGTTAAGATGTGTCATAAAATTGCCTTGGTTCGTGATATTTTATCACTTAATAAAATAATCAAATAATAAAAAGAGAAATTCTTGCAGTTTTTTTTTTTTTTTTTTTTTATTCTTGTAAAATTATTGCATTTGAAGTATTATAGTTTCGCAAGAAAATAAAAGTGGTGATGAGTCGTGATTACTGTTTAATAGTGCGAAATATTTTTTACCAAGGCTGGAATTTGATCACGAAGATTACCTATTAAAAGGTTTTCATTTTAAATATAAATCAAATAAAAGTCGGAGCCATCGGTCTTTTTGATTCCGTTCCTCTGTCCTTAATGGATGATTAATCCGAGTATCCGATTATAATTAACCCGTCTGCTTGTGGCTTCCAGTGAGAATTAGGGGTCCGAAACCGGTACCGGAATAGCAAAATGTTTGTCCCTGGTGCTGGTGCTGGTGCTGGAGCCGGAGCAGATTCCAGCATCGGTGCCAGCAGCACCATAATTTTTTTTTTTTTTTTTTTTTTTTTTTTTTTACTTAAAAAAAAAAGTTCAGTAGTTTATACATAATTTTTGAACTTTTTACGTATTTCCAACTCTGGCTATAATCAGTGATTGGGAACAACTGCAAAGTTCCAGTTTCTGGTTTTTGTTCCAGTATTCATTTTTCACCAGGAACGGTTGTTAATCCCTTTCCGTTCCTCTGCATTTGTCATTACCTCGAAATGCTTCTCATTCGTTCCAGTTCCGAAACTGATTTCAATTTCAATTCGTTTCTAGTTTCTAAAATTTTCTCCTTCTAGTTACCGTTTTTCCTCCAGTTTCTTTCCCAAGGAAAAAGTTCCATATTCAGTCGTTTCTGACCTTCGGTAACTTTATTTCACATTATTTAGTGCTTGGAACGCGTTAACGGTTTTTATCCGTTCCCGTTTCACTTTATTTGTCATTACTGGAAAACGTTCCTCATTTGTTTCTCTATCAAAGCCGATTCCAGTTTCGGTTCCGTTCCAGTTTCTGGTTTTTTCTGAACTCAGTTTCCGTTTCTTGTTCCGTTCCCGACACAAAAAAAAACCTATTATTTAACGTTTTTCGTTCCGCGTTTCGTTACCGTTCCCAATCACATTTATGTACCGTAAGTAATTTTTAAATAATTTAGGCATCTCTTTTTCGTACGAGACATCACCAAACATTTATTCGAAGCTTTTTTGGAGATCTGCTTTTTTGCAAACTTACCTGAAAATAAAAAGGAAAAGAAACATTAAAATAACATAATAACAAATTTTTAATATCTAGAAAAAAAAACTAAATAAATAACTAAATAAATAAATAAATAAATAAATAAATAAATAAATAAATAAATAAAAAACAATTTTTGTGAGAAAAGAAATTGGACATCCATCTGATATCAGTTCGTTGCTACGGTAACCGCTGATATCAGACTGATATTTGAATTAGATCAGATGGTAATCAGATTTCTTTTCTCATAATAAAAATGAGCTTGGGATGATAAGCTTTTGGAGCTTTAAGACTTAAGCTGACTTTTCTTAAAGTACTGAATTTAATGAGCTCTTGTAAGTTGTAATAGGCTCAAAGGAATCCGTACGAAAAAACTGCAAAAAAAAAATAATATGAAATTTTTGCAAAATAAATGCAAAAAATTTATATAAAAAATGTTTAATTTTTGTACCCCATATTGGACATGCAAAGCTTTCGCAAAGTTTATGCATATTTTATGCACAATTTTTTAGGCACTTAAAGAATATGCATCATTTTTAAAAATTTATGCATCACTTTTTAAGCATGAAAATCTGGATATACATCATTTTTGCATAATTTATGTATATATAATTTTTTTATTTTCCAACAAACCTATAAAACTGCTTTAAGGCAGGGGGGTGTAATTCTCTCAGTTGGGGTTATATAATTTTTTTTTTTTTTTTTTTTTTTTTTTTAAGAGGTCGACTTGGCATGGCTGGTCTCGTAACGTGTGGCGAACAACGAAGTTAAGCTTCTGAGTTCGCGGCGCAAAATACGGATTGGTGTGACCATCGAAACCTCGCTCTATCTAGCGGAGTAAGTTGGAACTTACTAGTTTATTAGCATGGCAGGCGCTGGGTAAATTTCGGTGCTAATATAACAGTAGTTCCACATAAGCTAGACATGACGTGCTTACACAAGCGAAATTTTAACAATTGACATGAAATTGAAAGTTAACTATGTAAATATAAATGTGAATAAATGTTAATTGTGCCGTGTGCGAATGGTCGGATGACCCTTCTATGAGGTTAAAATCCCAAAAATAGAAGTAAATGTTATTATAATTTTTTTTTTTAATTATAAAGCAAAAGAAATTTCAAATATTATGCTTTTTCAACTTTTGTTTTATCCCTTTTATGAATATTTATTTATGCATAACTTACCTAATCATAATTATATTGGAGGATGACAAACAAATTTTCCGGTAAAAAAAATTAAGTCCTTTACGGATAATTATTGCAATTTTTATATATGTCCAATTTTTTGTATAATTTACATATAACTTTCATATAATTTATGCATTTCTTACGGGAATTACGTGAAGTCAGCAAAAGCTCCAAAAAAGCTCATAACTTAAACTTTTCCTAGACAAAGAAATTAATTATTAAAAAGACCGATTAAAAAAAGCGCTGTCAGATTATAGCGGCGATAAAAAAATTCAAGGTCTAAGATCCAAGGTTAAAAAATCATTATTCGGACGTTCAAAACCCCTCAATATTTATCAGCTCAAAAAAAAAGAAAAAAAAAAAAAATTGGTGATAGCAGGCATTATACCTTCCTTATCAAAAAATAGTACATTTAAAAAAAATATATAGAACCGGTTTTTTAAAGAAATATTGGACAAATATATAGAACAACAACTCTTAATTTCTTTTTTATTTTTATTTTTAAGGGATCAATTTTTTGATTTTTGATAATGAGAAAAATAATTTTTTTTATTCCTATCAAGAAATAAGTTTGTCAAGTAAAGAAAATTCGAGTATAACATGGGTCGAGCGCATCCCTTTTGTGCATATCACTTTTGTGCATAAACTTGGCTGCATGCGCTCTGCGCATGCCAATTTATAAAAAAAAAAAAATTAAATATTGCAGCAGGAAATAACAAATAAAATATTAATTTTATCTAAGAAAAAATGGATTTTTTTAGGCATTTTTTATAAGTACAAAAATATAAGACAAACTCAAAAAATAGTACTTTTATAGGACTTATATGGACGTATAAAACGTCTGTCAAAATATAAGGATATATAGAACATATAGGACACTATGATGCTTGTGATAGTGGCACTTAAAGAAAATTACTACGGGACGATCTCTCCAGAATTCGGATAATGACTCGTAAATTGGCGATTTCTAATCGATTATTTTACAAAAATTTTGCTGTTAATCCATTCCCTCGCAACGAAACCAATTAAGTTCAGATCAGAAAGCCTCCGAACAAAAACCAACAAACTTCCGATATCTCCATTACGAAAAACGTGCTGAAGATTAATCACCGCTTATTCATTTTTTTTTCAAAGTTACCAAAAAAAAAAAAAAAACGTGAACCACGTCATCCGATTTTCGAGAAAATTAAGCGGAGGAATTTCGATTTTAGGATATGAAAATTAGTAGACCACCAAATCAGTCGTCGGCTTCTTAAGACAGGAACAAAGCAGTCTTTTGAAACGAGTCACCTATAATATGAGTAACATACCTCTGGGCAGCATTACATCAAAATAAACATTTTCAACTATGTTTATCATGAGAGAACACTCACCTGATCAAAGGTAAATTATTTGATCGACAGTGGTGTCTGTGGCCATTTAAAACCCAGGCGACTCCTTTTACAATCTTTTTTTCTTATAAATATTTCAAAACATGGCGCCTTAAATGTTAACAGGATTAATCCGTCAACAAAAAAAAAAGGTAACAATCGAAAGAAATATTGTCTTGTTCTTAACAAGTTGAAGTTAAATTTTTTAAGAAGGGTCATTTATCAATCCGAATCCTTAATCCAATTTTATTGCTGAGGATGTTAGTTTTCGGAGAGAAAAAAAAAATACTTTTTGTAATGGTGACGTTTGGGTTTGGTATTTTGTTTCGGAAAAAATGGGGAGGTCCCTTCCTGTCTGGGGGGATGACAAGACGTTAACATAGTTCGAATACTCTAAATCCCGTTATGGCAAATCCGGTACAAGCCGAACGAGGAAAAAAAAAATATATATATATAATGAAAAAATATTAAAATGTACACCCTGGAATTCGTGTGAGGTACAACGTTCTATCACCGACAGCGATATGCGGCAACTAGTTACAATTACAAATCAAAAAACGAAAACAAAAACCAAAAGAAGCGTGTTCACCCTTTGGCAATTTATACTAATAAATTATTACAACCGTGAAAAATCTTGTTTGGGAGCTAATCCTCATTGAAAATGAGTACTTAGCAGCCGCATTGATTCAACTACGCACAAAAAAAAAAGACTGGGTGGAAAAAAGTTTTTTAAAATACAGTCGATTCCCGTGAACGTAATTGTCATACCGGAGAAATTATAACGCAATAATCAGAGTTCCATAGTAAAAGAGTCCGGTTGAAAATGAAATTTTTTGGAATGGAATTAAATATACTCTAGCATATGCAGTAGGGTGTCCCTTATTTTGGCAATTTTCGATTTTCAAATCGCTTACACCCAAAAATGGTTCTCCTTGGTGTACTGATAAACCCAATTTTTTTTGGGTGGCATTTAATTGATCAGTTTTTAAATGTTTTTGATCAGTTTTTTTAAATTAAAAAGTCAGTTTTTTTTACACTTTGCCAGTAAATAATAAAATTGATCAGTAAATTTTGACCAGTAAACATTTGATCATTATTATATTTATTTGATCAGTAAAAAATTTGATGTACCAGTAAAAAAAAAAAAAAAAGATCAGTTAAAAATCCACATAAGGAAATTTTTATTTTTATTTTATTTTTATTTTTTTTTTTTTTTTTTTTTTTTTTTTTTTTTTTTTTTTTTTTTGTTGGAAAAAAGAATCCGTAAAAGCTTATCATTGACATTGGGGGAAGTCAAATGTAAAAGTCGTCAAAGTCTCGTCTGACAATTCTGTATTTTATTATGTATATTCCATCCGGAGAGGGCTAAATTAATAACGACGACATTAAAAATGTTAAGGAAATGAAATATAACACCTTCGAAATTTCGACGCCGAATCTTTAAAGATTGGATCGTTCAGTTCCCTAAAGAAAAGAATGGTGATTTATCAGTTGGCGTTTGTACGTGCCCACATTTTTTTTAAAATTATGTGCGTAAACATATACTCGGTGTTGCTATAAGATCAAAAAAAGCCAAAGTAGCTGCAGAAGCCAAAGATGTGCCTATCGGCCTGAAGAGAAAAAGAGGCAGGCCAAAGACCGCAAGAAAAGCTCTTTTAGTCGATTAATATGGTGTGTTGCACAATCTTTTCTTACAATTTTTAATTTTACTTTGGTTATAAACTGATCATTTTTGAAAACTGATCGCATTTTACCAATCAAAATTCTAAAAATTACCTATCTTTTCTGTATTTTTTACTGGTCAAGTAATAACTTTTTACTTCTAAAAATAATTAATTAACTGAAAAACAATTTTTTTTACTGATCAATTTCCATATTTTCTACTGGTCAAAAATAAAGGAAAAAAAACTGATCATTAAATTAAAAAACTAGTCAAATAATATTTATCCATTTTTTTTAAAATTTTTTACTCAAGGGGAAAGCGTGGCGACTTGAGCTTAGTCCCGAAAATTGCCTCTATAAGAGAAAAAAGATCGACGAATTTTTTTCCGCGAAAAAATGTTGTTTCTCATCGGAAATTTTCCGATCATAAATCAGATCATAGATCCGATCGTAGATCATAAATCTGAAGTCCGTTTTTTTATATCTAGTCCAGTTTTTGAGCTAAAAACCAAAATTCGAGTGTAACTGAAAATTTGGTACGTTTTGTCACTTTATTACGTTTTTGCCATATTATGGCTTTTAGCTCAAAAACCAGACCAGACATCAGATTTTTGAACTACGGACATCAGATTTTTGAACGACGGATAATAGACAACAGACACATTTTGTACTGAACGTATTTTTTAAATAAACCTAGCATACAAAACCTAGCATAAATAAACCTAGCCAATTTGTGGTGTGTCCTTTTACGGTCCTTTAGTGCAGGGATAAAAATGAATAAAAACTACGTTGAACTGCGTAGAACTTTCTTTATTATAAATCTTAACTGTAAGAAATATAAACCAAAAAGAAGCCCGGGTGGTGGCCCGTAGCCTAGTTCATAGCGAGCTCGACTCTCAATCGAGAGATGCGACGCGTCGTGCTTCTATCCTAGTTCACAGCTAGGAATTTTTCTCAGGTCAAAACTAGTGCGCTAGTCAGAAAATCAAGTGTCACCACCCCTCGGAAGGCAATGGCAAACCACCGAGCGGTAACTGCCTAGTAAAATCTCTCAAAAATAGCCGTTCGGAATCGGCGTTAAACTGTAGGTCCCATATACCTGTGAGCGCACGCACAGGTGTATGTGAGAGATCACCACGCTCGTAATCGAGTAAAGGACTAAGAAGAAGAAGAAGAAGAAGCATACAAAAATAGTAAATGCGATTTTTGCTGTCATGCGATGTTTAATTACCGAATAAAAAAGAATAAAAATTTTGGCTGTTTGAATTGGCGCCGAAACGACCGTGACGTCACAGTTCACGATTTAGGTATGCTCCTAGGTGAGCTATCGGCGGCATGCCCATCGGAGCAAGAAGAGTTGTCGTACGAACCAATCCGTGTTAATCTTTGAGGACGAGCAGGTGCACTCGTGGTTTCGTTTTTTAAATAACCGCGCGCTTAAAAGTGAACAATGACGTCACACCAATGAGAAACGTTTTGGAGTGGGGTCACGTGACAAAAAGTTTTTACGACTTTATAAATTTTTTTTCTTAATTTCTAAGAAAATTCCTACAGTAAAAATTGCCATTAGATGACCAGAAAACTTTGAACTTTTATTATTCACCATAATTAGCAATCATGTCTGTTGTCTATTTCCGATAAAAAACCACATTTTTTTTCGCGCAAAAAAAAAAAAAAAAAAAAAAAAAAAAAAAGAATTGTCGACTTTTTTTTTTCTTATGGCAATTTTCGGTACTTTCAGCTCAAGTTGCCACGCTTTCCCTTTGAGTAAAAAATTTTAAAAAAATTCGGGTTTAGCAGTACACCAAGGAGAACCATTTTTGGGGGTATTGGGTTGGGATTTGAAATTCAAAAAATTTCCAAAATAAGGGGCACCGTAATATGCACTACATACAGCAGGGTATTTTGCGAACTTTCGAATTTTAAATCGCGTATTCTCCAGATCGGCGCACTCTTTTGCATATATGGTCCTGATATATGGTCATGGTGTCCAATTAATTGAGTTGAAAGTTCCGAAAATTCCCAAAAGGGCGGAAAAATCCATCATTTATTTTTTTGGTTTAAAAAATCAGTAATTTCTTATCGAAAATTTTGCGTAGTTCTCGAATCTGAAATGGGGTTGTTTTTTCCAGCAAAAAAAGTGACATCATGGTGACGCGTCACTTTTTGGTTATCGGACACGGTCATTTTATGGGAGATTTTTTTTACGAGATTTTCGACGTAGAAATAACGTCAACGAAGTAAGATCGATATTTGCTACTGTGTGACGTCTTATTGTCGTCATACTGACGTCACCTCGATTTCGAAATCCTAATGTCATCACTTTTAAACGTCAATGACACGTCTCTTTGGCGTCATCCACTGGCAAACTGTATTATCGGTCATTCTTAAAGACGTCATTTTGACGTCGAAAATCTCGTAAATTTTCCCAAAATGTGACCATGTCTACTGTCGGCCTTTTGACGTTTAAATTACGTCACATTTTTCGCTGGGTTTGATCTGTCCCAGGTTTTGAGGTGGGGGCCAAAATATGTGCAAAAGAAACAATTTGGTAAGTTTTGTCGCTTTGGGGCCTTTCACTGCCTTATTGGCCGGAAGAACCTATATTGGTTGCGTAATATAAGAGCTCGGATCAATTTAAGTGTCGAGGAACTCTTCAGAATTACCCCCGATAGAGAGAGTCATAAGGCTCTCACTCATGGTAGCCGACGCCTCGACACAGGTACGGCACAATAAGAAAACAATTTTGATCCCCAGATCAAAAACCGGGGCAGATTTAAAACGAGTGGACTTCCAATTCGAGATCTACGCTTAAATAATATTAATAGCCAAAATTTGAGCGAAGCTGTAGGCAGAGCCAATAAAATTTTGTAAAAAATTGACATGAAAATATGAAAAATTAATCCCTCTTGAGCTTTTTTTTTGTAGTAAAAATGTAGGAGGATTAGACGATTTTATATAGGACTTTAGGACAATAGACAACAAGAAAAAGAAAAAAAAATTGTTCTTCAACATTGGCATTAGAATAAGAGCCAGGGAAGGTTAACACAAATGACCACAGTAATCGAAGCACAAGAATTTTTCAATAAAAGTCCAACTTTTTTTTAACTACATTTTTCCTATTTTGCTCTCTTTTTTTTTGCTGCACTCGCGGAACCGCGCTTCTTCTCTTTCACAACTCCAACTGGCGATTGGTTAATTAATTTACTAAATACCACTGCAAATTTTGCAAAGTATAGGAATACAAACTGAGCGATTACAAGGATAAGGAAGGATTATCAGCTTAGATATCTCTGGGTATGGCAGCTTCGCCCACTTTTCCCCCTGGTACGGGAATAGTCCCTAGGTCCTAGGAAGTCCCTGGTGGAACTATCGCTAAGGCGACTAATTCCCCTAAAGATACAATGTGTCTGAAATCCACCATATGCCGATCATTGTGGGAGCCCGAGGGATTTGGTCACGGAAAGCAAATAAGGAAATAGAAGCCACCCTCAAAATCCCGGTGAAACTGAAAAGGAAGATCGTCACCGATGTCTTTCTCTGGGGAATTTCCATCTACCGTCAGTTCGGCAGGAGCGCCTGGCTAAACGGCCCAAGATTTATTCGCAAAAAGTGATACCGCGGGGATTTATTTAAATTCAATTAACGTTATATTCTCGCTAATTTAATTTACTTAAGCTACAATTTAATTGTTTTAAGAATCTGGTCAATTTTCAATTGTTATTATGCTCTTATTTTTATTTCTTTTTTTTATTTACTTATTTAATCTAATCTTGTTATTTCTTTAAATCGTTTGCACCATAAATTTTAAATTTTAAAATGTAAGGGTTAGGCAGGCCCATCACTGCAACTTGCCAAGGGTACTTATTTATCAATAAAGTATTTTTCCCCTAATTCCCCTGGGGGAATAGGGGGCAAAGCGACCGAACAAGGAATAGTTCCACCACCGACTTCGCCCTCTAGACAGTTAGATTTGGTTCGGTACTATTAAATAGTACTTAAAATATGATACCTCTTGAAGCATCCCTGGCCCGGAGTCCGGGGCTCAGTCCCTGATGGGAGATTGGGCGCGAAGCCCCCGAATAAACTACAGCTATATGAAGTATGTAATTAGCCCCTTTAAATTCTCTATTTAATCTTCCTACAACGAAACCTCAATTAACTGTGGTAGGTAATATCACAAGTTCTCCCACCCAACCTCCCCCCTTTTTTTTTCAAAAAAAGAAGATCCAAAACGTTTCAAAATTTTAAGAAAATTTTGCTGTAAATCATACATCTTAAAAGCATAAAGAGTCTTAAATATTAAAAAATTCCTTAAATGGTGTATTTTTTTTTCTAAGTTATTTCAACACCTGGCGCCTGGAGACACCAACTATTATAATTTAATAAAAATATTATTAATTTCTTGGCCCGAAAAAGAAAATTTTATAAAAAAAAAAAAAGCATCATCAAAAGAAGTCAAACATCGCAAGAAAAAAAAAAAAAAAAATTCATCGCTTCAGGTGCTCAAAATTCCTTATCTTCCCAAGATTTCGCTTGCCTCACAAAACATTTATACCTTATGACGTTATATGACGTCACAGGTACGAATGGAACGCTTCGCGCCTAGCGGGGCAAGTTTAAAGTAAAGAATGAATCGATTCCATGCAAAAAAGACTTCCTTTCATACTTTCAAACGGTGAACATGACTCTTTTTTAAGCGTCGTCGGCATTTAAAACCGAATACTTCTTTACGTTAAGTGTGTTAGTTCCATTTAGTACTACTATTACTACCTTTGTGGTCGCAATATGCTTCGGCTGGATTTATTTATTGATAAACGATTCGCGTTTGTTTTTACGTGGATAACATAACAAAAATATATAATATTTTCAGGTGTTTTATGCTTATCATTTTAACGGTTTGTGAAAGTGATTTTTATTATTAATTTTCATCAAAACGTGTTTAATAATTATTTTTATATTTAAAAAAAAAAAAAAATACAGTTTTCAAAACTTTCTTTAGCGGTGTAAGTTTTTTAGTTTTTAAGTGTTCAAAGGATTTTTTTACAAGGATTAATATTAACCACATACGGATTTTTAAACCCGGTGCACGAGGTAAGAATTAATTTTTTTGTCTGCAATCGGATTTTTTTTTTTCTCAAAATCGTGAACAATTGAGCCATGAACTTGATCGATCATGATCTTTTAAAAAAA
The DNA here is from genome assembly GCA_037577465.1 of Liposcelis bostrychophila. Lineage (NCBI taxonomy): Eukaryota > Metazoa > Arthropoda > Insecta > Psocodea > Liposcelididae > Liposcelis > Liposcelis bostrychophila. The sequence continues at coordinate 25,798,760 of CM075211.1, read as the reverse complement.
AAAAAGATTCATGCAATTTTTTTTTTCGCTTTTTAATCGTTCTTAAATTGAAATCTCAGTCAAAGAAAAAAAAACCTCGGAATTTTTTTTTTTTTTTTTTTTTTTTTTCTTAATTTTTTAAATTTATTTTCGAAAATGCTAGTTGTTTGACGTCCCTGTAAGCTCATCACCGAAATAAATCAACCGTTGTTAATCGATTTACATCGTTTATTTAAGACTCTATCATTTTTATACGGATTCCAGCTTCGGAAAAAAAAAGAACCCGAAATTTTTTTTTTTTTTTTTTTGATAGTCATTATTTAACAAGGTTGAATAATTTAAAATAAAAGACTGTCTGAAACAAACCGAAAGAACCGACAAGGCCCGAGGTTTTTTGTTTCACGAGATCTTCTCAACCAAAGAATAAGAAAAAAAAAAAAAAAGATTCTATGTAAGATGGCGGTATTTATAGTTTTTTTTTGTTTTTTTTTTTTTTTCAATCCGACCTTTAATTATTGTAAGCATCTTCGGTCAGTGAATTGCAGAGAAAGGTTCTTGTCATGGCTTATGCCACCTGAAATATCCATTCGCAACACGCGCATCTGAGGTTGCCTCAAGGCAATTTTTATCTTTCTCCTATCAGTTGTATAAGAAAAATTTCACAACTAATTTGATAAAAAAAAGTTGGATTCTTCAACGTTTTTTTTGTTTTCTTTTTGTAAATCAAATGAATACGAGAGGTGCCATGGATCAAGGATTAATCGAATCTTTGTTTTCTTTTCCTAAATTTCATTTTCACTTCTAAGTAGTCGGAATTATTCGGTTTGATTCTACTCAAGGTTGTATTTATTAAAACTTGGTGTTTCAAATAAAATATGAGAAAAATTAATAAACAAAATAATTTTAAGAGAATTAATTATCTACGTCAATAATAAATTTAATTTTTCCGGGATTTTCACTGATGCGGATACTTTTTGTAATGAGTGCCTTTGATATGATCCAACCTAAATGGTTCCTAGAGATGGTCTGTTTATTAGGTTTTAATTGAAATCTGAATCTGAATCGGAATCAAAATCAGATTCGATCGATGGAAACTATTCGGAATCAGAATGGACACTGACATCGGATTAATTTTTTTCGTTTGGAATCGGAATCAGACTATCGTGATGAATAACTTATCCGAATCAAAACCAAAATCAGGATAGGAATCACGAAATATCTACCCCAACTAGAATCGGAATCAGAATCAGAATCGGCTATAAAGAAATGAACAGAGACGAATTCTGCCAATAATTTTTTTGAAGTTCCAAGTTCCAAATTTTTTCCGACCATAAAAAAATTTGGAAATTGATTCAAAACACAAAAGATCCTTATTAATTAGTGCCCTGACTAAAAAATGTCATTGAACATGACCTCTAAATCGAACTGGTGAGGAGTTGTGACCATTTTTTGGCAAAAAAATTCATTTTTTTCCCAAAAAACCAAATTTACACCTATACCCCTACTCAGGGGTTGATAGGAAAAAATCGGGATGATGAAATTCGTGTTCTACAAGTACTTTTGCATAAGTATGAGTGATACCAATAAAATAAAAAAATTTTCAGGGCTCCAAAATCGAGATTAAGCCGAATTTCAGTGGAAAAAATCAGGTATAAGCTCGATAAAAACGCTGATGACGTCACAGGGGTTAATCGGAAAAATTCGGGATAGTGAAATTTGTGTTCTACGACCTTGAAAACATAAGAAAACATTTTTTTTTAATATTTTGTAGGCCCTTAAAGTGAGTAAAAAAAATGGAGTTTAAAAGACCTTGATTGCCCAATTTTTAAAAAACTTAAGTGGCCTTGGGGGGCCACTAAGCGGTTGAAAAAATATTCAAAAACATTTTTTTTAGCTGTTTTACACCTGAAAGAAGCCGATTTTCAACATGCTCCCCAACATTTCAAAAATTTTTTTAAAATGACACACCCTACTGGTCGTTCCCTCCAAATTTCATTCCCAGGAATAGACTAGCTCTTGGAAGGCGGATCCATTAAAGCCCAATTTACACAGATATTAGCCCCTCCTCATCCTTAGTCCATCATCCTGGAACAGGGTGCATTGATGCCTAAGGATGTGACCCGCCTCTCCTGTTCCCTCCAGGACACTCGATCCTCCTTCGGGCGCGGAACTTCCATAAGAGGTTTAAGCTTGTCCAGTGTCCACCCATTTCGATGACTGATTAAACGGGCTCTTGTCGACGAACCTCATGGTCACTCGTAAAAAATATTTAACCCTTTCCTGTCTAGGCCTATTTTTAAGATTGGACTCTCCCGGACTGAATTTATAAGACTGATGTAAATGTTTTTTCTGGACTACAGAGAGGTCCTAAACTCATCCCTAGTAAGTACGGCGCCTTGCAACCCAGTGTTAGGCAATCCGTGCATAGGAGTTAAATGTAACGTCGTAATCTCAACTTATTATTTTTTAGGGATTTTAAACTATGGCCTAACTGTTTTTGAGGTCAGAGATTCCGAATTTTGAGTCTATTTCGACTTAGGAGCCCGAGAAGGCCTCTTACAAAAATATTTTTACGAAAAAGTTCAGAAAAAGTTTTTTTTTTAATAGCTCTAAACCATTATACTAATAGCCATAAGCTAATAATAGGCGCAATATCCGTTTCATCTATCTGTTTTTTTCCGAGTAATGCTCACTATGGGCAGTTATCAAGGGCAACTAACTATTTTTTAAAGAGTTACTTGTCAAAAATAAAAAAATATAACTTATGAATTATTAGGTTCTGCCATTAAAGGGTCTGCCGCCATTTTGTTTCTAAAAATCGGTAAATTCTGACTTCAAATTCGAGAAGAGCACCCTTAAGTACCCCCACCTACGAAGTTTAGTCAAAATCAGACCAAATTTTATAATTATTTTCCTTGATTTTGCTGGTGCATCCATATGGATGCACCAGTCGCTATGGAGTATTTTGTTGTGCATCCATATGGATGCATTAGACAGCAAGGGGTTAAATAGATGAAAGCTTACCTGCAATAAAAAAAAGAAATGGGTATTAAAATTTGATAACAATTATCTGCAGTAAAAGTTTTCTTAAAAAATAAATTAAAAAATGGGGGTAATTTGAAAAAAACTTATGAAGGTGTCGGTTTGCTGGTTAAAATGTGGCTCGTCGAGACAGACGCTTCAAAATTTTTCGAAAAACATCTTTAGGCATTAATTAGCTAACATAAATGATTGACGTTAAACCCAAGTAAAATCTCTAAAAAAAGAAATTCGAAGCGCCCGTTTTTTGTTAAGCGAACTGACATGACACTTTAAGGATTGAAAATTAGGGAATTTTCGGCTCGTAAGCTGGGAACTGCTCAAGGGTTATGAATTTTACTGTCTCTACAGTAACGATATTCACAGCAGACATAAACTGAATTAGGAGAAAATTAAAAAAAATTTTTTGTCATCAAAACCAAACTCGCATTTACCACATTTCTGTCCCTCCAGAATGATCCTTCTTTCTAAGAGCATTCGAAATTCCCGGGTTTTACGGCGGTTGGCGGTAACACAACTGTCGGAGACATATTTTTTAATTAAAGTACCTTGCCCAACAAGGACCAACACTAAAGGACTCAGATTAAAGAACCTTCCAGCAAATAACAGTCAAAAAAATAAAATAATTTAGTGATCCAAACGAAGAAAAACAAAAAAATTACTCGACTAATTTGATCACAAAACTCCCAAGATAATTTATTCATTTTTTTTTTTTTTTTTATAATTTCGAAGAATATCATTCGCAATCGATGATAAAATAGCCGGAGTATGTTAATAATTATTGTGTAATCATTTCGGGAAAATAAGTCAATACCTTCTCAAGGACGAATTATCGATGAGGATGGAATCTTTCTACTAAAATGTTGTTTCCTAAATGACCTGTTTCTTTTAATAATCTAGTTCTACATCTTTCAGAACCGGTAGCTGATTAAAAGTGTGGTACTTTTTTGAATTTCATTATAAGTTGCCGATCTGCCGATCAAGGTCGCCTGTGGAATATTCAGATAAATTTTCTCCCTAGCGATATAAAAAAAACAAAACCCGAAACCATTAGAGGACCTTATTTTGTAATGGTCTTTAAGGAGTTGTAAGGGTAGTAGGGGTAGTTTTTTGATAAAAAGAAATTTTCTGTAGTCTTTTATCTTTTCAGGCAGAAAAATGGCCATTGCACAGTAAAAAATTGTGTGCGTTCTTAACATACACGGTCCACAGAATCTGAAAATCACTTTTTTTATGTTAATTTTGACATATTATTAATATTGATGTTAGACGCTGCTATGGCAATCTGTGTTAACTTTACAAATAAAAATATGTGGACCGTTTTTGACCCGAAAAATGTGTTAAAAGCACGGGAAATTTTTTACTGTGTGTTATATATCGCTTGCCCGCTGTAAATAAAAAATTAAAAAAATTACTTAAGAGTACTCTTAGCAGCAAAATGAAGGTTGTATTCCGTTTTTTGCCTCCACGAAATTTTTTGAATTTTTCATATACCGACTCTCCGGATTTTAGTTAAAGTCTATGTTTAGCATATGGAAAATGCATGGTGATTTGCACGACCTCTAAGCATTTTTTTAAAAATCTAAAAAAAGTTCACAGTGTGTTTTACACTGTGTATAATACAATTTTCAAGATGCAACGAAATTTGAGGACTACAAACTGGAATACTAACTGACTTACAAGAATTTTAAGAGACACGCTGACTTATAAAATTTTTTACAATTCATCGAAGACATGGAAAGTGCACGAAAAAAAGGATATTTCACAAATAAGAATCTTTTGTTTTTCTATTCAAAACTTACAAATAAAAAAATTCTCATGGAGGTTAAACCTCTTCTTAGGGAGGCTGGGCCAGGGCATATGTTATTTTAAATAAGTACTGCACACTTTGAGTGAAATTTTTGTTACAGAAAATCTTTCGTTTTTCCTTAGTGGGCAGTTGCTACTCACTTTGCTTCACTTTTTCGAAAAAGCAAATGCACAAAGTGTGATCAACTGCTCACACTGATATTAATTTTTACTTTATCTTGGTGTTGACCAAAAAGTAAGGATCACAAATTTCTACATGGAACAGTTTCTACATGGAACATTGCATGTAGAGTGTCCCTTATTTTGGCAATTTTCGAATTTAAAATCGCTTACCCCCAAAAATGGTTCTCTTTAATGTACTGATAAACCCGATTTTTTTTTGACGTAGAAGTACGTCTTGGGGCTAGATCCTGGGAAATCTGTCTGTCCGGGATCTGCCCAGCTGCGCACTGTTCGTATCAAAAATTAATATTTCATCATTTTAAAAAAAAAAAAATTTAACTTTGAAAATTTTAAATAATATTTTCACTATATTTTTTCAATTTCGGCCTTTTTTTAATAGTAAAATTAGACGACATGAACGAAAGAAAGGACTTAAAAAATTTCTTGCAAATTTTCAAGAAACTTAAGTTGCTAAAGCAAGGACGTAAACATTTCTTAAAATTTTATTTAACTTTTTTTTAAATTTTCGCCGTTTTCTGAAGTATCTTTTTTTTAAATATTAAAATTAGACTACATGAACAAAAACAAGAACTCAGCCAAATAAAATGTTCATTAAATACGGTAAATAAATTTTGTCCTCTTTCCTTTAGCCAAAAATATGAGCTAAAAGCAATGTTTTAATATTAACATTTTTAATTTGAAGACATTAATAAAAATTTTGAGTAATTTTTTTTTTTTAATTTTTTACTCGGTGGGAAAGCTTGGCGACTTGAGCTTAATGTTTCAAAAAAGAGAAAAAAAATCGACTCCAGCTTCGTGATCTACAGAAAATTCCTGATAAGAAACCACATTTTTTCGAGAAAAAAAAAGATTGTGGATTTTTTCCTCTGATAGCAATTTTTGGAACTTTAAGCTCAAGTAGTCACGCTTTCCCGTCGAGTAAAAAATTTAAAAAAAAAAAAATCGGGTTTATTAGAACACCGAGGAGGACCATTTTTGGGGGTAAGAGATTTGAAATTCGAAAACTGCCAAAATAAGGGTCACCCTAGCGTACAATTATAGTATATAGTACAGTACAGTGTCTACAATTTTGGTTAACACTTTCTTGACAAGTAAAGAACCTTAGAAAAGGTTGCTCTAAGTAGAGACCAGGAATCCATACCAAACTAGTCCTCTTGAGCCATGAGGACCTAGAGCTAATACGTCTCAATTATATGTCTAGAATAGCATATAAAATTGCAATAAAATCTCAATTATAAATGCAATTGAGCTAATTAAAAGCAATCCCTTAATACAACTTATAATAACCATCAAATTATACGACAAAAAAAATCAGCAGCTGAAGGTCTTTTTCCTAATGAAATCTTTTTTAAAAAAAATTAATACTAATGCAGTATCAGGGTTGAAATATTGGCCAAGGCCATAAACGAGTGTCATAAAATATTTTTACAAAAAAAAAAAAAAAAAAAAAAAGGATAATTTACGATGATAATCGATACCTCCCCCTTTTCATTTCTAATTATCAACTGCCAAGTCGAAAAATCGACAATCACGGAAATAAAAGCAGACAGTTGCAAAGCAGCAAAAAAAAAAAAAAAAAAAAAAAGCCCAGTTATAATTGAATTTAGATTTTGCACTTCGATTCAACTCTAATTAATTATTAACCAACGATCTTGAATGATCATAAAGTTCATTTTTAATTATTACACTTCTTTTTTCTGCCTTTTCTCGCTGGAGGCAAACATCTCGTAAAAGTTTTTTTTTTTTTTTTTTTTAACACTCTTACATTTGTAGACATTTTTATCTTCGCATTTAATCGGCGGGGAAAAGAATGTAGTTTGAATGATGATCGATAATTAAATCGGTATGAATCGTTTTCAAGGACGGTCGCAAAAATAATTGTAATTTTTTTTTTAAATGAACCAGGGCGCCAAAGGATTCAAACGTAGCTCATTAATTTTTTTCATCTTTAAAAAAAAAACACGAAATCCAGTTTAAGAATAGAGTCATAATCATTTTCTTTGTAACGATTTAAGAAAATATTCAGACATTAAAAATAATTTCCTGGAAATGATTTTATAACATAACGATTTTTTTCGACAAAAAAAAAATATTATTGATTAATAAATTCGATCCGATGAAAATTGCATTGACTTCTATCATCATCATCATCATCAGTGATATAACAAGAAAAAGCCGAAGAATTTAACAGTCAATCAAAACAGAGCGTATAATAAGCCAGGTAGCATAAGTGAAATTCGTGTTGTGCAATGTCTAGGAGTCATTGTTTTTATTTTGTTTCGCACAATTGTTCTTTTGTACCAAAAAGAAAGATGTTTTTTTTTGTTTGTTTCCTGCATGAATCATTAATATTAATTCATGAAACTGACTTCTTCAATATCTGTCATTAAGGTTGTTTTTCATGATCTGATTTTATGCTTCTTCTATTTTTTTTTACATACTGTAGGTAGGTTTTTCTTTTTCTAAATTGTAGTTTTGGTAGGTTTTTTTTTTTTTTTTTTATATAATTATGGAAATTGGATATTTGGGTTTTTAAGATCTCTGGCGCGGACCCGGCAATTAACCGATTCGTATAAGATGGTCAATTATTTTATGAGGGCAAATTTTGAAGTAAAATGAGTTTTTAAGTTCCCAAAGAATGATTAAATATTTAGGGAAAAAATTAGCAACTTTGTTGGTTAATGAAAGGAATCCGCATAATAATTGATTATCATTTTCCTATCAAAAGCGGCAGGTATCATAGTTTCTCCTTAACAAAAAATCCCGATGAGCAAAAAAATATTAATATTTATAAAATAATATTCATAAAATATTTTTCAATATTTTAAAAAAATTTGCAAATATTTTTTTAAATAAAAACCAATAAAAATATTTTTAAAATTTAGACAAAGATTTCTTGTTTCCAAAAATATTTAAAAAATATTGAAAAATATTTAAAAAATATTTTATAAATATTAATATTTCTTTGCTTATTGGGATAGGACATTTATTGAAAAAATATAGGACCAGTTTATTAAAGAAATATAGGACAAATACAAAACAAAAACTCTTAATTGCTTTGAAAAAAATTGGTTTCAATTCATCCTGGAGATTGATTAATACCGAGTGAATTTCGACGATTAATTAATCCGTATTAAATAGAGAGATTAATTCATTTTTATTAAGTCCTAGGGATTAATTAATCCCTGGTAAATGTCGAGAATTAATTAATCGAATCAATATTACATCCCTGGGATTGATTGATTCCTATTAAATCCTAAGGATTAATTAATCCGGAGATTAATTAATTTCTAAATCCAGGGGATTGATTAATCCCTAGTAAATGCCGAGCATTAGTTAATCTTTATTATATCCCTAAGACTGATTAATTTCGAATGAATTCCGAGGATTGATCGCTTGTGTATTTTTTGAAAATGGCTTTGTTTTAGACGAAGGATTAAATAAAAAAAAAACATTTCGACTTTTATTTTATTACCACTTTCATTTAGACGTACGGCTCTTAAGGCATCAGCTCAGTAATCGAAACGGTCTCGATGAGAGAAAATTGTCCGCATAACCCCCGTAGCCGCACCATAACAAGACAAAACATAAAGCAGACATTACTTGACACAAGTGCAAACATCCTCTTCAAGCACGCCTGCCACAATTTCTAATTTGCAAGTTATTTCATGCAAAGCAGATGGAAAAACCGTCTTGGCTAAAAAGTTTGAAGAGGCAGGGTGGTGACTGGGTTCTCAACAATGGCGCTCTATGATTCCTCCCAAACAGTGTGGGCCGTTTGGTATTTTTATACCTGTCATTACCCAATCGAAAACAGCAAACAAACAAAATATTGAAGAAAGATCCTCCTAGTCCTCAAAAGCATAGACAACAATTAAAATATTTTCAGTCCAGAAAAAAAAAAGTAAAACTAGAGGCTAAAATTAATCAAGAACGATTTTGGAAAGTAACAGCATGCATCCTTGTATGTAAGAAAAAAAAATATACGGATAACTCAAAAAACACCTAGATTAAAATCACGTCCAATTAAATTTTAAACTGAAATTAATCTCTTTGGCTAGCAGGGAATATTCATAATTCATTTCGATATCTTAGGAAATAAAAGGAAGAAAAATGCCTCCGTAAAAATTAGATCATAACGATAATCTTTCCTACTAAAAAAAAGCAAGATAACTAGATCAAGTTTTTTTTTCGACGATTAGTTGACGCAAAAATCCAATGAAAGTATTTTTTTTTTTTTTTTTATAATTTTAATTTGCATATTTTGTTGCATTTCAATTATACAATGCGTCAAATTCAGGTTAGTCGTTAAAAAAAAAAAAAAAGATTGCATTACTGAACGTCAGAATCAGAACGTTCGATATGAAGATTGAAGATGGCGTCTAAAAATAAAAAGCGCCCGTCTTGAAGTTTCATGTTAAACCTTTTGGCTCTGTCATAGAGTATTGGTAAAGACAAACCTTAAATTGACGAAAATTATGAAAAAATTAGTATCGATATAGGTATAGCTTTTTTCTTAACTGAAAAAAAAATTTGAATTGTTAGACAATAAGGCATCCGTTAAACCGCAATGTAAACAACTCTTGAAAAAGCATTCATCAATCACAATGACTAAACATGCTCGTTTGTTATAATCGTAATCATGCGACTAAATGGTATATCTGCGGTGTAATAATTTGTCGTATATTCGTTAACAGGATTTTTTTTAGAAAGTAAAAAGAGATCCTTTTCACTTTTTAAAAAAAGTGAGCTTGATTACTGGAAGAACAACGCGAGAGAGAGATGCACCCCTTTCACGAGGTTCTTTACCGTGTCTTTATTTGATTCGGAGACATTTATCTTTTAAAAGGGTCCATTTTTTACCCTTAATTTTGGATCTTTTAAACGGTAAATTAACGATTTATCCGCAACGTTAAGAGATAGAGACCTCGGTAAAGTCTCATTCGACAGCATTTCCAACGGGCTTTCATATGATATGCCACAATGAGCACAAAAATTTAGAGCCATTTTTGGGGAGTACATGGGGGGGGGGGGGATATGTTAATATAGCCGTGGTATAGTCAGATAGGCATTTTCAGCCGATTTTTTCGAAATTTTTGCTTTAAGAGCTCCGTGGAATAATATATAATATCCCGGTCCTTTAAAAATGTTCATAAGGAATTTGGGCCCCATTGTGTCAACATTCACGCAACATCCCCTACAAAAAAGAGATGCTATAAAAATTATGTATAAATTATATAAAAACTTGCACATGCATAAAAAATGCATAAATCGTGTATAATATACTTAATTTTTCTCGCTGGAAAATGTTTTTGATCCTCCAATATAATTATGCATGAATTATGCATAAATAAATATGCATAAATAAGTATGCATAAATCGGAAAGAAGTTGAATAAGCATAATATTTGCAAATTTTACTGCTTTATGATTTAAAAAAATTATATGCATTAATTATGCAAGAATTATGCATATCCAGATATTATGTTCATGCTTAAAAAAATTATGCATATCCAGGTTTTCATGCTTAAAAAAATTATGCATGAGATTTGCAAGAAGTTATGCATATCCAGATTTCCATGCTTAAAAAAATTATGCATAAAATTTGCAAAAAATTATGCATAATCAGATTTCCATGCTTAAAAAAATTATGCATATCCAGATTTCTATGCATAAAAAAATTATGCATATCCAGATTTCTATGCCTAAAAAATTATGCATAAGATTTGCAAAAATATATGCATATCAAGATTTTCATGCTTAAAAAAATTATCCATGAACTTTGGAAAAAATTATGCATGCCCGTTCAAATTTTTGTATAAACGACAAAAAAAATTGTTACATTTTTTATATACATTTTTTACATTTGGGCCATTCTCAATTTATTTACAATTTTCGGAACGAAAAATGTCCCTTCAAAAATGTAAACAACCCATATAAACAGTATTGTTTTGATTGCGTTAGTGGAAATGTTATTTTACTTAATTTTACTATTTCTGTGCGGTTTTACCCAAAAAAATGTTTCGGAAAGACGAAAAATCGATCGTATGACTTGTTAGTGAAGCTTTAGGTGAGCGGTTTAATTTTTTAAAACGATTTTCGGGCAGTTTTTCGGCTTGTGTTAGTGGAGTTTCGCTGAACTCCACTATCGTGATCGTCGATCAAACGTTAATTTCCCCTTTAATTTATAATGCATTTTTATTTAAAAAATTTTATTTAGAGTTTTAGAGGGAATAAGAGTTTGTTTATTGATATTTAGTGCTTTATATGAGTCGTTGTAATTTATAAGTCGTGAAAATAGATGATCGGTAAAAAAAAAACAGCGTTAGTGGAAAAAATGGAGGACAAGTTTTAAATCCTTATTTCAAGAGAAATTATAATGGAATCGTTAAATTCATTTCAAATTATTGATTTACTTATATTTCTGATTGCTAATTGTGAAAAAAAGATTTTTCCTGAATTGGTTTGCGTAAAATATGGAGCTGTTTATCTGGGAATCTCGAAATCGGGACAGCCATTTTTTTCCACTATCATAGCAGTTTTTTTCGTAAAAGAGCCTCTTTTTCTATCTGACGGTGCCGAATATATTTAATTTACTTTCAAAAAACATTTTCTTGTTCGTTCTATCAAAGCATAATGTAGTTTTTCATTCAAATTCTGAAATAGATCGTAATAAAATGCCCGGGACCTGAATATTGTAAACAAATTGAGAATGGCCCATTTATTTTTCCAAAATTTAATGAACTTCTTGCATTACTTTTTCGGATGTTCGTAATGTTCACCAACATTTTTCCATCGAATTTGCGTCCTTTCTCGATGTCTCCGTCACTTGTTAAATTCGAGACCTGCACCACACATCAGTCATCGACGTAATAATGGGATGTCTTTTTTTGATAACTCAAAATACAAATTATAGATAACTCATAGTAATAAGTACTAATTGAATAATGATAGTGATCGATAGGCCTACCTAGAAGATGAGTCTCTGATTTGTTAATAATATAAAAAAAAAGAAGTAAACAAGTAAGCGGAACGTGCAAATGAATATTCAAAGAGAAAAAAAAAACGTGGGATTTAGATAATCGTAAATCAGCTTCGACAGGAATTTTTTTTTTTTTTTCATCGGTCGGCCGGTTCAAAAGGGTAATTTTCATGTGATTCAAGGAAAAAATATATAAATTGAAAAAGAAAGAAAAAAAATGGACGTTAAGGCTGGGTGTGTGAATATTTCAAAATTCGTAAACAAGTAAATTTTAGGGAATCGTGAAAACCATTAAATTTTAACTATAGACCGGGAGAATTATTGTATCTGTTATTTTCGTTTGCAAATTATGGCCGCCCTGCACATTGATTGACGAGAAATTTGCACGGCCTTAAAAAAAAAGAAATTCGTATTAAAAAAAATAGATTTGCCATGTCGTTTTTTTTTCCTATAATCTCGCTATCCTATCATATTTACTTTGATTATTAGTGACCGTGGTTGGTCCTCATTTTCACAGCATGCACACCCAAAGGCCAGGAAAAAAAATTTTCGACAATTACATGACTCAAAAACCCCTAGAACCCAAAAATCATTATCCTTTTTTTTTTTATAATCTAGTGTGATATCATTTCTTTAATTATTTATTTTTGTTCAAAACTGCAAAAAGAAAATAAAACATCTTTATCTTTAATTTGTCCTTTTTTTTTTTTTTTTTTTTTTTTTTTTTTTTTTGGGAAATTTAAAAAAAGTTCCCTATAATTTGTAGAAAAAAAAAGAAGACGTATATTTAAAACGTTTTAGAAAAACAAACTATTTTAATTGATTCGTGGTAGGAATTATTATACAATCACGACGTAAAATAATTTACAATTTAGAACGTGGAAATTCGTCTGGCCATTTTCGTTTTTCGTAAGTATTCTATCCAATTATAGGATTTCGTTTTGTGAGCAAATCGATCTTCATCTTTTCGCGTTGCGGTGGGCCTTTGCATTTTTTTTTTTTGGTGATGTGCCGAGGGGTTTTTCAATCTTGCATTTCGTTGTACACTTGAGTTTGCATTACATTGCATTACCTTCGCATTATGCATTTTACACTTTCCACTTTGCATTACTAATGTATTTGCATTGCCAAAGCATTACAGATTTCAATAACTTTGCGTTAGATATGAGACCACTGCATTGCCTTCGCATTAGATGTAGTACCACTGCATTACTTTTTCATTGGATCAGTACCACTTAATTTTGTACCACTGCATTACTTCTGCATTGGGTCAGTACCACTTTATTAAGTACCACTGCATTACCTTTGTCTTAGATGTAATGCAACTGCATTGCCTTCGCATAAGACGTAGTACCACTTCATCATTATTTTTGCATTGGATCAGTACCACTTTATTCGGTACCACTGCATTACTTTTGCACTGGATCAGTACCACTTAAATTTGTACCAATGAATTGCCTTTGTCGTAGATGCATTACTTTTCATTAATGTGGTAATTCGCATTACCACTGCATTACTTTTCCATTCGATCAGTACCTCTTTATTGGGTACTACTGCATTGCCTTTGTCTTGGATGTAGTACTACTGCATTACTTTTGCACTGGTTTAGTACCACTTTAAAGGGTATCACGTAGTACCACTGCGTTACCTTTGCATTATCGTTGTCTTGGATGTAATACCACTGTATTATCTTTGTCTTGGATGTAGTACCACTGCATTTCTTTTGCATTGGATTAGTACCACTTTATTGGATACCACTGAATTACCTTTGTTTTAGATGTAGTACCACTGCATTACTTTTGCATTGGATCAGTACCACTGCATTATTTTTGCATTCGATCAATACCACTGCATCATTTTTGCATTGGATCAGTACCACTGCATTATTTTTGCATTGGATCAGTACCACTGCATTATTTTTGCATTGGATCAGTACCACTGCATTGCCTTCGAATTAGACGTAGTATTACTTCACTACTTTTTCATTGGATCAGGACCACTTTATTGGGTACCACTGCATTGCCTTTGTCTTGGATGTAGTACTACTGCATTTCTTTTGCATTGGATTAGTACCACTTTATTGGGTACAACTGAATTATATTTGTCTTAGATTTAGTACCACTGCATTGCCTTCGAATTAGATGTAGTACCACTGCATTACTTTGCATTGGATTAATAGGTTCAAAAATTGCAAACATGGAAAATATTTTCAGAAATATATCCTTCGAGATATAAATTCCCGGAAATATTACAACTCAACACTTTGGATTGCTACCTTTTTAGGGTCTCCTGGTAACTTCTCGCCTGGGACACCGGGAGTGCGAAACATAATTACACAAACACACCTTGACTTGGGTGGAAATTTCTGTCTTTACGAACCACACCATCGTAATTAATTTGAAACCTACAATTAAACGACAAGGACAAGTTCATTCTTTCGGTCATTTTTTATGATATAATAACTTCTACGAACTCCGTAAAAAAAACAAACGGCATGATGTAACCCCGACATGAAGGAACAAGAAGGGGGGGAGGGAAGGCGTCAATTTTTTTTCGGAAACGTTCCGCCAATGCGAATCAACGCACGATCCATGAGAAAAAAAAAAAACTGACCTTTACCGATCGAATCTTTCGATAACGTAGAGGCAAGGTCGTTCTTCATGTCTGGGATAATTAATAAAAAACAAAATTGAAGGTTGAAGATAGAATTTCCCTGGTGAATGAGATACGATTTTTTTTTTTTTTTATTACGTTCGTTTTGTTCCTTGTGTTTATAATGTCAAGTTTTCAAAATAATCGATGCTTTAAACAGATTATACTCTATTGTAAACTTCCCATTAATAAAAAGAAAAAAAAATTAATTGAATAGAATTTTCGTGACGTGATCCAGCGAATCAGAACTGCCAAATGGAAACGGTGTGTAATTGCCTCGTCATACATCATGTTTATCCATCAATATATTTTTTTTTTTTTTGCAAAATCGAAGAGGAAGATCAGCTTTGCCGCACATGAGATCATATACTGTCCCATGATGGTTTTCTGAGGCTCCTTATTTGAAAAACCTGACGCATTTTGTATACAAATCGTATACATTTCGTATACAATTTTATGACCGACGCGACATAGGGACCTCTACCGTCAAGGGGGATTAAAAGTAACCGATAGCCTAATTTCCTTCATCGATCTCTGCAGGCCAAACTTATCCGATATTTTGGCGAGCCTACCAGCCTGAAATGGATATCAACAGACAGAGGGAAAAAAATGATAATAAGATTGCCGACCGACAGGTGTATACGAAACGAAATCATGTCAACAATGAACAAGTTCATTTGCTACCGATTATGATTGCTCGTGTTAAATTTGCTGAGTCAAACTAGATTATTACATGGTCTTATTTTAAATGCACATGGTTTGCAATCCCGATTTTTTTATGTCGACTCATTCGCACTTTCATTGATGGTGATATACTTGTTTTGTTTTTTATTGTGTATGTTGCATACAAACAAACAACAATGTTAAGTGCTTCAAGGTAAAGGAACGCAAAGAAGTTTTTTTTTTCTTTTTTAAATGAAAACGTTTACGCAACGCAGATTTTTATTGACCGTTTGCAGCATCGTATTTAAACGACATGACAAGACAAAACTTTTGGCTAGCTACTCCCTGAAACTTTAACATGTCAGCCGACATCTTAAAGACAGTGGCATAATTTAGTCTAAGATATCTTATGGATGTTTTATGGATGTCTTATCAAGAGGCACCTTTTGCGACGACTTAGAGACATCTTAATGAGGACTTACGGTACATCTTGAAGATGTCCCGAAGATACGACATTAACAATGTTATATAAGATGTATGTCCTCAAGATCATACTTAATCATAGCTCTTAAAGACATCATATTTTTATACAACTAATACGTCCTTTTTATACAAATTATACAATAATACGTCCTTAAGACATCTTAAACAGATTTAAAGACGTCATCTTATAGGACGTTATCCACTGACAAATTGTATTATCGTTCATTCTTAAAGACGTTGCTGTGACGTAAATTGTCAAGGAATTAGCCTTATGACGTCTATTTGCCGTTTAAATTGCGTCACATTAAGGTGGCGTCTTAGGGCACATTACTAAACTAAGTTTTACATCTCCTGATAATACGGAACCAGCGAAAAAGGTGACGTCATGGTGACGAGTCATATTTTGGTCATCCCCAGGTAGAACAAGATGTCTTAAAGACGGATTTTCAAGACAAGAGGTCTTAAAGATTTCTTTTATTTTGCTAATGCCCCACCTTAGAGATGTCTTTTAGACGTTTAAGTCTTAAATCGATCTTTAATACGTCTTTAAGACGTCAGTAGTCTTATAGACGTCTCTAAGGTGGGGCATTAGCAAAATAAAAGACGTCTTAAAGATAACTTAAGAGGCTGTTCTCACTGGGAGACATCGTCATTTTCCGGGAATTCGTTACGAGATTTTCGAAGTCAAAGTGAAGTCAACAGAGTACGACTGATAATATTTCTGACTGTAAGACGTCATACTGTCGTCATTTGGAACGCCTTTTACCAGCCTTCTTAAAGATATATTAAAAACAAAGACGTCTTAAAGATGTCCAAAAGACATATTTTATGTGTTAAGGACATCTTTTGTGTCTTAAAGACATCTTTTAGATGTGTTATAGACATCTTTTGTCCCACCTAAAAGACAGATTTAAGAAAAAAGATGTCTTAAAGAAGTCTTTTTTCTTAAATCTGCCCAGTGAGAACAGCCTCTTAAGTTATCTTTAAGACGTCTTTTAATTTTGCTAATGCCCCACCTTAGAGACGTCTATAAGACTACTGACGTCTTAAAGACGTATTAAAGATCGATTTAAGACTTAAACGTCTAAAAGACATCTCTAAGGTGGGGCATTAGCAAAATAAAAGACATCTTTAAGACCTCTTGTCTTGAAAATCCGTCTTTAAGACATCTTGTTCTAACTGGGTGTCTTCTAGGTGGGATATAAGAGGAAAGACATCTTCTATGTCTTAAGGACATTTCTTATGTCTTAAAGACATCTTTTAGATGCGTTAAAGACATCTTTAAGACTTATTTTTCCTTTAAGACATCTTATTCTACTTGATCGAAATGCTAATGTCAACTCTCTTATTGATGTCACCCAGGTAGAACAGCCTCTTAAGTTATCTTTAAGACGTCTTTTATTTTGCTAATGCCCCACCTTAGAGACGTCTATAAGACTACTGACGTCTTAAAGACGTATTATAGATCGATTTAAGAAGTAAACGTCTAAAAGACATCTCTAAGGTGGGGCATTAGCAAAATAAAAGACATCTTTAAGACCTCTTGTCTTGAAAATCCGTCTTTAAGACAACTTGTTCTACCTGGGCAATGACGTCATCGTTTCTTACTGCATGACGTCGCCCAGGTAGAACAAGTTGTCTTAAAGACGGATTTTCAAGACAAGAGGTCTTAAAGATGTCTTTTATTTTGCTAATGCCCCACCTTAGAGATGTCTTTTAGACGTTTACTTCTTAAATCGATCTATAATACGTCTTTAAGACGTCAGTAGTCTTATAGACGTCTCTAAGGTGGGGCATTAGCAAAATAAAAGACGTCTTAAAGATAACTTAAGAGGCTGTTCTACCTGGGCGTCTTGTCGTCATATGGACGTCATCTCAAATTGAAATGCTAATGCCGACTCTCTTATAGACGTCAATAAGACATCATTTTGACGTTATCCACTGACAAATTGTATTATCGGTCATTCTTAAAGACGCCGTTTGGACGTAAAATCGTCCCAGAATGTGGCAATGCCTATTTGCCGTTTAAATTACGTCAAATTTTTCGCTTGGAATATAGAATCCAGATATCATATATGCTGCTGAACCACTTTTTAACTCAACTTAGATAACAAAGTCTACCCAGTCACGAGGACGTCTTCAGGACGTCATGAGGATACTTATTGAGCGTCCAATGGATTTACCTAAGTCCCCCGCACTGATATAAAATGCGTCCTTGGACGTCCTATGGATATCCTGTGGACATCTAATGGACAATCCAAAGGATGTCCAATGGATTGGAAATGCTATCTGGGAAGTAGAGACCGTTAGAGACCCGGCAGAGAAGATGAGCGCGAAATGACCACGCGCATTTATTTTTTCTTCTCTCTGTTTATGTCCCAGGTAAGGCAGAAAATTGAGAGTTCTTAAAGATGTCTTATAATACGCTAATGCCCCATCTTGAAGACGTCTTTAAGACGTTTTATCTTTAGGACATCTTTAAGACATTTTTAAGAGGATGACGTATTTAAAATGTCTTCAAGGCGTATTACAAGACATCTTTAAGAGCTCTAACTCTTTAAGACGTCTTAAGAGGTCTTGAAGAGAACTGTCTTACTTGGGGTTCGAAATTGTTTTCTGAAAGCACTTTTTATTCAATTGTCTTTGTCAAAACTAATGCGCATGATCATATGCCTCCAAAATTTCGCGCCCATTTTTCCTGTCGGGTCTCTACTGGGAAGTAATCCAGATTCCCGAGGAACTTCACCTCCAACGGAAGAACATCTACCACACTGCAAAAATACTCATAAAATAGTAAACGTAACAACGAATAAACATCATGAATCAAAACGTGAATGAACTTCCCCTTTCATGCCTTATCTCGAATATCACTTATTACTTTCGTCTGTTGCGATTTTTTTTTTTTTTACACCACAAAGGTGTAAACAACAGAAGTTCATGATGCATGCATTTAACATTTAATCTCCTCGGAGTCACTTCGTTAACCTAATTTACGAAAAGAACATTTCGCCTTTCCAAAAGGAAAAAAAAGAAACCGGCGATGATTTAACCTCTTGACAGGTCCACCCTTTTACACAACAGGTCATGCACGAAGTTTCCACCTACGCCGCGTCTATAAGAGAACATCACAATTTTGCTATTTGGCTCCAAATTGCGCCACACATCACGGAATAATTTAATCGTTTATTACGACTTCATAATACTTGTTAACGGACTGATGGATTTTTAATTTGCTATCGATAACACTTCTTCAAAATTATTATTTTTTTCTGGCAGCATCAATCTCCCCGCCGATGCTTGAGCATATTACCGTCCAATTAATTCTTTTTTTTTCCCCTCCCCGTCAACGCTAATTACTATTTTCTTTATGACCTCTTAATTGTTGGTGACCACCGTGTCGATGCAAACTTAATTATTTTTCGCTTGCGCAAGATTACTCATGTAAAAGACATGTCTCCGGTAGTACAGGTTTTAATATGTAAAAAAAAAAAAATAATAATAATTCAGGTAGCGAGGACGATACCTGTTATTTTAATTACAGCGACGAGCAATCAAAAGGGCTTTGAAAGTTCAACATGTAATTGATAAAAAAAAAAAAAAAAAACTTCGTGGCGGCGCCATTTTTTATAAAATCACCGTACTAGCGAAATTATAGGCTCTTTAACTCGAAGCAAACTGACACACCTGTATATGATGCTACATTATAATTTTCGATCGAAATAGCCTTCTGAGTTGAAAAATGCGGAGACGAAAGGGCCATCATTCTTATTAACGTTTTAGGAGCTTTTTTTTTATTATGGTTTCCGCTCCCTTTAGGCCTTTTTACTCGATTCTTACGTAATTTTTAGACTGCACTTTCTTCTTTTTCATTCGGTTTGTGTTTAGTCATGCAAATTGGTGGAGGACTTTAAAAAAAAAAAAAAAAACAGCCGATTTTTATTTTAAACTGCGTCCTTGTATGTTAGAGCAAAAAAAAGATGAGCATCACGAATTTAAAGGGTCTTTTTTTAATTGATTGCTTAAAAAGAGTAACAACCTTGAATTGTGTTCTAAATCGAATACGAGCTAACTGGCACAACCTAAAATGAGAACAAATTGGATTGAAAATCAGTATCAATTTTTCAAAGTGACAGATTACGATTAGTATCTTTTTTAAGCTTTTCTAAATTTTTTAATCTACATTCGGATTTAAGTAAAAATAAATCCATTGCCGTGAAAAGTTTTTTTTTTCGAGCTTGTGGCTCCTATTGCCTTAAACCAGAGGTGCAAAGCATGTGGTTGGTAATTAAATAGGTAAATTTTTATTACTCTCTTTTAGGTTTAATTTTTACATTAATTGTACTTATATTATTAATTAGTAAATTAATTAAATTTTTTATGAATTGCACAACATTTTACTCTAAAGCAAGACGTAGTGGTGCTCAGCATGCGATTCTCCAGGCCCTACGAGCCTCGAAGAGCCCGGCCAATCGGAACGCTTTAGAGACCGAAACTCCAATAAAAACCTTGAACAGGGCTGCCACTCCGACTAATTTTTATTCGGAATCGGAATCGACATCGTTAAAATATTTGTTAGTTGGAATCGAAATCGGAATCGTAATCAGAAATCTTTTTCCACCCTTCGGAATCGGAATTGCAGCCCTGACTTTAAAGCCACTCCACTTCTCAGACGGTCTTTAATCTTTCCTCCCCTCAAGAAAAAGTGCGTTATAAAATTTTATAACTATTTATAAATTTTTATAATTAAAATTTTTAATTGAGCAATGTATTAATTTTAAGCTTGAATTGCACTGTATTTAGCATATGGGGACTTTATAGGATCTTTTTAAACACTTTTCATAAAAAAAAAAAAAAAAAAAAAAAAAATTACAATTTTTTGGAATAGAACCCTTAGCCTTGTGGTCGACTTACCAGCCGCCTTTATTCACTTCTTAAGTAAATTTTTAAAAGCGGCTATATGGTTCTTAAGTTGCTAATTATTTCGACTTATAATATTTTCCAAATTTTTCCGAATTTTCGGTTTATTTGTTTTATTTTTAATTTGACAAAGCCTCAAAAATAAATTAAAACAAAAATAGAAAAATTCGGGAAGCCTAAAAAGAAAATAAAAAAACTTAAAAAAAACTGAAATTAATTTTTGTTATAAAATTTTATAACGAATTATAAATAGATGTTTTTTCTGGCGGGTTATAAACTTTTATAACGAAGTTTAAGTTTTTAATAACTTAATTTTATAACACACTTTTTCTTGGGGCATTACCAACTTTTCCATGGTTCCAAATCTCCTGGAAGTACTACTGCCAAAGGAAATCTGACTGGAGAAAGTTCCATTTTACCCGAAGTTCATATAATACAGACCGGTTGGTTTTGGGTGCCGCTTATGGCACATAATTTCTAACGCGGTTCAAAATTTCAATTTTCCAAATATGAATTTCTCGAGGTTCGAAATTTTATCTAAATGTTTCGGGAAAATCAAAGAATTTCAGAGTTGAAAAATAAAAAGAAAAGTAAGCGAAAAGGAGGAATATTTTTTGCTCCCTTTGAAAAAGCTGAAAAAAAAATTACTTTGTTTACGACATTTTGAAAGTTTTATGCACTAAAATTTTTTTAAAAGTGTTTAATTTTTTTTTCTTTTTTTCGGAAGAGCTTAATTAAATTTAGGCTTTTGTAAAAGAAAAAAAACAAATTTAAAAAACAAAAAAAATCTTGACCCAGTTTTCTCCTGATATATTTCTCGAGAATCGGGATTTTCAGGAACTCGAAAAATTTTTCTCTTTGTAATCGGGGGTCTTGAAAATTTTGTTCAAAAAATCTCCAGATTAGTTTATAAGGTTAATTATTAATTATAATTATCTAGTCTTTACTTGTTCCTAATCCCGGAATAAATTGAAAGAAAAAATATAATCTCCAGATTTCTCGGGTAGACACTCTATAACTCACAACTGCCCACTTTTAAACCTCAAATTGGAACTTTTCAAAACGTTTCTCTAGTTTAGGAAAAACTACTGATTATAATCTACTGCTTCTGTATCTTTCCAAACTTATTGGTAAAGCTCAATTTTTATCATGCCTAAAAATTATTTTCTCCAAAAAATTTCAATCACCAACCAAGTTTTATTTTCAAGCCTCTTACTTTAGACAAAACATACCGCACACAAAAATAAAGTGACAGCTCATATGCGATTTATCAAAATACCAAAAAAGACTTCAAAAAATTACTTTACCTCCAATATTGCGCAAGGGCCAAATCAGAAAGCAAACACAAATAAATAATTTTTTTTAAAAATCATCAATACTAATAACCGAAAAGAAAAAAAAAACAATCAAGTTAGATGAAAAACCACCACCTACCCATTTCGGTAATGATGTTAGTAGGCGAATTTTCTCCGGTTCATATCTTTCAAAAATGTATTATATTTTTTTTCCATAAAAATTACGAAGAGCGGAATTGATTCAAAACGGTGAAAGTGAAGTATATTCAAATCTAGCGATGCAAATGATTCGAAAAAACCAGCAGTTGGTATCATTATTATTTTTCTCTCAGAAAATTAAGAAATAATAAAATGATCCGCTCTCGTTCATTATTTGTGCTACTGCAACATCTTTTTACTTTACCTATTCAATTTCAACGTTATAAAACAATGAGTGTCCTTAAAAAAAAAAAAAAAAATTTACCGAAGTCACAAAAATACTCGAGACACCCGTATCATGCTTTGTAAGAATCTCACGTTTTAATCCTTCCGGTTTACACGAAAGGAAAATGAATTGTCTTATAACTGGACTTTAGAGAGAGAGAAAAAAAAATAAAACATTATTCATTCTCGAAAAAAAAAAAATTGTATACCCCTGATTATGAGCAATGTATTTAACTTGTCAACTTGACAATCTCTTCAAAATTTTTAACAATTTACCTTTAAACCATGAACATGAGTCATATCCCCGGTTCATTGTCGATATGATTCTTGCAGTCTAGAATCTTAGACAACGCCCATCTGCAAAACGAAATTTTTTTTTTTTTTTGACTGACTGGAAGAATATATTATTGTGACGCCTTTCTATTTTTCTGGAGGATATTGTTTTAAATTTTTTTATACGTGCACCACGATTCAAAAAAAAAAAAAAAAATGAAATCCGCTATTCTGACGTGGTTGGCCAAATTGCCGTAGCTCACTTCCGGAATTGAATCCTTGTTTATATAAGTTAAGAATGGCAAACAAAGATGAATTCTCGAAATCAGTTACCGGGCAGCCCGTATATTTGTCAAAGGAAAACAAAGAGAAAAAAAAAAGGTGTCTTGAAGACGGACTAGATTTTTAAGAAGAAAATTAATAAACAAAATTTCTAACTTTTTTTTTTAAAAAAAGAGTAATAATAACCCCGTTTCGTGGGTTTTTTATTTGCGTGATGCAAAAAATACACACGACAAGATACATTTTCTTGTTATTTTCAGTATTTTTCGTATTAAAATCATATCCTGTTCAACATAATAATGACGATTTAGTGAAATGACTCATTCAATCTGTATTTGCTTTGCAATTTTTTCGTGAAAAAAAGTAGCTGCAGGCGAGTGCAGTGCAGGGAGAGTTTTTTTTTTTTTTTTTTTTTTACTTATGTACTTTTCCATCTGCCATGTTAAAAGGGGTAATTTGGAGCTCTTCTTACAAAAATTTACCGACATCCTTGGCATCTTGGACACTGTCTCATTAAAGCCACTGTCCAAGATGCTAAGACAGCGACAGTGGTTCGGACAGTGGCTTTAATAAATACACTGTCCGAGATACTAAAGAGGAGCACTAAGTTTCTTAAGCACGGCCGTGATGATGATGATAATGATAATGATGATTACCTCAGTTTCATCATAAATTTCACCCAGGCCATTTTACTCTTCCCCGAACTGCTAACATGAATTTTGGAATCTTACCTGAAAAAAGAAAAAAAAGCAACGTTAGAATATACCACAATAAGGGTTAGTACCATATAAAAGAAAAAAATAATAAAATAAGTAAAGTCCAGAATTCGTCCTGGAACATTCCCGGAAACCTAAAAAATTTTAAAAATCCCTGAAAAGGGAAAAGAAAATTAGTGGGTTTCGCGTACTGTAACTGCGGCCTTAAATCCATTTCACGGCCGCAACTGGCAATTATTATCAAAGTTAGTTGCCCAAAAAATTTCACTTCACAGCAAGATAAGGAACCAAGAGGGAGTTTAAAATTCGAAAAAAATTCAAATCCCCTCTGCTGCCCCTGTAAGCGACTTCAGCGTAACTCCATTTTGAAAACAACTCGAATAGAACCGTTGTTGACAAAAGCTAAACATCAGAAAGAAGCTATTGTTTAAAAAATGGAGATACGCTGAAATTGCTTACAGGGACAGTCAGATTGTCTTGGAACCCTCATAGTGCCCTCCCAGAAGCCCCGACTTATTTCCCCGGTCGTGTTGCATATCATATGAAAGTCCGTTCTGCCGAATGAGACCTTACCGACGTTTCTACCTCTAATAGATATGCAGATATTGCCATTTAAATCACTCATAATTGATGAGTCAATTTTGGCCCTTTTAAATGTGCATCAATCTAGATTAATGGCAAAAAAACTTTTTCCTTACATTTTTACTTCCCGATTGAAATGCGAATTCATTTTACCCATTGGCCAATTCCGGAAGACCGAAAGTGTTAGAATCTAATACTTCTTTTTTTTTTCCTACGAACTGATTATCCTCGCGTACGTGATTGATGCACCTCAATCTCATAATTGAATTGGGAATAACTTCTAATTTAAAATCAGAAAATGATAGGCGTAGTGTGCCCTGAAATTCGAAAAAGATTGATGGTATCAGTGTATAATAATAAACTCTTGATTGTTCAGCCGACAGCTCTACGTCATAAAAAAAAAATTTTGATTCGAAGAAGAAAAAAAAAAAACACCCACAACGAAAACACATCCAAATTCCTTAAACAGTAAACCAATCCTAAAAAAGGAGCATTGTCAAAAGACAATATGAGGGGAAAAAAACATGTCCCAATCGACACCATCGGTACTAAATCACAGTTATCACATATTCATCGACCACATTATTCAGCAATCAATCAATTAAAAAAAAGTATTTTTTGCCTCGCCTCTCTTTAGGTATCATAGATGTTAATCTAATTCCCGGTTATTAATTTTTCCGGCGATTATAGGACCGAATCGCACACCTTTTTTGATTGTCGTCTCAAAAAGAAAAAAAAATTAAGGTTATATAATTTTATAATCGTTTACGCAGTCTGGGTCGTGTCATCAAATTCGCATGTTTCCTCGGTCCCTCCCCATGGGACGTTAAACATTTTAATGTCTTAATAAATCAAGAAATCATTAAATTTGAACCGAAAGGTTAAAGACTTATTCAATCATACTAAACAACAATAAGGTGAACCAACTCCTCTTCCATCGTTGGGGGCTTATAAAATACCAACATCACGCATCTCGTTACAGAGATGATTGATGCTGCAAATCAATGATTACGTTGACTGTATTACACGATTTTTTTTTTATTCTCTCTGTTCCTTCGGAACAAGACCATCGTCGCGTTCGCACATGTTTGAAGACATATATGGAATTAAGAAAAAATAATAAATAATTGGAAATCGTATAACCCTTTTTTAAATTTAAAAAAAAAGAAGGTTGGGTGTGTCCGTTCACTGTATAATACCGTAATTGCCCCCGGGAGCTTATACTCGGTTTTTTTTTTTAACGCGGTTGCTTAGGACCTTCAAAACATTTAAATAAGTTTTCCCTCTAATATTGTACAATTTTTCATTGTAGTCCGGGTAACTAAGACAAATTAATATTTATTCATCAATTTTGATGGCTACGGAAATCGACCACTTATAACTGTCTTTTTCCTTTTATTTTTTAATCCTTGCGGCAACCCATTGACCCGACACCGGTACCATTAAAAAAAAAACGTTCGAAATATAATTCTTTTTGTCTTATTAGGAAAATTTATGAAAAAAAAAAATTCGTTGTTATAAAGTTATAATTAAACATTTCCAAAAAAAAAAAATTTTTATGACATTGATATGGTTGATGGGTCGACCGTCGGTGTCATGAGAAATTAAGTTCCACAACCCTGACCACCGTAAATGCCGGGTAATGGAGCCCCCCAATTACAGTCATCACTGTCACAGAGAAGACAACAAAAACCAAAAAGAAGAGGAGAAAAAAAAAAGGAAAAAAAAAAAAAAAAACGTTTATCCCCAAGGAACGAGTTAAGTTTTTTCCTATCTTGTAATTATGTCGGGGTCTTATCATAATAAACTTGTATTTCTTCTTCTTTCAAGTGCCGTCTCCGCGACGAAGATTGGCTATCATCTGGCATATTTTTACTTTTGAGACCGCCGCTCTAAAAAGACTCAAGGAATCAACACCAAACCAGTCTCTGAGATTCTTAAGCCATGAGGTTTTCCTACGGCCTTGCTTGCGCTTACCCTCGATTTTTCCCTCCATCACAAGCTGAAGGAGGCGGTACTTTTCATTTCGAATCACGTGGCCGAAATAATCGAGCTTCCGACGCTTGATCTCGTACAGCACCTCCAACTCCTTTCCCATACGAGCCAAGACGTCATCATTTCTCACCCTGTCAGTCCACGAAATTTTAAGCATTCGACGGTATACCCACATCTCAAAAGCCTCCAACTTCTTTTCCAACGCCCTAGTTAAAGTCCATCCCTCGTGTCCATATAAGAGCACGGGAAAAACGTAACATCGGACGATACGGACCCTTGTTTGGAGACTCAAGTTGCGATTGCACAACAGGTCCTCATTTTGAAGAAAGTTCCTCTGGCTTGCTCAATACGTGCTCGGACTTCCTGGTTACAATCCCAAGAATCATTTACGCAGCACCCAAGATATTTATACGAGTGGACCCGTTCAATTTCCTTTCCGGCGATAAAGATTCTCACGTCAACATTTTCCCTGCTGACAACCATAAACTTTGTTTTTCGCGAATTTATGGTTAAGCCGTACCGATTGCTCACTGCGTTAACATGGTCGAGCAAAGTTTGCAGATCTTCTGCACTACCTGTCGGTAAGACCGTGTCGTCTGCATAACGCAAATTGTTGATTTCTTCGCCGTTGATCACGATTCCTAGATTTAGGCCGTCTAAAGCTTCCGAGAGGATCATCTCCGAGTACAAATTAAATAATAACGGAGACAATACACAGCCCTGCCGAACGCCACGCTGTATTTGGACTTCCTCCGATAACTCATTTTCGATCCGCACGCTTGCGCCCTGGTTCCAGTAGAGGTTGGCAATAAGTCTCACATCCCGACTGTCGAGTCCTATGCGCTGAAGGATTTCTAACATTTTCTGGTGTTGAACCCTGTCAAACGCCTTCTCATAGTCGATGAAACACAAAAAGACATCTTTGTTTACATCTCGGCATCGCTGCACGAGTACTTGTAAGGTAAACAAAGCGTCGCGTGTGCCAAAACCTCCACGAAACCCGAATTGAGTATCAGACATAAGTGCCTCGCACTTTCGAAAGACCCTTCCATGGACTATCTTCAGAAAGAGCTTTAATAGGTGGCTCATAAGGCTGATGGTTCGGTATTCTTCACAACGCCTGGCGTTCGTTTTCTTTGGAAGAGGAATGAACGTGGATTTTAGCCAATCTTCAGGGAAATTTCCGCTCCGATAAATCTTATTGAAGAGGGATGTGAGGACATCTAGATCTTCATCGTCACTCAAAACCTTAAGCAATTCTGCACGAACTCCATCGGGTCCTACAGCTTTTCCCGGTTTCAGCTCTTTTATGACTTTAATCACCTCCGCTCTAAGAATATCCGGACCAGTATCAGCTTCCCCTATCCCATGATCTTCGGGTCTGTCGTCGTCGAAGAGTTTGGATACGTACCTCTCCCAGACTTTAAGTTTTTCGGAAGTACTGGTGACCAACTGTCCATTTTCATCGAACAGTACCCCAAAAGACTGCCTAGGCCGTTCCCCTGTAAATTCTTTGATTTTCTTGTGCAGGTTAAACGTATCGTACCGGCTTTGCAACTCTTCGATTTCATGGCATTTCTCGGAAGCTTCTGCTTCTACAGCTTCACGGATCTTATTTCTGATTTGTCGTTGAAGTGCCCTATAACCGTCAGGATCGCGCCCTTTACATTCTCTCCTCTGTTCCATCAGCCAAGAATCTCATCTGTCATCCAGGATTTATGCTTCACCTTGGATCCGCCTTTAGGTGTTCCTCTCCCACTGAGACGACAACCTTTTTAACCTTATTCCAGTGCTCTTCTACGTCCTCTTGACCAGAAATTTCACTGAACCCTAGACTCAGGTCCTGCTGGACTTTGGAACGCAGATCTGCGTCCTTGAGTTTAGTTATGTCAATCCGGGTCCTTGTGGGTCCCCGTTTTACCGACTTCAACCTTACTCTCAGCTTTCCTACGACAGGGTTATGGTCTGACGAAATATCGGCTCCCGGATAAGTTCTTACACTCGGTATGCTATTCCTGAATCGCTTATTCACCAAAATATAGTCGATTTGATTTCGAACTATATTTTGGGAATTATCTTGTGGCGATTTCCAGGTATACAGCCTCCTAGGGTGCAAATTAAAAAAGGTGTTCGTCGCAACCATCTCTTTCTCCTGACAGAACTGCACAAGCCTATCGCCTCGTTCGTTCCTAACTCCCAGACCAAACATTCCGATAACTCCGCCAACGCTACCACGCCCTATTTTAGCGTTAAAGTCCCCCATCACAATATTGACTTCGTGGGCCTTAGTCAATCGCAATGCATTTTTGACCTCTAAATAAAACGCCTCAATAGCATCGTCATCTGCGTCTGTAGTAGGCGCATATACCTGGATGACATTCATGCTAACAGGTTTGGAATCGAACTGGAGCATCATAACCCGATCCGAAAGGGGAACAAAATTTTGACTGTGCACTTCGCAGCTTTTGACACAATCACGGCGACTCCGTTTCGATGATTAACATCATCGTTTCCGGAATAATAGATGGTGTGACTGCCCGTGCTACGCTCCCCGCTACCTGACCACCGCACTTCGCTGACACCTAAAACGTCTATCCCCATTCTTTCCATCTCAAGGACAGCATTTTCAAATTTGCCGCCTTCAAACAACGTTCGCACGTTCCACGTCGCGATCTTCATGGCTGACCCGGGTATTCGCACCCTCTGACCACTCAAGGTCTGCCGGGGACTAAGGGGTCCGAGGCATTTTTTATCGTTTTCAGCCATAATGATTTTACTGGGATAAAAATAATGCAGTGACTTTCCCAGAATCTTCTGCATCAGCAGAACAAGAGCCATACCGCTGCTACAGCTCTGCCTCTTGATACCTATGCTCAAGCCTAGCCGATCACTACCATCTTCAGCCCTGAGCCAGTACTAGTGGCACTGCTGCCCACCACTAGTTCGCAGAACAAGAGCCATACTTTTGCCTCTTGATATCTGTACTCAAGCCTAGCCGATTACTACTATCTTCAGCCTTGAGCCAGTACTGGTGGCACTGCTCCCCACCACCAGCTCATAACCCAGAGAGGGGTGCTCACCTTACAGGGGTAGGGGCGCCACTCCCTAGGTGGACTGGAAACTCCGGTGCCACCGGTTAACCCGTATAAACTTGTATACGCGTATTAAAATTTGATGCACGATTTAACATGATTAATAAATCACAGTTTTTTATTGTCCTAGCCGGTGGAGATGTGAAATTTTTGAAAGAATATATTTTGAATGGGGATGTATCGTAGATAAAATTTATTGGAATTTCAAGAATGGAGAGGAGAAAGAATAGTAGCAAATTAGGTATTTCGGCCGAGGGCCAAATTTTTTGATTCTGGTTTTTTTTTTCCCGACCGATAAAATAGGTCCGAAGATGTAGTAACTGTTAAGCTTTATTCGGAGGTGCCGGCCAAGAGGAAATCTGTGGGGGGAGTCGCAAAGTTAGCCGGGTAAGATGGAGAGAGGTTGTTTAGTTAGCCTGACTTTCACTTGCCCGAAATCGGCTGGTGGACATATTAAATTGGATCAAGTTTAAACTTGTCTAGACTGGAACGTAGAACGTCTATCAAGACTGGACTTTATCTGCTGATTTGCTCACACAAAGAAGTGTTAATTGGTAGCCAGCCTAAAAGGAAATTGAAACATGGAAAACTTATTCAGGAAAAATCCGGAAGGAAAAGGAAAACGGGGACGTCCCCTTTTTCTTTTTGGACTTGATCAAGTTCTAACCTGTTGTGCAGATTTATTTCACTTCTTTTTTTTTAAAAAAAATATTAAAACCGTTGAACTTGTGGGCTTGCTTTCAACTTATTTTTTTCTCCCCGCAAAGCAAGAAATCAAAACGTTGCAGATGTTTTAATTGGCTGCTGTGGGTAGTAATGACATCTTTATGTTTGAAAACATATATTTTGACATACATTTTAATTTTTTCCGATTTTATTATTTTAAATACAATGATGGGAAATAGTGACCTAGTGAATATTTACCCATTGTTTAAGTAAAAGCGATTTCGAACGTCTGATAAATAATATAAGGTGCAAGGACCTAGTCTATACCGGTTCTTAGCTTGCAGCTTATGACTAATACAGAGTTACCACTATCTTAAAAAGCCATCATTTTTGCAATCGGTTGTGTCACGTGATTGGACCTTAATTGAAGCCTATTTTAAGCATCTCTTTAAGAGAAAAGCGGACATAATTCCCATCTCAAGCTATAAAAAAGATCTGGCCGTCAAAAGTTTTGAAAAAATTCAAAATGGCGGATCCAATATGGCGGGCGAAATTTCGAATTTTGCGTTGATTTTCATAAAATTGTATATCTAGGGGTTTTCGAGGTAGCCGAGTACGAATCTGACATCAGTTTCTTCAAATTCAAGATGGCGAAGTTAATACGACGACTTTTATCCGCACTATCTGAAGTTTACCAATGTTCATGAAAATTTGTATATAGGGGTTTTCGAGGTCGCTGATTTCGAATCCGTCAACGTGTTTTTCGAATTCCATACGCCAGACCTAGTAGGACAAAACACCGCTCATAATGGCTTAAAATATTTAAATTTGAAAAAAAAACTCTGACGGATTCCAAATCAGCGACCACGAAAACCCCTATATACAAGTTTTATATATATCGACATACATATAACGACATGTCGATATATCGACAACGAACACAATTGTAAATAAACCGATTAATGATGATAAAATGTCGACGACTAGTTCGGTAAGAAGTAAACGGGTCATTCAAATAAAGAATCGAAGCTCTAAAGGCGAATTCAGATGACGACGAAAATGAAAGCATTGTTAGGTCGGATAAGGTTAAGAATTGGATTCGAGAAATGCCGACTAATACTGAACGAATTCCTCCTGAAGAAAATACTATAACCACATTAGTGAAAGCATTTACCGACGGGCTGGAAAATTTAACGCTTGCCCAAAAAT
Source organism: Liposcelis bostrychophila (assembly GCA_037577465.1). Taxonomy (NCBI): domain Eukaryota; kingdom Metazoa; phylum Arthropoda; class Insecta; order Psocodea; family Liposcelididae; genus Liposcelis; species Liposcelis bostrychophila. Next base: position 25,767,521 of record CM075211.1, on the reverse strand, counting down.
CCAAAACGATTATTCAGAAAGAACTCCCTCTTAGTCTTCCAAATATATTATGACTGTATTTATGATCATTTAGCTGCAAGATCCATCGAATGGACTATGAATCCTGCGTACACACCACATATAGGTGGATTGTGTGAAAGATCAATACAAACAGTATTGATAACCGTCAATACTGTATGTATCTGAACAGTAATCTTTGTTATCTTAGATTCCCTAATATATTTCAAGCCGTATCTTGTGACTTCGGAAAGAATTTTTGATTTAACTCTGTATACAAATTTGTACGAACGTCGGTAAACCTCAGCTAGTGCGGATAAAAGTCGCCATATTAACTTCGCCATGTTGAATTTGACGAAATTGATATCAGATTCGTATTCAGCTACCCCGAAAACCCCTGGATATACAGTTTTATGAAAATCAACGCAAAATTCGAAATTTTATCCGCCATATTGGACCCGTCATTCTGAATTTTTCAGCACGGGCAAGTGATTTTAAACTACACAGAAAACCAAAGCTTTTGACGTCCATAGCTTTACCAACACTTGAGATGGGGATTAGGTCGGCTTTACTCTCGACTAGAGATCACTGTGGCGGTCTTAGTTAGGTTTATGACCTTGTCAATGCTTTGCCATGAAGCAGAGAGTGGAAGTGGTTCAGGACATATCTCAAATTCCCGGATTCATTAGTTCAGGGTTCAAGGTCCAATCCCAAAGCCTACTAAGAGATGAACAATATGCAGGGTTATCTGCAGACTGAAGTCGAAACATTCAGTCTATTCAGGAACAACACAGGTTATTTTGAGCACCACAGGCTAGAAACCGACAGTCAGAAACATCACCAGCAAAGTTAGGTGCATGAACCTCCTTATATGCATTAGACATGATTCGTTTTGTTTGTTAGCCACCAAAGCCGATAAACGAATGCTCATCAAAAACTACGATAATTTTTTATAAGTGGATAAAGAAAATTACAAAAAAAAAGAAGAAAAAAAGAAAAAGATTTAATGTTGCATAACCTTTACCTGTCAAAATGTTTGAAAATTGGCCTATGCGGGGCGAAAACTAACAAGATTTTAAATTTTGCAGATAATTATGATTTTAGGTTAAATTACGCTTTAAGTCGTGAGGTACGACTGAGAAATTCCTTCGTAACGGAATTTAAAAAGCAACGCACACTTTTTTTTTTTCAACTTACTCCTGCATCAGAAAAAAAATAATCGGCCAGTTTATTGTGTCGTGAAAAAAAATATTCGAAAGTGTCGACCTTTTGAGTTAATCAAAAAAGCACTTTCAGTTATGTCAATATTTGATGAGTTGTAATATTTCTTAAGTTTCAAGGTTAATTTTTTTATAAATATGCAAAAATCCAGGACAATTAAGAAAAAGTCTAATGAAGAGTTGGGCACGGTTTTCAAAGTTAATTCAGGGTCGGGCAAATTGAATTTCCCCTTTTGATAAATCGGAAATTCAATAAATAAAATACTCCGGTAAGTACTCGCCCTACTTAAGGAGTGAAGAAATCGCTGGAACGTGAACTTCCGGAGAATTATACCATGGAAATAATTATATTTGGCTGTGATATTTAAGTTGCGTAAAGGGACCTATAGGTCATAACTCCTTGGTTATTGGCTTTATAATTTTGATGATGCCTTATGATGATGAATGGCACAATTTCTAAATCGGCGATTAATGATGAGAACGGTGGTTTTTTTTTATAAAAGGAATTTTTCTTTTCTTTTCGTTTCCGTTTTCGGTTCTTTTCTCTCGCTATTCTTGATGATTCGACTGCATTTCCGGATGAGGCAGGTCTCTCTTTTAGAACTGTTTCGGAAAACTGAGTAGTTGTAAATACGATTTTGAAAATTACGTGATGATGACCCTGGTAAAAATTTGGGCAGACTAGTCGATAATGGAAAATCTGACTGAAATGTAACAGTTATCAGTCTGGATTCGAGCTGGATTTGGTTGGAAATCGGATCCAATACTGATCCAAGATCGATATTGTTGATCTAGATTGATTCAATAATGAATCAAGATTGAAAACAGTTACATTTCAGTCAGGTTTTTCAACTTGAATCAAAGCCGGATCAGTAATGTTAGGGAATAAATTTTTACCAGGGGAAAGCCTTTTTGTATACAGAAATCGAAGAAACCTCCTGAAGGTCCCGTTGTACCTCATAGACAAGAAAAACTCGAATTTTTTACTTCCGCCGCCAGCATCAGCCCTTAAAATAAATTTTAGCCTAAACGACCGAAATGAAAAGGTCAACCAGGAAAATTCACACAAAAATCAGGGAGCTACGACCGAAGAGACAGACACATTTCTCCGAGTTGACCTTACTCAGCTGTTTGTAATCAACGCCGTGTACTTGTTGCCAAAACATACGCAGCCTCAAGAAAAAATAAACTATTCTACTTTTTCGGTAGAATGGCGGTTTGGTCTTTTTTGCACGCAAACCCGCGTGTCTAGTATTCAAGAGTCATGTTTAAAGTGGAAAAAAAATCCGGAACTCTTGTGTGTTTTTCTTATATATTATCAAGAAAATTAAAAAAGATTTGAAACTGAGATATTAAATTTGAAATATTTAATTAATATTATTTTAAATAAGAAAAAAAAAAAAAGGTCTTTGTTCTTTATGTTTTGGTCTGGTATAACGTTTCCAAGGTTCGTTGATCACTTTATTATGTATCCCTGTTTCTTAGACTGTAACGATTTAAGGTCTCTAACACTCGTTATGTCCTTTGGCATCTTTTAAAAATAGATTTTTTTAATGGTGTACTGTGGATTATAATTTAATTTCTTTTTGTTGCAGGCGGCACGATATCTCCAAAATTTTACAACCTGGAGTCGGTGAGTTTCGAATTTCTGACAGTTCCAGACTTAGTATACTCGCCACAAAATGCAAAATTTGGCACAGCCTGCAGGTCGGGGTAGAACTCGACTGAGTCAATGTAAAGATATCCCGCATAAATTCCTTTTATGCTTAGCTTAGGCTAGGAAGCTCCTATAAAAATATTTTTATGGACTTGGTCGAGTTCTACCCTGTTGTATACAAGTGATAACACAAATTAAGAACCTGTATCAAAAACTAACAGTAGTAGTAATAATAGTACTATTAAGAAAAGAAGTGGGCCAAACATGAACCCTTGCGGTATCTGTCTTGTTATAAGAATGATATTTGAGTAAAAAATAGAGCATTTTGTTCGAATTCGACTTTTCCAATTACAGACTTCAATGAGCTATTCCAATGTCCAGCTTTTCATGTAAAATGGAGCCTTGCTTCGAACTGATAAATAAATGAAGGGATTTGTATGATATTTTCATTTTGATTATTTAATTTCTATGATTTTTTTAAAATTCAACTCAATTCCATAGAATCGTTTTTGAAGAATTATTCTTTGCGTCAGAAATTAACTGACGTATCGCCGTCATAAATATGACTGGAGATAGCCTGTTTTAATTTTTCTTAAATATCACGTGACCACTTAACATTTAAAAAAACAATCATTTTGACTTAAACTTGTGGTCGCATATTCTTTAACAACGGTCAAAAAAGATTATTTCCATATTTATGATGGAGATACGTCAGTAGACCTCCGCAAGGAATCAACCAATAGGTAATCAATAGGCATTTCATGGTATCAGTGAAATGGCTTCAAAATGACAGATTTGACATGGGAAATATGCTTATTGACATACAGTCAGTTATTAATCAAAATAAATACTTAATTTTTTAAAAGAAAAAAAAAACGCATCATTAAAAAAAATAAAATAAGAAAGAACTAAAAAGCTGAAAACAAGCATCTTATTTTAAGAGTAAATATAACAGAACTAAAAAGCTAAAATCAAGATTTTGATTTTAGGGCGCAAATTCACTATGGAATGTTGGACCAACATGTTGGTATTACAAGTTGGACAAATATGTTGTAACAACATGTTTGACAAACGAACGAATCGACAATTGCAGGATTGCCTCCTACGCCGTAATTAGTGTGGACTGTTGGTCCAACAAGTTGGTACAACATGTTGGTCCAACTTCTTGTACCAATATGTTGGTCCGACATTCCATAGTGAATTTGTACCCTTAGAATTAAAATAAAAAATTTTAACACATTTGCACTAGTGAAAATATTCCGGAGAACTGAATATTCAGTCATTCCTCCCCGTATTCACTGAAGCCTACTCTTACCAACAGTCAACAAATAAATAAATAAATAAATATTCAATTACTTTTTATTTCTAAAAAAAATTGGCGACAATCTTCTGCTATACGAACTTCCCCAAGAAGGAAAAACAGAATGAAAAACTGAAGGAAAAACTGAACCCAAGAAGGAAAAACTGAATTTTCTCCTAAAGATTTAGCCCCAGAAGCCGAACCTGCGATGGTAAACGATAAATCTGGCACCCTTTAACAAAATGTATTTCGATTTGCACCCTTAAACAGGTTTTTAGGTGCCAGATTAAAATAAATAATCAGAGGATGACATCTATGAGTTTAGCAACCACCGGAGCAACAGAGTTCACCAACAGACTCCGTTGGGTACGTTTATAGTTTAACAAACTGGAGATAGAAATTAGATTCTTTCGACTAATTCGTCCTTTCGATTATTTTTTTTCTCTACCGTCCGAGATTTAAGGACCTAACAACTGGCGCCCGAACAGGAACGTTGATTTATTCGGAGGACACTCGACCATCGCTTCATTAACTTCTACTTCTGAAGTTTTCAAAGTTTTACTAAATATAAGATTCAGTAAGACTTGCAAAGTCAGAACAGACTCCGACGGCGGACCATCGTTGATGTAGCGATAGGGCTTAAATCCCTCTACAACTTACAGATAGATAGATAATTGGTTTCATCAATCCGATACATATTAATTACGATAAAACGAAACAAAAAAAAACTCTCCTTTAATTAAAAACCAAAAGCGAAAAAGGGGTTCAAATGTATAACTAGCCAGACTCGATCTCATCTATTTCCTGCATCTCTCATCTATTTTTAAGAAAAAAAATGTTTGTTAATACCGCGCGCTAGCTTAATAACAAAGGAAATCACCCTTGATTCGATAAATTCTCATAAAGAAAAAAAAAAAAAAAGCTGGAAATCTTATAAATACACCGTGTGAAAATGAAAATGAATGATTTCGATAACTTATTGTTTATTACATATGAGGTTTTTAAGGTACGGGAGGTGGATCGTTCCTTATAATGTAAACAGCCTTGACCTTATGGTCACGCGAGAGGCTTATGGTTTACCTCTCACAGGTCCAAGTGTCTACCATTCATAATTATTTTCTTTTTTCTCTTCCTCAACAAGTAAAAAGTTTTATCGCTTATTAAATAATATTATTTAGTATAATTATTCATTTTTAAAATAAAAAAACGTTAATACCAGTCGAGACTCTGTGTTTACAAATTAATTAAACGATGTGATTAGTACCCTGCAAATGGGTGTTTGAAAGTAATAAAGGTTGTAATGCCGTTACCCGAAAAAAATATGAGGATGTTTCCTTCGATAATCGGAAAGCAACGTAGATAAATTATTTTAAAAGTATCGATAACAAAATGTGGGGCACTGTCAGAGCATAAAAATTTATATTTGGATAAGGATAAGGATGAAGAAAAAAAAAGGGTTGAAATCGGAGGTGTTTAACTTCTAAGCGCCATCTGTTATTTATAAATTGTGTGAATCGCCTCGGGCTAATTCTTTTCCTGTTCAATTGTGTAAGGGGGTGCCGATGTCTTTAGCGTGTAAGATAGGTAAAATTAATGGTATTAGTCTGATTATGTGATTACGACTTTTTTTTTTATTTTAACAACAAAAGGTGGATATATGGATTTTTTTTGTTTTGTTTTGTTTTCTCTCGTACGAAGAATTTTAAGTGGGTGAATAGGTTGTTATTATTGTTGTTGTTAGCGGTACAAACGTTTTGGCTACTAATTGGATGTTAAATTTTGTGGTAACGATGACACAGTCAATTCTTCCGCGTATTCACTTAACTATTTGCCCTTTTCTCTTTATAAAATAAAAAGAAGAAAATTGTTGTCGTATGAATCATTTAACAGTCGGTAGAGGTCTTTTCTATTAAGCAGAATTTTTGAGGTGAAAAAAAAAACGATGTACGATGGACCTTTTTTTTATTTTTTGATTCGTTTTATCGGAATTAATATGTATCGGATTAATGAAACCGAATATCTACCTATCTGTAGAAAGCCCTCTATAACGTATAGGATAGGCGAAAACATCGTTTTATATTTTTTTCGCTAAATTAAAAACCCTTTGAATAGCGCGCCACTCAAATTATGAATTATATTTGAACAATTGTGCATAAGCGCAATATGCGTCAACGCACAAGAAAACATGTAAACCACTCTTTTAAACTTTTCATCAAAAACTCATCGCGTGGCACGTGATTCGTTTAAGTGCCGCTAGATGTCTCTGCGATGATCATTCTTATAGTACATAGGTTCTCCGCTACGAGAGCTGTGCACAGCGAGAGGGATGATCGTCACAGATACATCGGCGACACTCAGTCTGAACTCAACACTCAAAACAGTAAGAAGTGAAATTAATCTGTGAAGTAAGTCAAACTTGTGCAATAATAATATTAATAAATATGGATTGATTATTTGAAATTCGATCAGTGTTTTATTTACTTAATTTAATTATTTATTTGTGTTATTTGTAATGATATTAAATATTAACTTCTTGGGGCTCAAAGCCTTCCTGGCGTGCGGGCTTTCCTGCACAGTTAGGACGTGCTAGGGGCACTTGGTTCCGCGAAGGAGGGAAAAACTCCTTCACAGGCAAAATATGTATAAACGAATTCCACGGACTCTTTAGGCGGACTCAGTTCCTCTGGTCGTCGCTAAACTCATACATGTCATCCTCTGATAATACTGCTAGCAGTTCAATCCGAAGGTACCCAGGAGAAGCCTCAATATCAACCGCATCATCAGAATAACCGAATCCCTAAAATTCTGTGTTTTCCAGAGCTTACTTCAAAACAGCTCACTAATTCATTTCGAAGATATAGAGAACAGGCATAGATATTTTTTACTATCTTGAAACATTTTTTTGGAAGAAACACGGGACTCCAGAAGCATCCATTAATTTAAATGAAAAGATTTGGCACCTTTAGTATGATGTTTAAACAAGACATGCGAAGTATCATTTTGTTTTTTTATTTTCCTCCGTAAATACAGTAATTAATTCGTAATCATTTTAAATAAATTACTTTTGATTTGGTAAGTTAAGGAATAATTTTAGATTAAAACAAAATTCGGAATGAAAAAAAAAAAAAAAACCGAACTGGTATGAGGATAGTGAACTTGTTCCGTAAAAAGTAATTGTAAAATAATTGATGTGAAATTAGCAGAGATGCCTTTTTTCAGGAAGGAGATAAAAAGAAAAAATTCGACATAAGAAATTAGTAGTTTCGCATTCGATTCGTTGCTTTTAATTCATTAATTAACCTAAATGGAGGAGTTCTCAAAACGTTAAACTTTTTTTTCTATTGGGTCTGGATTGGTTTGCGTTTCTTGTAAACTCTTTTGATTTGTAATAGATCATTGCAAAAAGTTTTTTTTAAATAAATGTTTATATATGATCACACCTCTTCCTCATATGACTCTTCATAACAGAGTTTGCCAGCTTTGGCCCTTAGAAAGCTGTGAAATTCAAATTCATAACAAAATATTTTTTGGTTACAAAAAGAACATTCCAAGTTACTTTTCCGAGTTTAGAAGCGAGCAGTTAGCAAGAACGTATAAAATGTAAAATAACGTATTTAGGTAAAAAAAATAAATTGTCAGTAGAAAAAAAAAAACGCATTCGAACATAACCGCAAACTTGTTTAATTTTACAGTGAGTTAAAATCCAATCTGATACCTCAAAACGACTTAAATTAACCAGACTCTTCCACATTATTATATTTTATTACCTCTATCAATATTGATACAAAGTATTATAGATGTCATGACATTGTCTGCAATTACGAAAAGCAGTCCAAAGGCAAAACAAAATTTAATCCAATCGTCCCTTTCACCTCCGGTTTCTTCCAAATAAAAAATAACGTAATCTCTTAGACTAAAATACAAACAAAAATTCACCTTCGGATTCGCCATGTATTTTTTAGCACCTAAAAACCCAATAAAAAAAAATATGTATATATATTTTTACGAAACTCTTCAAATTTCTTCTTGATTTTAGTAGGCTACTTATATCTAGCCCTGCGATTAAATGCATTTTTATACTCCTATTTTTGTTTTAACAATGTCTGATAATTCATTATTTCAGATTCAGGTAATTGCTTTTCTATTGCCATAAATCATATTCTACATTACCGGGAGTAGTTTTTTTTATATCATCCCATGATTTGTGAAACTTCTTTTCCTTCTTAAAAAAAAATATGTATATATATTTTTTTTTAAGTATATAAACAAGACTTTTGTTTTTATGGCAAAGGTAGGTGGTGTAGGAGAAAACCAGTCGTGTTGTACTGCATTTCGGAATCTTGATTGACGACGTCGTTTAAAAAAAAGAAAAGAAATAAAAAATAAACCGTCGTGTGTCAATGTTCTCCGATGCAGTTCAAGTTCAAGGGATGATTCCTTTTTAAAAAAAAAAACAACGTATAGTCTTGCGAAATCCATTCATTTTATAGGCAAACGATTAATAAAGGAAGTGGATGATTGGATAATTCGTTCGATTCAAGCTCACGCTACGTCAATTAGTGAAGAACAAGAACAACAACAAAAAAAACAACAAGGTTTTTTATTTTGGGAGTTTGGATCCGGAATCGAGTATGAATCACATTGCATCTTAGTTAGATCTATCACCTTTCCCGTAGACGTTGGTTTTAAGATCACGACATTATATAAATCGATTAATTAATGTAATAACTTGTAAAAAAAAAAAAAAAAAAAAGAGCAATTAATAGAGGGGAACGCTTGGAAAAACACAAGGAAGTGTAAGTTTAGGCACGAAGCCATTAAAACCGAGAAATGTGAGACCTTATGGTACGCGATGACTTAACATCGTCTCTTCTGGCAAATTAGATCCATCTTCGATGGACTAATTAATTACTCATTTTCCATTTCCTTTCCTTTATTGCGAGATTATCTTCCTTGATGGTTTGTTTTAGGGATGATTCCCTGAATTCGAACGTCGTACTGTTATGCAGTTTGTATTTACGATTTTTACGGCAAACAAAATCCGCTAGGGGGCTGTCGACTGCTATTCTGGTAAAATGGCGGCCGGATTGGATAGGCTGTTAAGTTATTCCCTTCTCTCTCAGTCTAAGTATTTATTGAAATACACGAACAGGTATCTCTATTTTTTTCCCAACGCATCCAAAAAAACTTATCCCGAAAAGTGACAGGGATCTATGTCCTCCCCCCAAGCGATTTTGTCCTATCTCCATTTTTTTCCAAAATGGAGTTCATTTGTTTTGTTTTTGTAGACATATGTTGTTTACATCACTCGAAACAAAACGAACGATTTCCAATTTGAAAAAAAAATGGAGATAGGACAAAGTTGCTTGGGACGGCAGCCTATTAATGAGAACTTTTCCACGCATCTTCACCCGCTCTTATTGCAACCGAACGGGAAGCTTTTAGAGGTCTACTTTCTTTATTCTATCACGAGACGTTCGTGGAAAATTCGTTGAAACTGTGCCGAACGGGAGCCTCACATTCGACGAGACAAGGCCAAATAAATTATTAAAAGTGGTCGGAATGTAAAACAATTCTGACCATCTTATGTCACATAAATAATCTTTTTTCGATGGTTGCCTCATTAAGTTCATTTGCATTTAATTTCATTTTCAAAAAAGCCGATGAGGGTTTCCTTTTTTTTTCTTATAAAACGCCGAAAAAGTTCGTTCAACTCTCTTGCCATTCCATGAAGTCAGGGTTGAACTCGACCAAGTCCATTCCACTGATGCATTTTTTTCAGTTAAAAAAATTTTATTTTCCTTAAATATAAAAGAAAGAATTTTATTCCTGTTAAAACATGCTGGAATCAGCAATATTTCATGAGCCAAATATGCCAATCCCAGAACACGTAATCAAAGTTTGAAATAAAAAGATTGATTTGGTCGGGTTCCACCCGGAATTAAAATTTTTTTTAAAGCTTTCCGAATTCTCATATCCTTAAGCCATGCCATCTGAATAAAAAGCGATTTTGATAAAATTAAAATTTCGCATGATGGTCCAAAAAAAAAGACAAGTTTGCAGATCACTATGATTACCTTGTGAATATTTAATCTGATCTCGTTCCTCGAGGTGAAAAAAACACCGTAGTCATCGAATTTACTGGAACAATGACTATTCACACACACACCACCGTAGGAGGATTTTTACCGAGAAGAGTTTCACTCGGATTCCGAGGAAAAAGATTTAAATATAAAATTAGTAAGTACTCACTCGATGATGCAATGGTTCAATATTTTAAGAGTGGACTCGTTTTAAAAGGATTTAGTTTTTTTTTTTTCCTTTTAAATGACTGTTATTTGATATCGATTATTCCTCCCGTAAACTTTTTTTTCGGTAATAATTTGTTTTGAATCCAGCTTTAAAACTCCCATTAAAATTTATTTCTTAATCGTGAAAAAATTATAACTTTAGAAGATTCGGCGCCATGGATATCTTTTAATTGGTGAGATTTGAGATTCTGATAGGGATGGATATCAGTGGATTGATCTATATCCAGATGGTATTAAAGATTTCTGTGAGCACTCCAGTACATCAAGTTAGATAAGCCTGATGAACCGGCAATCAGAGTAGCTTCTATGCGCCGGGGGCCAGCTGACTCATCCCCGTCAAAAAATATGAATGGAGTTTCTGTTTTGACTGTTTCTCTAAGTCACGTGACGACATAGGACAAGGCCGTTTTTTGGGCTAAATTTTTATTTTTGTGGAATTTGACCCTTGGGTCAGGATAAATGATTTACCAAAAGGATTTTAGATTTCGTTCATCGGTACCCTTAGCATCCGCCTAAAACCATGATATGTTACTAATAGTATATTTCACTGCTAGGATCTAAAGCGAGACTTTTTGAGTCCGAGATCGATTTTGCAGCGCCAACCGAAGCGAGATGCGGCAAACGGTCGAGGGCTCAAAACGTCGAGATTTAGATTCGAAGCTGTGAAACATAGTTTTTATTGCAAGTGCGGTAATCATTTAAAGCTGTTTGCATTATGATTTGACGGCGGCCATATTGTTTTTTCACGTCACTTTTCGAGCGCCAGTCCATAAATGTTAACTTTTAGGGGTATCTTTTTACTGACCTTAAAAGTATACGGTGCCTATAGACATCTATATCTATAGTGTATATAGACACTATAGGTGTCTATAGACACCCTATACTTTTGAGGTCAGTTCATCCACAGTTATATCAGTAGTTTGGACTTGATATATATTTGATGTTTCCCAGACACATCGAAAATATGTCCAAAATTTACTTTTGACAAACCGTTAAATTTCCATGTGGGTATTAGGATATGAGATTCGAAATTAACGTCCGAAAAACCTTCATAGAAGACAAGAGATAGCACTTTAGGAGGACAAAAACTGACTCCTTTTGGTTTTTTCATCGCTCAGAAAACCTAGTAAACAAAGGGGGTCACTTTTTTAAATTTAATTAAAAAATCCCTTGAATTTTCGAGCGGATATTAAATTTTTTTTTTTTTTTTGGGGGGGGGGGGGGTCTTAAAAGACATAGTGTTTTAATTACTTAACTCCGAGCCAGTGGCGTAACTAACGGGCCCGAAGGTGCTGCAGCGCGGGAGGGCCCACCTATCTTTAAGGGCCCACCGCTCTATGGGGGCTCAGCTAGGATTATACTAACAAAAGCTACATTTCAAAAATTCAGAAAAAAAAATTAAAATTCACTTATTACTAAAGATATTTTCTTTCATACATTCTTAAAAATTAACGGAAAAAACGGAAGGTCGGTGGTTCAAGTCCACTCTTCGAGTACCTCTGGTGTATTCTTTTACTGAACATCTTTCCGGTTCCCTCTTTGATCCCTGTACCGATAACCCCAACTGAGAGAATTACACTCAGGTTTGTTGGAATTTACAAAATTCTTAAAAATGTATAATATTTTGCAGATGGGAGGGGGGGGGGGGCTCCTGATTCAGTTCGCGGGCGGGCGGGCCCACAAATTTTAGTTCCGCCACTGCTCCGAGCGAAAGAAATTTTGTAAATATGCAATGGAGTGAAATATTTAGGCCTCCTTGATCGTTACCTTTTTCAAACATAAAGAAAAAGTTTTCATCGGCCATCAAAATTATGGTCACTTTTAGGTTTTTTTAGGTTTTTTAGGTTTTTAACTTTGATCTTTGATCTTTTTTCCCGATCCTCATCGTTTTTAAAATCGAATATTTTTATAATGAAGCTAATTTAAAGGGTCATTTTACTAAATAATATTCAAGAAGCTTCACTTTATAAAATGCAATCCTTATTTGGGCTTTTTCTTGTTCTATTTTCAAGAATTTAAGGGAAAATTAAAAGTGACCAAAGTGACCCTGAAGTGTACAAAGTAACCCCCATGATACAGTAGTATCGGTTAAAAAATAAAAGTTTAAATCCGAAAATAACCAAATAAAATTTCGAGACCGAGACGATTTCCCTGCCTCGTTCCTAGTCCCAGTCTCGTAATCTCAGTCTCCATCTCGGTATCGTAAAGTATCGTTTCAAGTGCAGTTTCATCTCGAAAAGAGCTGATCTCGAATAACTTGCCCAATGCATCAAACCCAAGTGATGCAGTCTAACACTAAAAACACTCTCCCTTATAAAAATCCACGAGTTCATAAGCCAAATACCGAAAAGAAGCGAGATTGCTTAGCTTCAATGTAATCCCGTCTTATGTCACGTTCCTTGAAAATGCCATAAGCAATCGCAAAAACGCGAACATGGGAAAATTATTATATTATTACTTTCACACTTGGAAACTATTGAGGTACATTGTTGCAGGGCGTCACCTTTTCAGTTTTTTTTTTCCTTCGTATTTTGCACCCTTTCGGCATTTTTTACTTAATCTGATGGTTGTGTTTAGGATAATCGAGTTGACTTTTGGCTTTTATTTTTTCAATTTAATATTCAATTGATACTTTTTTTTTCAATTTGCGGTACGGATAGTCGGAGCAATCTCCGTCAGGTCAGAGGTTATACAAATAAGGGTAAACAATTCAGAATGTTTCACGAACAACGGAGAATTTTTTCACGGCTGCTTCAAGCAGGAAGATCGGTATCAAGGAGAAAAAAACCAGATGATCGTTTTTAAGCTTTTGAGTAGCTTAGCCTTGTAGTGATTTTAGCACAACACACTTTTTTACTGTGTGGCTTAGGGTGTGTCATTTTAAAAAAATTTTTGAAATGTTGGGGGGCACGTTGAAAATCTGCTTCTGTTAGGTGTAAAACCACTAAAAAAATGTTTTTCAAATTTTTTTTTAACCTCTTAGTGGCCCCCCAAGGCCACTTTAGCTTTTTAAAAATTGGCCAACTAAGGTCTTTTAAACTCCATTTTTTTTCTCCATTTTAAGGGCCTGCAAAATATTTTGAAAAAATGTTTTCTTATGTTTTCGAGGTCGTAGAACACGAATTTCACCATCCCGAATTTTTCCGATTAACCCCTGTGACGTCATTAGCGTTTTTATCGAGCTTATAGCTGATTTTTCCGTCTGAAATTCGACTTAATCTCGATTTTGGAGCCCTGAAATTTTTTTATTTTATTGGTGTCACGTATACTGATGCGAAAATACCCGTAGAACACGAATTTGACCATCCCGATTTTTTCCGATCAACCCCTGAGTAGGGGCATTAGTGTAAATTTGGTTTTTGGGACAAAAATGAATTTTTTTGCCAAAAAATGGCAAGAACTCCTCACCAGTTCGATTTAGAGGTCATGTTCAATCAATTTTTTAGTCAAGACACTCTGACGAATAAAGATTTTTTGTGTTTCGAATCAATTTCCGAAATTTTTTAAGGTCGGAAAATTCTATCTGTAATTTTTTTGAAATTTCAAATTTTTTCCGGCCGTAAAAAAATTTTGGAAATGGATTCGGAACACGAAAAATCTTTATTCGTCAGAGTGTCTTGACTAAAAAATTTGATTGAACATGACCTCTAAATCGAACTGGTGAGGAGTTCTTGCCATTTTTTGGCAAAAAAATTCATTTTTGCCCCAAAAAACCAAATTTACACTAATGCCCCTACTCAGGGGTTGATCGGAAAAAATCGGGATGGTCAAATTCGTGTTCTACGGGTATTTTCGCATCAGTATACGTGACACCAATAAAATAAAAAAATTTTCAGGGCTCCAAAATCGAGATTAAGTCGAATTTCAGACGGAAAAATCAGCTATAAGCTCGATAAAAACGCTAATGACGTCACAGGGGTTAATCGGAAAAATTCGGGATGGTGAAATTCGTGTTCTACGACCTCGAAAACATAAGAAAACATTTTTTCAAAATATTTTGTAGGCCCTTAAAGTGGATAAAAAAAATGGAGTTTAAAAGACCTAAATTGGCCAATTTTTAAAAAGCTAAAGTGGCCTTGGGGGGCCACTAAACGGTTAAAAAAAAAAATTTGAAAAAAATTTTTTTAGTGGTTTTACACCTAAAAGAAGCAGATTTTCAACGTGCCCCCCAACATTTCAAAAATTTTTTTAAAATGACACACCCTAGTGTGGCTTCACAGCTACCAAAACCGTTCACCAAAATCCGAATACCTCGAAAGAAATTTGTTCAATAAAAAAATAGAAAAGTTTTCACTGAAAATGACTAAAGTGATTATTTTTAATTCGAGTAATTCTATCGATGGTCATCTTTATACCTCACAAAGGCCATTCGATGACCTCCCAAGTTAATAAACCCGCAGTATTTTTTTTGCATATCGATCTCCTTTTCGTATTGTTTTCCCCACACACTTTCAACCGACATTTTCGATCGAAAATATTGAACGCAAAAAAGAAAGGAATGCTCAAAAAAATGTATATTGCAGGTTGAGTTTAACAACGCAAAACGCTCCCGTCGGCTAAATTTTCGCGTGATGACACCTCCTGGTCAGTAGACTTCCCCAATTTCAACTTACTGTTATTTACTCGCTTTGACGTAAAACGTAAAAAAAAATGAGTTCAATATTTTAAAAACATAATTTTTGGGGTGTGAAAAAAAACACCCGGAGGAAACCTAAAAACCCGCTTATAGGATGTGATAAAATTGTTGCAAATCCCGGCGAAAAACACGATGATGAAGAAAGCAGAAGAATCAGTAATCAGATTTGTACGAGAGGAGAGTAATAATAATGTAGAAGTCAGAAAATCGTGAATGCATGATCCGACCACACATAGCGTGGGTCCCGCCCCGGCACGGCTACTGATGTGCGTGCCCCAAGGGCTAACCCCCCCGGGCCAGCCACACATCAACAAAGATGTATGCCACTATTTCTACTTTTTCGTAAATAAAAAAGAACGAAGAAGAAAAAAGACACAGAGGAATGACGCACGACAAGAAAATCATTAACTCGCTGATAGCGAAATTGTCACCCGAGCGGTTTTTTTTTTTTTTTTTTTGTAGTTTGGAGATAACAGACCGGTAAAGGAAGAAAGGGAAAAAAAAGTTCATTAGCACTATATTAACACTATGAGAAACCGGTTTGAAATGTAAGAAGATAAATGGCGAAACAAAATCGTTTTACAAGATCAACGTGTAACTAAAGAATTCCTGAATGCAGATTCGGGGGCCTTTAGCCGAAACGAAGTAATCTGTCATTCATTTATCTAATTTAAAATACAAAAAACTTACTGTAAATTTTGTGTTGAAAATTTCGTTCATATTTTTCATAACCTTGAATGAGATTTAATTCTTCATAAATTGACGAAAAAAATGGGGGCTGGCAAAACGCTCCCAAAATCAAAAGGAGTTTGGTTCGGTTCGGTTTTCCTTTTAAATTAAAAAGCAGACTTCGGTTGGGTTTCGGTTAAAATGTTGTCAACCAGAAAGAGTTCGGTTCGGTTTGGGTACCTACCCAAAATTTTCTGAATAAGGTTCGGTTCGGTTTTTTTTCGTTTTACTACAAAACAGGTTTCAGGTTAGGTCCGGGTTTTGAAATTAACTGGCTTAATTTAACGGGTTCGGTTTTGGTTTTTTCGATAAATCCGGTTCTTTTTAAATTGAAAAGTTGAATTCGGTTGGGTTTTTGTTAAAATGTTGTCTACCAGAAAAGGTTCGGTTCGGTTAGGGTACCAACCCAAAATTTTATGAATAAGGTTCGGTTCGGTTTTTTTTCGTTTTAGTAAAAAACCGGTTACCGGTTTCAGGTTCGGTTCAGTTTTTGAAATTTAGTGGGTTAATTTAAAGGGTTCGGTTTGGTTTCTTTAAAGGAAAAACCAAATTTTAATTCATTTGGGTTCGGTATTTAGTTAAAACCTCGTCCAGCGGTTTGGTTTTCCGTTTAAAAATCTGTTTTTTCGTTAAAAAAAATTCCGGTTTCGGCTCGATTTTGGTCAAAAAAAAAAAAATGATTTCTATGCGGTTTTTAGTTGAAAACCGGATTTTCTTTAAACAGACAGAAACGGTTTAGTTCGATTCGGTTCTTCGTTCGGTTTTTTGCTTTATCGACCGCAGGGAGAATAAAGCATTGTTTTTAGCACAAATTTCAGATTTTTAGTTTTTGATATTTTTACACGTTTTGAAGTCCCCTGATGCCGAAAAAAGCAAAATTTGGATGGTGGCCGTGTGTGTGTATGTGTGTGTATGTGTGTGTATGTGTGTATGAATATATGAATACATGTGGAAAAAAAAGTGTCTGTCGGAGGAAAAACAGAAAAACGAAAGAACGGATTTCGATGATTTTTGGTGGGTAGCAACTTCTAATGAAATGTAGGTGCTGATTAGTTTTTGAGTTAAATCGATCCAGGGATTCGGAAGCAGTGAGTGAAAATGTTAAATTTTCAACAATTTCAAGATCTTTTTTGACTATAAATCGCGAACGCAGCTACCAATTGAGTCCTATTTTCGTACTGCAGTAGATATTCATCCAGATACGCTACCATTGAAATTTGGTTAAATTCTGTTGAGTCGTTCAGAAACGGTGAGCAGGGCTAAAAGTATGGGTATAGGCCTAAAAACCGATATGTCGACTTTTGAAACGTCACGATATGACGTCATCGATTACGTCAACAAAGCGATTTGGATGCTGATTGGCGGTTTTTTCGTGGGAGCTAACAAAAAACTAACCGTATTTTTGAAAATATTTTCGGGGTAGAGGATTCCGAATCTGAAATAATTTTTCCAAAATTCGAATCCCTTATGCCAGTATTGCGGCTTTGGTGAACCTCTGATCAAAAATCTAACCGAATTTTTGAGAATATTTTCGGGGTAGAGGATTCCGAATCTGAAATAATTTTTCCGAAATTCGAATCCCTTATGCCCGTACTGCGGCTTTGGTGGACCTCTGATCAAAAATCTAACCGTATTTTTGAGAATATTTTCGGGGTAGAGGATTCCGAATCTGAAATAATTTTTCCGAAATTCGAATCCCTTATGCCAGTATTGCGGCTTTGGTGGACCTCTGATCAAAAATCTAACCGAATTTTTGAGAATATTTTCGGGGTAGAGGATTCCGAATTTAAAATTATATTTCCAAAATTCAAATTCCGTATGCCCGTACAGTGGCTTTGGTGGACCTCTGATCAAAAATCTAACCGTTATGTATATTATTTATAATATACATTTCATAATTCGTCGATAAAGCACTTTGATCGGTTCACCGATCTCATTTTTTTTTCCTTTAAAATAAATTGGGTTTGGATCGGCTCGGCTTTTCTTCTAAACGGTTCGGATTCAATTTCGGTTCGGGTCTTTTCTTCCCCTGATTTGGGTTCGGTTTCGATTCGGTTTTCAAGCCTTTCTAAAATTTTAATGGATTCGGGTTTGGGTTCGGTTTTTTAATTAAAATTTTCTAAAACTTTCGGTTCGGTTTTTCTGAGACAAAAAACCCGGCTTCGGTTCGATTGGCCATGCCTGAAAAAAATTTTATAATTTTTTTTTTTTCCTACTCTTTTGCGAAACTTTTATTTAACTTCTCCCAACAGCTATCGCATCTCATACGATTTGGAGAAGTCCCTACCAACTGACAGCCCTCGTATGCATGCGATTTTGGAAAATTTTCGGAAAATCACCGAAAACTTAAGCACGAATTTCCCAAATCTGCAGCTTCATTTTTAAAGCAAAACCTGATAGTATGGCGGCTTGCATTTAACAGCTTTTTAAAGAGGCACCAATTAAAAAAAAAAAAAAAATAACCCTACTTTCATTAATTTTTTTTTTTTTTTTTTTTTGGAAGAAATAAATCCAACAAAAAAAATGATCAGTTTGTGAATGAAAATAATAATGAAGAAAAGGAAAATCAATTTTTAGGTTTGACTACCAAGGATTGTAACTGGCATTTCATCAATTAAGAAATGAAAGAAGATTCCAGCCAATAATTCAGTGGAACCGAAAGTATGAAGTCCTGTCATTCATGTGTACAAATTTAATTTGACATGCTTTAGGAGAAGCTAAATTTCATTGCTCATACACAATTACATGTGCGACCCCGGTCACAGAAAATTTAGTTTTTTTTTTTTTTTTTTTTTTTTTCTTTTCCCTTCAAATTTTATCCACTGTATAGATCACAGCGGTACATAAAGTTGCTGAGATATTTTATTAATCATTTTTTAATTCTATCCGGATTCCCGATGGAAACTGATTCTACAGTCCGGGACCTCGGTTAGGAAATAGGGACCCAAGCCCTTTTTCCGATATTTTACTAAAATGTAGTAGTATTTGCTCTCAGGAAACTCACAAAATTCGAAAGGAATATTCCTAAACTTCTACCAGAAAATTCCGCAACCCGAAGAAAATCAAACGGACGTCTTATTCATCAAAAGAAAAAGGGGGAAGAAAAAAAAAAAACTGAACGAAACCTTCAATTATTTAGCCTATAACAGTACTTAATAATGACTCGTGACATCAATAACAGGGAGATTAAAAATAATTGATCATGGTAAGTGATAGCGTTGAAGACAATTTTTTTTTTCTTGAAATCCTCAAGAAAGTCTTACATAAGCCCCCGAACCACCTTAAGCATAATACTTTCAGTTTCAACATGAAAGACATTGATGAGCATGATTTTTTTTTTTTTTTTCTATAATAAAATTATGTTTTTAACGAGAAGATGATAACAATAAAAAAGAAAAATATTTAATGATAATACTTTAAGATGATTTACATTTTACTATTTGCAAGAGTACTTGAATAAATCGGTTTTGAAAGTTTTTTAATAAATTGATTTTAGGTAAAATATAAGATATTTTTGCTCGTTTTACGTCAGCTTTTATTTATTATTATAATTTTTTTTTTTCATCGATCGGTGAAAAGGAAAGTCAATTAAGACAACACCTTTATTGCGAAACATTTGTTTTCCAGAAATGCATCAACTTGTATCAATCGCAAGAGTAGGCATCGAACCCATTTTGACCTGAAAAATTAGGGATTGTAGGGATCGAAAACACGCAAAAGGACTATTTTCAGGACCTAAGCTCGAAAATTAGCAAAAGACTTCGATTTCAATCATCCAAAAATCTTTTCTTTTTTTTAATTCCTTGAGATTATAAAATCCAACATCAGAAACTGAAATCTCCTAGAAAAAAGTCTATTTTTTTTTTTTTTTTTTTTTTTTTTTTTTTTTTTTTTTAAGATCCCGTTTTTGCTGATATTAAGCTTAACCCACCAAAAACTTGAAGAAAAAATGAGATTTTTAGGGACTTTTTTTCAAATTAAAGAATTTTAGGAACTCGTGTTAAAAATAGGGACTTTTTCAAAAAAAAAAAAAAGGAACTTAGGTTCAATGTCTGCAAGAGATTACAATCCAAATCCCGAGATCCCGAGTCTCTTTTAATCCCGGGAACAAAAAACAGAAAATCCCGGGATTTTGATTCCCGTAATTGGAGGTATTTTTGAGAATTACTGTATTAGTCCAAAATTTGACAAAATTTACAATTAAACCACGGAAGAAAAAAAGATTGATTCTAAATTCTTGGGAAACATCAAGAAAATAGTAAAAATTGATATCGGTTCGACTTAATAAATTTATTTTAAGTAACTTAAGTAAGTTATTTTAACTCATCAAAAAGTCGACGTTAACTCTGATGTAAAAATTGGAAAAATTTTAAACAGCTGTAGTATTGTACGAACATGGAACGGAAACAGAGATTTCGATTTTCCGGGAAATTTGTGAATCTGGGATTCGGGATTTCCCGTTTTTGAGAAAAAATAGTTTTAGTGGATTCTCGATTTTCCATGGAATTAAAAAACGACGGGAAAAATTCTAAAAAATTTTAATCCCGGGAATCGAGATTGAAAATTTTAATCTCGGGATTTCGGAATTTTCCGGGATGGGGAAATCCCGGGCTGAATCTCTAAACGAAAACATAATTTGATGAAAAAAATTTCAAAATCGAACATTTTAATCGAACCCGGGATTGGAAATTTCCAAATCCCGAAATCCCGGGATAGAAAAAAATGGTTCTGGATTGCAATCTTTAATTCGCAAGTCATGACTTGTATCAGACGTGATTTAGTACCCATAACTGAGGGGGGGTTGAAAACTGCTCGTAGCAAGGGCGAGATGGTTAATGTTTGCACATTAATTTCGGCAGCAATTTTGGCCTCTTCGTCTTTAAAATATATTTTAGTTTGTGACTTATTAAATTTATGTCTTTTTTTTTTCAGGTAAGTTGGAAATTGGCAATCCTGTCTGGAACGAAACGACTTTTACAAAACGGGCAAGTAAAAAAAAAAAAAACAGGAAACAAAGTCAAGGTTTTAAGATGCAATGCATATTAATATAGGTCGGTCAGACGGAGAAAAAAAAAGTTGAAGTAATAAGAATGCATATGAGCGAACCGAAAAAGGATCCCTTTATTGCTCATAATTATGTCAAGAGAGTGTGGGATGGTTTCGTTTGTGGAAAAAGTTTAAGAAATTATGGTGTTCAAGCTAAAATTGATTCAAAATGATTTGGATTGAAATCGGGAAGAATGGGAGTTCAATCTGACAAAAACATTCTTTTATACAGTTTTTTTTTTCTATGTACGCCAAAATTCATATAAGCACATGCACTAATAGTGCATTTTCGACATTAACATAGAATTTATTTTTCGCTACTCGCATTGAAGTGGCAACTTTCTTTTCTTTTGTGCTAACGAATCCTTCTTCTCGGACTCAAAAAGTCTCGCTTTAGATTCTAGCAGTGAAACATACTATTTCACGATTCCTTGTAAATTTAGATTTTTCCTCGGAAGTCTTCAAGTTTCTGATATAAAGTTTCAATCTCAAACCCAAGTTCTTCGACTATTTCCACAACCCAAGTTTTTGACAAAACCCCTGTTCTTATGTAATACATGGAGGATCCCTTACAAGGTTTTCAACCGTGATTTCTTTTTCAATCCCATCCTTCCATACCGTTTTTTCCTTCTTAATTAAACGGTCAGTAAACAAAACTAATTAACTGCCATATTCCACGCGCTCCCAACGAATTCCTGCGTGACAAACTCCGCTTCAGAAGAGTGAGCTCAAAAACTTTTTACGTGGCTTCACTCCGAAGACTACATGTCGAAAACATTTTTTTTTTTTTAATTTTCCTTTAAAAGACCCCCATATTGCAGACTGACAGTTTTGGTACGTGCGTTTAAAATCGATGAAATGTTCAGTCATATCGGGTGATTACAAGATACGTGATAAAATTTTTGCAATAAAAAAAATCGAGTATAGCACAGTTCTGGAGAAAAAAAAAAAAACTTTTTCGTGCTTCCCTTTAATGGAGGCTAAATTCTTATAAATTAACCCAAAATAAAAAATTCTTTTTCGTAAATGGCAATGACTTGGCGAACCGCCTGTTACAGACGATGATGGTTTCTGATACCGCTTAGCTTATGGCTTCAAATTTGATTGGTCCAAAATTGTTTGTAAGCTAAACATTACCATCGATGCAGAGCTCCTGGAATTAACCCAAGGAAAGAAGTATCATCATCTGTAGCAGGCTTTATTCTTTTATAACAGTTTTTAATTCCGAAATATAATTTACCGTTTTGTAAATTGAGCGCGGATTCCGTAACTTAAAAAAAAAAAAAAATACTATTATTGTTGCCCTGCGCTGAGAACAATAATAAATTTTAGAAAAGATTCGGGAAGGGAAAAAGTGACAACTTTTATTACAATTTACCTCCGTAGAAGTATATTTCCTGTTTGTAATATCAAATTATATGAGTTAAAGACTATTGTCATCTTTTTAAAAAGAACAATTATTTCTCATAATGAAGTAGGCAGCATACAATTAAAATACGTTTTGAGTAAATGAAATAATTATAAACTTGAATGGTAAAGGCGATATGTAGATTTTGTTTTTTCCCGAATGATTTGGAGCATTCGTTCCGTGGATGATTACAGGCCATTCAAGTGTTAAGTAAGAATGTTAGTGGAATAGGGGTCTTTGAAAGGCTTACTTTTTCAGAAAAAAAGAGGAGGAGCGGATCAAAGTGGTCGCTAGTCAAGAGAAAAGCGGACATAATTCCCATTTCAAGCTATAAAAAAGATCTGGACTTCAGAAGTTTTGTTTTCTCTGTAGTTTAAAATCACTTGCTCGTATTGAAAAATTCAAAATGGCGGTTCCAATATGGCGGATAAAATTTCGAATTTTGCGTTGATTTCCATAAAACTGTTTATCTAGGGGTTTTCGGGCTAGTAAAACTTTCGAAAACCCCCTCCTTGATGCTTGGAACATAATTTAAAACCAATCCTCCGTTTTGCACAAGGAACGAGCACTTGGGCTTTTGACGTTGTAAATGAATCGAATCACACATTCTTCTCTAGCAAAATTCTTTTATTTTACCGAAAACAAAATCCCTAAAATTATTCAGAAATATAAATTATACGTGGGAAATAAAATTATAATCACACATTATTAATAAACACATTATTACAAGACTTACCCTTTCGGGAATTTAAAAAAAATAAAAATCAATTGATTATATTTTAATTTTTTCCAAGTTTCTCGCTTCTACAGGTTCTCCCCTTTACAGGGAACCCAATTTAACTTATCAACTACCAAATCACAAATAACTCAAAATCGATTATTAATTCATTATAATTATAATGGATTATTTATAATTAGAAGACATTAGTGGAAGAAGGGGGCCGTTCGGAAAGAACAAAATTTGTTTTGTATTTATTTACATGGTGTTTTTCTTTTGTTTCTTGAACGGCCTCCTTCTTCCACTGATGTCTTATAATATAATTATAAATATAATTATAATAAAATTATGTTTATGATGAGGCCGCACCAAATCCCAGACGCCGAGTCTCCCAGACTCTACTCCCGGGAGAGCAAATCCTAGAATATATTATTTATTTATTTGGTCTATGATTTGGGAACATAAAGTCCTACAACCCAGACCAAAGAAATTAATAAATATTTAGAAAATAATAATAAATAATTAATTAATTGGTCTACGTTTTGAGCTACCGGGTGTTTCTCCGAAAAACTTAGAATTTCAGAAAACTGCTTGGCCAAAGACGAGGCGTAACGCAGTTGGGATCTTTATTATTTATTTCGAAATTTAAATAATATATTTCTGCTTTTTGTTCTCCCGGGAGAGAAAAATCGGGATAATATTATTTTATTTTTTAGGTCTGGGTTGTAGGACTCTGGGTTCCCAAATTATAGACCAAATAAATAAATAATATATTTTAGGATTTGATCTCCCGGGAGTAGAGTCTGGGAGACTTGGCGTCTGGGATTTGACACAGTCTCATAAACGAGACTAAAGAGATAAAGGCTGCGACGAGACGAGACGCAGCCGATAAAGGCTGCGACAGGAAACAATCTAATTCAGGCGCTAAAACGAGACCTTATTTTGCAATTTGGGGTACCTGAACTATTGTTGGCGGATAATGGCAAACAATTCATCTCCAACAAGTTCAAAAAGTTTTGCAAATCGTTCGGAATTAAGCTACGTTTCACTCCCTTGTATTTTCCAGCGAACAACGCTGTGGAAAGGTACCATCGCGTGCTTAAGGACTCTTTGTCTATTTACATTCATCGAAACCACACACTATGGGACGAATATCTTCCTTACATTTTGTTTGCTATGAGAACTGCCAAAAGCAACACGACAGGTTTTAGTCCTGCATTATTGACTTTCGGCTCAGAATTAAGGACGCCTTTTGAAATCGAATCAGATACAACGTCTAGTAATGCCACTGAGTTTTTCCCCGACTACCACTTAGAAAGGTTAGAGACAAGTCTTGCGTTGATTTTTCAAGAGGTATCGAGAGTTGTCAAGAAGGAAAAGGCTCGGCAAGCCAGTACCTTCGATGATAAGCATCAAGAAGACTCTCTCGAAATAGGTCAACTCGTATGGCGAAGGAACTTCACGATCTCCAAAGCGGGAGAACGTAAGACAAAAAAGTTCGATCCAAAATTTGTTGGTCCATTTAAGATCGATACCATAGATTCTCCGAACGTCGTGCAATTGAAAACATTAAACGGGAAAAACGGGGGTTTATGGCATGTGTCTCATTTGAAACCCTTTTTGGCGTAAAATGTGTTCGTAATTCTGTTTAAATGAGTTCTCTCTACCCGAATATGACTTTGAGTTTCAACAGATTGTGACGTATGAACTTCTCGGATTTGACAAAATCTAATTTAACGGTGGAAATTTGTTAAAATTGGCACCTCAAAACGATGGTGACTTTAAATGATTTAACTTACTTTTCTATTCTTTTTACAACCTAAAACCCTCGCGGCCCAGGGTTGTAAAAAGAATGTGGCTCGCAGGTGTGGTGGTCACCTAGTCGTAAAAGGCGAACAAAGACCAACCCCGTGACTAACCGTCTATGGAAGCACGGCCCAACCTTCTTCTTTCCAATAATACTCGCGTACTGCCTGTTGAGAGCACAGCGAATGAATTAAGGCAATGTTTGGCTTAAAATGTCATTGTTGTCTTAATCACAGAGCAATTGAGTTTTATTTAAAAATATTGCTCAACTTACGAGCGTAGATGTTTATTAAAAACGGAGCTCACGAAAGGAAAATTTGAGATTTGGTAATATTTTCACCACTCGAATTCTTCACTTTTCAAAATTCTCACAGCGTTAATGTTTTATTAAAAACTCAGCTGATGAAATTTGTGGCTAGACTGAATTCTTTCAAAAAGATTCGGCTTGCTTAACTTATAGTTCTTTCAATAAAGAGCATTAAAGTTTTTTATAAAACTCAGCCCATAAATCAACAAAAAATTTTTAAAAATTAAAAGCGATAACCCCTTCTTGAAGGGTAGCTTATTTAAATTTCAAATCATAAACCAGAATTTACTAATACGATTCTTTCCAGAGTTGATTCGCCAGAGAAGCGGACAACAACATAGGTTAATCTTTCAACATGAATTTATTCTTAAACTTATAAACCTTAAGTATAAGCTTTTCAACTTCACCAAACTTGGTCTGCAAGAAATTGCGTCATGAGTTTTCTTTAGAAGTTAGCATTTTTATATAGCTTATTATAGGCTAAATATATAAGCTACAAGCTTTTTTAATAAGCTATATAAACTTTGTATGCAAGCTGTTCCTTTTACAGGAAGTACGCTTGGGATTTAACTTACTTCTTTATTAAACAAAAAAAATGCTTAAATTAAAGAAACAGTTTTAGCTAGTGTCACATTAGCCTATGTTGTTGTGGGTTTTTCGTCGAATCGATTCTGCAAGGAAACGTTGAAGTACTTAGCTTATCAAATCGTCAAAGTTAAATCTGAGTCGATAACTTTAACGTTAACTGTTGAAGTAAAATTTATGTTTTTTTTTTCTTTTCTATTTTTAAAACCTTTTACTTTTAAACTTCTCAAATTGTTTTTTGCTTTTTAGCAATCCCCCTTCAAAATTTATTTTTAAAATCTTATTTTCCACTTAATTCGCAATCAGCCTTTCAAGGTTTTTAAAAGATAAAAAGAAAAGTAAGTTAAATTTTGTCGTATTTCGTCACAGCTGGACGTTCATTGTCGCTCGACGGACGACATTGCTATGCTCACTGTCGTTCGGCGAGCGATAGTGCGCGTTCAGCTGGGACTAAATACACTTTATAGTGTCAATCCTCATTGAATGCCTTCAGCTACGAGGTTCGCTTTCATTTTGGGATCCGGTTTAATGCCGCATATCCCTTCCCCCTAGTTGAAATATGTCCATCAAAAGGCGTTCAAACCTCTTAATAGTTCTTCGCATAACCACTCGTGGTACGTCTTTGAGCAAACCCCCGTTTCGTCCGGCATTCCCCGACACACTGCCGACAATGCAAAAGACGAAATCGGGATTTCTTTGCCAACTGCAATAAAGGCAATATGTCCTCCGTTTCGGACGAATATTCGCTGTCGCTCGACGAGCGACATCGAATATGTTCAAGAACACTTCGTTGTCGTTCGGCGAGCGATGGGGAATCTTCGTCCGCAGCGGAGTACATTCCGAACTTTTTCTCAAGTTAATTTCCGTCAGGTTTCCCTCGCGTGATCCCGCTTTGGAAGTCTTTGGGGCAACATGTTGGTGATTCCGGAGTCGATCCCGGGCATCGACTGGGGAGCTGTTCAATTCCTCGCATGGCCTTTTTATTTTTCTTCCTCTCTCTTTTTTGAAAACAGGCTCTCTGTCTTCATGTTCATCGACAGAACCAAACAGTACCTGGAAAATCCTTCCACAAGCCAAGAAAACCGAAAGCAGTAGGCTTCGATCTTATCCTCCCTTATGCAAGAGGCACTTTAAGTTGGAGTTTCAATGAGTTGAACAGCTCACCGTTCGATGCTCGGGTTCGGCACCGGAGCCATTGACGGATTTCCTCCATGACTTCCACTGCGGGTTCCCGCGGGGGACACCAGTTGGAAATTTATTTTAGCCTATGGCCCCTTCTCAAATCTACGGAGCGGATACATCATGTCCTTCGTCATCGGATATTATTCTGTTTTTTCTCAAAAGCGGAAAGTTTCAAACAAACAATGAGTGTACAAATTTCCTTTAAAGGATATGCAAAAAGCCGATTTCGATACAATTCTTTCACACTATCGAAACCTTAGCTCGTTTAGCCCTTTAGATGCTTCTGGTTCCAACCGAGCAGTCTCCGTTTCTTGCCGGACGGTAATGGATTCAAAGCAAAGGGCACTAACGTTCTTAAGAGAACTCAGTCCAACAAATCCATTATCTTTCGACAAGCGATGGAGGGTGTTCGTTTGGAATTAGGCATTACCGAATAGGAACCAAGTCGACTGCTCCGAAGAACAAGTACCTATTTTTTTTTTAGCCGTACAAAAAGTACCTATCTTTTTTTCGACAGTTGAAAAACTACCTATCTTTTTTGTGTTAATGCAAAAATGATCTATCGTATATAGCAATGACCATTTAAATAGATCGTTTATAAGTCGTCAAAAAAAAGATAGGTAGTTTTTCAACTGTCCAAAAAAAGATAGGTACTTTTTGTACTGCTAAAAAAAAAATAGGTACTTGTTCTTCGGAGCAGTCGAAGTGTTGTTATGCCATGTTTTCCACTGCCATTTTTGTCTTTCCTATGTTTGACTTTGTCATTTCGACACACTCATTTGGGTTTTCTTTTTCTCATTACAGATTTTTTTTCTCATTACGAAGTAAATCCTAAAACCCCGTCAAATATGGCAAACCAAATTTTTCTTAATGCCTTAGTAGTAGGGAATGCGCATTCAACCCATCTCCCGAATATCTTAATAACCAAGCATAAAGTAACGTATCACGTCGAACCAGAGAATCGAATGGACACACCCACTTTGGATAAAATCCGTTCGTGGGTGGCAGAACTTCCTCCCACCAACCGAGTTCTTGTCCTTTTCCTACCTTTCCCGTGCTCAAACGTTGTCCTTTCCTCCTCCGACATACAAATCATCCTCGATGAGTTTGGTCTTATGATTATATTATATTATACAATAATTATACTATAATTATAAATGTAACTTATAAATAAATAATAATAATATATAATATAAAATATATTATTTAAAAATAATATTATATTTATAATTGTAGTATAATTATAATATAATTACACATATAATTGTAATATAATTAAATTTACAATTACAGTCGAACCCGCTTATAACGAGCTCGGATATAACGAGAACCCGGGTCTAAAGAGCATTTTTTGAAAATGCGGTTGGCCCGCCTACATCTTCAATGTTAAATTTTTAGTTCGGATATAACGAGACCCGGGTATAACGAGCAAATTTTCGGTCATTTTTCAATCTCGTTATAACCGGGTTCGACTGTATATTATAATTTAGCATTTTATAATATAATTATATTATATTGTAATTTAAAATGTTTGGAAGGTAAAACTCAGAATGCCAACGAATCTTTTCATAATGTCATATGGGCTCGTTTGCCCAGTAATTATATTATATTATAATATATTATAATTATATTATAATTATAATAGTTTTATTTAAAATTGTAATTATAATATAGTTATATTTATATTTATAATTATAAATATAAATATAACGATAATATAATGATTTAAAATAGTAACATAAGCCATTATGAGCGGTGTTTTGCGTATGGAATTCGAAAAAAACGCCGCAAACTTCGAAATCAGCGATTTTGAAAACCCCTATATACCAATTTTTATGAACATCGGTAAACTTCAGCAACAGTCGCCATATTAACTTCGCCAGTCCGAAGGCTTCGCACCCATGATTTTTAAGGGGGCTTTGTAACGCTTTAAATCGTGCAAACGTCCAGTCCGTTAGATATGGATTTTGCTGAAACCGGGGATCTTTCAATTGCTGGTCGACTGCTCTATCTACTGGACCAATCTACTCTACCACCCAACACAAAGTTCTGAACTTCGAAATGATAACGTGTTAGGAGATGAAAATTGGAATGAGAGATATGCAATCGGGGCTATCGACTGCATCCCTATAAGAATAAAAAAAACCGGAAAAAAAAAAAAAAAAAAATCCGGACGAATGCGTCAATCGTAAAGGATTCAGATCGTTAAAAGTTCAAGCTGCTCGCAATGCCCGGGTATGGATCACTAGTTTTGATTCATAAAATTTCTTTTTGATATCAAAGAAATAAAACATTGCAGTATAGATGCAAAATCGTTCAATGATAATAAACCCACAACGAGATGGTAAAAGAACTGGATTGACAAAAACACGATTTTCAAGATCTTTAGCTTTTTAAGACTGAAATGACTCTGCTACTCTGAATCAGGAATATACCAGTCGGATTTGTGAGGATTACCATTATATGTTTGGCTCCTCATATATGGAATTGAGGTAGCATGTATGCTACTTTTGGAAATATTTTTAAGAAAAAATGTTGACGGTAATGCAAAACAAAAAAAATTACGTGCTAACAAAATATCCTAAGGTAGCACCTCGTCGTAAGGCTGATAGCTATTGGTATTGCACGACATTCAATCATGGGCATCTTCACCAATCACGATACCAGTCTAGTTTTCAAACCTGGCGGGTAAATGTGACAACTGTTTGCGGGACTCCCAACATTACTGTAATTAACGGAAATACATTTCTGTACGTCATAGCAGAACTGAGTCAGGTTCATACAAGCAACTTAACTTCTTATTTAAAACCAGATTATACAAAATGGAGTCGCATTTCGTAAGTTGTACATTGTTTCAATGCTAATTTATGTCTTCTGCTTTTTTTATCCGGTGGCTCCCACGGAACACAGTGGGCCAGAAAAAAAAATTTTTGGACAAAATTTAGGCGCAAAGAGGCGCAAAAATTGTAAGCAGATTTTTGATTTAGCACCTTTAGGCTTCATAATGAGACCATAGACATCTTGAAGACTTTTAAATAAACCCACAAAAAGCTTAATTGAAAAATATTTTTAATACAATTTTTGACTTAATTAACTCTAAAAACCAATTACAGCCAGAAAAAAATGTTTGGAGAGGTAATGCTTTACACTTCATGATACCTGACTATCAGTAAATCATATTTCGATTACTTCTGATTTTTTTAAACATACCTACATCGTTAACAAATTTTATGTCATTATTAACAAAAAGTGCGTTAAAAACAGTATAAAAAAGCATAAAAATGTTCTGAATAATTTTTTTGTTTATATAAGAAACAGAAACAACCTAAAAATAATGTTGTCCGATCAATTATGTAAAATTTTGAAAATTTTTAATCGATTTTTGTCCAAAAATAATTTTTTCTGGCCCACTGTGTGGAAGTATAGACAGGTCCGGAAACTTCCCTTGCCGTTTATATCTAGAGTTGCACGCCAGCAGACGAAAAGTATTTATATACGTATATATACCGTTTTTTAATGTTTAGCTTATGAGGTATATACTGTACAATTAAATTCTTATGGCTGAATTTAGTAGCACATTTTTTCTTGGGGTAAGAGTTAAAAATCGTTCAAATACAAACCTCAGCCTCAGATACAGACCTAAAAAACCATCGATCAGGTTTAGAGACTTTCATTTAAATTTTTATTTTCTTTTCTGAGATCGTAAACCATACGCCCTTTATCATCACTCAATTTGTAAAAAAGAAGAATAAAAGAGGCCAAGATAGATTTTTATGGTATCGAAAACCAATATTTCACATCATCGACCAATAAATTTTCCGATATTTTGAAATTAACAAAACGATCACGACGAAACGTCAATTTAAAGATCCTTTTAACCATACCCATCTCTTATTACCAAACACTGCCTTCGTATGGATGGACTTTAATAATAATAATAATATAATAATAATAATAATTCATCATAATTATCAAAAGCTATTAATGAAAATAAATGACAAATTAACAGGTTTTTATCACCTAACCTAAAATTTCCTAATTTATTACCCCCTTGTAATAATCCCCGTCTTTTGTGTAAAAGTTCAAAGTTTATAATAATGCATGATCATTCTCACCTTTCAAATCGTTAAAAAAAAATTTTTTGTTGTTTTTGAGGCCTCATAATTTTTAATGCCTTTCTGTTTTACTTTCATATTTCGATTTATTTATGTCTCTATTTTTTATTTTCTCGAATTAAAACCCAAACCGGATGAACATATTTTCGGAGTTTTTAAAGACTTTTTGAGTTCTCATATAAACCCGAAATTGACGGGAACCTCCGAAAACAATTTAACGGTTCGTCGAACCTAAATTGGAAACGGTTTTTTTCTTTTAACCAACAAAATCATTCGAATCGATAGGCCAATAATCAAAAATTTTGGAATTTACAAAAGTTTTTTTTTTTTTTTTTTTTTTTTTTCTCCTTTTTCTAGTCCTGCGGTTTTATTTTTATTTTGATTATAAGAATCGGGGTTACATCATATGAGATGAATGTTGCATCCGTAAAAAAAAAAATGCAAATTCGTATATGATTTATTTGAAAATTAGGTAGATCTTCGCACGTCTTTGCGTTTTTGTTTTTGCTTCGAACAATGAATTTAAAAAGAAAACCGTTACATCATTAGCAGGATATGTCAGTCCTGAAGAAGCTGGTTTAGGAAAAACAACGCCAGGAAATAAGCCGCGTGCGGAACGGAATAAACAAGCGGAATGAAAGCAACAACGAAAGAACCAGAATTTATTACTCCGCTTTGCGAGCCAAATTTATTAGTCTTTTTTTAACTTTTAAGATTTTGCAGAATATTAGCAAAATACTATAGGCGGGGATCGTCTTGTAAAGTTGGGGTGAATTTTTTTTTTTTAGCTCTACGAATTAAAAAAAATTAATTGTAACCGTAAAAACCGTTTTCCGTTCTACGTCTGAAAATCTTAAACGATTCAAAGAGGAATGGGCAAAAGATTCAAAAGAAGTATTTTCCGTCCCTACAGAGGAAGTTATACCATATGTAACCATGGAAACAAATTCTTTGGCTAAATTAATTAAAGAATATGAGCCTTTGCTCATAATTTTTTTAACGGTTTAAAAAAAATTAGTTCAGCGAGGTAAATTAATTAAGGCTAAGCGTCAGTGAAATAGCAAATCCGTTTAACATTTTCTTTTGAATTTCAGCTAAAATGGGAAAAGAAATTCATAAAAATCAAAACGCAAATCGCCTAAAGTCGCTTCGCTGGCCAAAAGACGAAAGCATTTCCATTTTTTTTTCTTTTTTTTTTTGACGTACGACTACGTCTTGAGGCTCGGTCCTGGGGGAATCTGTCTGCTTCTCCTTGTGTCGGTCTGTTCACAAACATTATTTAATTATTTTAATCTTAAAATTTCAACTTTGAAAATTTTAAATAATATTTTGACTATTTTTTTTTCACTTTTGGCCTTTTTTAATAGTAAAATTCGGCGAAATTAACGAAAGCAAGAACTTAGCTGGAAAAGGAAAAAGGGTTAAATCACCCAACTCAACATCAAGAAAACCCACCTCAGAAATGATGATAAAGTACCAATTACAGAAAGGTTTACCAGATTATACTAAGGTCACCTCCAATGAAGCTGTGGTTGTTTTTGGACATTTGAATGATAACCAGAAACATGAACTTGAATATATTGGAACAGAAACTCTGAAGAAATCCGTTAAATTTTTTGACAGCGAAATCAAAGAACAATTACGCTTACGTCAAACGGAAGAAAGTAGAGAAAAAGAGAAGGAAAATGCAGAAGAAGAAGAAGAAGAAATTGAATTACCTGACTTTAAGGAAATAACCATGGTAAAATTTAACGAAAGCAATTCAAAGCAATTAAGAACATTTATTCCAGTGATGCTGAATTCTATTATTGGTAGGGATAAAAAAATTTCAATGGAAGACGATGAAGAAACCAGAATGGTGGCCGAAAGATATCCCTTTTTCCAACATCAAAACAGATCGACGGTCCGACGAAGCAAAACCAATAAAACCGTGGAAAGAAGCTCTTAAGGCCGGATTACACGCGGCTAGTGTACTAGCTCGTCTCCTATATTTAACTTATGTACAAACTACTCGCTAGCTAGTAGGAGCGAGTAGCTTGTACTTAAGTTAAATATAGGAGACGAGCTAGTACACTAGCCGCGTGTAATCCAGCCTTTAAGGACATCGTCAAAGCTTGTTATGCATATTATAATTCTTTGGATGATCTAATAAGTGATGAGGAATTAGAAACTCAAGATCATGCGCCCGAGTACGATCTTGATACTGATAGGGTGATGTCTCTAGTAATGGATCAGGCACTAGTAATGGATCATTGCCTAGGCTAACTGATCTATTACTGGAGACATCACCCTATAGATTCTGATGACGACGAGAAAGCATGCGAATATCATGATAGTGTAGAAGTAGATGACGGACATTTTAACGAATTAAAAAAAGAAGACTGAATGCCTTAATCCTTTTTTTTAAAAAAGGATATAGTTATTCCATTTAGTTTTTTGAAAAATATTTAAATATTTTCAGATTTCAAAATGAAATTTCGTTCGGAAACATTTTCCATAAGGCATCTCAATTTTTTTTTGACTTTTACAATCAATAATTTTTCTTAATGTAATTTTAACAAATTATATTGTCTTATTGTAATTTTTTTTTTTTGTCTGTCTGTTAAAAAGAAATTGTATGTCAATGTGACCGATTTTTATACAAAGGCAAATTAGGTTTTTAGAAAAAAAATATATCTATACGATGAATTATTTTAGTAAATTTCTTGCTCTTTTTCCTTTAGCTAAAAATATGAGCTAAAGCCATGTTTTAATATTAAAATTTTAACTTTGAAGATTTTAATTAAAATTTTGACTGATTTTTTTCGAAATTTTGACCATTTATATCAAAAATTTTAAGTTATGTTTGCCCAGGAAAAAAAAATTATATTTTCATCAAAAAATTCGAATTTTTGGACTAAAAACGAGCAAAAAATGCCTCAAAATTTTTAAATCGTTTCCGTGTTTAAATTTAGCAATATTAGGACAGTGGCCCAAAGACGTAGTGATATGCCCCGCCCCCATATTCCAGTATGATTTTTTAAATAACGACCGTTACTTTGTAAGTCTGAAAGTTGTGAATATGAAAGCTTTTCCTTCAAAGTTTATAAAAAGTTACCCAACTTTCAAAAAATTTCTAAAACTACCGACATTACAAAGGGGGAAGGGGGGGAGGTGGTGGTCAAAGCGACCCAGTTATTCCGTATTCCGGAATACGAAAAGACAAGTCACATGTTTTGAGATTTTTGCTGGAAACTAATGTGTAGTATGCTCTGCTCTTAACTAAAAACTAGTATTGAAACGTGAAAATTTTTCATCAAATTAAAAAATAAATAAAAACAAAGTTCGGAAAAGTTTTTGTCACGTGATCACTCCTTAAACGATTTTTTATTGGTGCGACGTCATCTGCCTGTATCGAAGAGAGATATCGAACTCGAAGCGAGACACGTCTTGTTTATAAACGTGCTTGTAAACATTACGCATCGATGCCGCTCAGAGTTTCAGAAATGAACACAACCACTTTTAGGCAGATGACGTCACGTTCCTTCGTTCCGTTTTGGCGGGCATTAAAATTCAAAGTTTTGTTTTTTCTCTTTTCGGGGGTTAACAGTTTTTTTTTACTGAGTCAAAATTACGCTTTTTGTCATATCTCCCCTAGCACAATTAAAAGATGGAGTCATCTCAAAACATGTGACTTCTCTAATATGGAGAATATTCCGTATTCCGGAACACCGCGTTCGAAAGGAAAGAAAAAATAAAATAAAAATAGAACGAAATGAAAGTTGTTTATACATGTATAAAAAAAAGAATAGGTATATAATTTTTTGTTTTGAATCGGAAAAGATAGATTTTTTTAAAAGTTGTTTTTACTCTTTTACTCGATAATTTTTATTCATCACCAGTGGCCGTTCGATATGGCCCAAGCTAAGGTGGTTTTTTGAAACAGACTTTTAACTTTCCTGATTTTGTTCCAATGCCTATAAGATTATTCCACAAAAAATTTGAGGTCGATCGGTCACCATTAAGAGTTGTCGCAGGGGCCCAAAATCTCCAAAAGGCCCATATAAAGGCCAAAATTAAAATCTTTTTTTGCCGAAAAAATACGATCGATTCCCTATCGGAAATTTTGCGTAAATTACGGATTTAAAGTCCAAAATTGGTTTTGGTGCATGGTTTTTGAGTCACAGGCAAAAACCCATAAAAAGGTTTGCAGAGCTTTTAAATCCGTCTTGTAGCTCAAAAACCATGCACCGAAACTTATTTTGGACTTCAAATTCGTAATCTACGCAAAAAATCGATGTCCTTTTATGCGAAAAAAAAAATTCATTTAGGCCCTTATATGGGGCCCTGGGGCACCCCTTAATGGTGACCCATCGGCCTAAAATTTTTGTGGGGTAATCTTACGGGTATATGGAACAAAATCGGAGGGATTCGTCACCAAAATTCAAAAACGTTTTTGTTTCCCCTCCTCCAAAAACCACCCTAACCCAAGTGTGTGATATAACCCCCGATTACGGTACGTAGGGACCAAAAAAAAAAAAAAAAAAAAAAAAAAAAAGAATACAGCAACATTGGACCTAATAAAATGTTTTATGTCATTTCGCACATTAAAAAGGAAATAAAATTATTAGTAGAAATTTATCTTCTAAAAGGTTTTAAATACATAAAAAGCACGTGCCGTGTATGTTGTCGTACATCTCCTAAAATCAGGTTTAAAACATTATAAAAGCGAACCTTACGGGTTTGGATTCGGTTATCATTTAATATACTCGTTTTATACAATGACAAGGAGAAAAAAAAAACATCATTAGAAATCAAAACGCACGCTGTAAATTAATACGTTTATGATATTTATTATCGTGCGAAAATAAGTCGCGATTTTCTTGTAATACGATCTTTTTATTACGCAACGAGAAATGGATGCTCTCCAAACCCTCTCGTCGAGACTCTCGTTAAAAAAAAACCGGGTGTATTGTCTTCGAGAAAATCACAAGATGATGAATTGAATGCATGCGTAGTATACCATGTATTCGTTGCTTAATTAATTAATCGAAATATTGTTTGCAACAATGTGCTAAGCGTTTGCGATAAGAGTTTTGGATAAATTACGTCTGCGAATTTCATTGACATACATTCACTTTCGGTATTATATTACAATAGGCGTTGCGAGAAGTAAAAGGGTGCCCCGTCTTAATTTTTTTTTCCATTTTTTAATAAAACGGTTTATTCACAGGCAATTATTTATTAATTTGACCGCGCTCGAGAGATTAACACGGTAATTTTTACAAAATTATTAAGAGATCAAGTGTTGACAGTTTCCAATTTGAATAATTAGAAGAAACCCGACAGAAAAAATGAGCGCGAAATTTTAAAGGCATTAGGGTAGGTCGAAAATCAAAAATTTTGGGATTTCAAAATACCTGATAGCGCAATCGCTGTGGTTTATCAATTGCAAAAATTTTTTCTTTTTCAAATTTCTTTTTAACGGCGTCTTGAGGGTGCGCAAGAGGGTCAAAGTTTTGGAAAACTTCATAATGGATGAAAATTCGACTTGTGAACCAAAACTTTGGCCATTTTGCGCCCCACCAAGACGCCGTTAAAAAAAAATTCTAAATGATAAGCCACAGCGATTGCGCTATCAGGCATTTTGAAATTCCAAAATTTTATATTTTCGACCCACCCTAATGACCATGCGCATTTATTTTTCCTTCCGTTTGTTTGTTTCTGATTTTTTTCTGAAAGCGTTCTTATGCAACTGTTTTTTGCAAAGTTAGTGCGCTTATCATATGCTTCCGAAATCTCTCGCCCATTTTCCCTGTCGGGTCTCTCCTAATTACGGGCCACTAACGACGATGACTTAAAATTGTCAAAACAACTTTACAAGATTCAAAACAAGGACGCTTTCTCCACCGCCGCTTTAAATTTACAAAAAAAAAAAAAAAAGAGGAACATCACAGATCATTCTGAATAATTCACACGCAGCAGGTGAAAATGATGTTTTCTGCACTCATAAGAAATCGACCTTAAAAAACATTTTTTTTTTCTGAATATTTTTATACTTTTTTATTGTTCGCTCTACTGAAAAACAATGGCGTTTAATAATCCGAAAAAGTCACAGTCATCACCACCGTCTACCATTTTTTTTATTGACGTATGGGAACTTTTATATATTAGATTATCATTTTTTTTTTCTCAATTCAAATATATTGCAGGCACTACTTTCGTTAAAAGGGGTCAAGACAAAAAATGCAAATTTGGTAGACTTCCGAATGGAAGGAAAACGTTTATTGTAAACAAAAATCGTTAAAAAAAAAAAAACAATTCCCAGGCGTAAAATATTTTTTTTAAGTGATCTGTTTTAGAAAACAAGACCAAATACGATAATAAGCTTTTCTAAACTTCGAAAATAATAATAATAAAATTCGATACATCCGAGAAAAGAGTTTTAATATGAACCATAACATAAGGATCCATTCCACTGCATTACTTTGAATCGAAAAACACGAATTTTTAAATTTGAAAATGCCACAGCGCGGAAAAGTTGCATTTTAGCCTCCATATTAACCCTAATTTTTTTTAGATAATTCGGAGGCCGATTTCTGATGCCCCCAGAGGTTTAAAGCTTTTAAAGTCTCATAAGGGGCGAAAAAATTAGGAGCCGTATTTTGGCGCAAAATAATTCATTTTCTGCTGGAAATTTTCCGTTAATTTCAAAAATAAAGTCAGTTTTACAATAACTGCAGCCATTTTCTATATATCAGCCGAAAGAGGTGTAGGGAGTTTTTAATAATAGCCGTTTTTTGCTCATAAATAAAAAATGGCTTCAATTTCTGTAGTAAAACTGCCTTCATTTTTTAAATTTCCGGAAAATTTCCGATAGGAAATGAACTCTATCGCGCCAAAATGCGGCTCTGATTTTTTCGGCCCTTATGAGACTTTGAAAAACTTCAGGCCTCTGGGAGCAGCAGAAATCGACCTCCAAAAAAATCTGAAAAAAAATAGGGATAATATGGAGGCCAAAATGCAACTTTTCCGCGTTGTGGCATTTTCAAATTCAAAAATTCGTGTTTTTCGACCCAATCTATAATCCTGATTTTCATGCTTAAAAAATTATGAATATATGTTGTAAAAAAATTATACATATTGAAATCTTGATTCTTAAAAAAATATTCATAAACCTTGCAAAAATGATGTAGGTCTAAATTTTTGTACAAACAAACTGGCTGAAAGAACGCTAATATCAAAAATAGATGCGAATCCTTTAGAAGTTCTCCAAAAATAAGAGAAACCAATCATAAATGGGCAGTCGACACATCAGTCTGCTGCGAATTTTCAAATTGAAAAAAAATAATAATAAAAAAAAATAATAAATAAATAAATAAAATAAAATAAAAATAATAAAATAAAAAACACTCTAAATACGTTCATCCAAATCCCAACTTAGGGAGATAGGAATATAACCTGAAAATTAAATTCCCGGGAATTTATTTTTTATTCCCGGCTCGCAACTCTAGAAATTGCAGTCGTAAAATCCAAAGTTAAAAATATCGATTTAAAAGTGGACTTGGTCGACTTCTGACCCAGTCTAAAATATTAGGTACCGTAAATTCCAACGTATCAATAAACCCATGAACGGGACAAAGATAACCTCTCCAATAAAACTGACAACAAAGTAAGAATAAATAAATGCATTTATGTTAATTGACGCTAACGAAAGTCCAAATGAATACGGCACACGATTCACCAGACGGAATATTAGAAGAAAAAAAAATGAAAGAAATGAGCTAACGGCAAAATACTGCGGTTGAAAAGAATGTAATGGGATCGTTTCAATTACTCGTCGGAGATGAGCAAAAACGACTGAAAAAAAAAAAAAAAAAACAGCAACGAAAACAATAAAATAATAAGTAATAACTCTCACTACATTTATTTTTTTTTTCTTAAATAAAATATCAAATGCATTAAGTTAGTTGTGATGAAATTTTTATACTTATTTACACAATCTTTGGGCGTGATTTTAAAATCTCAAAAACCTTAAAAAAAAAAAAAAAAAAAAAACCTCATGCGAAACACTAAAAAAAAAGTATCCCGACAATTACCAGGGCGATTCCGTGTTATTTTTTAGAAAAAACACACGGAAGATTATTAAACAAAGTGAATTGTACAATCCAGACCTCAACATGAAAGGAAAGGACCCAAGTTAATTGTTGTCGGACAAAAAAGCAACGCATACACCCATTGTAATATCAATTTATGTAAAGTGAAAGTACCGCATATGGAGTGTTTGGAATAAATTAAAAGAGCAGATCCCATCTCTTTGACCCTTCGGATAATTGTTTGTGCCCGTGCTTTTTTTTTTTTTTTTTTTTTTATGAAATGAAGCGTTGATGCAACACACTTACGTTGATGCAACTGCATCCCATTAGGTCGTCATAACCGGGGAAAAGTTCTTCGAAAGGCGTTTTCTTTTTGTTTTTTTTTTTCCAATTTTTTTTTATTATGATACACTCTTGACCTTAAGGTGTAAATATAAGAAGAAATTAATTAAGTCGCGATTATGCAGCGTTGTTAATGACATGACCTCATAGACGTAATCGTGTTAATCAAGACCTTTTTATTCTCTGAGGAACATGTAAAATGTCTTGAAGACTTCAATGGTCATTTGCTGCCAGGACTGGGGCGAAATTAAATTCTGGAACTCGAGAATTAAAAGGAAACTAACTGTCCCCAGGCAAAATTTGATGGCCCCTCTTTCAGTGTCTAACTGCCCAGTACCTCTTTACAAACGGCATTTAAAGTTTTACTATTCCTCAGAATGACTTCCAGCTTCAGATTGGGCAAATGTACACGTGAAGAGCTTTCATTCAAAAAAAAGATCGCCAAAATCGGTCGGATAGGGGCTGCAGGGCGACTGGAAATAGGTTTTGGGGGTTATTAGCGTTTAATATATAGATGGCTTTCTGATTTTTTTTTCCTCTTGGTCTGTTCGTTTCGGAGAAGTTTGGATTGAAAAAGCCAATCTGGTGCCTTTTTATTACAAGGGAAATTAGTTATGAAGAAAAAATCAATTGATAATTTTTCGAAAGAATACTGCTCGTACTATAGGAATGGTTTTTCAGCAGAATTTGTCATTGATCAATTGTTTGACTTCTTTATGCAACCAATAGCGTTTGAGACCACTCCAGCGCATAATTTAACTGTGGACAAATTAATGTATAATGCAATCTGGATGCAGGGAACCAGGCAAGCAGTACAAGACCAAAGTTACAACAAGTTTCAACTCGTACGTTAGAGACAAGTTTCAACTTGTTCGTTAAATTAGTTTCAAGTTGTTACGTTCGTTAGATATAAGTTTCGACTCGTTCGTTAGATACAAGTTTCAACTTGTTCGTTAAATACAAGTTTCAACTTGTTCGTTAGATAAGTTTCAAGTTGTTATGTTCGTTAGATACATGTTTCAACTTGTTCGTTAGATACAAGTTTGAACTTGTTCCTTAGATACAAGTTTCAACTTGTTCGTTAGATACAAGTTTCAACTTGTTCGTTAGATACAAGTTTCAACTTGTTCGTTAGATACAAGTTTCAACTTGTTCGAAGTAAAAAAAAAAAAAAAAAAATAGGAAAACAAAATTAAAGCTTTTCGACCGCCACTTTTTTTAAAATTATTTTCTCGACCCCCATATATTTCAGACAAGTTGAAACTTGCACTGAAAATTCCAAAATATAGAGGAATTCTTTAGGTACCTAAAATTTGGACTTTTTCATCGTAAACCGAGTATTAGAGAAAAGAGCCATTACATTCGGCATCCATGAAGCCTCCTCTTAATGCAAGGTTTTCCGGCAACAGTAATTAAGTCTTTATTTTAGGGGAGAGGGGGTCGTCAAATGATGGCGCCAATATTAAGTCTCCATTAACCATTGGCGCCCATGGGCCCACATATGGACCCATCAGCTTTTCAATCCAAAGCTTGAATTTTTTAAAAATTCTACAATTTTTAAAAAAATTCAAGCTTTGGAGGGTACCATGCTGACCAAACCATGTGACTAGGGGTATTTTGACCTACTAAAACCGAATATGAGGTCAGAATTAAAAAAAAAAAAATCGAGATGGCGGATGGTTGGTAAAATCTTATTAAAAAAATTACAGATTTTTTATATTCAAATTTTGTAAACGCTTTATTTATTGTTCTTTTTATTCTTATGAACTTTAAAATGCAAGTAAATAATGGATGAACAGTCATTTATACAATACTAGTGGTCACCAGTCGATAAATCGACGGTAAACAATAGAATTTTTTACATTCAGTTGCATGAATTATTTGTTTTGACCAATATTGCGATTTTGCCGCCAAATTCTTTGAATTTTGAATTTTTCTGGGATTTAAGTGAATTTTATGGAGCCTTCAGTCTAAGCCCCAAACCGTGTGATCTTGATATCTTTCTAGAATTTTATGAAATTATGTAAGCTCCGCCTCTAAACTTTCGAACTCGAACCCGCGGAAGTATTTTTTTGATTTTCCTGGGCAATAAGCCTAAACTTTTCAATTTTCTTTTGTTTTTCCTGAAGCCTGCATTGATGTTAGAAGTAAGAGAAAAACGCTCAATGACTCTTTATCCCATCCAAAAGTCAACTTTCCGGCATGGCCAAAAATTAATATAAAAATATAAATTTTCCGATTTTCCGGGAAAACGGGACTTTTCCGAAACCTGAATTTATTTGTCTGATCTTCTAGTCGAATTGAGACGACAGAATCATAGGTCGCTTAATATTTTATCTCACCTAGAAGTAGGTTAACACGCCAGGACAGAGAAAAATAAATAAAAAAGGCGCGGTTTTTCCGATTTCCCGGAAATCTAGGACATTTCCGAAAGCTGTATTTATTCCCTTG
Source organism: Liposcelis bostrychophila (assembly GCA_037577465.1). NCBI lineage: Eukaryota > Metazoa > Arthropoda > Insecta > Psocodea > Liposcelididae > Liposcelis > Liposcelis bostrychophila. The sequence continues at coordinate 25,725,636 of CM075211.1, read as the reverse complement.
ATTTCTTTTTTCGCGATTTTAGATATCAGAAACACTATTCGCTTTTCATTTTGTGTCATTTAGATTTGTTTTTAGACGTTTCTATGTATAAAAATGTAATAGAAAAACTACGATTTTTCCGATTTTCCGTACGGAAAATTTTTTTCTGATACATGAAAGTATTTTTAGTAAATCCAGCCTAAAATTAGCTTCAAAAATGTATTTTTAATCGACCTTCTATCTCATCCAGAAATTGGTTTTCGGACGCGGAAAGAAAAATTTTTATGAAAAAAATACAGTTTTTCCGATTTTCCGAACGAAAACAAATTTTCCGAAAATTGAAAGTATTTTTTGTAAACCCGGGATATAACTAGCTTAAAAATTTGTTTTTACTCGACTTTCTAGCTCAATGGGAAGATGGTTTCCGGACGCGGACAGAGAAAATTACTCCAAAAAAGTGACGTATTCTGATTTTCCGAAGAAGGAAAAATTATCCGGAAAACGAAAATATTTTTAAAAAATCTAGCTCGAAATTAGCTTTAAAATGGGTTTTTACACGACTCTCTAGCTGAAGTGGAAGTCGGTTTTTCGAAAATGGACAGAGGACAACTGACGTTTATATATATAGATTTAAAAAGAATTCTAACCCTATGTTTAGCTTATGGGCAAAACAGCTTTTTCTGTGTTGAGATGTCAAAAGTTTAAAAATAATAAAAACTAAATAAATTTTGGGAGATTTTTCGAACTGTTAATTCTAAATCTGAAGCTCAAATTTTGAAAAAATTAAAACCATCACCCCATCAATTTTTTTTTTTTTTAACTTGAAAAAAAAAAAAAGTTGCAGTAGCCGCCGCTTATTGTAGTGCCGGTTAATACAATCGGCGCTTAATGTGATTAAAATTCTTGGCCTTTCTCAATTATATTCAGCATTGCTATCGGATCATAATTACAAGACCCGGGCAGCACCGCCTCTGGCACCAAGTTTAAAATAAATTATCTAGCACTGGCACCAGCTTCGGCACCGACCTGCGTTTTCAGCCGGCCGCGGCTGACATCAGCGCTGGAACCGGCTTCGGTTTCGAACACCTGATTTTTTATCATAACACGCTGTTTTCTTTTGAGCACAACATATTCGTTGCAAAAAATAATTTCTATTCTTTTTCTTTTCTTTTCTTTTAAGTGCTAAAGGTCAGTAGACGATAGACACCCTGCCTTGTTATTTTCTTTCAGAGACTTCATACATCCAAGGTTTCGATCAAGTTCATCAAAGAAAGTTTATATCATAAATTCCGTAATTATCGTTTTGAAAAGCATTTTAAACAATGGAGGATAAATCCTTGATCGAAGTTTTTAAGTCACTTTTAACCGACGATTGTCCTCTCGAGTGCATGATTATCAAATATTTAAAATGCAGACAAGTGCAGGGTTTTTCCCTTCGTGGAAGTTACTTCAGGTTTGAATATGAAAAACAAAAAAAAAATTCTTTATTTTTAATAATTACGAAATCAGATAAATGGACGATGACCTATAACAATGGATAAGTCAGCGATTTCGCTTTTTTACAACATATTAATTTCTCACGTATTTATTATTATTTTTTTTTTCCATCGAGGTCGGTGACTGCTCAAGACACGTGCCACGGAAATTTAGCAACAAACGAAAAAATCGCAACGATTAGCGTACTGGCCAGGAAATTGCAAAAAAAAATAAATAAATAAATAAATAAATAAATAAAGAAACCAGAACAATTGGAAGAAGATAGCACATAAAATATTGCGGTAAATTTAAATGAAATCCGTGTTTAACCTTACAAAATTTTATTATCTTATGCCCTTGATCTTGTCCATTCTACCGGTTGAAAGGAACAACACAACACAAACAAAAATAATTTTTTAAAACCCATTAATTTTAATCTAATTAAGATATCGTGAATTACTGAAAAAAAAAAGTTATAACAGTATATTAATTAATGCTTTTTTTTTGCTATTTAACTTTTTGTTTGTTTTGCCACAATACTCGGAATAATGTGGGGTCTATTTCCCTTTGCGTGATGTAAATTAGCTGGCAAGGATATAATATTATATGCAATTTTCGAAAATAGAAAAATTAAGATATATCTTTTACGTTTTTTTTTTCCTCTTCTTTTCTTCTTTAGAAATGTTTGTCAAAAAAAAAAAAAAAAAAAAAAAAAAAAAGGAAAAAAAAGATTAAATCAAAATCAGAAAGGCGAATTGTTGAATGTTATCAACGAAAAAAGTGAAATTTTCAATTAATTTTATTACCCATTCATTGTATACGATTTTTTCAGCTGTCTGAGATAATACGAATTTATGTGGAAATGCCGTATTTAATTAAGAATTTTGAACGGCATTGAAGCGAAATTTGTAAAAGTAAAGTGATATGTAACATCCATTTACTTCCGAATAATTTCCAACTGTTACATATGTTTTATTTTTTTTTCTTTTGTTGAAATTTTTATTAAAGGGATTTCAAAAATTTAATTTTTTTTTCTTTTTTTGTTAAATGTTAGACAATTTTCTTTTAGGTGCATTCATTATTTGTGCCCAAATAAGTTAAAGTTTAGGGCTTTGCCAGTTTTAGCAACATCTTTAAAATAAAAATAAATAAATAAGCAAATTAAATTCGCTAAATCCCCAAATTAAATCCTATCCAGGGTTCCGATGCCAATGCCGGCGCCAATGTCAGTCGCGGCCGACTAAAAACTCTGGTTGGTGCCGAAGCTGGTGTCAGAGCTAGATAATTTACTTTAAACTTCGTGCCAACGCCGGTGCTGGCACCGGTCTTGTAATTATGACCCGATATGAACATGCTGAATATACCTGAGAAATAGGGTGACGCTTAAAAAGCCTAGGTCTGAATTTAATGGCGGCCAATCGCTCAAATGATTCCAAAAAAATAAAAAACTTAGTAGCCAGAAGCTGAAATCTCCCATTCACCTCCTAGTTGTGCTCATAAGCAATACGTTTTTTGCCATTTAAAAGACATTTGAAACACTTGCTGATGAAGACATTTTTTTCCCACGTAAAATACACTTATCAGAGAAGTCGATGCGATAGTGGAAGTATTACTTATATATGTCGATTTCAACATAAATCTTCAGGTTTTTAAATCTTACGTAATGGCTGTATCGGGTAGCTAAAATTGAAATATTTTGGCTCCCAGAGTGTGCGCTACCTAGGCAGGAAGCACCGCCAGAGTGTGTGCTGCGTAGGTAGGAAGAACTCCTAGAATGTGCGTTACCTAGGTAGGAAGCACTCCTAGAGTGTGCGGAAGAAAGGCCACAAGTTTTGATCATGTTAAGCGGCCGATTGTATTAACCGGCACTGCAATAAGCGGCGGTTACTGCAGAAATTTTTTTTTTCAAGTAAAGTAAAAAAAAAAGTTGACAAAATTGAGGGTGGTATCCACCGATGCTGGAATCGGCTCCGGCACCAGCGGCAAAAATTTTGCTATTCCGGTGCCGGCGCTGGCCCCAGCTCCAGCACTTTGGATATATCGGCCCCAATGCCGGCATCGGCTCCACCTGCTGCTAATTTGGTAAAATGGTAGCCTGCTTTGGATTGGTTGCTAAATATTCCCTTCTTATCTTAAGTCATTTATTAAGCAACAGAAGCCGGTTGCCGTTGAAAGTTTATCTGCAATCAAATTTACAATAACTGGCGGATTTAGGTTGATGCAAAGTCGCTAACAGCGGCAGCATGTATTTGGAAAAAACGTCATAACACACAAAGCGCTATCACTGTCCCTTTCCGATTCCAAACTCACTAGGAGATCTAGGACGGTAGCCCTTATTTTACGAATTTTTGAATTTCGGTGAACGCACCGAAATCATTCACCACCAATAATTCTTTTATTGTTATCAAAAGGAGATTCCCTGAATTTTTTCTGATTTTCTGGACGTCGTTTAGCACTGACACCCGGGGACCTAAAAATTTCTAAATTCCCGTAACGACAGAAAAATCAAAAATTTTATTTTTATGTAAAAATAGTTGTTTCCTGTTTTGATTTTTATGCAGATCACAAAAATATAGTTAAAAGTTATACATCTCATACGGTTTTGATGATAAGAGGCTAAAATAAGTAAAAAAAATTAGCAAAATATGCTGCTGTCCAGGGCTGCAATTCCGATTCCGATTCCAACTAACAAATATTTTAACGATGCCGATGCCGATTCCTATTCCGATTCCGATTTAAACCAAGATTGATTAACTGTAATTACAGTATTTTCGTGCTTTTTAAGTCCATCTGAATCGAAAATACTTTTTTGGATGCCGACTCCGGAGATTCCGAAAGTCTTCAGAGGAGATTCCGATTCCGATTCCGTGAAAAAAAAAAGCACGGATTCCGATTCCGATTCCGCATAAAAATTAATCGGAATAGCAGCCCTACTGCTGTCACAATTTTTTTCGAAATTCTTTATTTTGTCCTCTAGCACACTAATCGCCGGAATTCAACAAATTCGGTAAATTTTTGAAATAAGGATTACCCTATTCCCCCCAGTGCCCAAACTTCCAAATTTAAGTTTTCAAAAATAATTTTTAACACCTTGACAGACGACATGATTTCCTTAGAAAAAAAACAAAGGCGTTTTTTTTCCACAACAAAAACTCTTATTCCCATCACAGTCAATGCCCATAACAAAAAACTACCGATCCAGTTATTTTTTCCCACATTCTTCAAAGCTAACCACCTCCATTACAAGGACAAAAATTTCCAAAAAAAAAAAAAAAAGTAATTCCAATATTGTTCAAAGGAAAAATTATGACTCACGTATAGCTTCAATCCACCTTTAGAGAAAAAAAAAAAAAAAAAAAACTTAAATCTCGTTAAAAAAAGAAAGAAAATATCCACGAATCATTATAATCCCATAATCAAAAACATATTTATTTACTACATACGAAATTAACTTCTAACTGAAAATAAGCATAATCACTCAATTAGAAAAAGTCATTAGCTACGATAAATACCATCGGGGAAAATGCTAAAAAAAAACATTACAAAAAAAATTTATATAAAAAAAATAATAATAATTCCAAAAAATTTTTAATATCCTGATAACGTTTTATATCGTATTTTATACGCGACAGATTTTTCTCTTTTTTTTATATATATATATAAAGATTGGTATAAATCCTATTATTAAAGTTAATTGCATCGGAATTTTGAAAAAAAAAAAAAAAAAAAAAAAAAAAAAAAAAACTAAAACGTTTGTTAACGATCAGCGTAAAAAATCGAACAGCACGACATTCTTTCTTTTTTTTTTCTCCTAAATGTATTTATTTAAATACAGCGTTTACATGCTGTTATTAAAAAGTTGCAGCAATGGGAATAACTCAGTACACACATACATTGTAAAACAATTGAAGTTAAAAAAAAAAAGAAAAAACGGTTTCAAATTAATTTCGTAATAGCATTTTATAATTTTCTGCTTGTAGTATAAAGTTGTAAATAGTTTTCACTTATGCATATAGACTCTCATTATGAATAATCCTTATGCTATTTATAATACTTTTTTTTTTTTTTTTGCTTTTTATTCATATGTTTAATTTAACATACATACATAATCTCCAGATAAATCTTACACCTCTCGACAAGGTCTTATTTCACCGGCATTGTAATTTGTTTTATTTATGGCATTTCTACTTAGTAATTCGATCCTTAATCAGAAATTATCTCTCTTCGACAAGGGCATTTTTATTATTATTTTCAAATTTTTTTTATTTCGTCCTTTTATTATCATGGAAATCAACAAGAAGCTAATTTTTTTTGGTTTGACTTTTTTTTTTTATCGTTTCAGTTAACGCATGACGCTGGAAAATGTCAACAGAAATTCCAATATGGGTGAACGGGACGATCCGCTGGGTGTCAGGCGTCGACAAAAAGACGACCTGCAAGGATGTAGTCGAAGTGCTTCTAGTCGGCGAGGGGATGGATAAAAACGAAGTCAAAGACTTTACGATTATGGAAAGGTGGAGGAGAGTGGAGAGGCCGTTAGATGAAAACTCAAAAATTTTAAAAGTAAGTAGCTCAGAGGCCCCAAAATAAAACCTTTCCCCGGTGGCTATAGAACATCGTGTCAGGGGGCTACTTTGTACACTTTTTGACGTTTTTTTTAGAAAAAAATCCAAAAAATAGAATTAGCTCATACAAATTTGAAAAAGTTTGAGGAGTCGCAGGGGCCCACCACTACAGTTTTTCTATACCAAAAGGTAGATACGAGTCAGCTAATAGCTGACTTTATCGAGAGCACAGAAAAGAATTCGGAAACAGCTTCGAATCAAGTAATTCTGTGCTTCAGAGCCAAAAAGTTGAATATGCAAATTAAAGGAAAGCCGCAAAAATTTATTACCCATAACAAACGACCATCTTTAATTTCCACATTTAACGAGGTTTTCGATGCCAAAATGACGTCATTAAGCTCTACCGATAATATTTGTCACTGTATGACAAATATGGGTGATACGAGTGATGACGATATGGGTGATGAAACTTACAATGATGCAGACTTGGCTATTATAACTACTGAGGAAGATGCAGTAGATAGACAGGACATTGGTTTGGTAGTCGAAATCCTGTCACCAGGAAATAAGAAGAAGGATCTTGTAGAAAATTTACATGATTATGCAGTTGCTGGCATTAAATATTATTTAATTCATTTATGTTGACGTCATAACGATCATGACGTCTGTACCTCGAAATCGCGATGACGTCAATATGACGTCTTAATTTTTAGTGACGTCAATATGACGTTTTATTTTTTAGTGACGTCAATATGACGTCTTATTTTTTAGTCACGTCAATATGACGTCTTATTTTTAAGTCACGTCAATATGACGTCGTATTTTTTAGTGACGTCAATATGACGTCTTATTTTTTAGTGACGTCTAATTTTTTATTGACGCCAAGATGTCAGTATCGTGAAACCGCGATGACGTCAATATGGCGTCACACAACGACTAATATTATCGGTCACACTCTTCGTAATATCGACGAAAAATTGCCACACCCGATGACACGTCAACGCGACGTCGTCTTTTTTGCTAAAATCATTTGAATGTTCTCCAATAACGATATTGTTCATTATTCTCCAGGCCCCATCTGAATTCCAGTATCTCATTTTACAATTTTAATTCCAGGTCTGGTCTCACTGGGGGGACGAAAAGAAAGAAGTCCGTCTATGCCTGAAGCGAATCGACAATGAAGTTGACAGCGGACGGGGAAGTCCCGTAGGAACAGGCAACACACCTTCCCTTCGGAGAAAACGGCATCACCGTTCCCGAGCAAACGGGAAACCGCCTTGGAGTCATCACGAAACCCTCCACCCCCGTCGGCTCGCCGAACTAGGCCGATTCTCGAAGGAGGACTACGAGGAATATCAAACTCGGAAATCCAAACACGCGGAATCGTCAGACTTCAAAATTTACAACGAAGATCCGATTTACGAATCGTCGAAGCACTGCAGTCATCATCACGGGGAAAAAATCTACGGGAGGAGGCACGACGGGGATTCCAGGAAAAAATCCAAAAGTTACCATTGTTCAAATACCGGTCTCTTGCATTCCACGTTGTTGGAGGATCGTCAAAACGCGGAGATCTATTCCAAACCGACGACCTCCAAATGTTGCTCCAAACGAACGACCAAACCTAAAATTAGAAGTTCCGAAAATATAGAAAAGCTCATGAAATTAATTTTGGCCCAGGGGGCGACGATACAAAACCAACTCCAAAAATTAAAAGAAAGGGAGGAGCAAATCGAAAACATGGAACACGAAAGACACAAGGAGCGTTTAGAAAAAAACGGGAGGAACTACCTCCTGGAAACGTATCTGGGGAGTTTGGGGGAGGCGGAAATTCCGAACATGACGGAAGCGGACGAGGAAAAGGGGAACGACAGCGGGGTCCACACGGAAGGTGGAAGCGATCAGATGAACATGGTTTGCGAAAAAGAAAAAAAAGAGAGGCTACGAGAAAAAGAGACTGAGGGCGGGAAAAGCGAAACTAGGCAAAATTCAAGCAGGAGAGGGAGGTTAAAAACTCAGCAGCAAGAGGAAAAGGGGAAAAGGTCGAAAAGTGAAGGTCGGACTCCTGAGACTAAAACCGAAGAGTGCAATCAAAATTTAAAACGGGCTAAAAGTGAAAATACCTTAGTGGAAAATAGTGAAGCTCCGGATAAAGCCAAAGAGGAAATAGACGATACGGTGGAGCTTAGAAGGATACAAAGTCAAGTGGAAATGTGGGAGAAAGTGTTTAAAATAAATAAAAAATTAGAAAAGGAAGAGGAAAATCTAGTGAGGTTGCACATAAAAATCAAAAGGTTTCAATTAGAAAATTTTAAAATAGCAAAGGACGAGGGGAAAACCCAAGACGACCCGGGGAACGAGTCGAAGGAAATGGAGAAAAGCTTGGAAACCCTCCGAAGCGACCTCGATCAAAACAGCAAGGAAATTTACCAAAATTTTACCAAATTAATAGAAAACGACGAGATCGTCGAACAAAAGCGTAATTATCTCTCCAAACTAATGTCGGATTTAGAAAGGACTGAACAGGAGCACGGCATGCTCAACGAGATGGTGACAATAGCGGAAGACCAGTGTGACCAACTGGTGACGTCATTTCGCGAAGAGCCCAACGAGGAAGAGATAGGAATCAGCTTGCAAGTCAAAGGGCAGGAAAAAATCCCCATGTGCCAAACCCCGTTGACGTCCTTGTCCGACCGAGAGCCGACCCAAAGGAATTTGACGGAGGAATTAAATCAAACCCAATTATACCAAAGAGCAGACCAGGAAACAAATCAAATCAAACCAAAGACAGTTAAAATCTCCTTCGACGATCAAATCTCCGACTCCCAAGAGAAATTAAAGGAGCCGTCCGTTTCCCCAGCGCCGGGCGCGATTAAAGGGATCTTGAAAAACCGAAACAAAGAGGCTGAAAAAATAATGAGCAAATGTAATTTAAACATCGAACTTCATCACTTTCAAAAATGTACGGCGGGATACGGGTCAAACATAGACGAGCCGAGGGATAAATTATCGGAACAAAAAGATTTCAACATGCAAGGGAACCCGCCGATGCCTAATAAATACAATTACCCTCAAGAGACGACGGATGGAATGTACCACATTTATTCCTATCCCGTTAACACCGCCTACAACAATCCTATCTACGGGGAGAACCCAAATTACCACGGGCAAAGCCCTCTTCCTATCAATAAAAATAATTATCCTACAAAGATCCAGCATCCGGGGGTACACAGGGTGAATGGTACAGTGTTTCAAGGCGGTTCGGTCGTTACGACCAAAGCCATGATTCACAACGATACAGATTCTAGTACGTCTTCCGACACATCCGGACTAAGTTCCATGTACAGTAGTAGCCCGACCGTTGAAGAGCCATACGCTGAATCAGGTTATGTCCTTGACACTTTAGTTTAAAAAGAAGGAGTGTCTGTGTTTAACCCAACTATCAAGGAGCGACTGAAATATTTCATTTTTACCTATTCAGGGGAGATAGGGGTAATGCCAAACATTTGGAATTCAAAAAAAAAAAAAAAAAAAAAATCAATTCAAGTAAAGAGGACTGTCTCCTCAAATTACAATCTGCGAATTTTATGTTATTAAATTTTTGGGCGAATTTTTTTCCACAAATTTTTCTACGCAAATCATTTAACGGTTGTAAGATTTTTTTTTTTTTTTTTATTATTAAATTGTTATAATTTTAAAGGAGCGTGCAAAGTCCAAATATTTTACGAATTAAAAAATAATAGGTAAAAAATTTTATGTTAACTTGCGAAAAAAGGGCTTCACATTTTTTATGTTAAAAAAATAGAATGTTATTGTCCATAAGACATTCTTCTGTTTTTAGTGTTTCGTTCAAGGCTACAGGCAAATTATATTACTTTCAACATAGAATTTTTTACCTTGATAATTTACCCGCAGATAATAATACCGCACGGTAAAAAATTTTATGTTAAAAGTAACATAATTCACTAGTAAAAAACAGGGGCTACATTACACTTTCTATGTAAATTTTACATAAAACGATAATGCCGCGTCAAAATGATTGTTGATCCACCAATAAACAACCGTCATTTGTCAACATAAAAATGTTTACATTCAACTTTTAACATAAAAAGTGTTACATATGGAATGTGTAGCCCTTTTTTAGGGTTTTAACATAAGATTTTTTACCGTGCGGTATTACTGTACTTCATTCCATACCAATATTTTGAATTTTAAAAACAATATTGTACTCGATTTTACCAATTTTTTAAAACAAAAATTCAAAAAAGGAGAGCCGATAGCCGGCGTTTTTGGGCCCCTTTTATTCTAATTCTATTACGCGATTCTTGTAATTCTATACGGTAAAAAATTTTATGTTGAAAGTAACATAATTTGCCTGTAGCCTCGAACAAAACACTAGAAACAAAAAAATGTTTTATGGACAATGACATTCTATTTTTTTTTAACACAAAAAATGTGTAGCCCTTTTTTAGCAAGTTAATTTTTTTTTTTTTTGGTAAGAAAAGTAAATCTGCAAAACTACGAATTTACATCTGAATTTTACCAAATGTACCCACGGTAAAAAATTTTATGTTAACTTGTTAAAAAAGGGCTACTCATTTTTTATGTTAAAAAAAATAGAATGTTACCTATTCTCCATAAGGCATTCCTTTGTTTTTAGTGTTTTGTTCCAGGCTACAGGCAAATTATTTTACTTTAAACATTAAATTTTTTACCGCGTTCCCTCGAACTTTTCGCAACGGTCGTTTGTTATTACCACACTTATCCCCTACTCACCACCCCTACCATTTAAGTCCAGATAAAATAAATATGTTCTGTTCTAAAATAAATTGAAATAAGCAGAATTTGTGAAAAGTTTAGCCATAAACTTTTGTCGGAAGCAATGGACAAAAAAACAGTAGCTAAATAGGCTTAGCTAATAAGGAGGAGGTCGAAAATGATAAAAATTGTGTTGTCGGATTATTTTAATGGCCCTTGATCACTAAATTTCAATTTTAAAATTTGTCACTGATTTAGTAATAAACATAGAAATCAGAAATTAAAATTTCTTCCAAAATCTATCTAATTAAAAAAAAAAAAAAAAAACTTTAATTCTTTCAGCACTTGTACATTTCACACCTATTTTTTGTAAAATATGAAAATTTCGTGTCTTCGTTCGAATTCGACGAATAATAACATTCAGCTATTTGTTTAACTAATACAAAATGCTAAACTGAATGACGTACCGTAAAATGGGGTGAAGTTAACCGACTTTTAAAAAAGAGACTTCATTTGATTACTTTTAATTACCAACAAGACTCTTTTTTTAGGCCGGTCTTCACCCCACCGTTCAACTCCACCCCATTTTACGGTACTCCAGAACCGACATTTGTAAACAGTATAGTTTAACTACCTAACACGAGTAATAATTTACTTCAATTTTACTTAAGTAGTGTTCACCTAGAGTCTGTTATTTCGCTGTAGAAAACAGGTAGCTAAACTATATTACCAAAAAAACATTACCGAAAAAAATATTGTATATTACGATTCGAGCTAGTCAAATCACATTTTAGAATAAGACAAGAAATCGTACTTTTTTTTTTAGAAAAATCATTTTTTTTACATTTGTGATTATAAATATAAAGGAATTTTTTTTTGTTACATTTATCTTTTTTTTTTCTTATTGAACTGAAAAGTCTCCTTCGCATTCACCGCTATTGTCATCATTATAATAACCACCCACAACATGTACTCATCATCTTAACTTTTCGCATTGGCAAAATATCTATTATTACAACTTTAATTTCCCTCAGTATAAATGTTAATTTTTTTTATGCACGGATAATACAAAATCTTTTTTTTTTTTTTCATTTCGTTATTACATGGGATGCAAAATCAAGCGTGTTTTTTTTTCTTCTTTTTCTTCGACATAAGTGGCGGTTTCATAGCGACAACATATACTATAACCGTGCCATATTTTTAAACTCTGCTGTAAGATATGAAATCACGCGTCGGTGTAACGCGTGCAATGAACTCGTGAAATATCATTTTTTTTTTTTCCTTTCTTTGTACTAACTGTTTTTCCCTAAAAACAAAGTTAAATGAATAAGTAATGCTGCTTAAAAAAAAAAAAAAATTAAGTCGTGCCTCATGCTTTCATTTCGGTTTCACTATATCGGCCCTTTGGTCCCGACGCTCATTTTTCAAACTGTTAAATGAATACTTGACTGCATAATACCTGAGAAATGAATGATTGACTCGACTGGGAGGTAATGGGATGCAGTCGTCGAAGAAACAAAAAAAAAAAAAAAAAAGATAACGACCAAAAGGTGAAAGTGAGTTGATAGGTTTTTATTGAAGACATTAATCAATAATGTAAAAAGATTAGACTCCGAGTCGAAATGAAGGGTGATGTCAAATACACCTTCGACTAACGGTGTCAAAAACTTTAACAAAAATTAGTTCGAACTTATCACATATGTAATTTAGAACTGTTATTTATTCAATACTCAAAATGGTTTTTCATAGTAATAATATGCTTTTTTTTCGGAGCATGAATAATGCTCGAAAAATGGCTAACAACAGTTGCAAACGCAAGAATCATCCTTTAAGAATTTGTCATTCCATTTCCGATGGTTTCATATATAATTTAATCGCCCTTTGGGCATAAAAGTTCTAAAATTCCGGAAATTTATTTTATGGGAAATTATTAGGTTTGCAAAATAGGCAACATGGCAGAAATTTTGAATGTCGTATTGATAACGGAAAGTTAACTCTTTTCAACCTCGGATCAGCATCCGCTTAATCTTGAAAAGGATGAATCCGATCTCCGATGACGGCCAACGTTGAAAGTGTGTTAAATTCTCATTTGTCCGACATTGAAAAGTAATCTCAACATTTCCACTTTGAAATGTTAAGATTAAAAGTTTTCAAATATATATCTAGATTTACACTCAGAGGAATATTACAGAAGAATCCAGGAAATTAATTTTTTTATTTTTAATATTCCCAAGAAATACTCTTGGTTTGCAATACCACCTCTACGAGTTGATTTCCTAGCAAAACCCAAGACAAATTCGTAGCCACTAAATATTTCTCTCAATCAAGTCTCAAAGCCACGGGTGCGACGGTGCCTTCAACATCCAAGGATGCTGAATGCAGTAAGTGTAACAGCCAAAAGATGTTTTCAAAAGACGCAGAAAAAAAAATTTGCATTCTTGCGACAGAACAAGCAAAAAACAATTCCCCATCAACAAAGAGGACGTACCTAAAACACGATACATTTCTTTCCAAAAATAAATTTTGAGACATAGCTCAAATCAACTTTAGTAAATTTAAAAAAAAAAATTGCAAAAGGTGTGTATCACTGATCACTTGAAATAGAAAAAAACTGATCACTTAAATTTAAAAAAAAAAAAAATATTAAACCAATATTTACAGAACAATATTAGGCGATTTTACTTAATTTTCTCTTCAATTTTTTCGTGTTTTTTTTTTTTTTTTTTTTTTTTTTTTTTTTTTTTGAAAAATTTAGAAAAAATTTTGGGTTCTGCCATAATTAGAAAATCGAAAAAAAATCCTAAAATTTATTTTATACCGTTCGAAAGACATCAACAACTCATCAATAAGAAATTATTTAGTTCAAGCTAGCAGGATGCAATTCCAATATTGTGTAAGCTTTAAAAATTTCACTTTAAAGTGAAATTCACTTTAAAAGTTTTAACACTTACACATGTAAACTATTTCCTGAAAAATTTATAAATATATAAACTCATAAGCTCATAATAACTCATAACAACTCATCCCTTATAAACTCATAACTCATTTATTCAACTCAAAACTTTGAAGCTTAAACAGCAAAAGGCAGGTGCAATCTATTTGTACTTAACACGTTTTGCATCGATGTTCTGTAAGTCATCTGAACGAAAAGTGTATAAAAGGGTGACTTTATTCTAGCTTTACAGAAACTGACAATACCCTTACAATATACACTGTTTATATAAAATAATTACATATTTTTCTAAGGTTAATTACTCATGCCTCCAGAACATAAACCATATGTTAAAATGAAAGGAGCCAAATCTTTAAAAGTGTAATGATTTGAGAATTCGTTTTAAAGGGGAAAAAAATCAAAAGAACTTACCTTATTCAAAAAAGGACCTCGTCAACCTTTGGCTTGGTGTCTCGACCTTTCCAACCATCTCCCAAGATCATGACAATTTTGCTCTAGTAAGGCTTCAGACAGTGTAAAAACCGAGCGAGTGATTCCGCTTCATCGAGGGGTTGCATCAAACACGAAAGACTCCGAACTAACTCGAACGACGGGTATTCAATGAAAATATAAAATAAAAAATACGAAGAGCGTACTTTTAATTCCCTAACTTACTGAACCGAACCGAACCGAACAAAGGCTTCACCGGGCGACGGTAGCCAACGAAGCTATTGTTACGATCAAACGAATGCGAGCAAACCGAACGCGTAAACGAACCGAGCAATCCCTAACCGATCTGAAGATCAGCACCTGAAACATCTAAAGAAAGAAAAAAAATATTCAGAACGGATCTATGCCGTCATGTCTAATAAGTGGGTTTGATCACATATAAACGACAATAACATAAGTATTTTTTTTCGCTATTTACAACTTTTTAAACTAATGTAATTTCAAAAAAATGTAAGAAATACCTAACTAATTAATTTTGTACCCTCAGTACAAAACTAGACCAAGTCCTTTCACAAATTGTAACATCTTATTCCAAACCGGCTTTGGAAAGCAAGCACAGTTTCAAAGTTGGCAACGCTTTCAACTGCAAGTTGATTTTTCTGCTTTATTTCAAAATGAACGAACAGAAGGCAAAAAAATCTGCTTTGCCAACGTTTAAAACTATAGAAACTTTGTAAAGTCGCGTTTGAAGTGAGAAGTTTCAATTCGTGAAATAACTTCGTCTAATTCTGAAAGTACAGGATTTATCAGTTTACTAACTAGTAGAAAATAATGACAACATGCTTAAACAAGTACAAGTGCTAGCGACAAAAAATTCCGAAAAAACTACCGAAAAGTCAATAAAACTGTCCAAATTTTTCGACAAAATCTTTTTTTTTTCCCTTCGAACTCATTTTTTTCGATAGTTATTGAGATAAACTTTGTAAATAAGCAACGTTTGCAAATAAGCAAACGGAATACATACCGGTGCTAAAATAAACTCCTTTTAGTAAAAGCTGGAAAACTAGATTATGCCAAGCATGGAGAAGTCAAAAATCGTTTTCCTGGTATCGTCGATCGATCTAGAAATGCATACCGCAAAAACGTAGGAGGAAACGATAGTCGTCCACAGGTGATTCCATCACTGCTGCTGTTAGAAGTCCCTTAAAAATAAAATTTATATCATGTAAATGGTCAAATTCCAATAAAATATTCTAAAAGGAGCTCCGGTAGTTTAAATAAGATCCGAATTCCTGAAAGGCAAAATGAGGAAGAAAGAGAAAACGATCGCGGAATTTTTGAGCATTGGTAGCAGGAAAACTTTCACCCATCCCCGTTCTTCATGGCGTTATCCATTTAAAATGTTATCTGAAAAAAAGTTACAAGAGCTATTTAAGTAAGGGTAGAAGTCTAAAAAATACAAATAAATTAAATATAAGAAACACTTCGTGAAGGCAATAAAATATCTATAATTTGATAACATCAAGATATCGATATCGATATTCTTCATCCATATTTGAGTCTAAATTCCAGCAATTCTGACAGTATTTAACCTACGGGTAAATAAGAGGCCCGTGCTTATTATATGGGGCAGGGTAACCACTGACCAGTAATGGTTGTTGAGCTAAAGCCCCTCATTTGAACGCAGAACTGCGTAGACGGCATACGAAAAACGGTCTGTTTCCCAGGAATGAGGGAATCGACGAAGTCTTTAATACTTCCGCTCCCAAAACAGTAGCCATCCATTAAAACCCTTCCGCTAACTTTTTAATATTTAGGAATCAAACCCTGAATTCGGAATAAAATAATTGAGACTAAAATTTCTTTTGAATTCTCTTTCTACGCTAAAGTTTCCAAGTGGTCAGTTAAACACATCACTTTTAATCGTTTTATCTTCATTCGAATATGAAAGACTGAAAATAATTGAATGTACCCCAAAAGTCAAAAATGGCGCCCTTGTTGTCTTTTTTGAGCTTTGCCCTTCACCCTATGAGATTCAAAATTTTGAATTCTTAGATTCTATAACACCTTATAGTATTTTACATTTCTTTTTTTCGAAGTTTCTAATTAATGCGAATACATAATATTTTAATATTTCTAAAATTAGTTGAAATCTTCTGATAATAAATGTCAGGTGAAAATCAATTCAAAGATATCTTCAAATATATCAGCGTAATAAACTAATTCGTATCTCATCGCCTCTTCTGCAGTGGTCGCTCCTCTGGTCTTGTTGCCATCCCAATGGAATATAAAAAAGGAAGAAGAAAACTCCGGCCGTTGAAAACTCTTGGTCCAAGGTCTGCCGCCGACTTTTTTTTTTTTTTTTTTTTTTTACTTTTTTTGTAGCTAAAACAATCAAGAATACATGAAGAGGATAGGTTTTACAATAAAAATACACGTTCGGACTTCATTAAAACACTTATTTCATTTGTAAAGTTAAATTCAAAAATTTTAGTAAACGATTTTAAAAAAGATTTTATAAAATACAATAATAAATAAAATGCATTAATTAGAAACTTCAGAAACACCAAAATCTACCTTAGATTGTAATTTGGACTGACAGGTCTAACTGTCACAGTTCAAAAACATTTTTCGTTTCTCTACGTAAGTTTTAAAAAAACTACTTAATGAATTTCACTGAAAACAGTACTCTTGATGAATTTTTAAAGTTTTGACCACCCTCCAATTCGAGATTTTTAATTCTTAATTTTTAAATCCTGTATAGTGGTTTAAACTCTTTTTCGGGCTTTCAAATTAATGTACTTATATATAATCTTTCAATATTATTTGCTAGTAATAGAACCCAGATGATATAGATACATTGACTCTTCAAATTTGATCGTTGCGATAAGCTATTTATTATTTCATCACGTCTTCTGGTTGTAATTGCGGCTTGTTGCAGTTCCCAAATGCATTCGAAGACTGCCATTAATTTCGGGCGTTGCAAAGTCCTGGCCGAAAATCTGGCTTAATTACTTTTTGTAGTAGCTAAAACAATCAAAAGTCAATCAAGAGGATAGGTTTTACAATAAGAACAAGCTTTTGGGATTTTAGTAGCATACATTTACAAAATAATTATACAATTTTCAAAATATTTTAAATTTACCTTCTAAGTACATTAATTCAAAAGCTCCGAAAATATCAATGATTTGAACCCCAAAAAAATGATTTAAATAACGACTGAAAAACTAAGAATTCATTTCAACGCTCGCGAAAAAACACTAGCATAGGGTTTAAAACAACCTAAACAATCAATTCATATTTGCCTTAAGTCTCCCGGGGAAAAATTTTCCGAATTTTCAGGAATTTTGGCATAAAAAAATATACATCTACACAGTTTTGCTTTTGCCTATAAAATTTTTCTAAATTAATACATTCTGGGCAAAGTTTAAAAAAAAAATATTTTTCAAAAAAAATTTTCTTCTAAAAAAAAAAATCTTAGGGTGCAAATTCGCTATGGAATGTCGGACCAACATTCCATAGTGAAATTTTCACCTTTAGGTGACTATCGAAATCTTTTTGGGAAAAAAATTAGGATGGAAGACACTTTCAGATTTTAATTTGGACCTTCAATCTCCCAACAATTTTATTTAAAAAAAAAAAAAATTCTAGTTTTGGAATCCCTATTGTTAGGCAAAATTTACTGCCATGATGTTAAATAAAAACTGCTACCTGTTGTAAAATTTTGGCATAAAGAAAGGGAGCGTTCAAGTATTACGTAAGACCGAAAGGGGGGGGAGGGGGTACTAGAAAATCTTACGATTTCTTACTAGGGGGAGGGGGGGAGTTTGGCAAATCTTACGTAAGAATTTGCATTATGACTTATTGTTCAGATTTTTTTTTTTTTTTTTTTTTTTCATTTCAAAAATTATGTTTTAAAATTTAATTGTTTTTTAATTAATTTTAATTTAAAAAATTATGTTGTTTAAATTTTTTTTCGAATGTCTAAAGTAGAAAAATTGAAACTTTTTTCAAAAAATTTTAAGAAATAAAAATTTACTTTTTTGAGGAGATTTTGTGCCAATTGTAGCCATCTTCAGGGATATGAGTATGAACTATAAATCTAGATTTAAGAAAAATATTACTTCAATTTAAAATTGGAGTTAAAAAAAAAGGGGGGGGGTCCGCGAAAATCTTACGTAATATAATAGGGGGGGGGGGGTTCAAAGAAATCTTACTAATTCTTACGAAGGGGGGGGAGGGGGTCCAAAAACCCGAAAAAAAAGTCTTACGTAATACTTGAACGTTCCCAAACATTTGCAAAACAAAATATACGGTTGGGGGAAAAAGATTTATTATAGAAATGGTCTACTAAACAAGTAAGCTTACACAATATATTTTGCACTGATAATGCAAACTCTTCCGACCCCACTGAATGCTTTATATGTAAACTAAAAGTAAATGATTTCCAAATTTTTAATAAGTATAAATAAGTAAGCAATTAAATAAATTTTGTTTAGTTTTACTCAAGGCAGTTAATCAAATCATAATCATAATCGTAAATAGCGATTAATCGAATATTTCTGACTCCAAAAAAACCAAAACTGAAATCAATCGAAAAAGAAGAGAAATCATTGAATATCCGTAACTGAAATTAGAGGTTAAGAAACAGAATTGAAATCAAAATCATAACCGAAATTGAATTCGAAATAAAAAAGTCGAAAATCGAAATTGAAATAAGAATTTGCTAAAAACCGTAATTAAAAATAATTTTTTAAAATAGTTTTAATAAAAATCATAATCAAAAACAACTGTAAAAAAAATAATAATAAGAAGAAAACAATTTAAAAATTCTAGGAGTGCGAGGTCTCAAATTTGATCTCAAGTAAAATTGATCTTTGTACTGGGCTTTTAGTTGAATCAAGTTTTATTTCTTTGGCACTTTCTATTTTCATATATTTTTACGCCTTTTTTTGAAGTTTTATTTCGGGCCGACAAGTCATTTACTGCCAATTGTGAATTTTTTATTTTCCTAAATTTTTTATTCTGAATTAAAAAGAATTAAACAATTTGAATTTTTTTCCCATTTTTTCCCTATCGTGTGCTTCTTCTGGTACTGGCTGTAAAAAAGGGATAATTTTCTCAAAATTTAGAACAAAGAATGGAAAAGAAACAAAATTATAACTAAAAATCGTAATCATAATCGTAATTGAAATTAACAAAAGAGTCAGTGGAAATGGTAACTGAAACTAAAATTAAATTTTTAATGCAACCGAAAAACTGAAATCAAGATCGAAAATTTACAAACTGAAAAGCCAATAAACGTAACTGAAATCAAAATCGAATCAATAAACGTAACGAAAATCTGATATGAAAAACCGAAATTAATCGTATATTGAGCAAAGTTAATAATTAAAATCAAAATCGTAATCAGCTGTCAAGATTTTGAGTTCAGTAACCATAATCAAAATCAAAATTCTTATTTAAAAAAAATCATAACTGAAATTAATCAAAATTCAAGCGAAATTCGATTAGCAGCCCTGGTTTTACTTTTGTACAACTTTGTAGCTTTTTCTTAGACCTGAATGAGGTTACAAAAATAGAAATTTGCCGTTCACTTTCTTGCTTGTACATTGAAAAATACCACAAAATCTATTTATAGCTCAAGTTTTTGCAATAATATACCAATCTCCGCATTTTGGAATCAAAGGTAACACTATTAAGAATTCAATCTCTACCCTTAAGGTTTTTTATTAAGAATACTTATGTTCTATAAATCATAGAGTGATTTAAAATTCTTTTATGTTTTCAATTAATATAATTATAAATACTTTCATAATTTTCCAAAATTTTTTAAACTGGTTCAAAAATTTACTAATATTATGCTAGATTAATTTTTAATACATTTAGGTAGTTTGGTACGCTAAGCTGCATCTTAATCGACTCTGCAGTTCTGGCTCGTCTCCTGTTTTGCTTCAGTCCCAATCATTAATGAAGGGCAATCATCTCAGCTGGCAACACTGCGACTTAATTGTCTTGACCGAAGATCTGGAGCTATTTTTCTAAAAATACAGATGCTAAAAAAATGTTTAAAAAATTCAAAGGATAGGCTTTTAAAAGAAAACGGTTTTAGCCTTTTACTCCTGATATATTTCTAAAATAAATATAAAAGAATTAAAATCTATACAACTTTGGTGAACCAGTTTAAAAATCTGCATTATAAAATAGGCTTGTACCTAGTAAGACTATATATATAATATTCGGGCTTTCTAATAAATGAACATGAACATGAACATTTTTCAAACTGGTTCATTACATCATTTTAAGTACTACTGTATAATCTAAGCAATAACCTATGCCGTATCTTTATCCACTTTGTCATGTGCTATGGTAGAGCCTCTTGTCTTGATGCCGCTCCGATGCAAAACATTTCCGTCGATAACTCTGGGCCTTGGTCAAAGACCTGGAGCCGATTGTTTTAAAATTATTCATATTCTATTATAAATTATTAGGCTAAAACAGTTAAGAGTAAATTATGCGGACAGGCCATTTAAAAAAAGGGATAAGTTTAGCTTTTGCAGCTTGATATATTTATAAAATAATTCATTTCAATTAAAAATAGTACAATCGAATTCAAAAATGTTAGTGAACCAGTTTAAAAAATTTTGTAAAATATAATAAAAAAATACATTAATTTGAAACTCATAAAATACCAGTGATCTGAACTTTAATAATAAAATAAAATCTAAGAGTATTAAATTTTTAAAAAAATCTTAGGAAAAATTTTTTTGAAAGGGAAAATTCCCCGAATTTCAATAAGGAAATAATTGGAATTTTTGCTTTGGAAACCGCCGCTCTGAACAAAATATGGTCAGAATAGATGAGTCCCAAAGATGATAATATATAAAAGATTCAATGATACATGGCCAGTGGTTTTTACATTTTGGTTTAAAGGCACTTGCAAATTTGTCACTTCAGGCATGCTGACATTTTGCAAAATAATTTTTGCTACAACTCAAAAATTATCAGCAGGACCAATGATCTTTTAAGAAAAGAAAAGCTTGGGAAGTTTTGCAGATATCCTGCAACGCTAATTTTTCTAAATCAAAAAATCATCAAATGGATGTTTTCTGAAAGGTAAAAATAGGAGAAAATTGCAAAAAATAATGATTGCAAGTTATCTGACCTCTAAATTAATATTTCATTGTTTTCAACTGATAAAAATCTTTCTAAAGATGTTAGCAAGAAGAAAATAAAGTTCATAAAAAAATTTGTACCCACAGTTTCAAAAGCTCTTCCCACACCAATAAATTCAGCATATGTCAAAGAATTTGTTCTTGGTTTTGAAGTGCTCCAGGACACTTATGTGAAAATCTTATTGTCTATTCGGTCCTTTTTTTATACACAATCATTATTAAGAACTTGAAAAAATTTATTGATTTATAGCTCTGCACTTGCATACTTGTTAAGCAGAGCTGTAACAATTTATTTGGCTGCTGATGATTCCACAATAATAGACCATTCCTTTTCATTTTGGAATCTTAAGTCAATAGCATTATTTCATAGGCTTATTCAAGTAACCAAATAAGAACAATCAGCCAACATACATACAGTTTTTTTCCCATTATAGTGCTTCACAAGGGATATCTTGAAGAGTTATCCCAAAGAAAAATAGATGGAACAAACTTACCAAATAGGTCCATCATCATTGATCTGATCCCCTTATCAAGTGCAGTACCTACCAATCTTTGACGAAAGCAGTATTGTGTTCACATCGCTGAGCACTGATAACCTGTAACAAAATAAATACAGAGTAATTTATTAATGAACCAGCTATACTTCAAATCTGGGGCCACACACTCTCTTGACAAAGTTTTTAAGTTACATAAAGATTATCTCCGACTCAGGTTCATAACTAGATCAATGTGCAAGGAAAATCCAAGGTAGCTCGAGATAATTTATTACAACAAAAAAAAAATCATTTTATAAAACTAAGAATGTGACTCAAAGGCTGAAGGTTTTTCTAAGGTATGGTCATTCCTTGTGTCCTCCTCCATTACTTGTCTAAATAAATGATATCATCTTTCAATGATGGTGTTGAAAATAAAGATCAGTTTGGCCTATAAGACATTGCTATAATCAAAGCTCAAAGTGATCCTTTAAAAAAATTAGGACAACCTAACTTTAACCAGTTTTGCAGTAATTTTCTTTTCATACTATCTGTTAAACCCACCATCAATCCAAAAGTTTTAAATGACAAAAAAGCCTAAGATTCAAACAAAATCATCATTCAATATTTTTTTACAATACTCCTCACCTGCAAAGCCCAATCCTGAAATGAAAAAATTGAAGAGAGATTCTCTTTAATAAGTCAACTCGCTATAGGTAACTCTTAAATTATAATTATCTCAATAATTGAATTTATTAATTAGTATTTTTTATATCGTTTAGAAAAAAAAAATACCAAAAAAAACGGTGCTTTCAACCCCAACCGTTTTCAAAATGGACGCCTCAACGGAGTCAAGGACGTATATCCATTACATTCAAAAATCTTCCGAGCTTGTTTGTCAAATCAAGTTTAAAAAATTCCCCCTTTATCATACATTGTACAATTTAGAAACGTAACATTACACATTACAATTATTTTAAATCCCATTACCTTGAAAAACAGAATTTGGTGTAAAAAGTAAAAACAAAATTCCAAGAAACTAAAAGATGTTACCGTTTGGCTTGATTAGACGCCATCTGCAATTACTTTTTTCTCACGAACGACTGATGACAATTAACAGAATTGTCAGAGCAGTTTCCAGAAAGTTCGTGAAAAAACAGTTAACCCCTTTTCTTACTGACGATAAACATTACTGTAAATTTATCATCAGCCCATATCCGTTAATCAATAATTCAACCATTATCCACAAGCCATATTTACCTCATAAATCGACTTTCTTAAAAAATCTTGCATCTTAAAACCTAGACCTTGAACTGAGGCAACTCAAAAACACAGAGTGAAGAAGAAAACTACATAGAGATGTCACTCCCATGGTGAAGTTCGGTTTAGGATCACATCATGCTTAGCTTTTGAAAAAATGATGTGATCCATAAGTTAAACATGACGTGATCCTTCAGTTACATCATTCATAAGAGTTGCATACCCGTGGTTAAAAGCGAGGAAAGAAAGAATGCAAATCAGAGTCTGGCCTCAGCGCCATCATTCGGAGTTTTTTGCAAACGACTTTAAGAGTGTACTAAAGAACTGATAAACTTCAAATTGGTGTAGATTTACAACAAAATATTAATTATTTGCTTTTTAAAATCGAAAGTCTTTAGAAAAACAATTAACAAATTAAATTCAATATTTAACAGTAAATTTAATATTGCTTTTAATCCTTACAAATACTCAACATTTTCTTTACATGGTTTTGGGCTTATCCTTCAACTAAATTACCAACACAAAACTAATTCTACTCACTGATTATATTTTGCCTAAAGTTGCCAGAGAGAGCCCTTTGAACTTTGGGATCAGTTAGGACTGGACCTTCTGGAATGCTCAGCTGGGAGAGTGTTTTCTTACGACAAAAAAATGAAGCAAGGAAAATTGTTATTTCTTACCTTAAAAAAAAATGGTGATGAAATGATGATTGCATCACTGAGTCAGGATCAATCTCTATGGCTTCCAGAACTGTAATGCTAGAAATTAAATAAATTGATTATATTATTAAAATTAAAAAATTTAGGCTCAACAGCAAAGTGTTATAGTATTAAAATTACCCTCAGACCTAAAATCAAGGATAAAAAAATGATTCTTCAGGCTATTGGTAGTATTTGAGGAATTAAAATATTACGTACGTTAAACATAATAATTATAATCTCTTCCCTTCTAAAGTCTTATTAGTGGTCAGGCAGAGTACCTTTTCTGCAATCATTTTTTTTACTGTGGCGTTTTAGTGCCAGAATGATTAGCAAAGTAAAGACCTTGAAATCATTTGTAGTGGTACAAAGGAAAAAAGTCTATTAGTTAAGCATATGTGTACATCCGTATGAAAACCTGCCTTGTGGGGAATGGGACTTAGAAGGCTGTGAAAGTTTAACTATTAAAAATCACATTGTTTACAAACAAAATGTTTTCTCCGCCATTCCTCACAAGGCAGGTTTTCATGTGGACGTCCACATATAGCAACCATGTTTGTTTGTTCGACTTCAGACTTGTTCTCCCTTAGTGATGTTTAAAATTTTGCCTTCATTGAATAAACCACAGCTGTACAGACAGCTTCCATTCCAGCAGGGAAAACTTTAAAACTGGACTTCTTAAAGGTCATTGACCCTCGGAAGGCCATACTGATGGTATCAATTATTTTTCACCTTAAAATGTTCCTACAAGAATGCATTACCCAAAAGAAGTTTTTGGAAAAAATTAAAAATTTGAATTTCCCAATCTTGCCCATTTCCTGTCAAAATGAGTGCTAAAGGATCCTTTTTTAATCTCCAGAATCTGCTGCCACGCTTTAAAAGTAAAATAAATCAACTTAACTCATTTAACATGACCTTTCAGTTCAGAAGTCTACACTGTCACATAATGCACATTTAGATGGGATATTTATTTAGCAATAGTTGCTTAAGATGGTTGTTCGACTGGACTTCATTAAACAGCAAACTAATCATTTTTCTTCTTTTGATTTTATTAAGGACAATACAGGGGTTGAGAATCTCTTCCAGTGAACCTTAGAGTTATTTGGAGTCACAGTGTTAAATACATGTCTTTCATTAAAACTTAGTTACTATAAAACATGATTCTTTTCATAAAAAAAAGCAGTCTTTCAGTTTACTGGTTACCTACAACGCTTTGACCATCATAAAATTAATGCCATATAAAGGTTATGATTTAAATCTAAACACCTAAATTCTTTAAAATCAAGCTGAAAAATTAAATTTTAAATTCTTATAAGCCGCAAAATGTATCCACCAAGATCCATTTCTTAATGAAACAAGTAGCAAAATGTATAAAAATATTGGCGATTTAACAGCTTACCTATTGACATCTCGAATCATAGCACAAGATCGTTACGGCTATTGGATTCCACTGGACTCCATAGTAAGCTTTCCCGGTTAGTTTTGTTAAAACTGTTCCTAGATTTTATGTTAAGTAAACTATGTAAGTAAAACTTAATTACGATAATTAAAAACATCACGAACACAATACGATCATTCCTTTTTCATTGCAAAATCCGCTAAATTAAACTACACTAGTCAATGCAGCTACGAAATCAGAAACTCTGATTCTCTCGGTTCTCTAAAATTTACTTTGCATTTTTGTATAATGACAATATCAATTCATCAGAAAGTCTTTTGAAAATAAAAAGAGTAGATTTAAACAGACAGGAACAATTATAGAGATTTTAATATTGTATCTGATAATTTACTATTTTTTTTTTTTATCGAACAACCGGAAATGACAAAATCCGAATGATGGTGGTGAGATCTTAGAATCATAGTCTTTTAAACAGGTCAGGAAACTTACCCCCCGAAAGTGTCCGGCTTAAGTACACGAATTTTAGTTCGGTGAAGCAGGCAACAGATGGCGCAGCGATCTTTCGGGACGTACATTCAAACCGGTTATAGTTGCCTCTGTAAATAATGTTTTCAAATGACGCGTATTGTTTTTTGATGTATTACACTTTTAATGGCTTTTTAGATATACTTAAAATCGATTTTTACGCGTTTTTCTATGCGTATGCACTATATTTAACATTTAATACTGAAAAAAAAAATCATCTCAGAGATTACAAACGCAATACTGTAATGTCAATCCGCCATAATTGTTTTGAAATTGCAACGACCAATGAAAAGCGTCCTGAATACAACTAGCGCTACGGGTGGTAATTGGGCGGAACTAAAATCTGTGCAGTTAAGCCGGACACTATCTCCCATACATTTAAGATAGGAGTTTCCTGACCTGTTTAAAAGACTATGCTTAGAATTTTAGGATCTATATTTTTCCTCTGACTAAATCGCTCTAATTTAAAATGATCTTATTAACGTGGAAAACCAAAACATTTTACACTGCAGATCTAGTGTTTACCTTATATGTAGCTGGTTTTAGTATATCTTCGCGCCCCTCTTGCAGCTCCTCAACTTATGGCAGGATAAAAATGGTAAGAAAATAAATGTTTTAAGTAACTGGTATATTAAACATTTTTTGTTATGAGATATATTGGCAGAATTTATAACGCCAAAAACTAATTAACAATTGCATTTCTAGGCACAATCATGGTGATTGTGCCTAGATGAAAAATTTGTAACTAGTGCCTGAAAATGGAAAATTTGTGTTGACAAAGTTAAAAAATTTAGAATCTTGTGATGAAGTTAAATATTCAGAAGAGATATTAGCCTGTACGAGCCTGATAATTCTTTTTTAGAAAGCTTTGTGAAATAAGTTGTTTGTTCATTTGGTTGTGATACAACCAGTAAATAGATAAGACATGAATATAATTATCTCATTAATACATTAAATGTTCATTTTTGGAACTTAAACTTGGTTTAATGGATTTCCTTTTGGATTGAAATTCAGTGGAGTAAAAGCTGACAAAAAAGATGTTCCAGATGTTTTGGAATATGTGATATATCCAAATCAAGCGGAAAAAGTTTTTGTGATTTGTGGAATAATTTTGCGATCATTAAAAGTATCATATTTACATTTATAAAGATGATGATTATTCAGGAAGAAATTTAATTGTCATGCTTCAATTTCATATTAATCGTTCTTTCTTTTAAATCAGAGAGGGTGGGAAAGTAAAAATTGAGGTAAGAAATAAATTTATAAATGTTAGACTTGGATGCATAAGTGTCATACTTAATTAGGTTAAAAATAATTTTTTAAACCAGATGGAATCACAAGATCAGTTTTTACAGTGATATATTGATGTATTATTCACTTGTTATTTTTTCATTGCTGCTTTTCTACCTTCAGGATTTGCTCTTTTTGAAAAAGTTAATATCTGAAAAGAAGAACGGGAATTACAGTAAAAGCGACTGGGATCATTCAAGTATTGCTTAAGCAGCTAAGAGGGGAGCAGGAGAGTGTCTTTAAATCTTGTTCCAATATTAAATCTTATTTTTTGGCAGAATAAAGGGGAGTGAAGGTAGAAAGCTTCCCTTACGTAACAGTTGAATTGTTCATTGGCAAATGTTTTTTTTTAAATCTTAATTCGGGATTGCAAGCCATTTTGCTCATAACTTATATTATTTCATTTAGAAATAGCTAAACCCTCCGGCGACTTCACCAAATCGGTTACTTCCCCTAGTTCGCAGGTTTATTTTCAAAGTTTTCAAGAAAGACAAATGTTGGAATTATTTGTACGCTTAAAAGGTTTTCACGGGTTGCATCTTAAAAAAGTAGTGGATAAATGGCTAGCAACAATTAAATTAGAGGAATATCAAAATAAAAAATGCGAAAGTTACACCAATGGGATTCAGAGAAAATTATCAGTTGCGGTAGCTTTTATTGGAAATGCAAAGGTGGTCGTTCTCGATGATTCAACAACAGAGGTAAATCTATCATCTTCCCGATTCTTTTGGGAAATTGGGAACTCTGGAAAAAGCAGAAAATAGGCTATTTTATTTACTTCTACAAAGTAAGAATCTTAGTTTTTTTGAGAAATGTATTTCGGGATTTTGTTTAGAATTTTAGGACTGTGGCCAGACGGGAGCGAAGAAGGCTCGGTTTCCTGTAAATGTTTTTCGTCGTAAAATGGTTAGGAAAATGAACGTTTTTTTCCCCTTAATCATTTTTCTTGTAAAACATCATTTGGACCGTTTTTTTTTTTTTTTTAATTTGAGCCGCTACTGGCTAGCTCCTGGGGCTGTCAACAGACCTAAAGCATCTGTTAGGTTGAAGAAGCCTTATAATTAATTTCCAATATTCCCCGTTTTTTTTTTTTTTTTAAGTGTGGACGACTTTGAAGGAGTTTCTACACGTTCCTCACTTATTTTCAAAGGGGAATCAGGTTGTATAGGGCCACTTTCAACTTTGAAAAACACTCCTGTTTACATTATTCCCGTAAAAATTGTTTGTCCTCCATTTTCTGAAGAAGCAAAGGCTACCACCGGGTTACCATAGGGTTGTGCCCCAAAATTAAATTTTTTTTGGACTTTCACCCATCGATAGGACCTAGTGAGGGGGTAAATTAGGCCAAATATTAGGGTCGAAATAAAAGCCGTTTGGGAGTATTAATTCAGTTTTTATTTTTTTGGTAGAGAATGGGTTGTCCGATTGAGGAATCCAAAAAACGAAAAAAAAGCTCTTTCAAAGGGCTATCTAAGGGCATAATTGTTAATTTTTTAAAAAATGACCCATTGCCCAAAATGGTCAATTAAAGGAAAAAAAATTATTTTCTTCATGTTAGCTTCGCCGTGGACCAAAATTTCGCTATGACAGCCAAAAAGTATGTCAAAAATTGGCCTTAGTACATGTGCTTCTGAATTTTTCTTTCAACAGGAAGTGACCAAAAAAATTTAAATTTGGGGCACAACCCTTATGGTAACCCGGTGGTAGCCTTTATTATTCAGGGCTGCTAATCGAAATTCGCTTGAATTTTGATTAATTTCAGTTATGATTTTTTTTAAATAAGAATTTTAATTTTGATTATGGTTACTGAACTCAAAATCTTGACAGCTGATTACGATTTTGATTTTAATTATTAACTTTGTTCAATATACGATTAATTTCGGTTTTTCATATCAGATTTTCGTTACGTTTATTGATTCAATTTTGATTTCAGTTACGTTTATTGGCTTTTCAGTTTGTAAATTTTCGATCTTGATTTCAGTTTTTCGGTTGCATTAAAAATTTAATTTTAGTTTGTTACCTTTTCCACTGACTCTTTTGTTAATTTCAATTACGATTATGACTACGATTTTTAGTTATAATTTTTTGTTTTCTTTTCCATTCTTTGTTCTAAATTTTGAGAAAATTATCCCTTTTTTACAGCCAGTACCAGAAGAAGCACACGATAGGGAAAAAATGGGAAAAAAATTCAAATTGTTTAATTCTTTTTAATTCAGAATAAAAAATTTAGGAAAATAAAAAATTCACAATTGGCAGTAAATGACTTGTCGGCCCGAAATAAAACTTTAAAAAAAGGCGTAAAAATATATGAAAATAGAAATTGCCAATGAAATAAAACTTGACTGAACTAAAAGCCCAGTACAAAGATCAATTTTACTTGAGATCAAATTTGAGACCGCGCACTCCTAGAATTTTTAAATTGTTTTCTCTTATTATTATTTTTTTTTACAGTTGTTTTTGATTATGATTTTTATTAAAAGTATTTTAAAAAATTATTTTTAATTACGGTTTTTACCAAATTCTTATTTCAATTTCGATTTTCGATTTTTTTATTTCGAATTCAATTTCGGTTATGATTTTGATTTCAATTCCGTTTCTTAACCTCTAATTTCAGTTACGGATATTCAATGATTTCTCTTCTTTTTTGATTGGTTTCAGTTTTTGTTTTTTTGGAGTCAGAAATATTCGATTTATCGCTATTTATGATTATGATTATGATTATGATTTGATTAACAGCCTTGGTTAGGGCCCCTAACCCATGCTTTTCTCTGAAAAATTAAGAAAACTGAAAGCTCTTCCAGATTCACATGCTGTTCTGATGTGGCTAGTTTTGGTCCGCCTGAGGAATTAATCCTCATACTCTCTGATTTTCGAGAGCGTTCCCCTATCCGCCACCTGGGGAGGCGCCCGATGGGGGACTAGCCAAAAACCCCACACGGTTGGTGGGACAACCCTGTCCCCAGCCACCGAAAAAGATGCCATCCTCCCAACGGCACAAAGTCACCCACCTCGTACGGGTCGACATAAAAATGACGTCCTTTTCATATCGATCCGCACGAGATGGGTGCCGTATGACGTAAGGAGGATTTTATCCCTCTAGATGGCTGACTTAAAACTAATTTAAAACTACCCTAAAAACTAACTTAACTTAAATCTAGACTTAAAACTACTTAAAATACTTAACTTATTTATACTAATTACTAAGCTTAGCTTAAACTTAAATTAAGATTGTACAAATGTACAATGTACGGCATTGGACATTCATACAATTTACAATATTAGATATTAGAGACAAGATTGTCTGTACTTTTCGACAATCTTTTGCGCGAAAAATGAACTCGATTCTGTTTTTTTTTTTTTTTTTTTTTTTTTTTTTTTTTATGTCGTTTAACCGCTTTAAAATAATGTGCTAATCGACAGCTTTTAAAAATTATAGGCTGTCTTTTAAAATCCCGTTTTATTTTATTATTATTATTATTTTTTTTTTTTATTAATAAAAAGATGTGAGGGAGAAATAGAAATAAGAAAAAGATGAAAAGGTAAAAACTCCATAACCCAATACCGAGTATAAAACACCTATGCCCATGCCCATGACCATACCCATTACCATACCATGCCTGTACCAAACTCAACCTCCTTGATGAAGCTTTTGGACTGCGTTGGCGGCTGCGACGACTCCTCTGGCTGCGACGATTCCTTGGCTGCTCCTGTAAAAACAAAAACAAAAAAAAAAGACAATTAAAAAAGGGGGGGGGGCTTGGAGACCCTCACAATGGAGTTTATCTCCCGCGGTATGATTGTAATAAAAAAATTAATTATTTTAAACTGTAATGTTATTATTATTATTACTATTTTTTTTAAAATTAATATTTTGAGATTATAAAAAAAAAAAAAAAAAAAAAAAATGCAAAAAAATTTCGTATTTCCAGGCGTAAAAGGTTAAGACCTTCCGCATTGGACCGGCCGTCAGGGGAACCATGCCATTAGAGCGAGCCGGGAGCCTATCGGCTTTAACTGTGCATATATGTACAGCTAAGGCTTGCGGTGCGCCAATAACCTCGGACACCCAGTCATCCGAAATGAAACCCTGGAGACTCTCACTATGGAGCTTATCTCCCGCGTAATCCATGATCGAATCGAATAGAATACACAGCCTAATAAAACTCTGCAGCTCCAAGAGAGGGGCTGACTCCTAACTTAACGTTTCGGGGGAACTTAACACTAAACACTTAAAACTAATACCACAAGGCCAGTCGCTGGGTCGATACCTAGCCTTCTACGATGGGAGACTAAACCTCCTGGTTTATCTCCAGCCGGCCGAAAATAATTATTTAAAAAAAAAAAAAAAAAATTAAATCCCGTGATTTAAAAAAAAATAAAATAAAGCCCGCACTAAAAATATTTAAATAAAAAAAATAAAAAAATTACGATGCGACTGCTCCGAGAGTCAAAACCCGAATGACGCTAGGAACCTGAATCAAGATGGCGCTTGGATACGTCATGCGCAGACAGGCACGCCCTCTGTAATCCAATATGGCGCCTCAACATTTTAACTGTAAATATCTGTGAATCCAAAACTTATTATATATTTATTTATTTATTTATTTACATATTATTTAGTTCGAAAGGCCCTTCTGTCGTTAAGTACAAATCTGTTTTTTAAAAAAAAGTTGTAATAACTTTTCTTGAAAACTTCTGCGATTCGCCGCTAGAGTGCTCTTTTGTAAGTCTTCGGCTAAACGCACAACTTAATTTATTTTGATAATTTTCGTGTTTTTTATGCATTATTCGGCTGTTTAAATTCAATAAACGTCGATTTTACGTATTTATTCAAAAAACGCGTCATTTTAAAAAATGTTTTCTAAAGGTTCTAGTTCGTTTACATAACGGCCGGCTAGCCGGGCGGTGTACACATTTAACGATAAAAAATATGTTAAAATTTTTTTTAATCCAATATTTATACATGAAAACGGGGTCTAACTGCACCGAAACCTTACCCAAAACGTTTCGTTATGTTCAGAAATAAATTCCATGATATTAAATGCACGAAGAACAGTTAATAGTTCTTATATTTGATAATATTTAATTGTTTTCGCAAAAAAAAAAATTGTTTATTTCCGAGAGACTAGTGCAGCGCTCTAGCGAGAAACCGCGAACTATTTCAACAACAAAAGAGAAATGGCGTCTTATTTTTTATTTCGAAAACATTAAAAAAATTATCAAATGTAGGCACCACAATGCCTTTTTCATACGTTTCAATAACGAATCTTTACCTTTTAAACATAAAAAAACGTTTTGGCACGGTTTCGGTGCGATCCGATCTCATTTTTATGTGTAAAATAACGAATCGAAAAAAAAAAAATTAAACTTTTTTTATTGTTAAAAAATTTTCACCGCCCGGCTGACCGGCCGGTTATGTAAAGGAACTAGAACCTTAAAGGAAAATGTGGTTTGAAAAAAAAAAGTTATAATTTCAGGTTTTTCAACTTTTTTTTTAAAAAACAAGATTTGTACTTAACGACAGAAGGGCCTTTCGAACTAAATAAATATGTAAATAAATAAATAAATAAATAAATAAATAAATAAATAAATATATAAATAAGTTTTGGATTCACAGATATTTACAGTTAAAATGTTTGAAGCGCCATATTGGATTACAGAGGGCGTGCCTGTCTGCGCATGACGTATCCAAGCGCCATCTTGATTCAGGTTCCTAGCGTCATTCGGGTTTTGACTCTCGGAGCAGTCGCATCGTAATTTTTTTATTTTTTTTTTTATTTATAAATATTTTTAGTGCGGGCTTTATTTTATTTTTTTTTTAAATCACGGGATTTAATTTTTTTTTTTTTTTTTAAATAATTATTTTCGGCCCGGCTTGGAGATAAACCAGGAGGTTTAGTCTCCCATCGTAGAAGGCCTAGGTATCGACCCAGCGACTGGCCTTGTGGTATTAGTTTTAAGTGTTTAGTGTTAAGTTCCCCCGAAACGTTAAGTTAGGAGTCAGCCCCTCTCTTGGAGCTGCAGAGTTTTATTAGGCTGTGTATTCTATTCGATTCGATCATGGATTACGCGGGAGATAAGCTCCATAGTGAGAGTCTCCAGGGTTTCATTTCGGATGACTGGGTGTCCGAGGTTATTGGCGCACCGCAAGCCTTAGCTGTACATATATGCACAGTTAAAGCCGATAGGCTCCCGGCTCGCTCTAATGGCATGGTTCCCCTGACGGCCGGTCCAATGCGGAAGGTCTTAACCTTTTACGCCTGGAAATACGAAATTGTTTTGCATTTTTGCATTTTTTTTTTTTTTTTTTTTTTTTTTTTATAATCTCAAAATATTAATTTTAAAAAAATAGTAATAATAATAATAACATTACAGTTTAAAATAATTAATTATTTATTACAATCATACCGCGGGAGATAAACTCCATTGTGAGGGTCTCCAAGCCCCCCCCCCTTTTTTAATTGTCTTTTTTTTTTGTTTTTGTTTTTACAGGAGCAGCCAAGGAATCGTCGCAGCCAGAGGAGTCGTCGCAGCCGCCAACGCAGTCCAAAAGCTTCATCAAGGAGGTTTGAGTTTGGTACAGGCATGGTATGGTAATGGGTATGGTCATGGGCATGGGCGGGCATAGGTGTTTTATACTCGGTATTGGGTTATGGAGTTTTTACCTTTTCATCTTTTTCTTATTTCTATTTCTCCCTCACATCTTTTTATTAATAAAAAAAAAAAATAATAATAATAAAATAAAACGGGATTTTAAAAGACAGCCTATAATTTTTAAAAGCTGTCGATTAGCACATTTTTTTAAAGCGGTTAAACGACAAAAAAAAAAAAAAAAAAAAAACAGAATCGAGTTCATTTTTCGCGCAAAAGATTGTCGAAAAGTACAGACAATCTTGTCTCTAATATCTAATATTGTAAATTGTATGAATGTCCAATGCCGTACATTGTACATTTGTACAATCTTAATTTAAGTTTAAGCTAAGCTTAGTAACTAGTATAAATAAGTTAAGTATTTTAAGTAGTTTTAAGTTTAGATTAAGTTAAGTTAGTTTTTAGGGTAGTTTTAAATTAGTTTTAAGTCAGCCATCTAGAGGGATAAAATCCTCCTTACGTCATACGGCACCCATCTCGTGCGGATCGATATGAAAGGACGTCATTTTTATGTCGACCCGTACGAGGTGGGTGACTTTGTGCCGTTGGGAGGATGGCATCTTTTTCGGTGGCTGGGGACAGGGTTGTCCCACCAACCCGTGTGGGGTTTTTGGCTAGTCCCCCATCGGGCGCCTCCCCAGGTGGCGGATAGGGGAACGCTCTCGAAAATCAGAGAGTATGAGGATTAATTCCTCAGGCGGACCAAAACTAGCCACATCAGAACAGCATGTGAATCTGGAAGAGCTTTCAGTTTCCTTAATTTTTCAGAGAAAAGCATGGGTTAGAGCCAAGAATGCATATGTTCGCTGCTGTCGAAGGAGAGTGCATTGTAGTATCGGAATCATTTAAGTTTGTTATTAAAAGCCTAGATAATAAGTAATTATTTTCCATTTTTTCCAGAATATTTTGGACAAGTAGAGAAGGCTTCATGTAGAAGAAATTATACACCTAACTAAATTCGATGAAATCTAAATTTACATTTTCAGAATATTTCAAAATTAGTTTACTAAGTTGGAAAAACAGTTCACGACTATCTGAAAACTCAGCCCAACATTTTCTGCAACAACCTTTTCTTTTGGACGTCACGTGAACCTGAGCCATTTTCACCAAATTTATCAAGATTATAATGTTCCTGTTTTGTTAATGGTCCTAATTTGAATCAAGAAGAAGGGATGTTAAACTGAGGAGGATTCGTAAAATCAGAAGTAGATAGCTGGCCTATAGCTGCCTATATTAATTGGCACGGGAGAGCTGAAACTGAAGACATCAAATTTTTCTGCCTTTACTTACACCCCTCCTTTTTTTTTTTTTTCAAAAAAATGCTAATATTTAGTTCATATTTAATTTGCGTCCTCCTCAGAATCTGTTTTTGCAAATATATAGAACAGAATTTTAAAAAACAAAAACTATGAGTTTTATTGCAAATACGAGGGAACAATATAATCTTCTCAAATAGCGTGTAATAATCAGCTTCGCCGACAAGAAAGAGATCTGAATTCGATATTATTATTTTATCATTATCTGTAACAAGTTTTGAAAAAAAAAAATAAGAAATGGAGAATCTCAATCAAAATCTCTTTTTAAAGGAAATCCTAAATTTACTAAAGCAGAAACCGTAACGCTCTTCTTTTGTCTTGTATAGTCGCGGGATAGCATCATTGAATCGAATCTAATTGATTCAAGATCATTTATAAAAAAAACTTGTAAAACGTATCCTTCAATCAAAATGTTAAAAAATGGATCAAAACAGTAAAATTTTCAAGTATTTGATTTAGTGTTGCATTTTTTTAAAAAAATGATTCAGTTTGCCAAGCTTTTAGAGCTTAACAATTTAAATTAATCAGTTGCAAATAACTCCGTGCAGCTCGAGTTCCTCAGTCAGCGTGTCCTATATAAGAGGGGTAGTCTTGCAGAGGCTTGACACTGAAGAAAAAAGAGAAAAAGAAAAAAAAAATTTTCCGTGATAAATATTATGACAAATCATATCATTTTATTAACAAAAACAGGAAATCGGAGCAAAAATAATTGCTTTTCCAAATTTTTTTGTTATGATGAAAAAATACTCGGAAAAAATTATCACTGATCCAAAAAAAAATAAAAGTGTTAAATTAACATTATCATTGTTATTCAGTGTCCATTGGCACTCCGGTATCCCCATCATCGACGTCAGGCACATTTTCAGGTGCTGCTTGATCTCCTTGCGGTCTAGAATCGTCTTCGGGACCTGCTCTCGGAGCCCTTCTCTCTTCTCCTTCGATCAATTTCAAATAATCTGTAGTTCCTTCTTCGTCGTAAACTTCGAAATTGGTACCTTTTCCTACGATAGCGATCGACACGTTCTAAAAGAGAAGAGAATGATTGATTTAGGTTTGATCTGACAAAGAAAATGTAGAAAATAATTCACTGGATTTAAAATTTCAAATTACCTTTGAATTTAACTCCACTTCATTCGGTAAAGTATCTCTCAAAGCTCGTAGGCCGTGCTTTATAAGTTCTTGCGTTGAACTATTAATAAATTCATCTAAATGTTTCTCCAAATATGTTCGAGCACTTTGTGACCTGGATCCAATTGCCATGGCTTTGCAGTCAAAATAGTTAGCAGAAGGGCAAGTTTGATAAATATGAGGTCCATGATCCTTTAAAAAAAAATTAGAAAATTAAAAACAACTTTATAATTGCCATCAAAGCAACTTCTGTATGTCTTTTCCAGCCGTAATCATCTGTTAACTATCAAGTTGAATATGTTTGAGGCATGGAATTCAACTGTAAATAATTTATTTGCCAAGCATTCTCTCTACATTAATTCTCCACCCACTCTTACGCCTGTTTCCCATCTTCCAAAACAAAATATCTGCTGATCAAATACTTACATCATAGCCTGCAACTAACAATCCTACTCCATAAGGTCTTCGATCATATCGCTGGGTGCATACTTGCATTTTATTCCCAATATTTGTAATGAGACGAGATATTGGCAAAAGTTCGTCATGAACATACTTATGATTAAGACATTCCGATCTCATATAACGGCTGGAAAAAAAAACTACTTGTTAATCATCATAACAACTTTCCATGTACAATCAGTCTTACCTTAAGATTCTGGCATCTGCAGTCAAACCAGAAATAGAAATGCCAATATGATCATCGATTGGAATGATTTTTTTCTGATGAGCTGACAACTCACTTGAAGCTCTTTTCAATGCAATTATAACGGCGTGAGTTTTATTTTTTAATCCTACAGTCGCAGACCCAAGTTTCACTGCTTCCATAGCATATTCAACTTGGTGGAGTCGCCCCTGAGGGCTCCAAACGGTAACGTCGCTGTCGTACTGATTCCTAAACTGTAAGCAGAATAGGTTAAGTTCAATAAACCGGTCATCGCTATATTTTCTTTTAGAAAAAAGAAATCCGATTAAATCATCATTAACAATGTGTAAGTCATTATTATTTATTTCTAAAAGAATGAATTCTGATCTATATGTACGGTTTTATTATTAAACTTTAAGATTTTTTCAAAAGATGCGAGTCATGTCATCGAATGTCAATCATGGAAATTCGTAATATTTAACGGAAAAAAAAGTACGGGGTGATGCATTTAAGTTCAGGAATTTCGAAACGTAAAGTAATTTTGATTTATATGCAGGGGAAAGGGAGCTTTTGCTGTTGTTATTCAATAAATAAATAAATAAAGTAGACTCACCATTTTGAATGCACGCTCGCTGCCAACAAAACGGAAATAAAATGTTGATTCATGAAGGCGTCTGCTTTGGAATTTGCTGCCAATGTATGAAAAACGTGTTCCTTTTTTTAAAATCTTTCAAAATTTAATTTTTAATTAATTAATTGGTTAAAATTAATTGATTAACGACTGATTATTAATTGAGATGATTGCATTTGATTTTTATGAAGGATAAGTTTTAAATCGTAAAAAAAAAAGTTCTCCTTGGCTTCGATTCCGTTTCGATATATCGATTAATCGTCTGTGTTGGTTTCATTGCTACAAACGGTACGAGGCGGCGGTGACTGACGAACGAAGTACGTAGAAAAGTTATGCAAGAATTTTAAAGTGAAAACAGCGAAGTACCAATACGCTAAAACTGTTGAGTGCACTAAATTATACGCTAAATCCATTTCGATTGTCTGACTTATTTTAAAGTATTTATTTCGCTTTACGATTTTATCCAGTTATTATTGTGACGACGATAAACGTCTTTTCACAAAACGCCCGTCATCTCGTCAAAATGGCGGCGACAGTAAAGGATACTCTCCTTTGTTCCGTATGTTAACTGAGATGAGAAAGGAGTCGAGGGTGGCTGAACAGAGGAGTGAAAGGTAACGTGTATAGTGTGTTTTTGTTTCTGAAGCATCAAACATTCGAACCCGGGGGAAAATAAACTCGGAATTGGGAGGTTCCACGGTTCTTGGCAGTAGGCCACTCTCAGGCCAATGTCCTAAATATCTTTTTACTGTTGAGCATGTTTATTATTTTAAATAGCCTCACAAAGAGGATTTGATGTCCTTGTTTTAAAATGGTATTTAGGTTTTTCTGGTTGCACGATTGGTTTTTACATACAAGTCCTTGATTTCCATAATCAATCAGAAATATGACCCAAATAAGGTCAATGAAAGTGAAATATTGCATTATATTTTTGGTTTTTTTTGTGAAAGAAGCAAGTGGGTTTTTGTGGTTTCCAATTTGATTTTAGTAAATGACGACTTTCATTTAAATGACCCATTTTTTTTTTTTCTTTTAAATTTTTGAAAATTTGAATTTAAAATTTAAATGAGGTTGATCACCTTCATGATTCATTAAAAATCGTAAATTTTTTGTTGTTGTTAGAGCAGATAGGAAAGAAAAAGAATTAGGGGTATTTTTTTCAAGGTGGTGCATTTAAATTGAAATTTAAAAATAGCTTATACACCATGACTTGATAAAGATATTGTCCTTGGCTCTGAAATATTGTGCTCTAGGCTTTTGTAATGCTGATAACTTTATAGATCTTTATAGAGGACTTAACATTGGTCGACCATTATTCTATAATCAACCACAGATGATTAAAGTGATAATTAAACAATAACGAACATCCCTTTTCTGATACTCTATTAATCGGCTTTTGTTGTTTTCTCTTTTTTTTTTCTCTGAATCAGAGCTGATGTGGATGTGTCATGTTTATCCACTCCACTGCGCCCCAACAAGGCCTCGGCGGGATTGTTAGTAATACACACTCAAGCACTCACTCAAGTTTCCCCGATTCGACGACAGTTCACGTATTCAAGAAAAGGAAATTAGACGCAACAATTGATAGTTATGCAGTTGGAGGAAAAAATAACGAGAGTTTTTCCGTCGTGAAAAATAACGATAATTTTATAGTACCGACAAGTAACGTACAGCTTGACGGTTATGTGACAAAAATAAAAGATGACAAATATTCTAGCAGAAGTTATTCAACATTAAAATCGAACTGTATCGAAACTTATACAGGTGTGATAAACAAGAATTTTGATAGTTATAACAATAACGTTAATAAAAACCATGAGAAATTTAATGAAAGTCATTACAAGAACTCGGACATTTATTCATCCACGAGTTTAGCTTCGAATATCGATTATTTAAGCACGGGAAGCGTCAGGACCAGTTCATCTAGGAGATCTAACACTAAAAATGGATCCAATGATGAAAGGAGCCCTCAACATGGGGCAATGCCTCAAACATTGGTTCGTGCCTCCACTATTAAATTGTTAGACACCTACCACCGCTGCGGACAAAAGGTAAAAGAAAAAAATAAAAAAATTATCTAACTTTTTTTTTTTTTTAACAATTAAAAATTGCGCAATGTTTGCAACCGTAAAAAATAGTATTTAGTACGGCTTTGCATCACAATTTTTTTTTCGCTGTAAATATTTTCGTGAAAATCTACATCCGTAACGTATTTTGGTCCAAGAACTGGAATGTAGATTTCATAATTTTTTTTTCAAAAATACGACATTAATTTGATACCTAAAAACTTTTTCTAATGCCGTTGCATGTTTAATTTTAAAAATGGGGTAATTGACCTTCTAATCTGAAATAGTTTTAAATGATTTCTTTAAGTGCCTTTTCATGCCTTTTCTCTTTAAAAAAAAAATACATATGAGAGAGCGGATTGAGTTCAATAAATTTTATCGTCTTTTTTTCATTGTTTTTTTTTTTTTTTTAGTTTTGACATGAATCGTAGGAGTAATGCCAAATCAGTGTGGCCCGTTTTATTTTTCTAAATTATTTTGATTTCTTCCTTCGGAGATGAAATATTATCAGCCCTCTATTTAGCGGCGCGGAAAAAAAAATATCATTTGTGATTTAATTTATTCGTGGATTTTTCCTACTGAGGTTTGTTTTAATCAGAAATAGGCCCTTTGGTCGTTATTAATGCGAGACATGATCAGGAAGTGAAGTCGTCGTTGTTGTCTTTCTTTTAAAAGCTCCATGTTAAATTAATTTCCCTTCCGTTTTGCTGATTGGCCCTTGGAATCGAGTTAATTTTTTTCGAACTTTTCTGGATTCATCGGCTTGTTTTTCCTTTTTTTGTTACTTTTTTTTGTGATGCGGATTTTTTAAATTATTATTCTGGCTTTGTTGGTTTCATAATTCCAAATTGAAAAAAAAATTCATTTCTAATTAAAATGGAATTTTGGTTTATTTAGGAATGCGTCAATTCCGTGCGCCGAAGATCAACTGACGTATCTGCATCGTAAATTTTATTGGAGATAGTCTGTTTCCATTGTTCTTTAACAAGTGAGCACACGTTCGTTGGCGTAGACTTGTGCTCGCATGATTTTGAAAAACAGTCAAAACCGACTATCTCCAATCATGTTTACAATGGAGATACGTCAGTTGACCTCCGGCGCAATTAATTGCCGATGCGATTTCTAATTTATTTCAAGTTCTGTGTGGTTCTTTTTAGCTTTCTCTTGGTTCTTTTTGGTCCTAGTAATTCTAATTTGTGTAAATTCTGTTCAGCTAGAAGATTTGTTTTTAAGTCATTCTAGAATGTCCTTTTTTTTTTCATTTGCTCTTCTTCGCTCTTGGTTTTTTCTAATTTTTATTAACTTCAGTCGGAATTACTCTTTGCTTCGTTTCATTTTGTTTTGGCACAATCTGTTGCTTTGGCCTATTTCGTTGCAGGCTTATTTAAGTTCTTTTTATATTTTTTCTCTTTGGCTCTAAATCATTTTAAATCTCTTCTAAGGTCATGGGACAAGTTCGAAATTGCCTCGTTTTCGTTTTCAATCTAGTTCAAGCTAGTCAAGCTTTTTTCCAGATCGTTCTGAACATCTTTGTTTCATTTTTCGTTTACCGATTTCTTTGTAATTTTTTCTAGACTTTTTTTCATTGTCTATTTAGGTTCTAGCATGTTTCTAATTATTTCTGGATTCGTTCTCTTTTCTCCAGTTAATTTTCTTTATGATGGAGATACGCGAGTTAACCTCCGGCGCAGGGCTATTTATATTAAATTCTTTCTGCGTCATTCCTCGAGATGATTCTAATTATATTTTAAATTTGTTGTTTTTTATTTCTGGCTCCATTCTTGTACATTTCAAATTTTTTTTTAAATTGGCTTCAGATTTCTTCTGATTTTTCTTATATAATTCTAGTCCGATTTAGCTCAATCCTAGTCCTTTAGAGAACGTCCGGCATTTTCCATTTCGCATATATATTTTTCATTCAAGGTTCTTTTTTTTTTAATGTTTTAAAGAGTTTTCTAGATTTTTATAATTTTCTTTGCTTGTTATAATTCTTTTTAGCTCGTTGTAATTCTCTAGCTTGTTATAATTTTCTCTGTTATAATTCTTTTTAGCTTCTTATAAGGTTCTCTAGGTTCTTATAATTCTCTCCAGCTTGTTATAATTTCCTCCGACTTGTTATAATTCTCTCTCTAGCTTGTTATAGTTCTCTCTCTAGCTTTTTATAATTCCTTCCAACTTATTTTAACTCTCTCTCTAGCTTGTTATAACTCTCTCTAGCTTGTTATAACTGTCTCTAGCTTGTTATAATTGTCTCTGGCTTGTTATAATTCTCTTTATATTGTTATAATTCATTTTAGGGGGGTTTTCTACTCTATGTTTTTGCTAGGTTTATTTTGACTAAACGTTTTTGAGTCTTCTATGTAATTGGCCCACACCCATAATTTCAGCCGTTTTAAACATTCCATAATCGGATCTAATCGCATTGGTCGTGCGGTCTAACTACTTTGGTGTCACGAAACAAGTCCTTTTTTTACGATGGGACCTATCCACAGGGACCTAAGACTCAACAGAATCAGTCCACTGAGCAAATATATTAGCCCTCCATGTAATGGCACCAGCCCTCCGCAGTTTTTATGTTTAGCTCTCAAAATCGTTTTCAGGTCATCCGTAATTTTTGCGACGGTGGAAATATTCCTAAAATATGATCAATGACAGATATTTCTACCTCGTTTAGAAAAGGTACCGTCGGAGAGTTGGCGCTTAGAAGGCTCTGAAATTCTAATTCGTAGCAAAACAATTTTTGGTTACAAATTGAACATTCTAAGTTACTTTTCCTCGATGGTACCTTTTCTATACGACGTTATACACATATTTTTAAGTGTAAATTTATTTAAAACCGATTTCTAAGTTTCTCAAACGTAGAGGTAGGGAGACACTAAAACCTCGAGTTATCAGCCTTCCTGCTTTCGATTTACAACAATGATTTTATTATTTTTTTTATAATACCGTTCAATTTACAAATAACGCACAAAGTGATGACGTATTAAAATTATATGGAAATTAATTAGTTTAATAACCGCGTAATTTCTAATTTTGCCGCTATTTTCGTCCTTCCATTTTGACTTATAACACCATAACTTCATTATGATTAGGCTACGTTTAAAGTACAATACTTATTTATAGAAAAAAAAAAAATAATAAAATCATTGAATTTCATGTTCTATACGGTTTATTTTTCTCGTTTTAAATCGACGACGACAACATTCTATTGAAAACCCGTATGTAGGAGAAGGAAAAAATTCAAAGAATCCTTATTTCAAAGAGCAAACAACCAATTGAAACGGAAAAATCAAGAGGAAAAATAAGCAAAAAAGCACACATCGCCGTTCAAGATTTGGGGGGAAAGGGGGGATCGGATTTTCCGTGTTGAAGGCTGGCAGGGAATCCCCGGGTTATAAATGTTTTTGATTTGTTCGATTTTTTCGTCACTTCCATGATGGAAATTTCCTCGTGAGAAAAAAATTTATAACATTTTGTAGGATTGAAACCCAACAGTCCGAGGTTTTTAAAAGCTTAAAAAAAAAATTAATAAAATAATGCATTTGCATCAACATAAAATTTTTTTTAATGTGTTTTTTGTTATTAT
The DNA here is from genome assembly GCA_037577465.1 of Liposcelis bostrychophila. NCBI lineage: Eukaryota > Metazoa > Arthropoda > Insecta > Psocodea > Liposcelididae > Liposcelis > Liposcelis bostrychophila. The sequence continues at coordinate 25,682,635 of CM075211.1, read as the reverse complement.
TCCGTTTATGTCGGAAGAGAATCTTGCCATGCAAATGCTATTAAATTTAGTGCATTGACAGGGTTGCAAAGCCGATGTAATTTGTGTCGGGATCGGAATCGCTATCTCAGCGGAAATCAAAAATATTTTGAACGGCATCGGCGCTTGAATTAAAAGTGTACGTTTTCAACCGAACATAATACCATCGGAAGTGGCGCCGAAATTATTCCGATTCGGCATCACCCCTATGGTACCTTTTCTAAACGACGTACACATATTATTTGGAGTCTGAATTGGAGCCCCATAAATAAATTCAGCTTCGGCATCGGGATCGGCATTAATTTTTTCTGATTAACCGGCATCAACTTTGCCATCGGCGCCAACCATTTTTTGATAAATTACTTGGAGTCGGAATCGGTGTCCCTTATAGGAAATTTGGCTTTGGCTTCGGCATCGGGACCGGCATTACTTTTTTCGTATTAGCCGGAGTCAACTTTGGCATCGACGCCAAGCAATTTTTGGTAAATTATTTGGAGTCGGAATCGGTGTCCCATAAAGAAATTCGGCTTCGCCATCGGCATCGGGAACGTCATTACTTTTTTCGTATTAATCGGCATCAACTTTGACATCGGCGCCAACCATTTTTTGGTAAATTATTTGGACTCGAAATCGGCGTCTTATAAAAAAATTCGGCTTCGGCTTCGCCATCGGCATCGGGAACGTCATTACTTTTTTCGTATTAATCGGCATCAACTTTGACATCGGCGCCAACCAATTTTTGTTAAATTATTTGGAATCGAAATCGGGATCCCAAATAAGATTCGGCAACATCGTCAAAATCGGGATCGGGATCGGGATCGGCCTTTTCATATATCATCGGCATTGGAATCGGCATTACTTTGTTTATATTAATCGGCATCAGCACCAGACAATTTTGAAAAAATTGTTTGAAGCCGGAATCGGCGTTTTGCCCGAAAAAAAATTTGTCAGCTGAACCGTAACATTTTTTTCCTATTAATCGACTTCGGCATCGCGACACCAACCGATTCTGAAATGTTATTTGGGATCGGAATCGGCTTCGTAATGTTAAAAAAATTTACCCGGCCGTGACCGACATCTGCAATGGCATCAGCGTCGGCTTTGCAACCCTGCACGGCATCCGTCATATAATTTTTTTTTTTTTAAATAGAGACGTAAGCTTTATGAAAAACGTTGTTGTTATTCCCGATGCGAACAACAAAATACGGAAATCCCGATGATACGGGCTGTTTAGGTCACTTTTTTTTTATGCAATAGGAAAAACATAAAAGGATGATAAAGAAATTTTTTTACATAAAAGTGTACATTTATACCAGGAAGCGAACTTATGTAAGGGATGTGACCGTGGGGAAAATAATTTTTTTTAAAACTGACAGGTCATCCAGATTGTTGTTTTTATTTGAATATCCGGTTTATCCGGAGACGTTTTAATGACGTCAATTCCATTATGGCGGCCCTGAAGTATCCTATACTCGTTTCTTTTTTTTTTTTTTTTTTTTTTTTTTTTGTATTATCGATTTTAAAAAGAAAGGAATTAGGGATTTAGTAATATCGAAAATTTGGCAGCTTTTTTTCTAATTTTTTTTTTTTTTTTTTTTTTTTTTAAGAATAAAATTTTTTTAAGAGAGGAAAAACGATAAATAATTCCTCGAAGGTTTTTTTTTATATACTAGATCTATCTAGAACGGGGGAATTACGTTTCAACTTTCTTATTTTGTTATCATCGAATGCAGAATTTTTCAATGAAAAATGCTTGAGACGAGAAGGTTAAAGAAAAGTACATGTCGGCCAGGAAAAAAAAAAAAAACAAGGAAAAAAGAAATAATACGAAAAGAGCGTTTTGCGTTTTTTATTTTTCCTTTGGGTTTAATTCTAGCTTTTTTTTTTTTTTAAAAAAGATTTATTTGGGAAACCATAAAATTTAACAAAAGTTCGATGTTATGAAGCTTTATAACGCGATATTCAGTGAATTGCGGTTGTTCCTTTAAAAAAAAAAAAAAAAAATTAATTCTTTCTCCCTTCCCCTTGAAAATAATGATAAGGCATGTTTGATTAATGATGTTTTAGACGACTTGGCATCTCATTTAAGAAGCAAAATTGTAATGGGAGATTTTCCTCCAACTGTGAGCTCCGCTCCGTTGGGCGGATGGGGAAGAGAAATGGAAGGGTGCTTTTAGAAATTTTGGGGGAAATTGCGAAGACCAAGAAATCTTGAAGTTTGCCTCTTAAAAAACTAAATAAATTAAGGGATGTAAAAAGAAAAAAAAAGGAAAATGAAATATCGTCCACTTAGTTTTGCATTTACTTTCATCTGCGAAAAAAAAAAAAAAAATTAGCTTAAATTTAAAATTTTATTTGTGAAAATTGCTTCATAAAATTTTCTCTTTAAATGAACCTCTATACGAAATATTATTCGAATTTCGCGCCCATTTTTTATGTCGGATCTGTTCTAGTTCAGGGTCTTTACCCTTAAGCCCCTTCCAGTTTATTTTAAAGGCGACCAATAAAAACTGGGTTCATTTTAAGAATCGTCGGTTTTAATCGGTTACCGTTAAGACATCCAGCGCTCCTAGCGGAAAAGCTCTGCAGTTGCTTTCTTTCTTTGGAGCTTCTGTTGTTCTGTATTACAGGTCTTTTAATTCTCTAAGCCCCCCAAAATTTTTTACCAAATTGAGGGTTGCCATAATCGCATATCGCAAGTACTTTTGTACTTTAAGTATTAGTACTATAAAGTAATTTTACTCTAAGGTATTAATACTCTGAAGTATTTGTACTTTAAAGTATTAGCACTCTAAGGAATTGGTACTCTTAACATATTAGTACTCTAAAGTGTCAGTACTCTAAGGTGTTACCACTCTCAAGTATTACTACTCTAAGGTATTAGTACTCTAAAGTATTAGTACTTTAAAGTATTAATACTTTAAAGTACAAAGATATTAATACGAAGGTATTAATGCTCTAAGGTATTAGCACTCTAAAGTATTAGTACTCTAAGGAATCTGCACTCTAAAGTATTAGTACTCTAAAGTATCAGTACTCTTAAGGTGTTACCATTCCAAAGTGTTAGGACTCTAAGGTATTAGTACTCTTAAGGTATTAGCACTCTAAAGTATTACTAAAGTATTAGTACTCTAATGAATCTGTACTCTAAAGTATTAATACTCTTAAAGTATTAGTATTCTTAAGTATTAGTACTCCAAGGTATCAGTACTCTAAAGTATTAGTACTCTTAAAGTGTTACTATTCTAAAGTGTTGAGACTCTAAGGTATTTGCACTTTAATGTATTAGTACTCCGAGGTATCATTACTCTAAAGAATCAGTACTCTAACATATTAGCACCCTCAGGTATTAGTACTCTAAATTTTTACTCTAATAGTACTATTTTACTAGTAATTCTAGTATTTTTACTCTATTAGTACTCTTAATATTTTTACTCTAAAGTATTAGTACTCTAAGGTATAAGCACTCTAAAGTATTATCGCTCTAAGGTATTAGCACTCTGCAGTATTCGTACTCTAACGTATTAGTACTCTAAGGTATTTCTACTCTAAAGTATTACTACTCTTAGGTATTACCACTCGGAAGTATTAATACTCTATTAGTATAAGTACTCCAGAGCAACAATACTCAAGTATATAAATACTTTAGAGCACTTGGCTTGTCTAAATAAGTTTTCTAATAGTAAAAATATCTTGAAGCTGCAAGATTGAACTTGCCTAAAGCATAGCAAGTGACTCGTCTTTCTCCGACGTTTCAGTTTCTTCGAACGGAACTGCGAACACGTTGCTGAAATGTTGAGTACCAGATACTATTTTGTTAGGTTTCTGACGTAGATTTTTATTTATTTATTCTTAATTCGTTTCGGAAAATCTCCCGTTGTGCAACTTAAAATTCAAAAATAAACAAAATTCAGTTGTATGCAATTATTTTAACCAATCATAAACATGCATTTAATGCAATGACATTTACCAAAACGACATGTGGGCAGCTTATCGATTAAAATCGTCGCATTTGTTTCGTCCCTTTAAAAAAAAAAAATATGCGGCATGCTCGTTGAAATAATAATTTTTCAGCCAATCATAGAGAATCTTTGAAAAAAAATTTTTTTTTTCGAATTACTGCCTTTAATCGGGGTTTTTATTAAGTTACGTAACAATCCCATTCGGTGCTTCCTTAACACTTGACTGTCGTCTGTTTATTTGTTGATGGATCTTTTTTTTTTTTTTTTTTTTTTTTTTTTTTTTTTTTAATTCACCATTCACTTGTTGTTATAATTAATCATTGTTCTATTTTTCTTGTTTTCTTTCTCTTTTGTTTCGTCCATTAATTACTTTCGGTTATCATAAAAAAAAAGAAAAATTCTCTTAATTTCTCTGCAACCGAATTAAAAAGTGGTAAATGAATAATTATTTTCTACGAATTTTCGGACGTTGTAAAAGGCAGATATTTAATTTTTTTAAATTCACTGGCGCTGAAAACACATTTTTTTTTCTAGATTTTAAAATTTATGCAGTGAACTCGTTTATTCGATTTTTATTCAACGTTTTTCTTTTTTTTTTTCTTTTTAAACAACCCCCTTTTTTTGTAACGTTCTATTTCGGAAATAACTGCCACGCATCGTGTTTTAATTGTCAATCATTATTAAAATTGTATATTAGTTGGTTTGCCTTGCTTGACTAGTTTGTTTGACTGCTTCATTAGATTTTAAAATTATGTCATTAGGGGATAAGCGCCATTTTCCTGAAATAAAACGGGGGATATATTATTTTTTTTTGTCGGAGGAAAAATGTTGCCAGATTTCCTGATTGCGAGGAAATTTTCAACCTTTTAGGGAAACGAAATTTCTTTAATAAATAAGAGCCAGGGCCAGACAGAAGGCGCAGTGAACTTTATTAAAAATTATTTTTTTTAAAAAAATCAGAGGACTGAGAGTAAATTTGGATTCTGTGCGCCGGAGGTCAACTGACGTATCACCATCGGAAACATGATTGGGAGATAGTTGGTTTTGACTGTTTTCCAAAATCATGTGAGCACACGTTTTATGAAAACGTGAGCGAGTAGACGCTTACTCACATGATGTTTTTGAACAATCGAAACAGACTATCTCTTATTATGTTTAGAGTTGAGATACGTCATTAAACCTCCGGCGCATGACTTTGTCGTTATTAAAACCTATAAATTTTTTTTACTGTTACTGAGCAGGGGGAAAGGAAAACTTACTGTCGATTTTTTTTTTTTTTTTAAATCAATTTATTCCTCGAATATTGGGGACCTAGGATAAATCCGACCGTCTCTTCTAGTAGAATCCACAGGAGAGTCCGTTTGTAGTGGAAAAACCTGGAATTTAATTTTTTTAATTTTTTTAAATTATTCCAGTTAATTCCACTACCGGGATCTCAAAACCTGGAAAATATTTAAAAAAAAATTTTTTTAATTTCTAAAATGACGGATAAGCGAAGTAGTGGAATTTACCTGAAATAGTATTAGAAATATTATTTCCAGTAAATTCAACCCCCGTGATCTCAATACCTGGAATATACCAAAAATAAAGTATAATTTTATTTTTAATTTAAAATGCTAAATGAACATCGAAGTCGAAATTGCCGCCAAAATTCATTATCTCTGAAAATCTTCTTGAAGTGAAGTTGACAATCATAATGATGATTTCGCGGAAATAGAAGCACCTCCGGTTCTGCGAGAGGTGTGGGAAGAAGAGGCAAACTCCCAGGTCAGAAGAAGCACTGGAAGAACAGGAAGACTCCAAATTGTTTGCAACAAGCTTTCAGGGATTTTCCCTCTGCCTCGACCTGAGCGTCTTCCTCTTTCTCTTTCTCTTCCTCTTCTTCCAATGCTTCTTCCCGGGCCTGGGGGTCTGCCTCTTTTTCCCACGCCTCTCGCAGAACCGGAGGTGCTTCTATTTCCGCGAAACCATCATTATCATTGTTAACTTCAAGAAGATTTTCAGGGATAGTAATGAATTTTGGCGGCAATTTTGACTTCTATGGTATATTCCAGGTATTGAGACCACGGGGGTGGAATTTACTGGAAATAATATTTCTAATACTATTTCAGGTAAATTCCACTACTTCGCTCGTCCGTCATTTTAGAAATTAAAAAAATTTTTTTTAAAATATTTTCCGGGTTTTGAGATCCCGGTAGTGGAATTAACTGGAATAATTTAAAAAAATTAAAAAAATTAAATTCCGGGTTTTTCCACTACAAACGGACTCTCCTGTGGATTCTACTAGAAGAGACGGTCGGATTTATCCTTAGACCCGAATATTGTATCACATTTTGTGTATAAAAAATGTAAATTGAACTTGAAGAAAAAAGAAATTTTCGATTTTTTCGGAACAATAAAATTTTGCCGCCATTTCCTGCCTTTTTGTTATCCTCGGATAACAAAAACTGTTCTTTTCTTTTTTTTTTATCGGATTTCCTTTTTTTTTTTTTTTTTCTTTTTTCTTGTTTTAACACCCCGTATAATATTTCAGTGTCACAATCGTTCGATAAGGTAACGATATAATTACCCAAGCAAACAAAATACACGAAATTTCCACAAGGCAACGCTTTTGTTATCAGAATTCAATTTTATCTTGTAATTATGAAATGGGGGCTGGCAATGAATTTGACTTTGCAAAGGAAATCATTTTTTTTTATTTTTTTTATTATTATTATTATTATCAGGCCCGTAGCGGAGGGGAAAACGGGGATCAGCCAGGGAGTGGGCGAAAGGGGTTCAATCTTTGGAATAGCCTTATGCTATGCTAATGCTAGCCTTATGCTTATGCTATGGCTAAGCTATGCATCTATGCTTAGCTTATGTACGTGGGAAAAAAGTTAGAAATTTGCAATTATTATTAATTTTACACTAATCTTTCATAAGCTAAGCATAAGAGGAAAAAATCTTCATAAGCTAAACATAGAAATCAAATTTTTGGCCCTGATTTGAAACCTAAATTTTCTGGCAATTACAATGTCCTCATGAGACCTATGGGATACTGTTGGTTTACAAATTTTAGCTAAAAATAGTATCGTATCCCTAGGGATAGACCCGGGTATAGCGAACGAGTTTTTCCGTGTCAAAGGGCGTTGCCGACCATTTTTTCTAATGCGTTTTTCCTTAAAAAAATAAATTTCTAATCCATTTTCCCTAAAACTTTTGGTTCCTAAAATTTTTTTTCCTAATTTTCAATTTTCCTAAAATAAAATTTCCTAAAATAAATATTTTTCCTAACTTTTTAAATTTTAAGGGATTTTAGGAAATTTTATTTTAGGGATTTTAAGAAATTTTGTTTTACGAATCAAACAATTTTAGGAAAATTAAAAATAAAAAAAAAAATTGTTAGGAAAACAATTTTAGGAATTAAAATTTTTAGAAAAATGGATGAGGAATTTATTTTTTTAGGAAAAATGGATTAGGAATTTATTTTTTTAGAAAAAATGGATTTGGAATTTTTTTTTTTTTTTTTTTTTTTTTTTGGAAAAATGGATTAGGAAAAATCGTAGGGAATCGTCCCAGGGCATACATCCACCAGCAAAACGTTAAGAAAAAGGAATATTATGATCTATAAAAAAAAAAAAAAAAAAAAAAAAAATGCTTGAACTAATATCTCCTTGAATTTTCGTTAATCGTTTTATGAGCTAAACGACACATTTTTAACTCGACCGATGCGTGCACAATGTTAATTAAAGGCTGAAAGAGCATTCATTATTATAAAACAAGTTAATTTTTTTTTTTTTTTTTTTTTTTTTTTTGCGTTTTTTAAAAGACGTAATGACAAATTTTTTTGCTTTTTTTTGCTCTAATCATTTTGTTGTCTATTTATCTCTTTTTAGCGCAAGTGTTGCGGCGGGGAAGGTGATGGTGCGGGGGGTCAAAGCACCACAACGACGGCCCACGGGAAGACGGGGGGCGCGGGGGCTGCTCCCGCTCCCCAGACGCAGCAAAGCTCGGGATCAGATGGCGACTATCAACTCGTCCAACATGAGGTTTTGCATTCAATGACCACGCAATATGAGGTCCTTGAATTCCTCGGACGTGGGACATTTGGCCAAGTGGTCAAATGTTGGAAAAAGGGCACCAACGAAATAGTCGCCATTAAAATATTGAAAAATCATCCCTCTTACGCCAGACAAGGACAGATCGAGGTATGATTTCCTTTTCTTTTTTGTCGAAAGTATAATCACTTCCGTACATCAGAGGCGAAACGTGGAATTTGAATGTTGTCACGTGACCTTTTCTCATGTAAAATTAATAAGTAGCAGTAATTTTGATTTTTTTAAATTTGAAGTTGTTTGGCTCTGATGTAATTATACGGAAATTTTGTATATTTTATATAAATATTTAAATATACAATTTTTTTTTTTTTTTTTTTTCGCTTCAGAAATGTATTTCTGTAAATTTACATAAGTATACGAAGCTGCTTCTAAATTAGAAATAAAAAACGGTAATATTGGTGTATGTATTTATTAATTAATTTCTTTTTTCTTTTTCAGGTTTCTATTCTATCTCGATTAAGTCAAGAAAATGCAGACGAATTCAATTTCGTCCGCGCCTACGAGTGCTTTCAGCACAAAAGTCACACTTGTTTGGTGTTTGAAATGCTTGAACAAAACTTATATGACTTTCTAAAGCAGAATAAATTTAGTCCACTACCTCTTAAATATATTAGACCAATTTTACAACAAGTTCTTACTGCTTTACTGAAGTTAAAGGTAAGCTTCATGCTTTTTTTTTATTATTATTAATCTAATAAAACTAGGGCAATTTTTAAAAAATATACGGAAATAAATTTCCGTTGGATATTTGAAGTCCTCGAAGACTCTTTATTTTTACGGGGAAAAAAAGTAACTGAAAATGCTTTTAGAAAAAAAAAATTTTTCATCACATGGTACTGAAAAGTGGATTTTTCAGTACTGGGCAGTTTATTTACAGACTATTTTACGCCGTACCTTGTGATAAAAAATATCTTTCAATGCAAGAAATGCAAACGACTTGCCCGTCTCGACCTATTTAAGGCCCTCGCCTTCGGCTCGGGCTTAAAACTCGGTCTCGACGGGCAATTTTGTCGTTTGCAGTCCTTGTATTGAAAAATACTATAACAAAGAGAAATTTATTTTTGTATATTTAAATAAATATCTAAATCCTCCTCCTTAAGTACTTTATTTACAATTTCAATTAAGAATATTTAGATAAGAGCAGTTAAGGAAATTTATATTACGTTTTACGATTTGAAAGTAACTTATGACTCTAATCCTTCCTTAGCGTAAACAGACTTTGTAATATTTATATAGATTTTTTTTTTTTTTAAAGTAAAATTAGAACAATCAAAATTATTATGCGCAGGGGCTTAAAATACTGCCTTTGTTGTATTCGTTATTTTAGGAATTAGCAAGATTTTTTTTCATCTTTAAAAAGATCATCAGAGCTTTTAAACAGACAAAATTCCGCTTTTTTTTTTTTTAATTAGAGGTTTCGGAGTGTAATGAGCTTATAAATTTGATTTTTTTTTCCGAGAAAATTGTGCACATGATGAAAAATATTTAAATTTAGTCCTTTTTCGTCAGAATTCCCGGAAATTTTGCATACAGGAGTTAATTTCAGATATAAAGTTTGAATTTTGATTCGATTAAAATCGAAAATCGCCATTTATTTCGCATTTTTCATATTATTTTTCGTATTTTTCATATTTTCGATATTTTGCATTACAGGCATGTAATGCGGGTTGCCTATACTAAATTTCAGCAGGCAGTTTTGACAGTTTTAAACGTTTTACTTGCCTCAATATTAGCAACAAGAGCTTCTCAAATTAGGGAGAATGATATAATCCGTTTAATCGCGTCCTTAGATTAACCCTAGTATCAGATTAATCCTTAATTGGGAAGTATTAACAGGGAAAGATTAAAACAGTTTTTCGAGTTTTTTAAAATGCAAACCTCTCATTTCCAAAAAAATTATAAACGAAAATATTCCGTTAGGGTGAATAAAAAATGTATTTATTCTAAATAAATAGACTCTAATGAGGCCATACACGTGTGCATAATTTTGCGGGGAAAAAAAAAACCATCTTGCTACATTCTGTTTTATCCATTAAAACCTTTCAATTAAAAATTGTACTTTTTGTTTTGTTTTTGTTTTTTAAATCATTCTTTTCCATTTATTCCATATTTTTTTTTGAATGTAATAAATTACTGCAACATCCGCATTTAAATGCAAATTTATCATGCGCTGTAATTTTATTTTTGTTTTCATTCATCTGTCGCAAATAAAGAAAAATTCATTCTTTTCAATCTGCAATCAGTTCTAAAAATCTTTTTTATGAGATCGCAAAAATAACGTTTTACATCAGGTTATGTACGCAACTTTATATGACGTCAATTCTCATCCATGACCTTTTTTTTTTATTTTATTTTTTATTATTAAGACTTAGCAGATCTAAACGACAGGAAAACCAACGCCTTGAAAAACTTTTCAATGATAAACTAACAAAACCGATTAGCCTGCGGTTAAGGCATAAAACGTTACATAGTTTTTTAATTTTTTTCTTTTTTTTTTCTTTTTTCAGCAACTCGGTTTAATTCATGCCGACTTAAAACCGGAAAACATAATGCTGGTCGATCCGGCTAGACAACCATACAGGGTAAAAGTTATAGATTTTGGAAGCGCTTCACACGTTTCCAAAGCCGTTTGCAACACGTACTTGCAGTCGAGATACTACAGAGCTCCAGAGATCATATTAGGATTACCGTTTTGCGAAGCTATTGATATGTGGTCTTTGGGTTGTGTCGTGGCCGAATTATTTTTGGGGTGGCCCTTGTATCCCGGCTCGTCCGAGTACGATCAAATTCGTTACATCAGTCAAACTCAAGGATTGCCGACTGAAAACATGTTGAATAACGCTTCGAAAACTACTAAGTTCTTCTACAGGGATATGGACAGCACCTATCCATTTTGGAGATTGAAGGTACGTCCGGTGGTAGGATGTAAAATCGATGACCTGCGGTTTTTGTTCCCCGTGGAAATTGAATTTTTTAGGGAAAGGAAGTGCTTTTTTTTTATTTTTGGACTTTTCAATATTTTTTAGGGGGTTTCCGTCGGCGGCTTTGCACATTTTGCGATTAATTTTTTTTTTTGAAAGCCAAAATGGCATTTAATTTTTAAATGTTCTTTTTAATTTTGAAAAAAAAAAAAGAAAATTAAAGAAAAGAAAATAGGCTTAAAATAAGACCAGCTGTGAACCGGCAAAGATTGCCCGACTCAGTTCCTATGTTTAGCTTATGGGAAATCCGGTTCGGTTCGATTCGGTGCACTCAACATAGGCTCAACCAAAATGGTTTGCAGCCCTGTAGTTTAAATGATAATTTTTTTAAAATAATATTACATAAGATTAATCAGCATCCTCTTTCCTCCTCTTTCCCACTATAAACTGTGTTTTCACGACAATTTTGATATGGAACAAACCGCAGACCTTCGTTTTTACACAGTCATCTGACGATGAGTTTTTTTTTTTCAAACATAGTATTACGATATTAATTTTAATTTTTTTCTTTCAGACGCCCGAAGAACACGAAGGGGAAACCGGAATCAAATCCAAAGAAGCTAGAAAATATATTTTTAATTGCTTAGATGACATTGGTCAAGTTAATGTTCCTACAGATTTGGAAGGGGGTGAATTATTAGCGGAGAAGGCCGACCGAAGAGAGTTTATAGATTTGCTGAAGAGAATGTTAACCATGGACCAGGTGGCAATATTTAAAACAATTATTTCTTTTTTTTTTTTTTTTTTTTTTTAAACGTTCTTTTTACTTTTTTATTTTAGAATTTGAATTTAATTTTGTTTTTTTGTTTTTTCGGCTACAGGAAAGGAGAATAATGCCTGGAGAAGCATTGAACCATGCTTTCGTCACTTTAGCACATTTGGTTGACTACGCGCATTGCAACAATGTCAAAGCTAGTGTGCAAATGATGGAAGTTTGCCGGCGTAACGGTTTCACAAGTTCAAGCTCTTCAAGTCACCATCAATCGACAGCGCAGGCACCGCCTCTTGTTAATCTTGTGCCTTCATCCAATGGTAACGTCACTCTGACATTTAACAATCAAGTTCAGAGGCCTGGATTCCCAGCTGAAAATTTGGTAAGAAAGAGGAAAAAGAATTATGGAATTGGAATTTTGTATTTACGAATTTTATTTAATCGTTTTTTCTACTTCATTTTTTTTTTTTCAGTATCATCTGTATAACGGCAGAAGACAGTACGGTAGCTCTGGTCATCAATTAGTTTCGTCGATTTTGTGCCCATCCGGATATCAAGGGATGGGCTCTCCTGCCAAGCATATGACGGTAGTAACTCAGCAGCCTCCACCACAGTTACAGATTCAGCCTCCGATCATTTCGCAAAATGTAAATTAAATTTTATGCCCGAAATCGGTGCTGGCAAACTCAATCCAATGGGGAAAGTTGACTGTAAAAGTCGATATCCAGAATCCGAGCTTGGTTCCAAAAGAAAATTAATACTAAACCAAATCCTGACCTTAAAACATGTCTTTGGTTTGGTATTCATCGCTAAATCCAAGATGGCGGCCAAAATAAATTCACAGAGAGTGCTGATTCAGAATTTTTTAAAAATTCCAGATGGCGGCCAGAACCAAAAATTTTAGTTTTTGAAACGGTTTTGAGTTTGCCAGTAATGTTTCAAGCTTTTTGATTAAAAATCTAATTATTTTATAAATTATTTTATTTTATATTAACTATTTAAAAAAATTGTTTTTAGGTGACCGGACAGCAACAATATGTACCTGTATCGATGGTGGAGCCATCTGGCAGACAAATGCTTCTTGCAAACGCCGTACATACTTCATGGCCGACCGGAAACGGTAGACAGATGACTCTGGTTCCTTCTTGGCCTCCGCAACACGCTATTCAGCAAATCAGCGAGTCCGATTGGGGACGACCTCTTATCGCTGTTGACTCTACTGCTATTTTACAAGTACGTTAATTTTTTTTTTTTTTTTTAATTACATTTACTAAATTTTTTTATTAATTTTATTTTTGCAGGAGCAGAGACCCGTTTTTCCAGTCGACGTCGCACCCGACGTGTACACAGAACCGAGCCTCGTGGAACATCATTCTCATAATAATTGGAATTCAAAGAGGTCGAATCATAAAAATAATTCGCATCACCATCATCACCATTACCAACAGGTATTTTTTTTTTAAATGATGAGGTGAAGGACCAAAAAATATTAAATTACGATTCCCTTCTGTAGTGCAAATTACAGTTCCGAGCGTCTGTAAGTTATGATACTATTCCGACCGTCCCTGTAATTCCTTTGGTGCCATTTCCCTGTCCCCATAACACTCACGTTATCAGAAGTATAATCACCTGTCAATCCCATAATTCCGTCCTTATGGATTCGAGCATCCATACCGTCTGCAAACCTAACCTGAGTCACGTTTTCCGTTTAACTTTGGTAAAAAGGATTTGACGCTTATATTTTTTTTAAAATTTGTTTGGAAACGAAACGTTTTAATATTTTTATGATTTTTTTTTTCAGCAAGCGCCTCAGCAGCATTTGTATCACCACCTAACGGTCCCCGGGAGGCATGATGCTAAGAAAGAAACGACGCAACTCAGCCCTGTTAAAAAGCGAGTGAAGGAAGGGACACCGCCTAGCGAGAACCAAAGAACTCACCGAGATAACCATCACAGGGCTCCTCCGGTGCAGAACATAAGCCCAGGATATTGGCATCATCAGCAAACGAACACTCAAAACGCGACGAGTAACATTCGTCAACAAACTATTACAATTGATGACACTCCGTCTCCGGCGGTGTCTGTTATTACAATATCTGACAGTGATGATGATTCTCCCGGAAAAAAGTAAGCTTTCAAACCGTTTTTGTCCTTGTGTTTCTACCGTAAATGTCTAATTTAGCGATGTTAAACACGTGATTAATTCGTGCGCCCATGTTTAGCTTACGGTATATTTATACACGAAGAGTAAATATACGGTATATTTAAACACGAAGCGTAAATATACGGTATATTTATACACGAAGAGGAAATATACCCTATATTGTTACACGTTGAGGAAATATACCGTATATTTATACACGAAGAGTAAATATACCGTATATTTTATATTCCTAGAATTCCGCAATTGGTGATTTCCTACGCAAAAGTATCCCGCCAGGGGAGCTGGTTGTCCTCAGCTGCAACCAATGAGAATATACCGTTGTATAAAATCTTTGGATTTAAATTGCTATCGCTGAAGACTACCAGCGAACCTGGTGGCGGAATTTTACATTAAAAAAAACTTCCTGCAAGCTAAGAATGGAAACTCAAATAGGAGGGGAATTCGCGCTTAGCTAATTCTCCATAAGCTAAGAACCCAATGTTTAGCTTATGAATGACGTAATCAATGTTTGATTCTTAAACAATTTCGGATATTTCTCCAATTATTGATCTATCCAATTTTCCTCTATCCATCTATCCAATTCCTCTTTGAACTTTTTACTTTATGGTCCCACTATATGTTACTCTAAAGCAGCTACTGACAATAAAATAATTGCATTTTTTTTTTTTTTCTTTTTAGCAACAATCGAAGCCATCGTGAACATCGAAAGAACGTGATTTCTTACGTGACCGTCGGGGATAGCGATAACGAAGATCACAACAGTCCTACAAAAAATGGGCAAGGGAATCACCAGCAAGTAACGGGTACTCAAAATTACGCTTCTCAAGTTCAGCAGTCTCAGCAACAGCAGCAGCAACAACAACAACAACAACACAACAACAACAACAACAGCAGCAGCAACAACAACAACAACAAATTCAGCACCAACAGCAACAACAATCGACTCAACAATCACAACCTCAACAGCAAAGTCATATCAAACACGAACCACATCAGAATTTAAATGTAAATAGCAACAGCAGTAGTAACGGAAATAACGCGTAAGTAGTTTTCAAAATTTTAATAAATTTTTTTTTTTTTTTAATGTAGAATTCCAAATTTTTTATTAATTTAATAATTTCGATATTAGGAACAATCATTATTCTACCGGTGCGTCTCAATCTCAGAAGAAACGGCTATTGGCGAAAGCACAATCGGAATGCATGTTAAACGGGAACACGACAACGAGTAGCAGCAACTGCAGCAACGGAAGTAGCAACGGAAGCAGCAACAGCAGCACGGGTAGCGGAAACATTCAGCACGCTTTAAATCAAAACATCCACGGCGGAACGGGTAACTCTCACAATCATTGTCATCAGCTTCAACCTCCTAAACAAGAACCAGGGGTTTGCGATGTTCAGCATCACCCTTGTCAAGGTTATTTAACCACCCAAGATCAGATTGTATATAGCAGGTGAGTCAGTGATTCAGCTTGGTGTGTAACGAATTTTTAAGAGTTTTCAGGTACTTGTTATGGCCTTTTTGTTTGTGTTTTTACAGTGATAAAAGAAGTTCATGGGCGTCGGTACCGAATCATCCTTCGAACGTTCATAGCGTTTTGACGTCCCATACCACCCATAATCATGCTAAGAGGGACGAAGCAGCAAGACAGCAGCAACAGAATATTAGAGAGTATCATGTTTCGCATAAGGATTACATTCAACCTCCTGTTGCTCATACGCAGAGGGATCATAAGTGGGCTACTGCTGCTTTGCATCAGGGATACAGGTAAATTTAAAGGAATTTATTAAAAATTTTTTAATTCGAGAAAGTTGTTAGGCATACATAATTTGGTCCAAATTCAAATTTGAAATCTACGAGATCGAAAACACATAAAAAACACTTATGGAATATTTTGTACTGTATGCATGTGATGCGGGTTGCCTAGACTCAAAGTCAGTAGGCTCTTAGTATGGATTTTAACGCACAGGGCTAGTATCTACGGGAATGGGAGATAATTTTTTGCTCGAAGTTTTTTATTTTGCGGCCAAATAGACCGGAAATGTCATTTTGTGTGCTTCCATCTGTTTATTTTTATTGATTTATAAATTATACACTGAAAAACGATTTGGTTGACCCACCCAAAATGTTAGTAAAGCAAATATCACCCCAAAAATTTCGGTTAGGATAACCAATTTTTTGGTTCAGCTGACCAAATTTGATTGGCTGAACGAAAAAATTGGTTGTCCTAACCGAAATTTTTGGGGTGATATTTGCTTTACTAACATTTTGGTCGGGTCAACGAAAGGGTTTTTCAGTGTAACTCTTAGAAAGTAAATAAAGTTTAAAAAAATGTTGGGAAAATATAAATACAAAATTTTTGACATTGAAATTTAACGGAAACCGAAATAAATATATGCACGACTTTTCCAGAGTCCTGTATATATATACGGCATATATTCACTGTATATATGTATAGTAAAAATATACAAGCAGTATATTTACTGAAATATAAAAAATTGGAAAAATATTTTCCGAGTTTTCGAGGAATTTTTGAAAATTCAGACTCTAAAAAAGGTGGTTTTCTAGAGTTTCAAGCTTCGACTTGAAGCAAGACACTGCGACCCAAACAATTAAAATCAAACTTTAATTCCTTTTTTCTTTATTTGCAGCAACGCTCATTTGTCTCCTAGATTATCACCTCAACATCCTCTTGCTGCCACCGGACAGCCTTTGTACCATCAACCAGAATTATATCGTCGACCTGCAGTTTACGTAACCACGGCCCAACCCGCTTACCATCAGGTTCCTGCGACCGCTTTTACAACTGGGTAAGTATCCTTTAAAAATATTTCTCGCTTGAAAAACTAAATTTAAAATTTACGCTCTGAAAATTTTAATAAATCACCATCAAAAAAAAAAAAAAAAATATTATGAGAATTCCTCTTCAAGTTTATGAACGCAAGATTCTGTTCCAGCGATCTGATCGAGACTGGAGCAGCCATTGTGAGGCGTGTTTCTAAACCGCCGTTCAAGATATCCGAAAGGTACTAAAAGATTTCAAAGAAATTTCCAAAAAATTAAATTTTGAATGGCGTCATGTCGTAGGGTAGAAGTTGATTTTTCCCCTTTTGGAAATAATTCCGATTTTGGGTTAACATTTTTTCTGAAATTCCTGTTTTAGAGCTCTTCCGCCTCCCGCTCATCACGGATCCGCTAGGCCGGTTTTGGCTACTCACATGAATCCTCCGGGTCATCCGTTACCGGCTCACATGCAACCGGCTGCAGTTTTTCCGGCGCATCCTCAAGTAGCCGCGTCATACGGTTTTGCTCCTTTGAGTCCTGCGAAAACGCATCAGTACCAACCTGGATTGTGGTTTACTGAATAAAAAAAATTATTGGGTGTGGGGAATCCCCAACTTTACATTTACGTTTAAGTTTTTTTTTTTTCTTTGTAATTTAAAAAAAAAAAAATCAAAACTTAGGAATTAGTTAAAAAAAACATTTTTTTTTTCTAAAGTAATTTTTAGTTTAGCTTGAATTACTTTTTTTTTTTTTTTGTATTGGTACTTCCCCCTCACCTAAATTATGTAAGAGTAAGATGCAAAATTTTGTCCATAAAAAAAGAAAAAAATTGTACTATGAAAAATTTTAAGAAAAAAAAATTATAAAAATGTATCGCCTCGAATTAAAATTCGCCTTGTTCTGTAGTTTTAAAAACGATTTTCGTTAAGTAATCTAATTTATTACTATTTTACTATTTGATGTCTGATTAGATTATGTTTCATCAAATATTTAAAAACAAAAAAAAAAACTTTTTTAAAACAATTTTTCGTAGTTTGCTTGCTAATAGTAAAGAACTGAATTGAATTTTTTTTTCTGATTTAAAAGAGGAGGTGAAAGATTTTTGGGATTTGTAAAAAGTAGTTCAGCGTGAAAAGCAGTTAAACATCTTTAACTTTCCAGTGAAAATCTATATTTAATTTATGGAAAGTACATGGAAAGTTAGGGAGGTTTGACTGTAGTTCTGACAAAGAGCCGTTTCAGTTTTTTTTTCTGATATGGAGCTCGTATTTTACATGCAATTGTTTTGGTACTAGTTAATTGAAACATTTTAAATCAACAGGTTTGAAAAAAAAAAATTAAACCATTCCCTTGGGCAATAAAGCTTTAAAATTTTTAGATGCATTCACCTTCAAAAAAAAAAAAATTCAATTCACCACACTTTGTTTATATTTTAGTTAAGCTGATATACATGCACTTGGCAATTTTCTTTCTAGAAAAACATCACTATGTGGTGTTAACTAAAAAATTTGAAAACTTTCAAAATGGCTGCTTTACGATCCATCTATTTGTACATCCGCCATTTTGTCTGTTTCAAAACACACCTGTCTCGTCGCTTTTGAGTTATTATTTAAAAAAAAAAAATCAAAACTTAGGAATTAGTTGAAAAAAAAAAATTTTTTTTTCTAAAGTAATTTTTAGTTTAGCTTGAATTACTTTTTTTTTTTTTTTTTTGTATTGGTACTTCCCCCTCACCTAAATTATGTAAGAGTAAGATGCAAAATTTTGTCCATAAAAAAAGAAAAAAATTGTACTATGAAAAATTTTAAGAAAAAAAAATTATAAAAATGTATCGCCTCGAATTAAAATTCGCCTTGTTCTGTAGTTTTAAAAACGATTTTCGTTAAGTAATCTAATTTATTACTATTTTACTATTTGATGTCTGATTAGATTATGTTTCATCAAATATTTAAAAACAAAAAAAAAAACTTTTTTAAAACAATTTTTCGTAGTTTGCTTGCTAATAGTAAAGAACTGAATTGAATTTTTTTTTTCTGATTTAAAAGAGGAGGTGAAAGATCTTTGGGATTTGTAAAAAGTAGTTCAGCGTGAAAAGCAGTTAAACAATTTTAACTTTCCAGTGAAAATCTATATTTAATTTATGGAAAGTGCATGGAAAGTTAGGGAGGTTTGACTGTAGTTCTGATAAAGAGCCGTTTCAGTTTTTTTTTCTGATATGGAGCTCGTATTTTACATGCAATTGTTTTGGTAGTAGTTAATTGAAACATTTTAAATCAACAACAGGTTTGGAAAAAAAAATTAAACTGATGACCCATTCCCTTGGGCAATAAAGCTTTAAAATTTTTAGATGCATTCACCTTCAAAAAAAAAAAATTCAATTCACCACACTTTGTTTATATTTTAGTTAAGCTGATATACATGCACTTGGCAATTTTCTTTCTAGAAAAACATCACTATGTGGTGTTAACTAAAAAATTTGAAAACTTTCAAAATGGCGGCTTCACGATCCATCTATTTGTACATCCGCCATTTTGTCTGTTTCAAATCACACCTGTCTCATCGCTTTTGAGTTATTATTTTAAAAAAAAAAAACAACTCTTATTTTAAGAAAATAAAAAAAAATTCCTTTAAAATTGTAGCATTTTAAGTATATTTTGAAAATATGTTTCGTAGTTTTACCGAAGGTGCATCTTGCTTAGTATTTAATTTTTTTGATTTTTCTTAAAATCATAGATAAAAGGAAATCAATTCATGTTGTAGCGTCCATATTTTAAGACGCTTTAATGTATAAAATTTAAAATTTAAAAAAAAAAAAAGAGAAAAAAAGCTTTAAGAAAAAATTTTTATACTTATTCTCAAAGTAGAAATGCTTCATTTTGCGCAATTTTTTTTTTATTTTATCCCCGTAAAATAATTGATTTACTAATTAGATGTAGAAATTAAGAATGCAAAGCGTATAGTTAGTCGTTTTTTTTTATTTAATTAAAAATAATCAATCAATCCATATCGCCTATTATTTTTTGGGTTTATTTTAATTACGTTAATTAGTTTAAAAAAAATTATTCTTTTTATTTCCTCCCTTAAGTTTCATTTTTTTAATAATTATTTTTTTTAGTTATTAAAAAAAATGGCTTTATCTTCTATTGTAAATATTTAATAGATTCAAAAAAGCCTAATCGATTATTAGTTTTTTAATTTAATTTATATGGATTCAAGGAGGTTTTGATGTGTCGTGTTTTTTTTATTTTTTTTTACAATGGTATGTCGATTTGAAGGGAGATTTTGAAGGGAGTGCGTGGTTTTGATTTCAAATGCAATTTTTTTTTTTTTAAGTTTCCTAATTTTTTTTAATTGATTAATTTTTTTTTGTTTAAGAATGATGGGAAACCTTGTAAACACGTTTTGGTGTTGTGATTATGATTAATTAAAAGCCAAGATTTGTGATCTTGTTGAATGAAGGGTAGAAAAAAACTTTTTTTTTGTAATTTTTAATTTTGTCTGGAAGTTTGAACCGAAAATTGGTAGAGAGAAAATTCGCCCGTACAAAGACGGCAAGTCATCGGGGATCGAACCGCGGGTCTCACACTTTCAAAATCCTGAAGTTTGTTTGGTAGTTGACACCAGACAAATTTAAATTTTTTAATTAATATAAAATATCTCCATTTTAAAAAACGGTCCATATTTTAAAAAAATATCTATCTTTATTTATCTGTATATTTATACCTAAGGCGTATAAATATCCGTATATTTATTTAAAAAATTTTAATTCAACGCTCCAAACCAGCGGAGATTAGCTCAAAGACCGGTTGTTCAATTCCCCGCTGTTGATGTCTTCTGCTAGATCAATTTTTTTCTCTTCATTTTCGATTTGGGGTAAACCCCTTTGAAGGAAAATTAAAAATAACCAAGGATAGAGTTAATAATTTTGGAAGGAGCCAGTGGGGATTGAGTTGTAAAATAAAAACTTTTTCGACTGGTTAACCCTGATCGCTTTTTACAAGTTCGAACCCGCTGGCAACTTACAAAACTTGTCATTATTATTTTTTTAAGGTTTAAGAAGTAAAATTTTAAAAATAAAATTCCTAAGCAAGCAGAGAGTTTAAAATTTTCGTTTTTAGGTTTTTGGTTTGACAGGCCTTCTTTTTTTTTTTTTTTTTTTTTTTTAAGGGAAATACTTCAATCTCATTCCATTTGAAGAAATGAAAACTAAAAAAGTTATAATTTTTTTTTTTCGTATTTAGCTCTGCGTATTATAAATAATTTTTAAACAAAAATTTAAAATATATATTATGTAATAAAATAATATTCGCTTATTAATGTGTAGTACAAATTAATACAAAGAGAAAAAAAATCATTTTATAAAAAAAAAGAAAGGTGATCATATTTTTTTTTCTTTTAATTATTTGCTTGTAACATTTTTTTTTTTTTTTTTTTGTCTCATAAGTTGTAATATGCCCTTTTAACTGATGTTTAATGTGAAACACTTTCGATGTAATATTTGTTTTCAAGTAGAAGTATAAAAATAAATTTTAAAAAAATCCCCCAAAAAAATGGAAAAGGAAAAAAATTTTCAACGGAAAATATTAAAAAATTAGCCTTAAAAATTTTTTTATCGAGTCCACCGTTAATTTTTTTTGTTTCCCATTTTTTTAAAAGAAGTTGAATATTTTGGGATTTGAAAAAACGGTCCTAGTTAGTGTTCGACATATCGAAAAATTTTAAGTATATTTATCGTTATATTTATACGTACAGTCGAACCTCCGTAACTTTTCAGTTGAAACCTATGTTTAGCTTATGGAAAAGGCAGAAGACGTTACGGAGCTTTTCTGTATATTTATCCGTATATATACAGATACCTGAATGCCGTGTAAATATACGCATTTAGATCCCTCTCTATGCTGAGTTAAGGTGAGAATTTTTATACCGAGATATGCGTATAAATATACGAAATATACGTATATTTATAAATTTCATCGAACACTAAATCCTAATGCTAAATAAATATTTTTTTATCACATCCAAAAAAAACTTTTGTCGTAGATTTTTATGAATGTGAAAAAAGAAAAAAAAATGTTGTGCCGATATGTTTAATAAAAAAAATTGATGTACGTGTTTTATAGCTGTTATAAAAACCCATAAAATTTTTACTAACCCAGCGCTAGAATCTCTTTTCATTTTCTGCTTTTGAGAAAAAAAAAATGATTAAGTGTTTTACGTGGAAAATAAATCAAAAATTGTAAATAAAAAAAATATAAATTTTAAAACAAAAAAAATGAACTGGTTGGGGCTTGGAAAAAAACCTATCTAAATGTCAATTTACTTTTCATGTTTAAGGGCGTATGTTCTTTAGTTTAGAATTAATCGAAAAAAAAGTAAGAGAAAAAAATTTTGGAGTGTTGTAGATTTTTTTTTGCATTTGGTTAAGGATTTAAAAAAAAAAATGAATAATCTTCTTGGACTGTATTTCTCATTTTAAAAAAAATTTTACGTTAGGATTGTTATTATCAGTATATTTTTTTCTCTCTTTTAGTCAAGATTCCAAAAAAAATTAATTTCGGTTGATTCCGAACTTTTACAAACATTTTGAAAGTGAAAAAAATAACGATTTTTTGATGAATGAAAAGACTGAAAAATTTTTATTTCTTTTTGCGTTTGATCTACCTCAGTTTGTGTTTTTCTTTTTTTTAATTATTTTGAATTTAGTAAAGAAAAAAAAATGATTGGCAAAAAAATTAATCCAAAAAAAAATATGTAAATTAGTATATAAAAAATTATTATTGAAGATTAATTTTTTCCCCCTTCTTTTTTTTTTTGCGGAATTTTTGTTCGAAATATTTTAATTTGAAAATGCAAAATTTTGTAAAAGTTCCAGGTTATGGGCCCGCATAAAAATGATGATAATTTTTTTTTTAAAAATGGGCGTCTGTTAATTTTCTGTCATTATCATTATTATTATTATTTTAAATGTCGGTATATGGTTAATGTATTTTCTTTTATTAAAACAAACAAAAAAAAATTCCTTATAAAAGTTAAAAACAAAAAAAAAAAAAAATTAGTGAAAACAATAAAAAAAAAAAAATAACACTGTAATAATTTTTTAAATGTGATAATGTCTTAGACTTAGTTGTTAGTAAACTTAGGAAATATTTAAAAAAAAAAAAATCTAAATGATTTTTATCTTTTTCGTTTAAAAACAAAATTTGGTCTTTTCTGACGTGGATACGTCTTTTTTTTTTTTAGTTTGGGTTCCTCTTTTAATCGAAAGGAATGAAATTTAGGATGGAAGTTTTTTTTTTTTTAGTCATTAATACAATTAAAAAATCGAAAAAAAAAATTAATTAAAATGTAAAAAAAAAGTCTTGACTGATATATTTATTTTGAATGTTTTAAATATGGATTTGATAAGTTGGTTCAACGATTGCAAGAATATTTTCTAATTTTTTTATGGTATACTTAGAAAATAATATATCATTAATTGTTACTATTTAAAAGAGACGAAATCATAGGAGAGAAAAAAAGTTGAGGTGATGACGTGTAACCTGGAGAAAGTTTTTTTTTTTTTTTTTGTCAGTTAAATTTAACGGAAGACGTTGATTTAACCCAAAGAATATTCCGTTGTTGTGAATGCGTCAGTTAAATTTAACACAAAAAATAAAAATAAAAAATTTTCTGCATGCTTGCGTTGGTTAGCTATTCAAGTGGATTAGATTTAATACAAGCATTAATTATTTTACATATTTAAAAGCCAGTAAAAATTTGTCAAATTTTTAATCAAAAAAGACTTTGGTGTCAGTTAAATCGAATTTCAAAAATTTTTGTCATTTTCATATTCAAGCATAAAATAAGTTTTAATTACGTAACGTTAGTGGAATATTATGTCAGTTAATATTTAACAATAGGTACTCTCCTCAATTAAATTTAACCCGTGACAGAAAAAAGACAGTTAAAATTTGACATGAAAAATTTAGTGTCAGTTTAATTTCATTTTGTTGCTTGAATTTAACTGGCCAAGTTTTGAAGTTTCACTAAAACTTTACCCATAAATTTGATGTCAGTTAATTTAGTTCCTCGAAATTAAGTCAGTTAAATTTCGGTCAGTTCATTTTTGACGTGAGTTCATTTTAATTCCGTAAGAATTCTCATACGTTTTTAGTTCAAAAAAAATTTTTTTCAACTAAATTCAACCCGTAAAAAAAATGTTTCAAGTAAATTCATCCGGTATCTTGAGCTTGAGTTAAACTCAAACCAACTCACAATTATCCACATTTACTACTTATAAGTTTGTTTTTGCCTCAACTTTTTTTTCTCAAATTTTGAAAATCGTAGTTTTCTGTGTAAGCTTTCCGAATATCACTTTATCTTGTGATAATTTTAATTTTTTTTTTTTACGAAAAATGGTATGAGTATCTTTAGTCTAGAAAAATCATTTAAAATTTTCTTTTTTTTGTACATATAATTATTTTCTTAGTTCAGAATCAACCATTTGTAGTATATATTAAGGAGGAAGTAAGAAACGAGGAAAACTTTTTAAATGTAGATTCTTTTTTTTTCGGGGGGATTAGAACGCGTTCCTGAGAATATTAACAATTTTAAAATACTTACCTTTTCCCCCAAAAACAGTTTTTTTTCCATTTTATTATTATTATTAAAAAAAAGTTAAACTAATCCCCTTAAAAAATGGATCAAACTCTTTAATACCGACAAAAATAAACCCGATTCCAAAGTTTTAAAAAAAAATTTCCGAAAAAGTAGCATTTTTAGCATTAAAAACGATCAGAACAATGAAATTATAAGTAATTGCTACACTCCTAAGAGAAGTGGAATTAATCTGTTGTACTTTATTAGCATTACATGTTTTGAACAACCAGAAATAGTATATCTTTCAAATCCAGGTACAAATATTTTTTAAAAAAATAATAACGAAAAAAAAAACGAAAGTAAAATTCAGTTCCATCATGTACAGACTGAAATTAGCCATTTTGTTTCGGAGCTTACATAAGCTAAACATAGGCGCTACAAAAACGTTTCCACCCCCTGCCGTGTTACAACTCCATCTATCTCACCATTATAATTTCCGATTTATTTTTGTCGATATTAAGTAGCCTGATCCGTAAGAATGCTTTAAGACTTCATTTTTTTTTAAAAAAGGAAATTAGAAATTTGTCTTCTGCTTCTTCACGGAAGCAATAAGACAAAATAAAATATTTCCGAAAAGTTGTCGCATTTTTTTTTCTGTTTTAATAGCAAACCGCCTTAGTAAAAAAAAGGAAATCCGTTTTTTTTTTCTTAATTAAAAAAAATAAAATAATCAAGAAAATATTCATTAAAAAAATTATATATATTTATTTATTTTTAAATAAATGTTGGCTGTAAGGCTTTGTTCAAAATCCGTATTGGTAGAAAAAAATCAATTGAATCATTATTTTTTTCTTTTACGGTTTAAAATTTGAACGGGCTCGATTTTTAAAAAAAATGATTATATTTACGAGAAAAAAATTGATACAAAAAATTTTTTAATGTCTATAATGCGATCTGAATTTGTAAATTTTGTCCAAAAATAGCAAGTATACCGAAGATATAATGAAAAATATTGAGTAAAAAAATAAATAAAAATAAAATGGCTTAACGTTTTAATAAAAAATAAAAACACAAAAAAATGAATCATAATTTAGTCAAAAAGTTGAATAACCCCCTAATGTAATACAATATGTGTAGTGCCTTTCTGTGTGGAACATTTAACAAAATAGATTACAATTTTATTGTTAATATTTCTCAAATTTGCGAATATTTTCTTAAAATTAATTCCTTTTGCCTTTCCTTCGCATCAATTTTACTTGTCCAAGCGCTAAGCAGACCTTAAGAAAAGAATTAAAGAGTTTTGCAGTGGACAAAAAAGTCATCTTTTAAATTCAATTCGAATCTCCCGCCAAATTATCCAATCTACGGCGAATGATAGATGGTACTCACGTGACGTCACTGCTCTCATAAGCTCCATGTATAGCGTCCATTTTGCGTGCTAGCTCGCAAGATGGCGTCTGTACTTTACTTAAGCGATCACGTGATCACTTATGTGACTCTTCCCCTTATTTCCCCTCCGTGAATACAGTCTATATAATCTCTGGTTTAAGTTTATTCAGTTTACAGTTGGCAGTACCGAGTTTAGTAGCAACGGTAGCTAGCCGCTCGAACTCGGAGGCTCTGTCCACAGCAAAAAATGTAATACAAAATGTTCGCTCAAACGTCTTAAGAATTTTAATTTTTTTTTTTTTTTTTTTTAATGTATGAATTACTTTTGAAGTAGTTTTGCTGATCGGATAATTAGAGCTCTCGTAATTTTAAAATTCAGTTGTTTAAAAAAAAGCTCTTAAATATATTAAGTAAAATTATGGCTTATAACAAACAATGAAGGTTAATGAATGAGTACATTTTTGGTCAATTTTATAAGATTTTTATTGAATTTTTTTTTTTTTTGGTTGACAAGAATATGATATCGAAATTTTGAACCCCTCTTGTTCAGACCAGAAAGAAAAACCTTTTAAAAATTTCTACGCTTTTCACCATTATTTTGGCCGCTTTTTCCCTCAAAAATCAAAACGAAAATCATAATTTCAGGCCTCTTTATTTTGCCTACTTTAAGGGTATCAAAACAAAATTTGCAACCATTTAAGTTTTAGCAAAAACAAAAAACACAATTTTTTTTTATGTTAACCAGTTGTGTGACATACTCAATTTTATAATGTCTTAAAAGCTTATCATTACAGAAAATTATGAAAAAAAATAACCCTGCTCTATACAACTTAATAAAAGCTGCAATACGGTGGCTAAAAACCGAAAAATTAAGAATTATAAACTAAGATATTTTGAAAATAATGGATCCCGAACTGCGAGACGAAAACACGATTAAGTATCAACAGCTAATTTAATGTTTTCTTCAACATCCTGCTGTGAATGATTTATTCCGATTAATCAGTCTTTTTTGTAGGGTAGTGAAAGTCGTAAACATCTTCCATGACTTTAACAGCTGCTTTCGCCTTGGCTTCTTTTTTTGTTGATCCTGAAAAAAAAATTAATACAGTATTATAAAAAATTATTTTATTTTTTTGGTTTGTTTCTATAAGTAAATAAACCGTAAAAGGGTTTTTAATGTGCTTATATACAATATTTATTTTATAAGTAATCATCCCAGTGAACAAGGTGAACGTCTTTTTGACACGTCCAAAAATATTACAGGACTGACATCATTTAAACCTCTAATTTTAAGATAATTTTAAGTCTTAAAGACGTCATTAGATGACCATGACGTAATAATGACGTCTTAACGACAATGTTCTTTGGACGGCCGTCTAAAAAATTAAGTCTAAGATTAAAAATTGTCTTAATATTAGACGTCTGCGGAAGGTCGTCTAATGAAATGTCTTTGTTTGCTGGGATGCCGAACTTTATATCAAAAGCGCTTCCACCATGTATAATACCTACCTTTTCCTATATACAATTTGTCCTTTACTTTATATCCCATCTTAATTTTAAAAGTTCTTCTGCTTATTTCTTGAGCACAGATTCCGGGAAGCATCCTGTTTAAAAGATCCGGTGGATGAAGTTCATGCGCATTTGCCGGTAATTTTCTTTCTTCTCGTTCATTTTGATTTCCCTAAAAAAAAAAAAAAGATAATTATTACTACTAATTTTTATTTATTTATTTATTTATTTATTCATTTATTTTTGCCTGTGTTACTTTTTTGCTGTAGCCCACTTAAGAATACAAAAGCGCAAAGCTCCAATTCGGTATAAAGAAGCAGTCGATATTTCAAATTGATATTGATCTTTTTTTAATTGAACTTAAATTGAATTTTATTCCATTTTACAAAAAAATTTATGGACTTATTTTTACGAGGTTATGACCCATTACCGTTATGAAATTTGCAGCTTCTAATCCTTTCATTGTTTCTTTCTCATTTAATTTATCTTTTTCATGTCTAATAAGATGCCATTTCATGACGTATAACGCAGCGAAAGAATGCACACTCTTCCAATTCAAAGCTGATGTTGGGTATTGGACTTTAATAATTCGCTCAAA
Source organism: Liposcelis bostrychophila (assembly GCA_037577465.1). Classification (NCBI taxonomy): domain Eukaryota; kingdom Metazoa; phylum Arthropoda; class Insecta; order Psocodea; family Liposcelididae; genus Liposcelis; species Liposcelis bostrychophila. Next base: position 25,654,840 of record CM075211.1, on the reverse strand, counting down.
CCATCCATCCAACTGAAAGAGATCAAAAACAAGAATTATTGTTGTTATTCAATGGTCTTCAGAACTTAAAAAGTGGTTTGATATTTTTACCTTCTTGTTTGCTTCTGTAAAAGCGGATGGCGGCTTCGACATTTCAATCTCTAACTTTATTTTTTCAATGTTTGATTTCCAGTATGAGTAAGCTGAAATCCTCTGTACAAGGCTGACTTTCTCAATCGACGGAAGATCCTGATCCTTTATTTCATGTAATTTCTGTCGATAAAATATTTTTTTAAATTTACTTTACTCCAATAATAATTCTGATAAAAAGGTAGAATTAAAACAATAGTCACCTTGCCCAAATGCTTCAACTCTTCATTCATCAATTCTGAAACAAAAAGTTGAATCCCATTTTCTGCTGCCATTTCTTCCGCGTCTTTTTCTGATGTTCCCAGACCTGTAGCTAGGGTAACATCCTCGTGGCTGAACACAGCAGAATAAATTTTTTCCAAAGGGCAAGGTAGTTCCTCGACTTTACAAACGCAACCTCGTTTTATGGTTCGAAATATGGCTACTGCGTTTTCGGGCCTTACACTTATTAAAGCATTTATTTTACGTGCTAATGCAAAAAATAAAAAAAAAAAATAATGTTAGATTTATTATTAAGAAGGGGGGGAGAGAAAAATCTTGCATACGGGTTGTGGATCTTTAAAAATCCAACTGTCTTACACTGGAGAGGGATGAAATAAATATGATGAAAGATGTCTTATGTAATATGTGAATGACCCCACCATATTTACTACAGTAAGAACAATTGATTTAAAACTTAAAAAATTATATTGAAAAGAATAAATTCCTGCAATAAGAAACCAAATCTGCGGACTTTGAGGCAAACTAAATTTATTTACTTCATGTATAAAATCACTAATGGTAAAGTGATGTAAATTATCTCATGAATTAAATATCTGACTTCTTACCATTTTCATCCTCCACCCTTATTTCCTCAAAAATGTTTTGGTTAGGAGAAACATCCTGGCCCAATGATTGTGTTCCTGTATTTAGATCCTAAAATTTAAAAAAAACAATCTACAATTAGAAACAAAACACGGCGTGCCTCAACCAACTTTTTATTCGACAAAAATGACGACGAAAATTGAGTTCAGGGCTTGGTTAGGGACCATGCCAGGACTAAAAAACCGTTCGAACGAAAATCCTAGCTGATCATCTAAACGAGATATCTCCATATTTAGTTCGCCGCATCGCGCTTTGCATATTACATGGTGATTTAAAATTACAAAACTACATCTGGTTTTGTCGCTCCATGAAATTTAGCTTTCTTTTAGTGTAAAATTATAAGATAGTTAAAGAAAAAAATTTTTTTTAAAGTCTGGAGGTCGTTTATAGCCTAAATATCGTTTATTTTAGGCAGAGCTTTAAATCGTTATACGAGCTTTTCGGACAACATTTTTACTGTCGAAAATACTATGAACTTAAGTTTTTAAGGTCGTAGAACACAAATATAACCCGTTCGATTTTGTACGAGCAACGCAGAGGCAGTCAGATGCCCATTATCGCTTTTAGCACCTATTTTTTTGTCGAAAATTATTAGATTATCCTGAATTTCGCAACAATGCCGATTCCTATTTCGGGGGAATGACAGTAATATGCTTTAGGATGTAATACAGTAAATTTAGGACGGCTTCAATTTCTTTTATCGATCCTGAAAACAACAGAAGCCATTTTTGTCTCAAAGTAAGATTTTTTTTCCATAAAATTCGTCGATTATTTAAATCTCCACGATTGTTTTGCGTTTTATCGATGTCAAAATAACTGTAAACCGTTTTAGAATATCCTAAAGTAAGTTTACGCTGGCTGCATTGTTTTCAACCATCCTGTAAATGCCGTAAGTCACTTTTTTGCCACTAATGAATATTTTTTCTTAAAATTCCTTGTTTATTTCAATTTTCGCGACTCTTCTGGACTCGTGGCGGTCAATATAGTTCCCAAAACTGACTTTAGGACATCTTAAAAGTATGTCAGTCATTTTCCAGAGAATAGGAATCGACATTGTTGCGAAATTCAGGATAATCTATAATTTTCGACAAAAAAATAGGTGCTAAAAGCGATAATGGGCATCTGACTGCCTCTGCGTTGCTCGTACAAAATCGAACGGGTTATATTTGTGTTCTACGACCTTAAAAACTTAAGTTCATAGTATTTTCGACAGTAAAAATGTTGTCCGAAAAGCTCGTATAACGATTTAAAGCTCTGCCTAAAATAAACGACTATTTAGGCTATAACGACCTCCAGACTTTAAAAAAAATTTTTTTCTTTAACTATCTTATAATTTTACACTAAAAGAAAGCTAAATTTCATGGAGCGACAAAACCAGATGTAGTTTTGTAATTTTAAATCACCATGTAATATGCAAAGCGCGATGCGGCGAACTAAATATGGAGATATCTCGTTTAGATGATCAGCTAGGATTTTCGTTCGAACGGTTTTTTAGTCCTGGCATGGTCCCTAACCAAGCCCTGAACTCAATTTTCGTCGTCATTTTTGTCGAATAAAAAGTTGGTTGAGGCACGCCGTGAAAAGCAGACTAGCAATTCATCAATAGCATAAAATTATATTTGCAACCACAAAACATTAACAAAATAAAAATAAGAACCATCAATAAAAAGGAGAGGGAAGGGATCTGGTAGCGTTCTAAAAAAACCCTTGAGTCATTACAAGTTAAAAAAAATATATGAAGTTTTATAATACAGTACACCTCGGTTATAACGCGATTAAAGGGACCCGAGCCTAAACCGCGTTATAACCCAAGTTCGTGTTAAAACAAAGTTGGTTTAAAAAGAAAAAAAAATTTGCTTTCTAGGTAGCATCCCTTAAGATTCTTCTCAAATTTTTTTATAATATTTGTACATTGCTGAAACACATTTTTTATTTCTTAAAAATTTTATAACGATTTTTGAATTTTTAAAACCCTTTATGTGTTACCATTTAAAGTTCTAGAAATGTTTTTAATTCTTTTTATTTTTTATTCAAGTTAAAATAATAATTTGATTCATTGAATTACTGTTATGGAAGAAATAAATTATAATGTATTGAGAGTATAATGAGAGAACGTAATGAGAGTATAAATTTTCCATTCTGTAATATATGCTACTAGTATTTACATTTTAATTAAAAATTTCATATAAAATACAAATTTCAAATACCAAATAGTATCTTGTATTTTCCGCACTTTGTACGGCATAATAACCTTATTATAAGGAAAATCTTGTTACAAAAGCAAGATTAAAATTATGGCCAGTACTCCATTTGGAATACAAATATGCAATGATATGTCAAAGAAGGAAGGCAAAAGGAAAATCACCTTCTTGGGGAATTCTTCCTCAAAAGTACCATTGGAGTTCCTTGAACCCCGCCTTATGGCCGGAGGCAAAACCTGTCTTTGGACAGAATGACCAACAACAACAATCTTGTATTTAGTACTTAAAATAACAAAAAAAAGATCCAAGTATTTTGTATTTTTTATTTGAGATTCTTGAAAGAATAAGAATATGTGTACGTGCACATAAAAACCTCCCACTTATGCAATCCGGATAGTGTGTTTTGTTTCTAAACGTTTTGTAAACAAATAAGTTTCGAATCAAAACAAACTATCCGGATTGTACAAGTGGGAGGATTTCATATGCACGTACACATATTTGTATCTGTACATAAATTATTTAAAAAAGAGGAAGCAATTAGCATTTCGTATTTGAGATACTTGCCAGGAAAAAAAATATTTTCTATTTGAAATTTGAAATTCTTTGCAAATGAAAGAGAACTTATATTTGTTTGAAATATTTTTCAAGATTAAGAATATTTAGCATTTGGTATTTCAAATACTTGTCACAAAACAAGTACAAACTAATTTGTATTTAGATACACTTATAAAGTATTTTGCCTGTCTTTCTTTTTATTTACAGATGAAAAGAAAAAAATAAAAAAAACTTTGACAGTAGAACAAGATTTTTTTTTGTAGGAAACCAAGTCACCCGACAAATTTGTTCAGAAAATACATTATTTTTGTCTGGAATAAATGAAAAAAAAAAAAAAAAAAAAAAAAAAAAAAGAAAATAGAAAATGTACCAAAACCATAGTCAGAACTTTGATGAGCAGAACTATTAAGAAAAAAAATGTTAAAAGCCTAAAAGATTTAATAAGAACATTACTAAACCAGTTAATTTTTACCTGCATATGGCACCGTGTAAAATCACTGAAGTACAACAATATAAAAAGAAATGGGTGAAGTAAAGTAAGGGAGTAGAAAGGAAGGTAATATGATTCGATATCAAAAACAAACATTTTACCTCTCTTCTGATTTGTTGCAAGTCCTGGTTTGTAACATAGCATTGGCCATTTGAAGTCTGATACATAGTATTGTTATACTTAAAGGAATCTGTTTCATCATTTTGAGGCATTGTAGTGCTAACTGAAAAAAAAAAAAAAAAAAAAAAAAAAAATCAAAATTTAAACCTCTTTCATAATCCTTTATTGCTAGTTTCAACCAAATGAGTTTTTCAGTGGACACAAAATAATAATAACAATTGTTAATTTTTCCAACAGCAATAATAAACAATTATGACTTGTGCAGTGCTATTAAATTACCATATACTGTACCTGAACTAGGACAGCTAGGCCAAATAGACATGTTTAAGACTCTAGATGAGCTGATATTTTTTTTAACTTAAAATTCCCGTATATAGATTTCTCCCTTCTAACACGTTAAATTAAAAAAAGAAAAATCCCTTCTGGTTCAGGGTGTTTAGTTTCGATTTCAAATGACGAAATACTCTACTGCCAACCTTTTTTTTTTTTTTTTTTCCTGCATGGCCTAGAAGGACAACATAATCAGAGCTCTCTGATTGGTCAGGACGGAACGTGGTACTAGAAATTCCCGTATCAGTTTAAAAATTGAAAAAATGGCGGATGTTATTTACATACAAAATCCGAGTCTGATTTTAATTTATTAAATAAATACAACATCAATTCCCTGATATCCTTTATAGTGATTTCTTTAAAGCGGATAAAAAAAAAAAGAAGAATTAAAGAAACAGAAAATTTCATCCCGCCAACAATAATGGCGGATGAAATAACATCAAAATTCTGGACGACCCCCCCAACTAGAACAATTATTGAAGAAAGTGAAGAAGGCGAATCAGAATTTGACGATATGGATTCAACCCCCGATATACCAAGCGAAAATTTTGAAGAGCAGAGAGCCGTCTCCCCAGTTCTAAAACCAAGCGATTATCAAAAATCCGACAAAAATGCTTCCCCACCAAGTAAAATTAAAAAAACTGAACGATCCATACATCAATTACAAATGGAAACTAACTGCGCTCTTAATCTTATTCAAAAAGAAACTGTTGAACCCATGATAAATACAACAATAAACGGAAATAATGATCACAATCAATCATCTCAAAATCAAATGATTAATGCGAACAATAAGACTGATACAAGCAGAGATAATAACGCTAAGAAGAAAAAATATTACACAAATTATTCCCAGGGTCCATTTGTAATTCACGTTATGAGTAAAGAAAAAAACGTTGGAGTGTTACCTGAAACTAAAATAGGTCAACTGATTACAAAAGCAAAAATTAAAGGAGTTACCAAAGTTAGAAAACTCGGAAAAAATAAAGTAGAACTCACTTTCAACTCCAAAAAAGAAGCTAACACTGTCATCCTGATGGAACCCTTAGAAGAATTTCGTTTACAATGCTATATCCCTATGAACAAAACTCAAATCAGGGGTTTCATTAAAAATATAGACCCAAGTATCACTGAAGATGAAATAAAAGAAAATCTACATGTATCGAATAATGTACCTGTACTTGAAGTTAAAAGGCTGTTAAAAAATAAAATAAGCAATGGACTGCGAACAAGAGAGAAAGAACCCACTAACAATATAATTGTAACATTTGAAAGTACCGAACTACCAACGCATGTCTCACTTTATTGTGTTAGAAGAGAAGTAGAACATTATAATAGAATTGTACAATGCTATAATTGTTACCTGTTCCATCACATCAGCAGTCAATGTCGAGGAAAAACCATCTGTGGAAAATGTACAAGCCAAGAACACACTACCAATGACTGCAACATTCCAACCCACAATTAATTATAAATGCCGAAATTGTGGATAGGAAATCACAGATCAGATAATCACCAATGTCCAATGTGGAAACAATGTTTTGAAGCTCAACAATATGCTGCAATTAATAAAATAAGTTATTCAGAAGCTATTAAAAAAAAAGGATTAAAAAATAAAATCATCCCAGCACTGACAACAAACGAGAAGAAAAGAATTGAACCTCCAGCAACTCAGGAAAAGAGAGAAAACAAACTAATTCCTGAAACAAACACACTAAACGCTGTTAGCTTCTCAGGAAAAAATATGACTTATTCTCAAACTTTAAAACGTCAACACACCGAAAAACAACAAAAGGAAAGAAAATCTTCAGAGATTCCAAGAGAAATACTATATACACCAGACTTGAATGCTGAGTCCACGAATTTCCGTCCAAACTCTGTAAATCAAAATCGCATCACTACAGAAAAAACAGATATGTCCACAGCAGGGCAAAGTAACTTACCAAAGGAAAACCAAATAACTGGAACGTTAATGCAGGCAATAAAAAACATAGTACTTCAATATCTCAAAAATAATATAAGTGAAATCATCAAAACTGTTCTTGCCGAACTAGATTTGGGAAAATTGGTTATACAATCAATTAGTTCATAAAAAAAAAAAAAAAAAAAAATCTCTTTCAGTGTTCCAAAATGATCCAGTCATCTAGAGAAGAATAATATTACACCTCCCTTCAGCCTTCAAAAAATCTTAAAAAGTATTAATATATTCATCTTTCCCGCGCTAACAAAATTTCTTATAGCAAACGATATCAAATTGTAATTATGTAGTTGGCAACAAGTATTTTGTAGATGGTTGATGCAATAGCAAATCCAATAAATTAAATAAAAAAAAAAAAAAATAAATAATTTTCAAATAAATAAAGGTCAAACATTCCTACCGCTTAAACGAACCTTTCCTAAAAGTCTGAATTGATGCAAAAAAAGCCGGCGAGATTCTGACGGCTTAATGTAACTGCATGGCCGGTGTAGGAGAAGGGTGTTCACATGTCGGAGGAGTTTTATTCGCACTTGAACTTGTCACTCACAAAAAACAGTCAACTTCTTGTACTTCAAAGGAAAATCGTTGGCTGCTACCTTTCTTGAAAGAAGTTCCTTGCAAGGAAGTAAGAACTTACGATTTTAGTTCCTCAAAAAAAAAAAAACTAAAAAATTTAATAAATTTATATAAAGGGATTACTGGAAAAAAAGGGAGAAAAAAAATGAAATTTCGACCGAAAAAAAAGGAATCCCTTCAAAATGCTCCTAAAAAAGTAAAAACTGCTCGGTTTAGGACAAAAAGAAAGAAAATTATTCACGAAGAAACTACAATTGAAAAATGAAACGAATTTCTTCCAAAAGATTCTGAACTAGGTAATAGTGGCACACTAAATGACAAACTTTTTTATCACCAGGGCTGATAAGTGATGTAGAAAATATGATGATAAAATGGTGTTAAATCCTGCTGAAGCAGGTTTTTTTTTTTAAAAGCAATTTTTTACTTGAAATTTTCGAGATTTAATTTTCTGTTAATAATTAAATTTTTTTTAAAGGTGCAAAATGCATAGTAATGGCTGTTCTACCCGATTTTTCAAGCAAATATGTTCGCCCTAGTCTTCCTCAGTCCTTGTCCCATCTTTTCAAAAAACAATATACGTATATTGATCTGGAAGAACTGAGATTAAAATACATATCCATTTTTGAAAATTTAAGTATTACTGAAGAAGAGGTGAAAGCAGTCGAAAAGGCGACCAGGAAGCAAAGCCAATGTGACATTTGGTACGAACAACGAGCTGGTCGTATCACTGCCTCCCAAATGAAAAAAACGATTCACACGAACCCGATCAAGCTAGCTCTAAAGCACACTATCCAGTATTTGCTATCCGAAAGAGCAAAAATTTTAGACTGATACCTCCTTAATTAAAAAAAAAAAAAAACCTTATAGACTGAAAGCCACATAAGCGCCATGCCCTTTATAAAATTAAAATTAAATTTTCAAAATTATTAATTTTTTTTTTTTTTTTTCGAAATGCTATATAAAAAAATTGTCGTAATAAAATGTCAGGTATGATTTTGCTTACAAATTTTGATAATGGCTTACCGTCGCAAAAACGACAATTATTTCGTTCAAAATTTTAGACCGTACTTCTTCCACCCACCTATTGGTAAAAAATTTGTGGGCTTGCCCCTTGCATACTTTTGAAAGCTTTCATTAGTTCGAGACTTACACTGCAGGTGGAAAAAACTAAATATTGAACTATATCGCCGTGTGTGATATCTGGCAACATGTCAATGTTGGTTTTTTTGTACATTTTAAATCAGTTTCATATGGGTCGAAACCACATAACTTAATTTTAGTTTCGTATCGGTCCCTATCGTGACCGACTAAATCTGATACATGTAATTTGTATTAAATACCGCCATTTCAAGATAAGTCGAAGCTGATGCCATATTTGGGGGGAAAAAAAAGAAATAAAAAAGTGTACCTGGAGATTTTGCTTCTTTGGATTATTTAATTAGAAAAATATTAAGCAGTGAGGAACTCCCGTCGTCGAATTTTGCCTCTAATTTCTCAAATGTTAACAAGCAAAAAATCAGCTTGATAATAAGTAAATATACAATCTTAATTACGTTTCTACGAACTAAAATTTTTCAAATTTTCAAATATCTCCAAATACAATGTATAGTGGTTTAAATATCAACCAAAAAAAAAAAAAAAAAAAGGAAAAAGAAAAAAAAAATATTTACTACATATTTTCACTAAGAAAAAAAAAATCGAAATTTTACCTTAGTAACCTTTATCTCAAACGAATGCGTATTGAGTATCGACGAAAATTTTTTTTGTTTAATTAAATAGTAACAAAAAAATTTTCAGACCTGAATTAGAAATTTTTGTTAAAACAATATAAGTAATATAATTATCCATCTTAAGGAGAATTATCGTCGCTAGAGCTGCTGCTGCTATAGGCAACAAATGACGTAGAACTAAAAAAGAGTTTCACATTTGTGCATATTCCATACATCTCCATCACAACTTCTTTTAATGACGAAAAAAAGTCAAAATTTGCTCCCATAGATGTACTGAAAAAAAAAAATTGTTATGCTTAGATACTAGTGTACTAGTTTTGTATTTACAAAAAAAATTAAAAAATTTGCACTTACTTAAAAAAAGCAATTTCAGCTGCTCCGCTGTAATTCAAGCAATTAAACAATGTCGAGATCCTCGTCAAGACAAACTGATGTACTTCTTCTAACTGCCTTGTTTCTTCCAGCAAATTTTCAATGCCAATTTCTTCTTTAATTTTTTCTACTGTATTCGAATCAAGGTGAACTAGAAAACTTTTGAATTTAATTAACCCGATTCCGTAATCTTCTCCTCTGAAAAGAAAATTTTAAGATTAACGATAAAATACGATTAATTCAACAAAAGACTTTTTTTTAAAATTAATCGTAAATATACTACTTAGTAGTACAAAGTAAAAACTTACGGTACTTCATTCATGCGTTGTACCGCTATCTGCTCCAACATTATAAGGCATTCAGCCACGGTTTCCAACAATGTCTTCGGGCCGAAAACTAAAAAAGGTAGAAATAGAATTGTTAGGTGAGGAAATATTATGGTCAGGAAAGGAGTATATCAAAAAAAATACTTACCAACATTTGTATCAGCTCTTGCCGCCATATCTTAAAAAAAAAAAAAAACTGTGATTAATAATCATGTAAAAAACTAGAGCGACAGAAATTTGGCCCCACTATCAGAAGAGGCGCTTCTTGCCCTTGGCTTATCTTTGGCACCGGCCACCACTAACTGAAAAATTGTACTTTCGAAGAATATATATACTTCCTCAATATTCAAAACTCACAAAATGTACAAAAATTCTCTAAAAACGAGGAAAGACTGAACCGCAGAAATTTGAAACGATCCCTGATCTTAACACATCTTAGGTTTGGCCCTAGTTAGGGGGATTAATATATAATGTTAGCCAAATCAATAGTTTATCAAATCCAAAATGCCGGTCAAAACCAAATTTTTAAGGTTAAAAACGTCGAACTGCACCGAACTCGAACCTAAAGCACACATTTGCGAGTAATTTCAGTAAAGGTCAAGTTTCAGTCAAAAATCATTGCATTTACATAAGTTTTTCTTTTATTTTACGTTTCTGAACTTTTACAGCGGGACTCAAGTGAAGCTCCATGTAACTATTTAATTAAGACTTAAGTGGGAAAAAGAACTAAAAAGAAACGGAGCCGACCTACTTGATTTCAACAAATTTAAGCCCTCCCTCTTCCCTGAAGGCAGAAATAAAAATTATGAAAACCATATTTTCCTTATTATTTTGGATTTCACTTCCAAGTCCCCCCTCATAATTTGAGCTAACGTAAGAACAACTTAACATCTCCCCCCTCCCCCCCCCAAATCCCCAACGTTTTTTTTTTAAAATTATTATTTCAAATCCGATTTTTCTATTAAAAAAAATAAATCAAAAGCATTTTTAAACTATTCAAAGATTAAATCATTTTTTGGGGGGGAGGGAGGGCAATGTGACGCTTTTCCATTTAGCATAAAAAATTAGGCATTTTCTTACGGAATAGAACCCCGTTCCCGACCATTTTTCCTAGAAAATTAAAGTTCAAATCCATATTTCCTAAAAGACTTGTTTCTTAAAATTTCTTTCCTAACCATTTTTCCCCCAATTTTTTATTTTTCTAAAATATTTTGATTCATAAAATAAAATTTCCAAAAATGAATATTTTTCCCAATATTTCAAGTCCTTAAAGGGATTTTAAGAAATTTCATTTTAGGAATCAAAAAATTTTAGAAAAATTAAAAATTGAAAAAAAAAAAAAAAAAAAGTTAGGAAAACAATTTCAGGAGCCAAAATTTTTATGAAAAATGGATTAGGGATTCATTTTCTTTTAGGAAAAACGGATTAGGAATTTATTTTTTTCAAGAAAAATGGATTAGGAATTTCAATTTTTCTTAGAAAAAATGGATTAGGAATATATTTTTTTTTAAGAAAAGTGGATTAGGAATTTATTTTTTTTTTTTAGGAAAAAGGGATCAGGAATTCGTTTTCTTTCAGGAAAAATGGATTAGGAATTTATTTTCATTTTTAGGAAAATGGATTAGGAATTTATTTTCATTTCGAGGAAAAATGGATTAGGAATTTATTTATTTATTTATTTATTTATTTATTTATTTTTTTTTAGGAAAATTGGATTAAGAAAAAATGAAAGGAAATTAAAAATCCTGCCCTCCCACTAAAATGGTGGCGTAATGATGATTTCTTTCTTATGCGAAAAAGGCATATCTGACTTCCGAAAACGAAATCACCGACATTTTGTTTCATAAGAAATTTGTTTGTTCGCGAAAACTGATACTCTTCCTTGCTTAGGACAACATAATATAGCAATTTTAAGAACATATTCGCTTCAAGAAAAAAAAAAAAGTAGCTTTGAGCACAGGTTACAGAGTCGTACACACCAAAAATTCCGTACCAGCCCAAACCTACAAGATGATGTCACAAGTTCCAGACTTCTGGCCTTAAAAGTCCTCTAACTCCTGTAAGTCCTCTAAATCCGACTGCCTTGTTTTGCGACGAATCCACAATTTCAAGACCAAAACTACCTCAATGCACTTTTAATTTTATTACATAAAATTATAAGCCTTACAGTAACATTATTGTTACTGACTCTTATCTACCGACGAATATTTATCATTTTTTGGGGGGGAGGGGGGGGGGGCAATGTGACCTATTTTCCATTTGGCATAAAAAATTAGGCATTTTCTTACGGGATAAAAAACCCCGTTCCCGACCATTTTTCCTAAAAAAGTCCTTAAAGACTTGTTTCTTAAAATTTCTCTCCTAATCAATTTTTCCCCCAATTTTTTATTTTTCTAAAACATTTTGATTCATAAAATAAAATTTCCCAAAATGAATATTTTTCCCAATATTTCAAGTCCTAAAAGGGATTTTAAGAAATTTTATTTTAGGAATCAAAAAATTTTAGAAAAATTAAAATTGTAAAAAAAAAAAAAAAAAAAATAGAATTAGGAAAACAATTTCAGGCGCCAAAGTTTTTTTGAAAAATGGATAAGGGATTCTTTTTCTTTTAGGAAAAATGGATTAAGAATTTATTTTCATTTTTAGGACAAATAGTTAAGAATTTATTTTCATTTTGAGGAAAAATGGATTAGGAATTTATTTTGATTTTTGGGAAAAATGGATCAGGAATTTTTTTCATTTTTAGAAAAATGGATTAGGAATTTAAATTTTTCTTAGGAAAAATGGATTAGGAATTTATTTTCATTTTTGGGAAAAATGGATCAGGAGTTTTTTTCATTTTTAGGAAAAATGGATTAAGAACTTATTTCCATTTTTAGGAAAAATGGATTAAGAATTTATTTTCATTTTGAGGAAAAATGGATTAGGAATTTATTTTGATTTTTGGGAAAAATGGATCAGGAATTTTTTTCATTTTTAGGAAAAATGGATTAAGAATTTATTTTCATTTTTAGGAAAAATTCGGATTAGGAATTTATTTTCATTTTTAGGAAAAATGGATTAGGAATTTATTTTCATTTTTAGGAAAAATGGATTAGGAATTTATTTTCATTTTTAGGAAAAATGGATTAGGAATTTTTTTTTTCAAGAAAAATGGATTAGGAATTTATTTTATTTTTTAGGAAAAATGGATCAGGATTTTTTTTTTTTTTTTTTTAGAAAAATGGATTAGGCATTTATTTTCTTTTAGTATAAGTATACGGTGAATTGCATAAACATCGATATTTCGGATATTTTTTCGTTCCCTAATCGAAAAGATTGATATATTTCATGGACGCACCATTACATAAATTACCTGTGACATTATTATAATGCAATAATCTCTTTTATAATCGGCTGCAATTAATTTAAATAAATGAATAAGATAGTAACAATAGTGAAAACTCTATTTCTACTTTTTTCGGAAATATAATATTTTCGGAATTCGGAATTCGGAATTCGACGTTCGGAAATAATATTTTCGGAATTCGGAATTCGGAATTCGACGTTCGGAAATAATATTTTTCGGAATTCGGAATTCGGAAAAAACCCATTCGGAAATAAACGATCCATTCGCATTTATTTTCTTTTAGGAAAAATGGATTAGGAATTTATTTTCATTTTTAGGAAATAAATAAATAAATAAATAAATAAATAAATAAATAAATAAATAAATAAATTCCTAGTTTAATTTTCCTAAAACAAATAAATTCTTAATCCATTTTTTCTGAAAAAAAAAAATAAGTCCCTAATCTATTTTTCCTAAAAAAAAAAAAAAAAAAAAAAAAAAAAAAATTCCTAATCCATTTTTTTAAAAATGAAAATAAATTCATAATTCATTTTTCCTAAAAATGAAAATAAATTCCTAATCCATTTTTCCTAAAGAAAATGAATTTCTGATCCATTTTTCCTAAAAAAAAAAAAAAATAAAATCGTAATCCATTTTTCTTGAAAAAAAAAAAAATCCTAATTAATTTTTTCTACAAATGGAAATAAATTCCTATGCCGCTTCTCCATTATGGCTCAAAATTAATTTTCTGGAATTAATTTTCAAAATTTCCGGAAGTACTGTGCTTTTGTTATTCTATGGATTTCTAACCCAAGATTTAAAAATAGAGTCGGCCATTTTTACTACATTGCATTTTTTGTATTCTTAATCCATGGTCGAAAATTCATAGAATAACTAAAGCACAGTACTTCCGGAAATTTTGAAAATTAATTCTAGAAAATTAATTTTGAGCCATAATGGAGAAGCAGCACTAATCCATTTTTCCTAAAGAAAATGAATTTCTGATCCATTTTTCCTAAAAAAAAAAAATAAATTCCTAATCCATTTTTCTTGAAAAAAAAAAAAAATCCTAATTGATTTTTTCTAAAAATGAAAATAAATTCCTAATCCATTTTTCTTGAAAAAAAAAAAAAAATCCTAATTGATTTTTTCTAAAAATGAAAATAAATTCCTAATCCATGTTTCTAAAAATGTAAATAAATTCCTAATCCATTTTTCCTAAAAATGAAAATAAATTCCTAATCCATTTTTCCTAAAAGAAAATAAATTCCTAATCCATTTTTCTTGAAAAAAAAAAAAAAATTCCTAATCCACTTTTCCTAAAAAAAATATATATATATTCCCAGTCCATTTTTTCCAAAAAAAATTTAAATTCCTAATCCGTTTTTCTAAAAATGAAAATAAATTCCTAATCCATTTTCCCTAAAAAAAATAAATTTCTAACCCATTTGTCTTGAAAAAAAAAAAATTCCTAATTAATTTTTCCTAAAAATGAAAATAAATTCCTAATCCATTTTTCTTGAAATAAAAAGAAATTCCTAATCCACTTTTCCTAAAAAAAAAAATAAATTATATTATATCCATGTTTAAAAAAAAAAAAAATAAATTCCTAATCCATTTTTCCTAAAAAAAAAAATAAATTCCTAATCCATTTTGCTTAAAAAAAAATTCCTACTCCATTTTTCCTAAAAATGAAAATAAATTCCTAATCCATTTTTCCTAAAAATGAAAATAAATTCCTAATCCATTTTCCCTAAAAAAAAAAATAAATGCCTAATCCGTTTTTCCTAAAAGAAAAAGAATCCCTAATTCATTTTTCAAAAAAACTTTGGCTAAAATTGCTTTCCTAATTTTTTTGGGACAGTCGACAACGCGGTATTGTTAAGATGGCTGGCAGAGAAAGAATTAGCAAAAAAAAGGGGAAAGCTTTACGTCGCTTTTATAGACTATGAAAAAGCATTCGATTTAGTAAACAGGAAATACCTATGGGGAAAACTTCAAAAGGTGGGCATATCGGACAGAATGTTGTCGGCGGTGAAAGCCTTATATACGTCAACTGAGTTTAAGATAAAGACGGGTAATTTGGCAACAACGGAGGGTATCCCAGTGTTCAAAGGTGTCCGACAGGGATGTATATTGTCACCAATATTATTTGCATTATTTATTAACGACCTGGAGGACTGGCTTGCAAAATTTTATATATAAATTATATATAATTTATATATAAAAAAAACCCGAGATCTTGAGTCTATAACGAAACGCCGAATTTTTCAAACCCCGAATCGGGGTTTGGAAAGAAAACAGCAAAATGCGATATCGCGTTTTAAGAACCCCGAATTTTATAAAACCCGAATTCGATTTCGGGTTTTATAAAATTCGAGGTTTGAAAATACGCTATAATTAATATTTTTTTTTAAATTCGGAGATATAATAATTCGGGGTTTTTAAATTCGGCGATATAATAATTCGGGGTTTTTAAATTCGGAGATATAATAATTCGGGGTTATGCTAACTGACTGGGTGGCTAACTAGGCAATGGCTAACTTAAAATGTCATTTGCTAAATTAAAAAGCCTTTTCGGGTCAATTCGACACAGGTTTATTTTATAAAATTTTTTCATTTTTCTTTATCATATCATGAAAAATTACTTGAATTATTCCCCGTATTTTCCACACTTTTGTGGAAAAAGCAGGAAATTTAAAATAAATAGAACAATCTTAAATAATTAATTAACTAATTAATTTATTAACCATATAATATTTAATTATTGGCGGGAAACTCAGTATTAGGGACAAACTGGTAAAGCTGACCCCTTAACCTTAGCTTATGTTGGCATTCGGGCATTGCCCGAATCCATCGCATAAGCTAACTATAAGAGATCCGCTACCCGCCTTGCAGTTCCATGTAGGCACAGAACCTGTTATTGTCCGTGCCTATGGAAGATTGTGAACCGAAAACATAGGGAACTCATGGAGGATAGAACCTAGTACGAAGTGCCGATAACCTGCTTCCAGTGCTGGGCGCTGGTAGCTATGTTCTCCCCGGTTATTTAATTTTATTCATTTATTTTGTTTCTGAAGCCTATTTTTTACTAGAGGAAATCAATTTTAAAATTTTTTTAAATCGTCTAAATTTAAAATCTCCAAATTAAAAAACCCCGAATTATTATATCGCCGAAAGTAAAAAAAAATATTAATTATAGCAAAAAAATTTAGTAAAGTTAAAAAATGGCGTAAGTTGTGTTGAGTACGTAGTATTGTGGTCTAGATTTGTCAATCGTTTTTTCGGCGTTTGTTTCCGCATTCTTCTCCGCGTTTATGTGTCTTTATATGATTGAACTATTGAGCTTTCGAATGAGTGTGTTTTTAGTGAAGGGGACCTGGCGATATATCGGTTATTTATAACTTTTTGTTGAATGCTTCTAACCTCACTTGGTCAAGTCATCTTGTCAATAATCACTTTTATTTGTTTGCCGCATTGTGTCGCCTCTCCACCGGTCTTCTTGTGTCGTCTTTCCACCTCGAACTGACCCGCACGAATCCCGAGCTCAGCAGAATACCGAAAATCTATCATAAACTAAATATCAGCGGTGGTTCCATATTTAGCTTATATCGGAGTGAATAATAACTAAATATAAAGGATTGCAAACAAAGCTATAATATCCTAGAACTTGCGAGTGTATAAGCTAAGCATACGGAAGTTACAAGTGAATTTTTATATGAAAAATGTTCGTCTTAGTTAAGCATTTCACCGATGGATTGAACCTGTTTTCGGTTTTTCTTATTCAATAAGGTGTCAATTATTTTATTACGATTAACCTATTGAGCATTGATTACGGGATTCCAGCTTCACTTTTCGACTTATTTAAGTAAAATTTTTCTTGGACTACACTTTTCAACTATGAAGAAATTAACCAGAGCAAATGCTGTGAGCGAAGACAGCTCTTCCTCCTCTTTCGATGTCGGCATAAAACCCGCCCCGACACAGCTGTTTCCCGACGGATGGACAAGCGTGGAAATTTCGTATCCGAAAATTGTTATTCAAGCACCGGAAGGTACGCGTTTTAAGACCAAAAAATCGCTCGCGTCTTACATTAAAAAGAACAATCTTCCTTTCCAAGCTTCTGACTTTGTCTGGTCGCGACAACCCTGGACGCTTAAAGAGGATGATAAAGGAAATTTGCTGTCTCAATGCAAAAAATGTTCCTCTGAAGACATTTTCCAGTCCGCGAATAACTCCGACAGTGAAATTTCCATTTCTTCGCTTGAGGATAGACTTTCCTATGTCTCCAGTGAGGGGTCTGTACCTTCTTTGCGCTCTTACATGGAAATCCAGTCCTTGCTTGAAAAAAGAGAGGAGGAGCTCTTGCAGTCGACGCTAACTATAGGCCGGCTACAGGATGATATTAGTCTGCTCCACAGGGAAAATGAAAGCCTCAAGGCCATTTGTAAGAATTACTCGGACGAACTGTCTGCCCTACACAACCGCCGTCACGAACCGAGTAGCCTGGAAGACCGACTTCGCAAAATTGAGTCCACCATTGAGTCCGTGCGCCTGTCACTTGCTCCTCTCCAGCAGTCGAAACAAACCGAAACCGGAAACATCGGTTCTGGTAAAAAGAAGAAACGCAGACCACACCGTAAGCGAAAGGATTCGTCCAATCATCAAGGGACACAAGCTCCTACCTACGCCTCTAAAACCGCTGCACCTAGTTTTCAGGCTTTCCCCCCTGTCACGACCGAGCGTCTAGGTAGTTCCTATGCCATAATCGGGGACTCTTTGGTCAAACACACAACCGGATCACTTACGCAGAAAGGAATAGCTGTCCACTACAAGCCTGGTATTCGTGTCAACCAAATGGCGAACTACGTTGTTGCCCAACCATCGGCACCAGGAGACAATATTTTATTTCATGTTGGCACCAATGACCTACGATCTTCGTTCTCACCTCGTGACGTCCCACGTCGAATTGAAACGCTTATCAAAAGCGTAAAAAAGCGTTTCCCGGGTGTTAAAATTGCAATCTGTGGTATTTTACGTCGCCGCGATATTGATTTCAATTTTATTCATACTGTCAATAATAATTTAAAGTCGTTGTGTAGTGAGTTAGGCTGTGACTTTATCGACGCAAACTCTCATATATCTAACTATGACCTTGCGAGAGATGGTTTGCACCTCAATCGTCGAGGGTCGCATAAGTTTTCGGAACTCCTTTCATCTCATTTTTCAACGGTACAAACAAAAAACTGAATCGGATAACTGGTGATGATTCCTTATTATTTTCACTTCCCACAGAGCAACCAATTTCTGGGACGATGGGCAATACCGAATTTAAACCGCATTGATACCTGTGCTCATTACTCCATGGAACTACCGTTCACAACGCAGACATTGTCCGAAACGCGAACGCTGCTATGGCTCGAATCCTACCTTGGTCCGGATTAAAACTAAGAACGCCTCCCAGCTCCAAATTTATTATCAGAATGTCCGTGGCTTGCGAACAAAAACCCAGGCACTCCAGACGTCAGTTTTAGCAAATAATTATAGTATCATTGTGCTTACTGAAACATGGTTAACCAATGGTTTTTATGATGGTGAGCTTATCGACGAAAGGTACGACGTATTTCGATGTGACCGAGACCTTATTGCCACCCAAAAAGTCTCTGGTGGAGGAGTTCTGGTCGCCACCTGTAAACAGCTTAAAGCTAAGCGTCTTACGTTCCCAACAGAAGCCGACATCGACTGTGTCTGTTTTTCTCTTCCTCTTCAACATGGCAACCTGATTGTTTGTGCCATCTATGTCACATGCAACTCAAGGTTGGCCATTTACAACAAATTTTTCGACAAGCTTTGCGATTTCCACTCTCATCTGAAAGCTACAGATAAACTACTTTTAATCGGAGACTTCAACATCCCAGATTTTTTAGAAAGCTCCAGTGTACCTTCCGATAAAGTACTTGCTGTACAAACCTGCATGAGCTCTTGTTCTTTATCATCATTTAATGGAATTAAAAACTCTAACGGCCGAACTTTAGATCTTGTGCTTAGTAATGCTCCCGGCATAACCGTCGACACTGAAATGCCCATGGTGCCACCTGATACCCACCATCCTGTTTTAAATATCAGCATTCAGCTTAACTCCTTTATACCGCATACATTACCAGCTCATGAAACTTTGAACCCAACTTACAACTTCTCGAAAGCTAACTTCCTGGACTTGTACAACCATCTGCAAAATCACGATTGGAGCGCTATACAGGATCCAGATGTCGATGCAAGTCTTGACAGATTTTATTCCGAATTTTACAGCATACTTGATCTTTATATCCCAAAATCCATCCGTAAGCCCGGCAAATATCCTCCCTGGTTTACAAATGAGATTAAATCCCTCACAAAAACTAAGCGCAAGCTTGAGAAGAAACGTTACTACAATTCTTCAAATAACAACAACTACATCGTGCACAGAGCAACGTTAAATCGCATGATCAAGGAGGCGTACGCATCTTTCGTAAAAGCTCTCGAATTCCAACTACAAGGGGACCCAAAATCTTTTTTTGGATACTTGAACAACAAGAAAAAGCATCGCCAAAACTTGACCTATGAAGGAAACGTCCTCAACTCGAATCTAGAAGTTGCAAATAAACTGGCCGAACACTTCCGTAATTCTTTCTCTACTGATCCTAGCTCGTATGATCTTGAGACTGCATGTAGTGGTTCGACGTTTGATAAAGTGCAATCGTTGCTCTCAATAGAATGCATTACCGATAGCGATCTGGAGCTCGCCGTGCGTAGATTAAAGCCATCACGGAGTCCTGGACCTGATGAAATTCCTCCTTATCTCCTTAAAGGTCTTTTCGACACTTTGAAAGAACCGCTGCTATACATATATAACCTGTCTCTGCGATCCGCACGCTTTCCTTTACTGTGGAAGCGAGCGTTGGTAGTGCCAATAGCCAAAACGGAGGGCTCTTCAGAAATCAATAATCAGCGACCTATATCATTACTTAGCGCCTTTAGTAAGCTGTTTGATATGGTCCTACATACAAAAATCCAGAAACATTTCCTTCCGCTGATCACTCCTGAGCAACATGGCTTCACCCCTAAACGCTCTACTGTCACCAACCTCGCCAATTTTTCTCAGAACATATTTACCGCTCTCGATCAGGGGAACGAAGTCCATTGCATTTACATGGACTTTGAAAAAGCGTTTGATCGTGTAAATCACGATACTTTGCTTCGTAAATTATGGTTCTACGGAATTTCCTCTCATACTCTGGCTTTCTTCTCATCTTTTCTACAAGGTCGCACATTTCATGTCTACTACCGCGGCACACTTTCTGCCTCAGTGTCGGCTGTTTCCGGAGTTCCTCAAGGGGGCAACACTGGTCCGGATTTTTTCCTATTCTTAATCAACGACTTTCCCGAGTGCTTGAGCTCTGCACTTACCAAACTTTTCGCCGACGACGCAAAACTTTACAAAGTAATAACTTCGCTTGCTGATTGTCATGCCTTACAAACCGACATAAATAATGCGGCACAATGGGCGTCAAAGAACAAATTGCCTTTCAACTTTCGCAAATTCAAGTTTGTCAACTTCAGCCGTAAAAGAAAACCTGTTGAATTCTCTTATTTTGTGGGAAATCAAGCCATCGAGCAGGTTACTGAGTTTCAGGATTTGGGTGTTTTATTTGATCAGCAAGTTACCTTTAAGGACCATATTATTAAGCAACTAAATAAGGCTTACAAAGCTTTAGGCTTCGTGAAACGTAACTCTCGGTCCTTTTCCTATTACACCCTCATCAAGCTGTACAACCTCTTAATTCGACCAAAGCTAGAGTACGCTTCCCTAATCTGGTCTCCTACAGTCTCATCCTACTCACAGCTCTTAGAGACACTGCAACATAAATTTATGAGGTATCTGTACTTTAAAAAACATAGATGCTCTCCACCCGTCGATATCTCTACTACCTCCCTCCTTGAGGAATTTCGGATGCAGAGACTGGAAATAAGGCGGAAAAATGGGCAAGTAATGTTCCTGAGAGATCTCCTTCGCGGTAACATCGATGACTCCTGCTTACTGGAATTCTTGCCTCTGAGAGTGCCGTCCCCCAGAACGCGGTCCTCTAATAACGTCGAAGGGTTTCTAATTCCGCGGACCAAGACTGGTGTTCTTCACGACTCGCCCATGGTGTCTGCCTTGAAAGTTTGGAACCAGTATTGCCATATTATCCCTGATTTGGATTTCTCCATCTCCAAGGGGAAGTTGAAATCATCATTAGATAAGCTGTGATATTTTGCTTTATTTTTTTCGCTTCGTTATATCTTCTATTTTACTTCGTCTATCTTATTTTATTTTGCTTCTTTTATTTTATTGTATTGTATTTTACTTTTAAAAAAAAAAAATTTTGCTTGTAATTGATGTGATAAATATGATCAATATATAGAATAATAATAATAATAGCGTATTTTCAAACCTCGAATTTTATAAAACCCGAAATCGAATTCGGGTTTTATAAAATTCGGGGTTCTTAAAACGCGATATCGCATTTTGCTGTTTTCTTTCCAAACCCCGATTCGGGGTTTGGAAAATTCGGCGTTTCTTAAGGGCCCCGAGATCTTTAGGTCAACCAATATAATAATAATAATAATAATAATAATTTTTTTTTTTTTTTTTCTTTTTTTTTCAATTTTTAATTTTTTCAAAACTTTTTTGATTCCTAAAATAAAATTTCTTAAAATCCCTTTTAGGACTTGAAATATTGGGAAAAATATTCATTTTGGGAAATTTTATTTTATGAATCAAAATGTTTTAGAAAAATAAAAAATTGGGGGAAAAATTGATTAGGAGAGAAATTTTAAGAAACAAGTCTTTAAGGACTTTTTTAGGAAAAATGGTCGGGAACGGGGTTTTTTATCCCGTAAGAAAATGCCTAATTTTTTATGCCAAATGGAAAATAGGTCACATTGCCCCCCCCCTCCCCCCCAAAAAATGATAAATATTCGTCGGTAGATAAGAGTCAGTAACAATAATGTTACTGTAAGGTTTATAATTTTATGTAATAAAATTAAAAGTGCATTGAGGTAGTTTTGGTCTTGAAATTGTGGATTCGTCGCAAAACAAGGCAGTCGGATTCAGAGGACTTACAGGAGTTAGAGGACTTTTAAGGCCAGAAGTCTGGAACTTGTGACATCATCTTGTAGGTTTGGGCTGGTACGGAATTTTTGGTGTGTACGACTCTGTAACCTGTGCTCAAAGCTACTTTTTTTTTTTCTTGAAGCGAATATGTTCTTAAAATTGCTATATTATGTTGTCCTAAGCAAGGAAGAGTATCAGTTTTCGCGAACAAACAAATTTCTTATGAAACAAAATGTCGGTGATTTCGTTTTCGGAAGTCAGATATGCCTTTTTCGCATAAGAAAGAAATCATCATTACGCCACCATTTTAGTGGGAGGACAGGATTTTTAATTTCCTTTCATTTTTTCTTAATCCAATTTTCCTAAAAAAAAATAAATAAATAAATAAATAAATAAATAAATAAATTCCTAATCCATTTTTCCTCGAAATGAAAATAAATTCCTAATCCATTTTCCTAAAAATGAAAATAAATTCCTAATCCATTTTTCCTGAAAGAAAACGAATTCCTGATCCCTTTTTCCTAAAAAAAAAAAAATAATTCCTAATCCACTTTTCTTAAAAAAAAATATATTCCTAATCCATTTTTTCTAAGAAAAATTGAAATTCCTAATCCATTTTTCTTGAAAAAAATAAATTCCTAATCCGTTTTTCCTAAAAGAAAATGAATCCCTAATCCATTTTTCATAAAAATTTTGGCTCCTGAAATTGTTTTCCTAACTTTTTTTTTTTTTTTTTCAATTTTTAATTTTTCTAAAATTTTTTGATTCCTAAAATGAAATTTCTTAAAATCCCTTTAAGGACTTGAAATATTGGGAAAAATATTCATTTTTGGAAATTTTATTTTATGAATCAAAATATTTTAGAAAAATAAAAAATTGGGGGAAAAAATGGTTAGGAAAGAAATTTTAAGAAACAAGTCTTTTAGGAAATATGGATTTGAACTTTAATTTTCTAGGAAAAATGGTCGGGAACGGGGTTCTATTCCGTAAGAAAATGCCTAATTTTTTATGCCAAATGGAAAATGGGTCACATTGCCCCCCCCCTCCCCCCCCAAAAAAGGATAAATATTCGTCGGTAGATAAGAGTCAGTAACAATAATGTTACTGTAAGGTTTATAATTTTATGTAATAAAATTAAAAGTGCATTGTGGCAGTTTTGATCTTGAAATTGTGGATTCGTCGCAAAACAAGGCAGTCGGATTTAGAGGACTTACAGGAGTTAGAGGACTTTTAAGGCCAGAAGTCTGGAACTTGTGACATCATCTTGTAGGTTTGGGGTGGTACGGAATTTTTGGTGTGTACGACTCTGTAACCTGCGCTCAAAGCTACTTTTTTTTTCTTCCTTGAAGCGAATATGTTTTTTAAATTGCTATATTAGGCTGTCCTAAACAAGGAAGAGTATCTGTTTTCGCGAACAACCAGATTTTTTCTGAAACAAAATGTCGGTGATTTTGTTTTCGGAAGTCAGATATGCCTATTTCGCATAAAAAAGAAATCATCATTACGTCACCATTTTAGTGGGAGGGCTGGATTTTTAATTTCCTTTCATTTTTTCTAATCCAATTTTCCTAAAAAAAAAAAAATAAATAAATAAATAAATAAATAAATAAATTCCTAATCCATTTTTCTTGAAATAAAAAGAAATTCCTAATCCACTTTTCCTAAAAAAAAATCAATTATATTCCTAATCCATGTTTAAAAAAAAAAATGGAATTCCTAATCCATTTTTCCTAAAAATGAAAATAAATCCCTAATCCATTTTTCCTGAAGAAAATAAATTCTTGATCCATTTTTTCTAAAAAAAAAAAAATAAATTCCTAATCCATTTTGCTTGAAAAAAAAAATTCCTAATCCACTTTTCCTAAAAAAAAATATATATATTCCTAGTCCATTTTTTCTAAAAAAAATTGAAATTCCTAATCCATTTTTTCTTAAAATGAAAATAAATTCCTAATCCATTTTTCCTAAAAGAAAATAAATTCCTGATCCATTTTTCCTAAAAAAAAAAAAAAAAATTTCTAATCCATTTTTCTTGAAAAAAAAAATACCTAAACCATTTTTCCTAAAAATGAAAATAAATTCCTAATCCATTTTTCCTAAAAATGAAAATAAATTCCTGATCCATTTTTCCCAAAAATCAAAATAAATTCCTAATCCATTTTTCCTCAAAATGAAAATAAATTCTTAACTATTTGTCCTAAAAATGAAAATAAATTCTTAATCCATTTTTCCTAAAAGAAAAAGAATCCCTTATCCATTTTTCAAAAAAACTTTGGCGCCTGAAATTGTTTTCCTAATTCTTTTTTTTTTTTTTTTTTTTTTTTTTTTTTTTTCAATTTTTAATTTTTCTAAAATTTTTTGATTCCTAAAATAAAATTTCTTAAAATCCCTTTTAGGACTTGAAATATTGGGAAAAATATTCATTTTGGGAAATTTTATTTTATGAATCAAAATGTTTTAGAAAAATAAAAAATTGGGGGAAAAAATGGTTAGGAAAGAAATTTTAAGAAACAAGTCTTTTAGGAAGTATAGATTTGAACTTTAATTTTCTAGGAATAA
The DNA here is from genome assembly GCA_037577465.1 of Liposcelis bostrychophila. Taxonomy (NCBI): domain Eukaryota; kingdom Metazoa; phylum Arthropoda; class Insecta; order Psocodea; family Liposcelididae; genus Liposcelis; species Liposcelis bostrychophila. Next base: position 25,630,146 of record CM075211.1, on the reverse strand, counting down.
TGGTCAGGAACGGGGTTTTTTAACCCGTAAGAAAATGCCTAATTTTTTATGCCAAATGGAAAATGGGTCACATTGCCCCTCCCCTCCCCCCCCAAAAAATTATAAATATTCGTCGGTAGATAAGAGTCAGTAACAATAATGTTACTGTAAGGTTTATAATTTTATGTAATAAAATTAAAAGTGCATTGAGGTAGTTTTGGTCTTGAAATTGTGGATTCGTCGCAAAACAAGGCAGTCGGATTTAGAGGACTTACAGGAGTTAGAGGACTTTTAAGGCCAGAAGTCTGGAACTTGTGACATCATCTTGTAGGTTTGGGCTGGTACGGAATTTTTGGTGTGTACGACTCTGTAACCTGTGCTCTTAATATTTCATTTTCAAAGCTCTGTTTCATCTTAGCTAATAATTCCCCGAAACTAACACACTAAAATAGTACATTTTTGAAATAAAAAAAACATACATTAACCCTACCTAAAAAACACAAACTCCAAAAGTAATACTAAGAAAAAAGTTCACTTGGAAAAATATGAAAGGCTAATACTTTTCAAAAACGAGACAAACAGCAGCTGAATAAAGAAATTTAGAGCTGCACCAACACGCTCTATTATTGTTATTACTTTCTTGATTTTTTATACGTTTCACTGTGGAAATTTTAAAGACTCGAAAGACGCGTGCCCAGTACATGAAAAATAGATACCGCGAGGGAGTCTTTTTATGAACCGGTATCGTTCGATATAGTTAGTTCTCGAGCGCGCATAGGAAAAAAACTAGCGGTTATTTTCACAACGTTTTTTCGAAAAAATTGTTCTTATTTGTAAGCTTGTATTGCATTTAATTCAAATCATATAGGGTCGGGTCGCCTAAATGTAAACACTCCCGAAATGTCAACACCCCTTATTTTTTCCTAAGTAAAAAGCGTTTTCGGCCCAAAATATAATGAAACGTGTTCTTTGTTTCATAATCTTCCTACAAAAGCCTGATTTCCCCCCGAAAAATGTTTACTGTTTTTCTTATAACTTGTTTAAAAAAATACGAATTTTTTTCTCGGTAAAACTCGTCTTGTGGATTTTTTTCGAATATTTATTTTGAAGGAAAGGCACATTAAAAAATTTTGAAATTTCACTCATTTACTTACATGTTAATGAAGTTTATGTTACCGACTTACATTTGAAGTAATGTTAAAGATTTTAATGTTTTTTTCTTCAATTTCCGCAAAAGATCGAAAATCAAAAAGATGTCCGAAAAGTCAACACACCATTTTGTCCATTTGATTGTTATGTAAATAAAAGAATTTTTCGGGATTTTTTATTTTAAAAAAAATTGTAAAATTATTTCTGTGAGCATTGATTTGTAAAAAAGGTATGTATTATTATTAGAGGGATGATGTAGGATTCTGGAGAGATAAATTTGGAACTGATTTCTCTTCACGGAGAGCCGTCTGGTGAGCGTTTACATATAGGTTCATTTTTATGAAAAACAGGTAAAATCAAACCGAAATGTCAACGCTATTATATCAACCCTCTAAGCAAAATTTTAAAGTAGTACCTGTACCACATATTTACTTCATGTCTTGAAGAGCACATTGGGCTGTTGGATCACTTTTAAAACGTAATTTTTTGTAAGAAAAAAATATTTGAAAATGTAGTGTCCGAAATGACGGAAAGTGTTTACATTTAGGCGATCCGACCCTATAGGGAGTTTGTCAAAATATAGGAAATATGTATAGGACATGTAGGACAGCTGTGCAGCCTGCTTAAGCCACCCTCAAAAAAAAATTTAAAGGAATTGTAAAATAAACAAAAAAAAAAAAAATTAATTTTTTGTATTCAATTTTATATTTTAGGGACTTTACGAGCCTGTTTTTAAGACCAGTCAAAATAATGTCATTTTCATCTAATGCATCAACACTCGCCACTTTAAAAAAAAAATATATATATAAAATAAATTAATTGACAAAATCGAAAAGTAATGCCACAATATAACAAAAAACAACAGTTTTAAAAAAAAAATTGTAGACAAATATTCCAAACAATAAAAAAAAAATCATATAAAAAGAAGTCGAGAGAAGAGAAAGTGTTGAACATTTAGAAAAAAAATTCGATTAAGAACTCAATGTATTTTAAATATAAATGTCTAAAATTGTTCGATCAAAAAATTAAAGGATTTTTTACATTTTTTTTTAAGGATGCAAAGAAAAAAAAATTCCTACAACAAAACCGAGCGACTTTATCCGCCGAATCGATAACGTGAAATAGTCTGCACACCGGATTTAAAAATATATTTTAAAAAAAAAAAATCATCAACGTTCCCTACACTAAAAAAGACATGTTTACGTTGAATTATAAAAAAAATATAAATCGATTTTTTAAAAATAATCTCCCAGGCATCAGAATGGATCGATTCTGTTGTAGAAGTTAAAAAAAAAAAAAAAAAAAAAAAAAAAAAAAAAAAAAATTACAACAATTTTGATTCATTTTTGAGACTCATTTTACTTACATCAATAGAAATCGACAGTACACTGTTTATAAAACAAAAAGTAAAGCTTTTTTTTATTAAATAAAATAACTATAATTATTAGTATTATCATTATCATCATTATAATTATTAGCCTGTACAAAATGCACAACGTTTTAAAAATTATACAATTCAAAAAAAATTATCCAAAAAACAAATTAAATAATAATGTAAAATGGCGTGCGAGAAATAATCTTGTCACAAAAAATTTTTATTTATTTTTTAAATGACTCCGTTTTAAAAAAATAAGAATAAAAAAAAAAAAAAAAGGTGCGAAAAAAATTGTGCAATTGTATGGACTAATAATATCACATCACACATTCGAAATTATTCGAAATTTTATTACAACTTTTTTTTTTTTTTTTTTTTTTTTGGAATTAAGGAAGTATCCTTTTTCGTCACAATGACAGTTATTATTAAATACTTTTTGGCGGAGAGAACTTTTTTTTTTTTTGAAAGTAAAACCGGACCGACTTACCTTCGACTTTTGTTTCACTTTTTTTTTCTTTTTAATTTTAAAAATTACTGTAACCGAGTTTCCGAACTGCTGGGTTTTCCTTCGCCTAAGCTGAGAGAATATTTTTGTACTAGTACGGCGCTGCAGTCTTCGCTCAATGGTGAAATAGAAGATACGTTTTGATACCTGAAAATTATAAATCAAACTTTAGCCTTAAACCTTTAACGATGTGATTCCAGAAAGTTTTCCCCGAAAAGTTTCTTTGTTATTTTCTCGGACGTAACTTGATGTTTAAATCATTTCGTGGACTCGTTTAAGCCCATAAAGAGCGCCTACCGATTTTTAGTACGGGCAACCCGCATGACATGCATGGAATTTAAAATATCGCGCCGAATTTGTTTTTTTTTTTTCCCCGAAGAAAATAATTAGTGTTTTATGGGTTATCGACCCCGTACAATTTATATCTAATATCAAAGTGGCGAAATTTGAGACACGATATTCAACATGGAGCCGAAAATCAAACTCTTAAATTTAAATTGGTTCGCCATTTTGGATTTAATTTCGCAATGTCTAAATAGTTACGAATTTGCTCACTAGCGCTGGCGCATAAATATAATAAAATTCATAACTGGGTTACTTGCGCGAAGCCTACTCCAGCTTTTGTGCTTATTCAAATTCAACTCACTTATCGGATTTGTACTTCTCGAATATAGCTTTCTGAGCAATGCTCTGTGATTTTCTAAATGTTGCGTCCAAGGCGCTAATACAGTCGATTAAATCCTCGATGTGGTGATCCATAACCTCTTGCAATTTATCAGGGAAGATTTCTTCGCTGTCTAATAAAGTATATCTCGCAACAATAAGCGCAGAAGCAGCTATCTCCGAAGGTAGGAATCCCAAAAATGGATCAGCTTCCAGTAGCGTTAGCTCGCATAAATACTGAAAAAAAAAAAAAAAGATTAAAATTAACGGTTTAGCATTGACCGCATTACATTTATTCAAAATGTTTCTTCTTTCTGCAGATTTAAGAATAATTTTAGCAAAAACATTTGGGATGGCTATTGTTCACGGGAAAAATTTTCGAGCCAATACCTTATGATTATACTGAAGATAAGTATTTAGAAAAAACGTGGAAAAAACTAATCGTGATGGAAAAATTTCTTGAGGGTATTTGGGGAATAATTTAAGGGAAAAACATTGGAGGAAAATTTCCAAGAAAAAAAGTTCCTTCCAATTTTTCCACTACAAAAATTTCAGAATTCTACATGAGAATCATTTTTTGGAAAAATTTCCAGGACGAAAGTTAATTCAAAAAATTTTGGAATCTCAATTCAAATTTTCTAACCTTCTCTTCTCGCGAAAAACGACGAGCATAAAATCGTATTTCTTTTAAAAGAGTTCATTCGTAAGCCTTACCATTGCTAAATATTTAACTTTATCTGTGGTGGGATAGTTCGTAGCGAAATCCGTGAGGAAGCACAAAATCGTCGGTGTGCTTAAATCGAAAGACAAAACTTTGAGTATTAAATGCTCCATCCTGAGGACTTGTTTCTTGGAATAAGTGTCGTCGGTGATGAAAACGAAGTCTTTTACATCAGGCGGATAGATTTCTTCGAATTTCCTGCGGAAAAGAAAAGATAAAAAAATCAAAGCTGTGTTCAATTATTATTATTATTCATTAATTCATGCTACACTTACGACGCAATGAACATGGCAGCCGTCCCGACTAATTGCAATTTCCCCCTAACCACACTCATATAGCTAAGGAATCTGTCTATATACGACACAGCCAAATACAAAGTTTCAGTCTTCATGCGGTATTCTTCGACGACTTCCACCAACCAGTCGACGAGGATGGCTCTCATTCCGTAAGATATGTCCGGTTGCTTTAACATATAATTTTTCCTAGGTCTATGTTCCAGCTGAGTTTAAAAATTTAAAAAAAAAAAAAATCAAACAATAATAAATTTTTAAGCTCTTTTTTTCGTTGATTTTGCTTTTTACCTGTAAAACACGTAGGTACACAAAAATTTCAGTCCTATATTCATTGCATGCATACAACCTTTCGTTTAAGGATAATTCATTCGTTCTCGGCGATTCCCCTGACTTCACTCCGCTATCAGTCTTGGACACATCTAAACACATGGGCGAATCCTGAAAAAAAAAATAAGTATAAAAGTATTTTTTACTAAAGATAAATTTTTAAAATGCGGATAGCGTCATCTATGGGTAAAAGTTTCAACTAATGGAGTTTATAGCACCGACTACCCCCCCGATAATGTTTTTTTTAAAATTTGGAGCATCGGCGGTTTTATTTTGATGAAACATAGGTCCGTACGAAAAAAAATGCATAAATTATCCAAACAATTGGACATATATAAAAAAATGCCTAAATTAAAAGTGTAAAGAACTTTACTATTTTTCCCGGAAACATTTTTTTTTTTTTTTCATCCTCCATTATAAGTACGCAGGAATTATGCTTAAATAAGAACGCATAATTATGCATAAATAAGTATGCATAAAATGGAAAAAAAATTGAATAAGAACATTTGCAAATTTTCATGCTTCCTGATTTAATAAAATTATATGCATATGCATAAAATTATGTATTAAATAAATTAATACGCATAAATTTTTTAAGGTGCACGTGGCACTGTTTTTTTTATGCATATGCATAAAATTATTTGCATTATGCATATTATATGCAAAATTAACGAAATAAATTATGCATAAATTATGCGCATTTATGATTTTAAAAGTGCATAAATTATGCATATTCAGATTTCCATGCTTAAAAAAATATGCATAAACTTTGCGAAAATTATGCATGTCTAATTTTTTGTATAATTAATAGAAAAATAATACATTTTTTAAAAAATTTTTAGCATTTATTCCGCAAAAATTGTGTGCATTTTTCGCATCACTTTTTCGTACGTATTCACTGGGGGTCTATGGCATCTGCTCCAACGAGCAGGTGCTCCAACAAAATTTTGGATCATATGCAAGGCTATAAAATAGCACTTGCTCCAAAAATGTTTGAAGTATTATGTGTTTTTTATATTGCATTTGATCCAAAAGTTTTGGGGCAAGTGCTAAAATTAAAAATGTTGACTTGCATGTGCTCCAAAACAAAAAAAACCAATTGCAGGCATCGAACTCATTTCGCCCATCAAAATGAGTGACTTTAGGGACCAAAAATGGTTGAAATAGTGACTTTCAGTAACCTGACGGAAGGAATTTAGTGACTTAAAATAAATATATCCAAAATTTCTTTAACGTATTAAGTCGTGTCTCCATTCGCGATTTATCCAATGATCGGATATGTCCCATCATCGACTTTATCCGACCACCGGAAGTACTAAATCTCTTTTTTGCTTCTCCTTTGTTGTTTAGGCGTAATTAATTAAAAACACTTTTTTTTTAATTTTTCGTAGAATCTTCGGAATTGGAAAAATAAATCACTTTTTTTAAATATCCCGCACGCAAAAAACAAAAACAAAATACCGAATACGCCACTGTTATTTTCAAGTTCGAGTTTTTTCCTAGTGTTCGAAAGTACAGTACTTCCGTTGGTCAGATAATCCGATCATCGGATAAATCGCCAATGGAGACACGACTTTAGACGTGAGTAATTAAAGTCCTTATTATTATTCATTTTTCCTAAAAATTTTGGTTCTAAAATTTTTAGCCTAACCATTTTTTCCTAATTTTCAATTTTCATAAAATTTTTAGCCTAACCATTTCTTCCTAATTTTCAAATTTTATAAAATTTTTAGCCTAACCATTTCTTCCTAATTTTCAATTTTCATAAAATGTTTTGATTCCTAAAATGAATATTTTTCCTAATTTTTTAAATCCCTAAAGGGATTTTAGGAAATTTTATTTCTTTCAGGAAATTTTAGGATTTTATTAGGAAAATTAAAAATTAGAAAAAAAAATAGTCAGGAAAACATTTTAGAAACTAAATTTTTAGAAAAAATGGATTAGGAAATTATTTTTTTTGGAAAAATGATAGGGAATCTTCAAAACTTTACAAAAATGATTTTTAAAGACAGCGTTTTAGTAAAAAAAACTTTTCCTTGAGCAACTTCGACTGTTGAATAAAAATTTTTTAACGCTGGAAATTTTTAAAAATTCACCAATTTATCAAAAAAAGTGACTTTTATTGACTTTTCTTTAAAGAAGTGACTTTCAGTGACCTTTCACAAAAAAAGTGACCTTTAGGGAAAAAATTATCTAGTTCGATGCCTGCAATTGCTTCTACGCAATTTCCACATAGGTTATTTGTAAAACTGAACGGAGTAACCAGTTCCAATTCCAATAGTTTCGAACTAAATTTTCTAAGGTGCACGTGGCATTGTTTTTTTTTTTTGTTTTGTTTTGGAGCACATGCATATAGTTCGATTACCTATAGTTAGCCTGTGGGCTTCGCCCTAATAACCCAACAAGGGCTTTGGCCCTGGACCCTGGCTACGCCCTCCAACCCCAAAACCCCCACCAAATGTGCATTTCTGCTCATTAAAAAAAAAAAAAAAAAAAAAAAAAAAGTAAATAAATAAAAAACTGAAACGCACAAAAACCTTTGGGGTAGTTGCAACATGTCGCAACATGCTCTGACCTAAACTTTACTTTCACCCAAAAAATTGTAACAGATTTTTTTTTTCCACTGTCGCTAATACTACCTGAGTAAGTTCCTCCGATTCGCTCATCGGTTCGGATATCGACATGCAAGAGGACGACGAGGAGGAAACGGAAGGCTCTCTGTGGATCGCTGTGATGCATGGCGGAAGGCTCACTTCCTTGCTCGGGATCGAAGGTTTCTCGTGATCTACGGTTTTGTCTTTAAGGACTCGGCTCTTATTCTCATCCTTGACAGCGATTTTCTCTTTGCACTGATTCACGCTGTTGAAATCTTCGGCAGAGACGGCGGCGGCGGCGGCGGAAGAGGAAGAGGTTCCGGTCCCTTCCTTGAAAATTTTAATGCTTCCGACGTGCTGACTGCTGGGTTGAAAGACTGGTTTACCGGTTTTAAAATCTGCCTGCTTATGACTAAGGAATTTTGAGCTAGGGATTTGTTTTTCATTTTGCAACATCGATGAAGTTTCGTCTCTTGCTTTCAAGGCAGTTACCTTCTTTGAAGCTATTTCTTTCTGGAAAGAGAAATAACAAAAAAAAAAAATCGATTAAAGTTTGGCAAAAAAAAATTAGTAAAATTTTGAGAGAAAAAAAAAGTATGAAACCTGAAATATTAATCCATAGAGCAATGTCATAACTCCGCTATTTTTCAAAAAAAAAAAAAAACTTCCAGAAATTCGAACTTTAAATGATCATTTTTACAAGTGGACAAAATTATCTTGAGTCAAATCTTAGGCAAGGAAGTAAACAGACTAATTTTTTTTTTCTTTCTCTTCAATATTTCTCCTCTGATTAATTATTTCCGAAAAGTACGGTTCATCGACCGGTTTTGTTGTTATAAATTTATCAGTTTTTTCACTTGAATAAATCAATTGTAGACCTGGTTATTTTTAAGCCTGTTACGTCTTGTTTGTAAGGGTTTTATGTGATGGCAACGCTTAGCTTACGGGTTAGTTGCGATCGATCCAAGACGAACTACAATTGCCATCACTAAAAAATTCTACGAAAAATAATTCTTTCGGCTTTCAAAATCAAAATTAAAAAAAAAAAAAAAAAAAAGAAATCATAGGGATACTCCGAAAAATAAATCAGTCGTATTTTTTCCATTTTCCAATCGAATAGGGGCACCATAAAGGGGGGTGCAAAATAATCACTTTCTACCCTTGGTTTATACGTTAAATATAGTGATCAAATAGTTAGCTTCTGATTTTCTTTCCCAAATTATTAAAATTATTTTTGGCGTGAAAGAAACGGATTGGCTCCTGAGCCGAGCAGGTCTGACTGAGTGCAGTAGGTTAGCCCTTATTTTACGAATTTTTTATTTTTCGGTTTTTATTGAAATTTCGAAATTTAAAGGTCCGCGAAGGACATGCCTAAATGACGTCCAAAAAATCTGAAAAAATTTGAAATTTTGAGAATTTGAGAAGAAAACATTTCAAGAAAAATTTTTGTTTAACATAATTTTTAGTGGCTGCTTGCATTGAAAGGATTGCAGAGGAAAGCACTTCACCCAAAAAAAAAGACCTAAGGACGCAATTGGAAAATAAGAACCAAATAAATCGCTTTCAGGAACTTTTAAATAAATCATCATTTCTTTTTTTTTCCCCTGCACTTTTCAACCCCCTTCTCTACCCCCAGATCGTCAATGTACATATTTAAAAACCCTTACTTATGGCAAAAAAAAAAAAAAAAAAAAAAAAAAAAAAAAAAAAAAAAAAAAAAATTTAATTAAAAAAAAAAATAAAAATAAAAATGGAAAAAGCGATACAATTAATTCAATTAATTACATTTTTTTTTAAATGTTAAAAAAAAACCATAATCTTATCTATAATGTGGTTTAAAAAAAATGGAGAATGTTCAAAGATGTAAAAGCAGCATAAAAGTTGTGTTAAACCATGAAGTACTTTCAAAAAGGCATTTCTTATTTATGACTCGTTACACATCAGCCAAAATTTCACTTTCCATATTCAAATTGATTTCGCTCATAAGCTAAACATTTACTCTCAAAGTCAGCATTAGTCAGTATTTAATTTATGTTCTAGCTCCAATCCTCCCCATTTCACAAAATGACCCCCTGATGATCCTTTTAAAATTGAAAAAGGAAAAAAAAAAAAAAAAAAAAAAAAAAACTGGAGCTAGAACCATTTAAGTTTGCTTTTTAAGGCACCAAATGGGATTGCAGAAATATGGCCTTAAGGGAAAAGCAATGCTCTGATGACCTTGAACTTTTTTAGGTTAACTTAATCAATCGAAGACATGTATTAATGACATTTATTTTACAGGAAAATATTTTTAAAAAAATTAATAAATAAAAGCAGATTGGTTATGGATTTTGGAGGGAAACTTGTAAGAAAATGTTTATGGGAAAAAAAAAATTATTTTAAGTTGACCCCCATGCTCTGAGACTTGTGATATAAAAAGACAATTTAAAAAAACCAAGTAAATTAAATACACATAATAAAAATATTTGCTTTCAATTTGAAGAAGAGTGAAAAAAAAAAGGCATCGTATGCAAGTCTTCTTTTTTTTTAAATTTAAGACGAATACATTTTTCATCCATAAACAAATTCAAATGATTTCATTTTCCACTTTCTTAAAAATGACTCATTTCTCTTTTTTTTTTGTCTTCATCCTCTGATTTAAGTGAAAATGTTCCTTCCAAAATTATCAAGCTCAGACTAGCATAAAAAAAAAAAGATGTATGAAAAAAGAAATGCTACTCAAACTTGCCACTAAATACAACAAAATGGTCCTAGTTTACCTAAATCCATGTAAAAATAATTGTCCGTCACAAACATTTTTTAAAGGCAAGCACCTTTGAGATGTAATTAAGTTTGAAGAAAAAATTAAGATGAGAAAAGGAAAAAAAAAAAAGAAAAAAAAAAGTCCCCTTCGGTTATATCACTTCCCTGCTTCCATACATTTTTTGCATAAATTAAGGGGAAAAAAAAATGAACCACATTCTCATAAAAAAAAAAAAAAAAAAAATACTTGTAGATTTCCTTTTTTCAAAACCAACTTGTTAATTTTTATTTAAAATATTTCAGTTAAAATTAACTACCATAAAATGATTACATATCTGCAGCATGTATTTCAAAAAGAAAAACAAGGAAAGCTTGAACAGACAGGTGATTTAAGTCTGAAGATTAAAGCTACAAAGTAAAATAACTCAGCCAACAGAGGTTTAATATGAATGGGAATGAATTTTTTCTAAAAATTCAATTCACTCTTCATTTTTAAAATACCTGAAAATTTAATTGCTACAAACGAATTTTCTTATTAAGAATATTATTAAAAAAAAGAGAAGACATAAAGTACTGTATATGGGTAATCCAAGCTATAATCAATTGGAATCAAATGGCATCTTTAGCCGACTAAGCAATAACAGGCAAGCAAAAAAAAAAAAAAGAAAAGAACCTTGACTTGTGCATAATTTGAATCATGTGCAGTAAACAATATCTGCCTGGACCTGTCTCAGAAGGCATGTAACACTCAAACAAATTATTTTAAATGCCTCAAAATCACATCCCAGCACCAAATGGAACAAATACGAATAAAATAATTTCACTTACATATGAATATTTTCTTCTGATCGGAGGCATGTTTGAACCAAAAACCAACATTAGCAAGTTTTTACAAATCAAAAAAATTGAGAATTTCTAACAAATAACTTCAATATTTTTTTTTTTTTACTGATTTAATATATTAACAAGAAAATAGGATTTTATCCAACAACTTAACCTAAAACTGAACCTAAACCTAAAATTAAATCTATTGATTGAAAAAATAAAAATGATAAATACAATATATACATATGACCGATTGATAAAAAAAGGGGGAAAAAATCCTCTTAACGGTCGTACAAGCCTAGGCCAGACGAACACAGGAATAAACAAGATTTAAAAACCTCATTGTTACTTACAAATATCGGCAATCTGTTTTCATGGCTGGTTTCCGGATTTTTGTTGAGGTCCCCCAAAACGGTTCTCTTTTGTCCCAAGCCATGCTCTTTGAGTTTATTAGGTAAAACCGAGGAATTGTTTTCTTGGTCCTGATGAATGCGAAACGTAGCCATATTGTTTGGATTGCAACGGTTTTCTTTCCGATTCGAACGATGTGTTGATGCGATATAAAAATAAAATATTACGCGGATAAACGCCGTCTCTCCCGCCCGAAACCCAGGAGATTTATTAACTATACGTACATAAAAAACATTTGATTACATTTGTTTAATTAAAACCCTAACGAATTCCCGACCAAATGACCGCTAACTGCCACAAAAGATTGAAAAAGTCGTTGGGTAAAATGATACACTTGTTTCGCGAGAATGGTTTCCACCAATCAGGGATAGCGTTACGAAAATTCCGTTAAAAAGGAGAATTTACAGAGGGCAACGACGAAGCTTGTCGCCGCTTTGCAAGAGGATTACAAATTTCCCCTCCAGGTGGCAGGTCGATCGTTGCTCTTGAATATAGCGCTTTATTCGGACATAATCTTTTTTTTCGGATAAAAGAGAAACTTTCAGTTGTTGATGAGACCTTTTTTTGTTGAAATAAAATTCTTTTGCGTTATTTGAACTACAAAAAAGCCATGGGAAATATATTTTAAGAATTAAAATACATGAATAAAATACCTTTCTGTATTTTTTTTTTTTTTTTCAGACTTAAAATAAGGGTATATTATATTTTTATATTTTTATAAATGTCTACCAGTTTCTGAATCCGAAAACTATGAATATGCTTTATTCCGAGTCCCCCCCTTCAACAGATTGAAGAGCCACTAACAGGAGAATTTTTGGCTATGAAATTTCCTGACATTCTAAATTATAAGTATTTAAAGACTTAAACTGTTCTATACCGCGATAAGATCTTGCACTAACTGACAATTTATTAAATGTGTAATTGGAAAAAGTTTTCATTCAAAAAAGGAATAGCTTCTACTAGAGAATAGTTTCTAGGATAGCTTTTACCAGACCCAGAGAATAACATAATTTTTTCACAATATTATTTCTTTATTTGAAAATCTAATTAATTATAATACACTATCATACAAAAGTTTTTTAAATTATTTTGATGACTGTTTTTGAATAATAGTTTTATTTGTTGAAAGAACTTGATTAACTTGGTTTGATACTAATGGAGCAGTTGTCACTTCATGATCTTCTAAAGTAACACTTGGAACGTGAAAAAAGTACAGCATAAAGCCAACAGCTAATAGAAAGTGTAATCCAATTACAGTTAATAAAACTAAGTATTTCTTTGGTCCTGAAAAAAAATAAAGAAATAAAATAAATTAGTGTAAACATATGAACCATTAATCTTACAGAGAACTCATTAAGTAGTTAAGAAAAAAATATCATTTTTCTGAGGCAATAATAATCATTTCAACTAAAATTCCAAATTCTTTTTACCATCTAAAGCAGGTGCAACCGTTGTTAACAAAACATAACCAGACATTGTTGCTCCTAACAAAACAAGCATCCATTGAAACCATGAAATCTGTATTACCCACAGCATGGCCACTGGCACATAAATTCCTAATGAATATCCATATACACATAATAATTCCAGGAATGTAATGTTTCCCTGTAAAAGTAATAACAAACCATATCATTAATTTTCATACTACAACCAGAAGCAAATTGTGCAGGAAATACTTTTACCTGTGCGGAATTATTCCATTTAATAAAACTCCACAAGCCTAATGGAACTATACAAGAATATGTGAAAATTGCAGTTGCTGCAAACGACACAATGTGAAAATCATACTTCCATTTATAATCTCCTGTGGGAGCATACTGGAGATAATTCGCAACATTCCCGCTTATCGCAATTGTAAAAATTAAAGTCACACATATCCAAAAAGGTCCGTACAAATCCGGGTTCGGTTTGATGTAATTGTGAATGTAACTAATTCCAGGCCGAGGTATCATCCCCCAAATTATCCTATTTTTAACTTGATCCGTATCTACGTTAAAAAATTGCTGATAATATTCGAAGGACCAGAAAGATTTTGACGAGGCGATGTCAGACCGTTCCGTATCAGATCCTCCGGGACTCTCGGGAACATGATGGAACGTATGCGATTGATTGATATCTAACAACGCGGCCTCAGATCGTTGAGGACTGTCCGGTAATTCGAAACTTTGAAAATCTAATTTCGTCTCCTCCATAATAAAATTAAAAATATTTATTTTCAAAATGTCATTGTTTGTTTGGATCTGACACGAACACACGTAAGCAGACGATAAGATAAAAGTGGCGCTGTGGAGCGGCTAAAAATGGAAGCTGAGACCTTTAATGGGGTGCTGTTGCCGCCTATTTCTTTTTGAAAAAAATAATAGTTTTTGAGTAGTTTATTTGTTGTTTGGCACAAAAAGAAAAGTTTAAATTGGATGTATTTATTCCAAGCAAAAATTTTGCAGGGCTCCAAAAAATATTTCAAGTATTACAAAGGTTCTTGTGTAATAAGCGTGGAATAAAATCCGTATGCACGCTATTTTTTTTTTTTTTTTTTCAAATTTACAATTATTATATTATGCATACAATTAATAAATATTTCGCGATAAGATCTTTCCAAAGGCTTGAAAAATTCGACGGATGACGATTATAGGTGGCAATTTTACGTCTCTAGGACAGCAACTTTGTTGGGAGGTCGTATTTTCAAATAAAAAAAATTTCTGTAACATATTTTGTATTTGACTAGAAACAATTCTAAAGCTTTAGATGGTAAGGGATTCTCGGGAACGGAATCGTATCTCTAATGTTCTGAATATTCAACATAAATTGCAAAAACCTTTCAAACCCCAGCCCAAAGCCTCCAGTAGGGACGTTTCCAAATTTTCTAAGCTCCAAATACCAATTCAAAGTTTCCATTAAATTATCTTTCTTCAGCTTTGATTCTAATATTTTGTAATCATCTTCTCGAAGGCTGCCTCCGCATAATTCACCAACGTTAGGAACTAATAAATCCACTGCAGACACCTAAAAAAATTCCATATTTTAAAGACTTATTATCAAAAAAAAAACAATGCAATATTAGACTTACAAAATCAGAATTGCTACTTGTGCTTTTCATGTAAAACGGCTTAATCGATTTCGGCCAATTAATTACAAAAATCGGAACATTATTATTATGTTCGACCAAAAATAGTTCTTGTTCTTTCGTTAATCCTTCCTCTTTCACTTCTGATCGAGCTATTTTATCTGCATTTTTCTTAACAATATTTAAAGCTTCAGAAAACTCCATAATCGTGAACGGTTTGTTTATAATTGTTTCAATTAAATTTAAATGATTCTTTACATCTACTTCGTTAAACTTTAAAATAAATTCTACGTCGTCCATATTTTTAGATATGACACATAACATTGTTGATTTTATCAATTTCTCCATAGTACTCAAAACTTCTTCAATTGAATTTACGAAACCTTCCTCCGCTTCTATCATGTAAAATTCGGATAAATGTAATCGTGATAAAGAGTTTTCTGCTCGGAAAGTCGGATTAAACGTATAAACTTTCTGAAAACTTCTTGCGGCTACTTCCAAATGAAGCTGCCCAGAAACGGTTAAATACGCTTTATCGTTAAAAAAAGCTTTGTCTAACGGTACTCCCTCTTTTTTCATTCGTAAATTAAGTTGAGAGTCAGCGGGTTGAACGGTAAATACTTCTCCAGCCCCTTCGCAATCATTACAAGTTAAAATAGGTGTGTGAACGTTTATAAATCCGTTATCGTCGAAAAATTTATGTACGGCCATCGAGGCTCGATGGCGAACTCTTAACAAACATCCGAAAAATCTAGTCTGCAGGCGCAAATGCACATGAGGACGGCAGTATTCTAAAGTATGTTTCTGCCTTGGAGAAAATGGATAATTATCAGTAACATCACATGGCCCTATTACTGTAACTTTATCAGCTGTCAATTCAAGCTGCTGACCGTTTAATGCTAGTTGTATTTTTCCAGTAACATCGACAGAAGATCCCCAGGTTAAATTCTTTGGAAGAATTGATTTTGGAAAAATGACTTGAAGAGGTGTAGCACATGAACCATCGTTTACATCTATGAAGATGCTATCTTTCATTTTCCTGAAAGCTTTTACCCATCCCTGCAAAAAAAACCATACAAAAACCCATTAAATTAAATTATTTTTTACAGTTTAATAATTACTTTGCAATAAATATTTCCTCTTATTAGTTTCATAATAGAGCAGAAAATACAGTTCCCTAGAGCTGAAAGTTTTCGGGAAACCCTGAAAATCTTCTCTTGTTTTAAAAAATATTTACTCAAAATTATTGCTGAGTTTTTTTCATCTTTCTTCTCAAAAAAATTGTTCAAGGAAATTAAACTTTCAAAGTATCCGCTTTTTTCAGAAGATAGTTCCAAAATCACCCACTGGACAACGCTACTTTCATTTGCCGTTTGGGCAATAAGACGATTTAAAAACATAACCTCAATCTGCATAACTATTTCACTGATAAATATTAAAGATTTAACAGTCACCTTTATGTTTTTAACGTCCCCGAGTGGTCGATCAGAATGCAAATTAGAGATAAAATCGGTCTTAGGTGTAATATTATTAAAACTACAATAGTTCCTCCTGAAAAACTTCCAGAAGTCAGTTGATTTCAACCTGACAGCCATTTTGAAAATTGCTCAACATGTTGCCAACCATCTTTCGACTGAAGCAAATGGAAAAACCAAATTGTAAAAAATATAAAGAAAAAGTTGTTTTAAAGTTGTTAAAAAAGAACTAAATACTTATTCGTTTATTTTGGAGATTATTCTGAATGGTTTTTCGTAAAGCCAGTTTCAGAAAAGCAGATGTCTAAAGTTTTCCCCAGTGTTGCCAATCACATTAGATTAAATCTAGGGATGTCTAGTCTTAAATATACAGGATATATATACGTATATATATACGTAAATATACAGTATATATACCAGCCAATGTATACGTTGTATATTTATGAATTTTCATTTATAAAATAGGGCATAATTCGCTAATATTTTGATTTTACGTCGATAATTACTCGTTAATTAATGAATAATGACAATAATTCACTAATATTTTAACTTTTGCACGATCATAATTTTATCGGCCACAGCCATTTTATCCAAAATGGCGTCGTATGGCTGGAAGTATAACTGAGCGCCTAACGGAGAGAAATCTAAAAACCAGTAAAAAAGATTTTTTTCTTTGCTTAAATTACATAATTACACTGTAATAAGCTACATATTAAACCTTTCTCTGACTTAATGACCGAAAAACCTCCTAGGACAGCCAGAAAAAATAATAGCTTTTTTTCCTAAATTAAATTTAATGTTTAACTTATGAGTATAAATATACGTATATATACGTATATATATACGTATATATATACCGGGAAATATACAAAAATAAATATACTGTATATCAGACATCCCTAATTAAATCGGCATTAAATGGAATCAAAACAAAATAAAAAAAATATTAAACCAAAATAAACTTGTCATTTAAATTCACGACTTGCCTACTGAGAGATAAGACTGATATAAGAAATATACAATGGGGGCATGTTTTAGTTGTTGTCAAGACGAAGATTCAAGAACCGTAAGTCGTATTTTTGACAATTTTTTGATTTTTTTGCATACCTTACAATCTGTTTTGTCTAACAAGATGATTCATAGACATGTTACTTTAAGTCGGAAAACGATTTATCACTGCTACGTAGTAAAAAAAAAAATTGTTTCGTTTTAGGGGGCGGATACCAATGAAAGGACACATTTATTAGCTGACCCGGTCAGCAACAGATCAAATAATATACACAGAGTGCAAAGGTAGGTTTTTAATTTAATCAATTCCAAATTTCAAATGGTTTAATTTTTATTTGTCTATTTTTTACTTGCAGCGATGAATTTATATCCAGATATCCGAATTCAGTTCCCAAGAAAAATGATGAGCAGTCTGCGCTAAATAAATATTACATGAAACCGCAACTAATGTTATTGATGTATCTGCATTAGATTCACATGACTTGGAGCAGCATGAATATTATGATAGAATGAAAGCTTATAATGCAAGACTAAATGGTTTAGTAAGGTGGACACCACCAAATCCAAGCAATTATTATTGATGGATGTACCTAACCCTGATAAAATATTAGCATCAGATCCTATCTCAATAGATACTTTTATTTTTGTAAGTATTGCAGACAGGGTCATTTTAATTAATGTAAACAAAATTCATGCTGATCTTGATTTCTTCTTCTTTTCAGATAACAAAAGCACTAGAAAGAGTAACGCAAGCAGTATCTGAAGTTTGTGTGAACATAAAGAAGATCTAGTTGTGCCATTTAGAATTCCTTGAACTTTTATTCAGTCATTAATTAATTTTTCTATGTTATTAAAATTGATGCAGACTCAACAGTGTTAGTAATTTCAAACTTGACTTGGATACAGTTGAAATAATTTAAAGTGTAAATAAAAATTAAAAATGTTACAATGGGTTAAGGAAACAATTGTTATGATTATGATCACTGGACTGATTTTTTTACATGTGCATATATAACCAGTTTATACATAATTATTTTTAATCAATATTTAGTGACTACAAAAAAAAAAAAAAATGTATGGGATTCAAAATGGTAACTCTAAAAATTAATGTAACTATTATGACATTTTTCTCTTTTCATTGTTTTTAATTATGTCACATTAACATATTCTTGTATAAATAAAAATCGAAGAAAGAAAATGGGAATGTAGTAAGCATAAAATGTTTTCTTCTTGATTATTTTATTATTACGACATTTTTTTAAAAAATGTATAATTATTGGGATTCATCAGTCAGTTTGTTTTTCTTTTTTTTTTTCTGCAGTATTTATGTTAATTTTTAGTTGATGTATTCTACAAAACCAAAACAGCATTGCTGTGAATCTGGAATATTATCATAAAAGCTGATTTAGCTGGGTAATTATTTTATGTTTCATTGCTGAAATAAAAATCTCTGAACGATTAAATTCATGCTTACTTCTTTTTGCTTTGTTATGCTTTCAAAATTTTTAAGGCAAGGCATTTTTTTACTATGTTGCAGTCAAAGACGGGAAATTGTTCATCAATGTTAAATTGTTAATCATGTCTAATTTCAAAATTACCCAAAGAATAAATTTATCACTATTTACTTATTTTTTTTTTCTTTTCAAATTCAGTAAGTTTGAAAAACCGATAAATTATTTAAGGCTTTTAGCGAAAATGTTAATAAATGAAACAAGAACTAATTATTAAGTTGTAAAATGGAATATAGTAACAGGTGTCCGGAAAATCACCAGTTAATTAGTTAATTAATTAGTCAGTCGGTCAGTTTATCAGTCAGTCAGTCAATTAATTCATCGACAAATTAATTAAAGTTTTAAAAGTGATTCAGCAGGGGAGAAAATACCTATTTTTTCATTGCTTCGTTTTCAGGGGTTTGACTTCCGTTTTAATTTCTTCAATAAGCCGAAAATTGAGGATTCCGTAATATCTCGAAAGTAAATGACTGCTAGCTAGTTTATAACTTAAAATAACAAATAAATCAGTTATTATTATTCCCCAGATTTCTATTTAGAATATCAACTAAATATTAAATTTTTTTTAAAAATGAGTTAGGTTACATAATTTAAAAAATTTATATATTTTCATTTTTGCACGTTTATTACATGAGACAAACGCTAACGTTAGATATGAACCCCCCCGCCCCTTGTTAGCAAAAGTTAGCAATTTGAATACCCCCTTCCCCCCCCCAGACAAAGTGGATCCTGGAATCCAGGTGGATTCTACCGTGGAAAAATTGTAAATGTTCCACCAGTATTCTACGTGGATTTTAAGACTTTTTCCACCACATTTCCACTACTTTTGGTGGAAAAATGGTGGAAAAGTGATAAAAAAGTGGTGGAAAAACATAAACTGGAAAAATGGTGGAAAAAGTCTTAAAATCCAGGTGGAATACTGTTGGATCCATCGTGATTCCACCGTGGATCCACCAAAAAATTCCACGTGGAATCCACCATTAATCCACAGAATTTTTTTGTCTGGGCCCTAACGTTCTTACGTGTTTTATGGACGACCCCTTTTAGAGAATAAGTAACTTCCTTACCAACGTCGTCGATTTTGCCTCATGGTTTTTGTCTCTTCGGAATAGTAATTAAAAACCTAAAAAAAGAAAAAGAAAAAGAAAATTATCAGTAACTTTTCTACTCGTATGGATATTTCACATTATCTCAATTTAAAAAAAGTTAAGCAAAATTCTGTAACTAAATAGAAAGGGCTAGAGAGACTTATTCTACTCCTTTTGGGTTTGGTTCAAAAATCTGTCCCGTTGATTGTATATATATACAATATATACAATACAATAAATTTAATTTTTAGTCGCAAGAAATTTTTACCAACAATTACTAATCCCAAGTAAATCTTGTATTCCACTGAAATTCCTCTTACAAAATCCCCAGATGGACGCCATCTCACATTATCAAAGTAAAACTTGGCTTCTCATGATTACTCGGAAATCTGCTCATCCCTTCCAACTTTCGGCTTTTATCAAAAAAAGAAATCACAAACCTTTCTAAGAAATGCTGGTTCAATTATAAACGACTTTCATCTTAATAAAAATCGCTTTTTCAGATCATTTATATGGCGTCCTTTACCCTTTTCGCCCCGTTAACCGTTAACTTGACTTGAAAAGACCGATTTCGGTTTTCAACTAACTATGTTTTCACAAAATGTGTGCCATAATTAACAGGATTAAAAGATCGTTTTGTTCAAATACTATACTCCGAAAATATTTATTCTTTCAACTGACTTTACTGTTGACCTTTTCATCCCGTTTACCATTAACTAAAAAAGACAGCAGCTGAAAAGTATTTTTATGATGAATGCCACAGTTACAGGATTGTCAGAGAAAAATCAAGGACGGCTGTTTTTTGTACATAATAACCAGTATGTTTCATTTTATTATAAGCTTATGCATAAAAATTCATCGACTTTTCCCATTGATTATGCATTAAAATAATAAAATTATAAATGCTTTGAACGGTTTTTAAGTTTTCACCCGTTGTATTTCATAATAAAGCCCATTATTTAAAAAGAAAAACTAGTTACCTCGTTAACCAATCTTTCAAAAACACGAACATCTTGACAACCGCCGTTGAGCTGGCCCAAGAAGCATCTGATCTGACTGCAACGCTATCTGGCAGGTGTTTAGCAAACTTCTAACTCCTCCAAAGATGAAAAAAAAAATGAAATAAAAAAATGTACCAGGTGATTCTTATAATGAGGATTTTTAGGGCAAACTAAATATGCTAGGGGCTGTCGACTGCTATCATGGTAAAATGGCGGCCGGCTTCGGATTGGTTAATAAATGACTTTAGTATGAGAAGGGAATATTTATTAACCAATCCGAAGCCGGCCGCCATTTTACCATGATAGCAGCCGACAGTCCCAGCGAATTTAGTTTGCCGTAAAAATACTCATTTTAAAATTGATTTTGCTTCTTTGGATTATTTAATCAGGAAAATATGGAACTTCCGTCGTCAAATTTTGCCTTTTTTCTCAAATGTTAACAAGGAAAAAATCAGCTCAATAATAAATAAATATACAATTTTAATTACGTTTCTACGAACTTTATTTTATTTGAAAAATTTTCAAGTATCTCCAAATACAATGTAGTGGTTTAAATATCAACCAAAAAAAAAAAAAAAAATGAAAAAGAAAAAAATATATTTACATATTTTCACTAAGAAAAAAAAAATCGAAATTTTACCTTAGTAACCTTTATCTCAAACGAATGCGTATTGAGTATCGACGAAAATTTTTTTTGTTTAACTAAATAGTAACAAAAAATTTTTCAGATCTGAACCAGAACCTTTTTTAAAACATCATAGGTATGTCAGATTTGAAAAATTTTTTAATTAAATTGGCCCAAAAAACTAAGAAAAAAAAAAGATTAAATGGAAATAAGATTAGGTTCGAAATGACCAAACCATCTACTAAAAAAATATAATTTTTTTTTGTTAAAATAAAAAAAAAAACTTATACTATTCCAACTATACATCTCACTTTTAATGCATTTCTTTGTTGCTCTAAACTAAAAATCACTCAGATTTATTATCTTTTTTTTTTTTTTCTTGCAAACATATTTATTTACATAATTGAACACAATCCGGAGACTTCCGTTCCCTTAACGACAGGTACACAAACTTTCAATTCACGTTCGGCTAATTTGGTTTTTTTAGGTTTCAAAGTAAGTGGTTCCGGTTCATCTTCCTGATTTATATCCCCCTCGGTTTTCCCGTTATTTTCCGCTTTCTTTTCGGGTTGTTCCGTCGCGATGGGTTTGTTAAACGTTATTTTGATTTTACTCGGAGCTGTCTGGGCGATTGGAGGAGCTTCAATCATTTCCACGTTCCCATCAATGGAGGAAACCACGCTGGTGTAAGTTTGATCGACGATGGCGACGGGGGATTCCATTTCGTCGACCGGCTCCTGTTTGATCTTCGACTGAAAATACAAAATTAAAATGTAAAAGAATTGCTTATTTACAGCCTTATATTTTTTTTTAGAGATTGCTATAATTACCGGTGGAATAAAAACTATTGGTGAGGGAGTTTTCCTTTGATAAACAACGTCCTCTTCTTCGTCTAAAGTCTCAATCAGATCCACATCTATAATATTCTTTTTTTGTTCCACGGTAACAGTTTCTAAAACTTCGATTTCCTTCGCTTTGGCCTCTTCTTGCTTTCTTTTTTCTTCTTCAATCATTTTTTGCATTTCGAGCTCTTCTTGTGAAATTACTTGATTGATCAAGTCGTCGATGACTGATTTAATGATTTCTTCTAAGTTTTCGGCTGGTTCCTCCGCTTCTGCTACTTCAGGGATTTCTTCTTTTACTTTTTCCTCCTTCTCCGGCTCTTCTTTTAGGGGTTCTTCGGGTTTGGTTTCCGCCTCTTCGGCCATTTCCTCATCTTCGATAGGTTTCGATTCCTCGATGAAGCTATCGTCTTTCACTGTCGTAAGACTGTCTCCAGTTCTATCAGCATAAGAATCTTCAGCCGCCTAAAAAAAAAATCAAACAATTAAAATCTCAATTTAAAAAATTAAATTAAATAAAAAAAACTTACATTTAGCAAATCTTCATAACAGAACGGATGATAATATTTTTCCTCGACGATAACGCAAGGTTTCAAATGCCATTCGTCCTTTTCCTCATTGTAAAATTGTTCAAATTTTTCCCGGCATAATTCGCATAACACGGTCTCGTCGCCTGAGGGTGCTCGAACGCTTTTAATTTCCTCCTGTTCGGCCTGTTCGTCTCCCTTATCGGCCCCTTCCTGTTCGAACCAGATTTTCTGAGATTTTTCTTCCAAATCTTCGATTTCTTGGAATTGAATCCAATCGGAGACGTCATAGTACCACTTCCTGGATTGGCCCTTCCTCGCCGCGTCTTTATCCCTTCGATTCTGTCTGAAATGCCAATCGAGATGGCGGGAATATTTAAGGGTCTCCTCGGGGGCGAATCGAACGCCGCAGGAACTGCACTGGATGCCGGAGTAGATCAGATTTATGATCGATGGCTGTCGCCTAAAAAATAATTAATAAAAATTATATAACAAAATTCAGATGAACCTGTCGCCTAAAAATCGACAACGCCATCCTCAGGAAACTGTAAATGATAAAAATTTAAAATATCGAAACTTACTCTTTCAATGTGCTAGGATCTTTAAAAGTGACCGGTTTCGGCGGTGCATCGCTTTGAGCTGGCTGAGTGGTTCCAGTTGAAGAGGTAGTTGACACAATGCCGGTAGCGACTAGACGTTGGAACAGATCATTAATATTAAGACTCCCTCCTAAAAATGGTAAACCCACAGGTTGCGGCTGCGTAGCTGGAGCTGGAGCTGGCACTGACGCTATTAATTTTAAAAAAAAAATCAATTAAAACAACTAAGTAATAAAATTTTAAAAAAATATATTAGTACCTGGAACAACGGTAGGTACTACGGGTTGCGTTGGCTGAGTTTCAACTTGATAATTGAATCCTACAGGTTGTTCCGACGCAGTCGTCCCGCTTAGCAAACTCGTTAAAATATCAAGCGGTCCTAAATTATTAAAAAAAAAAAAAAAAAAAAAATTCAAAATAAAAAAAAAATTCTGTACGCGTATAAGAAGTAAAAAATATACCAGATCGTGCGGGTCCTTGAGGCTGCTGTACACTGTCATCTACAATGTTGGGTTCTAATTTTATTTGGGAGCTTACAGCAACCTCCGGAATAGATGCTAGTAATGATGACTCACTTCCAGCAACGGTTGAGCTTTCGATGGCGTTAGCCATACTAGGGAAGTTGATGTTTTCCATGTTGAGGATTTTAACTGAACCGGGTACAACGTCTGGTGGTAACATAGTAAGCCTAAAAGTAAAAAAAAATAGGATTGTAGACATTTAATAAAAAAAAAATTGTTATAAAATAGTAAATGAAACTCTTCAGAAGCTCAGTTGGCTCAATCTCCACAAGGTGGCTCCTCTTTTTCCCCTGGTAATTATTGTTGAAAATTAAACCCGGCAATTTTTATTTATCAGAGCACGATCTTACATACAGGTCAGGCAACTCGGGTATCCCTCACATAGACAAAAATGTCCCCCGAAATTGAAGCAGAAGAATAGTTCCCATATTGCTCGATAGATGGCTGGAGCTGTAGTTAGGGAATCATGTGTTCTGCCAGCCATCATAAAAAAAAGTGTTCTGAAAGTGTTGATTGGATGGAGGGCATATCACGTGATTCCCTAACTACAACTCCAGCCATCTATCGAGCAAAGTTTAAACTATTCTTCTGCTTCAAATTTGAGGGACACTTTTTAAGATAGCAGTTGCCTGACCGTGTATCAGAGCAGAAACAAGAGTAGAAATTTACACTTTTTATCAGAGAGAAATTTATATTTTTTTATCAGTAAAATATACGTATATTTTCCGTATATTTATATTGTATATTTTTACCGAATATATGGAAATATATACAGTATAAATATACAGCGCAAAACCCGTATATTTTTCGTATATTTATATTTTATGTACAGTATATTTTAATATCCTGTATATTTATACGTATTTTTTTCTTCAATTCCAACGAATCGGAATGAGAAATACCGGTCGTGGAGAATGTACACATTATTAATATCAAAAATTACCTAATGAAATGTAAATTTCCATAACCGCAAATTTGTCTACAACCGCCGCCGAATTGAATTTCAACAGGTTTTTCATTAACTAAAAGCGTTTTCAGCGAGTTCACAAATCTAAAAACATACGGCCTTTTCAACAAATCTAACCTGTAACAGAAAAAAAAAATTATTTTAGTTTAAATAACAAATTTTTACGGAAAATTATAACCAGATCAACGGAACGTCTTGAATGGACGGATTTATTTATATTTAATTTACCTTTGAGGTTTGGCGTCTAAATATAAAGGTAAAATGGCCGTCGCATCGACGATCATGTTAACTCTCCCACATACTAAATCAGTCCTTTTATCTCCTATTTTAACCTGAGGAGGAGGGCCTTCCAGCTGGACGAAACACGGTCTGCCATCGATTTCAATTTGAACGGGAGGACCTCCAAAATGAACTTCGTAAAACTCTCCGTCTATGTAAAATTCCCTGGTTGGCGCACCTAATCTAATTCTGAAATAAGGAAAATGTAAAAGATCAGAACAAACTGTAAGTAAAAAAAAAAAATAATAATAAATTTAAAGTAACAAACCTATGAGGGTTTCCGGCAATCATAACCATCGTATAGTCGTGATTCAGAGCGCAAGTGAAATTCTGATCGTTAATGGCTACCCTCCTAAGGCCGTCCTCAAAGCTAATACGTTTCGGCTCATCCCAAGAAAGCATAACAACCGCTGTATCTCCGTAAAATCTAATGTCTCTCGGCGTTCCGTCAATGTTAATGCTTTTCATAGGGTCTTTGGCGCAGAGTTTTAAAACTGCTTCATCCGCATCCGGTACATCGACGCAATCGTGAGTTCTTTCAGTACAAACGGCCTCTCGTAATCTGGAAAAAAAATAAATAAAAAATGATTGACGATTTCGTGGAAACAAGCAAGGAAGGGGTCTGCGTGTCTGTTTGGTCTCAACATACAGACCATGTTACTGTAGAATTAGCCAGGGGACTGGGCAACCAGGCCTGACATTTATCAACCCTTGACCAGGTTCGAAATTTTTTTTTTTTTTTTTAATTACCTTTTTTCCGAATCGTGATCATCCAAATATGGGAATCGCCTAAACCGGGATCTTTCGTCCTCCCACACCTCCGTTTTCATATCGTAATTTCGACTGTCCATGTCGTAGCCAGATCGGCCGCCATAAGGTAATCTGTTGTAACCCTAAAATTTGTAAATTTCAATTAAAATTTATAACTTTGAAAAAAAAAAAATTAAATAGAAAGCATCTCTTTATGCACTTACTTGAGGCGGATCGTTCCTGTTGACCCTCCAGGGCATGGGAAGCCTTTCATCAATGTCGTTAAAAGGCCGCCTATCCCTTCTGTCATCTTCGTGACGGTAAGGAGGGCTGTTCCTACTACCAGGACCAAAACGATTAGGTGGCGAGCGCCGACTTCTGTGATGGTACTGATGAATTTTTCTAGTTTCTTGGCGAGATTTGTGTTGAGCTTCTCTCATTTTCTGGACTTCGTTAACGTGTATCACCTAAAAATTAAGGAAAAAAAAAATGAGCAAATGCAATAAAGTAAAATGAAGGAATGAAATTACAATAAATCATATCAGATTTATATTTTCTTTTTAAGAATGATACGCCAAGGTTAAAAGTTATTACAAAAGCGAACATGAGCGAATAGCTGACATGAGCCCAGGGGAAGAACGGCTCTTTTGTTAAATTTGAATAAAATTTAGGAGAGACGGGCCTTATTTTCAAATTATTCTCATAAAAAGAAGCTTATAAGCGAAAAGTCCTCGTATTCCCCCTCTCCAGGCATCATAGTCCCCCCTTAACAAAAATAGGGCATTTTTTGAAAAAATACATTACCGATGTTTAAAAAAAATATAAAACAAATACAGAACAAAAAATTTTTTGATAAAAAAATTAAAAAATAGTTTTTTGATAAAAAATTTAAAAAGTAACTTTTTGATAAAAAAATTTAAAAAAATGATTTTTGATTTAAAAATAAAAAATAATTTTTTGATAAAAAAATTTAAAAAATAATTTTTTGATAAAAAAATTTAAAAAATAATTTTTTGATAAAAAAATTTAAAAAATAATTTTTTGATAAAAAAAATTTCAAAAATCACTTTTTTTTCCCAAAGGAAATAAGTTTGTCAAGCAAGGAAAAATTATCGAAAAAAATCAAATAGGCCTATTGCAGCAGAAAATAACATTATCATAAAATATTAATTTTAGCTAGCAAAAAATTGACTCTTTAGGCATTTTTTAATTATAGCTACAAAAATTTAGGACAAACTCCGAAATTATGACTTTTATAGGACATATAGGACAACTGCCAGCCCCTCTCCCCTTGAACTCGTAGCCAGAACGAGGAAATAGGGAGGGGCTCAGTCGTTTCCAGGGGGCTGCAAATGGCGGCTTATGACATGAAGAATAAGGAAAATTCATGGACAGAAAATCTACCAAGGGGGCCGTAAATAAAATATGCCCCTCACCAGTTTCCGTTGGTTGTGAGCCCGTCCCACCTTCCATTTAAAAACTAATATTTTGGAAACTAATATTGCAGAAGCAAGTCATTTTTTTCAAAAAATTTGATTTAAATGGGCAGATGCGGACTAGGGATCCAGATGGTCCGGTCTAATTGGTCATGGGCAAACTTAAAAAAAAATTTGACGATAGCGACGTGTCATTTATTTAAATACGATCCCAACCATTTTTCCCAATCCGTTTTTCCTAAAACAATAAATTGCTAATCCATTTTTCCTAAAAATTTTGGTTCCTCAATTTTTTTTTCCTAACTTTTAAATTTCCCCAACTTTTTTGATTCCTAAAATGAATGTTTTTCCAAATTTTTTGAATCCCTAAATCTTGGTAATAATTTACTAGGCAAAGCTGCTGATTTCGGTGTTTCTTTTTATTCTATTTGTTTTTTTTAAATAATAAACCACTATAAGAATACAACCAGCTATAAAAATATACAGTATAAAAGGGTTTAGGAATTCAAAAAATAAGGAAAAATATTCATTTTAGGAAACAAAAATTTTTAAGAAAATTAAAAATTAGGGGGAAAAACAGTTACGAAAAAAATTTTTAGGGAAAGTGGATAAGGAATTTAATTTTTTTAAGGGTAATAAATTAGGAAAAATGGTAGGGAATCATTTAAATATTACCACAGGACCTATTTAGATAAATATTTAGAGCGGAAGAGAAAAAAAATCATAATCTAAATATTGATAGTCATGCATAACTTAAGGCTCAATTTCGGCAAATGAATCAAATTATTTTAAAAACATTTTGATATCCCACAAGCATGGTATCAGTAACTTTTGACCCCCCTCCCTCATCAGAAAAAAAAATTAAAGTATTGAAATATGTCTCTCTTTTAATATTGTAAAATTTCAGTCTTAAACCTCTTCTCAAAAACGAATTGAGCCTCTTTAAAGCATACAAACCCCCTCACCTCTATGTCAAAAAAAAAAAAAAAAAAATTAAAGACAAAAATGATTTTAAGAAATTTTTCTCCAAATTTTTCCCTAAGGAATGGGGGGGTTATTTGATGGTTCCTGATGGCACTGATTTTTGGGGATAAATCGGACTAGCTACTATTCAGAGGGAGACTTAACACGATGCTCAGCTAAAAAAAATGAAGCTGGACAATTTTCCAACCACCTTGCTCGCGCTCGGCATTTAAGAAGAAAAAAAATGAACTTACTTGTTTTAATAGTTCGTTATACTCCGCAACGCTCATAGTTCCGTTTTTGAGCTGATCTTCGGCCTGAGAAACGATCATATTTACATTAATATTAGCATCGTTTTCCCGATCAATCAGCCCGAATCTCCTCATATCCGTATCACGATTATCTAAAACGCCTAAAGACTCCCTTCTCGCCCTCGGATCGTTCGGTAATTTATTATACAACAAAGGCCGCCCCAATCTATCCAACTCGCCTCTGGGTGATACTCTATCTCTAAAATTTTTCCTACGATCTTTTTCGGGACTATCCGAATATGGATCCTGAAATTGAAAAAACAAAAAAATTAACTCTCCGAAAATTTTTGCTATTTTTTTCGCTTAATTCAATTAAAAATTACCTTTCTCGGAGCAATTTCCAACTCGAGTTGAGACGACAAAGACATCGGCTTGATTTCCGCTTCCGGTCTATCTTTCTTTCTTCTGAATCTTCCCGAATTCGAATCGTAACTGTCCCGAGAATGCTCGTCCTCTTGCAATTCCATGGGTTGAGCATCATCGGTTTTCGGCGATAACTTGCTCACTTCCGCCGCGATCAAAGGGGCAATAGCTGCAACCTGCAGGGAAGGAGGTCCGTTCGAAATGACTGGCGGCGGAGGCGGAGACGGTAAACGTTCCGTCAGGTTCAAATTGGCCGGTGGAATTTGCCGGAGATCGACGTCTTCGTTACCGAATAACCTGCAGTGACGGTCATTAAAAAAAAAAAAATTAGTCAATCCTCGTTAGAAGATAAAAATATTTAATTTCAACCAAAAAATTTCCCCTCCCTCAATTTCAAAATTACAAACCTGAATTGTAATAACAAAATTATAAAAAAATTCACCTCAACCTTCGGAAAAAAAAAAAAGGTTAACTTACTCATCAAAAACTTCAGCTTTATTCTTCTTTTTCGGCGGTTCATCTTGTGTATCAGTCGACAATCTCTTGTTCCCAGGGCTTGAGCTTCCAATGGGTAAAAGCCTCAAATCCACATCCTTTCCGGACACATTCACTAAACTTTCTGTAATCAAGACTTAAATTTACTTATCTGATACTTTTTTATTTATTTATTTATTTAAAAAATAATTTTTTTTTTTTTTTAAGATTCAACATCATTTTATAAAGACATGTTTTTAAAAATCGGTTTTTTTTTTTTTTAATTTTATCAGTTTGGTCAGTTTTCTTAATGTCTGGCCAGTAAAAAATATCAGTGGCTGGTACATGTTGTATTACACCGTGTCAGTAATTGAATCCTCAGTAGGGGGTCGTCCGTATGCTGAGCACCGAAGTATTCACTAATTTTGGGCTAATTTTCCCCATTTCGTATAGCAGTAGTAATTTCAGTAAAGATCAAGTTTCAGTCAAAGGTCGTTGCATTTACATAAGATTTTTTTTTTTTTTTTTTTTAAAGTTTTTGAACTTTTACAACGGGATTCAGCTGAAGCTCCAACTAACTAGTTAATTAAGGCTTAAGTGGGCAAAAAAACTAAAAAAAAAAACGGAAAATCCGACCTGCTTGATTTCAACAAATTTAACCCCCCCCCCCCCCCCTTCCCTGTAGGCAGAGATAGAGATTATGAAAACCATATTTTCCTTATTATTTTGGATTTCAATTCCAAGTCCCCCCTCATAATTTGCCCCTAATAATTGTAAGAACAATTTAACATCTCCCCCCCCCCCCCCCCCCCGAAGTTTTTTTTTTATGATTTCAAATACGATTTTTCTATTTAAAAAAAAAAAAAAATTGAACGTAATTTTAAAGGGTCTAAGGATAAATCCGACCGTCTCTTCTAGTAGAATCCACAGGAGAGTCCGTTTGTAGTGGAAAAACCCGGAATTTAATTTTTTTAATTTTTTTAAATTATTCCAGTTAATTACACTACCGGGATCTCAAAACCCGGAAAATATTTTTAAAAAAAATTTTTTAATTTTTAAAATGACGAATGAGCGAAGTTGTGGAATTTACCTGAAATAGTATTAGAAATATTATTTCCAGTAAATTCCACCCCCGTGATCTCAATACCTGGAATATACCAAAAATAAAGTATAATTTTATTTTTAATTAAAAGTGCTAAATGAACATAGAATTCGAAATTGCCGCCAAAATTCATTACTATCTCTGAAAATCTTCTTGAAGTTAACAATGATAATGATGGTTTCGCGGAAATAGAAGCACCTCCGGTTCTGCGAGAGGCGTGGGAAAAAGAGGCAGACCCTCAGGCCCGGGAAGAAGCATTGGAAGAAGAGGAAGAGAAAGAGGAAGACGCCCAGGTCGAGGCAGAGGGAACATCCCTGAAAGTTTGTTGCAAACAATTTGGAGTCTTCCTCTTCCTCTTCTTCCAGTGTTTCTTCTGACCTGGGGGTTTGTTTCTTCTGACCTGCGGGTTTGCCTCTTCTTCCCACACCTCTCGCAGAACCGGAGGTGCTTCTATTTCCGCGAAATCATCATTATCATTGTTAACTTCAAGAAGATTTTCATAGATAGTAATGAATTTTGGCGGCAATTTCGAATTCTATGTTCATTTAGCACTTTTAATTAAAAATAAAATTATACTTTATTTTTGGTATATTCCAGGTATTGAGATCACGGGGGTGGAATTTACTGGAAATAATATTTCTAATACTATTTCAGGTAAATTCCACAACTTCGCTCATTCGTCATTTTAAAAATTAAAAAATTTTTTTTAAAAATATTTTCCGGGTTTTGAGATCCCGGTAGTGTAATTAACTGGAATAATTTAAAAAAATTAAAAAAATTAAATTCCGGGTTTTTCCACTACAAACGGACTCTCCTGTGGATTCTACTAGAAGAGACGGTCGGACTTATCCTAGGTCCCATTTTAAAGCCATTCAAAAATTAAATCATTTTTTTTGGGGGGGGGGGGAAGCAATGTGACCCTTTTCCCCTTTAGCATCAAAAATTAGGCTTTTTCTAACGGAATAGAAAACCCCGTTCCCGACTATTTTTTTTTTTTTAATTAAATTCCTAATCCATTTTTCCTAAAAGTTTTGGTTCTTAAAATTTTTTTCCTATCTATTTTTTCCCCAATTTTTAATTTTCCTAAAATATTTTGATTCATAAAATAAAATTTCCTAAAATGAATATTATCCCTAATTTTTAAATCACTAAAGGGATTTTAGGAAATTTAATTTCAGGGATTTTAAAATATTTGATTTTAGGAATCAAAAAATTTTAGAAAAATTAAAAATTAGAGAGAAAGAGAAAAAAAAAAAAAAAGTTAGGAAAACAATTTTAGGAGCCAAAATTCAAAAAAAAATGGATTAGGAATTCATTTTTTTTAAAGAAAAAATGGATTAGGAATTTATTTATTTATTTTTTTTTTTTTAGGAAAAATGGATTAGGAATTTATTTTTTTAGGAAAAATGGATTAGGAATTTTTTTTTAGGAAAAATGGATTAGGAATTTATTTTTTTAGGAAAAATGGATTAGGTATTTATTTATTTTTAGGAAAAATGGATTAGGAATTTATTTTTTTTAGGAAAAATGGATTAGGGATTTATTTATTTTTAGGAAAAATGGATTAGGATTTTTTTTTAGGAAAAATAAATTAGAATTTTTTTTTTCTTTTTTTTAGGGAAATTGGAATAAGAAAAATAAAAATAAAAGGAAATCAAAAACCCTGTCCTCCCACTAAAAATGGTGACGTAATGACGATTTCTTTCTTATGCGAAAAGGGCATATCTGACTTCCGAAAACAAAATCACCGACATTTTGCTTCAGAAAAAATCTGTTTGTTCGCGAAAACAGATACTCTTCCTTGCTTAGGACAGCATAATATAGCAATTTTAAAAACGTATTCACTTCAAAAAAAAAAAAAAAAAAAAAAAAATGTAGCTTTGAGCACAGGTTACAGAGTCGTACACACAACAAAATTCCGTACCAGTCCAAACCTACAAGATGATGTCACAACAAGTTCCAGACTTCTGGCCTTAAAAGTCCTCTAAGTCCTTTGAGTCCGACTCCCTTGTTTTGCGACGAATTCACAAACTCAAGATCAAAACTGTCACAAGCGCACTTTTAATTTTATTACATAAAATTCTAAACCGACTAGTCATTATTCTTACTGACTCTTTATCTACCGACCAACGATATTAATTACTGGTTATTAATTTTTTTTTTTTTTTAACTGAACAAACAAATAAAATCACCGAATATAAAAACGGTTGCCTTTAAAAATAAAAATTGACCGAAATTCAATACCGAACATGTTAATGAACATGACAAACACATTTTCAGTGAACATGTCGGACGAAAATTCTTTCCAACAGTCTGAGGTGGGCCGTTAACCACAGGGGGACCAGGGGGAGCATTGCCCCTGGCCTCCCCTTGCTTCCGGGTCCACTTTGGAAAAGTTTGAGCCCATCCTTTCCTTCGCTTTGGCTTCGAGGAAGTTCCACACAAGCAGAGCGACTTTTTGATTCATGTTGGGTGCAAATGTTCATCCAACATGTTCACCGAACAAGTTCGGTAGCGAATTTGCGCTCAATTAAAATGCTGAATTTAAATATCAATTACTACAAAAAAAAAAAAAAAAAAAAAAAAAAAAAAAACTGTTGCATTGCCGTAAGTAGTAACTAGGAATTAAAAATAATTTTTCTGTTAAAAGATTTCTTCATGAATCCAGTTGGATCAAATGATTCACAATCACTTTTAATAATCACTTCACATATTTTCGTTTAAATAAGAATCCCAGCAAATCCATTCTTGAAGCTTTATTCCGATTGGTCATCCTTTTTTTAAAAATCGCTGCAGGTAAATCTTCTGCCGAAGTTTACTTTTTTTAAAATTTTGAATCCATCATCGAATTAGATACGTCATTTGCATCCATGGCCAAAATTATTAAACGTCGAAAACAATTTTCAAAATAAAAAAAAAAGGGCAATCCAATTTTTTTTTTTTTAAGGATGCTGTTGACTGTGTTTGAAGTTTTTTTTTTATATTTTTTATCAGGAGATTTTCTTTTGTTAAGAAAAGGCAAATTCCACATTTTTTCCAAGTGATTTCATATTTTGTTTTTGTAAAACACAATGCGAAAAAGTGGGATGAGCCTTTATGGAAAAGTGTTTCACATATTAAGCTTTATTAAAATTGAAAATCATTTTTTCCAGGCACTTTTTTTAAAATAAATAAATAAATAAGCAGAAAATATAAATAAAAGTATTAAAAAAAAAAAAACTACTTCATATAAATAAATTTTCTTTCACGCTTTAGCTAAGGCATAAAAATTTTGTTTCCTTTTCTTACACTTGCTTTAAAAAAAAAAAAAAAAAAAAAGTTTACAAATTATGAACCAAAAACCGATTGCATGTAAATTATACCGTATGGAGGGGCGACTTTGTATCTATGGGGCGACTTTTTATACTTTTCGAAAAATCTATTAGAATACCCTTAACTCTCGAAAAAAAGTAATGTTATGTATTTAATACAATAAAATGTATGTTTAATAATTAAACCTTATAAAAATCTTTTACGAGCGAGATTTTATATCCGGGTAAAAGTGCAAAGCCGCCCCTTTTTACGGTAGTGATTATTTAAAGTAGTATTAGATCATCTGGCCATCGCAGACTTTAAAAACGGGTTGTTTCTCATAAAAGTAAAGATCTTCACTGAATGAACCTCGAAAACTTTAGAAATTTTTCAGCATTTAAAACTAGAACGACAGAAACTGAGTCTCACTATCAGAAGAGGTTTCTTGCCCCTGGCTTATCTTGCAGGCATCGAACTCATTTAGCCCATCAAAATTAGTGACTTTAGGGACCAAAAATAGCTAAAATAGTGACTTACAGTGACTTTTTAGTAACCTGATGGAAGGGATTTAGTCATTTGAAACATGTATATCCAAAACTTTTTTTTAACGTATTATCAGACGTGAATGATTACATTCGTTATCATTTTTAATCATTTTATTTGTAATTTAATTAATGAAGTTAAAAATTTAATTATTAATTAAATGATTAATTATTAATCATTCTATCTGAGATCAAAAATTTCACAACTTTACATAAAATTATTTTTAAAGACTCAAAAAAAAAAAAAAAAAAAGGTAAGGTGGAAAACAAAATAGAAAATAAATTAAAAATTTTAAAATAAAATGAAAAAAAAAAAATTAGAGTTTTAACTTTAAAAAAAAGTAAAAAAATCCACCAATTTGTCAAAAAAAGTGACTTTTAGTGACTTTCCTTTAAAAAAGTGACTAGTTCGATGCCTGACTTAGCCCCGGCCACCACTAACTGAAAAATTGTACTTTCGAACAATATACTTCCTCAATATTCAAAACTCACAAAAATTCTCCAAAAACGAGGAAAGACTGAACCGCAGCAAATTTGAAACGATCCCTGATCTTGAACACATCTGTCCTGGTCAGGAAGCATTAATGTAATTAATCAAAATTTCCAAATCAATATTTTATCAAATCCAAAATGGAGGTCAAAACCAAATTTTCGAGATTAAAAACGCCGAACTGCACCGAACTCGAACCTGAAGCACGCATTTGCGAAAAAAAAAGAAAAAAAAATTTTTTTTGAATGGGTTTTCTCCGGAATCCACGAGTGAGGTTGGCACAGTCTTCTCCGACTGCACTAATTACATGAGAAATAAAAAAAAACTCAATTCAAGCACTTATCACATACTAAACCCAATCTTGTCGAATAATATCAAGGCCTCCATTTTAAAGAAGAAAACATACTAGACGAACTTTCTCCTAAATCAAATTCGAAACTGCAACAGATTGTCAGGTAAGATATTTCTCGAACTTCCGATACACACGAATTAATTAAGCAAACGAAAAAAAAAAATAGAGAAATAAGAAAATTTAACAAGCAATCGGTTCTTAATATTTAATTTTTAAACCTCATCTTAGCTTTGTCATCTTAGCTAAAAATTCCCGAAACATAACACACTAAAATAATACTACAATTTTGAATTTATTTTTTTTTTTTAACAAAAATTATTTTAACGTGTTAAATAAACTATATTTTAATATCATCTACAATAATTTCTTTCCTTTTAAACCCTTACGGCAGAATTTTTTTTAAAAGAAAACAAGTAAACTTGATTTTCAGGTACAAAATTTATCACAGATCCGTTTTATTTTGAACTTTTCGCTCTACATTTTGCTAAACTAATTAATCGGTTAAAGCTTTATTTTGTTTAAAAAAAAAAAAAAAAAAAAAATGAAAAACACGTACTCTAGAGTAAGGACTTGCTCAATACTCAAAGTCTACTTTCCCCCTCAGTATCTTTCCACGGAGTCAATTACGCCAAAAGATTATCAAAAACATCTTGATCCTGGACGGATGTTCAGGCCATCATTTCAAAACTCAAAAGAAGTTTTGGATTGTAGTTACTCAGACTGAGATCTGTTGGGGTGTTCATTAGCCCAAAGCGGTACAACAGCGGTAAGGTAGACCATCTAATTCATCCTTCAAAATAAACTTATATCGTTTTGCTTTTTTCACCCATTTGACAACAATGGGTTTAGAAATAAAACGTAACAAGTCCAATGAACATGATTTAAATGGTCTCTTCACCTCAAAGGTTCGGAAATTTTTGAATTATTTTACCAACCGATCTTCAACCCTAACCGATCTTCAACCCTTTAAAAAGACAAGCTTTTTGAGTTTTTGATTCATTTGAAAACAAAGGGCTGCGAAATAAAAACAAACAACTCCAATGCGCATGAAACCGTGTAAGGTCTACTTTTCCCTTTTTTATCTCACTATTTTTTTAAATCCGATCGAGCCGTTATCTGCTTAACGGTAAAAAGGCGGTTAGCTTCGGAATGACTGAACCAAGTCTTCAAAATAAAATGGTCTATTTCCATCTCATTTTATAAGTCATTTATTTAACCGAACCGAAGTTTTCCGGCCATTTCAACTAGGGCCCCTCAATCAACCTCCTACCTAGAGTACTTCTCACCGACGACGCCATAACCGATTCAATAAAGTTAACAAAACGCAGATAATTTAATAAAAATTTCTTTGAACTCATTAACACTTTCAATATATTTTTTTAATAATCGATAAATACCTGATAATAACATCTTACTTTCGATATCGGAGATTTTCTCATCTTGGAATAACAATCTAGGTTGTTTTTCCGGAGGTCCCGTTAACCGTTGATCTACGTCCCCCGTGCCGATTTCCTTTTGAGGACTCGTCGAAGGTTCCCTATTTCTCCTTACATAATTTCTACCTTTTGACACTCCTTTAATGTCTTTAAAACCTGTCACTTCCTTCTTTTCCTTTTCTTGTTCGCTTAAATCGTCCTCTTTCGCCTCGGAAAACGAATCGTCGCTCGTTCTGCTGATTATCGGAGGAGGCGGAGGCTCCGGCGAAGGACTAGATTCTATCAACTCCAAACCCATCGGAACTGAGCCGTCCGACGTTTTCCCGCGTTTTTCAAATTCCGATTTTCCGCTTTTATCACTTTTGTCTTTTTTCTTGTCTTTGTCTTTGCTTTTCGCTTTGATTTGATTTCCGTCGGGAATGTTTTCCACGTCCTCCGCTTTTTGATTATTTTTCTCCGAAGAGGATTTCAACGGTTCCTTTTTCGGAGAGGAGGCTTTCACGGGAGATTTTTCCTTAAGCGGCAAGGCTGTTTTGACATCCAACCGTGCGGGGGATTTTTCCTTCTTCACCGGGGAAATCTTTAACTTTTCAGGCGACACGTCACTCAAATTGTAATCGTTTTCCGAATCGTCCCTTTTACCCTTTTTCTTGTTCCGTTTGCTCCTGTCGTCCGATTTCGGGGAGGAACTCCCCGATTTCGAAAAATCTTCCCTATCCCTCCTCGGGGAATAATTTTTAGATGATTTCGACGGTTTTTTCGGGGAAGGTTTACGTTTCGACCATTTTGAATCGTTTTTATTCCTGAGGGAAGGGGATAGGCTCCTTTCGTTTTTCGTGGGTGTCCTCGGCCTTTCGACAGGGGAATCGCAGCGCAACTGCGATCTTTTCGGTGACGACATTCTACTTTCCCTCGCGGAACGGGACGATTTGGACTTAGGGGATGGTTTGGAATCTCTCGGGGAGGATCCTTTAGATTTACTTCTAGACGATGAACTACTACTGTCACTTTTAATGTTATTGTCTCTAGATTGTTTTTTACTCGTTTGTCTATCTCTATCGCGGTTCCTATCTACGTTGATTGTAATGTGAGTTTTAACGTTTGCATCGTTTCCTAACCTAGGTACAGGCGCGACCTGCGCTACCTGATCTACTACTGGAGGTTTCAGCATTGCTCTCTGGCGGTTAAAAAATTCTTGTTCCTTCGATGCAGCAGCCGGACCCTGAAAGTAAAATAAATAAATAAATAAATAAAAATCTCGTAAATAAAAATTTAAAACAAGAAAAATTTGTTAGTTTTGCTGCGCCTGCCCCGTCAAAAATGCACTGAATCAAATATTTGGTGTCATAACACCCCGAAATTTCATTTCAATATCACCACCTTATTTTAAAAAAAATATGAAGTTCTTCCACCCTGTTTTTTTGATTTAAATATACAGAAATAAATTTCCTTAGGTTAGATGCAAACACAAGGACAAAAATAATTTGAAATTCTAAATTTTTAAAATAAAATTACATTAAAACATTCTAAATATATTTTTTCCCCCTTTCAAAACAGGTGTCATGAGACCTCAAAACATGTCTGAAAACCAACTTTTGGAAAAAATATTGAAAATACAGGAAATATTTGGCTGTTTTCGTTTTATTTATTAGATTTTTCCTAATAATTATTAAAGAAAGAAAATTTCAAAGCGGTGTTCCACCTTAAATAGATCAATTTCATTTAATTTTACAATTTTAAATCAAAATCTAGGGCTCATAATTGAAAGTAAAAATTTTAATTTATCCCAGATTCTGCCTGGAAAATATTTGCATTCTTGAACAAACCTTTTACATTTTTATTAAAAACTGGGGCTCAAAATTTTTGGAAACCCGGAAAAGGATTTCTCTAAAAACGGAAATCATAAAGTCGTAGATTTTAATTTTCCTACTACTACGAACAACTCGGTTCTATTTAATTATTTAGGGTGAATGTCTTAAAATTAAGAAACATGTTCAGCGAAGGAACATGACTAATCAACTTTCAGAATTTGTAAATATTTGCTTTTTAGAAAATTCTGACCCATCGATAATTCTTCAATCATTTCGATCAATTCCTTATCTGGATCTTTTCATAATTGATTCATTTAGTTGTTTATTTAAATAACAATTGCATCAAAAATTTTAATTCCAACCTTGAACCCCAGGGCTAGTGGAACCCTATACTCTAGAGTCATCATCCTAGTTGCATATATTTCTTATCACATGCTGCTTAACAAAGCTAATGGGGAACTGCCCCCCCCCCCCTAGCATAGACTAGCGAGGCTTCCCCTTAGAAAAATTGCATATTTTGTGTTTTCAAATGTTCTGAACATCGAGTCCTGCTCACCACCCCCCCTGAGCTAAGGTCACGTTAACAAATTTTTATCATATTTTGCTTATTAAGGCTAGCCAGAGGGGGTACTGTTAAATGAGGCTTTGATAAAAACTAAGCTAGTGGTCTTCTACTTAAAATTCTTAAATGCATATTTAGTTTGTATCTAAAAGTTAGCAACTCCTGGGGTTACAGACTGGCCTATGTGCAGGAAACTTTCTACCCCGCTCACGAAACTTGAAATATAAATGGACTTTTTTTAAAATGATTTTTGCGACATCTACCGATTTTCTATTATTTAGGGTGGATGTCCCTAAGCGAAAGGTTCGAAGCAAAGGATGAAAACTAAGTCTAATATAAGGTCAATCACCCAGAGTCAACAACCCTTCCTCCTCCCCTTTGTTTTCCCATCTACCTCATGCTTTTAATAACAACACTCATAATTTTTTATGTCATTTAAACTCACAAATAATCTAAAAAAAGATTTTAAAAAATCAAGTTCTCATGATCAAAACAGGATTTACACTTCCCAGTAGCATACAATCATAGCTCAAGGTCAACATTCTAAGCGAAAATTAATTCACGGCTGGGTGGTACTTATTAAACGCGTAAACCCAACCATATTTTTCTTCTTTTGGTCAAATTTATTATTTACCTTCGTCTGCGCTTGTGGTTGTAGGGGTTGCCGTGCTGACGGTTGAAAAGACGGCTGCTGCATTCCTTGTCTTGCTATACGGGGATCCCTCGATTTCACAGCCTCGATAAGTTGGGTATTGGCAGGAGCTATTTTTGCCTTATTTGTGGCAATAACTGTATTCGCCAAAGGCGACTAAAAAAGAAACAAATTATAATCAATAATGCAACTTAACAACCCCAGTGAAGGGGCAATCGTGTTTGCCACTTACCAGCTTGGGGGCAGAATCCGTAGACGGAGGCATTACAACAGCCTTAGGTTTCTGCAGTGCTTTTTGAGTTAATAACTTTACAACTTCTTCATTTATCGGATTATTAAGTAAATTCCCCAATACCTGAAAAAAAAAAAAATAATAAAATAATGAAATAAGGAAAATAATATTTAATTTTCATAAAAAAACAAAAAGAAAGCAATTTACCGCTGCTCCCCCCTGAACGCTTTTTTGTTGCTCTGCTTGTAATTTCATTTTTGCCTGCATCAATTCTAATTCTAATTTTTTCTTCTGAAGTTCGATCAGAATCGCCTGCTGTTTAAGAAGCGTTTCCTTGGCTTTGGTTTCCGTCAATTCTCCGACTTTTGTACTAGGAGTGTTGGCAGTTGCAGGGGCAGTTTTTTCAGATTCTCCAGCTGCAGCCGAAGATACCTCCGATATAACAGCCTTGTTGCTCTGTAATTTTATAAACAAAATCAGTTAACATTTCCGTTTTCCTTTTTTCTTGAAATGGAATTAGTACAAGCTTATCAATTATTTGTTTTTTTTTTTTTCAAGCCAAAGATTTATTTTCGTATTTTTGGAGAATTAGTGTCAGACCCCATGTTTTTGCTTTAAATTTTTTACAGAATGTAAACATGAGAACAAAAAGTAAACAATGATAATGGGACCTGATCCTTTTTCCTGGTACAGAACACCAAACACGTGCTCAAGGACAAGCAGCAGTAAGTAGACTTTACTTTTTTTTTTTTAAATAAAATAACTATTTTCCTTATTCCATCAACTTTTTTTAGCTTCAGAAGAATTTAACTGACCCTTCAAAAAGTAAAACTAATTCTGAGTTTTCAATGAAAATTCTACTTCCAAAATTTAAAGCTCTAAAATTTACTATAAATCCAACCTCCCCCACCACCTAAAGCTGGTTCGTAGCGATTTATATCTTTCATTAAATGAAATTTATTGTTTTAGGCACAAATGTAAAAGGTTGGGCCCCCTTCTTTTCCTCCAGGAAAAAGCTTTGCCCTCTCCTCAACTTTCAAACCCTCTTATACCCCTGTTTGTATATCAAGCTTACAAATTTTTTTTTTCACTCACCAAAAATTTGGGATTAAGATGAATACTACTGCTTGAAGGAGGTGCAGTAACAGGCCAAGCATTATCGATGTCCCTCACCCGTAAATCCAAAGCGAATAATTTCCTTGGAGGGAAAAAGTCGTTCCAAGTTTGTCGCAATTTATACATGTTTAACCTAGTTTTCTCATCAACCTATAAAAGAAAAAAAAATTAGAACCCAAACAAGTTTAAAAAAAATTAAGATAAAAAAAAAATTTCACCTTCACCTTTTCGAAAACTGATACGAATATGTTGACTATATTCTGGGTGAAGAGAGGCACGTAGGTTTTCGAAACGTTCTTGATGATAGAATCGATCAGGTAAAGTATTGGCAGTTTTACTTCAGGCGACACCTGTGAAAAAACATAAACGCGTTCGAGATATCAACCCGACCACCCATCTTGCAGTTGTCTCCCAAAAAAAAAAAAAAAAAGGTTGCCAAAGTTTTCACAAAAAGATAGGACGATCTGGCGGATATTTCGCTCGCTAAATAATCAATAATATTTATTTTATAACAACCGTTTTAATTGAAAATTTTTTTAGGCCAAAAAAAAAAAAAAAAATATAACTATTTAGAAATTATTTACAATTTCCTGTTATTTAGAAACCTTGAAACGATCAACCATTTTCAGGCCACTTTTCCAAACAAACATGAATTTAATCAACAATATTTTAAATTTGAGAAAACAAATATCCATCCAATCTGGTAGTACAAGTAAATTCCGCGGAGTAATTTTCAATGAGATGATTTATTAATTTCCCATATTATGATCCCTTTTTCATCAGCAAGGTATACGCGAGGATACATCTATAGACTCAATTGCAGCATGAACAGAAAGAAAAAAGAAGGAAAAAAAAAGAGATTTTAAATCCTAAATTATGTTTCATGCTGCAAAAGAATCCCCAAATGTAATTCTTTTTTTTTATAGGTAATTTAATAACAACAACAAATGTGGAATCTTTTTTATTTTCTGAAAAATATGAATTTGACAGAAAAACCTATTTTCAAACTTAAAAAAAATGAGTTTATTACTGGAACTTAAAAAGAATAAAAAAAGATTAAGTTAAACTAATATTCCGATCAATGATTTGCATAAATGATTCTCAAGGTTTCAAAACCATTTTAGTAATAATTTTAGCTATTTTAAAAAAGTCGAACTGCGAAAAAAAATTATAAAACTTCCAAGAATTTACTATCTTATCAAAAAGTATTTCCTGATAAATAATATTGCACCCTCTTGATAAGGAATGAATGTAATCAATTGTATGTGAATAAATGCAAATCAAGAATTAGAAAATAACTATGCCTTTCCTCTTTTGTCATGGGTGTAATTAAAACTCAAATTAGCAGTGAACAGTTCTTTAATGTTTTTTTTTTTTTAAAAACCAAATAATTTTCTTATCATTCTACTGTGCAATCAATTAAATTAACCTTGCAACTTTATGACTTGGCTTCATCAATTTTTTCAAAAAAAAAAAAAATCTTATTTATATTTTGTTCACTGATCTAATGTAGCTTTAAATCATTCAAAGGCTTCTCACAAGCTCATTTTTTTTCACAATGACATCAAAGACTTCTTGCAGGAAATTACTCCATAATTCAAAGTAGTGATTTAGCTATTAATGACCTTTTGAATATGATTCTCTATCACTTCCACAATTGCTGGAGCATGATCCACATTTTCATCTGCTAGCATGGTCAGCATGTTTATCAAAGGCTTGCTGTTGATTGTTAAATCAGCCAGCGATGACAAATATTCCTCTGCTACTTCTTTCGACATTGCACTAAATAACTGGAACAAAAAAAGAAAAAAAGAAATAAATATCATTGAATCAAGATATTCACCATTCACTGCTTTATGCAAATATGTGTTATTAGAACTTGAATTTTAAGATCATATCATTTTTACACAAGGAAAAAAACAGACACCTTAACCTTAAGTGAAACCTAAACATCTGGCTCAAAGTTCAACCAACCATATTGCTTGTTCAGGTGTCAACTTTTGCAACAAGGGAATAGAATGAAATACAGGCTTCATTTTTTCAAATCAAAATGTACAAATATATTTCATTTGCATCAAATTAGTTACCAGATTTATTTCATTTCAAGCAAAAACGGAAAATCCCAAGGTCACGTTTAACGATATTCAATACATTTGTAAATATGAAGAAATAAATGTATGTGTTTATAGTTTTCCGAATTAAACGAGAAAAAAAAAATTTAATTAAAAGGTAAATCACAACATGGAAGGAATCCGTAATACAAATCTTATGTGACCCGAAAACGAAAAAAAAGAAAATATTCGTAACCCGATTTGCATCACAAATGCAATATTCGGTTAGTTATCCTAAAACATCTTTAGGAATTCAATTTTAATGCATAAATACTTACATAATAAATTAACAATCACACAGTCACTCTTCTTTTCACCTATATATCACTACAGCACATTCAAACTGAACCATTTTTCTGGTTCACGATGAAAACCATCAACGATGTAATGGCGTCACAGGCAGAACAAAAGCGGATATAGATGAAAAAAGATGCTGACTCGCTAGCTGTTTTTCGTCGGCCAATGAAAATCGTTTGTTTGCATCGGCTTGATCAGTTCTTTATTCCTATTGGTCGAGGAATTTTGCTTTCTTCTCGTCGGCCATGTTGTTGAAAAATAAAAAAAGTTTTAGTAACTTTTTTTATCATTATTCGGATACTATGAAAATAACTCCAAATAAAAAGCGTGTGTTTCAGGCCTTTGTACGAAATCGAGACAATAATTAAAACTAATTCAAAAGCAGAAAGATTTCAGGATTGTATAGAAATTTAAGAAATATGATGTGTGTGTTTATACCGCCAATATACCATAGCAACAAGTTTGATTTTCCATGTTGCTGTTGTTAATAGATTTGCTCTTGTTATATAATTATCAAGAACCTTTTTTTAAAATTTGCAGCATCAAAAAAGATGTTGCTGTAAATTGAAAGAATGAATCAGAATGAATTTTTATTGAATTTACAAATGAATTTTAGATGTAAGCATGAACGGGTCTAGGGGAGGAAACGGGTAACACCTGACTTTGACCTGCCGGAAGCAGAATAGCCCCCCCCCCCCTAGAATTTTGAAAATTATATATACTGTAGCCCCCCCCTAGGAAAAACATTATAGGTCCGCCCAGGGATGTGAGTACAGTAAATATCACGCCGAATTTAATAATTGAGAACGCGGTCAGGCAATTGTAAACCTTTTTTGTTTTAAAATAATCAACCTGTCTACCTATGGTAGTTTGGAGTCTGACCTTGTCTCAAAAAGCTAAGAAGACTACAGCATCATTTTACTAATGCTCAACGGTACACTATAAAGATTAATTTTTGCAAAAATCTTTTTATACGTTTGATAAGCCTACTTTAAATTGCATAATTTTCCAGCTAGCATAACAACATGAAACAAAATCTTTTTCTAAAAAATTTTAATTTTAGTTTAAGACACAGTACTTTTAAAGTTTGTTTTCTGACGATAAAGCAGTGCTTTTATAAACGTAAACATTTATGGACTTAGCAAGCTCGAAAATGGACGTCAAAAATCAATATGGCGGCTGTCAAAT
Source organism: Liposcelis bostrychophila (assembly GCA_037577465.1). Taxonomy (NCBI): domain Eukaryota; kingdom Metazoa; phylum Arthropoda; class Insecta; order Psocodea; family Liposcelididae; genus Liposcelis; species Liposcelis bostrychophila. Next base: position 25,585,576 of record CM075211.1, on the reverse strand, counting down.
CATAATAATGCAAACTGCTTTAGGTGTTCATTGCACTTGAAATAAAACTGTTTCATAGCTATGAATCTAAATCTAGACATTTTGAGCCCTCGACCGTTTTCCGCACCTAGCCTTTGTCGTTTAGAAACCTTAATAACAATTTTTTTACCGTAAAACTACTAGCCAAAACCAATCACGGACGATGCAGATCTTGTCGTGTCTCCAAAAATACCTATAGTCGGAATATGCAAGTATTCAGAGTCAGTTGTCATCCTGTTAGTGAAAAATGGAGTAACGAACCATCATTTAAGATTACTGACTGAAAGGTTTTCGAGAAAAATTATTAAAATTATGGTAAAAGGAACTTTTTAGAAATATACAGGAAACAAAAATTTTTCAATCAGATAGTTTTATTTGTACTTTCTTGCTGATCAGATTTAATTTATATGCAATGCAGCATGAAATATTTGATTCAATTTCATGCTTAGATGTATTTTTTTTTTTTTTGTTTTTTACATAAAACCGTACAAAAAAATTATTTTCTATCAATTCACTTTTTTAATTATTATTAAAAGTAATCTCCCAGATTTTTTTTTTATTCTTTGGGTAACAAAAAGCAAACTATCAGAAGGTTTTCTATTTTATTACAAAAAGAACAGAATTTGAAAAAAAAATTTCGAGATCAAACAAACTCATCTACATAGTCAAGCTTTTTTTTTTTCTCTTTTTATCTTAAAAATTACGTCAAAGGCTTTTTATTATTTTGCCCAAAATTTGTCAATTACATAAAATCTGTGGAAAAATAAGCAAAAATTTGAGGTGTGAGAAATGAAATGGGAGGAAAAATCAGAAGACGAACAAAAAATTTCGATCGTTTTTTCTTCTCAATTTAATTCACTGGTACGAAGGAGAAAAAAAAAGACGATCGAGTCTGAAGACGAGTAAACTTAAAATGTTTTTTTTTTTTTTTTTTTAAAAAAAGCCAATGCCCTAACTTTTTAACTATTCCGCCATTGTTTAAAATCAGAATTTTTAAAACACAGATCCTTTCAATAAACAAAAAAAAAGTTGTTCGGAATGGGGGAGACAGATGCAAAACTATTCCGCTAGAAGGCTTTAATAAGCAATAGGAAATAGGAAAAATGAATTTCTTGTGCTAAATATTCCGATTGGCTACATCTATTGCATACTAGCGGCATAGTTTCGCGTTTGCTTGTACCCATTTGTGGAAAAAAAGCCTGATCAAATTGATTTCTGAACCTCAAGGGTTAATGGACAAAAAACAAAGTGAATATTAAAAACTAGATTTTAATTAAAGCAGCCACACAATAAGTAATCATACGTCACTTTAAAAAAAAAAAAAATTGAATTTACATTATAAAATTAAAAATGGTACATTTGAAAATTTTCATTGGGTTTTCTTTCAAGAAAAGCTTATTTTTAAAAACACGATTCAATTCTCTTTTTAAAAAAAGTCAGGCATAATTTTTATTTAAAAAGTAAATTCAACAAAGATTCAACGTCACTTCTCTGATTATTTTATGCTTTTTTTTCGGTTTTTTCAATATTTTTTTTTTGTATTCCATATCTTAAAAATAAATTGTGTACAGTCTTGACATACATAAAAGCACATTCACTCATCTTATAATTTAAACTAAACCGAATTCTATAAATAAACTGCTTTTAAGTAAATTGGTAAGTTAAGGCTTTTACCGGCTTTTGAAAGACTTGTTAACTAATTTTTTTGAAAAACATGATTTGATTTCTTTATTTTTTTTAAATTTAAATAGAAAAAATTTTTTTTAAAGCAACATTTATAAATTTCAAAAACCGAGAAAAGCGGTCCCCCCTTTTTTTAAAAATCATTTTCAGAGTTTCCTAGCTTTCTAATTCGAATCTCCCTTTGTTTCTAAACAAAAAAAATAACGTCAACTAATTACATTTCCATTTCTTTTTCTTTTTTTTTTTAAATTCACACCGAAAAATTAATTGCCACAATTGTGGAATGTACCCAACAAAGAGAGATTAAATTTAAAAAAAAAAAAAAATCAGTCCACGATCAGTGAAAAAAAGAGGCGGCTTCGTCAATATTAAATTTTCACATCTCGATACAATCTTTTTTTAAAATTTTAAAACGGTAAAAAACTCAAGTGAAAAAATAAAAAAATTTAAATTTAATATTGACAAAAAATTAAAATGTAACCGGAGTAAAATGTAAATAATACTTTTTCCAGTAGAAAAAACGCGAGTGTTGTTTAAGTGTAGCAACTGTAGTTTTTTCTTTATGTACAAAAATTTGATAATGTTTAAAATGAAACTTATATTTTAAATCTTTTTTTAAATAATACAGGTAAAAAAAAAAATTGAGGTAGAACATTATACCTCGCGCTCTTCTATTTAAAAAAAAAAAAAAAAAAAACATGATAAAATTATTTAAACACCTGCAAGTGATTTTACTTCGGTTACATTTGACCTTAACAAGAGAGTAAAAATTATGTCAAAAATGTGTGTGGTGATGATTTTTTTTTTTTCTTTTAAAAAAATCTTTAAAAACTTCCAGTTCTATTTTAAGAAATTAATTAATAAAAAGAAATTTAAAGAGCGAGTAGTTTACTCGTCTTCGTCATCATCTTCATCCTCTTCCCCCTCATCGTCATCATCATCATCCGCTGACGATTTAGGCTTCTTTTTGTAAGCGGTCATCTCCTGCAAATAAAAAGAAGAAAAGGAAAAATTAATATCAGAAATAAGAGTGCGTTAGAGGTGATAAGTGATGCCTACCTAGAATTAAAAAAAAAATTAAAAAAAAAAGGCCTTATTTTTGTTGAATATTGATAGGGAAGGGGCCAAAATTAGCCGATGAGGAAGGCAGATGAAAAATTCATCCGCCAGGGTCGCTAGTGAATCTCGTCTGCTATAACGGTCACATTGCTGTCGTCCAATAAGAACTTTGTTTACTTTCAAACTGATTGGATAACATGACCGTTATATCAGACGATAATTACTAGCGACCCTGGCGGTCGAGTCTGGCGTCTGCCAATTTATGGACGGCACCATTCGCCTTAAGTGCGATACTTAACTGTTCCTCCCAAATTTGCTACTTCTATTATAAAATACATCGGGTTTTCAATTTTATAAAATCTTGTAATTCGAAAAAATAAAAAATAAATAAAACGAAATGTCTAAATGGACTGCTTTCCCAGTTGGTAAATTAGATACAATACACAAAATACTAACTGAACAACACTCCCAGGAATTTCCAATAAAACAATTGATAGTATTACAAACGAAACAAAAAATCTTAATTAGAGAAATTAATAAAATAAAAAAAAATTAAAAAGACAAATAATATAGTAACATAAATAAGATTAAAAGTAATAATTCACGAAAGAATTAATATTCAGGCTCTTGTTTCACTTTATCGAATCCCTCTTCAAGTTTGACCTTTTCTAATTCATTCTCTCGAGTTTCTTCGCAATGCAAAAGGTTTTCTATCGCTCGTTCAATCGCAAATCTTCTTCCCGGATCCCTAATGTTTCTTAGCTTGACACGGCGTGCCTCAACCAACTTTTTATTCGACAAAATACGACAAAAAATTGAGTTCAGGGCTTGGTTAGGGACTTGCGAGGACATAAAAAACGTTCGAATGAAAATCCTAGCTGATCCTAAACGGATATCTCCATATTTATTCGCCGCATCGCGCTTTGCATATTACATGGATTTAAACTACAAAACTACCTGATCTGGTTGTCGCTCCATGAATTTAGCTTTCTTTTAGTGTAAAATTAAAATAGTTAAAAAAAAAAATTTTTTGTAAATCTGGAGGTGTTTTTATACCTAAATAGTCGTTTTTTTTAGGCAGAGCTTGAAAATCGTTACACGAGCTTTTCGGACAACATTTTTCTGTCGAAATTACTATGATCTTAAGTTTTTAAGGTCGTAGAACACGAATATAACCCGTTCGATTTGTATGAGCAACGCAAGGCAGTCAATGCCCGTTATCGCTTTTAACACACCATTTTTTTGTCGAAATTATTAGATTACCCTGAATTTGGCAACAATGTCGATTCCAATTTCTCTGGAAATGACTATACATACTTTTAAGATGTCCTAAAGTCAGTTTTGGAATAATATTGACCGCCACGATTCCAGAAGAGTCGCAAAAATTGAAATAACAGGAATTTGAAAAAATTTCATTCGTGGCAAAAATGACTTGCGGCATGTACAGGATGGTTAAAAAATTTGCAGACAGCGTAAACTTACTTAGGATATTCTAAAACGGTTAGAGTTTATTTGACATCGTAAACGCAAAACAATCGTGGAGATTTAAATAATCGACGAATTTTTGGAAAAAAAAAATCTTACTTTGAGACAAAAAATGGCTTCTGTTGTTTTCAGGATTGATAAAAAAAATTGAAGCCGTCCTAAACTTACTTTATTACATCCTAAAAGCATATTACTGTCATTCCCCCGAGAATAGGAATCGAAATTTTTGCCAAATTCAGAATAATCTAATAATTTTCGACAAAAAAATCGGTGCTGAAAGCGATAATGGGCATCTGACTGCCTCTGCGTTGCTCATACAAAATCGAACGGGTTATATTCGTGTTCTACGACCTTAAAAACTTAAGATCATAGTAATTTCGACAGTAAAAATGTTGTCCGAAAAGCTCGTGTAACGATTTAAAGCTCTGCCTAAAATAAACGACTATTTAGGCTATAAACGACCTCCAGATTTAAAAATTTTTTTTTTTTTTTAATATCTTATAATTTTACACTAAAAGAAAGCTAAATTTCATGGAGCGACAAAACCAGATGTAGTTTTGTAGTTTTAAATCACCATGTAATATGCAAAGCGCGATGCGGCGAACTAAATATGGAGATATCTCGTTTAGATGATCAGCTAGGATTTTCATTCGAACGGTTTTTTAGTCCTCGCATGGTCCCTAACCAAGCCCTGAACTCAATTTTTGTCGTCATTTTTGTCGAATAAAAAGTTGGTTGAGGCACGCCGTGTTGAGGGCAATCCTTTCGCCGAAAAGATCGTGCTCATCGAATGAGCCTCTCGCATCCGCTAAAGACCTTCGACAACTCTGAGCCTTTTGTGCCTCATCATCAAAATTACTATTTTCATCCTTATTAGACGATTCGCTATTATTCTGGCTTTGAAACGGGTCTCCTAATTTCCTTTCTTTCAATCTAACCAAGTCTGTTAATTCGAACGAGTCCACGGAACTATCATCCGAACTCTCAGGATAAACATTCGGTTTCGTCATCAGGTGCTCAAGTACCTCCTAAAAATCATTTCAAGTGCCAAAATTTTAAAAGGAAAAAGAAAAAAAAAGGGAAACAAACGAACAGAGTCTTTCTTTCCTCCTGACAACGATCATGACCCGTTTGAAGAAAAAAAAAAAAAGATTTCTTTTTGCAAAGCGGAGAAGAATTAAAAAAAAATTAATAAAATTTAGTATTTTCGAGAAAAGATTACTCACCCGATCATACCGCGCCTTATCCTTTTCAGCCATAGCTTCGTACTTTGATTTCATGTCTGGGTCGGCCTCAGCCCAACGTCTTCCCAATTCTTTTGCGACGTCACCTACACCGTATTCTGGGTTCAAGGCTTTTACTTTCGGCCTTTCATCATTGCAAAACCAGAAGAAAGCAGACCTAATTCAAAAACAAAAATTAATTAATAAATTTGAATCTTGAGAAGGAGGACTGGGTGTGGGGGAAGGGGGGGGTTGCTTTTTTTTTTTTTTTAAACTCAAAACTTACAAAGATCTTTTTGGTGCGTTGGGATCCTTAATGTGCTTCCTCTTCTTTCCACGTTTTTCTGCTTTAGACGGGACATAATTCTGCATTTCAGAGTCGTATCTAACCTTATCCTTTTCTGCCATTTCGTGAAATCTACGCTTTTCCTTATCCAACATGGTCTGAAAATTAAAAAAAAAAAAAAAAAAAAAAAAAAAAAAAAAAAAGAAATTTAAAAAAAGTTAGTGGTTTTAATATATTGTGCACAATTCTCCATTAAAGAAATTTAGAGCTTTTTTTTTTTTAAAAAGAGAAATAATTAATGCGAAATTGAATTCGAAAAGATGAAAAATCTTGGGCTTGTAGACATCCGAAAGACAAAGGGGGTGGGGGAGGTGCGAAAATCTCTAAGAGGGCCCCAAATGGTCCGTTTAAACGTGAAAGATAAGCGAAATATATAGGTAAAAAATTTAGGGGGGAGGCTTAAACCTCTTAAGGGTCTGGGCTTTTCTAGAAAGCAAATATGGCTAAAGTTTCTTGTCTTAAACGGTTTTTATGATGCTCGTGGGTCAAAAAGCACAATGGGGGCTCAAAACTCCTTCCTGGAGAAGAAAGGGGCAGATTAGTCTAAAAAGTCACTATTACGACTTTTTTTTTTTTTAAAGGATAAATATCCAATGGCAAAACGGAATACGGTACTCAAAATTTCCAAGAGAAAAAAAAATTTTAATTCAGCAAATTATTAATTTTGAGGATTCTCAAGATTTGTCCTGTCATTGTTCGACGATTAATCAGAGGGTGTGATTCACCATACGTTGGGTAAATATTTAATTTTAAGGGTTCATACTCAACCGTGACGTCATATTTAGGAGTAATATTGACGTCACCATTTGATACAAGCAACGGTAAAAAATTTTCTACGAACTTCCGGCCCATAAACTAGTAATGTAGACAAGAGCTTGCTCCTATGCCACTTTCTATTTTCGACGAAAAAATAAGGACCTAATTTATATTTTGAAGTTCTCAGATTTTCCTCCTAAAATTTTTCTACAGGTTTTTCAAGCAATAATCTTCTTTTTTTTTCCCTTTAATTTTTTTATTTTCAATTTCACTTTTCAAAATTTGGATTTTGTTTCGTAAGTCCTGCAAATTGGATGATTAAATTTCAATGTTGGTGCAAGGCTGGCTTAATCCCAAGCTTCAGGCCAAAGTCCATAGTTCGTATGGCTCCTGAAAACCATTCCACAAATAAAGAGGAAAAAATTCCCACCGAAAATTCCCGAAAAAGGCCACCGATTGGGACACCGGGGCCTCAAATTTACAACGAGCTCCTCCTCCACTCAAATTTGCCAATGCGTTTGAGATAAGCCTTCCTTAATATTTTCATTTGTAAATTGAAACCGGGATGGAGGGGAATTCCCCCCCACTGATCTTGTTTCGATGCAAAAATACAAAGCGCCCCAAAATCCTCTAGAGCCCGATTCCCGTGAAGGATCCCACTCGATTCGATCAATTCCAGTACATTCCCTTCAAAATGTCGGAAACCGTAAACAGATATTTTAATTTACAAGAAACAAATACCAGTCTACATCAACCTAATTTAATCTAGCACCAACGGTGGACCTACAAACTCTAAAAAAAGAGCCATAGGACTTGACGATGCATCTGCAAGAAAAAAAGAAACAAAATTTCTTTGCTCCGGATATTTTCAAGCTCACCTTCCATCTTTCTGCGCATTTTTTGGAGAATTCAGCGAAAACAACATTTTCATCCGGGTGTTTCTTCTTGTGCTCTTCCCTACACGTCTGCACAAAGAAAGCGTAAGCAGTCATACGACCGCGCGGCTTATTGTCGTTCTTTCCACGTGGCATTCTTCTAACTATAGGCTGCAACAGAAAAAAAAAAAAACCAAAATTAATCTCCGAAAACGTCCGAAAGTAAAAAAAAAAACAAGTTCAGTAAAAACTCTCCCTAAAAAGTTCACCTTAAAAATCTGCGGTGACGAAACAGGCGAAGGCCCGGGGGATAAAAACGGGGTAGGGGTATTATTTATCCTATTAAACGAAAACCCAGGTACCGATTGGGTGTAATTATTAAAATTTTTATATCTTCGGTAATCTTGGTTTTGAGCCTGGAACTGCTGAAACCTCCAATTGTTTTCGGTATAGCTATCATCCTCCGCGTTATTTTGATTATCGGTCACGTGCTCCACGTGGTTATAGTCGTAATTATTTTTTACGTAACCGGAATCCGTGGAACTCGCAGGTGAAAGAGGGAAATTTTGATATTTACTCGCAGCTATTTTATACGCGAATAACTGCTGAGCCTTCGACTGAGGGGACTGATACTGTTCCTCGGGGAAATACTGTGAGTTTTCTATTTTGATCGGAATTTGTTCAGACATTGTTCATGGTTTTTTTAGTCCTTCACTTCACTTTCAAAAAAATTATAAAGTTAAGCCTAGCTTTCGCTCTAGAGAGAAAAAAAAAATAAAAAATTAAGATAAACGTAATTTATAAAAAAAAAATTTTTTTTGTATCCTTGTGGTAACATTGTGAGATACCCGAATACCAAACGAGTTTTTCAAGAATAAATTGGCATGAGTTTATAAATATCGTGACGAAAATGTCCGCCCGTATCTCGACTTATTAAAGGAAAAAAAAGGAATAAAAATTCTACTACTTAAATTATTTTAAGTTAAAAAAAAAATCAGGAAAGGCTCCTAAAGCACGTGGATTAATTTCAAATTTTGGGATTTTTCGAGACAAGGAAGTATTTTTAACATGGACTCAGCTTGCCATTAACCAGCAGCAGAGCATTGCAAAATCTCAAAATACTTAAAAATGGAGCTAGAATTTTTTCCGGATAAATTGTAAATTAAATTTGGTTTTCAACAGCGGAAAATTATTCAGGACAATCAAAGTGTCTTCCCCCCCCCCCCACTTGCAAGCAAATATAGTGCATAAGCTAAAAAAACAAATAATTACCCTCAAACCCTGGCCGGCTTAGAAAAAGCTGCTGTAGGGCTGTCTGAATTTTTTAATAAAATTGTAATTTGTTTTTAGCCAATTTTTTTTTTTTTTTGTAAACAGACATGGAACCCATTTCGACCAGAAAAATTAGGGATTTTAGGGACCGAAAACACTCAAATTTAAGAACCTAAACACAAAAATTAGCCCTAAAGTCCGATTTCAAACACCCAAAAGACCTTTTTTTTTTTTGGAGATTTTTTTTTTTTTTACATTTAAGCCACCAAAAAATTAAAGAGGAAAAAATAGGGACTTTTAGGGACTTGTGTTAAAATAAAGACTTTTCCAAAAAAAAAAAGAAACCTTGGTTCGATTCCGTAAACATTGTGGGAGGAAGACTCATATTATTCTGCCATCAGTCGACGCATCATAAAATGGTTTTATTTTTGTTGGCCAAAACAAAACTTCTATTTTTTTTTTGAAAAAATCGAATACATTTGAGTTAATCCATCAATCAAACAGAACGTTTGAAGAATCTTTACACACTCCTACAGCAGTAAGATGCTCACTGGAGACTCTTGGCGAATCAGATTTGGGCCAGCTTCATATTATTAAATCTTGTAAAAAAAATTCAGAGAAATATCTCAGAATTTGGACACGGCCATGAGCTTGATGACAAAGCTCAGCTAAAGCACAGAAGAAATCAACATCAGGAGGGAGTTTTCTAAAATGGCCCCCCTGGCAAAACAGGCCGGAATTCGGCTGAAGATCCTGGGACCAAAACTGTTCAGATGAAGAAAGATCAAGATAATAAAAGAAAATAATTACAGATGTAACTTTTTTTAAAAAAATCTTTTAGATTTTAACTTGGGACTATTTGAACCTCATTTACCATTGGAACATTTTACGCAACCTAAAACCCAATTTTACCAAGAGCCTACTACAATAAATTCGAAAAAATGCATGTTTAAAGGATATAACACCAAAATTGAAAAATTATTAGTCACTGTTTCAAAATTAAAAAAAAAAAAAATTGGGAAAATCAAAGATTACTCATTATTTCTAATTTTTTTTTTTTTTTTTTTTTTTTTTTTTTAGCAGATGAGGATTAAAAATTTTTGAGCTTATCACATAAGCTATGAATGAGCTCATGTCCGATTTCCTGTTGATACGTCCAATGGCTTTACAACAGGAAACGGATATAGTGGACATGGACATCCAACAAACAAATTTAATGGGACCACTGAGCATCCCTTCCAGCGAAAATTAATTCTTTGCAATTTGGCCCATTAAAATGACTACAATAAAAACAATTTTTTTTTAAATTTTGGCTACGAAAATTGGTCGATAAAAACAGTGTATTAATACAGCCAGTGGGGTTGATGTTGGTTTCTGGGTTCTATTTTGGTCAATTTTTAAAAGAAAAAGTTTTCAAGAAATAAAAGCAAGTGATGACATGCCCATTTCGATTTCTTAAATAAAAAAAAAAAAAAAAACAAAGGGTGAACGCATTTTTTTTTTTTTCGAAGCGAGCACAAGCTCAGTTAGCTATAGCCTTGTCCATATCCAAAAAAAGAAATTATGGGGGGACTGAAAGTCTTTAGCGAGGAAACTGTTTTAAAAAAATGCAATTAAGATTTTTAATACAAGCTGAGGGGGCCATCTGTTTTTCGGATAAAAAATGACATTTCTTTTTTGCTCCAAAACGCAATTTAAAAAAAACTAACTAAAAGTCTCGAAAAATTTGAAGTATATATATATATTTTTTTTTAAATATGGGGGCTTTCGGGGATTCACCACCATCTTGGGACTATTGATATCAGTTAAAAAACCTTTCATTAAATAAGAAGTTCGATAAAATTTAAAAAAGAAAAACCCAACCGGGCAGACAAAGGAAACTTTTAAAAAATTCCTTTCGCAGATACGAATCGCTTTTTAAAACTGACGATAGTTCAATTCTAAATCCTTGAAAATTTAAAAAACAATCATCTCAACAGGATAGTTATTTATTTTTAAAAAAAAAAAATCCCTTGATTAAAAATTAAAATATAGAAAGAAAAATTTTGACCGCCATTTTAATTTTTCTCATATATAGATTCCAAAACAATAGAGGTGTCGGTTAGGACGAGTAAAAACAAAAATTACTCAAATCAAACCAAAAACCAATCTTTTTTTATTTCAATTCGAAAAACAAAAAGAAATCCACGTGCTTTTTCTTATTTCAAATGTCACCTAATCCATCAACGGAAAAAAACGTTTCACTTATAGAAATGAAAAGCAAAGGCTTTTCCGCCTAAACTTTTCTTTCTTTCTTTCTTTTTTTTTACAGAAAGAAAAACTCTCGATCTTCACTTCAACAAAAAAACTTTTCTTTTATCTCTTTTCAATAAGTCAGAGCGAAAACTTGGCATAATTATTTATTCTAAAGGAATAAAATAAAAGAAAAAAAAAGGAAGAATTATTCAAGAAAAACCGCGCGTGCTTTCTTCCAAAAAACAGCTTTATACCAAGAGAGATAGCAAGCAAGCAAACAAAAAAAAAAAAAAAATACTTTTTATATAAATTTTGCCTTGAGGGATAATAAAAACGACTTGGAAGAGAATATTTTTTTTTTTTTTTTTTTGTTTTAAAAAAATCACTTTCCACGATGCTAAACTTATGCCAGATAAAATCCAAAGTAAAAGGGAAAAAAAAGTAAAAAAAAAAAAAAATAAAGTAAAACCAGGTTTGAAGGAGCGCTACGTCGTAGGAGGTGGTAAATTAACAAAACTCCAGTATAACGTGACAGTTAAATTATGTAAAAAGCCGATAAAACCGTTCATGTTTAGCTTATAAAATAAAAAATTCCTTTTTCCGGACCGTTCCGAGTTTTGATCAATACGCCATGATTCCAGGGGTTTTTATCTCGCCTGGAGAGACCCGAGCCGTGACGAGTCCACATATACTCGACTTCTTAATGGTCGAAATTTTATCCAGGGTTACAATCAATGAGTTAGACAAAGAGGGATATACCATTTTTCAAACCGGTCGAAGGAAAAAGACGAAAAATATTAAAAATAAAAATCCTCGCAAGCTAATGCATTTTCGTATTGGATTTTTTTTTTTCCTTCTTCGAAAACCCGGTTTTATTGTCGAGGAATCGGCATCAAGCTAAACGAAGATGGAGGATGTAAACTTTTTTTTTTTCTCCCTATCCATCCTTAAAATCTAAACATACGCCGACTTAAAAAAAAAAAAAAAAAAATGTATATTTTCGAAATAGGGGGAAAAAAATCGTCAGTTTTAAATGAAGATTCAAGTCAATAAAAACGTAGAAATAAAAATAATAACAATAAATTTCTCGTGCTTAGTTGCGAACTTAATTTTTATATATATATTTATTTTTTTTATTTTTAGACAAAAATCTCTTCGATTTTTCCTCCAGAGTAAATTCCACGGACTTGAAACATAAACAATTTATTAGTCGAAAACCCAGAGTTGATATTTACGAAAAGGTAAGAAATCTAAAAATATCAACAGTTTTTCGAAAAATAAAAAAAATTATTTTTCAGTAATAACAGATATCATGGCAATACTGAAATAACAGGTAAACTACCTTGAACCTAACTCCGGGTGGAGTAATGAACCTATCTTTTTTTTTCAAGTTTACCAAGAATTCCTGTTTATTTATTTATTTTATTGTACGACTTTTTTTTTTTGTTTTAAAGGGCAAACGGATTTTCCAAAAAGCAGGAGACAAAATTAAAAGCTTAAAGCAAAAAATTTAAAAATAAAACTTCAAAGCGTTGCGTTAAGTGCATAAAAGCAGAATTAAAACGAGGGTATAATTGTCGCAAAAAAAGCTTAAAAAAAAGCTCTTTAAAAAAAAAAAAGGCTCGATAATCGAAAACCTTTATTGCTTTATTTTCGCACACGCTTATAAACCGTGGAATGACATTATCAATTTCCATGGCAGATCTAATGTGCTTTCGATTAATAGAAAACAACACAAAAAAAAAAAAAAAAAAAAGCACACTCAAATTAATTTGATTACTAATTAACAGTTACGTTACCTTACCTGATTTTATAAAGCCTTGGCGCCAAATTAAAAAAAAAAAAACTGACCGCCAATGAGAAAAAAAAAACCCCTAATGACATTATAAGAGCCGTATAAAACGATCATTATAGGCGTAATGCGAAGTAGTAAAAACGTACAAAAAAAGGTTCAGTATACCTGGAACCTATACAATAGGCCTACCTTCGATTATTGTTTTTTTTCGCGCGCAATTGAAATTACAAAAGACTTGTACTTCATAACAAAAACGAAAAAAAAAAAGTAATTAGGGCAATGAGGCATAAAAACAATTGATTCAGGTAGATAATGGGACAAAAACGACCGTTGGCTGGTTTCAATAAAAGAATGGCTATTTATTACACCTGTTCAGAGGTGCTTGAGTTTTGGCGTTCAAAAAAAAAAAAAAAAGAAAATTTAATTTTTTTTTAAATGTTGAGATCTTGAACACACCAAGTAATAATTTCACTTTTATAAATTGAAAACTATGGAATTTACACTATTCTAGCAGTAAAATAAATTTTTCAGATTCATTTTTCCCCCTTTTTGAACCTAAATTTATGAAATTTTCAAATTTCTGCAGCCTTTACTCTAGAAAAATAGGCTCTATTTTATCATCTGCTTCAGACTTCTGTCTGCTAATTAGGACCTTTCATTTTAATTAAATGTTTAATTTTTATTTTTATCTTTTTTTTTTTTTTTTTTTTTGGGGGGGGATTCGTGATAATATTTCATTTCTTTGAAAACTGATTCTATTTGAAAGCCCAGAAACCAACTTTTAAGAATAAAACGAGTTGGATCTTCTTCTTAATAAATCAATAAATCAATAAATCAATAAAATTTCCAGCTTTAACTGAAACATGACCCAATCGTTAAAAAAAATTTTCCTAACAAGTTTGGTAGCTTTTAAAAAATGAGCTTTAGTTCTTTCCCCTTCTCAATTGATTAACTTCCAAATGCCTTAAAAATAAATAAGAATACTTTAGCAACAAAAAAAAAAAAAAAAAAAAAAAAAAAAAATCAAGTAAGAGAAACAAATTTCTCACTTCCATGGACTTTTAATTTGCCTTCAAAAATTCAAAAATAAGATTTCTAAATCTAAAAATATAATACCACTTCTTATGCTGAATCATCACAGGGTAAGTTCATTAGAAATTTAGCTTGGCAAAAAAATTGACAGAACTAACTTGTGTGGTATACCATCTTATAAATAAACAGAACACATATTTATATTTACATTTAATCGTATTATGTTATTCCCTAATTTTTTCCTAGCCCTGATTTAAATTAGAATGCCTTGATCCAATTTCGTATTTTAAAAAGGTAAATCACTTATTTAATTACTTAAATCCAAAAACTTTACTCCTGTTAATCCTAATTCTACGCAAGACTATATTTTACCCCATTCACTAGCTTCAACTTTTTCAAATAATAAGCCTTCTATGTAGCCCAAAGCAAATCCAGAAATCAAACTAAATCAATTTAATTTGTAATGGTTTTAAATATTTAAACTGAATAACTTCTTCTATAACTTATTCAAAATAATATCAATTAAATGATTTCATTCAAGCATCAGAGTGCTTATAATTATAAATTTATCATTTTGTTCAAACATGTTCATTTAAAATTTTACTGCTTCTGTTACACGAAAAAGATTTAATTTTTTTGGTTTCTTTGTAGTAAAAGCAAAAAATTATATCAGTATGATATTTTCCAAATGTGAATATCTACTAAAAGGCGGGGTTATTATCACGGTTATTATTCTTTTAAAAATAACGGATAATGAATAATTTTAAAATGTACAAACAATGCAAAATTAAAATTTAAAGGAAAAAAAGTAAACAATATCATATTCCTAGTACCGCGCATTAGCATTCAGCGCGGCAGACGACACATTCAGAAAAAACAGCTGACAAAAAGGACAAACATCGACACAAAAGCGAACGGTTTCAATATTTCGTTATAAATTATATTCCCTATCCCAAGATCTAACGGTGATTGCAGTTTACTATATAAAAGAGGGTCACGGATGCTAATAATACGCGGGAACAAAATTCAATAGAAGGTTGGGGGATAAAAAACTTAAATAAAAAAAAAAACTTAAAATGATCCTCAGCCTAGCGGCCTAGCTAATTTTTGTTTTTTTAAAATATTAAAAAATTTGAAATAGACTCCAATTCTAAAATAGTCTCCTAAAAATTTTTTTAAAAATTAAAAAAAAAAAAAAAGTTCGCGCCTTTTTTAAAAAAAATACGATAATTAGCATCAGCATCGATCGATAAATAAATAACGGATTTTTTTTCCTTCCCCTATTTTATTTTTTGGAAGGAGACATTTTCAAATATATTTTTAAAATTAATCAATTTTTTCTGGTGATAAAATCCCATTTTTCGAAAATCTGCAATTGAATAAATGAAAAAAATTAATTTTTGTTGGAAATTAGAAAATAAAAAAAATAAAATCAAACAGAAGCCATTTTAATGAAATCCGACCTTCACACGATCGAAGCTTGCTCAAACAAAGTCGCAGAGTCAAAAAATCAATGCCCGAAATATTTCTAAAACTTAAATAAATCAATTTTTGCATCAGGATTCTAATACCTTTTGTAATGACTATTTCCCTATATGAATTGCATTGGAATAATACCCCATAAGAAAAGCACGTATAAAATAACTCTAGCCGCCATTTCGTAAAAAATATTTCTTTAAAATACGGACAAAGGAGATTGAATTTTATGACGTCATGACAGAAAGTAATACTTATTTTCGACCCCCAGAAATATCAGAAATTCCCGTAGGGCATTGTCAGATTAATTTCTAAAATATTCAAAAAAGCGATTTTGCCATATAGTAATAAGGGGTACCGTACATAAGCCCCATAAGAACATATAGCAATATCCCAGCTCAATGCTATTTCAATGGAAGCCATATATGACTCCTTCTTCACCATTAGAGAAAGGCGTATATCGCATAAAACTCTAGCTTTCTCATCGTTTCATTAAACCAAACTCCGTATTTTTACCGAAAAAATATCTCCCGAACATTTGGCAATATTAAAATAATCAATTCGATCGTACATTCTGAGAAAAAAAATCTAAACGGTAAATAAAATTCCCCGTCCAATGCTGATCTTATGGCGGCCATTTCGTTGACGGTTGTATGCAGATTATACAATAAAACCAAGGCTTTATAAATGATTTAAATTCGATACACAAACACATACCGGCACTATTTATCGCACATCAATCGATAGATACATATTACAAATTACGATTCTCAATAAAAACAATAATTGACATATTAAAATAAAGAAAAAATAAAATTATTCTTACCCGTACAAGAAGCTAATGGAGAAGGATATTATTGAAACTTGTTCGACCCCACGCTAGTACATGTAAAGAGGATAGGGAAAAAGCTTTTTTTCTATTGGCTAAATTCATTTTGACCGCAAAAAACGAACCAATCAGGGACAACAACACAACCGTTGGAGTCATTTCAGAAACGAATGTGTCTTTTTTTTCTCGAAAAAAAATTCTCCGCGGTCGTTTTTTTCTTTTTAATCAATAATAAAATTAATTTTATTAATAATTAAATATTATAATCGATCGCCCTGATTGACAATAAAAATAACATCCCCATTAAACAACGCTTTTTTAGGATTTATTTTATTGCGAGTTGTTAAAAAGCCGGAAATTAAAAAATGGACGAATCAGGTAACAGAATGGGAGAATAACAAAAACGTCGCCATCTTCGCATTTATTCTGCGTTTATTGTGACAGCTGATTCTCTATCAATGTTTTTTTTTCTCGTTTCTCCGGTGTGTTTCTGTAAATAATTAATTTTATCAAACCGGTTGTTATTCCATATCGTATTTGAAACAGGAATCCGTTGATAGTTTCAAAAATAAGTAAGTCTTAACAGGAAAAAATATATTTAAAAATATTTTATTTTAAACTTCCGTGCTTGGTTAGTAAACATGCATATTTCGCTTCGGAAAAAAAAAAAAAAAAAAATGATAAATAAGATCGTTCTATTAATAAAAATAATCTGCCCCTCTCGGTTCGCTTTTTTATTAATCCTTTAAATTTCTAAGTGAAAAAAGACAACTCCATTTGTTATACTACGTGAATTGATTGGGAAAAGTAGGCCAGATCGAGTTAAAAACCGATTTCGTAGTGTTCCGTATTAAGTTGCATCATGACTGTCTCGTTTTTTCACGTATGACCATATCAATTACCCTAAATAATTTTAAAAACTAATTATTTTCAATTTTGTGATGACTCCATTCAAAAAAGTCTAATTTTTTACTTCCAGGCTTTGTGAATGACCATGAATGGGTTTAGCACTGGGGAGGACGACTCCCGAGGAGCTTCAGATCAGATTTGTTGTTTGGTAGATGATAATGAGCGCTGTAAAAGACCAGCAGGGAATGCATCGTACAGTAAAAGAATACAAAAGACGGTAACTCAAAGAAGGCTGAAACTTCACATTGATACTATAGTTAGTAACTTGCATCATATCATATTATCTTTATGAAATCTATAAAAAAGATAATCATATTTATTTTTTAATGCTTTTTTTTTTCCTTAGGCTCGACATATTTATATTTGTGATTACCATAAGAGTGTGATTCAGTCAGCCAGAACAAAAAGACGGAGAAAAGATTCAGAGGATGATTCCAATGAGCAAGATGTTGACATGCCAGAGGTAGATTTGAATATGTTGCAATTAAATACTCTTAAGAGGTATAAAAAGCATTATAAAATTCCATCAAAACCTACTATGAATAAAACCCAGTTAGCTGAGGTAAGTGTGTGCCTGATTTAATTTTACTGCTTAATTTAATTTTTTGTTTTTAAATAAAATTAATTTTAATTTTTAATTTTTATTTTTACAGACGTTAATGAAACACTTGAAAACAATACCTGTGGTTGAAAAAGAGACATTAACCTTTTTTATTTACATGGTTAAATCCAACAGCAATAAATTAGATCAGAAAAACGGAATTGGTGAAAATACTTAGTCGTGAAGTTTTAAAAAAATGGCATGATCATTTTTGTAGAGTATACATGAATAGGTTGGCTTGAATTTCTAAAAGTATTAAATGGTTGGGAGTTCATAGCTTCCATTGATTTAATCAAAAAATAGTGAAGCATTTTATAAAAAATATTTGTAAGGCTTTTATGTGTTTAAAGAAGCAAAAAGGGTTTCAAAAACAATATTTGAATTATCAAAGGTAACTGTTAGCCCAGAAAGTATTTTAATAATGATTAACTTGTTTATGTCCTTTTAAAACAGTTACTTTAATGAACACAATTTATTTCTATATTCGTCATGCATAAACTCACAATAGAACTTTTTTTTTCTCCTTTTATTTTACTCTGATGCAGTTTCACTGCAAAAAAAAATAAATGTTTCTTTTTCGAATATGTTTTCAACTTGGTTTTTATAACAAAAAAAATAATTAATTATCAGAATAATTTCTTTTTAGACCTTTTTTGTAATTAAACATTGTCTAAGCCTAACTTTGTTTTTAAAAGCTCTCCTTTGTCATTTCAAATGTACTTCCTTGTAGATCCCAGCTTATATTAAAACTTTTGGAAATTTGAGACATAGGCCTACATCAATCAGATTTATTTAAATTATATTTTATTTAATTTTATTTGTTCATTTTAATATTTTTTTTTTCACTTTGTTATCCAGTGATGGGCTTGCCAAAAATTTTTTAAGGCCCTACTTCTAGAAATGCCTAGATATTTCTAGATTTACCTAAGGCAATTCTAGGAATGACTGAATTTAAAATTCAGCGCATTTACTAGTTGCGAATGATTTTATTTTTATAAGATAAGAATTTATTTATTAAGAAGGTTCAAAGGAATATCATATGTGATTAGTTCAATAAACGTTAAAAATGTAATTTTTTACAGTATGCTGTGTCATCGTGCAGTAATTTTGTAATTTTCATACGAACATGTTTACATTCACAAGGACGGAAAAATGTTTTTACAAAAAAAAAAAAAAAAAAATCTTATTGGCATTTTTATTAAATCCTTAAAAATTTTAATTTGATTATTTATGGTTTTTAACGTCTAATTAGAAAGAAGCTGTACTGGAACCGTACTGGATGGCCTCATTTCTTATTCAAATATGACAATTGTAATTATTATTGTGTAATTATGATAATTATGTTGCAAACAATAAATGAATCTAAATCCAATTTCAAATATTATTTCATGCATTTTTTTTTCCGAAATAGAAATTCCAATTATAGCAGCGAATAAGTCGAAGAGTAAATGGCAGCACAGAAGAAAAATTTTTCTTATGTGATGGCAGGTCGATGGAATAAATTTTAAAAAGCGCCAAATGAGGGTTTTTAAACTAAATCCGCTAGGAGGCTATTAATTGCTATCCTGCCAAAATGGCCCGGCTTCGGATGAGTTAATTAAAGAATTTAAGACACTATTTAATGGCCAATCCGAAGCCAGCCACCATTTTGCCGCAATAGCAGCTGACAGCCCCCTGGCGGATTTATTTAGCAGTAAAAATCCTCTTTGGTTTCGCACAATTTAAAATTATTTTTTTTATTGGTAATATCTATTTTTAGGTATGTGGACTGCATAAAAAATGCAATCAACAGACTGATTACAATAATAAACAAAAAGCATTTTGAGATATCGACTTTTTCTACAAAGAAAAGAAACCCTTGAATTTTTAAAAAACCGAAAGCTCTACAGGCTATTTTGAAAAATCTCTGCTGATCATTTTCCTTTCATTACTAACAAGTAACAATTTTCCCCAGTTTCTTTTCTTTCAATTCCTTCTGGCTTTGCTCGCGTCATTTAGCTTTCGCTTAATAATATGCGAAAGCTTCAAAAATAGTCTTATAACTTTTTTCAACAGGTAACCATATATTAAATCAATTCAATGTACGCTTTTGTCTTTTCATAAGTAATTTTTATTTTTTCTCTTCTTCTTTTTGTTTTTACCTTGACTATTACCTGGAGTTTGATTTTTATTACTAGAATTACCGAATGCTTGAGAAGGTCTATTATTAGAGTTTCGTTCAGATTTGTTAAATTTCTTAATCGGAGAAGCATTCTTGGATTTTTTCCTAGGGTCGTCAACAACACTTGAATCTAAAATTAATACTTCTTCCTCCTCGCTATCCCCGCTTAATTCTGAATAAAAAAAGAAAGTTAATAAACAACTGAACAAACATACCAATTTATCTTTAGTTTCGCATACCTAAGGTTTCAACCTTTTTCGGTTCTATAGGAACCACCAGGATTTCGTCATCCTTTTCAGAATCTGATGAATCAGATCCGATATCTGTAGGTTTCATTTGTAAATCTACACCCCACTTGGAAGGTCCTCCTTCTCCAATTGTATCACCAACATTTGAAATGGATATATCAACGGGGTTAGGCATCTAAAAAAACGAAATCAAGTATATAAACATTTTTTTACAGTGACAAAATATCAGGTCAACGTTCTGCCCAGGTCGAAAGGGTAAGACAGGGGGAAAATGAGTTTTCATAACGAGTGATTTTATATGGTTACGGCCCATCTGGGAATTTTTCACAATCATCTTTAAAAAAAATTAATGCCCGGAATACCCCAAGGCTAACCGTCTTTTACACTCTGCCTACTGCCCCGTAGGTACGTGAATAACTTACTTTTTTCATAACTTTACTCGGAGGTGGGTTAACATCTTCAAGCTGATCTCCAATTACAACAGATTTAATTTCCGCAGATTTTTCTTGTAAAGGGATCAATTCGGCGCAGTGATCACCCAAATCCACTATTTCGTCTAAATTACTTTCCATTTGATTTTGATTGTTTTCGACGTTATCACCCGCTTTAAGCGTAAATTTATTTAACTGCACTTTTAGCCTATCTTCCGCCATTGATATAGCTGTATCCCAGTCAAAGCACTCTAAAAATCCTGTTCGTTTTCCCGATTGTCTAGAAAAAAATTAATACAAAAAAAATTTTTCAAAAAAAAAAAATTAAATTAATCATTAACACATGTCTTAAATTTAAAAACAAAAATAGAATATTGGAATGGACCTACCTTGCTTCATTGTCATTTTTCAAAGCATCTTTTATCATTTGTACTACATTTTTGGTGTGTTTTGCGGCTTTTGTTGAGTATTTTAATATCGAATTCGGTTTTGTTATGGCAATCCCTCCCAAATGCAGGGCACAAAGTTCTCGATAAGCATTTATGCCAAAAACTAAGCTAGCATCTGACACCCTTTCCTCTATGGCAGTTGGATCAGCTAAAACATTTTCCCTGAAATTATAATTTTTATTAAGTTCCGATATAAAAATGCACCTTATAAGAAAACATACAAATTTCATTACAAATCTCAACTCAAAAAACAGTTATATTTCAAAAAAATTCTCACCCATCATTTAATAATGCAAACGAGACACAAATTGGATAATGATGAAGAGTGATTGGAATTGGATCCCGCTCAGAGGGACTATGAACTTTAATTTCTTGCCCATCACTAGTTACATCAGGTCTTTTAAAATGTGCTAAAGCAGCTAGTGCTGCCACAGATGCGCAATCGACTATGCTCCCTATAAAGAAAAGTAATGAATGGTTATTTTTTAGAATAATTTAAAAAAACTAAAAAAGAAAGAAAAGTATGAACATTAAGTACCGTCATGATTCAAGACATTAATATCCACTCTTAAAGCCCAGACTTTTTCTTCTGCAACAATGCACAGTGATTCAAGATCAACAGCTTTTGATAATTTGATACATTTTTCTAGCAATCTATTTATGTGAACACTTAAATCTTGATTTCGTCCTGCCTCGAAATGAGCTGCAGCCATTGGACTGAGCTCAACATAAACATTAAGAAGTCCTTCTATTGGTCTACTGGTTTTAGGTTCCTGGATTTCACATGACACTTGTGCCAAAACTCTGAAATAATAAAAAAAAAAAAATGAACAAGGGCCAAGTATTTAGAAAGCCTTGTTGAATTCTAATGATAATTTGATAAATGTTCTTTTGGGAAAGGTTGAATAAAGAGCATATGAAATTTATGACTGAACTATGATGAAATGACTTATAGTGTTTTTTAAACAACTTACACTTACAGGAATTAGGTCAGTCTTAAAACAGTCATTAGGTCAGTCTTAAAACAGGAATTAGGTCAGTCTTAAAAAGTACCAGGTAGCTCATAGTTTATGCCCCATCCCCCATGTATTATATTAGGCTTGTAGATTTATTACAGCCTGACATTGCCAAAAGCACGGGGGGTTGTCATTTGCTCGAAAAGACCTGAAGATGAAAAAGAAGATCAAAAAAGTAGTTTTGCCTGTTCAACAAAGGTATAACTGTGCAGGAGTACTTTAAAATAGTGCTTGCATCTGTTAAAAAAAGGTGTCAGCTAAAAACATTTCTTTTTAACACTTTGCTTGAGGAGATCCAACTAACAAATTAAGTCATTTAATTATAAAAATTGTCAGCTTAACAGAAATCTGTCAACAGAGATTTTACTGCATCTAGCCATGTTATTCTCTAGTTCCAAGAATGAAAAAAAAGTGTTGTTTATATTACATAAAGACACTGATGTTCATGCATTTACTAGCATTAGTGTATTAAAAGAAATGATGATTTCATGCACAATATTGATTTTATTCATTACTCTTACTTAGTTTCTCCTAATGAAACATAACAGAGCCCATAATCTGATCCGAAATATAGCTTCAGGTTCCTAAATTCATCAGGTTTTCTTCCGTCTAACCTCTAAAAAGAAAACAAACAAAATGATTGCGTTATTTTTTCCTCAAGTTTCAATTGACATGGTGAAAAATCCATTGAAAAATTAATAAAAACCTACATTTTCTTCAGCAGCTGCACGTAAAATGAAATTTTTCTCACAAATTGAAATAATACTTTCTTTCATTTTTCCGGTTTTTTAATATTTTTTAAAAACAACATTAGCCATGCTGGAATTCAACCCGTTATAGTAGTAGTTAGCCAACGAATAGCCATATTTTAAAATTTTAATGGGTTAAACATTGTAAAAAAAATAAATATAGAAGGCTATTGTCGTATTCGTAATTAATTAAGGACTCCTAATATCGGAATCTTTTTTGAATTAGGATGCGACGGACATCGCCATCATTAGTAAAACATTCTATTTTTCCCGTATGTTGAAAATTACAGGTGCTTAAATGGCGACCAATAAGCGAAACTTTGCGCATATTTGTTTGTACAAGGTCTCCACCGTTTGCTTAATTCAAAATGGCAACAAGGTTGCCATTTGCCGCTGAATTTGGCAGGTATTTTATCTTCAGGAAAACTTAGGTTGGCTAAACAAAAGAGGCCATTGCTTTCTGGCCAAGTATGTTTGTAAACTGGAGTTTTTTACATTGTTATTCACGTGTAATTTATGAATTTATTAAGTTTATGTAATTTATTTCGCTGATATTGAAGCACGAACATCTTAGGAACAAATTACCGCGAATGCTGTGAAAGTTCGGTCATCAGGTTGTCTGAATTTTATGTATTATTTGTCGTCCGTGCTTCACTGATGGCCGACAGGGATATCTCTGTTCAACGCAGCTGTAAGGTGGGTCCCAAACCTTTTTTACGTTCAGTTTTCACTGTGGAAAAAATGAAACTACGACGGAATGCCCTTCAATATAAAACTTACTTTTCGTATCATTTAAACGAGATATAAATCACTTGCCGTGATTCGGTAGATCTCAATTGCATGGGGAATCATTTCTCACCTTTATAAACAGTTGTCAGAAGTTTCTTTTTTTCCATTTTTCTGCTGGTTTTAAAGGTTGCAGAAAGGATTATTTAGGCTTTATTAGAATTTTGAAGAAGTAATATTACAGGATTAATTGAAATCAACTGTGTGTTATGAGTATTTAAATAGTTTGGAATTGAAAATGATCTGCCCTACATAAACAAGATTTTTCTGTAAATTAACTTGATTGTCTGCTGTTAAAAGGTTTGTAAAAGTGTTTTTTATGTTTGGCACATTTTTAAGCATGTCATTATTCTATAGGAAAACTTTCTGATTTGTACTTTAATTGATTTGAGGGAATTTTCAAATGACCATGTAGTTTCATCTTGATTTTAAATGTCAGAATATCAGTTGCTATTTAACAACATATAATCATTCATCAAGATGATCTTTTTGATTGCTAAATTCAGAGTGAATGAAATTTAATTAGCCACTCTGATAATTTTTGATCGCAATTTGAAAAAAAAAAACACCCAGTTTTCCTGCTGCACTTAATTTCTGCTCAACTTTTCAGTTTTCTAATAGAGGAAAACAGGAAAAGCTAAAAATTTGTAATATCATGAGTTTAATAGGCAATAAAATCTTCGAAAAAAGAATTTTTATTAACTATCTCTTTTATTTTAGGGTTGTTATTACTTGTCAACCTTTTTATCAGCTGAATGAAGAGGAGTTTGGGTTTAGTTACCCAACATGCACAGTTTGGAGGCAGCTTGCAATGAGGCACAAGTAAGTTAAATATAATTTTCTGAGGACCTTTACAGAAGATAATTTGATTCATTTTTTTTTTTAGAATTTGATAGAGAAAATTGAATCAATCGGATCAGGGACTAGTAAAAATTTAAAATTAAATCAGTCCCCGTCAACAGCTGTCCCTGGTCCAAGCTGGGCAAATGGTATCAGTAACCAGCCTCAGACAGAACCATCCAGAAAACCACGTGTCTTTAACATCCGACAGCGCCTTCGTGAGCTTTACCTTGAAGAATGTCGGAACGCACAGCCTTATTCATCAGTTCCGTTACCCTTGAAAAATCTAAAAAGAAATTCAAGATTGCTAGAAAAATTGGTGCAGAGGGATAATTTAAATACTTTAATTGTAAATTTATATCCTGGTAATAAAGGGTATTCTCTAAGTCTGCGACTTCAAGGTAAAGTGCCTGCTGGTAAGTATCTTAACTTATTTATTCCTGTTTTTTTTATTAAACGTTTTCTAATGAAATTTTCTTTTTGAAGCTTTAGGAAACCAAGCAGGACGTAGTCAGGGCTCAGAACCTGTTATCGAAACTATGAGATGGCCTTATAGTGACGAAGAACTCCTCAGGTGCATAGATAACGAGGAAATCCCTGCTACGTTAGTCGATCTGCTGGAAACAAATCACTCGGAACTGTTTTACCAAGGCTGTGTTATTGCTGAGATTCGGGATTACCGTTTGACTTTCCCTCTTTTTAGTTTTGAAACTCATCATGTGCTTTTAAAACCAACCACACAGGTAGGATTTTTTATTTTGCCTCAAAATTTCGAACTGATCGTTAATTTGAGTCAATTTTTTTTTTTTTTTTTTTTTCAGAGTATCATTAACGATGTAAATATTATAAGTTCGTCTCAAGACTTTTCGGCCGAGGATAGATTATCCTTAGAAAGTCAAATAGTTTTAGCCACAGCTCCTCCGTTATGTTTAGATCCGAACCCTGCCGTAGGTATTTTAATTAATAATCTTCATCATAAAAAACAAAGACTTTCAACTGCTCCTCTTAGAAGAACTGCTAGAAAATTTTCTCAGGTAAGTTAGGTCAATTTTCTTTTGAAAAAGAAAATTAAAGAGTCGTTGGTCTGACGTTTAAAAATATTTTTGTTCTTCTCTTTGCAGGTTACGGTTAATAGAAAAAGAAAATTGGATCAATTCACAGCTCACAACTCATTACAACTTTTTGATTTTATTACTCGAAGAAAGGCTAAGCTAAGAGCAGCTAATCCAGGAAAGCAAATCAAAAAGGTAAATTATAACAACAGGAACGGATGAGATCGTTTGAACTCGGCTGTTTACGGTTTTTGCACCTCAAAAATACGAAAAAGTATTTAAAAACGTAAAGTTTTTAAATCCCCTGGTGAGTCTGCTCACCAATTCTTTAACAGAGAATCACTGTTTTAAATTTGTCCGGTTGACGATTAGATGAGGCAATGAAGGGAAGCAAAATAAGTATCAAGTTCGGGGAAAAACATTGATTGTGCTTCTTCAGTCATTTTCGAAACTGTTAAAAAAATAAAAATATCGAACAGTGGGTTGGCAGTTCGAAGCTACGGATATTGCTGCTTATTACTAGAAAATTAAACTCCAAACTTTTTGACCTTTTCAAAAGATTTGCTTAAAAGCTTGCATTGACTAAAAATATTTTCGATATACTCATTTACATCTCAAAGTGTCTTTATCAATATTGTCCAATATTCAGTTTCCCGGATTAAAATTTAGAAATGTTTCGTAAATTTCCACATAGATTTTAGAAATTCCCTTCAAGTTATCAATTCCCTTTTTAAGTTGCCCTTACGTTTTAAAGCTCAGAAGAATATTTCACTGTCAAAAAAATTCCCTGAATATTCATCACGAACATTCCCGAAATTTCCAGAATTGTTTTTCAAAGAGCACCAGACCTTATCCTGCCCGAGAGGTTAAGGAAACGGAAAATTTACTAAAGAAAGCTCCAAATGGTCCCGTATAAAATTCTGAATAAGCTTAGGGAAAACATAAGGACAAAAAAGCTTTTCAGTGGGCTAAAAATCCATCAAGATTCAAGGTCAGCCCGTCCTTCCTGCCCATGGACCTGAATGATCTTAACATTCTACATCCCACCAAATTAATCTTCAAAATAATTCACTTTAGATTTTTTTGAGATTCGTTAAATTCGAAAAGCTCCAAAAATTTCAAAACCTTCGTGCAGTTTTTAAAGAGCTTTCAGGAATATGTGCACGGCCCTTTGAATGCTCCCTCCTCAAAATTTTAAGTCTTGGCCTT
The DNA here is from genome assembly GCA_037577465.1 of Liposcelis bostrychophila. Classification (NCBI taxonomy): domain Eukaryota; kingdom Metazoa; phylum Arthropoda; class Insecta; order Psocodea; family Liposcelididae; genus Liposcelis; species Liposcelis bostrychophila. The sequence goes on along the minus strand of CM075211.1, from coordinate 25,559,041 downwards.
CGAATTTTTTTTAGCTTTTAAAATCGCAATCCTATTCGTGTGCTGCGGGTATCTGAATTATCTAAACATCATTTTGAAGGCGTTTAAAAAAAAATTAAATTTAATTGAAGCATGTTCAATCAGGATAATCGTATTCAAAAACGCTAGTTTAGGTTGGCAAGCTAGATTTTAAAAAAAAAGAGAGAGTGAAAACTCACTTGTGAAGGTCACAAAGTGAAGGTCATGTAATGCCGCTACACGACAGGCCTGAGGAAACTTTCGTCGTCAAGTTTTTTTCGAGATAGAATTTTTCTAAACAGTTTTTTGTTCCAGTCCGAGAGAGTAAAGAGGGCAGGCGCAAGATCCTTATGGGGTGCTGCAAATAGTTTTTAAAAGCATGAGAACTGGAAAATTATACGACAAAGTACAGCTGAAGCTTTATTTTCAGACCTATTTTTAAACAACTGTATCTGTTTAGGCAGCCCCAAGCTAACCTGGGGGGGGGGGGGGGGGTTGTCGGGGGCTGCCGGGGGCTGCCTAAATATTTTGAGGAATTTCCTAATGTTACTAAATCTTGTCCTTTTGTAATTTTTTTCTTCCGTCCACTTCCATAAATATTTCAACTTGATTAAGGCGAAGAAAAAAATATATTGTTCATATTTACGGAAAAAATTATTAAAACGCCTTAAAAATGTCGTATAGATAATTCAGCCAAGCGCAGTACAGGGAGCTTAGAAACAAAAGGTTTTGTGAAAAGTTTTACACAGGAAGATGGTATTTAATTTATTACTTTAAGCATACGAAAAATAGGCGAGGGTTCAAAGAATTCTTACGTCTGTATTTTCACGCCTAACCTAAAAATTGCAGCAGATTTCCCATTTTTTTTTTTTTTTGGCTCAAAAATAAAATACGTTGTACGAGGTAATAGCCACTTGAGCTTACTTTAGGTAAACCTTCAGTTGTGCATGCGACCAATCAAGAATTACAGTGATTCCCCTCTGACTTCTTACCTCGTCCAAAAGTTTCCAAAATTAATTAAATTCTAGCAAATTTCTAGGAAGGGGGGGGGGGGAAGATGATTTTAAGAATTTGTTTAAGTTAACAAAATGATTTATTTTTCAGACAAATGAGGGAGTGCTTCCTACTCCGCCACCCGTACCTTCAGAGGAAATGCCACCTCTTCAACCTCCTGCTGTAAAACCGGAAGTGTTCAAATATGCAAAACAGTACGAAAAGACAAGAGAAACGACGGATTGCAGTGTTCATTTAATAGAAGAATATATTCTGGAAACGGAAAGAGGGCAAGGAAGAATTTATCGAATTAAATTAACAATTCTTCAAAGGCTTTCGAATTTAGAGTTCCTCGGCGAACTTTATGTAGATAGAGATTATAAGGAAGGAGAAAAAAGTGGTGCTTCCTGCAGGTAAACATGAATTTATTTTTACTTTCAGTCGGGCTAATGTTAATTTTGATTCTTGGCTTAAGCTCGGTCCAAAAGCTAAGCCATTTTTTTTAAAAAGTCTTGAGTATTTCTGTTTCGCGGCTAATTTGTCTCCGAAACCCTTTAGGGCATCCAGACCTCAAGGTCGCAGCTATACACCACTTAATTAATTAATTAATTTTTTTTCTTCTTTTAGATTTGTCCTTGGCAGCCGCGTTCATGCCAATCGATACATCCAACAATTTACGGAAATATTTACGGAAGAAGGAAGGAAATCGGTTCGAATAACTCATGTAGTGCCGGGACAACAGCATCGGGTCTCCTACACTCGCGGTATGAGAGAAAGGACCGCCGCAGCTGCTGCTGCTACCAACAACAATAACAACAACAATGGTAACGGTCAGCAAGGGAAGGTCTTGCAGCAAATTGCGGTTGCCGCTCAGGGGAAACAAACGACAGCAATAGTGAACAATACTCAAAACAGTGCTTCGCCTCAAAACTCTAATTTGCAACATATATTACCGAATCCTCAGCAATTGGCGATCCCGGGCTCTCACCTCGAGGTGGCCCAGGCGGGCACCATTAATTTTAATCTGAATTCTCAACCGATTCAAAAGATCCACGGGCAGTTGTCATCCGCGAACGCTAACATTTTGTCACAAAATTCCAGTGCAAATTCAACGATTCAAATTAATTCGGTTTCTCATATGACTAGTTTGTTAACAAATTCGAACGTGACCGGCCCGCCGAACGTGAACGTTCATCAAATTCAGCAGGGGCAAAACGTGATCGGGATCGCGGGTCAACCCGTGCAAAACGTCGGACAAAATGTGGTGAACGTTCAAAACATTGGGATTAGCAACCCGAATTTAAGTAACTCAGCCATTCAAAGTATATTAACGAATGCTTTAAGTTCAAATATTTTGGGAGACGAAAGTGTGACCACTTTGCAAAATGGGCCTGTACCTACAGTGAATTCGATCACACCGAACGCGATGAGTAATTCCACTCCGAACGCAACAGTGGTAAGTTTTTTTTGGAATCCGTTCTTTAAGTTATTCGTATGGGTCCCGTATGAAATTATATTATATCGTACCGGGGGGTTACTTTTTACACTATTTGATGGTTTTTATTTTCCACGAAACAGATATGAAATTTAAAACCAAAATAAAATCTGTTTGTACAGACATCAAGGGTGGTCCTTTAGCTTTAATAAGACAACCTGTTATAATATCTATACTTGTTCTAACACGAATAAAAACTTGATTTTCCAAAAGGTGTCGTTATAACAAAAAGGGGGTTACTTTTTACAATCATGTTCATACCTGAATATCTTTAATAATTGAAGAGGATATGACAAATTATTAGCTTTTGTAAACGGGAAATGGCTTTATAAAACGATTTGTAGATTTTCTATTAATGACTATCGCTGTTTATTTAAAAAAATTAGTGAATGTAGTAAAAACGTAATCAAAACCTTAAAAACGTTGTTAATTTGTTGTGGATTTAGCACCCATAGGACATAGGCATTGAGATATCTGTAAAAGGTAACCCCATGTATGCAATTAATCGCCATTGAAATATGTGCAAAAAGTAACCCCGTGTATGCAATTAATCGCCATTGAAATATCTGTAAAAAGTAACCCCATGTATGTAATTAATCGCCATTGAAATATCTGTAGAAAGTAACCCCATGTATGTAATTAATGTATAAGACATCGCCATTGAAATATCTGTAAAAAGTAACCCCATGTATGCAATTAATGTATAGGATGACGCCATTGAAATATCTGTAAAAAGTAACCCCATGATCGTAATTTTTTTCTCTTTTCAATTTTCTTTGGCTTCTAATAATTTAATTTTGAGTGATCGTTTAGGAGACTAATGCATCTTAGCATTTTAGGTTATATAATTTCTTAATTTTTTTTTTTTTTTTTATATTTTTATTATAAAACAAATTTAGGCCTAGGCAACTAGGCTGGAACATAACCCTCGAAAATAATCAATAATTTAGAATAAAGTTTAATTTTTTGAAAAAACTCTTATCCGTTTTGAAGTATTTTTAAAAATTAAAAGTGTCAAAAGTAACCCCCTGGAGTAAAAAGTAACCCCCTGTTACGGTATCGACTTCTACTAACTTTTTTTTTTTATTCTTCTTTCTTTTAAGCATCACCCACCTAATCAACCTCAAGTACCTGCGACAAAGCCGTCCCGTCCGATGGCGACAAATCCGGCGATCAGTGCGTTAGTCACGAGTTTAATGAATTCGGCTCAGCAGTTTCAAGTCCAGCAAGCCGCTCAGCAAGCCGCCAACAATTCAAACAATTCCAACACCCCGACAAGCTCCTCGAACAACATATCTCAAACGGCATCATCGAACACCAGTCAAAACCCTACGATCCTAAGCCTCCTGAACGCCACGACACCTTTAAATATCAACAATAACAACGTCATATCCACGTCTCAAGTTAATTTAAATCAATCGAATCAAAAGCTGTTAACTCGGAAAGCCACTTTAACTAATTTATTAAACTCAAGACTTATTAACCAAAATTTAAGTGCGGCTTTAAACAACAACGTGAGCAATCCAACTCTGGTGGTGAACAACGCGAACGCTCAACCGTTGAGGGTCACGCTATCGTCTTTGAACCAATTGATGAATGCTTCCAATCAGAATCCAGGGACTCAAAATCAGATATTGTCGAATTCGACGGGGTTCACGATAGCCACGACCCAAGGGAGCATAACGATCCCCACTCAGGCACCGAATTTAACGACTCAAACGTTCACGATATCGAACGCGAATTCTCAAACGTTCACGATAACGACTCCGAACCCTGCTCAAAGCCAAACATACTCGTTGACGGCCCCCGCCCTCGGGAACTTGACCCAGGGCCAAGGTCAAACGTTCACCCTGACGCCGAACGCCGGCGCATCCTCACAGAGCTTTACATTGTCGCCTGCGAACACGAATAGCATTGCCAATACGGGTTTCACGATATCACCGGCTCAAAATTCGGGAACGCAACCTCAAACATTTACCGTCCTCCAGCCTAATCAAAGCCTCGGTAGTCAAAGCTTTACGATAACGGCCCCGGTCGTCACAGTCGGGAATCAGGGATTGGCTCAGCAGAACCAAGCGTTTGCGATCGCCAACAGCAACTTACCAAATAAAACCTTTCAGATCAACAACGCGGGGACGACGAACCAAACGTTCACGATCACCACCCCCGTCGTCACCGTCGCGAGTCAATTCGTGAATTGCCAGTCGCCCGGCTCGAGTCAGAACTATTCGGGACAGTCCCCCTCGCAAACGTTCGCGATCAACGCTCCATCCCCGCAAACGAACACTTCCAACGTTTTCACCGTGAATTCCCCGGTGCCGAATCAAGTGTTCACGGTGAACATCCCATCTCCGGCCCCTTCGCAAAATCAAAATTTCAATCCGGCTTTTTCGAATTCGAACCAAACGAACCAGAGCAAAACCCTATCCACTCAGAACAGCGTTTTGATCAACAAAAATCAAACGTTCACGATCAACGCGAACAATCAAAATTTCACGGTCACCACCCCGATCATATCGAACAGTCAAAATTTCAACGCTGTCCCCAAAGGCTCGGACAACTCCAACAACAGCAACAGCGGGAATTCGAATAACGGCAATACCAACGCGAGAGTGAGCACCGGAAGGATCGCGGCTCAGAGGAGGCTGTCAAACGCGTTGCAACAAGCATCTCAAACTAGCGAACTGAACAAACTGTTAAGCGAACGGAACGATAGCAAACAAAGTGATATGAGTGAAAGTTCAAGGTTAAGTCAAGCTTTAAGTGAAAACAAAAAAATCGATAACAGCAAACTTTCGCAGGCTTTAACCGGTAATTTGGAAAGCGGGTCCGCCGGGAGCGGTCTTCACAGGACGAGCTCCAGCTCTAATTTAGGTCTTTCGATGCCTGGGCTAAGTGCTTTATTAGCGGGGACTCCGTCCGCGGATAATCCGATCCCCGGTTCCTCGAATTCGAGTTCCCTGCTGGAAAGGTTAACTTCCTCAGCTCCTAACGCCGTTGCCTTTACCTCTCCCCCTCCCATGTCGATAACCCCTCAAAGCCCTAATATCTCAGCCCTTAGTCCGAATCAAAACATTAATTTTCAGAATAGTTCGTTTTCGAGTAGCCCTAATAATAATACGTTTAATTCTGTGAATTCGAATTCTCCGTTGCCGAATTTAACGAGTCCTACCGTGCCAAATTTCACGTCGTCAAGCCCTAAAAACCAAGTGCAGTTTCAAGGGACGAGCCCGAATTCAAAGGAAGGCCTCGGGATATCGAGCCCGTTGTCGAGTCCGCCGGGAGCTGGGCCCGTCAGTTTAAATTTGCAGGGTCTTAGCCTTCAGAGTATTCCTGGTCTGCAAAACGTTCAGGTAATAGAGCTTTTTAAAAATTGTTCATAAATTTCGTAAGCTTTATTTTGATTAGTTTTGACCCCCCTTTCCTGGTAATAAGGAAAAATAGCCTTCATCATATGAAGATTGCAAATGATCCGAAACGATTTCCAGAAATTTTCGAATTTTCTGTTCAGAAAATTTATTTCCAGAAATTTTCAAATTTTCTGTTCAGGAAATTTATTTCCGGGAATTTTTGAAATGTTTTTTTTTTTTTTATAGATATAAAAATTATTTATTGAAAAATTTTAGAAATTTTTTAAAAAATTTTGGCTTGGTGTAATTTTAAAATACCCGATAATTTTTCGAAATTTCCGCTGAAATAATAAATCCCCAGGAATTTATTAATTAGCCTTGGGGATTTTTATTATTTTCGTCCGCAAAAATCCATTTGAAGCATTTTTTTCTGAATTTTCACTTGAAAAATTAAATTCCAGGAGATTAATTTTAAAATATTCACGAAAATATTTTTTTTTACACGGTGGCCCAGTTAAAAATATTTTTCCGGATTTAATAAATTATTTCAACTAACCGTAAATTTATGAAAATTTCTGCTCAAGAAATGATTTTTCAGAAATTTACTTTGAGTCTTTGGAATTTTATTTGCTAATTTTTTCCCTGAAAAATTATCTTTTAATTCATAATTTATCAAAATGGTACCGGTATGTGAGTAATAAGAATTTTTAAAAAAATTTATGGAAGGAAATAAATTATTTTTAAAAAAAATTGAGGAAAAAATTATGCACGAAACTTAAAGTGGCTCATTTTAAAGGTCAAGTTTTTAATTTTCGCTCCCTGAGCAAAAAATCATTCATTTATATGTAAAAAGAAGCCAAAATTTTTACTTAATTTTTAATATTTAAAAAAAAAATTCTTTTAAATTGAAAATTCCCAAGAATTTGAAATTTAAATTTTTTATTTTGGAGAACTTATCAAGTTTTGTTAATTTGGGTACTTCCATGCGTTAAAAATTTACTTTTTACCTTAAAAATGCAATTTTTTAGAAAAAAAAAAAGCCGAAAATAAGGAAAAATGGGGTCAACATAGGGTAAAAAATGTTTGGCATCGAAATTTCATTTGGGGCATTATTTCTACACTAGCCGCTTCGGGGCCGCTTCGCGGCCCCTTCGCGTTTAGCCTAAAGTAATGTAGAAAAGCAAAAACGTTAAATACTTCATTTTTTTCCGCCCAAAAAAAAACCTTTAATTTTTTTAAAACTTTTACCGTCGGTTTTTAGATTCCGCCTTTTTACTTCTTTTGAAAAGAGACTTTTTTGGCCCTTTTCTATGTCGACCGTTTTTCCCGTCGGCCCTTTGTATTATTTTTTTTTTGCAATTTTACCACCTCTTTTTTTGCAATTTTACCAATAATTTTTTCCAAATATTACCAAATAATTTTTGGATATTTACCACCTCTTTTTTTGGATTTTATATAAATATTGCCAAATAATTTTTACAAAATAATTTAAATAATTTTTACCAAATAATTTAAATAATTATAACCAAATAATTTAATAATTATTACCAAATAATTTTAATATTATCAAATTATTTTTGCTATTTTACCACCTCTTTTTTTGCAATTTTACCAATTATTTTTTCCAAATAATACCAAAATTTTTTGGAATTTTACCACTTTTTTTTGGAATTTTAACCCTTTAACGACCCAATTTTGGAAAATTTTCCCGGAAAATAGAAGAACCCAAATGTTTTTTATTTTCATGATTTCACACTTAAAGTTAACCTGCAACACGTTATGGACCCGCACTGTGCGTTAAAACCCATTTTAGACGCCTACCAATTTTCAGTGTATGCAACCCGCAACACATACATGTAATACAAAAAACGCACAAAATTTGTTTCCTTGCGTAAAATGATTGGGAAAGCGACTTTCTATACGTTTTCGACGTCGCTGATTTCAAATCTGACGTCAGAATGATCTAATTCCACTCGGAAAATCCAATATGGCGGAAAAAATGAAATTATTATTATTAAAAATAAAAAGGCTCCGCCATATTGGATTTTAGTTTTTTCAGAATTTTGACTTCAGATTCGGAATCAGCGGTTCAAATTACCCCTAGAAACATGTCTTTCATAATTTTTTACTAAAATGGAACTTTATCCGGCGAGAAATACAAAACGGCTCGTAAAGGGTCGGCAAAGGGTTCACAATAATTTTTTTTTAGAATATTACTAAACGGGTTTTGGGAATTTTGCCAACTTTTTTTTTTTGAAAATTACAAAAAGAAAATAGAAAAAAAAAATATATATAGAAAAAAAATCCCTGCGTACAGACAGAGAAACTTTCCCTTTTATTCGTCAAAATTTTTCTTGTCTGATGCGACTATATATTATATTTTTTTTTTTTTTTTTTTTTTTGTCTTTGGAAAAAAATGCTACATTTTTTAGGCAACTAAAACTTTATGTATTTTTTCGTAAAATTTGTTAAAATTAGCTTGTCTGCGGACAAACGCGGACAAACGGAGGGGTTTTATTATACAAGGTAGATAGATAGATATTTTGGGCACAGTTTGCCTATTTTCGAATTTTCAAAATTTTCTGCCCTTACCCTGTTACAACCATCCCCGTTTTTCTACCATAACCCTGCCTGGGCGGCGAACGGTTCAATATTTTCGAACCTAATATTTTTTTTTTTAGGAAGTTCAAAACATACCTAATATACCCGATAAAGGACAATTTTTTATATTAATAGATGCTAATTGGGCGAATTTTTGAAATTCGTCCAAAGTAAGTCCCATTTTGGCCCTAAAAACTTCAAACACCTGGGCCTGGGCCAAAAATTTTTTTTCGACCTAAAAAAAATTCTGGCTTCTTTTTACATATAAATGAATGATTTTTTGCCCAGGGAGCGAAAATTAAAAATTTGGCCTTTAAAATGAGCCTCCCTAACGAAACTCTTATTTTTCACAAGGTTTCTAGAATGGGGAGGTGCAGACTTTTCAGAAATGCTGTAGCTGCCCCCTTTCCTCTTTTGCGTCTGAAACTTAAAAAAAAAAGGTTCAGCTTTTCTGGAACTGTATGCTTATTTTTTTTTGTAGGTATCAATTCCAGGTCTTGCAGTGCCCATATCATTATCGTTAAACGTCTCAGGCCAACCTGGTACTCAGGGTGTCTTAATGACGTCATTACCTGTAGCTCCAACAACGAATACCGCGACTACTACTTCTGCGGCCACGATGGTTCTTACTAATTCTACGAGTGGCACTAACGCTGGAAGCGTTCTTTCTCTACCAGTTGGTAAGTTTATGAATAATTATTTACCTTCAAATTATTCAGAGAAATATATTCTAGAAAGATTTACGAATTACCCGATCGTACGGAAATGAGCGATTTGGGCTTTTCTATGATGCTGACCTCTTATTCCGTTAAAATTTTGCTTGCAAAGCTTTTAACTCTTTAATTTATTACGTTTTAACTTTCAGCTCAAATCATGACTCCAGGAGTGAAGAATCCCAGAACATCGACTTCAGCTTCAATATCTGTGGCACAGGTAAGTCAACAACTTAAAAAAAAAAAAAAAAAAAAAAAAAAAAAAAAAAAAAAAACAATATAAGAATCCGAATAGCACGATTGAAATATTTTTATTTTTTCTCAGGGTACACCTCAGTCAATTCAGCTAGTCTCACAATTACAAAGACCAACTGGTAGACCGGCAGTTAATCAAATTCAAGGGACGAAAAATGTGCAGCCCATCGCATCAAGGGGGATATTAAATGCTCAAAAGAATACGATTAATAAAACTACTACCAATTCACAGATCTCCGGAAACTTGACCAATGCGAATATTGGGAATCAAGTTTTAACGATAGCAGCTCAACAACAGGTATTTACATTTTTATTTGTTTTATTTACGGTTTCGTCTAAAAGATTTTTTTATCCTTGCACGAAAAAAAAAAAACATTAACTTCTTCAATGAATTCGCGAAAAAAGAAGTTGGGAAAAATTTATGCACCAGCGCTCCGAGTGAGCATATTTATAACTATCTTGGCTAAATTTCTTACGGGTGATCAAAACATTAGTGTGAATTTTTCACACTTGAGCGCGCTAGTGTCTATATACTTGTTGAAGCCTGACGGGCAGGGATGGGAAATATACGGTATACTTACTCCTGGTATATATATACCCATAAGCTAAACATGGGACATTGTATATATATACAGTATATTTATACTGTCGTCTGCTATTATATACATACAGTATATTTATACTGTCGTCTGCTATTATATATATACACAGTATATATATACTGTCGTCTGCTATTATATATATACAGTATGTATATACTGTCGTCTGCTATTTTCTCTCCCTGCTGACGGAGAAAAACAGACACACTTAATTCATTGAAATTGAAGCCAAAATTTCGTAATTCATATTCCCTGGGAATTTATATTAAATGCCCGAGCTTTTTATCCCAAAAAATGTTGCAAAGAAAGCAAAGCTAAAAAAACTATTTTTTCCCATTAAAAAAAATTAAACATTATTTTTTTTAGTTGCAACTGGCGCTCCAGAAACAAGCACAAATCCAAAGTATGCAGCAGTGCTATAATCAGCAGAATCAAAAAAGATCCATATCACCGTCATCGTTTGCCAACAAACACAGAAGAAGGTCTAGTGCTGCCGATTCTAACAAGTAGCCTAATTGTTTCCTTTAGTTAAAACAAATTTTTTCTTGGAAATGAAATTGTTTTATTTGTTTTTTATTTATTTATTTCGTTTTTTTCTTTTTTTTTTTGATTGATGAATTTTTTTATAATTGACTTTGACAATTCAATGATGAATACGAATGCATTTTGAAGCAGCTTAAAACGGTTGGTGCGTTACTTTTTGCCAAAGAAAAAAAAAATAAAGCTGTTAATATGCATTTCCTTTTTTTTTTTTCAATCGTGTGAAAATAAAAAATTTATACATTTATTTACAGTTGTTATATATTTGAGTTTATTTTGGAACACGATTTTATGTGTTCGTAACACGAGCCCCCAATGAAAAGGTAGTGAATTGAAAGTACGGACAGATTAAATTTATTTACAAACGAAAAAACCCTTAAATATTTTTAAAGCAGGAAAGCTTCCCGGAAAACACTACATTGAAGTATTTTTTTAAAAAATCATTTTAAAAAATTGTAAAATTGGTTGAATGCTGCCGTGTTGAGCGATAAGGCCGTATGTCCATTCTGCAATTGACTGTTTGCATAAGGGAAAAAAATAAAACATAAGTGCCAACTTAAGAATGGACACACGCTAATTTCGGTAAACACGGCATCGTGTAGATAATTAATAGGCTGTGCCGACATGACGTCACCCATGTATTTTGCCCATAAGGGTCTTCCAAGTTAATTTGGCCGCTAAGTACAGGGTCTTGTGTCTTCCAAGTTGGAAGCATAACCATATTCCAGAAGGCGGCTGGCACAGCCTATACTGAGATATTTTTGACTTGACTTTTACATTCAAGATCGCGGCCGGCTTCATGGTCATTCCAAGATGGTTGCGATCATAAAGATCCAAAATGGAGGCAATGTTTTCAAATGTCCGACGTGTAATAAAATCGTGAAATGTTGCAATTAAAAAAAAAAATAATGTTTGGACGTTATGCAACATGTCAAAACCTGCTCGGAGTGGGGTGTAGGCGTTGGTGTACCAAGACCTGCATCCGATTCAGGGTTTTGAGTGAGTGGATTTCCGTGCATCACGTTTTTCTGATTAACTTCAGGCCATTCCAAGATGTGCTTAGTCACGTGATGACGAAATCCAAGATGGCGACCGTCTTTGTCTTTTATTTCGTACAGATTTTCAAAATATTGATATATATACTTCAATGATAGCGTTACCTGGGGATGAAATATTATCTTAAAACGAAATACGGCGTGCCTTTCTCCTATATACGTATATCTCAATTTTTGCAGGATTCGTAAACGTAACTTTTACTCTAATGAACTCTAACGATATACACGGTGGAAAAATTTTTCTCATGTGATTTTATTAAGCTAAACATAGGAAACACCTCCATAAAAATGGTTCCACCGTGTATTTTATTAAAATCAATTATTCTTTTCTTTTATTGATTTAAAAATTTCTATTCCAAGAAAAAATATTATAAATTAATTATTAATTATTAATATTTGCCTTGTAAAATTGAAAGATGAAGAAAATGTATACTTTTAACAAATTCTTTTTTTTTTTTTTCAAATGGTGCTGTTGTGTATATTTACATCTGATATTCTTTCAAGGGAAAATAGTTTCCTAAATATATTTTGCAAAATAAAAATTGGCCTGAAGAAGCCTTGATGTCGGCATCAGAAAAAAAAAAAAGTGGAAGTTACCATGTTCCTAAAACGTGATCACATCACATCAAATTTTTAGCTTGTTTCGTACTTAATGTTTAATTTAAAAAAAAAAAAAAAAGAAGAAATTTGTGCTAATATCGGAAGTGCTTTCAACTGTCAGTCTTCTGAGTTCTTAAGGCTGCTTTTTGAATAAGAGGCCAACATTCAAACGACAATGGCTCATAATTTTTTTTTTTTCATGAATTCTTTTAACGTTTAACGTACTCTAATAATAATTTTACAAATTTTTTCTAATTTTGCTCAATAAGAATTAACAAAAAAAAATCCCCGATTAAAAAAGAAATTTTTTTTAAAATTATTTTTAGTCTAAAATATTTTGCAAGCGTTAAAAGAAAGAAACTAAAGAAAGTCATAATTAAAATTAAATTATAATTTTTTTCTTTTTCGTCTCTTGAAAAGTCATATTAATATAATTTGTCCCCCTTTACGAAAAAAAAGGAAAAGTTGTATAAAAAAAGAGAGAGAAAAAAAAAAGAAATAGTCGATTTCAAATTAAGTTTTTTTGTAAATAGTAATCGTGTATTAGAAGTGTACAGGAGCATGATCTAATTGGGGTGAATGAAGTGATGTAAGTGTACATAAACGTGAATATTATGTAATTAGTATCTATAAACATTTTAATTTTTTTTTTTTTTTTTTAATATAACTGAAAAAGAAATATTTTCACATATGACTTTTTCGACTGCAAATTACATAAAGACATCAAAATGTGTTCTGTATTATATTAATAAACCATGACAAAAATTAAGTATGAAAATACTTTTAAGGAGTTTTTTTTTAAAGTACTTAATATCAATTTTTTTTTTAAGAAGAAGAATGAAATATTGTTTTGAACACCTTGGTTCCTTTGAAATGTTATATTTCAACCGCAACGTGGTGATCAAGAAAAATATTGTCGAATAGTCATGTGTGGGAAATATTGTTAAGTTCGAATTATTATGTTGATGAATGTAAGACTCTTATGGTTGTGCGTGTGATAAATATGAAAAAAATTATGAATAACAGATTGAATCATCTGAAAAATCATGAAAAATGACTGAACGATTATCTCGAATTTGAAACGATTTTTGGGTTAAATAAAGAAAAATATATGCAAGTTTAATTTGTTGACTTTAAATCTTTATTTATTTTTTTATTGATTAACCTTGACTGAGAGCGACTTCAGAGTGCTTTTCAGCGTTTTTTCGCGTGGAAATAGTAAAAGGTGTGCAGCGTCCAGCAATCTAAAATTGGCTTAAGAGTAAACATCAGTGAAATTTAAGCGATCGTCGATTCATAAGTTAAACATAAGCGGAAAAATTAAATCGTAGTAGCAGACAAGTGACTGATGCGTACTCTTAGTATTAGAATAAATGTTCTGTTTTCAAAAATCTGTTATAGTTATATGTCCCGCTTAACTACGCATAAATTAGTTCCTCCTTTCTACCACCGAAAGCGCTACTGGTTGGAGCGTTAACTGTATAAATATAATATTTATATGTAATATTATACAGTAATATATGTAATATTATACAGTATTTATATGTAATATGTAATATTTATACAGTAACGGACATGATCGGCATAGGAAGTTTCCGGACTTGTCTATATACGACCGTGGTTAGGGGCGCAAAATTACCAAATCTTGGAAAAAAGGGGGAGAAGCAGACGGCAAACTCATTCACCGAAGTATAGCTAATGAATGTCGTCTGGTACAACGGTAAAATGGCTGTTTTCCATAGATTCATAAAACACAAACAATTATTTAACGATTTTCAGCAGTAAACGAACAATTTTGTGCATCATTTTATTTTTTAGTTTGCTCGGATTTTTTTATTGCTTATTAATTTTATACGGTCTCAAAATCTTTCAAAAAATCATATTTAACATGGGTGCCTTCTCACTTTTCTTAGGTCTAAGGTGTATTTGGGGAGCTCGGCAAAACCGGCTAGAGCCGTTTTGAAACGTCCATGACCGGCTTTTGCCATGGCGAAAAATGGCTTCAACAACGTTTTGCTGCGGCAAAAACCGGTCATGGACGGTTCAAGACGGCTGGAGCCGGTTTTGCTGAGCTCCCCGAATACACCCTAAGTATGCTCGTTGGATTCGGTTAATCTAATCATTGTTTTCCATAGTACATTTTTTTCATTAATTAAGTTAATTTTCTAAGCAATTCAATTTATGATTCTTTCCGCAAAGAAATTTAAAAAAAAGTAAACAAAATTTTTATCGTCTTACCTGATTGGTTGATGACAGCTTACAAGTAGTAAGCTGGCGGCGAAGAAACGAACCATTTTAATCTTTACTTCGTATAGTACTTTCACTTCCTAGCACTTTCACTTTTTAGTACTTCACTTTATAGTAGTTCACTTTCTAGTACTTCCGAAAATAAAAAAGCTCTTTACTGGACGACAACAACCGACTTGACCGTTATAGCAGACGATATTCAATAGCGACCCTGGCGGATGAGTTTTGAATTCCATTTTGACAATGGAAATTTGTAATACTTATAGCTGTATGCTTTGAGGATTTCAATTTTTGAGAATAATCCATGTTCGCTACAAAAAATAAAAAAAAGGTGTGAGAACAATCCGACCCTGTTTGTCTTATCAAAATTCTCGGAGGCGTTGATCTCATAGATAGCGTCATTTTTTCATAATGATTGCACTCTTAATTGTAAAGAGATCTAAGTACATTGAAAAGTATGTAAACATATACTCTTTTAATATTTTACTTAACGTCATCCATTAGCTGTTGGTGCCGGCCACGTTTTTACTATTTACAATTTCATTTTGACGTGAAAATATTGAACGAATATATATACATCTCCAAGCAATGACCCCGGCTAATACAGTGCAACACTTTCCCAGGAAAGAAAATCGATCAAAAAATGGTAAGAACACTTAACTTTTTTTTTTTACTAAATTGTGATTGTTAAACATTCTTGTGCAATTCTGTACGTTTTAACCAAAACATCAAATTTTAAAAAATCAAAATAATGAGCCGTTGTTTAGTTATTAGCCATAAGAACGGTCATGTGACAACTTTCAGTTTCTATGCTTTGGCTCAGAGGTTCAGAGTCAACTTACAATTGTTTATGGCTAAACTTTTTCACTATTTTCCCAGTCTCTGCAATTAGATATCAAACGGAAGCTTACGGCTCTATCCGATCGAGTGAAATGCGTCGATCTACATCCGACAAAACCATGGATGCTGGTTTCGTTACATAAAGGAGAGATCCACGTTTGGAATCACGAATCAGAGAAACTTATCAAATCCCTTAAAGTGAGCGAACTCCCAGTTAGATCAGCTAAATTTATCCCACGGAAAAATTGGATAGTTACAGGTTCGGATGACAAGCAAGCACGAGTTTTCAATTACGACTCGTTTGAATTAGTCAGAGCATTCGAAGTTCATTCAGATTTTATAAGGTGCATTGCTGTTCATCCAACACAGCCGTATATTTTGACAAGCGGAGGTAAGGTTTTGAACAAACTGTTTTTTTTTAAATTTTGTGATGTAGTATTTTGAAAAATATTGAAATGCGATTTTGTCTTAAAGATGATAAGCTCATTAAGCTATGGAATTGGGATAAAGAATGGACCTGCCAACAAGTATTTGAAGGGCACACACATTATGTTATGCATATTGTAATCAACCCTAAGGATGATAATGCGTTCGCGAGTGCTTCTTTGGATGGAACTGTAAAAGTAAGTACAAAACACCTAACAAAAAAACGACAATTACAAAAAAGCCCATTTTTTGATTTTATGAGTACGAATCAATCACCTGTCTACTGCCACGATTCAATATTTCCGCTTATGCTTAACTTATGAATCGATGATCGCTTAAATTTCACTAATGCGTACTCCTATAAGAGAAAAATTTCTTAAAAAATTTTAAAAAAAATTAGTGGATCTTTTTGTGTGATTATAGATATGGCAGCTAGGGTCCTCTGCACCTAATTTTACACTTGAGGGGCATGGAAAAGGTGTAAATTGTGTGGATTATCATCATGAAGGAAGTAAAACGTACTTAATATCAGGTGGTGATGACACTCTTGTTAAAATCTGGGACTACGAAAAAAAAACTTGTATCCAAACTTTAGGGGGTCATACTCAGAATGTATCTGCTGGTAAATAAGAATCTTATTTTTTAAAAAAAACAATAAAACTGAGAAATTACAGCTAGTTTTTTTTGTAATTATTTTTACAGTTTGCTTCCATCCAGAATTGCCCATCGTTCTTACTGGATCAGAAGATGGTACAGTTCGAATATGGCACGCAGGGACGTATGAACTAATATCATCTCTTAATTACGGTTTGGAAAGAGTTTGGACAATAGCATGTTTGAAAGGAAGTAATAATGTTGCAATTGGGTGAGTTATAAATATTTAAATTTTTGTTTTGTTTTTACAAATAAATTCTTTTTTAGTTGCGATCAAGGGAGTGTAATGGTTCAAATTTGAAGAGAAGAACCAGCATATTGAGATAATGTAGATTAAGCACAATTGATATGCTATATTTTAATAATTCAAGAGTTTAAAGTAAAAATTAAACAGTTAGAAAAGCAATTTGCTACAAAATATTATTATTATATTAAAAGCATTTCTTCTTTCTGAATACAGGAAATAGCTTTCGTTTGCAATCCTGATACATCCTTCTTAGGATCCGGGAAAAAAATGGGAGATGTTTATTTTTAAAAAAGTTGATTTTTAAAAAGTAAATAGGCCTATTTCCAAATGTCCCTTTTTTCAATATTGACTAGAGAACGGAAATATACCGTATATTTATTTTTATGTATACTTGGTGTATATATATACGTATATATATATACACGTATATATATACCGATTTGATATATTTTCGTTTTTCAATCATTCTCCGAATTTAATTAACAATTTTGGAGTTTAAAGTTATTTTACGTACTTTTTTCGTATGCCATATTGGAAATAGTAAAAATAGTTAGTATAGAAGTAAAAAATTGAATAAAATACAAAATTATGTAAATTAAAAAACGAAAATGACATTTTCTATGAGAAAATATACCGTATATTTTCAAAAATGGTATATATATACGTATATATATACGGTATATATATAGTATATATATACGTTGGATATCTCTAATATTGACATGTATGTCCAATTTAATCGCACCTTTAAATTTTGGCGGAGGTATTTTTAATCAAGGTCATTGTGATCGAAAAAAAAATGGATATCCAAATGTTTGTTGGTGTTCTTTTCGGATTAGAATTTGTATTACTAGCATATTTAAGAATGAAAATAGGATCATTACCTGCAACAGTTTTTAAACAAATAAATTATTTCAAATCTGGAAGTTACTTAGAAGCAAGTAAAACCGTTGCTAAATATTTAAATGGGTTTTATAATATCAATGGTTTTCCAACACTAATTGCCGTAACAACAATGCTTACCGCGAACTTTTTTAATTTTATTTACCAGTGGCTTGACATCTCGGAAAAAGTTTTTTTTTTTTTTCTTTTTTCTGGATTTAGTTAATCAACCATTTCTCCAATTACGATTATATAGTTTATTTGACATTGCGGTCGGAAACACAGGTATGATAGGAACAACTTTTACAATGAGGTTAAGATGATTGTATTAGTAGTTCCTACAATCCCTTGTTAGAGGGAGGGAGTGTCGGTGGTCACCGATCCACTAACTGGCCGTGCTCAATGCTGCTTAACTTCACTGATCACTCCGCCGCTAGATGGAACGAGTCACCACTCCGACCCCCTGGAAAAAAAGATATTAGCAACATCTTTCTCATTACCTACTTATAAAGAGTTACATAAGCGTAACATATTATACAGCATTATACAGCATTGTTAGCAAAGCATTTCTTTACTTCTAAAAAAAAAATCAACTTAGTTTTTGGTTAAAAGAAAAAGCAGCCGTTAGTAATTATAATTTTTTTATTAGTAAAAATTGATGATCAGTTACAGTGAAATGTTAACCACGAACAATTGAAAGAGAGCTTTCTTTTAAAAAAAGAAAAAAAAAACAAAAATAAATCACAAAATTTTTTTAAATAAAAATGTATGTGTATATTTTTTATATGATACACATAAAATCCTGATCCAAAAAAGCGAAAATAAAAAGCTCTCCAATCCAAAAAAAAAAATACAAACCTTTACAAAATGATTGTAATAAGCTTCTACAAATTTAAACATATACAAAACGTGATGCTTTATCATTTTTAAAAAAATAATTGTCATGGAATTTCACATTTAAAAAATAATAAATTATTGACTAAGCTTAAACGAAATTAAATAAATATCGATTCAACATGACCAAAGAATATCAAAATAAGATAATTAAGTCAACTTTTTTTTATATATATCGATGGCTTAACGCTCATTAAAAATAAGAAAATATTTTTTTAAAATAAAAAACATGATATGTTTTTAAAGGAGTTTTTATTACAATAAAAAAATAATTAAGTGATTTATTTATTTATAAAATACATGTAACAGTAATTAAATTTTGCGTTAAGTCGATGTGAAAACGGAAAAACCTTCATGTTGAATAAAAGAAAGTAAAAAGAATTTAGTTGACTAGATTTAATTAAAAAATGAGTTTTTGTTCGATTTCACTCCGTTTCACTATTACTGATGTCATCAAAAATATTTTCGAAATATCAATTTTATTTTTTTCGTATTTTTTTTAAACTTGATCATTATAAATTTTCATTTTTTCTAGTTAGTTTTAAAACATTTAAGGAAACGAAAACAAAAATATGTGGGGAAGTAGATGGGAAAAATGGGCAGCGCGATCTTTGAAGGCTAAAAAAGTAAAAATTACTGCGACCAGTGCCACCTACCAAACCCTTCAAAATATATCCGACGGGGCCTAAGCTAAATATTAATTGCAAAATCTGATACGCATGAGCAGTGATATTTAAAAAATAAAATTTAACGAACGGGCTGCGAATTTTTCCACCAATACCCTTCACGTCCTTGAATTTAACCTTATAAAAAAATCTTTTCTTTAAAAAAACAAAATAATTAAAACATTCGTTCTAATTTTCAACAAAATGTACAAATTTTCTTAAACCATATTTTCTTCTTTTTTTTATACATTTGTTCAATAATCTACTGAAGACAAGCTTGTATTTTATCGATCCATTCTTGTGCTGTTGACACGTCGCTAGCGCAAAAATTATACGTTCGTCTGCTTGTTTTTAACTGAAAAAAAAAAAAAAGAAAGCAAGAATTTTAGGAACGTTTAATCGAGTTTTCAGAATTTTTTCCGAAGCTTACATCGAAAAATGATTTGTCATCCGCTTTTTTCGGAGGCCCCGGACCCGGAGCAGCAGGGATTACCGACACGACTTCGCCTAAATCTATATATCCTTTACAGTGCGAATCCTCCATCGCGTCGTAATACCGCAATTGATGTTTGATGGAATCCAAAACGAACCAACGCTGCTTCCATCCTTTTAATAAAGCTCCTCTTTTGTACAAATATCCTTCGTGAGTTCGGTTTTCCGCCACGTTAGAACTGAATTGCTCGTAGAACTGATGACTGGAAGCCTGAAAAAAAATTGATAGATTAAAAACTCGATTTTATTTAGAATTTTGCTAGTGCCCTCCCCCTTCGATTCCGGAGCCAAATCAGTCTCAAAGAAACTATTCTTACTTTCGCCCCTAGTCGTGCAATACACTATTTTTTTTCTTAGTTTAAAAAGCCTGTAGGCCTGGAATAAAATATAAAAATTACCTGAAGTGTTGTAACATTCGAACTGACGGAACCGTTATCAACGCTCCTCGTCAAAGTTTGAGTTTGGCTTCCTTCGATCGATTTGTATTTCGTGCAATTTTTCGGCACGTTTTCCGCGCATTTTTCATGGCAACTATAACCGCAGTCAACGCAACGAAGTCCAGTCTGAAAAAAAAAAAAAAGATAAAAACAAGTCGAATTAATTAAATAAAAACAATTCGAACTTAATTCTGTTGCAAAATGTTTTTCTAACATTTTGCAACAGAATTAAGATGCTCGCAAAGAAGCGATTGGCATTAATCGCCAATTTTCGATTAATTTGTCATTGGCATTGGCCGATTGGCATTAATGGCCGTTTTTTTCCAAAAAAGAACTATCATCTAATTTTAATTTATCTTTTTGAGAATTTAATTGTTCTGTGGGATTAAAAATTTCAGGATTTTCCCGCTTTTTATAGAAATTCTTCAGAAAATTACTGAGAATTACTGATATATTCAGAAAACAGGTGAATCTTTTCCTTCAAAAATTCTTTTTTTTTTTTTTTTTACTTACCTTAACAGGTCCCCATAAAACATTCGAACATAATTCACAATATGTGGGAGTCGTGTAATTATATCTTTCGAATCTGTGAGGATGCGAATAAACGTGAGACATTTCTGCAGCTCCGGCGATTTTCCCCCTCATTAATATCTCCAAAGTCGATCTCTTATGCAACAACCGCCCATGATACCGCACTAATTGAGTACTTAAAGAAGTGTGCCTCTGAAAATAAATACAAAATGCAAAAAATTAGAAATTTAATTAAAAATTTAAATAATTTTAATAAATTTAAAAAAATTAATAACTTTAAGCCTTCCCCCTTCCCGTCCTTAAAAAAAAATACATTCCCAATTTAAAACCTCGTCAAATTTTAGGAATTCGTCTAAAACTCGTAAAAAAATTAAAGCAAACCAACCGTCAAAGAGTCCGTGCTCGGAAGCTCCAATTTATCCCAAAGCACTTTCCATTTTTGAGGAAGATGTCCCAACTCAGTCTCTAATCTGTGGATCTCCTCTAAAAGATGCGAAAACGCATCGGGGACGTGACGTTCGATGCCATCGTAACCGGCAGTCGCCATTCTTCTGAACGATTTGGGCACTCCGTCAGCGGCTTCCGCTTCCTCGTCCTGTTGATAATCCATTTGGACGACTTCTAAATCGTACGGAGGACCGTGAGCTAATTCCTCCCCTAAATAATATCCCCAAATTTCCAAGTTCGGTATGTGCGACGACGGCCTTAACACGGTGTTTTCGTTATCCGGCGTGTATAAGAAGTTGTAGAACAACGGAGATCGCATGTGTTGCTTTTCGATATAATCAAAAACGGACTGGCCGAGATTGGGCCCTTGACTCGTTCCTGTTAACAAAAATAAATATATGTAACCCTGACAAAAGCTAACGCCATTTTCGGCAAAATAGGTTCCTCCTAAAAAAAATATATAAACACATACCAGCAATCCTGCCACCAGGATAAACCCCCTCATCGTCCGAGCCACCGGTATCGACCCCCTTGTGATGAGTGGTTAAACTCCCGCGTTTATCCTCCACGGCGGTTATCCCGCATTCGACCCTTTCGCATTCGCAATCCAGCAAAAAAGTTCTGAACCTACACGAGACCGAATGATAAGCTAAAAATCTCAAATAAAAATCGTTAAATTCGAAAGCTAATGGAAATTGCTTCTGGATCTGATGAACTGCATCGAGAAATTGGATGAAGGTCGGAGCGAATCCGCTGGCCGGGGAATTCGCGGATAAATTCGATCTGTGGGAAAAACGGTAGCCGAACGCGAGCCATTCCTTTTCGATTAAAACCCGGAATCCTTCGATCGTCCTGTAATGCGGATCCAAACATAATTGAGCCACTGAAGATATCTACAAATAAAAGAAAATAAAAAATTAGTTCACGAGTTTTCCGGTTGGTGGCGCTGGCGCTTCTCTAAAACAATGAAAGTTTAGGGATATTTTTTAAATAAATTACCTGCGTGGTGATATCCCAACCATCTTCCAACGATATAAGTACAGACGAACCTTGAACGTCGATCAGATCCACGATGGCTCCAGACAACTGCATGATGTTTTGAATTTGTACTAACCATTCAGAATTTTCGACTAATTTATGGAAGCTTTGTTCAGGTTCCGGGCTGACAGACGATGGAATGCAAGCCCTCATGAATTTTTTAAAAGAAGCTTTACTACTTTTAACGTCAAAATAATCCAGTGGAATAAAATCAGTCTTTGGATTTGATTCGGCTTTTATGCCCTGAAAGAAAGAAAAAAAAAATTAATATTTAAAAATATTCAAAAAGGCGTTTTTTAACTATTCCACTAGGGGCGCTGTGTACCTTTCGATTTAATACATAAAATTAAATAGGTACCTCAGAGGCTGGTATATTTTTGAGAAACGAGAAAAATGGCTGTTGTACTATATTTTGGCTATAATGTTTTTAATTTTCAAAAATTAAAAAAAAAAAATCTTCCGATTAAATTGAAAAATATTTTTATGATTTTTACCTTCATTTGTGCTTTTTCTCCTAAAATATACAACGCAGCCCTCTGGAACGTTTGAACGCTATCAGTTCCGGAGTCGCTATCCCCTGATAATCTTTGGTTCGGTCCCCTGTTACCGGTCATGGCACTGGTTAAAGAGGCTTGTGAGCTACTTTGCCGACGATCTTTCAATGAGCCCCATCGGCCAAAGTTTTTGGGTCCTTTACCTCCGCTCGACCTCGGGAAAACTCTATGAATAACAAAAAACAAATTTAAACACCTGTTTAAGTCTTCAATTACATAAAATTTTGGTATTGAATCCGAATTCTTACCCCAAAGTTCCTATGGCTTTGTTAAACGGGTTTGATCTCCTACTCGACTCCGGAGTAGTCAAACTCGCTTGCAAGTGATCATCGGCAGCTAAAACTAACGAATCGATGCTAAGGTTACTATCAGACATTCCCCAAGCTCCCCCTTGCCGCATATTCGCCAACGGAGTCGCCGCTACTAATTCAGACAAATATTTCTCTTGTTCGATGGAAGAAGTCGTTTCGGACGTCGAGACTAAAATCATAAAAATTAAAAAAAGAAAAAATTAACGTTTATATAGGACTTCAAGTCACAATGTCGTAACTCACCCGTGGAAGTAGGATGACCTTTCAGCATTCCAATAACTCCCTTTCCATATGACCTGGCTCCACGCACCAAAAGAGCTTTGGTGCGAGGGTGCCTCCATGTGACTGCTGGAAACCGAGCTTGCCTATAACACTGACATATTCTACGTATACTGTTATCTTCTATGCCAGACGGAACGACCAATAAAGCTGGATAACTAAAAGAAAAAATTAAAACAGTGATTTAACAAAATCCAAAATTAAAAAAAATTAAAAATAAATTAAACCTACCTTCTGCACATGAGATAACCCGCATTAACTGACGTTAACCTAAACATGTCATGTTTTTGACTCCTTGAATTCGATGAAGTGTCACTAATCAAACCTAATCGATGCCAATCCCTAACGTAGCTCCTTTCTGATAATCTTTCCAAAGTTTTAGCGTCCGTGGCTTGTGGAGGTATAATTGTAGGGCCAGCTATTTCAAAGTCATCGACTGAAATTTCAAAAAAAAAAAAATCATGAGCATACAAATCAGTTGCAGGCATGGTAAAAAAAAATAAAAAAACGTACTAGAAACATCGTCTTGGCCAAACTCGACAACAGGCAAGCTCATCCTACCGGGCGATGTTAAATATTTCCCGTTCGTTACGTTCGGAAACACGTATTTTTGACGTTTCGACGAGGTTTTCGGTTTAAATCCTGCTTTTCGGGCAGTTTTCAGCAACGTTTTCTTGGCGAAACCCCTGCAAAAAAAATAAAAAAAATAAAATAAATTAATTAAAATAAAAATAATAAAAATAAAATTAAAATTAAAAATAAATAAATAAATAAATAAATAAATAAATAGTATAAACAAATTTTTTAAAAGCATTAGTTCATAGCTTTTGCTAGAGGTCCTAAAAGAGATTAGCCATTCAGCCATTTCCGGTTTTTCGATAAATCCGAAAAATAAATTTCTGTCTGAAATATTAATTTTTTTAAGTTTACAAAATGGTTCCTGACTGTTTATATTTACGTTCCTAATTTTCCAAAAAACATTTTAATGGATCAATAATTTTTAGGAGAAAAATATCGAAGAACCGGAATTACAGGTATGGCTAATCTCTTTTAGGATCTCTAGCTTTTGCTACAGATGGCGCTAGTGTTTTTTTTTTTTTCATTTTTTTCCCAAAACACTTATCCATGCCCGCGATTATTTCTTTTTTTTTTTCAATTAATACCCCCCACCCCCTTCCCCCCAACTTCTAAAAAAAATACGTACCTAAGAGTCGCATTCTTTTCTTTCCCTTTATGAAGAGGCGTTTGCGACATGACAACCTGACCGGTGAAAGCAAAATGATGAAAAATATTCGGAGGATGCCGAATCTTTTGGAGCTGTTTCCTAAAAGCTTCGATACTCTCCGGAGTAACTTCCTCGTCGAACGCCAATTTCAGTAGCTGAAAAGTGCAAGATCGAATCTGCAGACCTTCTTGAAGAAACTGATCGAGGTGAGAAAGGTATTGAGCGTTGCTTATCCTTTTTTCTTTCGTTAAAGAAGTGACCGGAAAAGCCCTAACGACTAACTGCTCACAAGCTAAAAGAAAAGCAAAACCGAGAAATTAATCAAAAAAAAAAAAAAAATTAAAGTCGTAAAAAAATTATTTTTTATTTCGAAGTTATTCCGGCAGAGGGCTCGTCGACTGCTAATTCGATAAAATGGCCACCGGTTTCAGACTGGTGGTTATTGTCCTTACAGTTTCTTTACCATTTTTTATCATATTTTAACTCAGTTACGCAGGCCGCGGCCGGTAAAAAACACTGCTGGCGCTGGCGCCAGATGATTTATTTTCATTGTGGTGTTGGCGCTGGCGCCAGCACCGGTTTCTTTGTGGTGCTGGCGTCTACGCCAGCGCCGGCGATTCAAAATTTTCTTAAAAAATAATTATTTAGATCTTTAGAATTTTATTAATTTTTTTAAAAATAACCTCTTTCCGTTCTAATTTTTTTATCAGGGGTCCAAAGCCGGTAAAAATTAGGCAATTTTGAAAAATTTTATTTGAAATTTCAAATGGAAAATTTATATTTTTTTTACTTTTCGGTTAATTACACAGTAAAAAATTTTGTTTAGGGTAGAGAATTAGTTCAATATTCGGTATTCATTGATTTATAATTTTTGATTTTTAAAATGTTTATCTCAGTAATTAAATTTTAAAGTCTTTCCTTCCAGCTTTTGCTCTTAAAAAATAAATAAATTTTTTTAAGTACAAAACGTGATTTTTTTTAAACTGACGTAACGCGTTCTTGCTTTTTTTTGCGAAATAAAATAATTTAAAATTTCCCCCGGCGCATGGCATCGGCGCTGGCGCCAATTTTTTTACAATCGTGGCGCTGGCGCCGGTGCCTTTTAATTTTTACCGGCTTCGGACCCCTGATTTTAATTTTAACCAATCCGAAAGCGACCACCATTTTCAAGAAAAGCAGCTGACAACTTCTAAGCGGATTTAGCTCGCGATAAAAATAATCATAAATATTTAAAAGATTACCAAAAGGATCGCAAGGAGTCCCTTTAAAAATTATCCTGTAATTAGTTAAAAATATGGCACCCTCTGCGGGTAGAAGTGGAGGCCCTCCGAAAACACCTCCAGTTCCTTCTTCCCTTCCATCGGCCAATATATATACTCGTAAGCCTTCCATCACAATCTCTTCTCCAGGTAACATACTTGGTGTTAAAATCTTTGGCTAAAAAAAAAAAATAAAAAAAATAAAAATAAGAATTTTTTTTTTTTTTTTTGGTTGCGATCCTCCCCAACCTGTTTTCCCACTGCATTACCTTTTGTATTGGAGGTAAGCGTTTCGATTCCTTATATACAGCATCGAGGGTTTCGATGTGCATATGAACCACGCCTGGTATCATCAAATGGAGATCCCTTATATGCTCAGCGCTGACGCCTCCTTCCGTGCAAACTTTATCGACGAATCTCGACACCATCCTTATTACTGCAGATCCCGTTTCGCCTTGGTCTGCTTCGTCGAAACCCGATTCCGCGTCCGCGCTGTCGCTTTCAGCAACGCTGTTGGTATTGCAATTACTCGCCCTTTCTTCTTCGAATGTAGTTTCCTGCTTGTGCGTTTTACAACCGATATCTAAAGGAACTAATAAGTAAACCATCCTGTTCGCGTAATGAATAGCCTGGCTGTACAATGTGGATTCTTCGCTGCTTAATAGTTCCTGCTGTTTTTCTGTAACAGAGAAAAAGAAATTTGAAAAGAAATTCTTTCGACAAGAATTTATCGATATATTTACCAGGCTTGTAGGTGTTCCACAGCCTCATCTGCTCCGCAGCTATCTCAAGTGCACTTGGTTCCGAAACTCGATTGTAATTCCTGTAGGGAAATTCTTTGGACTCCCTGGGACTGACAGGACTCAACGCGTTGTTTTCCATTCTTGGAAGATAAAGGGCTTTGATATCTCGTTGAACGTCCTGGTAGAAAGCGGACTCCCAAAATTGTTGGTTTTGCCAGACTGGATGTTCCTGAGGAAAAGGAAAAAAAAGTGGTTTTTAATCTTTATTTCAAATTGATCTGATAATTTATTTTTGATCATTCGGTACTTAAGCTATTTACCAAAGACTTTTTTCGAAGTGAAATTAATAAGTACTAGATGCGAAAGTAGTCTTAGAGGAATCAGAATTTCTCTTTTTTTCCTAATAATTTACTATCCACCCAAGAAAAAGTGCGTTATAAAACTTTATAACTCTATAACGTTTTGGCCGATTATAAAATTTTATAACAATTTATAAATTTTTATAATTAGAATTTTTAATTGAGCAATATATTAATTTTATGCTTGAATTGCACTATATTTAGCATATGGGGACTTCATAGGCTCTTTTTTAAACATTTTTCACGAGGAAAAAAGGGAAAAAAAAATTAATTTTTTGGAATAGAACCTGAGCCTTGTGGTCGCCTTACCAGCCGCTTTTATCCACTACACCACTTTTCAACTAATTTTCCAAGCGGCAATATGGTTCTTAAGTTGCCAATTATTTTGACTTATAATATTTTCCAGATTTTTCCAAGTTTTCGGTTTATTTCTTGTATTTTTCATTTGACAAAGGCTCAAAAATAAAGAAAAACAGAAATAGAAAAATTCGGGAAGCGTTAGAAGAAAATAAAAAAACTTAGAAAAAAACTGAAAATAATTTTTGTTATAAAATATTATAAATGGATGTCATTTTTGGCGGATTATAAAATTTTATAACGAAGTTTAAGCTTTTAATAACTCAAGTTTATAACACACTTTTTCTTGGGTTAAAAATGTGGACTTTAGGGACTTTCAGGGATCAAGTTCGAGGCCGCGGCCCCCTTTCAAAAGTCTCCAAAAAAATCAAAAATATTGTATGCAAAACCTGAGCTCTGTATTTCTACTCTAACAGGTGCCTGTAAGCACTTCGATTTTTCCATTTAAAATACATGGGGATTTTTTTAATTTTACAGCAATTTTTTTTTCTGCGAAATGGACAGATGAAAATTTGATCAATCGGCCCATGCCCATTGGAGCTCCGTACGTGACAACTTAACAGTCATGCTGACAACTTAAGCAGTCAAAAATGCTTAAATTTATGAACTTTTGGCTTCTTAGTTTGTCGATTTTTATAAGCTTTGCGGAAACCCAACCTTCTAATTGTCGGATGTTTTTGTAAAAATTTTATAAGTAATTTTAGTATTGGTAGGGCCTTGTAGTTACCGTACCATTAGTGCACCTAGTGGAAATCGTCATCCAGAACCGATTTACCTATCTCATTTGACTTACAGCCTTTTCAGGCCTTAACAAATAATAAACATTATTATAATAATTACAAATTTTGATTCCTTACAAGCATAAACCATAACCTTAACTAAACCATTTCTTTTGGCACCGAATGTTCCAAAATACAAAGAACAAAAAAAAAAAAAAAAATAAAAATAAAAATAAAAATAAAAATAAAAATAAAAATAAATAAATAAATAAATAAATTATAAGCACCTGAATGCAAGTATATGCAAACTGAATCACTCCAGTGCATAATTTCCTACAAAAAGCAGTGGCTAACGGCAACAACGCAGCGGCTACTCCGTGTTCATCCATGGCAGAGTCATCCTAAAAAAAAACGAAAAAACAAAATAATAAAAAAATAAAAAGCCCGCACAAAAAAAGATCCAAAAATTAATTTAACTGACTTGTAAAGCGCAATTCATAAGCCGGACGACGAGATCGAATTGCTGATGTTCCAGCATCGCTTTGTTTCCGCTGACATGCTGAGCTAATTCGGTGCACAAAGCCAACCTTGCAGCTTTGCTTTTGAGCGCTCGAACGACGGCCGGGAGGGTTTTCCTGGCGTCGGATATTTTATTTTCAAAAATGCAATTGATGCAATTCCTGAGGACTTCGAGACGACGGGCAGAATTTGAAATGCCGTGTCGGTTATCGGAAACTGCGGATATATGCAGTCCGTTTGGTACGATTCGAGGTTGAGCTGGGCGTAATGATATCCTACAAAAACAAAAATGATAATAAGAACATAAATATGTTTATTATATGGCATGCATGACTACGACCAAGAAAAAATTTTTTTTATTTTATTCAAACACAATCAAATTATTACTAGAGATTCTGATTTCGCGGGACATTTGAAAATCCGGGATTTTCCTTTTTGGAAAGGACAATGTTCCAGGATTCCGGAAATAAAAATCTGCCGGAATTCAGAGGGGAGGGATTTACCGAAAAATTCGAAATCTGATCTCCAGCTTGAAAATTTTTTTGAAATCCCAGGAATTTCCGGGAAGTGAAAATCCCAGGCAGAATCTCTAATTACAGCGGAGTAAAACACTGTTAAATAGTTAAAAGATGCACAAGCTGAAAATTAGATTATTTTGTGAAAAAAAGCACAGAAAAATCCATTAAGCTTTCCCATGACTTACCGAGATAATTCAGCAGCACCACTCCCCCTCCTTAGCAAGAAAACCAAAAGACATAACATGAGCTTATTAGACGAAACTTTCTAAGCTAATACATTTTTGTTTAAATAAAAAAAGCAAAAAAAAAAAAAAAATATTATACTAACCGTGCTGATAAATTATCTGTGGTTGAACCTTTATCGATTATGGCTTGAACTTCCGCATAGTCGATATGCGGAAAAGGTGGATGGTGAATCCTCGCGAAAGCTCCTTCCGGAGGTTTTAAAATTTTCTGTACGTACGGCTGATGATTTGGGTTTTCGTTTACGTATAACTGTTGTCCTAATTCCTGAATGTGAGATAACAATTTTTTCGGATCCTGACTTTCAACTCGGATTAATTCCGCTATGGTGTTGTACAATTCGTCCCAAACGTCGCAAGGCCTCCAGGGCGGACCCCTTTCAGATACAAAACCGGTGAAAAACATACAATCTAAAACTCGGGTTGAGAAGTCGCAATCTGTCAGCGATCTTTCTCCTAGGAATGCAGACTAAAAAAAATAAATACAGATAAATAAATAAATATTCAAAGATATAAGTAAATAAATAAACAAAAATTCGTTAAGAGAATATTTTTTTAATACTTTTTTCTTCTTCGTTGAAAAAAATTAAATTTTAATTACCTTGTGAAAAGTTATAACAGGTTTTGGATGAATTCTAATAATAGTCAAACAACTCCGATAACCTTGCAGTAACTGAGCGAAACTTCGCATAAAAACCGCCCGGATTTCCTTGTCGAGGAGAGCAGCTTGCGTTTCCCTAAGAGCCAAAGGTGGGAATGCATGGTCAGCCCAACCTAATTCAGGCTGAAGAACTAACGAAAGGCTTTCCTGAGTTTGCGAAAGGAGAGGCTCTGGCAGTAAAGGTAGCGACACGCCGTCCGGAACTTGAATGGATCCTCCGTCCAAATCGGCGATTATTACATCCATCAATTCAGAAACTTCTGATTTTAAGGAACTATGGACGCCCATTATAAATGGCGTGGGCGTGGATAAAACTTCGATGAGGGCGGCAGGTAGCAAAGGGATGTAAACGTGGCTGTATTTAAAGGGGTACATGAGGGCCGTTAAAGCTCGGCTGGCTTCGGTTAGACGGGTGTAGCTTTTCGAATGAAATAGTATCTTGTGTTCGGTCATAATGGCACAAAATAAAACTAGAACATTCCTTATACCTAAAACAAACAGACAAAGTAATATTTTAAAAAGAATTTTTTTTTAGCTCCAACTAGAGTCCTTCATAAATATTCAACTTACCTAACTGTTGGAAAAGAAGATTAACTGAAGTGTGAGTGACTGGAAGCGAAGGAGATATAGGAGGTTGTAAAGCTTGACGATCACCAGCTCCAATGCTAAACCGGACTTGAGGTCCCCCTGGCGGGGGCACTTGAATACATCCTAATATATTTCCAACTAATGTTTCTAAAGGGACGCTAATTTTTTCAATGTACACAGTATATATTAAACCTAAGCAACTCTGAAACAAAAATTGATTTAAAATAATTTTTGCTTTTAAATTGCTACATAACAGCAAAAGAAAAAAATAACTAACCCGAAAAGTATCAATATAATCAAGCCTAGACACAAGAACGAGACATTTGGGTGCATACATTATACTATAATGTGATATAGGAGGAATGGCAGTCCTTCCAAGACTGCCCAATCCTTTCCCATTTTCATTTTCCAAGGCATCTTCTTCTTCATCTACTGGTTTGCTTGGTAGGAGCGAAACTGTCTCATTGAAGCTCAAGCATGCACAATAATGTCTATTTGCATCTATATCAGTTAATACAGAAACAAAGAATTTTGGTTCTTGCCTTTCTGTGGACAATGCCCATCCTTGTGGCTGGCAAAACTGAAAAAAGAAAAAAATTGCAAGTGTCAAATTATAATTATTGCAACACTCTTATTACAACCTGAAAACAATAAAGGAGCTTGTATATCAAACATACAAGGACTAATTGTTCTTGAAAGTTCATTTATTTCACTCAAAGTCACAAAAACAATGAGCTTGTTTCATTCATTTTTTTCTTTTTTTTTTTTTCGTACTGTTAATTTAATCATATCAATTATTACTAACTATATCAAAAAAAAAAAAAAAAAAAAAAAAAAAAAAAAAAAGCTTACTAGGAAAAAAAAAAAAGATAAAACTAGATGTGATACCAATTTCCATAATTTTAAATAAGCATAAATTTTTTTAAATTAAAAGCCTGCATTAATTGAGCATAAAATTTATGATAAAAACTCAACATGACAATAAGAAAAATGTGTTCTCCGATAAAATGAGGTTCAATAAAAATCTCAATAAAGTGACCTTTGCTTCAATAATTTCCATTTAATCATTTTACAAGAAAGACCCAAGACTCTCTTACCAATTAATAATTGATGCAGGCTTTGATTATAACCAATATAATGACCACAATGTGATCATGCCTATATTATCAAGCTTACCCATTCAATGCCTTCAATAAAAGGAGTGTCACTCCAATCTGTTTCTGGAAACCTTTGTAATATAATCCCGTTGCTTACTCCGCCACCTACAAAAAAACAATATCAACCTTTTTAAAATCAAATTATGACTGTTCCTAATGTCAGTATGCCATTATTTGCAATGAACTGGAACTGTCTAAGTGAAGTGTCATTTTTGTAACCATTATCAAAATAAACAATTAAATTCGAAATTTATAATTCCTTACGTTCTTTACTATGATCATATCCGACAACTACAAAGTAATCAGCCAGCCGTGACATTTCAACACTGAATATTGATAAAAATATTTAGCGGTTTCTTTAGCAACATTCTATTTTGTCAGCCATTATTTTTCAACTGACTACAACAGGGAAATTTCATTCCACGCCCATGCTCTGTTCGCCCTGTTGCTTTGAGGCAGCAAAACGAATATTTAAAAAAGACGCAAGAAAGTTTAAGGGTTAATAGCTATTTGATAGAATCTAGAAAACATTTGACTTTTTTATTTAATAGATAATCATTCCATTGAACCGAAGAATATTTCTTTAATATTTAAAATCGCTTTTATGCTATTTATATAATAAATTAAAACGGATACTTTGCCGGTCAAAGTGATTTCATTGTTCTTCACCACTCAGCGCTGGTGTAGATTGCTCAAATTTGCGCTTTGCCATTGGTAAGTACCATGACAAAAGAGCTTAAGACAAATGTCGGCCATTTTGATTCTTCTTAATATTTAGCTTATGCAAGAAATTTAAGATGGAGGACGTTTGTCGGATCTCCTTCATCTACAGGTCTCTATATGTGCAATTTATATGCTGGTGAATGAGTAATAAACAAATCATAATGCTTTTTTTTCGGATTAATAATGCCGAGAAATGTTGAAATTAAGGCGAAAGTGAAAGATTTTACTAGAATTCTTGCACTAGCGAAACGTCTGTGCAATTCAGACGGTGAAATATTGAAGCAAGAAGACACTTTTTTCGTTGTACCATCAGGTAGATTGAAACTCCGCAATTTTAAGGTATGATACTAGCTACATTAGTCACATTTGAAACAGATGTCGATTCATGACGAAATATTTACCTTGAGATTATGGTTAATCTTTTCATAAAACTTTTGAACACTCAAAATACATGATTTTTGTTGATTGGTGGTATAAGACTGAGAAACAGATTCATGAATTAGTATATACTAATTATGCAATAAGTTTTCTCACAATAAAATGATGTATAATTTATGTTGACTCTCACAAGGATCAAGATATAATACTTACTATGTCATAAGTATGAGAATTAAAAAATTAAAGAACCTCAGTTAATTTAATTTTCAAGCAAAAAGCATGTTTGCTTGAAAGCGTATGATTTGAATGTTAAATAAATAGAAGAAAAATTTGGCATTTTTATTTGTAATCTGTAAACTTATGATCACTTTTTTACTGCCCATAGCACAAAATATGTAGTAGTATTTTAGCAAAATAGTCACTGTAAAGTGGTAGCAAGAGTATCCAATCATTTTAAAAGTATGTTGTACACACCTGTACAACTAATTTAACCACCGGTTGCAAGGAAAGGTTAAAAGCGAAATTTCTAGCTTTCAACTTATTTTGTGCCACATTAGACCAATTCTCCATTTAATCTTTTTTTAGGAAACAAAAGACCATTTTTACTCAGACAGATGGTTTTATCTCAATAAAAACATTATCCGATAACAATTTTATCTATGTTTATTTATTTACTGCAAACCATATATAGTCTAAGTTGTAAAGACTGTTGAATATAATCTTATTTTTCCTTTTTTTTTTTTTCCAGGATGGTGCAACATCTCAGTTAATTTATTACAATCGACCTGATGTAGAAGGCCCAAAACTCTCAGATTATTCAATTTGCAAAGTCAGCAATCCAAACGAGCTTATTTCTGTATTGAAACCAGCTTTGGGTGTTAAAGGAGAAGTGAAAAAAACAAGACATTTATTTTTGTACGAACAAACCCGAATCCACTTAGACGAAGTAGAAAAGTTAGGGACTTTTATGGAATTAGAAGTTGTTTTAACTCCGGATCAAACTTTGGAAGAGGGTAAAAGAGTAGCGGACGATCTTATGAATAAATTAGAAATTAGCGAAGAAGATTTAATCACGGGAGCGTATTTAGATCAACTTTCTTAAATTTTTTGTGTCTTTTTTTTTAAAAAGAACTTTACTTTTTCATTTAAAAAAAATGGCAGGAATCAAAGCTTTAGTCGGCCTTGCATTTGCAGGGTCCATTGGAATGACATTGCTTATTTTAGCATGCGCTCTGGATAATAATTGGTGGCCTTTTTTTGTTTTAATATTTTATTTACTATCTCCGCTACCAACTGTTATTGCTCAGAGGTGTATGGATCACACCGGAGGACAGAACGGGAGTTACATGGATCCGGCGATTTTTGTGACGATGGGATTTGTCATATCTGCTTTTGCCTTACCTATCATTTTGGCTAGGGCTCCTATTGATATCAGTAAAGATTTGTATGTCATTAGTACGCAATCTTGTTACTTAACTCTATCCGGAAACGTCGTCATATTTTTGACCATTCTTGGGTTTTTTATGATTTTCCAACAAGATGATTCTGACTATAATATGTGGTGATATATTTAAAAGACTTGAACAAAAAAATGGGTTATAATATTCCTATATTTGAAAAAAAAAAGATTGTGCTAAGGTTACGCTAATGTCTAAAAAAATTTCATTTTGCTAATTTATTAATTATATCCAGAGAATTTAGTGTAATAAGAAGAAAAAGTATGGCAAATTGCTATACTTTTTTTTCTCTAAAATAAGAAAATATTTTTTTTTTTTTTTTTTTTTTTTTGTAAAAAAAATGCAGTATATTTATTACATTATTGTATGCTTCGCCTGTTAATGTAATACCCTGCAAATGGCAACTTATTTAAACGAACTGACCAAATTTTGAAATCAGAATAATTGGTGTAAAGTAGTGTTTTGATTTTTTTTCCTTGAATTATTTATTTTTTAAAAGAAAAATTGTTTTTATACCAACGAAAAATTAACTTAATCCATGCTATTGAGTGATTTTTGGAAGTGAACGAAGTTTATAAATATAAATTGAATCGGTAAGAAAAATGCACTTAAATTGTAAGTCAATAGAATTAGTTCCGACAAAAAATTAAAATTAAATTGGAATATTGTAAACACTTGTTTTTTTTAAAGATTCTATCCAAACCATAAATTATGAATATTTAATAAGAAGTAGAGGACTGCAGTTTTCTCTATAGTTTTTAGCTGCCATGTTGAATAGGGCTCCTCTGTATTTGTCTTGACAACTGGAATCACAGCAACCTAGTTTGGCTACCAATACATAGGCCAAACAGTTATAAGTGCCAGAGCATTAAATACTTGACTCACCAAATTAACAATTCAAATTGTCTACCCATATTTTGTTCCAGCAATTTGCTTCATTTGTTGCTGCAAAGAAGAATAATGGATCCTGAATTTAGGAAAAGAAATAAATGCCAAGACTTGCTGGCAACGGTGTCTGTTTAATTATAGTGGGTCTTTGTCAAAATGCCTTCCTGTACCGCACTTAGCCAAGAGTAAGCTATATTCTTTTCCAGGAAGAAAAAGAGCCTATTCTTTCTGTTTCCAGGAAGGAAATAAAAGCCCAGTGAGTATTTTTGTTAGCATCTACCTTTTTTTTTTTTACCTTTCATATTATCGATTAACACGCCTACAGGTCTACAGGCTTGCAAAGGCATCGAAACAATTAGCAGTGGCGTAAAATATTTCGCCTATAATCTGTCCGAAGGCTTATAATTCCCGTTAATGGTAGGTGGGCCAGTAATTCAGCAGAAGAATCTTTCTGTTCAGAGCAAAACACTGAGCTTGAAAAATCCAAGATGTCTGTTGTACAATTTTTTGCCTATTCCTTCTGCTTTCGATTTCGACGTCGTTTTGGCTACGAAGTACAAAAATTTCGATATACAGGAGCTTCCAAAAAATTTTTTAAGCCTAAAGAAAAAAGATTACATTTGGCAACTTTATACAACACATGACTTATGTACTGTCACGAAAAATCTGACATTTGTAATTGTCGGAGTGTCTGTCATCGGAATAAGCTTTTGAAAGCCGGTAGAAAAACCGGGAAAAAATTACAAATTCCACGACCTGATGAGTCGTGCACAATCACAATTCATTGAAATTCTTTTTTTTTTCCAAAAACTTTTCCTTTGTAAAAACCGAATTGGGAAGTTCTTTGTCATCATTTTTCGCGGTTTAACTGCAGGTGCTGCCACCGGTGTCGAAAAAAGGAAAATCTCTGTTGCTGACTCAAGTTTCGAGTTTCTATTGGCCGGATGTATATACTTCCGACCAATGAAAATAATTTATTTACAAATAAAAAGTGCATCAATATGGTGGATCAGCTGGTTTAGAAAAATTTAATTTAGTCGAGTACGAAATAAATAAGTCACAAATAGCCATGAGTTTTCAAAAATGGGATCTATCGCTTCCGTTCTCCAGTGGCACTGCGAAGAGTGCTCTTTAATAAATCCGACAGAGCGTGTAAGTTGTGTAAGATGCGGTTTTTCTCGCGACGGAGAAAATACTGGATGGAAACATCATCATGGCGATGTGAAACCAAATAGTTTTGCCAGGGGGGCAAACGATAATAATTCGAAAGACACGAGCCCCCCGAAAGGTAGTCAACATCCTGTAGATATATTACCGGATAGGAGAAAAAATGTTACCAAAGAAAAAAGAAACGACAGCAGATGTTTCACTTGGGGCTCATCGTCTCGTAAATCGTCCTTCTCTTTAAAAAGATCAGCCAGTATATGTACGTTAACTCGAAGTTGGTGCTGTGTTCGATGCAATTTCAATAATATAACCGTGTGCTCATCTTGCGTTGGTTGTGGTTACATTTTAGAAAAAGATTATTTAAAAACATTCATCAAAAAAGAAAACATACCTCTCATAACAATGGATTCATTTAATCCAAACTGGTTTTCGGATGATACACCAAGATCTCCGGTTAAAAATTCAGATACAATGACACCTGTTGAAACTCCTCATAATTTAAATTCTGTGATCGATCGTAATAATTCTCAATCATTGAATCGTTCTCCCAAAAGGCAGAGCCCATCCATGTACGAGAGAGTCAAAAGCAAAGTCAGTCGCTCTTTGTCAAACGGGAGTGTGGTTCAGAAACTCTGGTTAGAAAATTCGCCAAAGTCTGTTTTATTTAAACGTCCAACAAGTCTTCTTGTTGATACCAATTCTAGTCTACAAATTGATGCTGATGTCAATAAAAATACAAAGGATGAGTCTGATATAAATGCATTATATGCTGTAGTTAATAAAAATCGTAAAAAGCCACCAGTAGTTTTATTAGAGACTTGGACTTGTCAACGATGCACATTAGAAAATTCAATTAGTTTTGAAAGATGTGAAGTTTGTGAAACCCCTAGAAAGCCTGTTGTTTCTGGGAATACACTGCCGAGGAATGGAGTGGTTATCACAGTTCCTGAATGGGGTAATTATCATTTTTAATTTTTCTTTTTTTTTTTTTTTTCATTTTTTTTCCACCATGAAAATGTATGAATCATTTCTGATTGAATATCTCATTGACCGATAAAATGTTTATCAGAGTGGAAGGGAAATGATTTTAGGCTGTTAATTAAAAGCATTAAATCAAGTGATTTGCAATTGAAAAATTATGGCAGTTGAATCTAATCTTTTTGGTTTAAAATTTGATTAGGCGTAAAATAAAAGTGAGATTCAGATAAGGAGAAATTTTTTTAGTAAGTAGCTTTTAAAACTTTGGTAAATTGACCTTGAGGTTTAGTTTGTTTTTTTAAAATTATTTTTAGGTTGGAAAATAGTCTCATGAAAGCTTAGTAGTTTAACATTGTGTGTGTTTAATCATTGTAACGTTCATAATTTACTTCAGCACCTTAGGTAGCTGTGGTTTTATTTAATTTAAAAAAAAAATTGTATTGAACAAGAGATGAATATGAATATTTAGAGACATTTAAGTTAAAAAAAAAAAAAGAAAAAGTTGGAAGTTGGAAGGGTTGGCCAGATTTATTTTTAATGTAATGTAAAAAAGCAATATTGGTAAGGAAGCCTTTGAGAGCTTATAAAGCGGCTAATTATGATCTACTTTTAATTAAGTTCTTTGTTTTTATGAAAATTCTAATTTATTCTCCTCCGAAAAATTGTTAAATTTTTTTCATGTAGATCGGCCATCTGCAGCATGTCATCATGATTTGGCGGCTTCCCAAGTTAGGTTAGCAATTACTTATGCAACGTAAAATGTTATTTTATTCTCAGCGTCTCTTCGTTTATTTTTTTTTATTTTAAAAAGTTTACATAGGTGAAATATTGTCAGTGCCAAACTTACCACCGAGTCAGTATGTGGAATTTTATAAAGGCCCATTTAAAAAAAAAAAAATGATTTGATGGTTTTTGAAAGCAATTGAGAATAATCATGGGAAATCAAAGTCAAAATTCTAGTTTATGCATATTTAGGGGGGTAAGGGAGTAAAGTTATTGACTGATATGAATGATATTAATCTGTAGATGGCTGTCGATGGCTGTTGTCGGATCCCAATCAAAGAGTTTCTCATATATTTTCTCCTGACGAAATTGATTCTCAGAATCTACAAAATGTATATATTTAATAGGAATTTTCTGAAAAATTCTCTGGGGGGGCTATTCTGCTTCCTGGGGGGGGGAGCTAGCCCCCCAGCCCCCCTAGATGCGCCCATGCCAAGCCTAATCCGGAACTTATTTTTAAGATCACTACAGCAGTTTCATTATGTATATATTTTTTTCTTTCAGACGTAGATTCATCAAAACCAAAGTCAACCATATACAAATCAACCAAAATCACCCAAAACCCGTCATACAAATCAGCATCACAATCGAGAAATAAATCCGACAGCCCCGTGTCCATGTCATCATCGCAAGATGCATCACAGTCATGTTACAGTAAACCCGTGTATAGGCGGTGCTATTCCGAAGTGAACACCCCGAACCCGGAAAATTCGTCTCAAAATAAAATCTTATCGAATCGTAGGAGCATGATCGAAACGGACGTTCAAAATAATTTGTTGCTTAAATCCCCGGTCAATAATTTAAATTTAAATTCTCATTCACCAAATTTAAATAATTACAAGTCCGGGAGGTTGAGGTATTCTTACATCGGGATCACAGATCCCATTCCGAAAGATTTGCAGTGTAACGAATACCACGATTGCTCGAAGCAAACGGGTTCCCTGAGAAAGAGGACCCTTCCGATACCGCCCATCGACCTACCGAAAGAAATCTCGGCCATACCATCATCGACCATTCCGTCATATTCGGTTTCATCTCCATATCATCAAAATAGCGCAAGTCAGAAATCATCGACGCAGTCATCCCTAAACACGACCCCCGATTCTCTTCCAGAGATCACGGTCATTAATTCCATGACGGAGACGAATTCGAAAAATTCAAGAGCCTCCCCTTACGACAGGATGTGGCAGTCCGCGGAAAACAGCATCGAAGTCATCAATCGAAGCGACGGGAAAAATTCATACGATTGCATGTGGCAGTCGACCAACGAGACCACTTCGGAATCGAACAACGCGAAAAACAATTCCAGATTGCCAACTTACGATCGGCTGTGGGCCAACGGGATCGAACAAAATTCGGACAACCAAAGCAGCAACAAAAACCGTGTGTCCCACTACGATAGGATTTGGGAATCCAACTCGTCGGTTCCGGAGCCTTTGCAAGGGAGGGAGGACTCCCTCGACAACCAAACCTCTTTAAAAAATTCGAAATTGAACCAGTTGGACAGAATGTGGACTTGCATCAAGTGTTCGTTCGCATATAACCCTATTTGGTCGGATTGTTGTGACATATGCAATTCGGTTAGGTCTCCTCCCTCGCTGACTGAACCTAGTTTAATAACGGTGACGAAGGACAGTGTTAGATATACACCCCCGAAGGATAATTCAGGATTTTCGAAAAATGTGAACCAAAAAAGCAAAATCGGAAACGATTGCAATTTGAACTGGTCCCTAGGGGTCGGACCCGCTACTTTAGCCACATTGGAACAGGATTTAGATGATGATTATCAGTTTTTACCGGGTACCGAAGTCGTTGAGAATGAAGATTGCAACGAGGAATGGACTTGTAAAAAGTGCACGTTGGTAAGTAGACTATGAAAAAAAAAAAAAAAAAAAAAAGATTTTTTTTATTGTGACGTTTTAATCTGAGATTGCCGTCTTCAGTTCTCAGACCTTCAAGATACGGCATGGCAACTGTGCAGCCTGAGGGTTAAATCTGTTTACATCTATGTTTAACTTACGGAAAAATAATGACCTAACCATAAATCCGAAATTTTTTAAAATATTATTTCTTTAGTACTGAGGAGATAAAATTAAATGCGATCGAAGAAAAAACTTTACGTTATATTGTAGTAAAACCGGGGAATGTTCTATAAGCTAAACATCAAAATCGCCATATTTATTCACTAGATCTAAGAGCTGAAGATGGCTACGACTAAATGATTTTGAAATAGGCTTCGTGCATTAAAAATTTTAGAAATATACGCTTAAAAATACCTCTTTAGCTTATGTTCCGGGAATATTTCCTGCATGACGAAACGTACGAAAAATTAGGGCTATTCCACAAGCTAAATATAGAAATAGCGGAACGCCACGGTTGTTATATGCACGAAGCTTGCATTCTGGGAAATGCCAGTACATTGTTATCAGATTTTTAATTTCGGAATTTCTTATTTTAGTAGGCGAAGAACTTTTCTGGTGCCGGGAAAACTGGATTATTCCAAGCTTCTGATTCCTATTTTATATTAAAATTTCCCTGTCATGGTTTTACATTAGGCAAGAATTATAGCAAGAATTCAATTTCATGCATAGGGTTAACATTTCCCTGTATATGCTCCGAGCGACTTTGACTGCAGCGCCACCGTTAAAATTATGTTTAGCTTATATAAAAGCAATATTCCCGCGAACTAATTGCGTGATGGAAATATATACGCTTTTATAAGGTAAACAGGTATATTTAAGTGTATATTTATACGAAAAAAGTCGCACGGAGCCTATAGACACCGATAACAAGGGCAACAAGTTTACGGGATTGATACAGGGATCCATTTCCAGCTCCCCGATGCACGGTCGTATAGACAGGTCCGGAAACTTCCTGTGCCTTTCATGTCCCGCTTAACCTTAGATAACAGAATACATAGATCGGACATTCCTATTCTATTTACATTGTTTGTTTTGGTCCAAAAAAATTGAGTCTACCTCGTGTTTAGCTTATGGATGCCCATATGAACATTTTCTGAAGCTATTGTCCTATCGATGGATTCTATTATCTAAGCGCTTAACTACGCAAAAATTAGTTCTAAAATTGGCCACAGCCGGCGCTGCGATCTGGAAGGCCACTAATGTCTAACGTTTAAGTTGGGACTCCCACTGGGACTCTCGTGGCGGCCATATTTATTCTTTCGTTACTAACCTTAGATAATAGAATCTATAGATAGGACAATAGCGTCAGAAAATGTCCATATGGACATCCATAAGCTAAACAAGAGGTAGGCTCAATTTTTTCGGACCAAAACAAACAATATAAATAGAATAGAAATGTCCGATCTATGGATTCTATTATCTAAGTTACTGACTTACTGCCATTGTTGTTTACAAATCTCAACGACCAATCAAAAAGTTTCTCTCTAACAAGTAGCGCTTACGGTGGAAGAAAGGAGGAACTAATTTATGTGTAGTTAAGAGCAGAGATCCTAAAAGAGATTAGCCATACTTGTAATTCCGGTTCTTCGATATTTTTCTCCTGAAAATGATTGGCCCATTAAAAATTTTTTTGGAAAATTGAGAACGTAAATATAAACAGTCAGGAACCATTTTGTAAACTTAAAAAATTTAATATTTCAGACTGGAATTTATTTTTCGGATTTATCGAAAAACCGGAAATGGCTGTATGGCTAATCTCTTTTAGGATCTCTAGTTAAGAGGGACATGGTCTCCAATGTATAAGGGTCTATACGACCGTGCCCCGATGTAAGCGCAGGGGGGTGCAACTCTTATGAACGATTTGGTTTAGGATCACACCGTGTTTAGCTTACGGATGACGTCATTTCTTCATAAGCTAAACATGATGTGATCCTAAACCAAATCGTTCATAAGAGTTGCATTCCCCTGTGTAAGCGTACGGAGTTCTACAAACCAAAATGGTCGCTGTAGTTATATTAACTAGAATACCTAAATTTTGTAAACTTAAAAATTGACCAAAGCGCCATCTTTTTTTTTTTTTTTTTCAAAATAAACAGACGCCAATTTTTCCCCCTAAAATATGATAATGGCCCTATTTATGTAAATATAAGGAATATTTTCGGAATTAAAAGTCTCAAAATGGCTTCTTAAGGTCTCACAACGTCTAGCGGCCATTTTACTTAATTAAGATTCGTAATTCGTCTGTTTTCATAGAAAAAATAATCATTTCCTTATAGGTTTGACCTATGACGGCGATATTAGTAACACTTAAACTTTTCTGAAGAAATCCGTGCCTTATGCCTTTTGTCGACTATAAATTTCTTGCAATTAATCCATTTATGCTCCACAAAGGAAGAGATTAGTAACCATATTGACTATACTTAGCTTAAGGAGGAACAGGCCCAAATGTTTCAGAGTTAAGAGAACAGATGCATTTACTTGCACATAGCCTATTAAAAAGTAAAATGTTTCTTTATAATGAGAGCTCAAGGCGGAAGAGAGGAGAAAGGGGGGGGGGGGGCTAATTTTCAAAGTCAGAGCAGAAAAACCTTTAATGTCGAATTTGCATTAAAAATTAATCACACCATCCGAAGGGACTTATTTTTTTCCCTATAATATATAACAAATGTTCACAGGCAACTTTTATGACTTTATATGCTACTCCATTTCCAGGTGAATAAAGGAAGATGCATGGCGTGTGTTGTTTGCGGAGGCTCGAAACTTCGAAGTTTGACAATAACAGATGAAATGACATTAAGGAAAGGGGAGTTTTGGTCCTGTGCTCAATGTACATTAAAAAATCCGATATCCTCATCCGTTTGCATGGCTTGTAAAACGAGTAAAAATGTACTTCTTGATGTTCCCAAACCAGCTGGTGAGTATCGAAATCAATTTCCTTACCGTTCTTGTTGACATTAGCAACCATCGTTCGTGACGGATTTTTTTTTTGATGTAGACAATATTTATTTCAAACTGGAAACGTATAATTCCGATTCTAAATAATCTCAACAGAGTATTTAAATTATTATTTTCCGCGATTTTATTTATTGCAGAAAAATAATATACGCTACTCAGGGCTTTTTCAGATAGATGAGCCATTCTTTGCTGAGAGCCTGAGTATCTGCTCTGTTTGAATTATATCACTTAATGTTTCTGATACGTGATGAAAACTTTAAGATGAACGGGGAAGAATGAGATTTAAAATATATTTTTTATTTCGATTCAGGAAACGTATCCCGGAGTCCTTCGCCTCGTCAAATTTCTCGAGAGAATCGATCATTTGGAACCCAAAAGCAGTCACCATCTTCTGGAGCGATACCTAAGCAACGTCATCAATCAGCAGCGAACAGAAGAATGGCGGCTGTGACCAGAAATAATCCTCAGAATAAGCAACGAATTAATAACATTAATAGGGATTTAGTTAGCGAGCAAGTAAGATTTTCGTTAATTATTAATTTTTTTGTTTCCAAAGTGTTTTACATCTGGAAAAACTTGCCGGAAGAGTTGGCTTATTCATAAGTATAGGAATACAAAAATAAGTTAAATAAATAAAAATAAATAGACTTTATTGGTAAATGTGCCTTATTAGTTGCATCATCAGTGAAAAACAAGTTTAAACTGGTAAATTTATCCCCTACTTTGTTTTTTGTTCGGCTACTCGCAACCTTACTGTAAGTTTTCCTGAAATTTATAAGGACTGAAATTATTTCTGTAAGTCAAGAGACAAAACGCCGAATTAAAATATTTGTCACGTGATCTTATGGAAATAAATATATGGCAGCCATTTTGATTGAATTTTTGGCTCTGAAGTTGGCTACAACTTTACAGTTTCACAGTGTTTAACTTCTTTTTTTTAATCCAATTTTCAGACATCTGCCACTAACGGTAGTAGAAGTCCAAAAACCACGGAATCATCCACTCCGACTCCGGCTCAGGCTCCGGCTCCGGCTCCGGTCCCGTCTACCTGGCACTGTGTGTTATGCACATTCGAAAACGATAATACCGCTGTAGCTTGCGAAATGTGTCACAGTTCGAGATGTCTTTCTTCCTCTGTCAATGTTTTGGATAGTAATCGGTCAGTTCCTTTCTTTTTTTTTATTTTTATTATTTTCTTTTATTGCTTTGTTTTTTCCTCGCTAATCGACTTATCAAGATTTCGATAACGATTTTTGTTTTAAAAATTTATCTTTTAGGTCGATTTTAATCACTTCGCCGAGCAATACGGAAAGTGCCCGAATCGTAAACAAAGGCATTAGTTTAGATGCTCACAGAAGAGAAAGCGAATTGATGGAGGATTTGAGACACGGGGAAGAGAGGACGGCTTTGGAGAAATGGGAGCGGATCGTTTCCTACTGCAAAGAAGTAAGATCATTGAAAAGTAATAGAAGAGCGTTAAAATGATTTTTTAATCAATTTTTTTTTTATTTTTCAATTTTAGAATAATGAGCCGTTTGTGGACGATTCATTTCCA
This sequence comes from Liposcelis bostrychophila, assembly GCA_037577465.1. NCBI lineage: Eukaryota > Metazoa > Arthropoda > Insecta > Psocodea > Liposcelididae > Liposcelis > Liposcelis bostrychophila. The sequence continues at coordinate 25,514,746 of CM075211.1, read as the reverse complement.
CCCGCCCCTAAATCACTGTATTATAATCCAGCTGAGACCAAAGATAACCATGTAGTACAATGGTTAAGACCACATCAAATCGTTATGGAGGAGGACTGCAATTTACAATGGGCTGTGTTTCGAACGCCTAAACCAAGTGATATTTCTCAAGGTAATTCAGCTGTTAAATTATTAAAACTGAAGAAAAATCGATTAAGAACAGTAGAAATTTACTTGTTTTTACATTTTTTTAAATGTGTGAAATCATTTTTCAGGCGTCCTGGGTAATTGTTGGCTGTTAAGCGCACTTGCCGTATTGGCGGAACGGGATGATTTAGTTCAAAGAGTTATGGTCATGAGAGAGTTTTGCCAAGAAGGTGCCTATCAAGTCAGATTATGTAAGGATGGGAAGTGGCGAACGGTTTTAGTCGACGATTTGTTACCTTGCGACAAAAGGGGTCATTTGGTTTACTCACAGGTAATCTTTCGCTCATCTAAGAACATCGACGCAAAAATGTTCCGTTAGGGGCGCTGCATGTCTTCAGCGATTTTATTTTTAATCCTTTTGATTTTTAGAGAACCTGTTTTAGGTTCTCTTCTTTGCACATCCCATAACTATAAAATTCTGTAAAAGTGTGCAGCTCCCCTTCCGAATCAATTTTCGGTGGGAATCTTAACTTTACTTGACCACATTTTTAATTATATTTAATTCAATTTAATTTTATTCATAATTTTCAGGCGAAACGAAAGCAACTTTGGGTGCCATTAATCGAAAAAGCAGTGGCCAAAATTCACGGATGCTACGAAGCTTTGGTGTCCGGAAGAGCAATCGAAGGATTAGCCACTTTAACCGGAGCTCCTTGCGAAAGCATTCCCCTCCAACCTTCATCTCTACCCTCGGAAGACGAATTAGATAAAGATTTAATATGGGCACAACTTTTATCCTCGAGGCAAGCCGGATTTTTAATGGGGGCTTCTTGCGGTGGAGGGAACATGAAAGTGGACGAGGACGAATATCAGAGAAAAGGATTGCGACCTAGGCACGCTTATTCGGTGTTAGACGTAGTCGACATAGAGGGGGTTAGGTTGTTGAGATTACGTAATCCATGGGGCCATTATTCTTGGAAAGGAGATTGGTCGGATAATTCTCCTCAGTGGACGCCGCAGTTGCAGAAAAAATTAATGCCACACGGAGCCTCAGACGGGGTGTTTTGGATTTCGTTCGAGGATGTACTAAAGTGAGTTCCAGTTTGAGTGAATTTTTTTTTGTAGCGATAAAAAAGAAACGAAAAATAAGCTGACTTACATTTTTTTTCCAGGTATTTTGATTGTATTGATATTTGTAAAGTTCGTAGTGGATGGAGCGAAGTTCGATTACGTGGTACACTGCCACCGCTTTCTTCATTAGAGCACCTTTCATGTGTCTTGTTAACTGTCTTAGAGCCGACGGAAGCTGAGTTCACTTTGTTCCAGGAAGGGCAAAGGTAATAAAAGAAGATTTAAAAATGACAAATTACTGCTGGGACCTGGCCAGTCAGAGGAAAGGATAGCTCAGCCCCCCTGTGAATAGGTTTGAGCCCCGAGGATACAATTGAAGAAATTATTTGAATATTGGACAATGGCGGGGGGAAGGGGGGTTCAGGATGTGGATTAGCCCACCCCCCATTTAGAATTTTCGAAATTTTTATTTTTTTAAAAAATACGATAATAATAGACAAAATTGCTTTAGTAAAAGGACTCTAGACCTCCAGATTTTAAAAATAATTTCGCTCATGATAATTCGAATTTTTTTCGGCGATTTAATTTTTTTAGGCGCTAAATTTGGAAAAATACAGTCGAGCCTGTATAAATTTCATAGCACTTCGATTATGTGCGATCCATAAGCTAAGCATTAGGAAATTTATGCACGTTCGACTGTATTTTAAAACCCTTTATAATTGTTAAGTTTTAAGTAGGCTTATTATTATTATTATTTTTTTTTTTTTTCAGGAATTCGGAAAAATCGCAAAGATCTCAATTGGACCTATGTGTAGTTGTTTTTCGCACAAGATCACCTGCGTCGCCTGAGGTTGGACGATTAGTTGAACACAGCAAGCGTCAAGTTCGAGGGTTTGTCGGTTGCCATAAGATGTTGGAAAGGGATCTTTACATCTTAGTTTGCCTGGCTTTTAACCATTGGCATACAGGTTCGTAGAATTTCTTTTAAAATTAAATTTTATTTATTAAGAGAAACGATTGGCTCAATTGAAAAAGACCCACGCGCCACGGTGAATCGAACATCGTGATGTCTTAAATACTTTAATGGCGAGTGCTCTAACGGCTGAGTTTATCGTCGGCCGGCTTCGTCTAGTTAAATTTTAGCTCTTTTAAATGTGTCTTCAGCTTAAAATTTCTTCTCTCTCTTAATTTTTTTAACCTGTTTCAAAGGGTAAAAATTTTAAATAATCGTTCAGGATATTTCCATTGAGATTAAATGCCGTAATTTTGCTTACTAAACAATAAAATTGGTACCCTTGAGCAATATGAGCATATTTACCGGTCTTGATATTCTTTTCTTTAAATTTTTATCTATTTTTTCAGGTATTGAAGATCCAGCAACCTATCCGGAATACGTTTTAGCTATTCACAGCTCAAAAAGATTGCTAGTCGAGCAAATAGCTCCACCGGACCATGTACTTGCAGACGCCATTATTAGCCTTACGCTTGCCAAAGGACTGCGACATGAGGTGAGATGGCATATTTTTAATAAATTAAAATTTAGTGCTGGATATGGTCGGACTAATTAAAACAAAATTATAAAACCGAGATAAACTTTATCGGTACGGACGAATTGTTCGTCAGCTTGAGGAAAATGTCCTGGAAGTAAATAATAAAAAATTCGAGAAAAATAATTTATGAAAAAGAGGTTTTGAAAAGAAAGAAGGAAAAGTTTTAGAATTTGAAATGGATGTATTCACAAATATTTTTTAATTTTTTTAGGGAAGAGAAGGAATGACGGCTTATTACCTGACAAAAGGCTGGGCAGGATTAGTAGTAATGGTAGAAAATCGACACGAAAATAAATGGATTCACGTTAAATGCGATTGTCAAGAAAGCTACAACGTCGTTTCTACAAGAGGGGAACTTAAAACTGTTGATTCAGTGCCTCCTTTGCATAGGTAAATAAGTTATTAAATTTAGTAAAAAAAGTACCAATGAACTTTGAAAATTAGGAGAAAAAGGGAAAAAAGCAGGTTCCCTGGATGTTTGACCGTCCTTCTTCCTGGCTGACAAAATCGTCTGCTTCTTTTATAATTTTTTAATCAAACATGTTCATGTGCCATTCAAAACCCCTTCTCTTTCTCTCCTTTTTTTTTAACATTCAGTGGTCTAGTTTCATATGACGTCATTTCTCCATAAGCCTTGTGTAAGGTTTATCAATGAGAAACCAGAATTGAATATCGAATTTATGGGGAGATCACCTTATGAAGCTAGCCAGTTATTTTTCGGAAAATTTAACAAATTCTGGAAATACATTTACAGGCAGGTTATCATAGTCTTGACTCAGCTGGAAGGGAGCGGAGGATTTGCGATTGCTCACAGGTTAACGCACAGATTGGCGAACTCTGGAGGATTACACGATTGGGGGCCTCACAATCAAAGTCATTGCCCTCCTATCGACAAACAAGTAGAGGGTCTTCACTCCCCTAGGCTCATAACGTAAAAGTCAGCGTTTCGCATTCACTGCCATTAAACTCTACTTGTAAACAGTGTGTTTACTTTTACCAGTTTTCGGTTTTATTTAGCATTAAAAAAAAAAAAAAAAAGACGAAGAGAAATGCATTTGGTTACCAAGTAATGTTTTAGTTACGCTACGGATTTTTTTGGTTCGTAAAACAAAAGGAGGAATTAAAGCTTTTTTAATTAATTCTCATTTTCCTCAAATTTCTTAAGTTTTTTTTTTTTTTAAATTGACTGGCTCGAGCGATTAATTAATTAATTTATTTATTTGAATTTCGAAGGAAACTGGGAACTAGTCAGTCCCTCCCTTTGTTTAATTATTTACCTATTAATCATCGTGCTCAAACTTGATAGCTTCAAGTCCAGTGGTGTTATGATTTTTTTTTTTCGACTGCTGAAAGTTGGCAAATTTTTTTAAATGAATACCTTAGGAAATATGTGGCATTCGTCTGGGTTAAATTTAGGCAGGATGTGTTTGGACAGTTTAGAAAAACACGGTTTATAATTATTTTTGGGAGACATCTCCCGCTTGTATTGTAACCTTTGTACTTGCCTTACGTCAAGTATCTTAGGACCCCCTGGCGGATTTAACATGAAGTTAAAATCCTCTCCCGTGAATTATTTGGTACAATATTTCCCGAGAATTTTTACCCTAATTTTATATTTTTATTTTAAAAATGAGATTACTTATTTTTTTTCCAGATATTTTAGCAGTAAGCAAAGCTTTTTTTTTAAATTGAGGGGAGGGAGAGGGTCAAATTGTTTTCACGGAAAGAAACCAGCAGTAATTATGTTTTTCCACGAGGGAAATTATAAATCGTCATTTATATAAATTTTCCAGGCACTTTCTATGACTGCCTTAACATAGAGACGTTTAACACGTATCTGCGACGTAAATTTTTTTTTTTTTTTTTGAACTAGTCGTGTTTGTCAAAACGTACTTTTAGAAAAAAAAAATTGGTTTGTGTTACAAAGAATTACACGTGGCGAGCTTGAATTAGATCTACAGCTGTTCGTTTCCTTTATTTTCTTATTCGCTTTATTTAGATAATTTTTTCCCGAGAAAAAAAAGAAAAGGATTCACGGCTTTTAGTTTTTGCTTTTCACGACTAGCTTTTAGACTTAATAAAAAAAAAAGGATTCTGTTTGTGTATTTATTAAATTTATTACTTTCGATGTAAAACGAAAAGAAAGAACAACCACGTGCAGTGATTTATTTTTTTAAGTTGATATTTTTTTCTGCGAAATGGAAAAATTTTTCTCTTATTAGACTGTTTTTAAACCAAAATGATGATATTTGCTCTGAAATTGCGGCTCACTAATTTTTTTTTTTTTTTTTTTTTCTCGGCAGATTTTTTTAATTCTAGTCTCTTTTTCTTGTAATTATAATTTTTTTGTTGTTGGTTGCAGCTTCTGCGATTATTGTATTTAACATTTAAGCATTCCGCAGTATTTTTTAAGTTTTCAGAAAACAATCTCATTAACATATATTTTTGGATTTTTTTTCGTCGGGTTTTAATTTTTTTTTTTTTTTTTTTTTTTTTTTTTTGCACGTAACTAGTCTTTCAGAAATTTGTCTGATTCGTATTGTTTTTTTGTTTAGTTAATTAATTTATTGATGATATTAACGAGTAGTGTCAGAGAGGAAAATTCAATCATATGAAAGCTCTTAAAGTCTTCGATATGCTAAATTGTCAGTTGTACAACTAGCAGTGTCGGTTATGCCACTATCGGTGTCACATGTGAAACTATTACTGTCTGAATATCATGTCATTAACCAATATTACTAGTTGCACAACCGACATTCCTAGTTGTTTATCTGACATTTGAACACTTCAAAATGAAAAGCATATCAGCTCGATCAAATCTTTTGACCCTACAGAGCTTTCAGCTTTCACATAACGATGCAAGTCAATAACCGAATTCACTGCTCAAATGCGCTTACAGCTTAAAACTTATGTTTAGCATATGGACTGGCGGTTGTGAACATTTTTTTGAGTACCATAAGTTAAAATAAATTTTAAGCAATTTTAGATTAACAGCCTTTTTGGAGCTGTTGAATTTTCTCTCTTTCATTCAAGAACGTTAATTTAGTACTTTATTTAATTTTATGTTTTTAAGATTCTTCTTTTATTTATTTATTTTTTTTTTTTAGCAAGACTGTCTTTTAAGTGCCATTTTACGTTTAAAGAAAAGCATTCATTCCCTATTTTTAATTATGGGTGCTGATCTTTGACATAAATTAATATGTCTCATTTTTTTTAAACAATTAAAATTTTGGAAATGGATATGCCCTAGAATATTTTTATTTTCACGTGCAATCAATAAAAAAAAGAAGAAAACTAAAAAAAAAGTGGGAATTTGATTTTGGACGTAAACTTTTAATTTATAAGTCCCCAGTTTTCTATATTTAAAAAAAATGTACATGTTGAACGGAAAATATAATTAAAACAATTTTAAAAAATAAAAAAAAAATAACCTAATAAGATTTAAATTCAGTTTTCTTCGAATTAAAAAAAAAAAAAATTACCTAATAAGATTTAAATTCAGTTTTCTTCGAATTAAAAAAAAAAATTATACACTTGTCTGATCATTTATCATTGTAGATATTTTTAAAAATTAGTGTAGTGTATTTATAAAATGAGACATTTTGTGTAAAAGTGGCCTATATTTGTGGAAATAAAAAGAACATAATGATTGTATCACATTTAAAAAAAAATAAAAATAATAAATGAATGAAATCAAACTATGTGTTTGACAATAGCAAAATTGGTGGTGTATTTAATTAATTTGAAAATTGATCCTTCTGGAGTGCATTTTCCCGAAATTGATAAGTCATTTTTTTACAACAATAAAGATCTTGGATGCCATTAAACTCACGTAAAAATCTTAAAATGAAAGTGACAAAAGGTTCTATTGCGACCCCAAAATTGAATTGCATGCTTTAATGTTTTTTTCCTCAATAAAACTTTTTTCCTGACTGGATGGTCCCCTTTTTTATGAAATGAATTTTTTGTATCGAAAAGCAAAAAGAATTTGAGATTTGCCAACGAAATGTTTTAGTTTCAATTTTTAATACAAAATTAGCTAGGAGCGCTGGTGTCTTTCCAAATTCCTTCTTTTTTCCTTTGACTACATACATCTTTTGTTTCTAGTTTTGCAAAATGGCGTCGTGTTGGTCTGGCGGTGATTCGGCTTTTCGGAAATGTATGAAATCGAAATAAACGCCACGACTTAATGATATTTCGTTAATCATTCGCAATTTTTATGACTTTTAATCGTGTGGTACAGTTATGTGTTACAATGGGGCCGGAAAATCACAAATGGAGTTTGATCCGAATGCTACATGAAACTGGGATTTGATGGGAGTCAGCGTGCTAAGCTTGGTTAACAACAAGGCAGTTGCTTGTAAAATAAAATTCTACGTGTAAGTCAAAGTTAGACATTCATGTTCGAAAATATTTTGTTTGCATGCTATTGTTGCGGGATGGATGTTCAAAGAACTGCACTGTTGCAATTGATGGTTGATCTTTCCCATAGGATTGTTTGCTTGATAATTTTCTTGCCTTGAGCTTATTTTGTTCCATAACCGATCGTAGTTCTGACCTCCGCACTAAAGTTTGATCAAGAAGAAAAGTCTTACTACATATGGTTCCAGACGGTAATTTAATGCTGATTTTTTGAAGTTAGTTATATGAGGACTTTTAAGTAAATGCATTTTAAATGCTGAGATGATAAGACCCATGGTGTTAATATAGTTGTGAATGCAGACAGAATCCTGCATTTACTTTAAAAATAAAAATCATTTTCATTAATTGCAATGCAAGAGATTTATTGTAAATAATTATTTTTGTTAACCCAGCCTTGAAGCAATAATTTGTAGTCAAAAGTTAATCTTGTAACTAATCAGCCTCATGCTCTTTTTTTGTCTGTTATTAAGATGAGCTGAAAAATATTCTTTTCTTTTTTATTTCTAGGATATAATGAACCATGAAACACAAACTAGATGAATGCATGACATTGATTAGTTCTGCATTATTTTTTTTAAGATGTCCTCAAAAACAGTGATGCTGAACCAACTTACAAGTCATGAAACCTCAGGTACATCTACTGAGAGCCTTAAAGAAAGTTAGGCTCAGCCATACATTGTAAGACTTCAAACAATCACAATATAGAACATTCTACAGCTTTCTCGAACTGGAAGAAGGTGCACCTCACTGCATCAGCTGTCATCAGATTTTGAAAATTTTTTTGAACATCAGGTAAGATTGCATTTATTTATTTATTAATTTTCTCTAGCCTTCAGTTGATGGTTTGCTTGCATAAGTGCACAAGAGAAATGATCAGATCCCATTTATTTATGATCTAATATTTTGTTTTGGTCGAAGAATGTCAACAAAAGTATAAAATCTGTTCCAATTTTACTCAATTTCTTCAAGAAAGAAAGTATACCGCTCCATTCTAAAGTTGAGTTGAAATAGAGAATTGGAAAGCAGGATCGAGTTTGAAATAAATTAAAAATGAAATCAAATAATTAAAGAAAACTGGTGCTTAATATAAGTAGTGATTTCATGTCATATTTATGCTTCTATAAGAGTCAAGAAGTATTTTCTTTTAATAAATGCAGCTGCATCTTCTGGAAGTGTATGCTTCCCTAATAATTACTCCTGATTCTCTTTGGCTGTCAAATTTCTTACCGCCCGGCAGAAGGAACCCCCATCCAAAAAATGATTTCTTAGAAATTTTAACATGAGAGAATGAGAGAACCTAACTTAAGTGCTGATTTTGCTGAATCATGCTGTTTTTTCGTTTGAACGAACCGAGCTGATGGCTGATTTGGTCATGTTGTAATGCTACCTAAATCTTTTGGCTGCCAGGAAAGGGGAAAATTTTCCAAATAGGCGACTCGGAATTTAGAATAATGGGGAACGCAAACTTTGGTCTTGCCGTCCTTGGACAAAAAACTCCGAATGATGGCGCTAAGGTCAGACTCTGATTTGCATTCTTTTTTTCCTCGCCTTTGAACACGGGAGTGCCGCTTTTATGAATGATTTAATTTGATTATCACATCATGTTTAGCTTACGGATTATGTCATTTCTTCATAAACTAAACATGATGTGATCCTAAACCGAAATTCAGTCGAATTCAATTGTTATTTTACGAACTTTCTGGAGACTGCTCTGACAATTCTGTTAATTGTCATCAGTCGTTCGTGAGAAAAAAGTAATCCCAGATGGCGTCTAATCAAGCCAACGGAAGCATCGTTCAGTTTCTTGGAATTTTTTTCTATTTTTTACGCCATGTTTTTCACGGTAATATTTAGCTTTAAAATAATTTTCATGTGTAACGTTCCTAAATGGTACAAGGCATGGAAAAAGGGAAATTTCTTAAATTTGATTGGTAGAAACTCAGAATCTTTTTAAAATCGATGGATTCGTCCTTGACTCAATTAATTGAGGCGTCCATTTTGAAATTTTTTCGCTTGGAAAGGGTTGAACACACGGTTATTTTTTGGTAGGTTAAGTTTTCTAAACGATATAAAAAGTTCTGAAATCGACTTTAATGGGGATAATTATGATTTAAGAGTTGGGCATGGTGAGTTAAATTTAACTTCTTTAGGAAAATTTCTCTTCAATTTTTTTTATTATAGGATTGGGCTTGCCGGTGACCAATATGTAAAAAAAAAATTGAATGATGATTTTGTTTAAAATCTTAGGCTTCATTTTTGACATATATTTAAAAGTTTTGGATTGGTGGTGGGTATAACAGCTAGTATGAAAAGGAAATTTTCGCCGGATTGGTTAAAATTAAAATGTCCTAATTTTTTACCCCTTCAACCAATTTGAAGGGCGTTATTTATAGGATCACTTTGATTTTTGATTACAGCAATGGCTTGTAGGCTGAGCTGATCTTTATTTTCAATACTATCATCAAAAGATGATATCATTTATTTAGAAAAGTATTGGAGATGGACACAAGGGGTGATAGTACTTAGAAAATCCTTCAGCCTTGAGTCAGGTTCTCAGACCCCCAAAATGTCATTTTTTTATCATTTGTTATAATAAATTATCTGGAGCTACCTGGAATTTTCCTTGCACACTGATGTAGCTATAAACCTGAGTTGGAGATAATTTTGTGTCTCTTAAAAATTTTACTTAAGGGAGTGTGTGGCCCCAGATTTGAAGTATAGCTGGTTCATTAATAAATTACTCCATATTTATTTTGTTACAGGTTATCAGTGCTTGGCGATGTAACCACAATAGTGCTTTTGTCAAAGGTTCATAGGTACTGCATTTGATAAGGGGAGCAACAAATGAAGATAACCCAATTTGGTAAGTTCGTTCCATTTATTTTTCTTTAGGAGAACTCTTCAGGACATCCTTTGTAAAGGATTATAATCGACAAAAATCTGTATGTATGCTGAGTGACTGCTCTTATTTGGTTACTTAAATAAGGCTATCGAATAATATTCTTGACTTTGATTCCGAAATGAAAAATAATTAGTCTATTATTGTGGGATCATAAGCAGCCAAGTAAACTGTTATAAATTCTGCTAAACAAATATGCAAGTGGATAACTCTAAATCAATAAATTTTTTCAAGTTCATTCAGAGCTTAATAATGATAGTGTGCGAAAGGGCCGAATAGACAAGACTTGCACATAAGTTTCATAGAGGACTTCGAAACCAAAAGTGAATTCAGTGGCATGTGAAGAGGTTTTGAAGCTATGGGTACATATTTTTTATAAACTTTATCCCCTTCTTGCTAACATTTTTAGAAAGACTTTTGTCATTTGAAAACTGAAATTTTTATATTGAGATCAGATAATGTGTGATCTTTATTTTTTTAAACTTTCCTCCAAATTTTACTTTTCAGATAAATATCCATTTGATGATTTTTTGATTTAGAAAAATTAGCTCAGCAGGACAGGATACCTGCTAAACGTCCCTAACTTTCCTTTTCTTAAATATTCACTGGTCCTGGTGATAATTTTTTTGCTGATATCAGTTGTGGCAAGAATTTTTATGAAATGTCAGCACGATATGTCTGTTGCAAGTGCCTTTGAACCAAAATGTAAAGATCAGAATTCTGAATTTCTACCTCATTTAATGCCAAGTAAATTCACTTAACAACTGGCATGCTTAATCGGGGTGAAGTAGGCTGATTGTGAAAGTTAAATAAATTATTTTGCTAAATGATGCAAAAATGACTGGCAATGGCATAGTAAATTCATTGAATTTCTTACATATTATAATCTCTGGGACTCATCTCTTCTGACCATTTTTGCACATAGAGCGCCTGTTTCCAAAGCAAAAATTGCGATTATTTCCTTATTGAAATAGACAACAGACATGTTTTGAGCTGTATTTTTTTTCTTAATCTATGAAGTGTAAGGAAACCATAATTGCAATTTTTTCTGTTCACCGATAAGGAATTCTACAATAAAACTGAGAGAAAAAAATTTGGAATTTGATTTCGCGCTAAAACGGTCGTGACGTCATCGGTCTAGTTTTGCGTGTGTTCGTTTTGTATGGTTGTATATTTGACGCAGTTTGACGTGGTTCGAGTCGTATTCCGCAAGAACGAACATGCCTGGTTTAATGAGCTTAGATAAATAGTAATCACGTGACTAGACCGATGACGTCAAACCAATGAGAAACGTTCAGGGGTGTTGTCACGTGATAAAAACTTTTTTGTACTTTTTTCTTTTTTTCCTGACGATTTATCAAAACCTTTTTGCAAAAAAATTACTATTTCGTTTTCAGCAAACATCCGAGATTTTATTTCTATCAATACCTCAAACTGTGTCTGTTGTCTATTCGGATAATTTTTCCATAACAAATAGTTTTCTGAGAATTTTTTTTTTTTTTTAAATTTAAAATCCTTAGATTTTATTTCATTATTAAATTTTTGGCTCAGATCTCTGATATTTTAGGAGTCTCAAATGAATGCCTTTTTTTTATCATGTTTTACAAAATTTTTTAAACTGGTTCACTAACCATTTTTATATTCAATTGTGCTGTCTTTAATTGTTAATTAATAATTTTATGAATATATTAACTGTAAAAGTAAAAAGTTAACCCCTTTTTTAATGGCCTATCCGCATAATTTAGTCTTAATTGTTTTAGCGTAATAATTTATAATATTTATTTTAAAAATATACCAGCAGTAAAGGACTTAGACGTTTTTTTTTTAAAGCCTATCCTTTTAATTTTTTGAAAATTGTTTTAGCATCTGCATTTTTAGAAAATTAGCGCCACATCTTCGACCAAGACTTAACGCCTAGTGTTGCCAGCTGAAATGTTTGGCTTTCATTAATAATTGGGACTGAAGCAAAAAAGGAGGCTAGCCAGAATTGCATCGTCGATGAAGATGCAGCATAGATTACCAAGCTACCTAAATTTATTAAAAATTAATATAGGATATTATTAGGATTATTTGTAAATTTTTGAACCAGTTTAAAAAAATCTTGAAAAATTATGAAAGTTGATATGAGTATAAAATATGAGTATATTAATTCAAAACATGAAAAAGATTTAAAATCACCCTACGGTTTAAAGAGCTAAGAATTCTTAATGCAGAGCCTTCTTAATCGAGGACCAATCTGCAAAGTTGTGCAAATATTAAATGTTTCTGCTTCACCCTACAGTCAATTTTTTTCAAGTTCGAATAGAGTTGAGATATATTACACATTTGGAAAACCCGTTTAAAAATTTCCGAAGCAGGAGACTTAAGTGAGAAAATTCCTTTGATTTTCGTCTTTTACAGTTGTGTGCATAAAATGGGAAAACAAGTTGAATGAACATACTATTTGAAAATACTCCTGCTTTATGATTTAGAAAAATTATATATGCATAAATTATGGAAAAATAATGGATATCTAGGTTTTCATGCTTAAAAAAGTTATGCATGCATGTTGTAAAGATTGTGCTTTTTTTCAAATTTTGTTGCTTAAAAAAATATGCATGTCCAAATTTTGTATTAATAGTACAAAAATAATACATTTTTTATATGATTTTTTGCATTATTTTGCAAAAATTTTGTACACTTTTTCCATCTTTACTTTCGTACGGGTCATATTCTTTAGTCTTGCCTTCCACTGCTTTTAGTACTTTTAATGGCTAATGCAACTTTTTTTTTTCTTTCCAGGTTAAATCGTTTTAAAATTTAGGTCGAGGAGTTTGATGGCGTGCACTCTCCTGCAACCAGTGCTTTTACTTAAAAATTTTGTAGTATAGTTCACCGGTATGATTGGAATGCTACGAATGTAGAAATATGACATAATCTCACGTATTTTTGTATGACAGTGAACTGTACTCTCATACCTTACATCGATTGAATTTAATCGGTTTTACATTTTTATTAAATCATTGATTAATTTTTTTTTTTTTTTTCTTCAAGCAGTCATCCGATGCTTACCTACAGATGTTTTCGGGGGTTGCTCGGGTTCTTTCGCTTTATATCTTTCGTATGTTATGGTCAACCTCGGGGTTGTCCTCGGTTCGGTTCGGTTCGGTTCGGTAGATTCAAAGTTTCGTCGTTTTATTTTAAGTATTATATTTTAAATTTTATTTTAAAAAGAAGTAGTTTTTTGGTGCGCGGTTAGGCAGTCCTTCGTAAACAATGCAACCCCCGACGAGGCACGATTTTGCACGTCTTAAAGCCATTATACAGCTCAATCCTAACGTCGATGGACATTTTGCTTGCTTATCAGGGTTCGCCAAGATGGGTGAGTTCTTTAAAATTTTTTTTCCACTCATTTCTTATATAAGTATGGATGACTAATTTACTCGACTTATAGTTTGAGCTTCAGTAGAAACTCAAAAGTTAAACCTTATGGTGACGTTAATAGAAAGGATGATTTGACTGTTGGATAGGCCATTGTCTTTTATGTGTCGTAGTTTTGAGTGAGAAATCGTTGCAGTGCTCCTTAAGCAGCTTACACTGAGGGGAGAAGAGAGACCCAAAATCTTTCTCCAGCATTATATTCTCATACGAGAGCCTAATTAAAGAGTCTATTAAGAGGTGGGATTGGGTCACAAAGTGCGACCTATCTCTACTAACTTTTTTTTCGAGTTGAAAAAAAATTAGGGGGTTTGTTTCTGTAGCCAAAAAATGGTTTTCTGACCAGGGAAAAAAAAAATTTGAGACCTTTGAATTATTTCGGTGACCCTAATACTATGCACTAGGGTGGGCCGAAAAAAGCGAATTTTTGAATTTGAAAACTTCTGATATGGCAATCAATGCCTTATTATAATACTATTAACCCTAATTTATTCAGATTTTTTGAAGGTCGCGCAATGACCTTGAAGTTTTTGAAAAGCCCATATAAGGGCAAAAAATAAGAATTTTTTTTTTGTTGAAAAAAGTATTGCTTCCTATCAGAAATTCTGCGTAGATTACGAGTATGAAGTACAAAATCATTTTAAGTGTTCGGCTTTTGAGCTTTACGCCTATTTTCTAAACACTGAAATACTTGAGGCTGCTTCTTCTTTTAGCTTAAAAACTGTACACAAAAATGAATTTTGGACTTCATATTCGTAATCTACGCAAAATTTCCGATAGGAAGCGATACTTTTTTCAGCAAAAAAAATTTCTTGTTGTTTGCCCTTATGGGCTTTTCAAAAACTTCAAGGTCATTGCGCGACCTCAAGATGACCTTCAGAATATTTGAAAAAAAATTAGGGTTAATAGTATTATAAAAAGGCATTGATTCCCATATCAGGCGTTTTCAAATTAAAATTCCCTTTTTTCGACCCACCCTACTATGCACGTCTCATTCTTTGGATCCAGGGTATGAGAAGGTTTTCAAAAAGTTATTAAGTGATGCAACATCTCTGTGAATGTTGCCTGTAGGCTTTTTCAAGAAAAAGTGAGTTATAAGTCCGGCCAACACGTTAAAAAACTTATAACAATATAATAAAGCTTTATAATGTTGTTTTATAAAAACTTATAACAACATTATAAGCTTTATTATATTATTGTTATAAGTTTTTATAACGTGTTAGTCGTACTTGTAACTCAATTTTTCTTGGGTTATCTTTATTTATTTCACTTGTACTTCTGATAAGCTGACACAAATCTTCGAGTGAAGTTGTTATATTAAAATTATTAAAAAGTAATGTATGCTTTAAATTACTTAAAAATTTAAACAGCTTAACAAATTTTTAATGTAAATTATTTTTTTTGTAACACTTTACTAAGAGGAAAAAGTGATTCCCATAAAGAGGTTCGGTCTTCGTAGTATAAACCGGTGGCCATAGTTAAATTTTTATTAATGTCCAAATAACCTGGTCCAGAATTTGTGAATGGCAACCACTTTACATTGTTCACGTTCTCTGAGTCTTCTGGTGTTGGATTCCTGTAAATGTAGAGGTTTAAATAGCCTTGCATAAGGTTTCTCATTTTTTGAAATCAAGTGACTTTGAGATTTATTTAAATCTGGTTTAGATCAGGGGTGTAACAACGGAGGGAAGGACAGGTCTCCCCATTGTTTTGTTACTGTCAAAATTAAAGTTTTTCCCCATAAGCTGACCTTTCTAGGTTGAAAATTTCGTTCTTACACCCCTGATATAATTGGCCAAGTGACATACCCTGTTTCGATAAAATTAGTCCACAGCTCGGTTAGTCTGTCAACACAATTTGCATCATCTCCAGTTGTGTTAAATTTGGGAAACACAGTAGAAATATAAAACAAATATATCAGATCGTCGTGATGAATGACTCCATAAGGCTCTGTCGTACCGGGCCAATAAGCATGGCTGTATTCCCCTTGGTAGTTAAATTGATAAACATAAACTGGTTCAGTGCTTTTACTTGCTATTAATTTAGCAGCTCTTAGGACACCGAATATGATGACTGAATCAGCGTAAAGCTGGAAAAAAAAAATGGAATGTTAGTAAATATACTGATGCTGGGATTTTAAATTGGTTTCCGCGTAAAAGGGTCTTACTCGTCCCAATCCAGGAAGTGAATCATTAGTGATAGGATCATTTAAACTTCCCAAGTAAAACTCCCGAAGTTTTTCGCTGATTGTGTCATTTTTCTCGTACATAAACGGTATTGGAGCGACATCATTCCAGTTGGTGGCCATGTCCTCGGCCCATGAGTCATTTTGAACTATAACTGAAGGAAGAATTTAAGGTTTGAAGGCCATCGTTTGTAGAAGATTAAAAATTTGTGCTTAAGTTGTTCGATTGTACAGGATTTACTTACAAATGGCTCTGTTGGAAAATTCATCTTTGGTGGTTCCTATAATCAAAGGAACATTTGCAAAGTCACCTTCTTGAAGAGCTTGAATGGGATCTTTCGTTAAGAAAGGCTCGTAAGGACCATTTACGGGTTCCACAACGGGGGACAATACCACAATAGGATCATATCCCCATTCCCAAAGTTTAGAATATATCCTGGCAGTCTGTTGAGCCGGTAACTCTTTAATGCAGTTAACAATATTTTGAGTTGTGTCAGTTGGGCAATTTAGCAAAGCAGCCTGTTTTTTAGCCAGTGATAACGGATCTTTATTGATAGCCCATGGGTTGGCTCCGCTACCGCTCATAGCAATGCCTCTATGAAATAAACCTCTAGACATTGGAGATATCATGTGCAGTATGACGGATGCTCCTCCTGCGCTTTGGCCGGCTATGGTCACGTTTGATGGATTTCCGCCGAAGGACCGGATGTTTTGTTGGACCCATTTTAGCGCTTGGACCTGATCCTTCATTCCGTAGTTGCCGGGGGAATATTCGTCTGCTGTACTCATGTATCCGAGAGTGGCCAATCTGTAATTGATGGTCACCAGAACGATGTCGTGATCGAGGAGGTAATCAGGGCCGAACCAAATGCTTTGGCCTGTGTTGCTGTAGAAACCTCCTCCGTGGATCCAAAACATTACTGAACGGGGTTGGTCGATTTCCCCGAGCTGATTAAAAAAGACTTGATTAATTACGGAATTTGGTCGCTTTTTATAGGTTTAGACGCCCATAAGGGGTTGTGGGGTAACTTTACTCCCGAAATAGTAGGAAAAAAAAATTTTGGGGAAAATTTCTTGAATCTCCCGGAAAATTTTCCGGAATCTTGAAGGTGAAAACTTAAGGGCCTATAATACTTACATGTCTCGTGTAGACATTCAGGAATAGACAGTTTTCATCCTTCGGAGAAAAATCATCTCCACCAGGTTGGCTGCATACTGGCCCGTCTTCGGTTGCGTTGAAAATATCGTCCCAAGGTTTAATCGGTACTGGAGGCTGAGAGTCCGAACAAATTGGTTTTTGTTAAATAAGAAATAGTTCAGCGGAATCATTCGATTACTACGTAAGCATAATTCAGGAAACTTTGGACCCCCTTTCCCCCCATACGAAAAAGAGATTCATAAATAATGTGAAATCATTTATAAGTTACACAAAAAATAATTTTTTCCGGTAAAAAAGGTCATTTTCTTTATGCGTATATTTGTATGTATAAAGAAGTTAACCTTTTTTACCGGAAAAATTCGTTTTAATCCTCCAATATAATCATGTATAAATTATGCATAGATTAGTATGCATGAAATGGAAAAGAAAAGTTTTAGGGGCACAATGTTAGACCAGAAAGTGAAGATTTTCGGCAACTTCTTTAGAATCGCTGAGAGTAAATTTTTTGGGACACAATGTTAGGCCAGAAAGTGCGCTACAATTTAGGGGCACAACCCCGTAATATTTGCAAATTTTCCTGCTTTATGATTTAGAACAATTATATGCATAAATATTCAAAAGATTATGCATTTCCAGATTTTAATGCTTAAAAAAATTATGCATAAAAACCCCCGCACAAAATAATAGAAATTTGGCTATCAGATCAAATTCCATTTATTTCTGTTTTTTTTTTTTTAAATGCAAACTTTATCCGCTAGCTAAATTTCTATTTTATGCCGGGTTCTTTTGTAAAAATTATGCTTATTTCAATTTTGGTGCTTAAAAAAATATGCATAAGCTTTGCAAAAAATTATGCTTGTCCAGATTTTTGTTTAATGGTACAAAAATAATACATTTTTGAAGTGAAACTTCTTTAGAATCGCTAAGAGTAAATTTTTTGGGGCACAGTGTTAGGCCAGAAAGTGCGCAACAATTTAGGCTAGAAAGTGCGCAACAATTTAGGCCAGGAAGTGCGCAACAATTTAGGCCAGAAAGTGCGCAACAATTTAGGCCAGAAAGTGCGCAACAATTTAGGGGCACAATGTTAGACCAGAAAGTGAAGATTTTCGGCAACTTCTTTAGAATCGCTGAGAGTAAATTTTTTGGGACACAATGTTAGGCCAGAAAGTGCGCTACAATTTAGGGGCACAATGTTAGACCAGAAAGTGAAGATTTTGGGCAACTTCTTTAGAATCGCTGAGAATAAATTTTTTGGGGCACAATGTTAGACCAACCAAATAGTTGCGCACTTTCTGGCTTAAAATGTTGTGCACTTTTCAGTGAAACGTTGGGAGTAAATTTTTGAGTAACACAAAATGCGCCACGAAATATGGGCCACACATTTTAATTTTAAAATTTTAATGGCAGTCTTCACAGTTAAAAGTTCAAATAGTCAAATTTTTTAATTAAATTTTTAGAGCATTATGGGTGAAATAGGAGAAGTGAACTTCTTAAGTCATAAATGTTTGAAAAGATCTGTAGTTTTGCGTGTTCAAAAATTAATATTTAATCATTTTAATATTCAAATTTCAACTTCAATTTTTGAAATGAAATTTCTTTAGAATCGCTGAGATTAACTTTTTTGGGCTGCTTTCGTTTATTGTGTAATATTTGTACTGGGTTATTTGGGGGTTTGAGTCATTTTGTAAAAAGAATTCCAAAAGAGTTTAAAATTCTTCTGCTTTGTTATATTGATAAACAAACGTTTTTATCTTTTTATAAATTTTGAAGTGAAACTTCTTTAGAATCGCTGAGACTAAATTTTTTAATATAAATTTCGCATTTGGGTAGTTCTTAAAAAAACGTACATTTTTATATTTAGGCAATATTGCTTAATATCTCATCAAACACACACTGAAAAGAACATTTTTTACAGTGAATTTGCGTTTTAGAATGTAAAGAATGATATCTGTTTTCAAAAAAAAAAAAAAAAAAAAAAAAAAAAAAAAAAAAAAAAAAAAAAAAATTATTTTTAAACCTTTTTAATTAGATAAAAAGTGCGTTATTTGTCCTCCCGACACGTTTTTTTTTTTTTTTTTTAGCAGCTTCTCATTAAGGATGCAACGAGAAAATTTTTTTTTGTTGTGAATTGGTGTTTTGGATGGTGAAGAACGATATCCCTCTTCTTGAGAAAAAATTAATTAATTTTCAGCCTTTTTTACTACCAAAAAGTGCTTTATTTGTCTTTCCCGACACGGAACGTTTTTTCAAGAATTACCCTTTTATTTTGTAAATAATTTTTTGCGTCACCTTTTCTTACGGGCCACTGTAAGCAAAATAAATTTTCAGGAAATCCTATCTGTCTTTATTACGCAAAATGTCAGTCCCAAACCTTTTCTCAAAATAGATTCTTTTTTCCTTACGTAAAAATTTACCAACCCCCTCCCTCCTTTAAGGAAAACTAAAGAATTTTCCAAACCCCCTCCCCCCTTAACTTGCTTACGTGGTACTTGAATGTTCCATTCGTACTAACCTTAAATCTTAAGTCACCAATGGGAGGCTCGGCGTAGGGTATGCCCCGAAACGCATAAAAATCAAAACCCTTTCGGCTGGTTTTAACGGTACCCCGGAGAGAGCCCAAAGGCGTGACAACAATGGGCTCATCCTTGAGGACGAGGGAAAAACCAGAACTCGACGCGAAAAAAACAAACAACGCTAAACGAATCATTTTTAACAGAATGAAAAGAAAAATGAAAGCTTTAAGGAAAAAAGTTGAGGTAAAATATCTTATGAAACAAGAAAGATGATCCGTTCCGTGAACAAATGACAATTAACGGAAATGAAAACAAGGCGAAAAAAAAGACGTTTGAAACGTACTTTGTGAAATTTAATTTAATTTGGAGTAAAAAGTGGAAGATCATTTAGGAATTACTCACCGGATTTTATCTTTTATTTCGGATGAGGTAGCGTTTTTTTGATGAGAAAACTTTGCTTTGAAGCCGTTTTTAATTTTTGAAGAATGGATCACGGTTGAGGAGAAGATTTATAAATATTCATGGGATTTATCATTGTCTAGATGTTCAGGTTAAAAACGTAAAAGGAATCGGTTACTAAGGAAAGAAGGCACGAGCCTGATTAGTGATCACCAAAATAATTTATTAATAGAAGTCGCGTTTTCATTTTGCGGATTGATCCTGCGTCAGGATTAATCCGGTTATTGAAGCGAAAGTGGCATTTTCAGAATTTTGGTCGAGGAAAGGAAAGGATGCCGCTAGGGCCTGTAAAGTTTGGAAAGTCCATAAAAGGTTGGAAATGGAAATTTTTTATTTTTTGCCAAAAAATTCGATTTGGGCCAATCCACGCGGAGTGTAACGTCCGCACCATACTTAGCTTATGGGTGTAGTGTTTAACGTCCGTGACGTGGATTGGCTCATTTTCTAATGGAACTTTTGCGTAGATTGCGAAACAAGGCTCCTGCGACAAGTTTCCCAGCAGCCCAAACTTTTTTTTCTTTTCTTAAATTTTATGGATCTTTTCTTTTTCAGTTTTTGTGACGTGACTTCCAGGATTGTTAATCAAAATTACGCCGACCATAAGCTAAACATTAGGAAGCCCCAACAATGCTTAGCTTATGGACGACGTAAGTTCGATTAACAACTCTGGTGACGTTACGCCTTGTGTGACCTTTGTCACACCCGTAAGTGACAAAAGTCACGTGACAAAAGTATGTGACAAAAGTCACGTACGAGTGGAGAAAAGAAATGAAATGGGGGGAGAGGTGAAAAATTGTATTATGCTGGCTTATTTGAATTGCCCCTTTATTGCATTGCTCAACCAAGGAATTCGATGGCTTCATTAAGTTGGCCCCCCACCTATAAGATTTTTGAAATCGATGGTTTGTACCTTTTAGTACTCCATTAGTACTGTTAGGTACCAGCAATAAAATTTTTTGTACCGAAATAATTTTCCCGGAAAATGGAAAATTAAAGTGAGGTTCCAACTTAATGGCAGAACCCCCCTTTTCTCCCCCCAGGTCCCAAAATTTGCAGGGAGCTAGTACTTGATTAGTACTGTTAGGTACCAGCAATAAAATTTTTTGTACCGAAATAATTTTCCCGGAAAATGGAAAATAAAAGTGAGGTTCCAACTTATGGCAGAACCCCCTCCCGTCCGAATCCACGAATCTGTGGACCAAAAATGGAAAAATAATAAAAATGTAAGTACTAATGTATAAAAATTATTATCATCATTATCATCACTATAAAAATAATAATGATAATGATAATGATAATAATAATAATATTAATAGAATGATATTTAAAGGTAAAAATTCCGATGAAGGCTTACACCGGAAATTACTGCAAAACGGAAAAAATGGAAACGAATAATTATTAATTGCCAAAGTGGTGTATTTATTTAATTTAGTACTTCCGATTTTTTCAAATCTTCGCGCGAAGCTCACGTGACTACGTGATAACGTATCAGTGGTCTTGCGCATTATCTTGCGCATCGGTACCTCATGGTGTATAACATGGCCGTCATTGTCAACCTATTTTTAATTGTAACGGCCAACCGCTATGATTCCCACGACGTCATCTTCGGTAATTCCGAAAAATTTATTAAAAAATTTATTATTAACAATTTAAAAATTTTAAAATTATTTATTAAAAATTTTTTTAGGCAATGACATGTGTGATATTGATAGCTCCTTTGATAACTCGCAATCAGATGATGTCGCTTCATTACTGGATTCTAATGATGACGATAACAATAACAGCAATAATAACAGTACATTAAAATTTTCATTGGAGATATCAAACGATGACTGGAAAAAAATGGAGCCAGAAAAAGTTGTGTATAGAGACAAAGCCAAAAAAGCGAGATCATATGTAGTGCTAAAACGCCACATCTGGACGAATATCGTCAATGGTTATTTCTGGGCTGCTCTGAAATTGCCTTGCAAGATGATATATAAACGCAGCAGAATTAGCGAATCAGCTGATGCGAATAATTATTGCACAATTAAAGGTAAAGTTCATTGATTTGTGATTTTTCGGTCCAAAGAAAATTAAAAGACTGTGACACACGTGCATCGGTGTAGGTCAGTTAATTAAGTGACCTAATTTTAACTTAAACGTTTCAGCTAATTTTAACCTTAATGTTTAGCTTACGCGAAAATCGAAAAGTAGGAATACAGATTAAATAATAAGAGATTATATAATTTGAGTGAAAAGAAACAAATAATGCCAATCAAGCTCTTAAGAAATGGAAATGTTTTGCAATCGGTTCAAATTAATAAGCATCGATATCAACTTTTAAATACCTGCGGTTTCGACACACTAGTACAAATTCTAGCGTCTTCCTATTGTGACAGTACAGTTTATAATGACTACATGAAAGAAGTTGTAAATTTTCCTACATCCCAGCTTGCCATGGACATTATTCATAAAAATGTGACTGCAGCAGCTTATAAAAAACGGGCCGAAATTCTGAAGAGTCAATTTCCAAGCGAAAAAAAAGGAGGGGTAACATTCGTAAGTTGTCAAAGCTCCATCTCTATAATGGTGGAAAAGGTTTTTTCCGAAAACCCCACCATAATAGAAACTAGCGTGTGCCCCGAAAAAAATTGTCCCGATCCGACAGTAACGAGTAAAAGGTATATAATCACGATTTCGGAGGAGCAATATCCTTTAAACCGACTTCAGGAAGGAGTTGAAGACTTTCTTCAAACAATTCCCAGCTTCTGCAACAGAAAACTAGAAAAGGACCTGAGAAGAAAATGCAAAGGATTGCGACAAAGAACTTACCAAATAACTTCTCCGCATTTATTGATCGAAATAATCTCTTATTCAAATAATAATCTTCGTCAAATTACACTGATGGAAGATGTACCTGCTACTATCTCCGTTCAAGGGAAACAATTTTTTTTAGGGGACTGGTCGAATATCAAACCACGGGGTTGTCGACTCAGCGACCGATATAGGGCATTACGTTGCAATATGCTGCAGGGACGGACAATACGAGGAGTACAACGATTTGAAAATAAACCATTTTCCGGAGTGGGAAAAAGAGAGGTGCTCACACATTTATTGTTTTTTACAGAAGTGAGTTGACATTTTTAATGCCAATCTCTTTAATCTCTGCAATTAATAATTACTCATTTAAATTTCAGTAATTTCCACCGGAATCATCGGCAGGATGCTTTTATTGGAATTTTAACCTTTAAATATCATTTTCTTCCTACAACTAAGAGTGTTCCACCGTCAACGAGTTAACTGAATTATTTTTATAGTGATGATAATGATGATAATAATTTTTATACATTAGTACTTACATTTTTTATTATTTTTCCATTTTTTGGTCCACAGATTCGTGGATTCGGACGGGAGGGGGGTTCTGCCATTAAGTTGGAACCTCACTTTTATTTTCCATTTCCGGAAAATTATTTCGGTACAAAAAATTTTATTGCTGGTACCTAACAGTACTAATCAAGTACTAGCTCCTGCAAATTTTGGGACCTGGGGGGAGAAAAGGGGGTTCTGCCATTAAGTGGAACCTCACTTTAATTTTCCATTTTCCGGGAAAATTATTTCGGTACAAAAAATTTTATTGCTGGTACCTAACAGTACTAATGGAGTACTAAAAGGTACAAACCATCGATTTCAAAAATCTTATAGGTGGGGGGCCAACTTAATGAAGCCGAATTGGATTTCAGAAAAGAACTTGTCTTTTTTATGACGAATTAAAAATCAGGAAGCAAAAATGATAATTTTTAAACATTTTATTCCTAAATTTAAAAAGAAACTGTATTACAAATTTTATTTTTTATCAACACCGACCGACGGGACAGGCGTCTTCCCATGCTGCCATTCTATCTTCATAATACAGCCCTTTAGTAATAGATAAAGTTTTATTCATGTTTAGGTAAGAAGGATCATCGGTTTTGAATGGTGTCCATATGATGTTGTTCAGAACATCCGATGCGTCTGGTGTAGGATTTCTGAAAAAAAAAATCGATGTAGCGAGTTATTACAGTTCCGTGCGTCGGAGGTGAACAAACTTATTTCCATCGTAAATGTAATTGGAGATAGTCTGTTTCTACATTTCGCTAAGGTGTCATGTGACCACAAGTTTACACCAACATGAGCGTGTAAACGTGTAGTCACATGATTTTCACAAACAGTCGAAACGCACTATCTCTGATTATATTTACGATAGAGTAAATGTATTCGGTAGTTCACCTGCTACGCACGGAGTTATTATCCCAAATACATACCCTGTTTCTGCAAAATTTTTCCACAATGTAGTAATTCTATCGACGCAATGACCGTCTTCGCTATTAGCGTCAATCGGTGGCGAAGATGAAAATACGTAACGCATGTCGGCAGCGTGATAAATGCTAGGATCAGAACTGTCTTGGCGTTGATAATTAAATTGGTATAAAAACACTGGTTTGCTACTGGTTTGAGAAAAAAGTTTCGCAGTGCGAACTACCGGAAATATTATTACTGCGTCCGCAAATAGCTGAAAAGATCAAAAATCCAGGAAAAAATTGAGTTTGATTGAAAAGTAGAAGCGTAACTTACATGTCTCATTCCATTAACGGTTTCATTTGTGATCGGTTTATCTGCGCTTCCCAAATAGAATTGACGAAGTTTTTGACTGGTTTCATCGTTCTTCTTGTAGCCTAAAGCTTTCGGAGCCACGTCGTTCCAATTATTTGACATATCTGCTGCCCAATCTGCATTGTCGACTACATCTGTAGGCAGGGTAACAGGTGCAAATTTTGAGGTTTTTGGAAGTAATAAATTTGATACTAGGGGTGACGCTTCTAATTTTTGACTAAAATTGGGAAAGCCCCAATTCGCCAGTGGCTCGGCGTCTCTCAAGATCGCAGCGCCATCAGTGGCCTGTTTTAGAACTAAAATGTGCGTAGTTAAGCGGCATGGGAAGTTTACGGACCTGTCTATACGGCCGTGTTAACAAAGCAGAAAACATTAATTTGAGTTGGCAACGCTTGTATATGCTTTGTAAAGTCACGTGTGAAGTAAGAAGTTGCAATCCTTGAATGGACTTTGGCTCAGCTTAACCTTAACTACTAAGCCAACTAAGTGGACAGAACTAATCTCTAAATTGACGGAGTCAACCCTAGAGGAGGCGTGCAGACTTGCCCATGACCGGAACAAATGGAGGGATATTGTTAGGAGAGTGATTTCAAATATCCCAGACACTTGAAATCGACCATCACATATCCGCCACGATGTTGGATTGAGAGAGAGAAGCTTCTAGCGGAATAATTTTGCATCTGTCTTCCCTCATCAACAATAGGGATCACGATACTATCCGGTGTGACTTCAAATTCGAAAATATAAAAAATAAGGGACACCCTACAGTGGATACTTACTGTTGCCTAAATATGCGAACTCATCTTTTACACTTCCAATGAAAACCGGTATTTGCGCATAATCACCAGTCGACATTGAGACGACCGGATCGTTTACCAAAAACCGTTCACTCGCATCACTTTCGGCTTCTACGACTGGTGAATAAATGACTATCGGCAAATCATGCCAACTTTTGAGGCCGTCGTATATTTTGCCGATTTGGTCGGCCGGAACTTTTTTCATGCAGTCGACCATGTTTTTGGAAGTGTCCGTCGGACAGTTGAGCAAAGATGCTTGCTTTCTGGAAAATTCTTGAGTATCGGAGTTGGGGTACCAGGATTTGGCGCTTTCGCTGAGGACTATAGCTCCGTGGAACAAACCTGGTATAAATCAACATGTGTAGTAGTTTTATTCAGAAAAATTAGCTTAAGGGGTATTTTATTACCTCTGGCCATTGGAGATACAATTTGAAACGCAACTGCTGCACCTCCTGCACTTTCTCCAGCGATGGTAACTCTGTTAGGATCCCCACCGAAGGATTCAATGTTATTTTTGACCCATCTCAAAGCTTCGACTACATCTTTCATTCCGTAGTTCCCGGGAGCGTATTCGTCTCCGGTGCTGAAAAATCCTAAAGTTCCTAATCTGTAGTTGATGGTAATGAGAACGATATCGTGTTCCATTAGATAGTCGGGACCGTTCCCGCCGCTCAAACCAGAGCCACCTACGAACGATCCTCCGTGGATGTAAAATAGAACTGGTTTTAACTCGTTATTTTGGTTTATCTGCGAAAAAGAATTTTTTTTTAAAATCGAAAATTCGGAAAATAATTTTTGTTACTAATTACCCTTCTTGTGTAGACGTTAAGAAAAAGACAGTCCTCGGACGCGCCATTGTTCCCCGGTTGGATACAAGCTTTACCATCTTGCGTTCCATCAAATACACCATCCCACGGTTTTTTCGGCACAGGAGGCTAAAAAAAATGTCTGTGTGAGTAATCGAAGAAAATAAGCTAGTTTCATCGCTTTGGTGCTTTACTTACTTTGAATCTTAATTCCCCGACAGGAGGCTCAGCGTATCGAACTCCCCGAAACGAATAAAATTGAGTACCTTTCCATGAATTTCTAACGGTTCCCTTAATGGAACCTAGAGGGGTGTTGACAATCGGATCATTTTGACCGAATGAAAAAATCGGAAGAAGAAAAAATAAGAGTAAGGCAATCATGTTTTCTTGACAAAAGAAATGAAAACACTAACATAAGGAAAATTTGAGATGATTATTCACGGGAAGAAAAGTGATTTAATTGGTGTCGTACGTTTTTTGTTGATTTTAACGATGGTTGAATTAATGAATTAATTATTCACACTTTTCAAGTGTTTGAAGAGTTTGGAGTTCATTAGCTTGTTGTCAGGTGGAAAAAATAAAAATTTGTTTAGATATTTTTAATTTCAATAGGCATGAGAAATCTTAATTGCATGTATTCAATCCGATTTATCCAACTATTAGATTGTCTCGATATACAGTTTATTAATGTTCTGTTACTGTTAACATTCTGAGATGCATAAATGATAAATTTGTAAACTTCATACAAAAAATTGGACCTGCTCACGTCCGTGAAGTTGGCAGGACCCAGTCAACGGATTTGATCGAAAATAGTCTTATATAGTAGCTTTTCATTGTTCTTTAATAGTTCCGTGATTGTTCCAATTTGTTCTCTAACCTGAAAAAAACTGGAGCCAAAAGTTGGTGGGTCCTGCTAACTTCACGTGAACAGGACCCAATTTGAATTTATCAAAAATTTTTGCCTTTGTCGGTTGCTTTTGATTTGTTCTTCATTGTTCCGGCCAATTCAACGTTTGTTCTGCAACAGGTATGACAGTATCAGGAGGAGTAAGGGCACTTCCAACTTCACGGAAATAAAATAAAGTCAAATTCAGACGTTTAAATAGCTTGAATCGATTTCATTTTGTTTGCTTTCCGAGAAAAAGTTTTGTTCTTGTACGAAAAATACTATCAGGTTGAATTTTTCATTTTTGGAAAGACATTCTGGGTGTGAAAAAATCATGGCCTATTTGTAATATTTAGGACTTGTCTATCAATGTCTTTTTGATTGTTCTGAAATGTTCTACAAATATTTCGGTACTCCATCTTATCAAATCCTGGAAATACAGACTTTTGAGGTCTGCATGCAGCAGGACCCATATTTTCCCCCCAATAGAGCGCGCCATCTTTCCGGTTTGTTATTCAATCTGCTGCCACGTCGGGTTTACAGTGTTCTTTTTTTTTTTTTCCATTATTGATCAGACATCGTTCGTTCTCGATTGTTCTTGTTTGTTCTCGTTTGTTCTCTTTTGTTCTCGTCAGGAAAACGTTTAAGTTCATTTGTGGCTGAAAGTTCTGATCAGAAGTCGTTTGTTCTTATTTTACTTGTCCTATCCGACATTCAAATGAAACGCGTTTCCTTTCTTCTTTGAAAAATATTAGCCCTTTATTTTACTTTGAAATGCCATGGAGAAATATCATTCAAATATTTACCACCCCACCCTTAATTTTGTCCAACTTTTTTAGCCACAAAATTTTACTATTTCAATTCGCCACATGGACCTGGCATTTGGGAATTGTCAAACCACATGACGTAACTTATTTTCATAGATTTCAGACACTTAAAACACAAAAAAATTCAAATCCTGTCCCTCTTCGTCGATAAAAGGCCGATTTAGCGTTAAAATTAAAAAAATTAGTAAAATACCCTATCTAAAGCCTCTCCTAAGTCGGCTCTACTTCATCGTAGAGCATCGTACTTGGTCTCATTTTATTCGCCTTAAAAAGTACTTTTAACCATCCATTTACAGTTTTTTTGTATAACGCACCGTTTTCGATGCGCAAGCTAAGATAGAAAAAGTTGCCATTTTTGAGCTATTTTACCGTTTTTTTTCAAGTCATGAAATAATTTTTAACTTTGCTTCTATTTATCGTACAAAGTCGAATAAAAAACTGATCAACGCAGAATTTTACGCTGAATAAGATGATACCAATGCGATTTTTCCCCGAATCAAAAATCGGCATGTAAAACTCGAAAAATGAAAAATTGGGACCTTTTTTGTGGAATAACTGCCAAACCCGTGATCAGATTTGGTCGCATTTTTCACGCAAGGTTTCTTACATCTTATACTAGCATTCTATGGAATAAAATTCCTTTCTCGAATTTTTTCATTATTGCAGCGATTTTTAATTTCCACAGACCGGACTAATGGTTAAACCCTCGCCCTCGAACGCAGAACTGGGTACAGTGATTGATGGTAATAAGCACGGGTCTCGTTTTTTTATCCGTAGATTAAATATTGTCAGAATAGCCTTAATTTTGACTCAAATATGGAACTTCGATTTTGATGATAAATATCGGTATATCGATATTTTTCGGCTTCACTAGGTGTGTCTTACATTCAATTTATTTGTAATTTTTAGACTTCAGCCACCACTTAAATATTCCTAGCTCTTGTAATTTTTTTTAAAATACGCAAAACTGTCTTCAATCGTATTTTTTTTGCCAGAATCTCTGAAAATTCGGAAAATGTTTCCTAGGGAGACGTAATGCGAATTGATTATTTTAGCCGCTAATAAAAATTGAGCTAAGAGATTTTCTGTCCTAATACGAATTTTACGATTTTAAACGTATCTCCCATTTTTTTTTTCTCTTGCGGCCGGCCGAATGTCAGGCGGCCTTTTAATCTGAATATTGAGTGACCCTTCGGGTAATCGCCTGAATGACCATAATGGCCAGTCCGTCCATGGACCCGATTTGAACGGTTATGGTTCTCACGTCTCGAGATTGATCATAATTACAATTATTTTTCTTTTAGTTTAAGGAATGCATGACTTTTTTTTTTTTTTTTTTTTTTTTTTTTTGAAAAATCCACAACTATCTCTGATACAATTAGAAGGTACCTAGGCCTAGACATATTTCTTTTTTCTAAAATAGCATTCCATTTTTTCTTCATCCCAAAAAAAAAAAAAAAGCATTAGCTATAGTTTATTAGGTCTCAAGTATGAGTTTATTTAAGTCTCCCATCATAGGACTTTCAACTTTTAAAATAAAGAGAAGTTCATTTTCCGGGATGCAGTTAATTTAAAACAAGTTGATTTTCTGCACAGTAAAAAATTTTATGTTAAAATTGACACAAATTGTATGTCCAAATCGGTCTACATAAATATTTTGTTAAGAAAAATAACACAATTGTTTTGTTTAATGTTCTGCGTCCATTAACGATTGTCATTTTTTTGCTGTTTACAAACAAGTTATGTTGATTTTTTAACATAATAACTTAACATAGACTTTATGTAGACCGTTTTTAACATATTTACATAATATTTTTTACTGTGTGAAGGACCGCATGCGCCCCGACGTAAAATCCGACGTTAGATTTGAAATCAGGGTTCTGAAAAACAGGAAATCGATGTCCATGTTATTTTCTCCGATAATTTAAAAGAAGTTTGTTTTCTGGCGGGCCACCAGTGCCCATCACGTAAAAAATAATTTCAGATTCGGAATCAGCGACCCTTAAAACACATTAATTCGTGCAAAAGATATTAAAAATTTCCGGGAAAAGAGTTAAAAAAATTGTAATTGAGTTTGCATCACCGGTTGCATAACTGAGCAATATCGGCTGCACCCCTTTTTTTTTTGTTGTTTCTTTTGGCCTAGCGATAGATATAATACAGAAAACTAATATTTAGAGGAATGGGGTATTTCCTTCGAAATTTGGCCGGCAAAGGGTTAATATTCCGATGTAAAAATAATTAAACACTGTACAACATGTCTATACATCTATCTAATAAATAAAATTAAAAGAAAAATGAGAGAATCTGGCAACAGCGCCCGCATTTAGATGTCCTTATCGCTCAATGTTACAAAAACCTAGATATTTTTCCAAGAATTTCAAAAATAACCTGCGTTTTACGAAAAATAAAAAAATAAAAAAATAAATTGCAACTCTTGTGAATGGTTTGGTTTAGGATCACATCATGTTTAGCTTACGGAGGACATCATTTCTTCATTAGCTAAAGATGATGTGTTCCTAAACCGAACTTTACCATGGGAGTTACTTCTCTACGCAGTCTTCTTCACTCTGTGATTTCGACTTGTCTCAGTTCAAGATTAACGTTTTAAGAAGTTCAATTTTTAAAAAATACGGTATCTATTTATGAGGTAAATATGGCTTTTTTTTTTCTTTCCTTCGGTTTTATTTATTGAAGGCCCCCCGGAAATCTAACAGACTTATAAATGTATGAATTTCAGTGTTTAAGCGGATAAATCTGTAAGGAAATGATTTAATTGTTATATTAAGAACTTTCTGGAAACCATATGCTCTGACAATTCTGTAAATTACAGAGTCAGTCGTGTCTCGTGCGTGAGAAAACAGTAATCCGAGATGGCGTCTAGTGAAGCCAACGGAAACATCGTTTAGTTTTTTTTTAAATTTTTTTCTGTTTTTTTACATCAAATCCTGTTTTTCAAGGTAATGTTTAGATTTAAAATAATTGCAATGTGTAATATAAAGTTTCTAAAATGGTACAATGCGTAGCAAAAGGGGACATTTTTTAAATTTGATTAGAAAAAAATCAGAATACTTTTGAAAGCAATGGATATGTCCTTGACTCCATTAATTGAGGCGTCCATTTTGAAAACGGTTCAGTTGGAAAGGGGTGAAAGCAGTTTTTTTCGTACAGTTTTGTTTTCTAAACGATATAAAAAGTAATAAAGAAGACTTCAGTGGGGAAAATTATAATTTAATAGTTGGGTATGATGAATTAAATTAAACTTATTACAGAAAATTTTTCTTTAATTTTTTCCTAGGATTGATCTCTTGCGGGTGACCAATATGAAAAAATGATTTTCTTTAAAATTTTAAGCTTAATTTTTGCCATTTAAAAGTTTTGGATTGGTGGTGGGTATAACAGCTGGTAAGAAAATAAAATTTCAGCCAATTGGTTAAAGTTTGGATGTCCAAATTTTTTTAAAAAATCACTTTTGATTTTTGATTACACCAATGACTTACAGGCTGAGCTGATCTTTATTTTCAGCACTATCGTCGAAAGATAATATCATTTACAAAATTATTCGAGGAAGACCCAAGGGATGATCATACCTTAGAAAAACCTCATAAATTTTTTTTTTTTTGTTATAATAAATTTTCTAGAGCTACTCTGAATTTTTTTTGCACCCTAATCTAGTTATGAACCTG
This sequence comes from Liposcelis bostrychophila, assembly GCA_037577465.1. Taxonomy (NCBI): domain Eukaryota; kingdom Metazoa; phylum Arthropoda; class Insecta; order Psocodea; family Liposcelididae; genus Liposcelis; species Liposcelis bostrychophila. The sequence continues at coordinate 25,483,311 of CM075211.1, read as the reverse complement.
ACTTAAAGATACTTTTATGTTACTTGAAAATTGTACATGTGGCCCCAGATTTGAGGTTCATTAATTGAGATTTGAGCTGGATTGTTAATTAATTACTATGTATTTATTTTGTTGCAGATTATCAGTGCTCAACGATGGAAACACAATACTGCTTTTGTCAACAGTTAGTAGGTACTGAGCTTGATAAGGGGGGTAGAGATGATGGAGATGGACCAGTTCGGTAAGTTCCATATATTTTTCTTTAGGAGAACTCTTCAAGACATCCTTGGCAAAGGATTGTAACAGACAAAAAGCTATGTATGTAGGTTTGGTTACTTAAATAAGCGTATCAAATAATATTCTTGGCTGTGATTTCAAAATGAAAAGGAATCGTCTATTATTATGGGAATAATAATCAGCCCAATAAATTGTTACAAATAATATTCTTGGCTGTGATTTCAAAATGAAAAGGAATCGTCTATTATTATGGGAATAATAATCAGCCCAATAAATTGTTACAAGTTCTACTATACAAAAATGCAAGCGGAGCTCTAAATCAATAAATTTATTCAAATTCATTCCGAGCTTAATAATGATTGTGTATAGAAGGACCAATTAGAAAAGATTTGCATATGAGTGTCCTGGAGGACTTCGAAACCAGAAACAAATTCTTTGACATATGCAGAATTTAGTGGCATAAGAAGAGATTTTGAAACTGTGTTTAATTTATTGGCATGAGAAGAGATTTTGAAACTGTAGGTACCAATTTTTATGAACTTTATCACCTTGCTAACATTTTGAGAAAAATTTTTGTCATTTGGAGACAATGAAATTTTTATTTTGAGATCAGATAACCTGGAATCTTTATTTTTTGAAATTTTCTGCTGTTCTGAAAAACATCCATTTGATCATTTTTTGAATTAGAAAATTTAGTGGAGCAGGATACCTGCAAAACTTCCCTAGCTTTTTTTTCTTGAACGATCACTGGTCCTAGTGTTAACTTTTTGCTGATATCACTTGCAACTAAAATTTTTTTTACGAAATGTCAGCACAATTTGTTTTAAATGGCATATTTCCAAATGCCTTTAAACCAATGTGTAAAAATCAGAATTCTGAATTTTCTCCTCATTTAATATGAAGTAAATTTTTCTTAACAACTGGCATGCTTAATGTAGAAGTTGACTCACTACACTGATCAATCTAGGGTTCATAAGAAATTTATTTTATAATTATTTTAAATACCCTAAAAATTTTAAATACCTTTAAATATTTTTTTGTAAATGGTCACGATTTATTTGATTTCACAAAAAAATTAAAAATTAACGATACAAGATGCTCAACGATTCCTTCTAAAAGAAGAAATGTCATGTTGGTACCAGAAACATTCATTACCCGCAAAATTTTGAAAACGGTCATCTTAGCATATTTTTAAAACGGTTAACAAATAATTAGATATAATTTAGCCATTTGACAACAGAAAAAATAATAGTAAGAAAATATTTAATTTCAAACAGAAAACAATATTATGTAAACAAAATTTTAAGAAAATATGTTAAGTCACTTGTTAGAACATTGGAACGGATAATTTTTAAATCAAAAAAATTTTATGGCGGCCATCTGCATTAAATGTTTATTAAAATTTTTTCGAATTCAAAGAGAAATATCTTGTTTAAATGCAGCGGTACCCATACTTTTCTTTAAATAGGAGGATGCTTTAGTGAATAAATTTTAACTGTAAGAGTTTTTTGGAATACTATAAAGCATACAACAGGTTTAAAAACATAAAAATTCATTGTGCGGGAAAGCTTCCCCATAAGAAGCTGTGTAAAATTAAAAAATTTGAAGTCGCGATAATTCAAAAATTAAACCCGTAAGGGGGGATTCTGATGTCTGGAGGATAAAGGTAATAATTTGAAGTAGCAGTTATGTTAAATTGAGAGATTTTTAGGGACTCGGCAAATAGTCAACTTCTACCTACTATTTCATACTACCCGAAAGGGGGATTAACGTTTAATTATGAAATATGGAGTAAATTTACATTTCTGAATTTTAATTGTTGATTAAATCGTTGAGTTAAAAAGTTCCTGTTCAGGAACATCTCAAAAATATTTATGAAATCAATATATCATAACCCCTACCTCCCTTTAATAGCAAGTATAGCCCTTCTGTTATGGATACTTAAGATTGGAGTCAGCACATAGAATAACCCCAGAATGAAAATTTTGCTTGTTTCACTCTTACTTTGTGCCTCACAATTATCCCAATTCCTGACTTTATTTCTTAATCAAAGTTTTCTCCAATTTTCACTTGTTTAAAAGAATTTTAAGGATAAGTAGTGATAAATTTTCGGGATCGAACAATTGCGAAAATTTCTTTAGGGGTTTTCCATAAATTATGTAAGCATTAAACATGCTTAGGAAATATTTTTAAAATATTATATTTAATTCCGAAAATCTTACGTCAGTGTTAAATCTCGATAAGAGGAAGCATATTTTTGCTTATTCCCGGGGAAGGAGGGTATCAAAATGGGCTAGAAAGATGTTTACGTAATTTATGGACGACCCCTTAGATAAACTTTACTGGCACTGGCGTTTGTGATCATGCAGTTTGTGCAGAGCAAATTTCTATGAGAGAAATATTTGTTTCTCTTAAACATCTACGGTATATCTACTAAACTGTCGGAGTTTCGATGAATGTACTTTTATTATTTTTCTTATAGGTATTTTCTAAAATGGTTTTAAACTAACAAAGTGGAATTTACAAACTCTATAAAAAATAAACAGATGAATAAAAAATGCAAAATCGCATTCTAATTTTAATCCCTATCCTGCTAATTAACTCTTTAATGTTCTAGCGCCAATATTTAAAAAAAAAAAAATTAGAGCCGATAAATCTTCGAAAAGGGTTTACTGGCTGAAATATTTTGCCTTTATGTTAAACTGGGACAGTAACTAGGCAAAAACGGTGAAGATACTAGCTTATCATTTAGATGTAGTTTAAAAGTTGCATGAGTTTAGGATAAAATGAAATTTTGTAAAGAAGTTGTAACAATATACGTTAATTCGAAAACACGAAAAAAGTATTATACTGTATACTGCGGTGTGGAGAATAAGAATTCAAATTTTTGTACATTGAAATGGTGTCATAGCTTCGATGACATATCCAGAGCTAATGCTAATTTGGTATAAAGGAATGTTTTTGAGCAAAAAGAGTCTCGTAGAAAGTTTAAAAGCTTTCGCAATTTTTTTTCATGGTGTAATAGCCTAGGGGAGCAATGTTTTTAAAAACGTTCATCCCAGTTTAAACTTTCTTAAATTGTTTTCTATTTTCGGGGTTTCGAATTAATGCAAACACCAATATTTTATTGTACACTTGTTTTCAGTTTTGTGATTGTATAATAATTAATTGTTTTATGAATATATCGAAGCAGTAATGGCCAAAAGCGTTTTTTAAAAAAGCCTGTCCCATTAAATGCTCTTGATTGTTCTAGAGTTATTTTTAATGGCCAAAAATATCGGCGAAGTTGCTTCCACTACAATAACGTCCAGGATTAATGCTGAGATGATTTGTTGGTGTCTTCATGATAAATATGGAAAGTAAGAAGACGAGAGGAGGAACCAGAGCAACACACTGTGTCGACCATACGGAAATAGCTTAAATAACCTAGTTGATATCACAAAATATGATTTATTTTAATAAGTAAATAACTGTTAAAAAATTGTAAAAGTACATTACGAAACTCCGATCCCCATGCTATTAGTTGTACGGTATACTTAGGATTTATGAATTAAAGTTCTTTTATCCAGTGGAAGATACAATGAGGAGGTTTTATATGTATAGGAGTGCCCCAAAAATGGCGTTGCAAAGCTCCTGGAGACTATTCCCTAGACGTAATAAGGAAGATTCTGTTTGAAAAGTTTCGGTATAATAAAATAACTAGAAGCAAAAATGGATCTATCATGATCGAAGTTAAACTTTTATGCTAATTTTCATGACTTTGACGTCTTTTAAATATAATTGGAGAAAATTTTGAAAAACAAATAAATATGAAAAATACATGACATTTAAAAGAAACAAAAAGATTTCCTAATGTTGTAAAAATGTACGCAAAGATCTATTGGTCCAGGCTGAGAGATTTCAAATTTGTTATTATGATGGTTGACAAGCTTAAGAAAATGTCAGGAATTTAAATCCTTACTATCCTTATGGTCTAGGCTTATCGTACACTTATTCTCTGTTCTTGAAGAAATTGCTATATTTTTTCAGTGCATCTTCAAATTTATTTCAATAACGAGTCTTTAAATCCTGGATGCACCTTCACCAATTATCAGAGGAAATATCGAAGTGGTAACTGCCAAGGTCGACGTGTTCAGTAGGAGGAATATATACAGTATGGCGTAAAATTTTCTAAAAAGAATGTAAGTACTGTTAGTCATACCGTTTCAAGCTACTCGTAGGTGTAGTTACTTTATTAATAGCACTTGTGTAGTATATATTTCTTCTAGCTGTTTCAATAACTGCTTGATTTCGAGACCAAACCCTCTGGCTCCAGTCGCTGAGGTTAGGGTTTCAATTTGTTGTGTTTTTTTAGCGTTTTAAATTAACTGCTTGATTTTGAGACCAAACCCTCTGGCTCCAGTCGCTGAGGTTAGGGTTTCAATTTGTTGTGTTTTTGTAGCGTTTTAAATTAACTGCTTGATTTTGAGACCAAACCCTCTGGCTCCAGTCGCTGAGGTTAGGGTTTCAATTTGTTGTTGTTTTGTATTGTTGTTCACTAACTGCTTGATTTCGAGACCAAACCCTCTGGCTCCAGTCGCTGAGGTTAGGGTTTCAATTTGTTGTGTTTTTGTAGGGTTTTAAACTAACTGCTTGATTTTGAGACCAAACCCTCTGGCTCCAGTCGCTGAGGTTAGGGTTTCAATTTGTTGTTGTTTTGTATTGTTGTTCACTAACTGCTTGATTTTGAGACCAAACTCTCTTACTGCTTTAAAAGACCAAACTCTCTTACGAATCTTTTAAATTCGTTTTATTAATATTTTTTTTTTTTTTTTTTTTTGGTACTTTCGACGTGGGAAATACCGAGGGGAGCACGGCATGCCGCTATTTTCAATTATGAGCCTTCAAATCCTAAATGCACCTTCACCATATTATCAGAGGAAATATCGAAGGGGTCACTGCCAAGGTCGACGTGATCAGTAGGAGGAACTACATATAGTATCGGCGTAATATTTTCTAAAAATAATGTAAGTACTGTTAGTCATACCGTTTCAAGCTACTCGTAGGTGTAGTTACTTTATTAATAGCACTTGTGCAGTATATATTTCTTCTAGCTGTTTCAATAACTGCTCGATTTCGAGACCAAACCCTCTGGCTCCAGTCGCTGAGGTTAGGGTTTCAATTTGTTGTTGTTTTGTAGTGTTATACACTAACTCCTTGATTTTGAGACCAAAATCTCTTGCTCCATTCGCTAAAATTACTTTTTATAAAGCTTTTGTAAGGTAAAAGCACCAATTATTGACCAGGCACCAATTACTGACATGTCCATAAGCTAAACACGATTTCCTTTTATGGTATACGTGTTTAGCTTATGGACTGGTCAGTAATTGGTGCCTGGTCAATAATTGGTGCTTTTACCTTATCTTCAGTCGATATTTAGTGTTGTATAGCTCTCAGATATTTAAGTAGTGTTGTAGATTGATAGATTCAGGACAGATTCAGGACCCATCTTTTAAATTCGTTTTTTTTTTTTTTTTTTTTTTTTTTTTGTTGCTTTGACGAGGGAAACACCGAGGGGAGCACTGCATGCCCCCATTTTCAATAACGAGCCTTTAAACCTTGGATGCACCTTCACCAATTATCAGAGGAAATATCGAAGTGGTAACAGCCAAGGTCGACATGTTCAGTAGGAGGAACTACATACAGTATCGGCGTAATATTTTCTAAAAAGAATGTAAGTACTGTTAGTCATACCGTTTCAAGCTACTAGTAGGTGTAGTTACTTTATTAATAGCACTTGTGTAATATATATCTCTTCTAGCATTGAAAAGAGGGGGGGGGGTCTAATGGTCCCAATAATTAATTATTTTATAAATTGAATACAAGAAACCATTTAAATCAGTTAGTTTTTTGGAAACCAAAAAACTAACTGATTTAAATGGTTTCTTCTAGCATTTTCAATAACTGCTTGATTTCGAGACCAAACCCTCTGGCTCCAGTCGCTGAGGTTAGGCTTTCAATTTGTTGTTGAGCTTAATTATATCCTAATCATCCAGTTCATGTGATGCAAAAAAAATTATTTGAACTAAAAATGATTACGTGTATCATCATACAATCACCTTTTTGAAAATTTTTTACTACACAAATGTTTAAGATGGCGTAGCTTTGATCTTAAACTTTAGAAAAAAAGATTTTTCCATGAAAATTCTTTGTATGTTATCTCAAATTGTATGTATGTAGCGTAAGTTTATTTCTAGGCATCTGTGTCTTAGTACCTCCATTATTTCTAATTTTTTTTTTTTTTTTTTTTTAGTAAATCTACAAAATTGGAGGGGCTTTTAGAAGTGGATCAGTGTTTCTGAGGAATTTTAAACACCCTAATAAATACTGCGGGAAGAAGGAAAATGACTGCAGATTTGGTGAGTCCGTTCCAATATTTTTTTTGTTTTGGGTGTAGCTCTTTGCTTATCATTTTTTAATAGATTGGATTTTAGGAAAAAAAATAATAAAATTTTAAAAAACAGCTATTTATGCGCAAAATGATTCGATTAAGTATCGAATGAAAAAGCAGAATTAAATAGCTTTTTTATTGTTTGGAGAATTTGTTTCTTAAACAATTCTAAAACTAAGTAGTGATTCTTTATGTATCATATCTATTAAACCATTGGAATATGGAGTAAATTTACATTTCCGAATGTTAATTGTTGATTAAATTGTTAATTTGAAGGGGTTCCTGTTAAGAAATATTTATGAAATCAGTAAATCATAACTCACCGCCCCCTTTCTCTTAAATAGAGTATACAGCCCTTCTTTTATGGATACTTAAGATTTGAGTCGGTACTAAGAATGATGAAAATGTTGATGAAAATGTTGAAAATGTTGATGAAAATGTTGCTTGTCTCACAATTATCCGACTTATTGACTTTATGTTTTAATCAAAGTTTTCTCCGATTTTCACTTCTTTAAAAGAATTTTGAGGACAAGTAGTAATAAATTTTTGGGATCGCATCGAACAATTGTAAAAATGTCTCTTTGATAAGCTTTACTGACACTGGCTTTTGTGATCATACACTTTGTGCCTAGGAATTGTCAGTGAGAGAAATATTTGTTTCTTCCAAACATCTACGGTACCTATATCCACTAAACAGTCGGAGTTTCGATTAATGTACTTTTATTATTTTTATTATTTTTTTTGAAATGGTTTTAAACTAATATAGTGGAATTTACAAACCTTAATTACCGAAAATAAACACATGAATAAAAAAATGCAAAAATCGCATTTTAATTTTAAACCCTATCCTCTTAATTAACTCTTCAATGTTCTAGCGGCAGTATTTTTTAAAAAAAATTGGGGTTTCAAATAAAATTAGAGCCAATAAATTAGAAGAAGGTTTACTGGTTGAAATATTTTGCCTTCATATTAAACTGGGACAGGAACAAGGCAAAGGCGATGAAGATACTAGCTTATCATTTAGATGTAGATTAAAGAATGCATGAGCTAAAGGAAAAAATGTAATTTTGTAAAAAAGTTGTAAAAATACGTTAATTCGAAATCTCGAAAAAATTACATATCCAGAGCTTATAACAATTTGGTAAGAAAATCTTTTTAGATCAAAATGAGTTTCGTAGAAAGTTTAAAAGCTTTCGCAATTTTTTTTTCATGGTGTAATAGCCTAGGGGAGCAATGTTTTTAAAAACGTTCATCCCAGTTTAAACTTTCTTAAGTTGTTTTCTATTTTCGGAGTTTCGAATTATTACGAACAGCAATACTTTATTGTACACTTGTTTTATGTTTCGTGATTGTATAACAATAGTTTTATAAATACATCGACGCAATAAAGCCCAAAAGCGTTTTTTAAAAAAACCTATCCCAATAAATGCTCTTGATTGTTCTAGCGTTATTATTAGTAGCCAAAAAAATCGGCGCCAGGTCTTCAGCAAAGTTGCTTCCACTACAATAACGTCCAGGATTAATGCTGAGATGATTTGTTGGTGTCTTCATGATAAATATGGAAAGTAAGAAGACGAGAGGAGGAACCAAAACAACACAAAACGTCGACCATACGGAAATTGCTTATAACTTAGTTGATATCACAAAATATGATTTATTTATTTTAATAAGTAAATAAATGTTACAAAATTGTAAAAGTACATTACGAAACTCCGATCGTAAAATGCTATTAGCTGTACGGTATATACTTAGGATTTATGAATGAAAAATCTTTTTTGTTTTTTTTGTCTAGTGCAAGCTACATGGAAAGGTTTCACATGAATAAGGAGTGCCCAAAAATGGCGTTGCAAAGCTCCCGGAGACTTTATTCCCTTTGCATAATAAAAAAGGTTCTGTTGAAATGCCTTGGTAATAAAATAACTGGAAGTAAAAATTGATCTATGATGGTCAAAATTAAACTTTTATTCTAATTTTCATGACTTTTACTTTCTTAAAATAATTGTTATGATTTTTGCGTGTTTCCGCGGTCCTTATAGCTCCTGGTTGAGGACTGCTAATTTTTTTTGACATCCTAAGGTGCTTTTCCGAAATTAATGAATTATAATTGGAGAAAATTTTGAAAAACATAAATAAGTATGAAAAAATTTACATGACATTTAAGAGAAACAAAAAGATTTCCTAATGTTGTAAAAATTTGGACGCAAAGTTCTATTGGTCTAGGCCGAGGGATTTCAAATTTGTTACAGTATCTAGGGCGAGGTAGCTTTGATTTTAAACTTTATGAAAAAAGATTCTTTCCTTTAAAGTTCTTTGTGTATTATCTCAATTACCTTAAGGTTCTATCTAGAAATTGTTTTTAGTACCTTCATTAATCTATTTTTAAGCCTTTTTTTTTTTTTTTTTTTTTTTTTTTTTTTTTTGCAGATGGTTAAAGTGCTGCTCTTCAGACATTTTCAGGGGTTGCTTTCGGTTCGATTTTCCGCGACCGTTCAAATCTCGTTTCGTGGGCCGTGTACGCTGCGCGGACCTCGGTTCGGTTCGGTTTGGTAGTATAGGGATTTAAAGTGCTGTCTTCGTTTAAATATCATTTTTGTTAGTTGTAATTAAGTAGATTTTTACTTCTCCGGGAATATTTCGTAAATTCTGCAACCCCTGACAAAGCAGTCTTCCAAATATTCATTTCAATTTATAAAACACTCACTACAGGCCTTTGCATAGCTTAAAAATGTACTGTGGCCACGCATCAGGGATCGCTAAGCTTGGTGAGTGTTTTAAATTTTTTTTGGACTCATTCTGGTTTCCTTGTTTTCTGTTGCTTACAACACAAGGGCTGCAAAAAGTATCCTAAAACGAACTCGCAAGTTGTTACTTAGTTTTCTTTGGGCAGGAAAATTTTTTGCTTCGCTTATGAGGAGGTTATATGGGTTATAAAGTTCAGTATTAAGGACATTTAATAAAAGTAAAATGCTGTATGAGATTAAAAACAAGTTATTAAAAAAATTAATTAATAAAACAATATAATAATTTTAATATCAAAGTTGAACGAAAAATACAGTATATCTTGTAATGATATGACCGTGAAAAACTTATGCTAAATTCCATAGTAGAGATATTGACAAAATAAGAACTTATTTACAGTGAACTTTATACTCTTCGATATTGTCTTTAAATCACTAAAAATTCGTTGTATTACCGAAAGTCCTCACTTGGTTCGGATTTTACTGTTGGTAACTTTGGAGTCGAACCAACCATGTCCCGGGCTACTTGACGATACTTTTCGTAGGTACATTTGACAGTCGGGTTTCTGGACTGAAAAAAAATTAATAACTTACCAGACTCATAGGCTATGGGCATCATTTGTTTAAAATGCTGGAGGCTTATTCAACACTAAAAATTTTCACAGAAAATTCATTAACCAGCCCTGTACTTGGCGGCATAGACCTAAGAGAAGGTTGGAACCCCCTGGAATTTTTTTTTTTTTTTTTTTTTTTTTTTTTTTTACCAATGTATTTTCCTTGTGGGCCATACTAAACAAGACCATTAGAACTCCCTCTTAGGATGACCCCTTTTATGTCTGCTATTATACTTACCAAAAAGTCTCGATGAAGCATTGCAAGATTAAGGGGTTCTGATTTCTGGTTTTGATTTTCTGTCGCTTCATACATTGAAACATGATTTTTGATTAATTCATCATCAATTTTGTTAACTGGTACTCTCCCCTTATTTTGATGTGAAGTTGGGTTTTCCGAGAATCTATTCTTCACCAAAGTTCTTATGACGCTGACGTTGGTTTCATTATAACCTAACGTCGTTAAGAAAATGATCGGCACACTGGTTTCAACTCTCCTTGGCTGTCTTTAAGAAAAAGACTATTGGATATAGTTCTTTTGGTAGGATCTGCAGCCACTGCAGTTCTCCTGCCAACTGGGTCCGAACTCATGTGACTCCTTATAAATTTCTTCCTTTCGACTGATTTCAAGTTCCAGTATTGTCTGTTTATAGCTATTCGTCTCTTTTCAGGAATAAGGGTTGAACACTAGGGTGGATCGAAAAAAACCAATTTTTGAATTTGAAAACGCCTGATATGGGAATCGATGCCTTAGCGGTTTTTTTTTTTAACTGAAGAGAAAAGAAGAGCCTAATTTTTTTTTTTTTTTTTTTTTTTTTTTTTGGATTTTGGTGAAAGGCAGGGTTGCGATGCCGATGGCATTTTTACTGGCATCCGCATCGATATCGGAGTCGGAATCGATGGAAAAAATAACCGGATTCGGTGTCGGAATCGGATTCAAAGCCGGCGTCGGCGTCGGGAATCGTTTAAAGAACCGACATAGGCGTCGGAGTCATAGCTCTCGCTTGGTGTCGAGTGGCAAACTCGCCTTGGTGTTTTTTCACCCATGAGGCTCTAGTCAAGAAATATACTATAAACATACTAGAAATAGAAGTGTAACACCCTTAAAAGTTGTATTGCAAACTTTTTGTTAGTGTCAAATTATTTTTTAATCTTGTTTTTCTTTTTTCATTTTCAGGTAAGATTTTTATCATTAATTTCCACGTCGGATTAGCCTCTCGTATATGTAAGTAAAGTAATAAAATGGTTGTTGAAGTGCCATAGGGCAAGAAGGGGAAAGGGGAAATGGTTATAAACCTAAACGCCTTAGGATATTGAACACGTAATAAGATTTTGAGATATAGACGCCCATAATTTTTGTAAATCGAAACTTGAAAATCAGCCCTCTTTATGTCAGGACGTACTTTATGCCTTTAGCAAAAGCCCATCCAATTCTTGGCTGAGGGAGATTTTTTTTTTTTTACCTCTAAGGTGATTATTTTAAATACGTGAAACCGAGGTAAATGAGTGGTAAATGAATTAAATCGAATGGACATTTGTCGAAGCTATGGCTGCTCTCGTTAAATGACATAAATCTTCCCAAGTAACATTGGTTGGTTAAATAACCATCCCAGCAACTTTGAATTGCGACGAACAACGTCAGAGCCCAAAAATCAACCTTCGATTAAACGAACATTTTTTTCAACTAGGTTGAATAATGAAGCTTTCCGGTTTTAAAGTTCTATTGGCAATTTTTTAGGCTCCTTTTTTTTTACGAAGAATCCGAATTTGCGTTGGCCTGTACAGAATATGCAAGTGGAATACTCGGCCTGCGTTGTTGAAATAAGTTTTCTCCATATGCTCTATTTTTGGGGTTTAAAAGCTACCGCAGAAGCTCAAGCTGTCCCGTATGAAAGTTCTGTTGCAAATTATTGTTTTTTTTTTTGGCTCCTTTTTTTACGAGAAATCTGAATTTGGGTTGGCCTATACAGAAAACATTAGTGGATTACTCGGCCTGGGTGGTTTAAATAATTTTTTTCCAGAAGCTCTATTTTTCGGGTTTAAAAGCCATCCCAAGGAATCCTAAATTGGGTTGGCCTGCACAGAAAACGCAAGTGGAATACTCGGCCTGGGTGGTTTAAATAATTTTTTTTCAGAAGCTCTATTTTTCGGGTTTAAAAGCTATCCCAGATGCTTAAGCTTTCCGGTTTGAAAGTTCTATTGGCAATTTATGCATCTTTTTTTTCATACGGCTGGATATGAAACACTCCTAGAGTGGCTCTTAGCTAGTTTAAAAGCCCTCCAGAGTGGCTGAGTGTATCCTTCATGGTTTTAAAAAAGCTTAAAAAAAATATGCTTAAATGTATAATCCAATTTTAAAAGAATAATCCGTCAACTTTATTTTTAATATTTAGGCCTATATTTTTTACACATTTTTACCTTTTTTGACTTTTTCGATCTCTTAGATTTTTTCGCATAATTTTTTCTTCTTTTTTCAATCGGGAAAAGAGTTTCCCAGAGCGCTATCCTATCTTCAAAATATAGCCCGTCCACCGAACTTATCTTTTCTCCAATATTTACGTACGTCGGTTTTTCATTCGTATAAGGTGTCCAAACTACGTTGTTCAAGTCTTCTGAAGGTTCTGGAGTAGGATTTCTGAAAAAATAGAAAAAAAAAAAATTTTCTTTTAAATTCTTTTTTTAGGCATAAAATTTTTCTGAAAATCTGTTACCCTGTCTCCACGAAATTCTTCCACAGTGTCGTGAATCTAGTCACGCATCGGCCGTCATCGCTCGTGGTGTTAAATTTCGGGGTGAAAGGAGCGAAATAGAAAATGTAGAACATGTCATCACCGTGTGCGACTCCTATTGGTGTATTTGTTCCTGGCCAGTATGAAAGACTGTAATCACCTTGGTAGCTGAATTGGTATAAATACACGGGGTTGGTGTTTTTTTCGGATAAAAGTTTTGCCGAGCGGACAGCGCCGAATATTATTCCAGCGTCTGAAAATAACTGTGAAGAAAGATGTTATTAATAAATGTACAGGTAATGGATCCGTGGCCAATGGACCGATCCATAAGTTAAACGTACATGGGCAATAGCTTTAGTTGTAGCTTTAGCTTGCAGTACTGTTTTTAGACTTACTTTGCTTAAACCTGTCAAAGATTCGTTCGTCAAAGGTTCGTCGTTGCTTCCGAAGTAAAATTCTCTTAATATTTCGCTGACGGTATCGTTTGGTTCGTAGAAGAAAATTATTGGAGCTAACGTGGTCCAGTTTGCTGATAAATCTGCTAGCCACTCTTCGTTCTGTGTTATCGCTGTCCCCAATCGAATTTTAGTATTTTAGAAATGCTCTTAGCATTAAATGTAAAGATACTTACCAAGGGCTTGGGATATTAATTCGTCCTTTGTGACGCCAATAAAGGTGGGGACATCTGCTACCCTTCCTTCAAGCAACAAGTCTATAGGATTTTTATCTAGAAATCTTTCGCATCCACCGTTTTCTGGCTCGATAACTGGCCAACTGTTGGCACCGAGACCATTCCAGTCCTGTCAGAATAAAAATATTGGCTTAAATAGAACTATTCGTTAGGGTGAGCCGAAAATCACGAATTTTGCAATTTGAAAAAGACTGATGAGTGGGTGTTTTTTGGAACATTATTAACTCTAATTTTTTCTCGATTTTTTAAAGGTCATTTGAGGTTGCGCAATGAATTTGAAAATTTTGAAACTCCCATTTGATGGCCGAAATAGTATTTTTTATACCAAGGACCAATACCAAGGTCAAATACCAAAATTCGTGATTTTTGGACAACCCTACTGTTCGCATAAATGAAATTTCCGTACAAAAAGATTGTCGTAAACAGCAACTATATCCTCGGCCGGTATCTCCCTCAAGCAGTCTACCATGCTTTTCGAAGAATCGGTCGGGCAGTTGAGCTGATCTGCTAGTTTTTTGGCTATTGTCATTGGATCCCTATTCACCATCCAAGTGTTAGCTATACTTGAGCTTTGCATAATTGCTCCGTGAAATAGTCCCACAGACATTTCCGAAACTAAATGTAGTCCCACCGCACCGGCTCCAGCACTTTCCCCAGCTATAGTGACATTGTTAGGGTCTCCTCCGAAGAACTGTATATTAGCTTGAACCCATTTCAGAGCTAAAACTTGATCTTTCATGCCGTAATTCCCAGACGCGCAATTGTCGCCCGTACTGAAAAACCCCAACGTTCCCAGTCTATAATTTATAGTTACGAGAACGATGTCATGATCCATCAGATAATCAGGTCCGTGCAAAGTGCTTTGTCCTGTAAAATGTGCGTATCCTCCTCCGTGGATGTAAACCAGCACCGGTTTCTTCTTTTCATCCCCCAATCGACGGGTGTAGACGTTAAGGCATAAACAGTCTTCTGACTGATAAGGCCATCCTAGCTGAGGACAGGCGGGACCGTCTTCGGTTGCGTCTAATATTTCGTTCCATGGCTCGACCGGCACTGGCGGCTGTTTTGTATAATTTCGTTAGTGGTAATGTTGGAAAAGAGAAAAAAAAAAAAAAAAAAAAATGACTTACTTTAAATCTTAGCTCGCCAACCGGAGCTTTTGCATAACGAACACCCCGAAAAGAGTAGAAATCTGCCCCATTTCGTGAATTGAGGACTTTGCCGAGGATAGGACCCAATGTTGTATTTACGATAGGACTGTCTTGGCAGGCGGTAAAAAATGGCTTTGCCAAAAGAAGAAAAAGTAGAGTTAAACAAAACATTGTTTCTGTTTTAAAAAAAATTGAAGGTTAAATAATGGCACGCGCTTTTATAGTAAGTGAAAAAAGATGATGCGTTCTGAACAAAATAGTACTACGTGCAACTCTTATAATTAAGTTTCATCTAGGTTTTTAAGTTTCACATTTTGTAAAACTGAAAGGAGAGGTGCTTTTTGGGCGGAGATCCTTCCTCTTTTTTAGTCTGTTTCTTTTTTTAAAAAATAGCTAATTTAAAACAAATTTATAATTTGTTTTGACTAAAATTTTGTTTTATTTCTCGTTCGCAAAAGAACAGAGATGGAACTTAAGTTCCAATACAAAAATAGTGCCTTTTGATGAGTTCTAAGTAGCGAAAGAAAGACCAGAATGAAACCTAAATAAACCTTTAGACCAAAGTTTTGGACGTTTTTGCCTGGAAATGATGCTTGAATAGTGCTTTGATTAGCACTAGCGCCTCCAAATTTTTTTTAATTCCAAAAAAAAAAAAATAAATAAATAAATAAATAAAATAAAATAAATAAAATAAAAAATAAAAAATAGAAAATGAGCGATATTTTTTAGATGACAAGGAACCAAAGTTTGACCAGGGAGCAAAAATCTAGGGTGGACCATTTATTGTGACGCATCCTAGGCTTACTCGGCTTATTTTAATTTTTTAAAATCTGATTTTTTTTTTCGAAGTAACATTAAATCGGACAAGCTTTTTTCTAGAATGCATCGCGATCTCATTCGTACGTGATTAGATATACAATAATTTATCTTATGGTATAAGAGATTGACATCTCCTGAGTCATTATCTTTTGTTTTTAAATAAAAATGCATGATCTTTCTTAAAATCAAAAACAATTCCGTGCGTCGGAATGAACTAACGTATCTCCATCGTAAATATAATTGGAGATAGTATGTTTTGACTGTTTCTGAAAATCATGTAAGTACAAGTTTACACGATCATGTTTGTGTAAACTTGTGGTCACGTGACACTTTCACGAAACATCGAAACAGACTATCTCCGATCATATTTACGATGGAGATACGTTAGTTAGCCTCCTATCGCACGAAATTATTCATGAATTCTGCCAAATTTTTTAAGTTTTTTCCTAGAATAACAAACCTGTATCTGCTGCTGCAGCTGCTGTTAAATCAGGCAAGATAGATGTGAGTCAGTTATTTCAGAAATCTATCAAGTTCATTTTTCGTATTAAACGAGATTTTGCAGTCAGTCATCGGCTTTCTTATGCCTTGATGGATGTCCTCAAAAAAGCGAAATTCAAAGCAAAATTTCAATAATTAGGGAATTATACAATTTTCGCCAATGTTATTCGGCCATATAATTAAAAAAAAAAAAGAAAAGAAAAAAAAAAAATACACTAAAATTAATTTTCGACTTCATAATCGTAATCTACTCAAAATTGGGATACTGACCAGGAAAAGTCACGAAAGAAAATAACTCGGAAGCAAAAAAGCTTGAAAGTATTTGAAATAACCAAAAAAAACCGAAAGAACTTGAAAGAATTTGAAAGAACCAAAAAGACTTGAAAGTATTTGAAATATGGCTGAAAATACTTCTTTTTTTAAAAGTATTATCATTGGTCAATAAGCCATTGTGTTTTTTGTTTTAATTCGTATATACTTAATTAATATACTGATTTTTTCTTTTCCTAAAACATTAAACAAATTGACTTCAGGGATTTCTGAAATAACCGATTCATTTTTAAAAAGTCAAAGATGTTTCGGCAGACAGAGATAGAGAATCTTTTTCGCTTTTTTAATCTGATAAGGTTATTTAATCTCTACGGTGGCCCGTAGCCTAGTTCATAGCAAACCACCGAGCGGTAACTGCCTAGTAAAATCTCTCAAAAATAGCCGTTCGGAACCGGCGTTAAACTGTAGGTCCCATATGCCTGTGAGCGCACGCACAGGTGTATCTGAGAGATCACCTCGCTCGTATCGAGTAAAGGACTAAAAAGAAGAAGAATCTGATAAGGAAACTTTAAAACTTACTATCGTTTAATATCAGTGAGACCTTACAATATCTAGTGAATTTCGAGAAAAGCGTCGACAGATGTAATTTTCAGCGATGTGGTGCATGTCTCTGCTCTAATGACATCGATCCTCTGACAACCCTATACGTTACCAGGGTGTCTACTGACCTGTAAAACCTATAAATAGCCTATTTATTTTTTTTGAACCTATAAAACCTATAGAACCTATAAATAGCCTATATTTCAACTTTTAGTTTTCAAAATTAGGTCCAGCTGAGTGAAAAAAAATTTTTTTTTTAAATTTTTTTACATTTTATAATTTATTTGATGTATCGTTAATTGTAAACGAATTATAGATTCTAATTGATTTTTTTTTAATACTTTAAATTTTGTTTTATGTGAACGAAGATATGTACCTAATGTTTCTAAAATTGATAAATTTATCAATTGTAAAATTATGCCGAAAATGAGAAATTTAATGAACATATTCATATTCATCGAAAAACGAATACATCTAATAAAAAAAGTTCCTACTAATAAAAAATAATCGTTTTTTGCTGTTTTCATATCTTTATAAAAAATTTAGTTATTTTTTTAATGCCAAAAATAAGCTTTTCCTTAACATAACCAACCTCAAATTTTTTTCGATTAATTTTTTAAAATTTAAAATTGATAAATTTTAAGGGTTAGGGTCTTTAAAAGTGACAGTACCAAAAAATAACAATTTTCTACAGACCAATATTTTTTTCCAAAAAGGACCTATAAAACCTATAAAAGACCTATTTTTTTATTTTCAATTTCCAGTAGACACCCTGGTTACAGAAGTTGTACTTTCAAGAATTTCCGGATTTTGTCGCGTATGAATAAGTTTAAATTCCTGCCTGAAATCTGTTCGGATTTGGAACTTCTGTTCCTGTGTAGGACGTAGGAGGCATTCTCCAGTTAGACGCACTCTAGAGTTATTCCTACCGAACGGTAAGAACTACTCTAAGTGTGTAGTTAGCCCAGGTATTAATGACTCTTGTTAAGTAAAAATGACTACACTTTTTTCCCCCAGGTAGGAACCACTCTCGCGAGTGCTTGCTACCCAAGTAGAGTGCGTCCTACCCGCAGGCAGCATTCACTCCAGAGTAAATTAAAACTAGGTAGAATACATTCTAGAGTATGTGCTACCTTTAGGTAGGAATTACTCTAGAGTATGTGCTACCTTCAAATAGGAATTACTGTAGAGTATTTTTTTCCCCATACTTGGTCCTACCTGCCACACCGGCTCAGCCCTGTGGCATTGTACAATTTTACCAAAACTTTGTATAGTTGCCAAAATAATGGCCAAAACTCTGAAGTTGAGGAAAACAAAAAAACCGTTTAGAAATTTTTCAAAACTTTTATTCGATTTAGGAAAACTCCATCCAGAAATCTGTGACCTCTTATTCGAAAATTTCATATTAAAACTCATTCATGATTCCCCAAATTTATAAATCGTTTCCCAGAGCTTCATTCTTTTCTCGTAATACACACCATTAACCATCGTAAAATTCTGATCTATATTCAAATATTTTGGGCAGGTGTTGGTATAAGGTGTCCAAATTACGTTATCTAATACTTCAGAAGGTTCTGGTGTTGGATTACTGCAAATATATTTGGAAATGAGTGTATTAGTTTAGAATTTTTCAAAAACTATTTTCCTACCCTTCTTCGATGAAATTTTTCCATAACAGCGTCATTTTATCCACTAATTGACCCTCGTTATCTGCTTTGAATTTTGGATGAAAATAGGATTCGTGGAATACGTAAAGTAAGTCATCTCCATGCGCAACGCCGATTGGATCGCTCGAACCTGGCCAATTTAGAATACTGTAATTCCCTTTGTAGTTGAATTGATACAAGTAAATCGGCTTTTTATGTTTGGCAGCTAGCAGTTTTGTGGTTTGTATGACTCCGGATATTATAATACTATCTGAAATTAACTGGACCAGAAAATATTAAAATGAAGTACAATAATCGCAGTTTCCTTAACTTACTTGACCTAAGTTGTTTGTTGAATCTTCTGTTAAAGGACGGCTTAAATTTCCCAAATAAAATTCTCTTAATTGTTCACTAAGAGTATCGTTTCTTTCGTATATTGCTATTAAAGGAGCTATTTTATTCCAGTTGAGCGACAGATCTTCCGACCAATCTTTGTAGTGCGTTATTCCTGTTAGAAAAATCGAAAGTTTAGTGGATTTTCCTGAAGAGTTTTAAATTTCCCGGGAATTCTTTTCTTGAAGAATATCCTAGGAAATATTCCTGAAATCCGTGCGTCGGAGGTAAACTAACGTATCCCTGACCCAATCAAATTTGATCAGCTGAACAAAAAATTGGTTGTCCTAACCAAAATTTTTGGGGTAATAATTGCGTTACTAACATTTTGGTTGGGTCAACGGAATCGTTTTTCAGTGTATTCGATAAACTTATTTTATAGGCAGGAGAATATTTCCAAAAATACCCGGGAATGTATGTTTATTCCCGGGAAAAATTTCCGTCTTACGAGTATGTTTTAGATTTCCTTTGATTACTCACTGAAAGCTCTACCGATCATTTCATCCTTTGTGCTTCCTATAAAAATAGGGACGTCTGCTACATCTCCTTCAGCTAACGAAGTCAACGGCTCTTTTATCAGAAATTTTTCTTCCTCGGTGTCAGTTTCCACAACTGGCGCTTGAAAAGTTCCTTCTGTGTGCCACTCTAAAAGACCGGAGTACGAGCTTATTATGTCTTTTGGCGAAACCTTTTTGATGCAGTCAACCAGGATTTCGGTTGTTTCAGTCGAACAATTAAGTAGCGATGCTTGTTTCTTTGCCAGCTCAAGAGGTTCTTTGTTTGTTGCCCACGAACTGATTGGACTTCCGCTTATCAGCATTGCCCCTTGGAACAGACCTGAAATTCAAAAACGTAGTATTAACGCAAGATATTTTTGTGTTTTGTTTCAGGATCGTTAACACCTCTAGACATTGGAGATACTAAGTGGAGACCAACAGAGGCTGCTCCCGCGCTTTCCCCGGCTATCGTGATTCTGGACGGATCTCCTCCAAAAGATCGAATGTGTGCTCGGACCCATTTCAAAGCCAGGACTTGGTCTTTCATCCCGTAATTACCAGGTGCGTACTTATCTCCAGTGCTGAAAAATCCCAGTGTGCCCAATCTGTAATTTATAGTTACGAGGACGATGTCGTGATCCATTAGGTAATCGGCACCGCGTAATTTGCTGTGACCAGACCAATGCGCGTAAGAGCCTCCGTGTATGTAAAAAAGAACCGGCCGGAGGTTCGCAGTTTCGTTAATCTGTAAGGAACAATCATTTTAGTGTGACTTTAAGAGCAATCATCAGTCGTGGCAGCAGACTAATCGTAATCTACTTTTTACCGGGAAACAAAGACAAATCTCGAAAAACAAAAAATATTAAGGAATTTTTGGGATTTTTTCTTGAAAAGTCCTTAATATTTTTTGTTTCAAAATTTGTTTTCGTTTTCCCGTAAAATGTGAAATATGATTAGTCTACCGCCACGATGATCATTCCTCTTAATCATTCAAATATTACGTCAACTCTTTAGGGCGAAGAAATTTTTAAAACGGAAAAATTTCAAAATGGTGGCGATGAGAGATTCTACAGTATATAAAAAGAGACTGGCGAATTCAAATTGACGCCATGTTATTCAATATGGCAGCTTACAATGCAGTAGCTTGAGCAGAAGAAAAATCGCCATTTTCCAAGTAAAGCCGTCTGGATTTAGGAATTTCCAGAAGGCTTTTCCCAAACTAAAGAAAATCGAATAAAAATCTGAGTTTAAAGATTTAAATTTCATAAATTGGTAAAACTGCTAATCTTCAAATTTTCATTCAATTTCCAATACGTTCATCCATTATGGTTTCTAAATAGCGAACCAATCAGATTTATCGGTGAATCGCCAGTCTCTTTTTATATAGGGTCTCTAGTGCCTATATTCTGGAAAACAATGAGGCTCATCTTTTTTGTATCTCAACTGGATAAGAAAATTGGCTGCTAATCGGATCTTTTTTAAAGAGACTTTTGCGATTGAGCTTTGCCTTTGCAATAAGACTTGTAGAACCTTGCAAAAGGATTATGTTTTTTTATTCGTTTGTTTCAAATCTCTACACCGTTCAGTTGCGTAAAATTCAAACGTATTTTCCAGGAAATATTTCTGTGAAAAGGGGTAATTTACATTTTTTTCCCATCACTTGTTTGTTATGTGTCAACAATTCGTCAGTTGTATGCGTTTTGAAGAGGCTTTATTTTATTTTATTTTATTTTTTGCGAATTCCCAAATAATTCCTGCCTTCAGGAAAAGTTTAAAAATCATTTTTTTTTCCCCCTACCGTTTCATCTCCACTTATGAACTCTGCTAAATATGCTACCTTTAATTAATTAATACATACCCGGCGCGTATAAATATTTAAAATCAAACAATCCTCGGATTGATCCGCAAACCTAGGCTGGTAACATATTGGTCCATCTAGAGTTGCGTAAAGAATTCCTTCCCATGGTTCCACTGCCACGGGGGGCTGCAGCATCAAACAAAATTTGAAAACTTACATCTCAACCGAAATCTACTCCACAATACCTTAAATCGTAGTACTCCGATCGGAGGTTGCGCGTACCGGACACCTCGAAACGAATAATATTCATTCCCATTTCTCGAGGTTTGAATTCCCCCGAGAATTGAACCTAAGGATATATTTACAATCGGCCCGTCTTGACAAGCCGAAAAAATCGGTCCTACTGCTAAGAAAAATAATAATTTCGCGTCAAACATATTAGCGACATTAAAAAACTTAAAAAAAAAAGAAAGAAAAAATAAATTGGCGGAAGTTTATTTACTTGACGTAAGTTCTGCACGTCACGTGGCCTGGATTAATGCCGCATTTATACAATTGAACAGATGTCTGTAATCGTTTCTAATAAAATTCGACGGTCAAAACAATACAAGAGGAGCAACAAGAAAAATTGCTTGAAAGAAAAGTAATTCAATATTTTTTTTCTTTAGTTTTTAATCGGAAAAAGATTTTCCCATAAAGAAATTCGATCGTTGTAAAATAATCCATTTCTCATTGCGAACGCGTCGTTGATGTCTAGATATTTCGGGTTCGTGTCGTTATAAGGCTCCCATGTAACGTGATCTAGAACTGCGGAAGCTTGAGGGGTAGGATTCCTAAAAAAAAAGAAAGGATGAAGAAAGATTGGCTTTTGCTCTTCAGTTTTTTTAAGGAGGATGCTTACACCTTTTTTTTGTTTTTATTTTGATTGTTTATTTCGATTGTTATTTATAGGCGCAACATTTGTTTATTTTGCGAAAACTTTTCGAATCAATAAAATTTTTAAAAAATGGTTTTATACAGCGAAAATCACTATGGTCAACCTAAACTAAATTCTCTATCGACTGACAAGAAGGAAAGTTAGGGTGTATCGTGAAATAATGAGCATTTTTTAAATAAAGCTTTTAAAGCGATGTTTTTGTTTACTGAATCGGTTGATTAATTTAAAAAATATTCATTATTTCACCATGTATCCTAATTTTCCTTGTATTGTCAGACGATAGAGAATTTAGTTTAGGTATACCATAGTGATTTTCGCTGTATAAAACCATTTTTTAAAAATTTTATTGATTCGAAAAGTTTTCGCAAAATAAACAAATGTTGCGCCTATAAATAACATTCGATAGAAACAATCAAAATAAAAGCAAAAAAAAGGTGTAAGCATCCTCCTTAAGGAAGCCCTTACCCTGTTTTCATGAAATTGTACCATAAAGTGGTATATTTCGTTACAAATTCTCCATCTGAACCAGTGACGTTAAACTTTATCGGACATTGAACTGGCATGTAAAATACATAAGATAAATCGTGCTGGTGTGCAACTCTGTTCGGAATTTCGTCTGCGAAACAAGATTTCAAACCATCCCCTAAATAGTTGAATTGATACAAATAGACAGGCTCTTTATTTTTTATGGCTAACAATTTTGCAGTGCGAATTGTATGAAATATTACGTAACTGTCCGAAAACAGCTGAAACAAAAAATTAAGTAAAATACAGTTATCGTAGGAAGGAGTGATTTATAGGACCCTTTAGCAGACCCGTAGCCAGCCCGAAAAACCGAGGGAGGGGACGACTCCAAATGGCCCCTTATAAAATGGAAAATTGCATTAATCAAAAAAATTGACGAGGGCTTAAATTTGCTCACAGGAAGACTCAGTCCCTTAACTTGTCTTTGGCTGGTTTTACGCCTGCGTTTTAGATGTCTTTTCCGAGTCCCCAATAGTCCAACAGACACCCCTATCAGCATAATTTTGTCAATTTTTAACCCCAGTGCTGACATAATCTTTTGAATGCCCTCTTATGTTTCGTTCCATGTAGCCCATAGGAAGGCTTTCCTATAGGCTCCCGGAGTCCCGGTATTTCGGGATTAAAAAATTTCATGGAAATGCTACCGGAAACTTGTTTTAATTTCGTTCTTTTTTTATTTTCAGGTAAGTTTGCATCAATTTACGTCATCGATCATCAGACAAATCTGTACGAGACAGGTCAAATGAGCTATGTCCATCACAATCGTGCATAGAGATATGCATATACTCTTTTGAACCCCTGCCTGAACCGGTTTTGAGCTGCAAGGGTTCAAAAGAGTATATCTCCATGCACGATTGTGATGGCACGAGTTATAAGTACGGCCAATACGTTATAATAACTTATAACAAGGTAATAAAAACTATAATGTTGTTACAAGTTTATATAACGTATTGGCCGGACTTATAACTCGCTTTTCTTGGGTCCTCCCTCGCCTGAACATGCGTAAGTAATTTATGGACGACCCCATAGTGAAACGGTTTTCCCCTTCTTACTTCTGACGTGCTTTCATAATACTCGGAAGGAGTCTTAGGTAAATTGACTTTGTTGCAATTGGAACTTTCAATGAACCAATTTAACTGTAATTACCTCGCCTAATCCATTCAATGCGTCCTCGTTTGAGGTGGAATTGTTTAGGGTTATCAAATAAAATTGTCTCAAAATTCTGCTGAGCGTATCATTTCGATCGTAAATGAAGATTTTAGGTGCTATTTCACTGAAATTCTCCGATAAATCGGCAACTGCACTTTCGTTTTTGAATATTTCTAGTAAGAGAAGTTGATTTCATGTTTATCAAAAACTTATCGGTATTTTTTTTTTTTTTTTTGTACTTACTAACTGCATTCTGTATAAATTCATCTTTAGTAATTCCGATGAAAACAGGGACACTCTCGAAATTCCTTCAATTAAGGAAACAAGGGGATCCTTTTCTAAAAATCTCTCGCAATTGCAGTCCTCATGTTCCACCACCGGACCATTTATTCGGCCGAAATTATTCCAGTCCTATAAAAAATATGGGGGCATTTTAGAAAAAACATAAAAAATGCTGCACAGAATGAAAATTTTTGCCGCAAACTAAATGTGCCCCCGGATCAGTCGGGCAGTCGCATAAAAGTGCCTGTGGTTTTTTTTTTTTTTTTTTTTTTTTTTCCTATAGTTGAATGAAGTTTTTATCATCACCGGCTTTAGAACTTATGGAGGGTTCAAAGGTTTTTTGGGCATCAAAATGAAGGGACCTTGGGCGCGGAGATGTTGGTACCCGGTAGGGTATCAACGTCTAGAAAGAGTTTCTGAGATAATGGTGGCCGGTTCGAATTGGGGTTTGTCCACGGATCCCTTTGTCACAAGTGTAATGGGGATCCATAAGCTAAGCATGTATCTCCCATTACACTTGTGACGAAGGGATCCATGGACAAGCCCATTGGTTATTAAATGACTTTTAATATAAGAAGACGGAAGATTGCATAGGGAGAGAGAAGTTTTGCAAATCGTAAAACGACGGAAGTTGGAATCCTTTGGTCATTTTCTCAAAGGACCTAAATACGAACTTCTGAAGACAATCATTTAGGGACATATCGAAGGAAAAAGGAGAATAGGCCGGAAAAACCTGACTGCGCAATTTAAGAGCTTGGACGGGTTTAAAGGTCGAGGACTCTTCAGAATTGCCCCCGATAGAGATAAATATAAAAATCTCGTTGATGGTCACCTACGACTGGACACAGGTATGGCACAGTAAGAAGAAAAATATAAGAAGGAATATTTAACAACTAATTCGAAGGGGACCTCCATTTAATCAGGAGAGCTCCTTAGCGGATTTAACTTGCGGTAAAAATTCGCATTTACATCCCTCTCTTACTTTCAGCCTACTGTACATGTCTATTATGTCTTCAGGTGCGATTTTGCCGACACATTCCACCATATCCTTGGACCTGTTACTCGGGCACCCTTGCAACTCTGCCTGTTTTTTTGCTAATTGAATGGGGTTTTTATTTATGGTTCTGAAATTTATCGGACTGCCGCTCATTATAATTGCCCGGTGAAATAGACCTCTTGACATAGGAGAAACCAAGTGAAGGCCGACAGACGCCCCTCCTGCGCTTTCTCCAGCTATGGTAACTTCTTTTGGGTTTCCTCCAAAATACTGAATATTATCCTGGATCCATTTCAAAGCCAGAACCTGGTCTTTCATTCCGTAATTGCCAGGTGCGTGTTCGTCCCCGGTACTGAAAAATCCTAATGTGCCTAATCTGTAGTTGAATGTAACTAGAACAATGTCATAGTCCATCATATAGTCTGGGCCATGCACAGTGCTTTGCCCGGACCAATGATCGAAGGCTCCTCCGTGAATGTAAGCCAGGACTGGTCGGTTGCTATCCAGATTGTTAGTCTGTGAAAAAGAATGTTTTTAAATATTTGTAAATGTTTTTACTTTGAAAAAACCATTTAACTCACATTGTGGGTGTATACGTTAAGGTACAAACAGTCTTCTGATAGGTAATCGAGAGTCGTTTGGTAACACGCCGGTCCGTCTTGAGTTGCGTTGAGAGTTCCATCCCAGGCTTTTACCGCTTCAGGTGGCTGCGTTTAATATTGACATTTCGGCATCCCAGCGATAAAGCACACCATCATATTAATTGGACTTGTTTGCTTGTGTTTCGTACCCCTTTTTCGTCAAAGCAGTAAAAAGATCAAAACAAACTAAATCTTTTTCTTTGGAGGATGGTGTGGTCTACATTACCACTGGCCTACCGACTTGCATTATTTTAATTCTAAAAAAAAATATGAATTTGGCAGTCATGGTTCGGTAGTTACATACCTTAAATCGTGGGGCTGTTGCATAGCGTATGCCTCGAAAAGAATAAAAATCCCTTCCTTTCCTAGAGGTTTGGATCGTTCCTAAAATGGAACCTAAAGGCGTATTTACGATCGGACCGTTTTGACAGGAAGATGAAATCGATCCTCCAAAAAATAGTAAATAAAACAATTTGCAATTTAACATGTTTTGCGTACTTGAAAATTAATACTGCTTTGCTACCGTAAGACAGATAATCTGGTTTAAAAACAGAATAATCGTATTTAGTATAATTGCAGCATGTGACTCGTTATCATTTTTTTTTTGCCGGCTTTCATGCTTAATTAAACAATGTGTACTTGGTGATGATTATATAATTTACACCTTAGTTTAAACTTTTTTCTTATCGAGCGATGGGCAAAAAAGGAAAAAGTGTGTTGTTTTTATATCCAAAGACCATGGGCGGACCTAGCCGAAAAATCTGAGGGGGTGGCCAAGCGTCCTTTTTATAAAGGTTATAAAACATTTTTTAAAAAAATGTGGTGTATTCTTTTGTATTCTCTGGTGTATTCTTTTACTGAACATCTTCCCGGTTCCCTCTTTTTGATCCATATACCGATAACCCCAACCGAGAGAATTACACCCCCCCCTGCCTCAAAAGCAGTTTTTAGGTTTGTTGGAAAATTAAAAAATTTTAAAAAAATTTGATACCAAACATTGTATCTGTTGGGAGATGCTTCAGGTGGATTGTATCTATTTTGAAATACAAGATAATGTATCTATTTTGAAATACAAGATATGTGGGTAATTCTTGAAAAAACGTTCCGTGTCAGGAAAGACAAATAAGGCACTTTCTGGGATCCCCAGACATAACGTCCAATAAACTTTTTCGGCCATATTTAGTTTTCTCCAATGTTTTCTTTGGTAAAAATGTTTTGGTCCATTTCTGACATAGTCCAAAATTTTTTTTTCCCAATATAATTTATAGTCCAAAATTAAACAATAAGCTAAATTTTGAAATAAATATGATGATTTCATGCGATGTTTTTCTTACGAGTAACCATAACAAACGCTATCATTAAATTTGCTCATTTATAATTAATAAGGGATTGTCCAAATATTACGTAAGCACGTTAAGGGCGGGAGTCTGGAGAATCTTACTATTGCTTACAAAGGGGAGGAGGGGGCTAGTAAAATCGTACGCGCAAGATAATTGAATTTGAGGGGGGTTTGGAACTGAAATTTTATGCAATAAAGCGGGAGGCGGTTTTCTTCAGCTAAAAAGCGGAGAAGAGGGGTTTCAACTTGCCGAAATTATGCTTACGTAATATATGGACGGTCCCTAATAGGCTCGCTCAAGCTACCCAGCTGGTAATTATTCGATAAATCCGAAGGGTTCTACACTCTTTTATTCCGGTGTGCACTTAAATTTTTGTATTCAATGTATCCGGACTGTATTCCAAGTAGTATTCCATGTACTTCAAGTACTTCAAAATTCCTATAGGTGGAACATTTTCTATTAAACTAACAATATCAATTTATCATTATCTATATTTTTATTAATTTATCGTTATCTTTATCATTATCTTTAGTGGAACATTTTCCTCTTTGTAGTAGTATTAACCGCGAATTTTTTCAGATTTTTAAAACGGCGTCTTGAGGTTAATTGCGGCTCCTGTGGTTTTTTGAAAAGCCCACACAGTAAAAAATATGATGTAAACAATAATATTTTTTCATCTCCAAATTCGTCCACATAATTTATTTTTGTAAATATAACATGACATCTCATTAAAATTTTTACAAGACGAATTTAACATAATTTTGCTACTTTAATAAGTTTTTTTTGTTAATTTTTAACATATAAAATTTAACATGAGAATTATGTGGACCGAAATTCACACATTCACATAATAATTTTTATTGTGCAAATAAGTGCACATAAAACCATTGCTTTCCATCAGAAATTTTATATAGATCACGAATATGAAATCCAAATTTGTTCCAGTTTACAATTTTCGAGCAAGAAACAATTTTTGAATTTCGATTTTTTATGCTTTAAAAATCGGCCTCTCGCTCGGAAACCGTAAACATTATCGATCTACGTAAAATTTCTTATAGGTAACGATGCTTTTTTTGAAGAAAAATAATTATTCAATTTTGGCCCTTATATGGACTTTTGAAAAACCTTAAGGCCCTTTTGACAGCTCAAGGTGCATTTTTAAAAATCTGAAAAAATTCAGGGTCAACACTAATACTTAGAGGAAACTTTTCCCCTATAGGAGTTATGAAATTTCGAAAAAGTGGATTTCGAACCTACCGAATAAACTTTTCCCGGACTGCAAGTTTTGGACGAAATGTCTTTGGACAAAATTTTTTGGACGAATTGTCCTGGAAGCCTTTCTGGTAATAGAAAAAGGCTGAAAAGTAATTAATTTTTTCTCAAGAAGAGGGATATCGTTCTTTACCTTGCAAAACACCAATCCACAACAAAAAAAAATTTTCTCGTTGCATCCTTAATGAGAAGCTGCTAAAAAAAACAAAACGTGTCGGGAGGACAAATAACGCACGCTTTATCTAATTAAAAAGGTTTAAAAATCATTTTTATTTTCTTTAAAAAAAGGATATCATTCTTTACCTTCTAAAACGCAAATTCACTGTAAAAAAATTTTTTTTCAGTATGTGTTTGATGAAATATTAAGCAATATTGCCTAAATATAAAAAGGTACGTTTTTTTAAGAACTAAGGTAAGTGAACCTATTATCGGCATGCACCTATTACCGGCACCAGGTAAGCTAAACATGTTTTCCATAAAAGGAATACATGTTTAGCTTACCTGGTGCCGGTAATAGGTGTATGCCGATAATAGGTTCACTTACCTTACCCATGTGTGAGAACTGGTACACATTCTTAAATCCAAAAGTTTTTCCAACTTTCGCCTTAGAGTTAGTAAACCATATTATGACATGATTTCTTCGGATTTAAGAATGTTTACCAGTTCTCACACATATTTCCCTTAATGTCTTATCTTCTATTTGCCAACTCCAAATATCTGACCTTTTATATGCCAAATCCAAGCGAAAGTTTTCCAACTTTCGCTTGGAGTTGGCAAACCCTATTATGGACTGTTCAGTACTACCAGGAACTGAAGTCGATGGTTATAAACACGTTGCCGCTCTGTTCATCCTTTAGGGGTTGAGTTGTCTAAGTAGAGTTCTTGCAAGTTTTTCTTCGCTCATAGTCATCGACTGATGCTTACAGTATCTAAAAACGCGTTCTGCAATTCCCTTCTCTGTAGCCGTCTGCCACAGGCGTATCTCCGGAGACGATTTAGCAAAGAACGGGGCATCATCGATTTTGAACTCTCGCTCTTTGAGACATGCGACTTATGACTTTCCAAAGTAATGGGATGTCTAAATCGTCGGATCTCTTTATTATTTCACTAACGTCAACAGTCGCGTTCTTGCAGGAAGTGCATTGAAATAATAACTTTCATACAAGCTTTTATAGGCAAGTTTGTCGTATTCGTTAATCCATTCCATCAAGCTAGGTATCATTGACTTATCGTTTAATAAATCGGAAGCATCCAGATGAAAGTCGAGTTCCAATTTCTTATTCTATATTATTACTGAGTTATGATTTAAGGTAACGCAGGAGTGATTCATTTTTTTGAACGCCTTATGCTTTGATAAACGCTAATATTAACGTTTTGGAGGCAGATATCAAAATTTCGCTTCCGAGCAACAATTCTTTTCAATCTTTTGCACCTTCACAAAAAATTTCATACCTGATCATACAGTGTCAGTACTTTTTTAAGAAACCTTGGTCCAGGATAACTTCCCGGGAATTTATAGTAGATTAAGGTTTCCCAAAAAGTTAATGTATGGTCAAGCGTGGAATTTTGATATCTAGCACCAAAAGAACAATATTAGCATATTTCGAAGTATAGGGTGTTCAAAAAAAAAAAGAACCACTCCTGCGTTACCTTAATGGGACGTTCTAAACGCGAAATGAAATAAAAATGGAGACTCCTCGGGAATAAACAAAGATGTCCAATGCAAACGCCGTGGACATCTTTGTTTATTCCCGAGAAGTCTTTATGCATTAAATATTTTAATCGCATAAAAAATCTGCAAGAAAGTAAAAAAAAAAAAAAAAAAAAAAAAAAAAAAAGGGCAATGTCAATGGTATTTTTTTGAATTACTTGGTATTTTTTTCGTTTTGTGTCTCCGGATTCAACCACTTGATCCCGAGTCGGTGAAATCGTCGGATCTGCCGAACGACTGGTTCCAAAAAGATGTTCATTGGGGGTTTGGAATCTGAAACCCAAACTCCGCCGAACAGCATGACCTGGTTCCTTGTCTCCACCGGGATCTCCGCGATTGTGAACAGCAACGGTCAGCTTTGGCTTTTCCTCGAACTATTGGAAATGTCTAGCCCGTCCGTGTTGAAGATCAGGGTTAAATCGTGAGCACCTTTTCCTCTCCCGGTCCAACCGCTGGGATAAAATTTTGATACGAGGCTTATACTATGGTTACTATAAAAATTAAATGTTTAATGCAACCGAAAACTCTGCCCCTGTAAGCGAAATAACCTCAACTGCATTTTTGTAAACAAAGGGTGATTTTGGTACCGATCGAATCCTTATAATCTCACGAATTACGTTTTGTACCTAAATAGTGAGATAAGAAGAGAAAAAAAGCTTATTTTTATAAAATAAAAATTAAATAAAAAATAAAAAAAGACGATCTTCATTATGAATACAAAGAAAACAAATATTGTTTCCTTTTTGAGATTGTTTTTATTGTCATTATCTCAAAATTTAAAAAAATTCAGTTGAGGTCATTTCGCTTACAGGGGCAGAACTGAAATCAAAATCGAAAATTTACAAGATTTTAAGTTCTGTAACCATAGTTAAAATAAAAATGCCTATTTCGAAAAAAATCATAACTAAAATTAGCAGCCCTGTAAAACGATTAATGAGGTAAATTAACTTCTACTTATTCCCCCCCTTACCCGTACTCTTCTTGTGTTCCTGGCTCCAAGCCCACCCCTAGCAGTCCTCCGCCTACCGAACCCCTTGCTGGCCCGGGGATTTTTCCTCGCGCATATTCGTGATGCCATGGCATGTCTCACACTAACTCTTAACGTTTTTGCCAATTTTGGCTTGTTATCGTAATTGGGAATTTCTCCCAATGCAACAAATTTTTCTAACGAATAATCTGAAAATAAAGAACACCGCACACCAGAATAGGGAAATTGGTTTCGGTGAAATGTTGTTTAAAAGTTTGTTTACTAACATAAACAACGTATATAAAGACAATACTTAACCAAAACCTGTTTCCCTATTCTGGTGTGCGGTGTTCTTTCAAAAAAAGAAAAAAAAAATGAGCGTCAAAAATACTTCCAAACCTTCTTTCGTACCTATCAACAATAGCTGCTACTGCCGTAGGGTGAAGTTTCGGATGATCATCATCATATTTCCTTATGTTGTTATCCATTTTCCATGAGCTCCCACCAACTGTGTTGTTTAGTGAAGCGGGCTCAGTAAAAACCGCGGATATAATATAATATTTCTTCATTCGACACGCCCCTTTCGTATCTGTAAAAATAAAAATAGGCATTTTATTATTTAAGGTGGAATTATAGGCACTTGTGGGTCAAATCAGGTCCTTGAAAAATAAAAATTAAATTCACCCGTTAAGTAAATTTATTTTAGTTAAAAATTAATTTAAGACTTTTCCTTCTTTTTAATAAGTAGTATCACTTATTTATTTATTTATATTTACGTTTACAATTTCTCGATATAAGCTGAGCATCCTTTACGTTTACTACTTTTTCAGCTCAGCTTCCCTTTAAAAACAGTTTTTAGGTTGGTAACAAAACGGAAAATAAGAAAATGGCAAAACGTTTACAAACAAAGCATCTTATAACGAAAAATTGTAAACGTACATATAAATAAATAAATTATACTACTTATTAAAAAAGGAAAAGTCTTAAATTAATTTTTAACTAAGATAAATTTACTTAACGGGTGAATTTAATTTTTATTTTTCAAGAACCTGATTTGACTCACAAGTGCCTGGTTTTCCAACTTAAAGGGAATCCTGATTAGAAAAGAGGATTATAAATTAAACTTACCCCTCTTCTGCACTGAACTTCTATATTATTTTTCTGAAACTCACACTTATTCCTTCGGGTTTGGAATCCAATTCTTAACTTGCGGAGACACGCACGTTCGTACATTCTTTGAAAATGTTTTTAGTTTCAGGATACCTTGGGGAATTCTGTGGGTTAACCTATTCAGGAATTCAGGATAACCTGAATCCGATAAAATTTTGATATGAGAGGATGGTTAGCCTGTGCTACTAGGGTGTAGGCTGGCAAGGCGCCGTACTAAAATGAGAATTTTTTTTTTTTTTTTGTTTTCGGCAAAATACCAATACTATTTTGGCGCGACTTTGACTTATCTATCTAAAATTTTGTTAATTATTGGACGAGGTTGATAAATTTTTGAAAATAAATATAAACGGAGCAGAAACAATTTAAAAATATATTTAAAAATTATTAAATCTTAATAAGGCCGTTAAATGGATGTAACACGACCCATTTTTCTGGTCTCTAACCGACTCGTATTAACGGGATTGTACTGCGCTCTTTTACTGGCATTGGAAACAGACTTTCCCACATCGAAATGCGATTTTCGTAATACAATCCTTCTCTCAATGTCAAATTTTGGCTTATGTCGAGGTATTTCGGATTTTCGTTCGTAAAGGGCTCCCATTTAACGCAGTTTAGGGATTCCGATGCATTTGGTGTTGGGTCACTGAGGCAGTCATGTAAAATTAAAAAAAAAACATTGTTACTATTATTATTCTTAAAAAAAGAAATTTTCAGCTTATTGTTAATCTTACCCAGTTTCCACGAAATTTTTCCACAGCGTAGTTAATTTATCGATAAATTGACCGTCTGAGCTATTGGCTTCTAATTTCACAGGATAAAATAAAGAAGAGGAAAAAATGTAATTGGAATCGTAGGTGTGCCCTACAACGGAGGGATTATTCGATTTGAAATAGCGATGAATTTCTTTTCCTAAATAATTAAACTGGTATAAATAGACAGGTTGCTTGTTTTTTTCTGATAATAACTTTGCAGATCGAATGACTCCAAAAATGACGAAACTGTCTGAAATTAGCTAAAAAAAAGAGTGTTAAAATGACTTTGGAATGATTTTTTGAAAAGCAAAACTGGAAACATTTATGCTTACTTCACCTAACCCTTTTACGGAGTCATTCGTTATAGATTCGTTCGTGCTTCCTAAATAAAACTCTCGTAATTTTAAGTTAATTGTGTCGTTTCTTATTATTTGGTCGTATCCTCCAATTATTGGGGCTAACTCTGTCCAATTTCTGGATAATTCTTTTGTTTGTTGTTCATCTCGCAGTATATCTGTCAAATTAATTGAATAAATTAATACTAGATCGAATATTTGAGGAGTTCCATGCTACTGCCAAAGCTAAATGTTCAAATCACAAATATCACAGTACCGATCAATTTTTGAAGCGCACTTGGTGGAGCTCTAACCTGACATCAGAAGTTAAGAACGCTCGGTACTTACGAAAAGCTCTTTCTATCATTTCGTCCTTCGTAGTTCCAATGAAAACAGGGACATCTGCTACATCTCCTTCAAGCAGCGAAAGAACCGGATGTTTCACTAAAAATCTTTCATTTCCGCCATCTTCTACTTCCACCACTGGCTTATTCAAACGACGTTCTCTGAGCCAAATCTAAAATTACGAGTCATTTAGATTTCGAAAATAATATCCGACGTATCCGAATACACTCACAGTAAGATTTTTATGAATATTGACTAAATCCAGAGCTGGAACTTTGGACAAACAATCAACTATTATTTCTGAACTTTCAGTGGAACAGTTGAGCAGTTCTGCTTGTTTCTTGGCCAATTCCATCGGCTTTTTTATTATAACCCAGGGGCTTATCGCACTTCCGCTTAAAAGCATAGCTCGGTGAAACAAACCCCTAGACATGGGAGAAAATAAATGCAAACCGACGGATGCTGCACCCGCACTTTCCCCTGAAATCGTAATCCTGGAAGGATCCCCGCCGAAAAATACGATGTTGTTCCTGACCCATTTTAAAGCTTCCACCTGGTCCTTGAGTCCATAATTTCCGGGAGCGTGTTTGTCCCCTGTACTGAAGAACCCCAATGCACCTAGCCTGTAATTTATTGTCACCAGGACGATATCGTGATCCAGGAGGTAATCAGGGCCGTATAAGCCGCTTTGTCCTGAATTACCGATGAAACCGCCTCCGTGAATGTGAAGTAAAACTGGCGCTTTAGCTTCATTTATATGATGCGTGTAGATATTAAGGCGTAAGCAATCTTCAGATTGATTTAGGGGCACTAAAAAACTCTCTTGAGGACAAGCCGGACCGTCTTCGGTGGCGTTGAAAATTTCATCCCATGGTTCTATAGGTACTGGAGGCTGCGACAATTAGATAAGTTAGCAAAACGGTTGGCAAACGAGGAGGATAATGTGAGAGGTCATTCAAGAATTACAAAAGCACGATTGAGGCATTTCGACTCCCTCTCAACTAGCAACTAATTCCCTTGATCCCCGTACTCTCAACGTGCTAAGTTATACTTGAATTGCCCCTAATAAGTAGACGATTGCAAAAGAATCCTTAAAAATTTTATTGTAAAAAGACCATTTAAAGCATGAGAAGCATATCACGAAACCAGTCTTCTTATATTACAAATATTTTATTATTAAAATTTTACTGCAAGAAGACAGCTTTCATGATATGCTTCCTATGGTCAAAACTGTCTTCTTACACTAAAAACTAGATTCAACTAAATTTGAAAGGTGTAGAGTCGTACATTACATACCTTAAATCTGAGTTCGGCTACAGGAGCTTTGGCGTAACGAATACCTCTGAAAGAGTAAAAATTAGTACTCTTTCTCGAAATCTGAGTCACTCCTAGAATGGAACCTAAAGGTATTTTAACGATGACGGTTTCTTGGCATGATGATAGTATAAATCCTTTTATTAAGATGAAACTGAAGAGTAAACGATGGATTTTGCACATAGCGTCGGTTGCAATCATTGAGCAAGACTTTGATCAAAACATTGAAAGATGAGCTTGAGATGGTTTGATAGCATCATAGGCTTGTGTTGAATGTGTGGGCGGTGTGCTAATGTATTATATTGAAGTTTAATTTTACTTCTGTAACTTGATGCGACCGAAAACGTTTTTTTTAATCACTTCGATGAAAGATGATTTTTTTTTGAAACGGCACAGAACAAACCGTTTTCGAGTAAATGAGATGAAAATTAGAGTGACAATGATGGTTTTATTTTATTTTGAAAGTTTTTGTTCGATAATTTGTCATTGGAAAAAAAGTGTTCTAAAATGCATAAATAAGGAAAAATGAGATCGTCGGACCGTTCAAACTGCTTTATCGACAGTTGATACGGTTATATAAAGAACTAAAATTTTTGAAAAGCAAAAATAAAGAAAGGAAAATAAAAAAATTTCCGGAAATTGGTAACTGTTAAATTGCACTCTGAAAATGCGTCACCCCGGAACCAGAAGGGTTCAACGATTTTGTCTCTCACATAAGTTATAGATAGGAAATACCAAAACTGTTGAACCCTTCTGGTTCTGAGGTGACGAATGATAGCGGGTGTCCATTTGTAGACTGTTTAGGCTTATAGGTTTGATCCTATCGGATCCTAAATATGGAGGAACTTGCTTCTAATAAGGATGAGCCTGAACCTTAACCTTCTGGAAGTACTTTTAATTTAAAAAATATTGGTTTTACGATAAGTAAGATTTTGCCAGCCCCCTCCCTCCCCTTATAAGCTGCAGTAACAATAGTAAATTTTCCCCGGACCCCCTCATATTTGTACAACCCTTTATTTCCGCCCGTTTCAGCGCTTATTCTTCAAGCACAAATCCGTGAAAATTACGATTGTTTAATGTCCCTGCGTCCTTCCTCTTTCTTCGTTCCCATCGGATCCTAAATATGGATGAACTTACTGCTAATGAAGATTAGGGTATATCATTTCCGACAAAGTTTTTCCGATTTTGCTCCTCCATGGAAAATAGGTTCATTTTATGTTAAAACTGCTATATAAATTTTAAAATAATTTTTTTTTTACCGTTTAGGGGTTGCTCAAGGTCGATAAAGGTTGCGGCGGTATGATTTATTTTAGGCAGAGCTGCATATTGGCAATACCTCACTAGTGAAAATATCGGTATCAACAAAAGTACTCTACACTAGGGTTTTCGAGGTCGTAGAACACGAATTTCACTATCCCGAATTTTTCCGACTTACCCCTGTGACGTCATTAGCGTTTTTATCGAGCCAATGCTTGATTTTTCCTCGTAAAATTCGGCTTAATCTCGAATTTGGAGCCCTGAAATTTTTTTTAAAAGTTAGTATCTCTCATACTTATGCTAAAATACCCGTAGAACACGAATTTCACTATCCCGATTTTCTCCGATCAACCCCTGAGTAGGAATATAAGTGTAAATTGATTTTTTGGGCCAAAAATGGATTTTTCTGCCAAAAAATAACAACAACGCCTCACCTGTTTGATTTAGAGGTCATGTTCAATGAAATTTTTTACTCTGGTTACTCTAATTAATTAGTATCTTTTGTGTTTCGAATCAATTTCCGAAATTTTTTGCCGTCGGAAAAAATTTGAATCTTCAAAAAAATTAAGGGTAGAATTTTCCGACCGTAAAATATTTCGGAAATTGACTCGAAACACAAAAGATACTAATTAATTAGAGTAACCAGAGTAAAAAATTTCATTGAACATGACCTCTAAATCAAACAGGTGAGGCGTTGTTGTTATTTTTTGGCAGAAAAATCCATTTTTGGCCCAAAAATCAAATTTACACTTATATTCCTACTCAGGGGTTGATCGGAGAAAATCGGGATAGTGAAATTCGTGTTCTACGGGTATTTTAGCATAAGTATGAGAGATACTAACTTTTAAAAAAAATTTCAGGGCTCCAAATTCGAGATTAAGCCGAATTTTACGAGGAAAAATCAAGCATTGGCTCGATAAAAACGCTAATGACGTCACAGGGGTAAGTCGGAAAAATTCGGGATAGTGAAATTCGTGTTCTACGACCTCGAAAACCCTAGTGTAGAGTACTTTTGTTGATACCGATATTTTCACTAGTGAGGTATTGCCAATATGCAGCTCTGCCTAAAATAAATCATACCGCCGCAACCTTTATCGACCTTGAGCAACCCCTAAACGGTAAAAAAAAAATTATTTTAAAATTTATATAGCAGTTTTAACATAAAATGAACCTATTTTCCATGGAGGAGCAAAATCGGAAAAACTTTGTCGGAAATGATATACCCTAATGAAGATGAGTCTGATCCTTCTGGAAACACTTTCAATCTTAAAAAATTTTGGTTTTTACCAAGTTGCTTAACATGGTAAATAATAAATAATGTGAAAATAATGAATATGAAGAAGAATGAGAGTAAAGACTGAATTGTGTGTCTTGAAGGCAAGGACACGCGACAAAGAGAACGATTGAACTGGAAACGCATTTTGTATTTAGTTTTATAAACATTAGAATTGCGTATTTTTTTTATTTATTGCATTGTAATGACGGATGTTATTTCCATCCGAAGTAACGATGTCGGTCTGTTTTAAAAATAAAAATGCTTCCTATAACTCGCGTAGATCTTGGGTGTCGACTGATATATTTTACAAGCAGCGATATTTACATTTCTAATTCCATTGCATGACTATTAATTTTGTAAAACTTCGTAATATTCTGCTAATTTATTCCATCGATCGGAAACAAGCTTTCCCATAACTCCATACGTTTTTCATAGTACACTCCGTCTCGGAGTGCTAAATGGTCATTTATATCCAGATATTTGGGATTTTTTTTAGTATAAGGCTCCCATATAACATTGTCCAGATCGGGCGATGATTTTGGAGTCGGATTACTGAAAGAAACGTAAGAACTTAAAAAAAGAAAAGCAGTTTTCTGATAGATGTCAATTTTGACGGAGTTTATCTCACCCTGTTTCCACGAAATTTTTCCAAAGCGTAGTAAATTTAGTAACGAACGGACCATCGGAAATATTTTTTGCATCGAAATTGTCATAAAGATAAAAAGTGCGATCAAACATGTAAAATAAGTCATTGGCATGAGCAACTTGATCTGGGATATAGTATAAGAAATAAGATGGAAGATCTTTTCCTTGGTAGTTGAATTGATATAAATAAACAGGATGCTTGTTTTTTCCTGACAATAAGTTTGCGAATCGTATCAAGCCGAATGTTATAAAACTGTCTGAGATCATCTGCAAGAATGAATTATTTTAAAGCATGATTTACACTTTTTTTTTTATATACCTGGAGTCCATGGGCCAGACTTTATAAACCAGCATTCAGTGTGGCCCGAATTCCTCCAGAGAGTTGCATTTTCTGGATCTTCAACTGTGATTTTCAGCACTTTTCGTTCATATGAGGGTGTCCAACTGTGACCCGATGTCCATTACCAAGCATGTCTGCCACAATTTTGCGGCCGAACTAAGACAGGCTCTTTAAAGACTGCCATTATGATTTTTTGGCATCCGTATTGCCTGAATGAGTTTAATTGGACTTACTGTTCACAAAAAAAAAAAAAAAGACGTTTCCAACGATTTTTCGGTTAGGACGATATATGACCGCCTTTCGGGGCATCTTTTCTGATAGCAGTATTCTGAAGGAATCATAGCGCCTCCGAGCTACTGTTAAATGACGTTTGACCCATGGACTACTGTAAGAATGGAAATACTTACTTGACCTAGTTCATTTACAGAATCATTCATAGTAATAGGTTTATTTATATTTCCAAAGTAGAATTCTCGTAGTTTTAGATGAACCGTATCGTTTTGTCCATATTGGTCATATATCCCTATTATAGGAGCTAGATGTGTCCAATTGCGGGACAATTCTTCAGCTTGTTCCTCCTTTCGTAGTATGTCTACGAAAACAGAAATCATTAAAATTGCGAAACATGGACCAGATTGACTACTTACTAATGGCTCTTAGTATCATTTCATCTCTCGTGGTTCCAATTACGACCGGAACATCTTCAACATCATCTTCGAGTATTGAAATAAGCGGGTCTTTTGCAATGAATTTTTCACCTTCGTCGTTTCCAACTTCGACTACTGGTCTCCACAAACGACGTTCTGTGTGCCATACCTAAAAGAAAGAGCAGGGCCCAGGGTTTTTGGTCTGTGAATAAGTGTAATCAGATCATTTGTATTATGTTTCGCCTAGTGACACGCTGGAACCCAAAGACACGGGCCTTCTTTAGTTTTTAAAATGACTTACTCTCATATTCTTGTAGCTACTTATTATATCGTCCACTGGCACCTTAGACATGCATTCTACTATCTTTTCGGAGCTTTCAGTGGAACAATTAAGCAGTTCTGCTTGCTTCTTTGCCCACTTCATCGGATATTTATTTACAACCCAGGGATTGATTGCACTTCCGCTTAAAAGCATTGCTTTGTGAAACAAGCCTTTGGACATCGGAGAAATTAAATGTAGACCAACAGATGCTGCACCCGCGCTTTCCCCCGATATCGTTATTTTGGAAGGGTCCCCTCCGAAAAATTGTATATTATTTTTTATCCATTTCAAAGCTAAGACTTGATCTTTTAGTCCATAGTTCCCAGGCGCGTGTTTGTCTCCTGTGCTGAAGAATCCTAATGTTCCTAATCTATAATTAAATGTTACGAGAATTATATCGTGATCTAAAAGATACTGAGGGCCGTGCTGCACGCTTTGTCCAGTATTGGTATTGAAGCCACCTCCATGAATGTAAATTAAAACGGGTGTGGTAGATTCGTTTATTTGACGAGTGTAGATGTTAAGATACAAGCAATCTTCTGACTGATTAAGTTTTTTCTCCTGAGGACAAGCTGGTGCGTCTTCGGTCGCGTTTAATATTTCCTCCCATGGTGCCACTGGTACAGGAGGCTAAAATTACGCGATATCAGTAGAAATGCTCATGTAAGAATTAAGTCACACGTACCTTAAACCTCAATGCATTGACAGGCGCTTTGGCGTAAGGAATGCCCCGGAAAGAGTAAAAATTAAAACCGTTTCTGGAGGTGTCGATTGTTCCTAATACAAAACCTGATAGCGTTTTAACTATTGGACCTGTTTGGCAGGATGAGAAAAGAGACTTTTCAAGAACGAAAAAAATTAAGAGTAGAATTTTTTGTCTTAATATCGAGGCGTAGAATTTGCTCATCGTGTCGGCCAGTTGCAACTGAATCCAATGATGAACTTCAAATCGTAAGATAGCATAATCAGCACGTGTGTGAA
Source organism: Liposcelis bostrychophila (assembly GCA_037577465.1). NCBI lineage: Eukaryota > Metazoa > Arthropoda > Insecta > Psocodea > Liposcelididae > Liposcelis > Liposcelis bostrychophila. Next base: position 25,443,016 of record CM075211.1, on the reverse strand, counting down.
AAAGGAAGGGGTGTGTACATGTTTTATTTTGAAGATAGGAGTCGATTTTCACTTGTGGTTTCAAAATTGCAACTTTGTAATATAAAACTGTCTTAACACTTTTTTTTTTATTGCTTTATACATTGCGTTATTGATAGAACATATAAACCGTACCATTTATACAAACCTTACCATTGATTAAAAGAAGTCTCAAAACACCAATTTGTAGTTTTCCTGGCCACATGCATGTCCAGACGATTCTTTTAATTTTTCTCTGGAAGTGGGAACAGTGTGTCCCATAAAACCATGCGTTCTTCCAGATACAATCCATTTTCTAGTTTTAATGTTTCGTTTATGTTGAGATATTTGGGACGTTCGTTCGTATACCGTTCCCATATAACGTTATTTAATTCTGCAGTTGCTCTCGGAGTTGGGTTGCTAAAAATAATTTAGGGTTTTTTTAAATTTTTTTATTTCCGTTAAATCTGTGACATAGAAAAAATTTTTACCCTGTTTCTATAAAATTCCTCCACAAAGTCGTAAATTTAGTTATAAATTTATCATCCTCGCCGGTCGTGTTTAATTTTTGAAAAAAAATTTTGGAAGGAAATATATAATATATATCCACTGAATTGCTAATTGAATGCGGTATTTTGTCGAAATCGTGGCTTATATAGATCTTTACCGTCATAATTATATCGATATAAATATACAGGTTTTGTATTTTTTTGTGATAATAATTTAGCAAATCGTGTTACGCCGAATATTACTTGCGAATCTGAAAGCAACTTCAAAAAGAAAAAAAAAAGTTTATTTCAACCTTAAACTGGTCTCAAGCGATTTACTTACTTCAGCTAGACCATTTTTAAAGTCTGCATCTTTAGTAGACAATTCTGGTTTTTTGAAGTAGAATTCCCGCAACTTTTGACTGACTGTATCATTTGGTGGGTACAGGGAAAGCGCAGGAGCTATTTTTGTCCAATTTGTAGAAAAATTACTATTTGCCCACTCAGGAGTGGTCAGAATTTCTATTGGAAAAATATTTTGCATTAAGAGGAATCACCATCGTGGCAGCAGACTAATCGTATTTTACTTTTTACGTAAAAACGAAGACAAATCTTGAAACAATTTTACTTTTTACGTAAAAAGTAAAATACGATTAGTCTGCTGCCACGACAGATGGTTCCTCTAAATTAAAAAGGGCTTGAATAATCGTTTTGTGGCGCTTACCGCGAACTGCAGACACTTTTTCGATGTATGCAGTTCCGATGAAAACGGGGACATCTGCAATGTCTCCTTCCAGCAGAGAATCAAGTGGGTCTTTTTCTAAAAACCTTTCCTTTTTGTCAATTTTAGGTTCAATAACTGGAGAGAACATTTTACCTATAAATTGACTAGGCTGTAATGAAAATTTGATTTTTAATTTTGAGACATAGGAAATGCAAACGTTTGGAGCTGATTCTTACAAAAAAATTGTTGTAAATAAATTCGATTTCTTCTTTTGACGTTCGAGTGATGCACTCTGATAATTGCTGAGTGTTTTCCGTCGAGCACTTTAGAGATTTGGCTAACTTTTTACTTAATTCTAAAGGATTTCGATCGATTACACCAAAGTTTATAGCACTTCCGCTGAGCATTATGGCTCCGTGGAATAGACCTGATTAGTAAATAATTAAAATTTTAATTTAAAGGGGCCATTCAAGGCTAAGATCAATAATGATCCAACTATGTGATGGAGCTTTTCAGTGGCGGTTTATCGATGTAGGATTTATACCTCGAGACATGGGCGAAACCAAATGAAGACCGACTGATGCTGCACCAGCATTTTCGCCGGATATTGTAACTTTGTTAGGGTCTCCTCCAAAATATCGAATGTTGCTTTTGATCCACTTTAAAGCTTGAACCTGATCTTTCATCCCGTAATTTCCAGGTGCGTGAACATCTCCTGTGCTGTAGAAACCTAATGCTCCCAACCTGTAATTGATGGTTACTACGACAATATCATGATCCATTAGATATTCAGGACCGTAGTAATCGCTTCGAGCCGTCAAATAATTGAAATGCCCTCCATGGATGTAGACTAGTACAGGGCGATAGTCTTCTTCGTTAATCTGTTTTTAAAAAACTGAATCAAAATTTTGAAAATAGTATATTTCACTACTAGAATCTAAAGGGAGACTTTTTGAGTCCAAGACCGATTTTGCCGCGCGAGCGAAGTGAGGTGCGGAAAACGGTCGAGGGGTTAAAATGTTGAAATTTAGATTCGTGCTGTGATTTTGAATCACTTATCAAGTGGCTAGTCCTTAAATGTTGCCACTTTTTGACCATAAACGATAATTGTTTACTTTTAGGGGTCTTTTTTACTAACACTGAAACTTCAATTTTCTGACGTGATTAGTGCTACTTTATACACACGAGAATAAAAAAGTTCTTAATCAATTACTTACTCTTCTCGTATAGACATTAAGACGCAAGCAGTCTTTAAAATATTCAGTTATGGGCATGAAGCACACGGGTCCGTCTTCAGTTGCGTCCAGCGTTTCCGTCCATGGTTCCACTGGTTTTGGTGGCTGGAACGTCAAAGTACCTTTCCTGATCCTTTCTTTTGCGTTTGTTAAATTCGCAGAACTCATACCTGAAATAATAGGTCTTCCATTGGAGATTTCGCGTATGGGATCCTTCTGAAGGAGTAAAAATCAATTCCGCTTCTTGAAGTTTCTACAATCCCGCGTATGGAACCTAGAGGAGTTTTGACGATAGGACTCTCCTCGCATGATGAGTGAGAACAAGCTTTTATTAAAAAAATAAATATTATAGATCGACTCATGCTCATCAGAATGAAACACTAAAATAAATTTAAAAAAAAAATAAAATTTTAAATATCAATTATTCTCATTGAACAGAAAAAGGAAGTGATTCACTTTTTGAACTTGGAATTAGGAACGCTTATGACTTGGCGGAAACAATGCCGAAAGTCAGGTGTCCATAACTACTGTTTAATCGTTGAATATGGTTTTTAAATTATCGTCGAAGGTTCGGTGGTTAAACTTTCGCTATGATGTTATCAAGTCGGTAACTGCGTTTCCAAAGCCGAAATCTGATTCATAGTTGCATTTGATCAGCTTTTGCAAAAAAGCAAAAGTTTTTGTTATAAAATCTTTATCTGTTCTTTCTTTGTCATGCTTCTGCCGAGAAACGTTTGAATACGGGTCTGTTTTGCTTCTTTTTTAACTGATTCAGAATTTTCCCCTGCTGAAAAGTTTATTACATCATTAAAATCGACAATTTTATCATTAGAAACTTTTTCATTGCTACACCATCTATCATACCATTTCATCTAATTTTATTGATAAGCTAAGTTCAATGCCAAATGTTTGCATATTTGGTCATTTTCGAATATTTCGATGTAGGGGGTCAAGTGTTTATCAATCAGTGACTGTTACTAACCACACTTTTTCTATTAGGACTCATTGAATAATATGATGTTAGAATTGAGTGAGGGGTAAATAGACCTCCTGAGAAATGCTTTTTTCTGTAGATCAATAAAAATGAAATGGTAAACCAGTAAATTTTTACCAATTAAACCGTTCAAGGTCAAGTAAATAAATTAATTGATAATTAAAATGTTTTTCATCGTTGTCTGTTCAACTTTTTATGTAGGTTTCTCTTCACAGGGATAATCTAGGTTCTGTAAGAATGGGATGGAGGGAACCGAAAAGTAATGAAATGTTAGGTTATGTTGCATTTAACTTGATAAGGCTTTTTTATCTGTAGACCAGAAAAGCTATTGCGACCATTCCGGCTGATGAAATGTACAAGAAAAAAATAACTTAGGCAAGAAGGAGAATATAGTAAAATTAAAAAGAAGTTGCTTTATTAAGTTTTTAATTGTTTTTTATTAAAGTTTTTGAAGTTTTTTATTGTTTTTTTGAAGTTTTTTATTGTTTTTTTTTTGAAGTTTTTTATTGTTTTTTAATTGTTTTTTTATTGTTTATATAATTTTTTTATGGCACTGATTTGTCTTTGCGATTCCAATATTTAAAATTGAAATATTCAAATTAATTAAAATAATAGAACAAGATTAACAAATAAATAAATTAATTAAATTTAATAGTAAAAAAATAATGTAAAGTAGTGAAAGTTAAAATAAATAAATGATTGAAAAAAAGTACAAACAAATAAAATAAATAAATAAATAAATAAAATTTAAATAAATGATTGAAAAAAAGTACAAACAAATAAAATAAATAAATAAATAAATAAAATTAAAATAAAAATCTTGCAAAAAAAGCATAAAAAAATATTTACTTATAGCTAAATTACAAATTAGACGAACACTGGTTAAGATTTGATTGTCTTTAAGGTTAAAGAATTGCTTTTTCCTTTTTATCAGTTTTTTCAGGTCGTATAATGCGCCTGCACTTTTAAAAATCCGCCGCATTTATGTAGTTTTCAAATTAATTAAAATAATAGAACAAGATTAACAAATAAATAAATTTAATAGTAAAAAAATAATGTAAAGTAGTGAAAGTTTAAATAAATAAATAATTGAAAAAAGTACAAACAAATAAAATAAATAAAATTAAAACAAAAATTTTGCGAAAAAAGTATAAAAAAAATATTTACTTATAGCTAAATTACAAATTAGATGAACACTGGTTAAAATTTGATTGTCTTAAAGATAAGCCTAAGGATAAAGAATTGCTTTTTTCTTTTTATCCCAGTTTTTTCAGGTCGTATAATTCAATTTTTAAAAATCTGCCGTATTTATGTAGTTTTGTAATGGCGTTTTTTTTTTTTTTTTTTTTTTAATCATCCGCACTGACTATTTGCGAACAAAAAATCGTAAATTGGAAAATTCAATGACTAGAATCTTTTTGTACTTAATTGGCATGATGAGTCGCTTGGTAAGATCTTCCTCGTCTTTTTGGCGTTAATTGCTCCAGTTCTTTAGGAGAATGTTTCTTTTTGTGCTTTCGTAGTGAGCTGGGGTCTGTGTAACGCTTGTGGCAACCTATTATTTCGCAAGCATAGGGCGTCTGTAATAATAAAAAAAGAAAAAAGGATTAGATTTTTTCAAAAAAAGGAAAGAAAAAACCGATTTATGAGATGTTAATCTTGTTCGGTTTCTGATACTTACTTCGTTAAAATGAGTCCATTGGTGCTTTCTGCAGTCTGAGGTATTCGTATATGCTTTGTTGCAAAATTTGCATATGCATGGTTTTTCTCCGGTGTGACTTCTTTTGTGGATTTTGAGGCCTTCGGCGGCTGTGAAAGCCTTGTTGCATCCTGGAATCTGAAGAAAAAAATGAATTAAAATCTGAGTATGGAGAAAGAGATTGAAGACTTAGAAGACAAGGGATTCTTTGCTGGCTTGATTTGATATGTCAGACTAAAATATAATACTTACTATGCATTTGTAAGGTTTTTCCCCTGTATGAGTCCTTAAATGCGCCAATAATTTGTAACAAGAGCTAAGTCGTTGCGAGCAGACCTCCCATGAACAAACGAAATTATTTTGTTTCATGGCTTTAACGTGACTCTCTTTAAGATGTTTGGCGAGTTTGGTTAAGCTGGGAAATCCTTGTCCACAGTTCGACCATCTACAATATGATGGGCAATCTTCGGTGTCGCTTACTTCAGAAATGCTCTTCTGGCTGATCGGCGAAACCGTTGCGGTACCGTCGGAATCGCTGGTTTCCGGACTGGAGAGGTGCTGATATTCTTGTAACGCAGTAACGTTCGTATACGTAGTTAAATCATCGCCAAAATTCGTATTATTTACGTTCGCACCATGTACGTATATATGTAACGTATTTGTAAGTCCGTTCCCTTGATTCGCAGGAAATTGAATGTCTCCAAGTGTTTCGCAGTTTCCGGTTTGAGACAAAGAATTGTTCAAATCTGGGTATTGGCAATGCTGAGGGCTTTCGAAAAAAATTGCACTCATCTCTCCCTGAACCGGTACCGTTTGAACTAGTTCATTTTTCATTTGTTGAAAATTCACCGTATTTTCCAACCAGCGATGGTTTTCCGAAGGTTTCAATTCCGGATTTTGAGTACGGGATGCCACGTAGGTATTTCCCATATGCTGTTCACAGGAGGTAGTAGGAGCAATCACGTTTGCTAAAAATTGGAGGAATTCTTCCTCCAATTTTTTTTTAAAAAATTCTTCTATAAAGTCCAAGTCATCATTTAATTGTTTGACGTAACCGTTGTTGTTGTTGTTGTTGTTGTCGTAAAAGCTCTCATTGTCGTTTGCCGGCGTTTTCATTGGAATAGAGTGTTGTACTGGGACGGAATAAGCATCGGTTACCATTTTTACGGGCATGTGAGTGGGCTGGAAGGTATGGAATAAAGAAAAATATGAAGGATGCATCGTTTGCTAAAAAAAAATAAAAAATAAAAATGAGAATTTCGTATTAAATTAACGACTTTTTTTTTGTGTTAAAAAGCCGTGTTAAATGCAGTAAACACTATCTGCTGCTGACCCTTGGCACAGACAGTTTTTTTTTTTTTTGCTTATGATAATGTCTTAATTTCGTAATATTGCTAATAATTTCATATCAATTTTTGCATTGCTTTTTTTTTTTTTTTTTTTTTTTTTTTTTTGAAAAAAGGGAGATTTTGAATTGGGCGTTGAATTTTTCCAAAAATTATACTTCCCAAAAACTAAATAATATTAACTCTTACGATTAATAACTTTTTTTTTGTAAAATTTTAATTTAAAATTTGAATGTACCTGATTGCAAAGAAAATCCAATATCTCCAAAATTTTCCCTTGTTCACTTATACTAACTTTACTAACTTCTTATCTTACTAAAGTGGTTAACTAGAATGGTGATGGCTAGCATTCATCGGGGGGGTATTTAAACTGGCGTTATCAGCCGAGATGACCCAATGTCAAGATCAAATGGTCAACAACAACAACAACTTTGCGGGAGATGCGGACCTCACAGATCCGAACCTAGTTGTGCCTTGGTGGTGACACCTACCCCCAACCCCCCCCCCTCCCCTTAATTAAGCCGCCGTTGTAAAGGATTATATATGCTGGTCCCGCCACCGAAGAGCCGCAGAAAAATATTGACGCAGCGACACCCCTATACCCCAACGTCGCTTGGTTTTTTTTTTTTTTAATTCAGGTATGAATTGACTTATTTCTAATAAATTGCATTCATTAAAAAAAAAAAAAAAAAAAAAATCAATAATATTAGACTAGGCCGCTCAAAGTAAATCAGCAATGTCAGAGATGATGGACTTCAGCATCAAATGATATGATATAAATTTTATTACGTCGATGATGAGTCATTCCACGAAAAGTTTTTTTTTTGCGATATTTTTTAAAATGTTGTTTACTTATTTTTGTTTTGTTTTCGTTGCGCATTAATATGCAATACTACCGTTTATAGAAAAAAAAAAAGTAAAACAATTATTCCTTCTTTTGCTGAAGGATCGACTGCTTTTAGGAAATCCTGGCAGAGAGGAATTTTTAAAATGATTTTTTAAGAAAGACATTTCATACGGGCATTTAGTAACTGGAAAATCGAACGATTTTCTAATGGAAATAAGGGAGGAAATGTACTAAAATATTCTGCAAAAAAAAAAAAAAAAAAAACCGAAATTTTTAAATTTTTGTACACTTTTTACATACCTAAAACCATAAAAAAGGGGTTTTGTTAAAAAAAAAAAAAAAAAAAAAAAAAAAAAAAAAATACTTTTCTCGGAAAAATGAATCAATCAACAAAATAATTCAAAGAATTCTTCATGGGGGTCATCCATAAATTATATAAGCATGACTTTGGCCTTGCACATTTTAGATCCCCTACCTCCTGTTTCTAAGCAGAAATAAGCTTCCTCTTATAAAGATTTAACATTAGGGTAAGATTTTGAGCGGCCCCCTCCACCCTAAACTGTATACGTAATTTATGGATGGCCCCATGTATTAATCCCCTTATTGGGGATTAATACGAGAACCGTTTTAGCTGTCATTATTTCGTATTTAAATTCTTCAGCTCTTGTCCTTAGGAGCCTAAAAATGATATCCGAAATTAGGTGCTCGGGTTCTGAGCCTAAATGAAACTAAAAAACATTATTTCGAACCGCAGGTTTCGAATCTGAAGTCCAAATTTTTTAAAATTAAAATTCAATATGGCGGAACCACTTTAATGACAATAACTCGATTTCCGGCGCCATATTGAATTTCCTTCCTGGAATTTCGTCAATCTCACGTCAACCCATAATTTTTATCTTTTTTGAACTTTCAGGGAAACAAAGTTTGAATTTTAGTTTTAAAAACTGAACAAGTGGAAGCCCTGCCAACATCACAAAAAGCTCAAATTGACGCTATTCGGTTCAGCCACTCAAATTTGAGGTTTGAAATAAAAGGTGTGAGAATGATATAAAATGAATGCTCTCATTGAGACGAATTCAGCGATACCAACAACTCAAAATGGGCTTCTTTCGAGTTAAACGCTTTGTTTTATTTATTTTCTGGTAAAATCAAACATTTTACTAATAATTATTAACTTTTCATTGAATCGCAATCCTAATCTGATAGGAGTTCTTGAGACAAAAATGTGGTTTCCCTTAATTTTGTTCAGGAAGTGGGAAGAGACTTTCCCAAAGCGATATCCTTTCTTCAAAATACAGCCCGTTCTCTACTTTTAAGGTTTCGTTTATGTTTAGGTATCTAGGATTCCCGTTCTTGTAGGGTTCCCATATAACGTTGTCCAGAATTGCCGACGGCTCCGGAGTTGGGTTTCTGAAATCAAAATGATGTTTTCGTTTGTAAACTAGTAAGACGACAGTTGTGAAATTGGGAAGAAGGCGATACTTCATTTTATATAAACAAAGAAAGTCAAAATCCTGGATCCGAAGTAGATTTGGTGGCAGGAACTTGAGCAAGAGACAATTCACACCTTTTTTGAAGAAAAAAAAAAAAAAACTTTTGCACTTATTTCTGCCACCGTTCACAATTAAAAAAAAAAAAAAAAAAGAACAGCTGTATTGTTATTTAAATAAAAATCCCTTAAATATGACATTTTCGGGTTCAGGAACTAACAAGATGGTGTGCAAACCATCCGACTGGATCAGAAAATACTGTATATTCCTGCAAATGGTTCTGGGTGAGCATACATTTTAATTGGAATCCTCGATTCAATCAATCGTCAGACTTATCTTACCCTGTTTCAACGAAATTCTTCCAAAGTGTCGTAAGCTTAGTCACAATTTTACCATCCTCGGTGTTACTTTTAAATTTTACGGGAAAGTAAACTTGCGAGTAAAACAAATAGTACCGATCAAACGCATTGGCAAGTCTATCGGATTGATCCCATTCCATTCTGAAAAATGGATAAAGACCTTTTCCTGAATAGTTGTATTGGTATAAATATACCGGTTTAGTATTTTTCTGTGAAATCAGTTTAGCAAATTGTATTGCACCGTATATAACCTGAGCATCTGAGAGCAACTGTTAAAAATAAAAAAAAGTTATGTTATAATCAAAGTAATTCTTCAAATGCTAAATGGTTTACTTGCATTGCTGAATCCGTCCAAAGACTCATTCGTAATAGGATGGTTCAAATCTCCCAAATAAAATTCTCTTAATTTTTCGCTGATTTCATCGTTGGGCTCATAAAGACAGAGTTCAGGGATAAGAGACGTCCAATTTTCCGACAAATCTTCGACCCAACTTGCATTTTGCAATATACCTGTTGAAATTCAGACGTTGAAAAACTTGAGAGTGGCATGTTTATTACTTTATGACTTACTGTAAGCTTGATATAGTTTTTCGTTTCTTGTCGTTCCTATGAAAACAGGAACATCTGCTATTTCCCCTTCTAAGATTGAAATAAGTGGGTCTTTCTCTAAAAACCTTGGCTGTCCTTCGACTTCAGTTTCTATAACGGGTGAATTGAAGAGAGCTCCGTAAGGCCATTCCTAAAATAAATCCGTGAAGGTTAGGTACAATCGGCTCTGATTCTTCGAATTACAGTTTTGCCTCACAAAGAGTCGGCTATATAGCCCTTCTAACGCTTCTCCTTTTATTTTGCTTAAACATTTGATTAGTTTTTCAGAGTCATCAGCTGTACAATTGAGCCATTCTGCTTGTTTTTTTGCGTATTTCATTGGGTTTTTATTAATTACCCATGGATTGGTCGGACTTCCGTTTAACATTATAGCCCCGTGGAACAAACCTAAAATTAGGCAAGGTCGTAGAGTAGAGGGAAAATTTTGCCAGCTTCATCCCACCATTTTATAAACCTTTAGACATGGGAGAAATTAAATGAAGACCAACTGATGCAGCTCCGGCATTTTCTCCTGATATCGTGACTTGAGCAGGATCTCCACCAAAAAACTGAATGTTTTTTTTAACCCATTTCAGAGCTTCGACTTGATCTTTCAGACCGTAATTTCCGGGAGCGTATTCGTCACCCGTGCTGAGAAATCCGAAGATTCCCAATCTGTAGTTAATTGTTACAAGAACGATATCATGGTCCATAAGGTAATCAGGACCATATTCAAAGCTCCTTCCCGAACTGTAATGGAAATTCCCTCCGGGAATGAAAACTAATACCGGACGGGTGACCTTGACCTCATTCACCTGTTGCAAAAAATACGGGACAGCTTTAGTTGTAAAAAAAAAAACTTTTTAGATGCTTATGGCAACTTATGCAAATTCTGTAATTTTGCAATCCCTAACTCCACGACCACTGTAGACCTATGCAGAGGTCAAAAGTAGACCTACTCTTCTCGTATAAACATTAAGTCGCAAACAATCGTCCGACCTTATACCCTCCGGTTGAAACATTTCACACGTTGGTCCATCCCAAGTAGCGGAAAAAATATCCTTCCATGGCTCCGCCGGCACTGGTGGCTGTTAAAAAGAAATTAAATGACAGCAATACATGCAGACAGACCTTTGTACTAAAATCAGTTGAAATTATATCCCTTACCTTAAATCGTAGTTTTCCTTTAGGCGCTTTGGCGTAGCGTATGCCTCGGAAAGAGTAAAATTCGGTTCCATTCCTGGAAATTTGCGTGCGGCCAGAAATAAGGCCTGAAGGAGTATATACGATTGGACCTTGTTCACTTTGCGAAATAGTCAAACTTAACAGATAAAATGTTGTGAATGAAAGTAACATGTTAGATTTGCAAAAAAAATTTTATCAATAGAGACAAATGGAGTCCGGCAACAATCATGTTTAATAAGGAGGAAGTGATGATTATTTTTTGTATGATTTTAAAATTAGCTAAATTAACTGACGGCATGAAGGACTAATGAATAATTTTATGCTTTAATAACGGTTGTCGTTCTCTCGATTGTATTTAAATGTATTTATATATCCCTACCCTTAGTCTATTACCCTGAAGCAGGGTAGTAGCACCTCAGGAAGTGCTTCGATTGTGCCTTCCAGACCTGTCTGTCCTCTGCCTGATGGACAGCTACAGGGAGCGAAACTCCCATAAGAGGTTTAAGCTGGTTCACCCATTGACTTGGTGACCGTCCTCTCGAGCGACTACTTTCCAATTTTCTTTCCTCCGCCAGCTTTTCCATGGACCCGTTTCTCCTGGCGGTATGACCAAAGATGATTAAGTAGGCTTTATTAATCAATGGGTAAGCGCAAGGGTAAATAGCGCAAGGAATGACACGAAATTTGACATACGATTTCATTTCCGCTCAACTTGGGTAAATCAGAACTCTCAGTACTGTGAGTATATTTCCATCACAATCGTACATAGAGATATATTCTTTTGAACCATTAAAAACTCAAAACCGGTTCAGGCATCGGTTCAAAAGAGTATATCTCCGTGCACGATGGTGACGGACATAGCTCAGTTGATCGCCTAGTACAGTATTGAAACTTATGACTCGATTTATTAAACTTGAGAGATATAGGGTATGCTTTAAAAGTCGAACATAAGTATTTTCAAAACTTGTGATAGCAGAACCACTTCCTTTGGGAAAAAGTCTGCCATGGTTAACTGAAAGAACGTATAAACTTTAATAAACAAAAGGTTTGATTATTAATTATCGCAAAAACAAAACTAGTACTAAAAAAAATTTATACTTGTAATCGAAATTCAGCACTAATCTGGAGGGCAAGAGAGGGCTTCTTCCTTTAAAATAAAGCACATTGGAAGAAACTTTTTTTAATTTTTAAAGGGTTTTCAAGGATATTAGATACACAGTTTTATACTTCGATGACTATCATACTCTCGTAATCATTTTTATTAATCGTTAATTTTTAATATTATATGCTTTTATGAAGTAAAAAAGATTCTCTATACTGAAAAAATTTCGGTTTTAGAATAATGTTCTCCGTTGCTTATTTATGTGCATCTACTAATATTACGGAAGTGGAAAAAGACTTTCCCAAAAAGCTATCCTTTTTCCAAAATAAAGTCCGTTCTCTAATTTTAAGGTCTCATTTATGTTAAGGTACTTGGGATCTTCCTTGCTGAAACGTTCCCACATGACGTTATCAAGAACTGGAGACTGTTCTGGAGTCGGATTGCTAACGAAAAAAAAAAAAAAAAAAAATTTCAAAGTTTCATTATCATATAAGTTGAATTTCCACTTACCCTGTCTCCACGAAATTTTTCCACAATGTTGTAATTTTAGTTACATACTGACCATCTTTTGTATTCGCATCGAAATTTACAGGATACATTTTAGGATGGAAAATGTAGTAAAGCTCCTGTGTATTAGCAACTTTGTCTCGGGGCTGTCCTGCTTTTAAAACAGCTTGTAGTCCTGGGGCTAAATAGTTATATTGGGATAAGTAAAGAGGTTTTGTATTTTTCGCTGATATTAGTTTGGCAGATTGTACGACCCCATATATAACACAAGCATCTGATAATAGCTGTAACAACAAAAAGATTTTGATGAACTAAATTTGTTTGGATCTGATCTGTCGAAACCGGTTTTCTAGATATTTAGAGAATATTTGTTCGTTTAATTTATCTTGGTTTTATTTTATCCTGGGCTTCCTTGCATATGGCCGCTTGGGCATTCTTAAAAAAATGCCGTCGAGTTTGCCTAAGGATTAGATTTTGTTTGTGGTCTGGATTTTAAGGACCACAGAACAGAGAAATTAGATCTCATATAAAACACCTAAGTCAAGGCAGGAAGGTCTCGCTTACATTTTTTTAAACAATAAAAATATTTACTTACATCTGTTAAATTATCAACTGATTCAAAAGTAATCGTTTGTCTGCTTTTCCAAAGTAGAATTCCCGCACTTTATTGTTAATTGTGTCACTCTGTTCGTACTGGCAAATTTCAGGGATGATTTGCGTCCAATTTCGAGTTGCCTTTTCTCCCTGTTTCATTAAATTTTGCGCTAAACCTGTCAAGTAAATGAATTTTTGAAACGATTGAAGGCGTTCCAAACAATAATTAAAAAGGAATAATTTATGCAACGATAACAGCTTTAGCTTATTCAGTTCCAATCCCGCCATTCCTTTTGAAATGTATTTTTATTTAAATCTTGACATACTGCTGAGATGAATACGTACTAAGTGCTCGGCTTATTAATTCGTATCTCGCAGTTCCCATTAAAATGGGAACGTCGGCTATATTTCCCTCCATTAACGAAATGAGCGGATCTTTATCTAGAAATCTTTCTTGTGCGTCGTTTTCAGGTTCAATAACTGGTAAATGTGTCCAGCCTCCTGAAGTCGGTCCCTGAAATTTTTAAAGTTTTTTAAAACCAATAAGTGAAGCCATTGGGCTCCAATAAAGAATTTCAACCTAATTGTGGGCCGTTTTATTAATTAGTTAATTCCTATAATAACCAATAAGTGGTTTTAATACAGTATTTAGGGATTGCAATTAATAAACATTCAAAAAACCGCAAGGGAATGCCCTTGCAAAACGAAAAAGGACTTTTTGCAGTGCCACTGAACGCCAGCAGTGTCTACTTGTTACTACATTTTGATTTACTTACTTTAAGTTCATAATATGCCCTCATTACATCATCTGCAGGAATTTCACTCATACAATCCATCATTTTTGCGGAGTCATCAATCGGACAGCTGTGCATTTTGGCTTCCTTATACGCTGTTCTCATAGGGTTTTTATTAATAACCCAAGGATTCGTTGCGCTTCCACTGAGCATGATAGCCCCATGGAATAAGCCCCTAGACATTGGTGAAACTAAATGCAGACCTACTGATGCTCCTCCAGCATTCTTGCCAGCTATGGTAACCTTATTCGGGTCCCCTCCGAAGTAATGAATGTTATTTTTAACCCATTTGAGCGCTTCGACTTGATCTTTCATTCCGTAATTTCCTGGTCCGTGCTTGTCTCCGGTGCTGAAAAAACCGAACGTGCCGAGCCTGTAGTTAAAAGTGACGAGGACGATATCGTGATCCATTAGAAAATCCGGACCAAATATATCGCTAGCCGATGTGGCGACATTGAAATCTCTATTGATGAAAACAAGTACAGGACATTGCTCTTTTTCATTGTTTATCTGTAAAAATAGAATAGATGAATGGAATGGATGGAGTACTTAAAAATGTTTACTAAAATATTTACACACTCGTCGGGTATAAACGTTTAGTTTTAGACAATCCGATTCATTTTTGTAATAGGCTGGGTAACAGTCGAGTCCATCTACGGTGGCGTTCATAATTCCGGTCCATCCTTCCTCGGGCACTGGTGGCTGCAATGACAATTCGATTTATAGATGTGGTGAGAGCAGTGCCACGAGGATCAAAAAAAAAAACTTACCTTGAATCTCAGTTTTCCTACAGGAGCTTTGGCGTATCGAATCCCTCGAAATGAGTAGAATTTAATCCCTAATCTAGAAGTCTCAGTCGTTCCGAGGATCGAACCCAGACGGGTTTGGACGGTAGGGCCTTCCTCGCATGATGTTGGAATAAGGTGATATTGAAAGAGAAGTAGTGCAGTCAAAAGCAACATATTTTTTTATTTGTTTTTTTATATTTAACATTCCGTCTATACGGGATTGAGTTGCAGTACTGCAGAGAATGACAATATGTATGGGTATTTTATGACTGGAAATGATTCATATTTTAATGTAGGGATATGACCGTGAAAGTGACCAAAAAATGCTTTTAATTTTTTAGTTAAATTAACCTTCAATTGATTTAATTTTTTGATGTACCATCGTACTTATATCGTGTTATGGAGCAGAAATGACGTCAACGGTACCGCGGTGATTGCCACCGTCTGATTCGGAATTAAATAGTCGTAGGATTCACTGAATCTGACCCCACGAGATACTTTTATATTAGAGTTCCAGGATAAGGAATGAGGAGGAGGACGAAACTGAGAAAGGGCTCATGTCACTGAAATTCGACTTAAATATAACAAATGTAAACAATACAACATACCGGTAATGATATAAAGTTATTTGAGTTCGGCGATAAGTTTATTCTCGGCTTGTTTTTAAATATGGAGTTTTCTGGTAGATATCACCGGGCATGAGAAGTTCCACATGGCATACTTGACAAATTAAGCAATCTTGTTGACAAGAAAAAAAAAATGTGTTTTTGATGGTATTGTGCTACTGAAAGTACGTGAAGGACATTTATTTGTGGAAACAAAATATCGAAGTTGGTTTGATATGAAACCCGTGTAAGGCTTGGTTGAAAGAAAATCGTCTTATAATCGTCTTTGGTGCATAGGTTTTGAGCAACAGGCCGCATTTAAAAGCTCTGATAGCCTTGCTATAACTTTTTGCATACGACACCTCAAGATGCCGTTTAAAAAATATAAAAAAATTTAGGGTTGATACTCTACCTGTAAAGGAACCTTTACCGATATCAAAATTTCGAAATTCCAAAACGGTTGATTTTCAAACCACCCTATTGTAGGCAATGGCAATTTCTGGAATAGACTGGAATGGGCTTTCACTTTATCACTAATTCTCTTAAAGTTTTTGATCTATCTCTAGTCTCTAATCTCTTATCTATAATTTGTATTGCGTCTGCATTTTCTATTTCGTCCTAGGTGATTCCTGAACTTCTTTTTTTTTCACTTTGATGCGCTTTTTTGCTTTATCGACCGCAGGGAGAATAAAGCATTGCATTTAGCACAAATTTCAGATTTTCAGTTTTCGATATATTTACACGTTTTGAGGTCCCCTGATGCCGAAAAAAGCAAAATTTGAATGGTGGCCGTGTGTGTGTATGACCGTATGACCGGATGTGACAAAAAAGAGGGATGTCCGTCGAAAAGCAGAAAAACGAAAGAACGGATATCGATGATTTTTGGTGAATAGCAACTTCTAATGAAATGTAGGTGCTGATTAGTTTTTGAGCCAAATTGGTTCAGCGACTCGGAAGCAGTGAGTGAAAATGTTGAATTTTCAACTATTTCAAGACCTTTTTTCACTATAAATCGCGAACGCAGCTACCGATTGAATTTGATTTTCGTACTGCAGTAGATATTCATCCAGATACGCTACCATTGAAATTTGGTTAAATTCAGTTGAGAGGTTCAGAAACGGTGAGCTGGGCTAAAAAACGATATCTCCAAATTTTGAAACGTCACGGTATGACGTCATCAATTACGTCAACAAAGCGACTTGGATGCTGATTGGCGGATTCCTCGTGGGAGCTATCGAAAAACTAACCGTATTTTTGAGAATATTTTCGGGGTAGGGGATTCCGAATCTGAAATAATTTTTCCAAAATTCGAATTCCTTATGCTCGTATTGCGGCTTTAGTGGACGTCTGATCAAAAAACTAACCGTATTTTTGAGAATATTTTTGGGGTAGAGGATTCCGAATCTGAAATAATTTTTCAGAAATTCGGATTCCGTATGACCGTATTACGGCTTTGGTGGGCCTCTGATCAAAAATTTAACCATGTTTTTGAGAATATTTTCGGGGTAGAGGATTCCAAATCTGAAATAATTTTTCAAGAATTCGAATTCCTTATGCCCGTATTGCGGGTTCCTCGTGGGAGCTAACGAAAAACTAACCGTATTTTTGAAAATATTTTCGGGGTTGAGGATTCCGAATCTGAAATAATTTTTCCGAAATTCGAATTCCGTATGGCCGTATTGCGGCTTTGGTGAATCTCTGATCAAAAATCTAACCGTATTTTTGAGAATATTTTCGGGGTAGAGGATTCCGAATCTGAAATAATTTTTCCAAAATTCGAATTCCTTACGCCTATACAGCGACTTTGGTGTCTCTGATCAAAAATCTAACCGTATTTTTGAGAATATTTTCGGGGTTAAGGATTCAAAATCTGAAATAATTTTTCAGAAATTCGCATTCGTTGTGCCCGTACTGCGGCTTTGGTGGAACTCTGATCGAAAAACTAACCATATTTTTGAGAATTATTTAAATAGTCGATAAAGCACTTTGATCGGTTCACCGATCTCATTTTTTTTAAATTGCCTAAGCCATTGCGGAATTCACTGTCCATAATGAAAATCGATTTTTATTCTTTTTTTTTTGTTTTTTTTGTTTTTGTTTTTGTTTTTGTTTGTTGATTAGATTAGCGTTCGTCACGGGAAAAACAGAAACCCCACACAAAATAGTAGGAACTGTGTCGGATGAAGTTTATATTTAAAACAAACAAAAGAAAAACAAAAACAAATGGAATTTTATGCGATAACCAAATTCGTATTATTTTGCGCGGAGTTCTTTTTAATAAATTTAAAAAATTAATTAATAAAGAATAATATCATAATAAGTAGGTAAATTCGAAGCGTTTAAGGATTTCGATACGACGATAATTCGGAACTGTCATATTCTTGCTGATGACACATCGATTGCACCCATGACTTAGATCGTACGATCTGGTTGAAGGTACTACAAAAAATGCTTTTGATTACTTTAATTACATGATTACGCCTAAGAGCTTTTTGTTTTTTTTAGCGGGCGTGAATCTTTTTTCTAAATAAGGTTAATGTCAAGATTACATCAAAACACAATAATGTGTTGTACGACATCATCCCGAAAAAATATCATTATAGTCGGTGACGTAGCATTTATTGTCATTCAGCACACCTGTTTACTTCGTGTTAGGTTCATTTTCTTAATTAAGTACGGGTAAACCTGAGATTTATGCGACTTTAGACAAAGCTATTTGATCCAACCGAAGTCTTGCCGAATTTTTTCAAAATATTTTCCGAAGCTTATTTATAGCTGGCGGCTTTACTACATTGGAAACGACATAATCATAATAAAATCTCTGATTGTTTTAATTTAGATGGCAGTTTGCAACTCTTTGCAGGGTTTTATCCAGTTGAGTTCCCAATTATTTTTAAACTGCGAAGCTCGCCTGCGATGAGCTTATACCGGTATCGCTCTATGAACACACGCATTTTCTGCTTTTTAATTTAAATTTCTTTCAGTGAGATTCTTTTCAATTCATATTTTTTGATTTATAGTCGACAGTAATAAGAATAAGGATTGTTGTTTTTATAAGGAAAGAACTGCTTCGATAGAGTAAAATTTACTTTTAAAAATTTTTTTGCTGATTTGGTATATATTGGGTATATTGTCCTAAGTTTTACCGTTCCACATAATGGATCGGTAATCGGGGCAGTAATCAAAACCTAAGAAAATATACCCAATCAGCCAAACAATTTTTTCGAAATATTTTCCAAATAAATAACTAAAAAGGGGTCAAAAAGTTATTTTTAACAAATTTTAAAGGGACCCTAGCAAAACCCCGACATTTGAATTCGGGGCTTTGAATGTCAGAGTTTCACTTTTTGCCTTTTATTATATTTCATTTTTAATTTATTTTAATTTACTTTTTATTTTTTAAAATGACGGGGCTTCGAAGTCAAAATCAATATAAATGCAATGCATTATTACCAAAACTTTTTTTCTTAAGTATATACTTCATGCATTTGTCATCGAAAATATGCTTCAGCTGTTCCGTTCCATTGCGGGAACGCTCTAAAATTATTTTCCTTGACGCAATAACGTCTTCGATTTCAAGATTAGGCACATGATTTTGTGAATTATATGTCCTTCCTGGGATGGCGGGTCCATATGTATCAGTTTCCTGATCTGATCATGAACCGTCGTCGCTCGTGCACTGCGACTTTTGATAAAATATGTTAAATTTAATAAATTGGCACGCTTTTTTTTCCAAGTTATATGCGTAATCTGTGTCCGGATCTAAATTTAAGGTTGAGTTCTTTTTGATCCCCTCGATTTTTTAGAGAAACAATTTTCTCTAAAAAATATTTAGAAAAACTTCTAAAATCGGGATTTTGGTTGGCTATTAAAAAAAATGAAAATATAAATTTAAGTACTGATTTCAAAACCCCGTCATTTAAAAGTATTTAAAATTAAAATAAATTAAAAATGAAATGTAACAAAAGGCAAAAAGCAAAACCCTGATTTCTAGTTTTGGGGTTTTGATTCAGTCTCATTTTAAATTTAAGTAACTACCACATCTGACTGGTTGATGCATTTGACGATTCAACTTTTTGAGTCTAAAAATCTTTTTTAAAGCCCCGAAATTTCCCCAATTTTTTTTTTTTTAATTTTTGAAATGTATATATTTTGTTCTGCCATATACATTCTTCTTCCACTATGTTCCCACGTCCTCCCTTTTAGAATTTGTTTTTCCGAGAAATTTTGGATCGGCCCCTTTGAATTAAAATTGTTTTTGTTCTTATCTTCAAAACTTGTCCGAACTCGAAAATTCCCAGAAACCCAGAAGACACCTGCAAGGGAGGACGTGGGAACATAGTGGAAGAAGGGTGTATATGCCAGGACAAAATATATGGGCCTACATTTCAAAACTTAAAAAAAAAAAATCGGAAATTTCGGTGCTAAAAAAAAAATTTTTGGTCTCAAAAATCGTTACAATGCCATCTACATCGCAGTCTGAGAATATATCTGCAGGACTACGTGTCGTTTCGTTACTGTTTTTCATCCCTTCCCCTCTGTTCCCTAATCCGGTGGCGTCTTCCGGCGTCCCTTCTCTGTTTTCTAATCAGCTGGAGTTTTCCAAAGGTCCCTCTTTTCTGACCGCCAGCTATAAGGTAGAAACTAAGCCCATGGTATGACGATTTTATATTTTTTAGTTATACAGTCAACCTCGGCTATAGTGGATTTCAAGGGACCGGCCAAATGTAGTCCACTATAACCGAGGTCCACTATATCCGAGGTCGAAAAAATTCGGTAGAAAAAAATGAAAAAAGTAAAATGAAGTGGTAATTGAAAAAAAGCGTGAATTGCAATCGTATATTTAAGCACTTGCAACTTTAAAGAAAAAATTTGTAATTCGAGCCTGTTTTAAAAGTTGCAATACCATACTTTTTTGATATTTCCGCCTGAGTACCGCCATTTTTCAATTCGTTTAAAACTTTAATTTTTTCATCTAACGAAAATGCTTTTCTTTTCGACATTTTAAGCTCAACTAACAAATAAAAGCAAAAAGAAAACATTTTTTGATTGTAATGCAACATGTTCATTCGTGAAAAAAGAAAAAAAATCTTTGAAAACGGTTGTTTATGCCGAAAAATTCACATTGAAATCAATAATATCTTTAAAAACCTGTCCACTATAACCGAGGTCTCGGTCCACTATAACCGAGGTAATTTACATTGCAATATAGGGAATGGGACTGGGACCGGACGAGTTTGTCCACTATAACCGAAATTCCACTATAACCGAGGCCACTATAACCGAGGTTGACTGTATACTAAAATAACTTGCAGTTATAAAATAACTAATGTTTTTCAACAAAGTTCTAGATGGGGATCCCATTTTAAACTTAAAGTTCCCAACAAAATAAACTCTGTTGCGAAAAGATCCAAATCAGAAAATATTTCTCTACCAATGTGTAAAATCCCTACCAAAATATAAAATCATAAGTACGATTGGATATAGTCTGTTTCGAGTGTTTATGAAAATCACGTGATCATGCCACTACAAGTTTACACCCTCATGTTGCCGTAAGCTTGAGGTCACGTGACACTTTCACGAAACGTCGAAACAGACTAACTCCAATCATATTTATAATGGAGATACGTTCACTTCCGACGCACGGAAATAAGAAATCAAATTTTTTTTTTCCCGTCACTCCACTGAATTTCCAATTCGGCGACAAAAATCTGATTGAGTCTCTGTCTCCTATCAACTCTGGATTGAAAGAATCATCCAAGGATTTTAAAATTCTTTTATTTACATAAGCACGATTTTCTTTCGATAGCTTTTTGAATTCCTCGTCTCGAAAGCAGTTCGTAAGTGTAGAAAAAGCTGAAACCCTTTTCTGATTATTTGTTTATCTACATTAGTTGACCCCAATACCTCCAATTCTTTACTGATTTTCTACCAATATAAATGTGTTTTTTTTCGCATCGGCCGAAGATCGCACACATATCCATTTTAAATATACATGTATTTATAAATATTCCAGAGATATTTTCAAAAATATTTAATGAAATATTAAATGAAATATTTCTATATGTCAGAGCCAAAAAGTTCAATATGCAAATTTAAGATGGCCGTTTGTAATGGGTAATAGTAGTGTGTACATGGGACTTCCTGCCCGCGGGAATGTTGTCGGCCAAATTTTTGCTGTTGGCCAAATGTTTTGCTGACGAGCTTTTCTGCTGTTGGCCAAATTTTGCTGTCGGCCAAATTTTGCTGACGAGCTTTTGCTGCCTGTGTTAAGCTTATGGGAGTGAGCTTTTGCTGTTGGTGAAAGTGCAGCTTCAGCCAAATGCTGACGGTGAAAGTGCAGCTTCAGCCAAACGCGGTCGGTGAAAGTGCAGCTTCGGCCAAATGGCTCAGATGAAAGTGCTGTTGCTGTCTATGTTTAGCTTATGCATTATGATTTGCCTGCGGATGAAAGTGCTGTCGCAAACCTAACCTAACCTAACCCAAGAACTTTGTCGTTGATTGAAACCTAACTCAACCTAAGTGTTGCTGTTTATGTTAGCATATGTGACGTAACCTAACTGAACCTAAGTCCTTTGGCTGCTGCAGCTTATTCAAACCTAACCTAACCTAACCTAAGTGCTGAATCGTGCTTTTGCACGTTCGAGTGAACTTGCTTTTGCGCATTTGCTTGAACATGCTTTTGCGGATTTGACTGAAACCTAACCTAACCTAACCTAACTGAGGAACTTGTCGTTGGTCGAAACCTAAGCTAACCTAAGTGTTGCTGTCTATGTTTAGCTTATGTGACGTAACCTAACCGAACCTAAGTCATTTGGCTGAATGATGCTCTGGAACGTGAGCTTTTTCCTGAATGGGAAAATGCCGGTGAAAGTGCTGTTGAATCATGTTTCTGCTGATTCGGTTGAATCGTGCAAGTTGATGTGCTGCCATCTTGCGACAATGCCGAGAACCTATTTGAATTTTTTTTTTTCCATTTGTTTGGGAGAAAAAATCGACGAAGATTTGAACCAAAGATCTTTGGTTCCATTGTCGGAAGGACCGATGCCACTCGCCCGATCCGTGCTTGTTGTCGGAAGAGCGAATTTAAGTTACTTAGATTCTCATTCGAAATAGCCTGAGGGTTTACCCGAATGACTCATATAAAAGGTTCTCATGAGTTTGAGCTCGCACGAGCCCAAATCTCGGGACGAATGAATGAATACTTTGCCATTAACAGTTTTTTAATTCAATAAAACCTTTTAAATAAACATCTTTATTGCTTTTTTTTTTCCGTCAAGGTCAGGCATGTTTCCCATTACAAATAATAAGGAGGGAAGATAATTTATTTAAGTTTTTAATTTTTATAATGGATACCTCTTTTTTTTCTCGCAAAAACCTGTGTGAAGAAAATTTCTGCCGTTCCAAGCGATATGCCCATTTGAAAAAAGATTTTTTCTGGGAGAGAAAAATTATTTTCCCGACAAGATCTATGTTTGAGGATTTTCCAGGGAACCATTGTCAAGAGCATTAAACTATATATTCTTGGAAAATGAAGTAAATATTAGACTTTTTATTAGTTTGATATATTTTATTTTAAAAAAAAGTGCTTAGCCTATGACAATGATGGCTGCTTTTTTGATTTTTATGTGACTTTAGAGTCTTACAATTTTGTTATTTATCAAATCCATTTCCAAAACTCGATCATGCAAAATTAAGCAAAATGCTGCAGTGTCTGCCGGAACATTGTTTTTTGTTTGAAATTCTAACCGCATGTCCACTGATCCACTTTTTACTGACTCGTCTTGTCTTGTACAATCTATTGCAACAATTGGTGCGATCGTTTTAAAATCAGCTTTTGATAATAGAGGCTGAGAGTGCTTCTTCCAGTAATAAATTTCTTGAAATCGACAATACATCTGATACAAAATTGAATAGCGGTTTTCGTCGAAATTTAAATTTAAATCATTGTATGGAAAAACTTGCTGATCCAAATACACTTTCATATCCAACAATTCGCAGTGATCAAAACGAGAAGCATCTTTTTCTGCATCGTTTTTGCGTTTTGTTTGAAGTCCGACAATGACGTATCGAGGTTTTTCAAGTAGAGAAGATGTTTTAACATTCCAAGTATGCCTCGTTGATTGTTGAAGCATTGGATTTTCCAGGAGTTCAAATGATCGAAAACCGATTTGAAGCGGGTTGTCGCTCTGTAAAATGTTCATTAACCTCAATCGCTCGGCATCTCCAGGTCTGACGAAAGGAACTCTCCACACGATATTTTCGATGGTGATTTTACATTTCTGAATGGGATTAGCTGGTGTAACCGCATTTTCCATGTGATAACAATTATCATCTGTTCTAGATCTCAACAATATTAAGGATTGGTGGGCAAATGTGACTTTTCGATAGTCTTCAGCGAAACCCAATATCATTTTTAAGGGAATGCATGCCGTAAATTTTCCATCGTTATCGACTATAGATCCTTTGTCATATTTTGGATCCCACCCAGCGAGAGTGAACAAGTTTTCTTGCCCTTTCTGCATGGACACATAGTTTTTCAGGCATGATGCGATTCCGACATGTCTCGTCTTATCAATTTCAACGGAATTTATCTCGTAGCGCACT
The DNA here is from genome assembly GCA_037577465.1 of Liposcelis bostrychophila. NCBI lineage: Eukaryota > Metazoa > Arthropoda > Insecta > Psocodea > Liposcelididae > Liposcelis > Liposcelis bostrychophila. The sequence goes on along the minus strand of CM075211.1, from coordinate 25,419,067 downwards.
TCTTCAAAAAGAAAAGCCAACCCATTGTTGCTTAATTTTGCTCGATCCGGAACGGCGCCAGCATCCGTTTCAAATTTTCCTTCAATGTAGATATAACTGTCTGCCGGATGGATGTAACAATCCGGGTTTTGAATGATGAAATGAATCTCCTGATTGTTTCCATAGTGAGAGCCATTCTTTGGAAGAATGTTTTGCTCTTGGTAACTGATGATGGACTCATCAAACTGCACCGGAGCCTCCACGTGTAAAATATGCATTGCAAGAGCAAAATAGTTTGTGCAAACTCAATCGGAATCTTAATGTCCAACTTTGTCCTCCTTCCTCCGAATCCGTGATGTCTTTGGGTTTAATCCCAACGATCTTAAAAAATCTTCGTTTTCCTTGGTTAATGTTTGACCGGTGGGATGTTTTCTTTTCTTTTCACATCCGCCTTCTTCAACTTTCGGAATCTGAATGGTCGGTATCAGTTCTTCGTCTTCTTTATAAATAATCATGTTGACTTTTTCAGGTGCAGATATATCGTGATAAGTTCGTCTCGAAAGTTAATCAAATCCCCGTTCTGATCGACAATACGAACAACCAAATTGCTAACGCTATCAACAGACACCGGATAGTAAATGACCGTTTGCGGGCTGATCGAAAGTTTAAATCCTGGAGGCACATTCAAATCGAATCCAAAAATGGTGTTGCTTGGAACGCTATTTATAAAGTTTTCTTGAACAATGTTGCATTCCACCCTCACGTCATGAACTTTCAAAATGTCGACCGTGGAATCCGAAACGTGCTTTTCTCCAGCACTCAAGAATTTTTGCTTGCGAAATCCCAATACAGGCCCCAAAGTTTTCACGTACACCGGTAAAGAGCTCTCGATTTCACATTTCAAAGTGTTCAGATTTCCTCGGATGGTGACAAAATCCAATTCCGAATTTCCCTTCCCTTCTCCCGAGGAACTTGCATTCAAATCTACGGATGAATCAGATTCTTTACCGGTTTCGGTCTTTGAATCTGCGGGCGACGTTGATATCGGGCTCTCCGCCCCGGTTTTCGAATCTTGCGGCGATTTTAATTTTGATTTTCTTGTTGTGCGGGTCTTCACATCTTGTGATGATTTTAATTTTACTGTGGTCGGAATCTTCGATTCTCCGACCGGAGCCTCTTCCGCCCCCGGTCTTTCAACGGATCGAACTTTGACGAGTCCGACCGGACGAATTCTGCGCCTGAGTTCTTCGTTTACGTAGTCGTTGATTTCATCAATTTCATAAGATCCTTCTGGTATCCGGATTTCATGAGATCCGACGGTGATGGTATTGTTGCCGTCATCAATATTTGGTACGCTGTTATATACTGTTATGCTTGTTAATCCGATGCTCCAATTTCCGCCTTCTAAATTTATTGCAGGGAAATAGGACTGCTCAATTGAAGAAAATCTACTGTACAAGATCAGGAGCTTAGACATTTTCGTTGAGAAACTGCATGCACAAGTGCCCGCAATCGAATGAGCCTAAATTTTTGCTCGCATTCTTTATTATATCGAGTCCTCGCATCATTGCCCCAAAATTTTCCAAAAGGAGGAAGGGGAAGGGGGAAAGGAGGAAGGGGAGGTTGCAGAGCATATGAGTCGAAATAAATGATGTAATCACTTTTTTTCTTGCATGCGAGCCAACGCGTAACTTCGCCGGAACTGTCATCGAAATTGGCGATTCCGCATTCGTTTTTTCGAGATTTTGCAGACAAATCATTGCGCATGAACATTCCTCAAAAGTTCGGAAGATCCGAAGCGTATTCCAGCAAGGGCCAAGTTGTTTAAGGTTTGCGACGAAAATTATTCAGTGTTTTTTTCTCTTTTTTGAATGAAGAGTCCGTAACCTTTTTTGTATGGCTTCAAATACATCCCATTTCCAACTGCAATGGCCTCCATGGCTTGATTGTGTCGTTTCTTCTCTTCCAATTTTTTCCTGGTTTGCTCGAATCCATTGACTGCATTCGCAACTTGAGCGGCTCCCCCTGATAATGCTCCAATGGCTGATAACGCTGCGAAAATCGGAATCAATGGAAGAACACCGCCTTTTTTGACGACCGATAGTTTGCGAGGTATTTTGACTTTTGACCGTGATTGTTTGACAACTTTTTCTGCGATCTTCAGCGCGCTCGACACGTCTTTTGCATTGGTTTTTCTCATTTTATTTTCAATTTTTTGCACAACTTTATTAAATTCTGAGTTTCTTTTTACCGTTTTCATATTAAATCCCATTCCAAGTTTGCGCTTGGTTTTCACGTTCGCATCGTCGACATTTAAACCTGCTCTTTTCAATCTTTCTTTCCATTCTTCCGACGTAAAAACGCCCGGATAGCTCGGAACTCGAAACTCTGTGGGTAAAAAATCGATCACACGGTCCGAGAGCCGCATGATGAATGATTCATTTTTTGTGAATATTTCTGCTTTTATGCTAGAAAGACGAATGTCCTTTTCTCTTAAAAGTCTGAATCAAGTGTTTTCTTATCAGTTGTTAGCAAGATGAAGTTGGTGAAGCATCGCTGTTCGTTACCGATCCAGGATCGGGAACCTGCTTGCGTCGGTAAAAAGGAAAAGCGGCATTCCGAACTTTTGCCAGATTCGATAAGATGTGTCATTGTCGGTCCATCCGGAGCTGGGAAGACAAACGTTATCATTAATCTACTAGAACATCCGAATGGCTTAAAATATGAAAATGTCTACGTATATTCAAAATCTTTGCATCAGCCAAAATATCGGCTCTTACAACAACTTTTAGAGCCTGTAAAAGAAATAGGATATTTTCCATATTCCAATAATGATCAGATAACGGAAAATCCGAAGCCGAACAGCATCTTTATATTTGACGATATTGCTTGTGAAAAGCAGGATTGTGTGCGAAAATATTTTGCCATGGGACGTCATTTCGGGGTTTGCTCTTTCATTTTGTGCCAAACTTACGTAAGAGTGCCGAAGCATCTTGTGAGGGATAATGCAAATTTAATTGTTTTATTCAAACAAGACGATATAAATCTAAGACATGTGTACGATGAACACGTTGGCAGTGATTTAAGCTGGCCGGAATTTAAAGACATATGTAAAATTTGCTGGAAAGACCGACACAACTTTCTTGTGATCAACAAAGAAGACGGAACTTATAGAAAAGGCTTTGACCAAATATTTGTGCATGAAGATTGGATGCTTCCAGAAAACAACTTGAAAAACGATTATAGGCCGCTAAGGAACCACAATAAACACCTTAAGAACTGCAAGAAACTACTCAAGAACCGCATAAAAAAACCGCTATAAACAGTGTAAAAACTGTCATGAACCGCAAAAACTGCATAAAAAACCGATCAAGAACCGCATAAAAATCGCAATAAACAGTGTAAAAACTGCCATGAACCGCAAAACAACCACACAAAAACCGTTATAAACCGCATTCAAAACCGCTTAAAAACAGCGAAAAACCGCTCGGGAATCGCCATAAACCGCTTAATAACCGTGAAAAACCGGCCAAGAACCGCAAGAAAACCGCAATAAACCGCTTAATAACCGTGAAAAACCGGTCAAGAACCGTAAAAAACCGCTTAAGAACCGCTGTAAACCGCTATAAACTGCAAAAAAAAACCGGTCAAGAACCGCAAGAAAACCGCCAATAACCACAAAAACCGCAATGAACTATGAAAAACCGTTAAAGAGTTATGAAATTCCGCGGGGAGGTGCTGCCGGTACATTTTCGGACGCTTTTATGTTACATGATATATTAAGTTTAAACAGGGAAACCTTCACCATTACATCGTTGTCAGCCAAAGTGAAAACATGGAGGTATTGAAGAATTTGGTTGAATCACGTGAAGTCGTCAGGCAAAAGTGTTTGGCTTTGAAGCGAGGGCGAGCAGCTGTGACTCACAATGTGAAAGAGACATTCAGTCCGATTATCAAAGAACTGAAAGATATTGCTGATAATACGAAACCGAAATCCGCATTGGCTCAATCAAAACCGGCACCATTTCCATTCGTCACACCATCACAGTTCGGCTTACATCGTTCCCTTACGCCTATCAGGAGTTCACAAAACAAATTCGTGACGTCAACACCCATTCAGGAACATGCTGACGAGGATGAAGATGAAGATTATGATGATGATAGTGATGAAGATGATGATGGGGATGAAGATGATGACGAAGAAAAAGAGAAGGACACAGATGATGGTGATTACGAAGATGCAAAAAGCGAGACCGTCAGAAATCGGGAATCGAAAGATGGCTATGCAGAACCGGGCGAAAATGGAGGAACGATGCAAAATTCCAGTGATGCGGGATCGTACGGTTCTTTTATCGAAATGCTAAGAAAGTCTCGGCGCTTGGAAGAGCTGTATGGGAAAATGGCAAGCGATGCATTACGTTATTACTTCTATGGGGAAATTGATGATCTTGATTTAAATTTCGGCCTGAGGCCAGACAGTCACAGAGGTTGGATGATTGGGTCCAAACCGGTAACCATAAAAAATGATGACATTTTTATCGAAGAATCCAGATACCGAGGAACGAAGGGTTTATTTGAACTTTTAACGAAAAAAATCCCGATGGACGACAATTTCAACAATGATGATTTGCAAAACTATTACGAAATACTTATCCAAACAAATGCTTTAAAGAAAAATTATAATCCAAACATGCAAAATGTCGGAAATCGGGGATATAAATATCGCAACATCATAAAACCCTTGATTGAGGAACATTTTATGAAAAAAGTGTCTGGAGAAGGTTTTTCCAAGAAACGAAATCCTCAAGTCGAGTATAAGTATTATGATGATATAAATGAATTGGTTGATAGGCTAAAACTACTCTATTCCGCGAAAGCAGCTGGAAACGATGGAGTTGACAAAGAGATCATTGAAATTATTACCGAACTTAAGCAAGAAAATGTTATTTAATAACTGTACATATACATGGAAGAAACCATTTTTTTTTTAAATATACAGATGCAAAATTAAAAGTAAAGTTTTTATTTTTATTTTCAATATCTTCCCTCCTTATTATTTGTAATGGGAAACATGCCTGACCTTGACGGAAAAAAAAAAGCAATAAAGATGTTTATTTAAAAGGTTTTATTGAATTAAAAAACTGTTAATGGCAAAGTATTCATTCATTCGTCCCGAGATTGGGGCTCGTGCGAGCTCAAACTCATGAGAACCTTTTATATGAGTCATTCGGGTAAACCCTCAGGCTATTTCGAATGAGAATCTAAGTAACTTAAATTCGCTCTTCCGACAACAAGCACGGATCGGGCGAGTGGCATCGGTTATTCCGACAATGGAACCAAAGATCTTTGGTTCAAATCTTCGTAGATTTTTCTACCAAACAAATGGAAAAAAAAAATTCAAACAGGTTCTCAGCATTGTCGCAAGATGGCAGCACATCAACTTGCACGATTCAACCGAATCAGCATGATTCAACAGCACTTTCACCTTCAGGAAAAAGCTCACATTCCACAGCATCATTCAGCCAAATGACTTAGGTTCGGTTAGGTTACGTCACATAAGCTAAACATAGACAGCAACACTTAGGTTAGCTTAGGTTTCGACCAACGACAAGTTCCTCAGTTAGGTTAGGTTAGGTTAGGTTTCAGTCAAATCCGCAAAAGCATGTTCAAGCAAATGCGCAAAAGCAAGTTCACTCGAACGTGCAAAAGCACGATTCAGCACTTAGGTTAGGTTAGGTTAGGTTAGGTTTGAATAAGCTGCAGCAGCCAAAGGACTTAGGTTCAGTTAGGTTACGTCACATATGCTAAACATAAACAGCAACACTTAGGTTGAGTTAGGTTTCAATCAACGACAAAGTTCTTGGGTTAGGTTAGGTTAGGTTTGCGACAGCACTTTCATCCGCAGGCAAATCATAATGCATAAGCTAAACATAGACAGCAACAGCACTTTCATCTGAGCCATTTGGCCGAAGCTGCACTTTCACCGACCGCGTTTGGCTGAAGCTGCACTTTCACCGTCAGCATTTGGCTGAAGCTGCACTTTCACCAACAGCAAAAGCTCACTCCCATAAGCTTAACACAGGCAGCAAAAGCTCGTCAGCAAAATTTGGCCGACAGCAAAATTTGGCCAACAGCAGAAAAGCTCGTCAGCAAAACATTTGGCCAACAGCAAAAATTTGGCCGACAACATTCCCGCGGGCAGGAAGTCCCATGTACACACTACTGGTAATCAACCTTTAGTGGACATCTTTAATTTGCATATTGAACCTTTCGGCTCTGACGTACAGATTTAAGGCTTGCCGATTGGGAAGAGTCAGTGTTAAAGGGATCAACTTCTATACCACTTGTAAAAGCTTACAAGCCAATAATTATGATTTACTTCTCTGGAAAAGGAAAGGAAAAAAAAATTTTAAAACGCGCGTTGAAAGGTAAGCAGAGAAAAGGATCAGAGTTCATTTTTTTTTATTTACTCTTCACTCTTATGTTTCAAACGTTTTTGCCAAAGCGTTTAAAACAAAGGACTTTGCTCCTTTTTCTACTTACTTCCTTGGTCACTGACAAACTTCTTCATCAGAACCTTTCTTTAGAGACTTTATATCCTAAGCTTCAGAATCAGATCCAGATCCAGGTTCAAATTTAAAAACTTTGATCGAGGTTTTTTACCTGTAGATACTCATAAGATATTTATATACATTTATAGGGATACCATTGAAATCAAAACAGAAGGAAATGCACGATAAGATACTTGTTATCAATGATTTTGTTTATTTTATTGATTAATTTGAATGTCGATCATAATTAACGCTAAACAGAAACACCTAATCAGTGGAATCCGAAAATACGTTTTGGAGAATAATGTTTTTTCTTTTTCCCTCAAAAATGATAGAAAATGTGAGAGGATTAAATAAAGTTGAATAAACGGTGCTATTAAATTTGTCATTATATTAAAAACCTAATGTCGATTGTGATTCATATTCATGATTGTTATTGTTCTGACGTTAAGCGTTCACGAAAACGAAGGATGATTTTAATATACTCATTAAAGTCGATTCAAAGGAAAAAAATGATTTTCAGATTGCGGCATACTAGAGTTTACGAGATACCGATTCGTTAGCGCCATATTTTTTCCGGCTGGAGGATGAACTGAATCCTCTTCAATGAGTCCAAAAACTTTTTCCCACTGTTTTGCCGGTATTGACAGCTAAATGGGTGATTTAAAACAAATTAAACGCAGCTCATAATTTAAAATATAATTGTGACACTTACGTTGATGCCCTTCCGGTTTTCTGTTAGTAATTGGACATACTGAGAATCTTGATATGAATAGAAAGCAATTCCTCCTTCTAAAATCTGAGGAGCTCCAAGGATACACCCTGACGAGGTATTCTCGTTGAGGTTTCCCGGGCATGACCCTAATATCGGTCCGACGATTATTAAAAGAAGTGCCACTAAATACACGGGGCCCGTCGCGATGAGTATCAGTAACAGTATGACTATCATTCTTTGAAATTAAAAAAAAAAAAAAAAAATTAATTACCATGGAAAATAAATTACATGGCACGGTAGCTAAATTTAATTTACCAGAAAAATGACCGCGCTTTTCACGAACAATACATCACAACAAATATAAAAATAAATGCGGAGATGCCGAAGCGATAATTACAACTGAAGCGTGATGTTTCAATTATCATATGTGCACGTGAGTAATCTAATGACGATTAATATTATAAGTCGTGTTCGTCAATTTTTGAAGGCGTTTGCAAGTCCGAAAGGAAGGATAAAGCTGACAATTACGCAATAAACGGGAAAAGGCTTTCCCAAATTGACACCCGGTCCTCGAAAAATAGCCCCGTAACCATTTTTAAATTTTTATTGATTTCGAAGTATGAGGGATCGGCGTTCGTGAATGGGGTCCAGGTTATGTTTTGTAGAATTTTGGACGGTCCTGGAGTTGGATTTCTGTTGACAATTTAAAAAAAAATGATTAGGTGGAAATTTAGTAAATGTCTGCTAGAACTCTTACCCGGTTTCTACAAAGTTTTTGATTAAAGTCGTAAATCGGTCTATACATAGCCAGTCTTCGCTAACCAGATGGAATTTAGGAGACAGCGCAGAAAGAGGGAACATGTAAAGTAAATCATCACTGTGAAAAACCCCTGATATGTTACGGACGGACTCAGGGAAAACCACCGCCCGGTTTTTGCCTTCGTAGTCAAATCGGTATAGGTACACAGGTTTCGTATTTTTATCGGCCGTTAATTTTGTGGAACGCATGACGCCGAACGTTATTATAGCATCGGCGTACAGCTGGAAGTACCCAAAGTTATGAACAAAATTCTAGGAGTGAGGAAATGCGAAATTGCTACTTACACGACCTAATTCTTCAATAGAAGAATTTGTGATCGATTTATTTAAATTTCCAAAATAAAACTCTCTTAATGCTTGGCTGATCGTGTCATTAGGTTTATAATTAAATGCTATTGGAGCTATTGTAGTCCAGTTCTCTGATAGGTCTTCTGCCCAATCTTCATGTTGCAGAATCACTGCAGATGAACAGAAAACGAATTTAACGGAATTGGATTGGTTCCTGAGTAGTTGTCCATTAATCACATCATTTTAAAGCGGGTGGGGCCATGTAATGACCAGTCGAGTGTTTTAGGCTAATATTTGAGGAGGTTGATGTAGTTACGGGACAATACCGGGTACTGAGTAGAGCTTACTTACTTGTTGATCTGATTGCAAATTCGTCTTTGGTGACTCCAATTAACATCGGAACTTGTGCAATATCCCCTTCTAATAACGCCTCTGTAGGGTCTTTTGTTAAGAATGGTTCCGTTTCAATTGTTCCGTTTTCAATGGTAGGTGACATCACTACAATCGGTTCCGATCTCCAGCCCTTTCAACATGAAATATACGTCAGTTATTGGTTCTTATGAAAAAAGAATCAACTCCTGCAAACCTCTATGAATTTTCTACACGGTAAACGCTCTTAGTAATTATTACTAATAGTAATTATCCTATTAGTAATTATACATTTGCCTGAAGCTGAGGGTAAGTTTTATATATATTGTTTGTAATGTTTACCTTATTTTAAGGTCCTGCCACACCTACCCCCTACTACATATTAGTAATTTTTACCTTTCTTACTAATTTTTACCACACTGACAGTAAAAATTGGTAATATTATATATAAAATTTACTTTTAGCTTATAGGTAGATGTATAATTACTATTAGTAATAAGTTCTAAGAGCTTTTTATCAGTGTAATACTTAGGTTACTGAAAGTCAATTAGCTAATTATTATTAAACGTATAGCGGCTCTCCTAATCTAGATCTTATTTTGGTACAAGCTTGAACGGAAGCTGAAAATGCCCTTTCGCTTTCGACGCTGGTTGTCTTTATGGTTGACAAATACTTACACAATTCATTTAGCATTTTGCCTCTTTCATTAAACTCACTTTCAATCGCATTGAAATTATGTGAAACTCAGCACAAAAAAATCGACAAAATTCTATTGGCAGAAATTTATAAATATTGACAATTCATTTGAATTTTTTTTTAAAAATTAATAAATTAAATTTTTTTAAACGAAGTACTACAATATTCAGGCATCGAACTAGTCACTTTTTTCCCCTAAAAGTCACTTTTTTTGTGTGAGGTCACTAAAAGTCACTTTTTTAAAGAAAAGTCACTAAAAGTCACTTTTTTTGATAAATTGGTGGATCTTTTACTTTTTGAAAGTTCAAAATGGCTTACATTCTTATATTTACGTTTAATTTTTGACAAATTTTTCCTCGCTCGGTCTTCGGCCTCGCTCGATATTAATTAATTAAAAAACTTAGTTCTTAGAAAACCCCAAAAAAGAATAAAAAATTAATTTCATCTCAGAAGCCCATAGAGTTTTTAGAAAAATAAGATGCCCCCTATCGCTGCTACATTTTCGGGAAAAGAAAAAAAAAAACCGATTGAGTTCAACCAAAATAAGTTTTTTATCCTTCTGGGTGCCTTTTTTTATTTTGCCTACATCGATTGATTTTCATACCTAAACCCAACAAATGGAACCTAAAAGACCTAAAAATGACCTAAATTTTAAATTCATTTTTTGGTTGACATCCTAAAAAAAATTAATTTGAAGGAAGGAGGGCCCTACAAGACAGCAGGCGCCCTCAAAAAATGTTTCAGCTCGAGCCCTCAAAAGTTCCCAGCCCGTGCCTGCTGAATTTAGAACTTATAGTTTTTCTGGAAGCCCATTTTCTCAACTCTTAATATCTTTTTTTTTTTCGTCGCCTTTTTTTCTTATTAAAACCAGACCCATTCTGGAATTTTTTTTTTAAATTTAAAAAGCGTTAGTTTTTACCTTAGTTTTACCTTTTCAAAGTAGAGCATGTACTTAAAAAAACCTTTATTTCTTTTAAAAATGAGCCTTGAAAACGTTGAAAAAACCTTAAATTTCAGAAATGATTTTCAGTAGACACCCTGTTTAAAAATAATTTTATGTAAAACGGTTGTGGAACTTTTGATTTCAAATGTAGAATGATTAATAATTGAATCATTTAATTAATATTTAAATTTTTTACTTCACATTTTTAGTCTTTTTATTAATTAAATTTCAAATAAAATGATTCAAAATAATGACTGTAATCATTTACGACTAATACGTTATGAAACGGAAGGAAATTAATCAATGAATGAAAACGGAAGTCACTAAATTCCTTCCGTCAGGTCACTAAAAGTCACTATTTTAGCCATTTTTGGTCCCTAAAGTCACTAATTTTGATGAGTAAAATGAGTTCGATGCCTGCAATATTTTTCGTGTTTAAAAAAAAAGCGGGTTTAAAAATTTAAAAACCAGTTTTACCGAAATTAAATGTTTTCCTAAAATCCGGTAAAACCGTAAAACCGGTTTTACCGAAACCGGTAATGCAAACCCTAATCAAAGATCAATTCATGCTCTTCAATTTATCTCAAACGTTTTTAATTAGTTTTATCAGCTTTTACGAAGTCGTCAAGCGTTATGCAGCTCTTCATCATTGTGCAAATTCTACACATTGATGAAAATCTGATACTTTCATCTATTTTCTGAGTACTTGTTACATATTTTTTGGTTACCGGTTTGGCTTCGTCTCAAAATACTTTAACCTCATTGCAGACAAGGAAGCAGAGGGCGACACTTTGGTCGAATTGAATTTTTGGAAAAAATTAATTTTCCAAAAACTCATTGTAAACATTTGAGTACCTATCGACCTTTTAACCTATTCGAGTACCTATTTAAAAGTTTTAAGGTTTCTAAATTGAAAAAAAAAATTAAGAATTTTAAGACTTCTTTCTTAGTCGGTAACCTGTTGCTAATAATTTGTGTACGTCATTTAGAAAAGGTACCATCGGGGAGATGGCGCTTAGAATGCTGTGAAATTGGAATGCATAACAAAACAATGTTTGTTTACAAACAAAACATTCTAAGCGCCATCTCCCCGATGGTACCTTTTCTAAATGACGTACACATTTGTTCGCTCACATAATTTATCAAATAAATATTCAGCCGCAATTGAGGTGGCATTTTGATTTCAATTTTTGAAAACAAGTTGGAAAATATTTGTGTTAGAATCATGTAATGGTGCTGAGCTTCTGGTATAACCCCTGAATTCAGCACCGTTGATTAAATTTATGCACAAGAAGAACACTAAGCAGACTTGTATTTTTTCATATGTCAAAAAAATCTTTTCGAGCTTAATTTATCAACCAAAAAAGGTAGCATTCTTAAACTCGTAAGAACATTCAAGTAAGCACGATTTTGGCAATTTTCCACCCCAGCCTCCGTAGTAACTAAAAATAGGTCTGGATTTTTTATTTCCTCCGAAACTTTTTAGGAGGGGGAGCATTTTCAAACTCCGCACTTTCGTCAGTAAGAGAGCGCTCATGGTGAATTCAAAAAGCATTCTGAGTTGAAAATCTATGCCTATGCATTAAAAGATAATTTACTTACCAAAAGTGAATCATACATGTTGACCATCAAATCCGCTGGTACTTCTTTGACGCAATCAACCATGCTTTTTGAATCATTAATGGGGCAATTCAGCAGTGCTGCTTGTTTGCGAGCTAATGCCATATGATTTTTATTAACCGCCCAGAAGTTTGCGTTACTTCCGCTCATTTTTATCGCTCCGTGAAACAAATTTCTCGACATGGGTGAAACCATGTGAAGTCCAACCGATGCAGCTCCGGCACTTTCGCCGCTGATTGTGACTCTATTCGGATCTCCTCCAAAATGTCGGATGTTCTCCCGGATCCATTTCAAAGCTTCCACTTGGTCTTTCATTCCGTAATTCCCCGGCGCGTGCTTGTCTCCGGTACTGAAAAACCCCAGAGTTCCCAATCTGTAGTTTATGGTGACGAAAACGATGTCATGATCCATGATATATTCCGGCCCGTAAATATTGGATTGCCCGGATAGTACAGCAAATGCTCCTCCATGAATAAAAACCAGCACAGGTCGTAAATCTTGAGTTGGCGTTATTCGGCGAGTGTACACATTTAGACGAAGGCAGTCTTCCGAGAAATTACCTTTGAGGAAAATTGGAGGTTGATAACAAGATGGGCCGTCTTGTGTGGCATCAAATACACCATCCCATGATTGGACTGGTTTTGGCGGCTGAAAATAATTTGTAATCATTAAAAGTAGGGAGTCAAGGAGCTCGTTTTTTTTCTCTACAATTGTAATGATTCAAGTTGTTTTGATTTTATAACAGGTGTCTGAATTTTCAATCTTGTAGTTGCCATGACAACCCCTTACTTGGAAGCCCACCTGAGGAATGAACACCTAATACTTACTTTAAATCTCAATTCGTCAACTGGGGGTTCCGCGTATCGAATTCCTCTAAAAGAATAAAACTGAAATCCTTTTCTCGAAGATTGAATGGTCCCCAAAATGGAGCCTAATGAAGTTGTGACGATAGGTGAACTTTGAATGCAGGAAAAAATGACTCCTGCTAAAAAATAGGTGCGCAACCGTATTCGAATCATGACGACTTTGAAAATAAAGAACTATATCGCTTGCAAATTGCATTGCCTTATTCATGCTGAGAAATTATTATATTATTTTAAATGGGTCCAATTAGAATTAGAATTGCATTATTGTTTCTTAGAGACACAAAATGTTGGGACGGATCATTAAAAAAGTGCATTTTACGGTTGGAATAATTCTTATTAATTACGAGGAAAATTCTCCATGACGACGAAATTTCTAAATTGTCATTTTTTTTTTCATTTTTAGTTGTACACAAGCCTGATTTATTCTTTTAAAAAAATCAAGAGTTTTTTTTTAAATAATTGATTTCCTTACACGTAGAGGGAAATTCACGAAAATGTTTTAAAAAAGACATCTGCTTTTGGGCCGGCAGAACTTTAAATGACATGTCCATTTCGAATATCCATGGTTACAATCTTTCTTTTTCCAGTGAACGGAAACAACAAGTAAAAAAAGTTGAAGAACTTCTTGGTGCCTTGTTGCTTTTCGTTTGAATAATTTTCCTCTATTTGAATATTTTTCCATCCGCTGCTTTCACCCAGTGATGAGACTTTTGTTTTTTAATGAATTGCCGTATTTAGGTTTCATGCGAATGATTTGATATTAATGATTGTAAGATAAGTATTTATTTAAAAAAGGAAAACAAAAAAACAAAATTCTATCCCCCTAAAAAAAAGTTTAAATCGTTGTGAAATGGGTTATGCAACATTTTAGGCCATCGGTGTGATATTATTAATCGGAACTCGAAACATGGATAAGCAGTGACGTATTATCATTATGTCAGCTGGAAAATTAGTACAACTACTGTCGGCGATCGTTTGTTTATTTTCATTATAATTTTCGTTTTCATGTGGTATCATTCATGAAATATCAAAAAGGACTATTGTAATTAGAGTTCCCTACATTCAAATACGGTTCAGGAACCATGGATGGGTTTAAAATTTGAAAAAAAGAAAACTGAAACCGACAAAAGTCCGTAGTCGTGCACTAAAATAGTTGTCTGGTAGGGTGATTCAAATTTCCGCGAAGTATCTCGGATTTCAATGCACACTTAAGGGTAGTTGCATCTAGCATATTTAAGGGTCCTGTAAAAATTTTAGCCCCGAAATCGACCTCCTGACGTTCCGCGGGGCTTTAATAACCTTAAACAAAGTGGCTGATCGGCTAATCCTGTTTTAAAAGCGCTAATTTTTGCGTTTCGTTGTATCGGGGCATGATCGCACTTTTAAATCTTTTCTTATATGTAAGTACAACAGGAAAGTATGACGCCATCAAAATTTTTCCTTGCTTGCTTGCTAGTGGACTTAGTGAGCAAGAGGTTCGGGGCCGATAAACTTCCAAAAATTGTCTCGCACAGACACCGAAAAAAAATTAAAACCAAACACATCAAGTAGGGTTTTAAGGACCCCTGATTTTGAATCCGACATCAGTTTTTCAAAATTCAAATGGCGGCTTCAAGATGGCGACCTAAAAGTTGAAAAATTAATTCACGGTGCTCAAAACCGGTATCGGGGGGTTATCGACATCGCTGATCACGAATCTGAAGCCAATTTTTCAAAATACAAGATGGTGGCTTCAAGATGGCGACATAAAAATAAAAAAATTAACTAACAGTGCTCAAAATCGGTACCGGGGGATTATGGCCATCGTTGATTACGAATTCGATGCCCGGAACATAAAATTCAAATCGCAGTTGCAGTTACTGTTACAAGTCGCTAAGAAGCACCAGCAAGATTTTCCTAAAGCCAAAAAATCAATTTTGTTAAAAGATAAAAATCAATAAATTAAGATTTTAAATTTTGGTTGAAGCCGCCGATTTGAATTTTATGTTCCGGGCATCGAATTCGTAATCAACGATGGCCATAATCCCCCGGTACCGATTTTGAGCACTGTTAGTTAATTTTTTAATTTTTATGTCGCCATCTTGAAGCCACCATCTTGTATTTTGAAAAATTGGCTTCAGATTCGTGATCAGCGATGTCGATAACCCCCCGATACCGGTTTTGAGCACCGTGAATTAATTTTCAACTTTTAGGTCGCCATCTTGAAGCCGCCATTTTGAATTTTGAAAAACTGATGTCGGATTCAAAATCAGGGGTCCTTAAACCCTACTTGATGTGTTTGGTTTTAATTTTTTTTTCGGTGTCTGTGCGAGACACAATTTTTAGAAGTTTATCGGCCCCGAACCTCTTGCTCACTAAGTCCACTAGCAAGCAAGCAAGGGAAAAATTTTTGATGGCGCCATACTTTCCTGTTGTACTTACATATAAGAAAAGATTTAAAAGTGCGATCATGCCCCGATACAACGAAACGCAAAAATTAGCGCTTTTAAAACAGGATTAGCCGATCAGCCACTTTGTTTAAGGTTATTAAAGCCCCGCGGAACGTCAGGAGGTCGATTTCGGGGCTAAAATTTTTACAGGACCCTTAAATATGCTAGATGCAACTACCCTTAAGTGTGCATTGAAATCCGAGATACTTCGCGGAAATTTGAATCACCCTATTGTCTGGTTTGATAGGAAGTATTTTTAGGTGAAACGTAAGCAGAGGAATTTGAAAAACATCAAAATGGCAGGATTTTTTTATGGTCGGCTATTTTGGTACTTTCAAATTCAGTGAATTATAAAAATGCAGTAAGCACTTTTCTTTCAAAAATGATTTACTGTGCACGATCACAAGCAATTTGATGGATCACTAAATAAAAATCAAGTTAAGAAATCATTTATTTATTGGGTAAAGACTTTCCCATAAAGACATTCGATCTTCGTAAAATAGTCCAGGTACCATGTTCAGTGAACCAGTTATATCCAGATAGGAAGGATTTGAAGTTGTGAATGAAGTCCATATTACGTTATTTGAAATTTCCGATGCCTCTGGAGTTGGATTTCTGTTAAAAAACAAAAATAATAAGAAATCGATTTTTTTTAATTACTGTAGATGGCAGTTGTCAGTGACAACTAACGTTAGTGACTAATTAACGTTTGCTAAGAAGATGCAGTCGCCTCTAGTGGAATATTTTTGAGTCGCAAATCCCCGATAGAAAGACTTACCCCGTCTCTACAAAATTTTTGATCAAAGTAGTTGATCGTTCTACGACCCGTCCATCTTCCGTATTTAATTTCATCATAGGAGCTAATGCAGGACTGTAAAATGTATAAATTAGTCCGTCACCATGAACTATACCAGGCGTGTTCCGAACAGATTCAGGCCAATATACAGGCTTGTACTTGTCTGGATAGCTGTATCGATACAAATAGACCGGCTTTGTACTTTTATCCGCCATTAATTTCGTAAAACGTACAACTCCGAATATTATACATGAATCGGAGTATAACTACAGTGAAAAAAATTTATGAAGTTAAAAAAAACATTCAAAACGGAAAGCAAAATTAATTGAAATGGTATACTGACTCGACCTAATTCGTCGAAAGAGTCCTTCGTAATTGGCCGTTCTGTACTTCCGAAATAGAATTCTCTTAATTTTTGACTAACTTCATCGTTTGGTTCGTACATCAACGCTATCGGCGCTAATTGCGTCCAGTTTTGGGATAATTCGTCAGCTGCATTATCTTGCTGTAATACCACTGAAGCAAATCGAATTTATTATTTGGTAACTTCATAAAGTAACCTTACGTACGAGTTGCCTCAGGATAGAACTCGTCTTTTGTGATGCCGGTGTAAACTGGGACCTGTGCAAAATCGCTCTCCATCAACGCCATGATTGGATCTTTGGTTAAAAATGGTTCGCTGCCATCCGTTTCTCTTTCGATGACAGGTGACAAAGTTATTAATGGTTCAGTCCTCCATTCCTAAAGATCAGATACAACCTCAAATTAAATTGCGTATTAAAGTAACTAAATCGAACTTACTGCTAGATCTGTGTAAATGTTTGTAATTTGGTCAGCCGTTAATCTCTTGATGCATGCAACCATACTTTGAGTATTGTCAGTTGAACAATTGAGCAAATTGGCTTGTCTCTGTGCTAAAGGCAGAGGATTTTTATTGGCAGCCCAGGAGTTCGCGCTGCTTCCACTCATTGCTATCGCACCGTGAAATAACCCTCTTGACATAGGCGAAATCATATGAAGGCTAACGGATACACCACCTGCACTCTCGCCAGCAATTGTTACCCTACTTGGATCTCCTCCGAAATGACGAATATTGTCTCGAATCCATCTCAAAGCTTGAACTTGGTCTTTCATTCCGTAATTTCCGGGAGCATATTTATCGCCAGTGCTAAAAAATCCTAGTGAGCCCAACCTGTAATTCAGTGTTACTAATACGATGTCATGATCCATGAGATAATCCGGGCCGAAGAATTTGGATTGCCCAGAAAGTTGATAAAATCCTCCTCCGTGAATGTACACCATCACGGGTCGTAGATTTCCTTTCCCTGTTATGCTGTGAGTGTACACGTTAATTCGAAGACAGTCTTCGGATATAGCGATTGAAGCTCCGAGGCTTTGAACCAACTCGACAGGTTGATAGCAAGCTGGACCTTCCTGAGTAGCATCGAACACTCCTCTCCATGGTTTCACAGCAACTGGCGGCTAAACAAAATTTTTAATTATCGAAGAAGCAGTTAAAGGAATGAAGGTAAAAGAAACCAGTTTTGTCCTCACTTTAAATCTTAAATCACCAGTTGGAGCTTCCGCGTATCGAATACCTCGGAACGAATAATACTGAAGTCCTCTCCAGGATGATTTAACAATCCCTAAAATGGAACCCAGTGGAGTATTTACAATGGGCGGATTTTGCGTGAAGCTGGATGCAATCCCTAAAATGGAACCCAGTGGAGTATTTACAACGGGCGCAGTTTGCGCGAAGCTGAATGAAATCTCTACAATAAAAACTGAATAAAGCACTGCGAGCGTCATGGCTGAACTGATTACTGAATGAAAGTATTAACGGTGGGAAATTTTTTTTTTACGTAAAGGCAGATACGATAAAGGTTGTCAGTTGACAAGTAATGCCACAGTATCGTCCACAGGTATTTGATGTTCCACACTGTGCTTGATTTTAAATTACAACTGCTATCAGCACATTCAATAGGGGGTTTTTAAGGATAATGGAATTTTCAGGACGGTTGCTATGGCGGGTTGCGCCTCTCAGTTATTTTCATAAAAACGTAATATGAATTATTTTTTTTCAACCGTGTGTGGAATCTTATTTTTTCTTAAACATTATACGAAACGCACTTGTACGATTTTATGTGGTAGTAAATTAAGACCGATTAGTATGCTTTCAGACCTTAAGGAAAGCTGAACTCAGTTGGGCTGAGTATAATGTTACCGTACTGAGTATAATCGGATGGTCTGAAGTTCAAGCCCTACACCCGACTTCGCTGGTACAACTTTTTCTGAGTTTCCGTTGCACAATATTTTGGTGTTATTGCTGTTCACCAACAGCAAGGAATTGTGTTGGTGGCGCATTATAATGGATTACTGATTCGGGACAACGTAAAATATTTTAAACAATAATAAGATTAATGGTTTTATTCATTAGCACTTTATTATAAATAAAAATAGAAATTTGAAATCAAGATTTATACAAAAAACCAGAGATACCAGCTCTCTGGGTGCTATAACTTCCTTCGTTATAGCCAACTATCTTTTGAGGATCATGGTCGAGCTCATCCAAACCACCACCACCACCTGTTCCTTCCTCCACTTCCTCCGCTTTCTGCTCTATTACCTTTTCCTCCAGCTCTTGTCATTCCACTTCTTGTCCTTCCGTTTGAGAGAGGGAAGAGACTTTCCCAGAACGACATTCTTTGTTCGAAGTATAAACCTTCAACTACAGTTAAATTTTTATTTATGTCCAAGTATGCAGGATTTTCGTCTGTGTAGGGAGTCCAGGTCACTTTGTTTAGAACTTCCTCAGGTTCCGGAATCGGATTTCTGATTAAAATAATTAAATGTATGGGTTAAAATACAAGATCCCATCACTTTTTTATTCCTTTTTAAGTCTTACCCTGTTTCCACGAAATTCTTCCACAAACTAGTGAGCCTGTCTACGCATTGTGCATCTTCGCCCTCAGTGTCAAACCTCGTATGGTTAAGGGAGTTGAAAAATAAGTAGTCCATTTCGCTTGAGTGGTACACTCCATCTCCGCTGTATTTTCCTTGGAAATTGAATTGATACAAATACACAGGTGCAGAGTTTGTAGCCGCTAAGAGTTTCGCAGATCTTACAACGCCGAATATTATAACTGAATCAGCAAATAGCTAAAAAAAAAAAGCATTAGGTAAATTCAGCAAAGCTGACAGGAAAATTGAATTACATGTTAAATATTTACTTGGCCTAATTTTGTGCGAATTTCCGAATCATTCTTGATCGGTTTGTCTTCGCTTCCCAAATAAAAGTTTCGGAGTTCGTTGCTGATGTGATCGTTTGGTTCGTATGTGAATGCGATCGGGGCAATGGTTGTCCAGTTTGCTGACATCTCAGCTGCTAGCTCTTTGTTCTGGATGATGGCTGCAAAATTATATAACAATAATTTTTGGACTCACTTGAATAAGTTTGTACTCGGGGGGAGTCTGAAAACTTACCGTCTGCGAAGTTAGCGAACTCATCCCTTGTTGTACCGATGAATACAGGGACGTCCGCAACGTCGCGTTGTGCGAATGATTGCAAAGGATGTTTCACCAAAAATCGCTCTTCGCCGTTATTGTCGTCCCATTCGACGACGGGTGATATTACGACGACTGGATGGTCGTTCCATTCCTTTTGGCAGAAAAAAGGATATTTTAGTATGTGTTACAAGAAACGAATAAGATATTTATTCGATTTAAAGTGGTCCGTAGCCTAGTTCATAGCGCGCTCGACTCTCGATGCGATGCGTCGTGCTTCTATCCTAGTTCACAGCTAGGAATTTTTCTCAGGCCAAAACTAGTGCGCTAGTCAGAAAATCAACGGTCACCACCCCTCGGAAGGCAATGGCAAACCACCGAGCGGTAATTGCCTAGTAAATCTCTCAAAAATAGCCGTTCGGAACCGGCGTTAAACTGTAGGTCCCATATGCCTGTGAGCGCACGCACAGGTATATGCGAGAGATCACCACGCTCGAAATCAAGTGAAGGACTAAGAAGAAAGGGTCTGAATTCCTGCTACCGCGCCGTTTGGTGATATTGAGTCATCGTTATTGGGTATATCTTTTGCGTTAGTGGGAATCCCCTAAGGAGTGGAGATCATGCTACTTTAAAGTTACAGCAGAGCTGTCGAAACAAGCCTAACAGTGGAAAGAGCAAAGTTCTCATGCTATTATCATTCGGAAAACGACGAAGGGATACAAACAGTGGCAGTAAAATGCTGCTAGATAGTTGCTTGAGTTAGGTACAAGGGCAGTAATGATGTAGCACTGGTTCTCCATCTGTGAAAATTTTGTAGGGTGAGACGTAGAATCAGATGGGCAAATTCGAAGCCAACAAGGAAAACCTGCTTCTCTTTGGACAAAATGCCTTGAGAAAAACAACTTTGGACATTTTATTTTTACCTTAAGTTTTGGATAGATCTCAGAAAAGTGTTGAGGTGAAATTTTCTTGATGCATTCGACCATTTCTTCAGTTGATTCGGTTGTGCAATTTAGTAATCTCGCTTGTTTTTCGGCTAATTTTATCGGATTTTTGTCCACTGCCCAGTTGTTGTTGGCACTTCCGCTAAGAATAATTGCGCCGTGGAAAAGTCCTAAAAAAAATTCACGACAAACAATCAATTAAATATCTGTGCGATATTTAAAATAAGATTAGGAGATCATTTTCAAAGTTTAAGAAAAAAATATGAAAAGGCTCTAAAGAGGGTTTTAGATGTAAGCGACCTATAACCTGTCCTATAACCTGTAATCGCCGGTTAGCTTTAAAATGTTAGCCTTAACTTGCATACAATTTAAAACTGCAAACCCACCTCTGGACATTGGGGAAAGCATATGAAGTCCAACAGAAGCTCCACCAGCACTTTCACCAGCAATTGTGACCCTGTCTGGATCTCCTCCGAAGGCTTTAATGTTGTTTCGGACCCATCTCAAAGCTTCTACTTGATCTTTCATTCCGTAGTTTCCTGGAGCGTTTTTATCTCCGGTGCTGAAGAACCCTAACGTGCCCAATCTGTAGTTCATGGTTACAACTACGATATCATGGTCAAGAAGGTAATCAGGTCCGTGATATTTGCTTTGGCCAGTGAAAGAAACGAAGGCTCCTCCGTGGATGTAAACTAATACAGGTCGTAGTTTGTCACTATCTCCGATCTTTAAAAAATTGTGATCGTTTTTAACTACTGGCCAGTCAAAAGAAAAATAAAATAAAAATGAACCTTACATGTCTTGTGTAAACGTTAACCCAGAGGCAATCCTCAGATTCTTTATCAAAACCGAGATGGAGGGTGTCTGGTTGGTAGCAGACAGGTCCATCCTGCGTAGCGTCAATCGTCTCATTCGATGGCTCTACTGGAACTGGCGCCTAAAAATCCAGATTTTGTTTTATCAGAAATATCGTGCCAAACGTTAGATATTTTACAATTTACTCACTTTGAATCTCAGTTCTCCTGTGGGAGCTTTAGCGTAACGGATCCCTCGGAACGAGTAGTACTGTTCGCCTTTTCTCGAAATTTCCTCTGATCCTTTTATGGTCCCAACTTTTGTGTTGACCAGTGCGGCACTTGATGAATACCCCGGTGCCAAGGCGAGGAAAAGAATCGTTATAAACCGAATCATAATTTCTTACAAAAAAAAAAAAAAAAAAAAAAAAAAAAAAAATGCTTATTCAGCGATATGCGTACTCTTATTCCCTCTGTGAACAAAAGGCAGATGATACACAGATTTTTTCTTTGACATTGATGCCTTTTTAAAGGAACCGATCACTGGCGGTGTTTACGTGATCGCATTGTCATGCAAAAGACTAATATTAACATATGTGTTTGATTTTGGGAGGTTCTGTACGGAAATTTTTATTCGGGAAATTTTCTTTATTAACTACGTTTTTTGATTATAAAATCGATTTGAATGATTTTCTTTAAATTTAGATCGGAAACTTACTGTCTGCTGTTGATAAAGTTCCGTATATATTTCGTAAGATAAACGTAGGTTTTAATGAAAGAAATTTCATAGAGTTGACTGCACTATGAGTAATGAGACAATTAATTTTTTTGAGAGTGGTTTGAATAATTTAATTAAAATTTTCCACATTTAATTTATATAAAACGAAGTTGTTATTAGAAAAGATAATTGTTTCAAAGGTTGTTATCACAATGATTTCTAAATTAAAGTATTACATTCACATCAGAAATTTGTCTATTTGCGTCATCGATCTTCTTTGACAATACGCTTCTCCGAAGATGGAAATATTCTTTTGGGGGAGGGATGGAGGTAAAGGATGAGAGAAATTTTTGTACTTATATATATTAGCTGGTTACTATAAAATTTTCCCTAAAAGTTAGGGAACCAGTTTGTGGGTGGTACATCTTCTTCACTCGTGGCACTAATTGATTCATGGCTCATTGATACGTGAAATGAATGAATGAAATCACTATCATGCAAGGTTTCGTATCGGTCTGTCGCATTTACCTCGGTAAGAAAAATTTATGTATACATATTTTTTTCGAATGTAATGATTCATGTCCCTCTGAGAGATTTTAAGTTTCCCATAAGCAAATTGTATATTTTATTATGCTTGCATCGCTTATACTCCTTTAAAAAAATTTATTTGATTTTTAATACTTTTTTCATACACCCTGGTGGGAAAACTAAAAATCGTACAATTCAGAATGAATTTTTTTTGTTTTCACATTTGAAAAACTGAAAATACTTTTTCTTTTTTTCATTTAAAATAATCTTAATCTCACGTATTTTAGCCTCTATATCAGTATGTCCTTATATATAATATGCCCTTAACTGAGATTGTTGACTTCTCTAATTTAAGATCTTTTATACCAAATAAACTTTTATGGGAAAAAAAAAGAGTTGAGAAGATTGCATGAAACAGTTATTTTCGTGACATGCACTGGTTATGTTTTAAAATTCTTACCTTATTTCGAGTCGAATGCTGAATGAACGACTTTTTCTGTCGATTTTTTAAGAGCCACTTAACCTGTTGGTGTTGCTAAAAACTACTGGACCTGCTAATTGCTGATGGCCGACTTTTAAACTTTCTGATTAAAACACTTTTTTTTTGTTCCTATTTAATGAACAATTCTATCTTCAAATGGATGATACTGTATCTTTGTGCACCAATATATCATCCGTTCTCCATTGTTTTATAAAAACAAAAAACCGGTAAACGTGAAGTAAGGAAAAACGACGAATTTTCATCACAAATATCGTCTTAATTGAATTAGTTTTAATTCATCAGGGAAACCGAACCATCATTTTAAAATTGCATCCTGAATCTTGTGAGTTGCTGTTGATTTACTTGCAAAAGAAGGATAGGAATACTAATTTTTTTTGGAATTTTTGATTTCTACTTCTTGGAAGCGTTAAGCACAGTTGTCAAAAAAAAATATATAAGTCTCTAAAGTAGGTCAGTAGTTGCATGACACATTTAAGTAAACATTTTTCGCCAGGATCATATCGTAGTTTTTTTTTTTTTTCAAGGCTAAGGCATTTACGTATTCATTAGTTGCAATTCTGTTTAGATTTGATGGGCGGAATGTGATTGCAGGAAAAATACTAGATAAAAGGTCGTTCATTTGGAATCACGATTATTATGCACTTGGCTCAATTTTTTGTTGTTAAAGGCTTTCTCTGTTTATATAAAGATGCCGTTTTTTTTGGCAAAAAGAGATTTTCAAGGTATCGTATTCGATTACTTTTAAATGTAGAATAAATGTTCTTAGTGGTCAATTTTACGGTTTGCAAACTTGTAAAATTTAGAATTGAGATAGGCGCATTTATTTCAAGCTTAACCTTTTTTTCTCTGTAAACAGATCTGGATTATTGGTCTGTAAATAACATCTGGCTTTTTATTTCTTTATCTCATTGAGAGTAAAAAAGTAGCAGTTTCTATAAGTCTTGTGGCAGCAAGAAACATGAATTTCTTTTATGCAATGAGATTCTTCGGGCTTGCCATAGAATAGTCCAGGCAACTTTTATATCACCTTAATCGTAATGATTTGAACCTCTGGTTGTTACAAATAATTTTAATTCTTAATAATTTAGGTCAAAGAACGACTTTCTTCAGTCAGAGAAATGCTACAGGTCTTCTATCCAGCATTAAAACAACTAACAGCATTTTTTCTGGCATCGGTTTGAATGGTCAGAGGCTTCCTGACATCAAATGCATGGATTCTTATATCAATTTGTTAGGCATTAGTACAACTAAAAGGTTGAACATTATGGAGGAGTAATTAATGAGTTCATTATTTTTTAAACATTTTATATATTCGCTTTGTAACCTTTTTTATTCCACTTATCGATCGGAAAAAGTTTATTCCAGAATGACATCCTGTCTTCGTAATAAACTCCATTCACCAGAGTAAGATTATAATTCAGATCCAAGTAAACGGGATCATCATTTTTAAATGGTTTCCATATTACGTTATCCAAGACTTCCGACGGTTGAGGTGTTGGATTTCTAAAAAAAAAAAAGCAAACCATACGATGTGTAGGCTATAAAATATATTAAACTAAGGATTTTACCCTGTTTCCGCAAAATTAGCCCAAAGCTTTGTAATTCGATCCACGACTGGCCCGTCCTCGTCTGTGCTGTCAATATAAGGAAATTCCGGTTCTGAGTAAAACAAATAAATGAGATCATCAGCATGTAGTACTCCATAAGTTTCGTTCGTTCCTGGCCAATATCCCATGCTGTATTTCCCTTGATAGTTGAATTGATATAAATAAACGGGTGCTCGGCTTTTACTGGAGATAACTTGAGCAGACTGGATCGTACCAAATGTTGCACCTGAATCGGCATACAGCTGAAATAAAGAGAATGCTAAGTATAAAATATGTAATTAATAATAAGAAATCTCTGATATTAATTTTCAATTTTAAAAGTCTTCTTTTTGCTGACTATGGAGAGAGGACTTAAAATTACAAAAAACTTTCTGACTAGAAGGCTTCGAAGGCAAAAAAAGGCAAAACTCACAGCGCCTAGTGCTTCGAAAGAATCGTTTGTGGTAGGCTTATCGAGACTTCCAAGGTAAAACGATCGAAGTAACTCGCTGACCGTGTCGTTTCGAGCATATCCGAAAGTTATCGGTGCTATCTTATTCCAGTTCTCCGATAAGTCATCCGCCCATTCTTTGTTTACCATAATTGCTGAAAAAAAAGCGAAGGTAATCCCTAATCCTGAGTGAATGATGTAAGCTTGAACTTACGAACAGCTACTCCTTTAAACTCGTCTTTCGTGGCACCAACTACTAAAGGGACTTCTGTGATGTCGCCTTCAGCTAAAGATTGTAAAGGATCTCTTAGGAGAAACCTTTCGCTCCCATCATCATTCTCTTCTTCTATAACCGGAGCTAAGATAATGGGGAAAGAGTCGTGCCATTCCATTAGTTCGTAATATACGTTTGCTACATCCTGAGCTGGAACATTTTCGATGCAGGTCATGAGGTCTTTAGAGTTATTGGTAGGACAGTTAAGGGCAGCAGCCACCTTTTTCGCTGTTCCCAGAGGATTTCTATCAATCGCCCAGAAATTAGCAGCGCATCCGCTTGCTGTAATAGCTCCTTGAAGCAAACCTATTAAAGCAGATTTACCTCAGATTTTTTTTCTCTTCTGAGACATTCTTCCGTATTTTTTTTACTACCTTTGGACATCGGCGAAAGCATATGAAGACCAACGGAAGAACCTCCAGCACTCTCTCCAGAAATAGTTACTCTGTTGGAATCTCCTCCGAAAAATTTGATATTACGTTGCACCCATCTTAAGGCCTCGACTTGATCTTTGACCCCGTAGTTTCCAGGAGCATATTTATCTCCAGTACTTAAGAATCCTTGAAAGAAATTTTTATCGAATTTTCGTGCAGCAGGTAAAGGCTGTAATAACACTTACCTAAAGCGCCTAGTCTGTAATTCAAAGTTAACAAAAACGATGTCATGATCCATGACATATTCCGGGCCGACGTAAAGGCTATTTCCCGTATATTTAACGTAAGATCCTCCGTGGATGAACACCAGGACTGGACGAGGATTTTCAACTTCGGTTATCCGCCGTGAGTAAATGTTTATTCGGAGACAGTCTTCAGATGTGTTTTTCCAGTCCGGCTGGTGGCAAGCAGGACCATCTTTGGTGGCGTCGAATGTTCCTTCCCATTTTTGAACGGGGATCGGAGCCTGAAATGATACGATTTGTTTGAAGCTGACAGTCTTACTTTTTGAACGGTCGAAAAAGTAGCTTACTTTATATCTCAGTTTCCCGATTGGTGGCTCCGCATATCGAATCCCTCGAAACGAAAAAAATTCGGTTCCATTTCTGGAAATTTGTCGAGTTCCAAGTACATCACCTGAGGTGGTACTTACGATGGGCGAGTCTTCACCCAGAGAAAAAATTAAAGCCGAGAGAAGCACTAAAGGTATTCCGAGGCGAATCATTAGAACATATTGGTTGGTAGATAAATGCGCGGGCTTTTAAAATTTACGTAAGGTATGATACAATGATGCGTTCTTAAAATTAAAAGCGATTCGTATCTTAAACTATCCTTTTTAAGCTTAATCTAAGAAAACGAGGCCTGAAATGGCAAGTCATGAATTCGTGCAAATTTAAGCGACTAAAATGATTCCCTGTTGGAACGGACAAGGATCGTTATAACTCTTAAATAAACACACTTGGGAAAGATCATTTGTCAAGAACGGATCATACGATTTTCAAGGTATCGTATTTAATATTCATGATTTAAAAGTAATTATTTTTGTTTATTTTTGAATGGTACACGCACGTGAGTGCGAATTTTTGAAGCTTTATCGATGCAGATAAAATTCGAATTTTTGTTTGCTTTTCGAGCTCAAGGTTGAGTTGTGTGAGGTTTCTGATTCGGGCGGTGTAAGCAGAAATTTCAGCGTCAAGCTTCTTGACGCTAAAACAGGTTTCCAGAAGTCTGTCGAGGCGATGTGCTCAAGTTTTTCTCAGAAACCTTAAATGCTTTTTCAAATGGCAGTTTACAGGAGGCTTTCAGCTTCCGAAGCCCCTGATAATTTTATTTTAATTATTATTATTGATTATTTATGATTGTTTTATATTTATATTATGATTATTACGTTTTTATATTTAAAAAAGTCATACTGGTCGTATAGCTATTCGAGAAATTGATTCAATTTTAAAAACTGGTAGCATTCCTACTGTTTTTGAAACTTTCAAACATTTTCTTTAATAAGTTTTTTTTCTTTTGCAGATGGCGTTTTTGATCATAGGATATGAACCTGGGACGTTTACACAAAGGATGAAGGTAATTTTACTCAATTTATTTATTTAAAATGTTGTGTTTTAGCCCCCAAAACGTCCGATTAGGCGTCCTTTCGGGCTTTATACTGTATCGGATAAAGCTTTATCAGTAGCTGTCAGCAACAGATGGTTTATTCCTTAAACAGAAAGTAACCTTTGTACTTTATCAGGTTTGCTAAGTTTCTTGGATACCTAGGCACAATTTTTCAAAAATACGTATGGTGCACAAACTAGTCAGAAAGATAACAGTCGACTTCACGTTTGTTAAATTAGTTCAGATTAGTCCTAAGTTATAAACGGTCAGGTTGGTGCTAAATGCCTGGAAGATGGTCTAGCCACGGTGAACTGCATGAAAAATGCCGATAATATGATATTTACATTAGTAAATGTTTATGTTATCGGCATGAGGGACATAGAGACAATGCTCTAGATTTTTAGAATAACATCTAATGGATCAAGATGTTTTCAA
This sequence comes from Liposcelis bostrychophila, assembly GCA_037577465.1. NCBI lineage: Eukaryota > Metazoa > Arthropoda > Insecta > Psocodea > Liposcelididae > Liposcelis > Liposcelis bostrychophila. Next base: position 25,391,221 of record CM075211.1, on the reverse strand, counting down.
AGAAAAGCCTAGTTTTTTTTACATTTTTAATTCCTGATGTATTCTGTACATGTACAGTACATGATGTGCTTCAATTTTTCAAAAGCTTGTATAAATAGTTAGGTATGATTATTTTTTTTCTGCAAATGTATCACATGTTATCAATATTCATGAATTTACAAGTTATATTTGTCATGTTTGCTCTCTGTCTGCTAGGCGTGTGTATGGTGATCCGATGATTTGTTGCTAAGCGAAAAGTTTAGGGAGTATTTTAATACAGCCTTATTGATGATACTTTTATTCGTATTATTTCGAAATCTCGGACCGATATATGTTTTACTTGTCCTAACGTTTTCTTCGTATATTAATATTTAAAAGCTCAGTCGAAAATATTATATTTGAGTGCAATATATTTTTTATGAACTTCCTTTCTTCTTCTGGTCTTTCTAACCAGTCAATAATGCATATTAAGATTATTCAAGTTTTATGAATAGCTTGCTCGACTGGTAAGGACCTTAAGTAATGACAATATGGTACTAGTACATCTACTATAGAGTTTCCCAGATAGCATTTTCAATTCATTGGACTTTCTGAGGATTGTCCATCAGATATTCACAGGATATCCAAATCCATTGGATATCCGTAGGACGTCCCAAGAACGCTTTTTGGATCAGTGCGGACATAGGTAAATCCAATGAACCTCCAATAAATATCCTCATGATGTCCTGAAGACGTCCTCGGGACTGGATAGACTATGCTATCTGGGTTCATTTCACACTTTCTATCTTTCAAGGTTTTCATACATTTATTACATTTACTGTGGGAAAATAAAAGTATTGGGGCAATTTAGTTATAAATTCTGTCATGTTAATTGCATGCTGACGGAAATTAAGAGGAGCAATAAAATAGAAAAAAGTCGAAATAGAAAAATGAACCTAATATTTTTTTAAAACTTTGATGCGGTGCCATAAAATTGTTGTCATGTAAGGAAAATCCGCGAGATAATTATTCTTAATATTCTTGTAATAATGCTAATGCTTTTGACAAAGCTCCAAAACGTACCTATCTATCAAAGCCGGGAACTGTCGGAAAGGAAGAAAATTTAGAATCGAATTTCAATTTATGAAAAAAGGTTTTTGAAGTAAATGGAGTATAATAAAGTAAATATACTGTATTTGAAATCAGAGGCATCGTTATGAATGATAATCGTTATATTTGAATGATTGTTATTTATCAAAGTGCGCAGTTTTTTTTCCGCAAAACTTTTTTTCTTTGTTTTGAACTCTTGAAAGTAAAATAAATGCTATTCCCTTAAGGACCATATAACAATACGCTGAAAACGGATAACTAAGTAAGCAATGCAATCACTGCTTAGCATCTTCGTTATTATACAGTTTTTTGCCTTGATAAAGGGTAGATGATTGAGTATTTTGTCGAATCCGGTTATAGTAGGAATGGATCCTGGTGATCTCTACCATGTGTCCTACGATACCAATCTGTTGGGTTGTTAAGTGTTGATAAGACGACCACTTTTGCGCGTTGACAATGGAAAAAGATTATTCCAAAATAACACTCTGTCTTCGTAATACAATTTCTCCACTAATTTCAGATTAGAATTTATATCCAGATACGCTGGATTATCGTTTTTAAATGGTTTCCATACAACATTGTCTAGGATTTCTTCAGGCTCTGGCGTTGGATTTCTGGGAAAAAAAATTGAAAATTATTAATGATTGGATCTATAAAAATCTGTAGAAATATCTAACCCTGTTTCCACAAAATTTTTCCACAGAGTTGTAAATCGATCCACGACTGGTCCGTCCTCATCGGTGCCGTTAATAATCGGGCTATGAATTTGTGAATAAAATAAATAAATGAGATCGTCGCTATGTAATACTCCTATGGTTTCGTTGGTTCCTGGCCAGTAACTAGCACTATATCTTCCTTGATAATTAAATTGGTATAAATAAACTGGTTTAGAATTTTTTTCCGAAATTATTTGAGAAGATTGGACTGTTCCAAATATTATAGTTGCATCAGCAAATAACTGAAAAAAAATTCATGAAAAAATTAAACTGTGCGAATAAAAAAAAAAAAAAACCATCAAACAATTCACCTGTCCCAATGCTTCAAATGAATCATTCGTAATGGGTTTATCTATGCTTCCAAGATAATATGATCGAACTAACTCGCTGATGGAATCGTTTCGATCGTATCCAAGTATTAACGGTGCTATTTCGTTCCAATTTTCCGATAAATCATCTGCCCAATCTTTGTTTAGTATGACGGCTGCAAAACAGACATACCGTGATGTAATGCACTAAAACCGGAAAATTGAAAGCAATACATACGAACAGCCGAGCCCTTAAACTCGTCCTTTGTAGTCCCTACAAATAAAGGAACGTCGGCTATGTCTCCTTCTTGCAGAGATTGGTAAGGATCTTTGATCAGAAATCTCTCAGTGCCATCATCATTCTCTCCTTCAACAACGGGAGCTGTGATAACTCCAGGAGTGTCGTGCCATCCCAATATCTCGTGGTATACGTTTGCCACGTCTTCCGCTGGAACGTTTCTGATGCAGGCCATAAGATCTTGAGTGTTGTTCGTCGGACAGTTGAGGATTTCAGCAACTCTTATTGCTTTTTCCAACGGTTTCCGGTCTATTGACCAGGAATTAGCTCCGCTTCCGCTGGCTGTGATAGCTCCGTGAAACAAACCTATGGGACATTCGCTGAATTGCAGTATCTTTGAATTTTTGTCTAGTTTTTCTTACCTCTTGACATGGGCGAAAGAAGATGAAGGCCAACTGAAGCAGCTCCGGCACTTTCACCAGCGATGGTAACTCTATTAGGATCCCCACCGAAATATTTTATATTACGTTGGACCCATCTTAAAGCTTCAACTTGATCTTTCATTCCATAATTTCCTGGGGCGTATTTGTCACCGGTACTTAACCATCCTAAAAAATAATTTCGTTAAAAATTAGCTTTCTAAATTCGAAATTCGTTCGAAATCTTTCGCTTTCCTAGAAGACTGTGAAAAGCCTTCCTGGTTAAAAAGTCTCAGTGACTGATTGGGTCCAGATTCCTTGGGTTTTTTTTAGAGCGTCTGCGTTAAAAGTGCAAATCGTAGTGACGGTAGCCAGTAGCCGTCAAGCAGAAAAAAGCAGATTTGAAGTGAAGTTTTTAATTTTTGGACAGTGCTTACCTATAGTACCCAATCTATAATTCGGAGTCACCAAAACGATGTCATGATCCATAATATATTCAGGGCCAAAGACGTAGCTTGCCCCTGTGTATTCCGTATAAGCTCCTCCATGAATGAAAACCAAGACAGGTCGTGGATCTTCAACTTCAGTTATACGTCGCGTATATACGTTAATGCGGAGACAATCTTCGGAAGTAGGTCCGAAACTCCAATTAGGCTGGAGACAGGCTGGGCCGTCTTCGGTAGCGTTGAACGTTCCTTCCCATTCTTCGATTGGAACGGGTGGCTAAAATTGGCCCAGTTTGATTGGGATTAGACAATTACACCCAGTTTGACACTGATTACCTATTCATTTCAATCAATCTGTGTTCGGCCAAAATAGTATTTTACTTAGCCCAGTTGGTTTGAAAGAAAAAAAATGGAGCATATAGGTACGGGGATCTTTAGTGTACTAACGTACACTGTATACTTACCTTGAATCTTAGTTCATCGACAGGCGGCTCAGCGAAACGAATTCCACGAAACGAAAAGAATTCAGTCATGTTTCTGGAGAATTGCCGAGTACCAAGTACAGCACCCGGTAAAATGTTAACCACAGGAGCGTCTTGGCTCGATGAAACAGTAAAAACTGTGAGCAGCACAGCAGCAATTCCAAATTGAACCATTTTTGTGGAATGATCAGATGTACAACTGTGCACCGTTAGTTAAAGTGTTATACTTAAATTTGTTGATGCTCATCAGCGCTGATCAGTTCGGTAACCATTGTAAAATCAACAAATCTGATCTAATTATCTTGAAAATTCAAGGCTGTATTAAAAAATCGTTGAGAGCGATGCAGTGCGTTTCATTATTATGGCTTTAACTTATTACGGTGTTGCAAAATGGTTTCCCTCGTGATGTGAAAGAATAGTAAGATTGAAAGATCTGCTTTTTTGTTCTTTACATCTTAATGATCGTTGCATGTGTTTACTGAATTTTTTCGAAGCGCAAGGAAAGCAATTTATATTGTTCCACGATCTTCTTTGGTGATCCATTTTGGGTTCCCGAAACTTCGCAAGTAGCTATGAGCTGGCCTAGAAAAATTGAAGACGAACTCTCGAAAAACTGATGTTGAATTCTCACAACTCGAAAATTTATTTCCAAAAAATCGTACTCTTACATTATAAATATTTAATTTGGCGTAAATTAACTCCGTCTTTTAGATTTCATTACATGACGCATCAGAAAATTCGGTTCATACTTTGTCTGACTTAATTTATTGATTGTTATTTTACAAAGTGGAATTTTTTTTTCAGTCTACGAGCAATTAATAAAACGCTCTGATATAAAACAAATATTGTCATAAAAAGATGAATAACGAATGATTATTACTAAAAATAAACAAATTAAACATTTTAATTTTTAGGTCTTCTTTATTTGCTTTAGCATAATTAAGTTGTTGTTTCGGATCTATCATTTGTATTGCAGCGCCCGATTAACGAATAGATTCAATTACATTGATGAGCAATGGTTCAGTCTATATCATCATACGTCCAACTTTTTCCGGTGTTATCGATCGGAAATAGGTCATTCCAGAATGACATCCTATCTTCATAATATAATCCATCCACCAATGTTAAGTTATAATTTATATTCAGATAGCTAGGGGCGTCGTTTTTAAACGGTGTCCATGTTACATTATTTAATAATTCGGAAGGTTCCGGAGTAGGGTTCCTGGAAAAGAAAAACAGAAGAAAGTTAATGTAAGGGTCGCTATGAAAATATGAAGATAATCGAACCCTGTTTCGGCAAAATTGGCCCATAAAGTTGTCATGCGATCCACAACAGGTGCATCTACGTCGTCCTCAGTTACATTAATAAATGGGTATTTGACGTGTTTGTCTTGAGCGTAAAATAAGTAAATTAGATCATCAGTGTGTAAAACTCCGTAGGTTTCGTTCGTTCCCGGCAAGAAATCAAAACTGTTTTCTCCCTGGTAGGTAAATTGGTATAAATATACAGGCGCTGAACTTTTTTCTGATATTATTTGGGCAGATCGGACTGTAAGATATATCATTTCTGAATCTGAAATAAACTGCAAAAAAGAGAACGTTGACGGAATTACCGACAGCGGTGAGGTATAGCTAAGTCGTACGTACTTCTCCTAATTGTTGTAAACTGTCCATTGTGATGGATTGGTCGTCTCCGAAATAAAACGATCGAACCAGTTCGCTGATAGTATCATTTCGGTCGTATTCCCCAATTATGGGTGCTATTTCATTCCATTTTTGTGATAACTCATCCGCCCAATCTTGGTTTTGAACTACGTCTGTAACGAGAGGGAAAAAAAATAATGCTTGATCTTGTAAAAGGTGAGAAATTTCTAAGTCCTATGCATACTCAGTGCAAAAATTAAAAATTCATCTTTTGTCGTTCCTACAAGTAACGGGACCTGGGCGAAATCTCCCTCTTCCAAAGCCTGATAAGGATCTTTCGTAAGAAATCTTTCACCATCCTCGTGCTTCGCTTCGACGACCGGGCTAAAAGGAATTCCGGTAAAAGTATGCCATCCGTTTAATGCATCGTACACAGTAGTTATATTTTCTGCAGAGACATTACGGAGGCAATCTATCAAGTCCTCAGAACTGTTGGTTGGACAGTCGAAAAACTCAGCCGTCTTTAAAGCTCTTTCAGCAGGGTTTTTGTCGGTGGTCCAAGAGTTAAAAGCACCCCCACTTGCTGTTATTGCAGCGTGAAATAATCCTATTGGTAGTGTAAGAGTTTGCTCAATAAATAACTGGGTCATTTTATGTTTTTCAAATGACTTCTTATTATACCTCTTGATATGGGAGAGAACAAATGAAGACCAACAGAAGCAGCTCCGGCGCTTTGGCCAGCAATGGTAACTCTATTTGGATCTCCACCGAAAAATTGTATGTTGCGTTGGACCCATCTTAAAGCTTCAACCTGATCTTTCATTCCATAATTTCCAGGTGCATATTCATCTCCGGTGCTTAAAAATCCTGAAGAAATGAATGTAGTTAAGGTACCGTAAAGTGGGGTGACTTTGGCCATCCTGAAAAAGGCACTTTGAGCTCATTTTTCTACAGTTAAAACCAAAAAACTGGAAAATATGGAATTCTATGTTCTACTCCAAAGAAGATCAGACAAGTGCCTTTATTCAAACTGGTCCATTTCACCCCGTTTTACGGTTCTTTATCTCATTGTAGTAAAACATCGCACAACTAGCACTAACCTAACGTTCCTAATCTATAGTTAAATGTTACCAAAACAATATCATGATCCATGAGGTACTCTGGCCCGTAATACACGGTGCTCCCTTCTCCCCATGCGTACGCTCCTCCGTGAATAAAAACCAAGACTGGACGAGGATTTTCAAGTTCGGTTATTTGTCTAGTAAAAACATTAATAAAGAGGCAATCTTCAGATGCTTTTGTCATATCGGGCTGAGGACAACGTGGGCCATTATTGATAGCGTCATAGGTTCCTGACCATTTTCCGATTGGAACTGGTGGCTGAAATTATTTTATAACTTTGATTTAAAAAGTAGAAAATAAATAAATAAATAAGCACTTACTTTAAATCTTAATGGTCCAGTAGGTGGCCTCGCATATCGAATACCTCGGAAGCAGAAAAATTCAGTCCCGTTTCGTGACACTGCCCGAGTTCCTTTGACGGTACCTGGAGTAATGTTAACAATTGGATCGGTCTGCCCTGCAGAAAATGTTGCAAGCGACAGAAATAGAAGGATTGAACCAAAGTAAATCATTTTGACTTTATGATCAGTAATTTTATTTCAGGCAATTTATATGCTTAGCTATTCGGCTATTTTTGTCATATCATGGATGCTGATGTGTTCTTGCGCTATAAGTCAATCAATGTATTATCTCTACACGTTATCTGAAAATGTCACAAAGGTGTAATGAGAATTGTCGGGTATTATTGGACAATTAATGAGTTCAACAGATTACCAATTTGGAATTCGTAATAAAAGTTATTCTCAGCATCGCTATAAAAGGTATAGAATAGAACTATTATAGACACATACTATAGGAGCTATTCAGAATAGAAAGGATCCAACATGTTATTCAGTTGAGATTTTCTTAATGCTTTTAGTTTATGATAAGCTCTGTTGTTCTCTTATCTTGATTTGAAACTTTTTCATCCTAAGCCCATTCATTCATCTATCGAATTTATGCACGATTTTTGTGATAAGAGGTCCGAGATCAATATTAATTGATAAATTTCTCGATTGATTTTGACGGGACTCACCGAAAAAATTTGCATATCTAAATATATAATCGAGCTTGTTCTCACTGACTGACTGACTCATTCACTCATTGACAGATATTATTAAGTACCATATTTTCCGTCGGCCGAAAATTCTGAAATTCGGGGAAAACGTTACTTTCCGTCTGCCACTTGAAAAATCCTCGAAATTTTCCGGGAAATTCCCTAACCCGAGGAAATCAAGAGAATTGAGAAAAACAGCTTCAGCTTATGCAAACGGTAGAAAACGGAAGGTTTTTGTTCACCAGTGAGGAACTTTTATTTTTCAGTGACAACCCATGTTTTTTTTTTTTTTTTTTTTTTTTTTTAAATCCATTTGACAGAGAAAAGATCAAAGTAAATTTTCTGTTTTTACCAAGTTAAAATCTGGCAAAAATTGTGGGGGGTTTTAACATAAAGTTGGCGTGCATTTCAGTCGAAAAAAAAAACAGCTTCGTTATGATATAATGTAAATCGAATACAGATTAGGGAACACTTCAAGAACTGACGTCTCATTTTACCCAGCTTGCCCCTATTTCGTTTATATAAATTTCGGGATTGCGTGGGGTAAGAAGAAAAAGAATTTTTGGCTAAGTGAACTACTGTTTAATAATTTTTTTTTCGCCATCAGTTGCAATCATGAGAAACGGATTTCCATGATTTGTCTTTATAATTTTTTTCCCTGCGCTAAGTCGATTAAAATCCTTTTTGAAACTATTTAATCCTTTGCGAAAATCAGTTTTAATTGTTTATCCGATTCCGGCGGAACCAAAAATTTTAACTTTAAAATCGGTTTTTTATTGGAAAAAGTTCATTCCAAAATTCCATCCTTTCTTCGTAGTATATCCCTTCCACAACTGTCAGGTTTAAATTTATATCCATGTATACAGGATTTTTATTTTTGTATGGTTTCCACATTGCATTCTGTAAAACTTTTAATGATTCTGGTGTAGGATTTCTGCAAAAAAAAAGGAGCAAAAAATAAGATCACCTACCATCAAGCTTCATTTTAAATAATTGAAACCAACCCTGTTTCCATAAAATTTTTCCACAGTGTTGTGAAACGATCCACGATTGGTCCGTCTTCGTCCGTGCTGTTAATGAATGGACATTTATCCTCGGAGTAAAATAAATAAATAAGATCATCAGCGTGTAATACGCCGTAGGTTTCATTTGTGTCAGGCCAGTACTCGTTACTGCATTTTCCTTGGTAATTGAATTGATACAAATATACTGGATCCGGGATTTTTTCGGAGATAACTTGAGCAGACTGAATTGTACCGAATATTATGAGCGAATCCGCAAATAACTAAAAAAAAAGGAATAAGAACAAAAATTTTAGAAAAAAAAATAACTAGACTGCTTTTCCAAATTAAAAAAAAAAATAATAATAATAAGTGCAATGAGCTTAAATAAAATTCACGGTACAAGATTTTCCAGTTTTGTTCTGGGATTCCCAGAACGCATTTTTTTCCCGGACTGGGAAAAAAATGCTAATTTTTTTTCCTGTTTGTTCAAAGTATTTTTTACCAAACTAATTTTATTTCTCCCAATAAGTCAACATTTTGGCTTTTTTTTTTTTTTAAATTAATAAGAGCTTACCTCTCCTAATTCTTCAAAAGAATCATTTGTGATAGGCTTGTCTAGACCTCCAAAATAAAACGATCGAAGTGATTCGCTGACCGTATCATTTCGACCAAATTCAAAAGCAATCGGTGCTATTTTATTCCAGTTTTTCGATAAATCGGCAGCCCGTTCCTTGTTTTCCACAATTGCTATGACGAAAGGAAATTAGTTACTACAATAGGTACTATATCATCTCAGGGGCGCATGACTGAAGTATACGTACGAAGTGCCAGTCCCATGAACTCATCCTTCGTTGTCCCAACTAATATCGGAACGTGTGCAATATCGCCTTCATTCAGAGATTGATAAGGATCCTTGATGAGGAATTCTTCGACACCCTCATTGTGCCCTTCAACTACCGGTTTGAAAATTACCTCTGGAAAATTATGCCAAGCTTTCAATTCCTTGTAAGCGCTAATTATGTCCCTTGCAGGAACATCTCTGACACAATCTATTAGGCTCTGAGAATTATTGGTTGGACACTTGAGAACAGAAGCTACCATTCTAGCTGTCCGGAGGGGTTCTCTGTCGACGGCCCATTCGTTAGCAGCACTTCCGCTAGCAGTGATCGCTCTGTGAAACAATCCTGCGTGACGTAATTTGAAATTTTCTGTTAATATCTTATCGTTTACGTTTTCGTCCATAGTTGTTACCTCTTGTCATCGGGGATAGAAGATGGAGACCTACAGAGATCGCTCCTGCGCTTTGACCTGCTAGTGTAACCCTAGTCATATCTCCACCGAAAAATTGTATGTTGTGCTGTACCCATCTTAAAGCTTCAACTTGGTCTTTCAGTCCGTAATTCCCAGGAGCGTGCTGGTCTCCTGTGCTGAGAAATCCTATACAAAAAATGATAAGAAAGCGGTTTTGGGTTTTGGTGCGACTTACTTGAGCACTAACCTAATGCTCCTAATCTGTAATTTAAAGTCACCAAAACGATATCGTGATCCATAAGGTAGTCCGGACCATATGATTCGCTGTCCCCTGTTCCCGATATAAAAGCCCCCCCATGAATGAACACCAAAACTGGGTGAGGATCTTCCACTTCCGATATTCTTCTCGTATAAACATTAAGATGAAGACAATCTTCACTTGTGTCCTCCAAATCGGGTTGAGGACAAGGAGCCACATCTTCGACAGCGCTATATATTCCTTCCCATTTTGCATAAGGAACTGGGGGCTGAAATTCAACAATCGATTTTAATAACGAAACTGAAGAAGTTTAAATGTGAGACTTACTTTAAATCTTAATTCTCCAACAGGTGGCTCTGCATATGGAATGCCGAGGAACGAAAAAAATTCCGTTCCATTTCTTGAGACTTCGCGATTGCCAAGTATATCCCCGGAGGGAGTTTTAACAACAGGATCATCCTGGCACATGGACGATATTGAAAATGACAAGAGCACAAGAATTATGCAGAAGTGAGTCATGTTCAAGTCTTGATGGAGAATGATGCTGGTAAGTTAATTATGCAGAGGATAAATTTTTTTCTGAAATCGTAAACGATGGTTCGTTCTTTACTAAATCCTGTGAAATGAATCTATTAAATGTCCGGCTTGCACTTGGGCTGTGAACTGGCAAGGATTGCCCGTTCTGGTTCCTATGTTTAGCTTAGGGGAATCTGGTTCGGCGGCTCGGTGGTTAAACGCAAGAAAAATGGTTTGCAGCCTTGACTTGCACCGGGGGTTCAAGCCGATAGCAAGCAAAGGTGAGCCTGAGGGAACCTGTCGTCAAACTCGTCGTTTAACACATTTATAGGTTTAAGGCCTAGGAAATATCCTCACGTGGTGGTACATCCTCACTTCTGTACCATACATTCACTCAGAAAAAGGAAATGTCTTGAACAAGTTTTGTCTTACAACAAAACCGGAATGCTTCATAGCAAAATAAAAATGCTTCATGATAATGGACAGCTGACAGGTTTTTTCTTGGCAAGATATTGGGTAGAGGTCCTTATGTTGGTCATGAAAATTTATACAATTTGTATACAAAATGTATACATTTTCATGACCAACATAGGGACCTTTACCAGATATGGTTGTTGTTTTCGCATGATTTGTAAGAAAATGTCTTATCACAAGACATTTTTGTTTTCGTATTCGCCATTTTTTTCTGAGTGTTAAAAAGAAATCGGGTATACCGCTTCAGATGTGTTAGTCACGTACTATGTCCTATGATGATGATGATGATGATGAAGATGATGATGATTATTTATCAAGACTGGATCAGTTTTGGATCAAGATAAAATTTTCTCAAGCCTGTTTTTCCAGTTTAAATTTCCACCAGGGAGGGCGTATAATTAAATGATCATAATTTATGCAGTCTATTTTATTTAATTACTTTGCGCGTGCATATAAGCCAGAGATCAATTCTATAATCAGTTGCTACGTAACAAACGGTCCAGTAGTACGCGCAAACACCGATTTTTTAATTTAATTTTATTACTTATTTTATAAAATTCTAAGAAATTCACGATGCTCCATATGTTAAAATAACAGAATTACCAGATAAAATGTTTGGCACTGCAGCAGCTCTGTTGTGTAACACAATATCCTCAGAACTGAAGTTTGTAAACAAAAAAAATTTTTTTTCACAATTTTAACGCCAAATTAACGATACTTTACTTATAAAGCATTTTTAGTTTCATACTGATGGCAGAGATTCACATTCGCAAGAGGCCTATTAAACTTGAATTACAGTCCATGATATCATTTCATCAAACACGGCAATTTTTTTTTTTTTTTTTTTCCGTTCCATTCTTTTTTTCAGGCCGAATGACACGATTCATTTTATCTGCATTTTGATTTCTCAAAATGATGACAGTTGAAGGTTTCGAAATGCAGTGGACTCTTTATAATTTTCGGGTTACCACATGTGCTTCTCTTACGGATATTAGTGGTTGTAGATTGTGGAAAATCATCTCGTGTCATGATGAAGTTGCGCAGTGTTTTCATGGACCGTTTTCAAAACATTGATATATTGTTTCTTGGGGGAAAGGAGACTTTTACTGACTTGTATTGGTCGGTGTGGACTCACAGCTCAGTTTGCATGGGAACATATGTTAGATTATAGGAGGAGAGTAATGAACACATCCGAAGTTTAAGTTGAACTAACTAACTAAATCGTATATTCATAATAAAAGTTTTACAATACATTTCCACTCAATACATCCATACAATCCATACATTTCCAGCATCACAAACTTAACGTTTTTGTCCATTCAATCTTATCATTGTTTATATCATTTGTCAATACCGTATATAGGCATTTCATATTTGGATTCTTTTTAACATATATATTTTTTCATATATCTTCAGTGCCCTATCTTACAAACCCTTCATCTTAAAATATTTTCAACACTGATGTCCGAACAACATATACAGATCTTTTATTCACGTGACCTGTACGACATAAGTCAGGACAACCAAAATTTGAGCCTATCATATACTTCAAACTCGGGTCATGTAGAACGGAAAAAAAAGCACAACGTTTCCTGGATATTGATTGTACTGACTTAATAATTAATCAAAACAATTAGGGCAAAGCCGGAGATATCAGTCCAAACTTTTAATATAGCGAAAAACGAAGGAGAATATAATCAACAGAATTAACAATAAAACAATACATTTTATTTTTCCATTAACGCTTTTTTTTTTGTGAAATGTACAATGTAATGTACTGTAACGCACTATTGAAGTCGAATAAAGAATTTCATATTTAACCTCTTTAAGCACACCCCGGTAGAATGAAATTATTATGGGCCTAAAATGACGGTGAAAACTGACATAGGGGTTTTGATTGGGACCCTTTAAAGGTAAGAAAAAAGCTCGGACGAAAATCCTAGCTGCTTGTCTAAACCAGATATCTCCATATTTCGGCCTAAATTTTGTATATGACCAAAAACGACGGAAAACGGGTTTAAAAAGTTACTTATTGGGTACATTAGAGCTACTAGAGTGAAAAAGATCCAATAAGCATACCATCTAAACCTAACTGTCGGGAAGGTATTGAAGCTTTTAAGAAAAAATCGAAAAAATCGCAATTTTTTAGCCTACCCTCTTTCGCGATCCCGAGAAAAAATTTTTTCATTCTGTACTTACTGTGATACGTTCTAGGAGTAAATACCAACCCTTTGCCGAACAATTCCAACGGTCTCAGTTGGGGGAATCCACATAATGTCAAAATTTTTGAAAAAAAATCGGCATTTAAGGTTAAAAAAATGGCGCCCTACCCCCTAGAGATGTCGGGAAAATTTTTTTTCATTCTATACTTACTGTAGCACATCCTAGGAGCAAATGCCAACCCGTTTTCGAACCATTTTACCGGTCACAGATGCGGGATTTTACATAATGTCAAAATTTTCGAAAAAAAATCGGCACTTAAGGCCATAAATTTGCATTTTCCTGACCCTGGGTTGCTCGTACACAATTCTCGCCGTCATATTCTTGTTCTACGACCTCGAAAAACATACTGTACAGTATTTTTGTTGATACAAACACTTTCACTAATGGGGTGGTATCGATTTCAAACCCTGCCTCTTTCGAAAATTTTGACTTTATGTAAAATCCCGCATCTGTGACCGGTTAAATGGTTCGAAAACGGGTTGGCATTTGCTTCTAGGATGTGCTACAGTAAGGATAGAATGAAAAAAATTTTCCCGACATCTCTAGGGGTAGGGCGCCATTTTTTTTAACCTTAAATGCAGATTTTTTTTCAAAAATTTGACATTATGTGGATTCCCGCAACTGAGACCGTTGGAATTGTTCGGCAAAGGGTTGATATTATTCCTAGAACGTATCACAGTAAGTAAAGAATGAAAAAAATTTTTCTCGGGATCGCGAAAGAGGGTAGGCTAAAAAATTGCGATTTTTTCGATTTTTTCTTAAAAGCTTCAATACCTTCCCGACAGTTAGGTTTAGAGGGTATGCTTATTGGATCTTTTTCACTCTAGTAGCTCTAATGTACCCAATAAGTAACTTTTTAAACCCGTTTTCCGTCGTTTTTGGTCATATACAAAATTTAGGCCGAAATATGGAGATATCTGGTTTAGACAAGCAGCTAGGATTTTCGTCCGAGCTTTTTTCTTACCTTTAAAGGGTCCCAATCAAAACCCCTATGTCAGTTTTCACCGTCATTTTAGGCCCATAATAATTTCATTCTACCGGGGTGTGTAAGAGCAACCAACACGAAAACATGCATTGTAGGTGGCCAGGGTTTCACAAAATATTATGAAAGGTCATAATATGTCCATCAAAAAGATGTGCGTAGAGAGACTTAAAAAAAAAAGTACCCGATTCAGTAATGCGACTAATCGCAATAATTGCGATATAGCCCTTATTTTTCGGATCCTACTTTCCTGTAAGATCCAAATGCTGTGCAGTTTCTTTTTTTTAAATAAATTTTGACTGACAGACTTCGGCATGTGTGCAAATAATTCAGTTAGCTCATGATGCAAGTTGAGACATGTAGTTGATCATGAATAGTCCTCCCGGACTTTATTAGCTATTTTTTTTGTTTTTTCCTTAGTTTTATTTTAAATTGAAATTAAGCTGTTTTGAGGAAAATTTTCTAATTTTCTACCAGATCCGTGGGTCAAGGAAATTGTGCGGCGCAAACAATCAGTGATGGAAGTCATGAGTAGAAGTGGTGGCAATGTCGGGGTGTCTCAATATAAAAAGCAATAGATGATTATTTTAAGGTTTCGGATCAATTTTAAGATGTCGTCTTAATCTGGATTATACGTTAAAAAATATGTCGTTTGTCTTGATTTATCTGAATTAATTTACACTGACGGATGTTTTCCAAAGTAAAATAAATCTCGTAATTTAATCAATCATTTTTTTGCCAGGTTTAAAAAAATAAATATTTTCCTTGTTGTATAAGGAAAGATGTTCCATTCCTTATTCTTTAAGGAAAGAAAATGAGGTGTTATTCCCCAACATTAACTGGGACGTCAATAGCCTCATGCTACCATAGTATGTTCACGTGTTACCGATCTTTTTGGTAACACTTGCCATTACCCCTTCGATAAGAGGGTTTGCAAAATACTGATTCCAAAGTTAAATGTCCTTAATTAGACATACCTGTATCTGCTGACTGTAAGAGGAGCCGGTCAAAAGCCATTCAAATTATGCGGACGTAGTATTTTAGGCCCGAAAATGTTCGTACCTTAATATGGATCGGAACCCTTTAACTTTCGAGGGTATGAATCTGTAATATGTATTCAACTTGAAGGATGGCTTGTGAATCTTGGAAGCTATAAATTGGATATTATAAAGTTTATCGAGTACAAAAATAACCTTATGGTAAAGAGTGGTTTGGTCAAACCCCTGATTAGGAGATTAAAAAGATGAGCCGTTTTCCAATATGTTCGTTTCTCATTCTCGAACGACCAAAATGTGATTTATTCAGCGGTGTGGTGTTAATACTTCGATAAGCAATAAAAAAATCATTTTTTTATCATTTTTCACGACCTCCGTCGGTTTATCATTATTATATTCTTTGGTTTCGATTTTTTCCGTGAAAATCATTATGCAAAATATATGAGACGATTTCCTGTTTAATGCGATGTGATTATCTTCATTCCGGTTGTGTATAAGTGTGATTACCCTTTGAAAGAATTTTTAAAGGATTTTGAGCACATCTTTTTTTTAAGTTTGTTGGGAGCTGATCTGCAGCATGGAAGCAGAACTAAAGGACTCTTGTCAAGGGACGTGCAGAATGCTGACGGCCTCCTTTGCGTAATATGCGAACGACCTGTGTGGGAAAAAAATAATGTCGAGGGAGCTTTAGACGCACTCCTACACATCCCTCAAAAAATCCAAGGTCTACCTTTGGCAACGACAGATGAATCTTGGAAGTTTGTAGAATCTGTGTTTAGTTTATGTGAGAGAGGGGGAGGGGATGGCTTCCCAGCCACATAAGTTAAACTTAGACTCTACATTTTCTGGATCCGTCGCTGACCTTTGGTTCCTCTGGGTCGTGAGCCTGCTTTTTTGCTTTTTTGGCCGACCGTAAAAAAATATTGCTTTGGGAAAGAACAGAAAGTGTTTTTCCAGCTGCAAACAGAAATTTCGGGGCATGCATCAGTTTTAAACGAATATGCGCCCTTCCCGCCATGCAATAGAAGCCGCTTGAGTTTTCGGAATCAAGATTGAACAGGTTTATCCAAAAAACGAAAAAATTGGATTTAATTTTTTTCCAGGAAAAATTCCTCAAACAGATGCAATGAAGGAAAACTTTGCTCTCAACTGTTCCAAAAAATCGAAAACAGAAAACATTTTTTTTTTTTTAAGTAAAAAATTTTCGTGCAGCTGATTGGAAAAATTTTAATCGATCTAATTAAATTATTTTGATGTAAATGTTTCTCTCATGCATATTTTACATTAACCTCTCATTTTGACATTCACTGCCGTGACACGAGAAGAGGGGAAAATGGAATGGCAAAAAAAAAAAAAAGTGGCAGGATGTATGAAGTTTTGAAAAAACTTCTTTGAACCTCAAGGTCATCTGGATTCTACGGTTATGTCTTCGCGATTGATGCCAGTCAAATAATAGATTTAATAACGAGCGGTGTTAAAGATGTCGATTAAAATTTTTTTTTATTTAATTTTATTAGTTTTATCGGTTGTAAAATCGAATTATGGAAAAAGAAAATCTCGTAAGTCCGTGGTTGCTAAATTACCAATCTTTTTTTTTTTTTTCTCCTCTGAAAGATCCAAAACATTGTATACATTAAATAGCTAAAATCCGAAAATGAGTGATGCCGGTGTTATGCTTTCACATTAATTTGATAATCAAAATTAATTGTAGTTAAAGTTTGATTTTGGAAAATTTAACGGAAATACGTAAAAAAATCTTCGTCTGAAATATTTTTTTAAAGGTTAAATAATTTTAAGTTAGATTTTCATTTTTTTTTTTTTTTAAGTAATATGTAATTTTCATATATTTTAATCAAGTTTTTTTTTTGTAGTCACAAACCATGAAAAAAATTATTTAGACCTTCCTTGTGGTTATTGTTTCACTCGTAATGTGCACTTTCAAAGTCAATGTCAAAAGTTAAGCATATATCGGAATTTAAGCAGTTTCCTTTGAATATTATTTTGATTAAATTTTTATAATCTGATTTCCATTGACCCTAATTCCAGAATTTTTTTTTTAATGTAGCAAAATCAAGAATGTTATATTTATATTTTGCGACTAATTAAATCAATCCTTTTTTTTTTTTTTTTTTTTTTTTTTTTTTCAGTTGATAATTATTTAGATTTATGTCGTAGGAGCGACCCCGAGCTTGACCTTTGTATAAAAAAAACGATTGTAAAAGCTACGCCTCAGATGTTAATAGGTGAGTGTTTAATTTGAATTAATTGTTTGATTCGTTTAATTGTTTTTTTTTTATTATTTTTATTTTGCAGGCATTCCAGATATTGGTTTTCCGCCATTAGACCCATTCTTTATTGAAACTATAAAAATGATCGAAGGAAGTGGAAATTTTAAAATAGCGTTCATCATGAGCAACTCGACTATGAAAGGGTTGATTAATATGTCGTTGCAAAAATTTAGGTAATTTTTTTTTCCAGGACTACTCTTTCGTAAGGAGCTGTTCAGGGTATTGTGCACGTACTTTTAATTATCTTCTTGGCACTGGTCGATCCAGAATTTTTTTTCTTTGGGAGAGGGGGGATGGAGGTTTTAAGAAAGTATAAAAAAGACTTCAAATGAATCACAAGTACTGACGTTAGAAATTTAACCATTTTGTATTTAATATATAAATGTTGTTAAGCTTGGGCTAAAGGGGAGGGGGACGAGAACATTCGCCCTCACTCACCCCTTTTGCCGACCAGTGTGACTGCTGCAAAACATGTCCTCGCTGGATCAAATTCCGTTTTAAAAATATATCGGTTATCGGACTATACCGTCAGATATTTGTTGGCCAAAATAATTAGATGACTATTTCGATCAGAACTTATGTATTTTGAGTTCATTTATTAATGTCGCCAAGTTTCACGATTTCGGCCTTCACCTAGAGACTGCTATGGGTCGACGACTTAATACCTTGACACTGAGTCAGTGACACTGACTCACTAGACCATGGCCATAGGGACAATGTTAGCGAGTTTGGCATCATTCAGGGATGCAAAAATGCAAGATGTAGCTTATATTTTAGTAAAATCAGAAGAGGCAAGGAACTACTCCTTTGTCTCTTCTGGGGCTGTACAAGTATTACGTAAGCACGGTAGGGGGGGGGAGGGAGTATTTAAAATGCTTACTTTTTCTTACAAGGGGAGGGGGTGTGGTTTAGCTGGTCTTACGTAAGCATTTATTTCTATTGAAAAATCTCAATAAAATTATCCAGAATTCAAAATTTTTATAAAGTTAAAATTTAAATTTTTTGACACAACAAAAATATGCAAAAATTCCGAAAAAAAATTTGAATCGTAAAAAAATTATGAAAATTTGAATCATAACAAAAAATCAAACAAAAAAAAGAAAAATTAATACACGGTGATTTTTTTAAAGTATAAAATTTTTATTTTTTAATACAAGAGGGGGGGGGGGGTCGAAAGTCTTACGTAATACTTGGGGGGGGGGTTGCCATTTGCTTATTTTATCTTACAAGGGGAGGGAGGGGGTGAAAAAATGCCGAATTCGTGCTTACGTAATACTTGTACAGCCCCTACTGATTATATCCTAGTAATAAGGTGCATCAAAAAATAAAAAATGTAACACCTTTATTTCATAATAGTGAAATGAAGACGGCTACTTATGGTAGATTAAGGTGACTTTGTAACGATTAAATTAACAGTGGTACACACCCAGATAGCAAAGTCTATTCAGTCGTGAGGATATTTATTGGACGTCTATTGGATTTACCTTTATTGTCTTCTCTGATCCAAAAAGAGTCCTTTGAACGTCCTATGGGTATCCCATGGATTTGGGGATTTGGATGTCCTGTGGATATCTGATGAACAATCCACAGGATGTCCAATAAATTGAAAATGCTATCTGGGTAGGCATATTATATAATAGTATTAGATTAATTAGCTTGTGACACTATAACTTAAGGTAGTCTGCTTATTGACAGTTTTATAAAAAGAATAAGTCAGACGCATCTCCGGAGGCATGAAGTCACTCTTATTTCTGATTTCACATTTCCCTTTCTTTATCCGAACCAGAGTTTGGTGTTGTCTTAGGACGTGGCTTGCTTGGCCTATTACCTCCATGACCCACGAACATTTGTAAAGTGATTTGCTAGCTGTTTCAAGATCCACAAAAGTGGTCTAAGTTGGTCCATTTATCAGCTTGGTCACCCTACTTGAAAATAGGGGTGTAGCCGCGATTTTCAAAATATCTTGTTTCGGGTTGGGGGAAGGGGGGGGGGGGGGGGGGTAAATCGTTGCGCCCATGTATAAGCATAGGAAAAACTTCGGCTTCGCCTTGGGTAATCGGTCGAGTCTTTGAATTTAGTTTCGATACCTGCAAAGAGAAGTTTTTTTTTATTCCGAGGGCGACGCATTTTCGATCTACTTTTTAGTCCAAGGAATGATGAACAGGATTGAATTTAAACCGGTACCTTGTGTTCACACATGAAAGTGTAAATGTATTCGTTAGTGTAGGATGATGACGTTAGAAAATTATGAACAGGATTGAATTTAAACCTACCAATTTAAATTCACACCTTTATGTTCACACATTTAAATGTACACTGTTAAAAAAAAAGGAGTAAAATTTACTCTTAAAGAACACATATCGGACCCGCTACTTTTTTAGAGTAAAAAAGCCTTTTTTCATTGATACACTACTCTTTTTCAGGTGTAAAATTTATTTCGGAGACAGTAATACAAGCATTACTTTCTCCGAAATAAATTTTACACCTGAAAAAGAGTAGTGTATCAATGAAAAAAGGCTTTTTTACTCTAAAAAAGTAGCGGGTCCGATATGTGTTCTTTAAGAGTAGATTTTACTCCTTTTTTTTTAACAGTGTAAATGTATTCGCTAGTGTAGGATGTAGCGTCGGAAAATGATTTTCAAATACTGTGATTTTGAACATACTTGCTATTTCTCTTTTCAGCACCAACTTTAAGAACGAATCAAATATTATTATGAGGATGGAGAACAAACTCCCCTGGTTGCATTTCAGTGGAAAGTATTCGATGGACGGTAAACTATTACTTGTTCCTGTTCAAGGAAGCGGAGATTTTTTTATGAATTTTAGTAAGTCTTGTTATGAGCGATTGCAGTACTGCCTTAAGGGCGAGCTGGGCTCTGAAATGAAAATCTTTCCGGTTCAGATAGGGAGGTTACCTAGAAAAGAAGACAATAATTTGTTTCAAAAGATTTGAATGCTACATTTTGGGGGCACCTTAGTTAATGAAAAAAAAGCTACATTTTTGATGCTACATTTTTGTTTGCCATTGATGGAAGCAAAGACTTGTTTCTGATTGGTTTATTTGATATGGTTGTCTTCCTTTTTTACGTAAACTAACAAGATTCAGATTTTTTTCAAAAGTATAAAGTAAAATTTTGTTGGAGTCGGTTTGGGTAACTTTAAGGAGAGACATTCTTCTTGGACGACATTGCTTGGTAGTTAAGGCTAGCTTCAGTCTAATTTTTTTTTCAACACCTTATACTTCGAAAATCATTTCATAACTTCTTTTACGAGAAAAATGTCATAATGTGACTTTAATCATTTGCATTATTTACTTTTCAGCTTCAGTTTACTTGAAAGGAGAATTAAGGTGCAGCACTGTGATCAATCCGAAAAATAACAAAAAATA
Organism: Liposcelis bostrychophila; assembly: GCA_037577465.1. Lineage (NCBI taxonomy): Eukaryota > Metazoa > Arthropoda > Insecta > Psocodea > Liposcelididae > Liposcelis > Liposcelis bostrychophila. The sequence goes on along the minus strand of CM075211.1, from coordinate 25,370,362 downwards.
CATAAAAGCGAATACTTTTAAATGGGATATCGCTATCAAAGGAGGGAAAAGTTACTTTAATAATTTATTTAGTGGAAATAAAGCTCTCGGAGATACAGTCAATCGTTTCTTAAACAGCAACTATTTGGATCTTTTTGCTGCTGTCAAACATTTACCAGAGCAAGCTTTCGGTTCAGTATGGAAGAACGTTGTGAACATTTTCTTTGAAAACTATTCAATGGATGAATTGTTTTTGCCGGACTGAATCAATTTTCAGTTAGAAATGACTGAAAAAGAAAAATGCACTGCCTTTTTTTTGTATTACATTGTTATCTAGTCTAATTTTCTTTTATTTTGCGTCACAATTTTAAATGCGCGTCATCGGGGATAGAGTTTTACGGCTCGATAAAAATTACAAAATTTAAATAATATACGATACTTGTTCCGAACATCCTAGGCGGATCTTAAGAGGAGGCTTCACGGATGCCGGAAGGAATGGCTGTTTTTTACATATTTTTCTTCCCAGGCCAAAAATCAAAATTTTGTACACACAAAACCCTAAACAATCTTTTTCTCCATTTTTTGACACCAAGTTCACATTTTTCCAAAAGAAATTAAAGCCGGCTTTTGGGTTTGAAAAAAAAAATTATAAAAAAATTTTTGAAACAAAATAATGGCTTCAATTTCACCTGAAAAAATATGAATTTTATGTCAAAAGATGAGGAAAATTATTACCTAGGGTTTTATGTGTACAGAATTTCAATATTTTGCCTAGAAAGCAAAATAATAACAAAAAAGCCATTCCTCGCAATACTTTAATGCAGAAAGGGACTATGTGCATGAAACCTTCTCTTAAGATAAGAAGCTAGGATTTTTAAAAAATTGCAGAATTTTACTGAAGGGCGGAAGTCTTGAGTCCTTTTTACGATGAAGTGATTTTTTTTTTCTCCTGATTTAATACATGGGTGGTATTGACCATGTAATAGATGGAGTTTTCCCTTTTTTTGTACAAATGCGATCTAGAGGTACTAAAAGATTCAACTTAATTAATTGGAAAATTTTATGGGCAATTAATTTTAGAACACTTAATTTCATATTCAAGGTTACCTGGGCAGTAAGATTTAATTGCGATCAATTTCAAATTAACGCCAGTTGAAAAGTTTACATAAAGAGAGATGCGCTGACTGATGAAATTAGCGAAAAAATGTCGGTGAAAAAATATGTTTATGTAATTTTAGTAATTTTGTCCATTGCTGTGAAATCAAGCTTAGGGAAAAAAAAACCAGGTAACATGACAGATTTTTTTTTTTTTTTTAAGTTGAAAAAAAAATTGAATTAATTGTTTGACTGCATTTTTAAACGGTATAAGTTTTTTAAGTGTTCCTTGTTAGTTTGAACTTCATTAAAGTTTGTACAATTCCATGAGTCGGAGATCAACTAACATATCTCCTATTTAAAACTGAAGGAGATACGTTAGTTGACCTCCGACGCACGAAATTAGTTTTTTTTGGTTGAAGCGCCAAAAAGTCGGGAAAAAATGAAGTTTTAGCGAATTAAAAATAATAAAGAAAAAATGAGAAAAGTTGTTACAATTATAACTGGTCATATTTCTTTTTAAATTCCTTTTGCTCCAAAAGCATGTTGTAAAATGTAAAATTAGTAATATTTGGGTGGCCTATATGGCTGATGGTGGCAATAGTAGCCATTATAAAGGTGTGAAAAATAGTGTACAAAAGGTGCAAAACTATTTTTCACTCACTTGTAAAGACAGCAATCCGCATTCTCATCCATTTTTTTTTTAAACAAGCTACTTCCGGTTAAAAAAAAATTATTTAAAATCCCTTCCAGAAGTAAATTTTACATTTTCTTATGGCAAAAATGTCATCAGGGCTAGTCGCTCCCTCTAGAATGCTTTAGGGTACCCGGCGCAGACCTGTATCGTTTCAAAATTTCTTCCTCCATCCCAATCGTCATCATCATGATCATGATTATCATCACATCAAATTTGGTCATCTGCTTACCGTAGTCAATTAACTCTTTCATTTTTTGTTTCAGCTGATCATTACTTTGATTTATGCCACCGAAATGATCCGAAAATTAATGATTGTATTACTAAAACGCTACAAAAAGCCACACCAAAAATCATTGCCGGTAAATTTATTTACTTGTACTCGTTATTTCATTTATTTTTGAATTTGCAGCAGTTGTTTAATGTATAAACAAAATTTAATACTTAATTGCTTACTCTTTTTGTAATTTTTTAGGTATGCCAGAAATCGGCATTCCAGTATTGGACCCGCTACGTATGGACAATGTAACAATGGTTGAAGGAAGTGGAAATTTTCAACTATATTTTTCCATGGACAATGTAACTGTGAAAGGGTTGACTAATGCGGAGTTACAAACTTTTAGGTATTTCTTTCTGCTTTCCGAAATTTTGCAAAGAAGCAGCATCCGTCACCGGTACTAAAATCCAATAAATGCTGTTTATGCAACAAAGTAACTTATAATTACTCGGATGCATAAACGTCATTTTTTAGGCGAATCCCATAATTATTATGTAGCGCTAAAGTGGAAAATTTTTTCTTCCTCGGAGGATAAAATACAGAGAACCTGGGAATTAAAATGCAATAAAAAATAAGCAGTAAAAAAATAAAGGATTATCCTCATCAATTAAATTAATCGATGAAGTCAATAACAATTTATCCTTATTTGCTTCTATATTGTATATTATCTATCTTCATTCGTAGTATGTCTTGATTAGCTTTTTTAAAACTTTGGTCATTTATTTAATTAATTATTATTCATTTATTTTTTGATCATCTTAAGCGACTGACTTATTTTACGTTTTGCTTTTTTCTATTTTTGTAGCATTGATCTAAAAAACGAATCAAACACTGTTGCAAAATTCGATGTGAAAGTACCTTGGCTGCATTTTAAAGGGAAATATATAATGGATGGCAAACTTTTACTCGTTCCTGTCCAAGGGAATGGCGATTTTTATCTAAATATAAGTAAGTAATCAAGTCCACTCTTCGAGTGCCTCTGGTGTATTCTTTTACTAAACAATCCTCGGTTCACTCTTTGATCCAAATACCGAAAAATCTCCAACCGAGAGCATTACACCCCTCCTATTTCAAAGTTGATGGTTTGTTGGAAAATTTTAAAAAAATTAAAAATTAAAAAACTATTTAAAAAAATTAAAATATGAGTGTTGATGAATTAATTTGTGGTTCAACACAATAAATGAGGTTTTTTGAGATTAGGGGTCGTCCGGAAATTATGAAAGCATGTAAGATGGTATTTTTGACCCTCTCCACACCCCGTTAAAGATGCTTACGTAATTTATGGACGGCCCCTTATATGAGTGCTGGTATATGCAAATTATTGCTTAATTTTTTTAAAAGATCATTTTTAATTAAGCAATGAAAATCTTTTGCAAAAAGTGAACAATCTATCTCTTTTTTTTTCAGCTCAGCCGTACTTGAAAGCAACTTTAAATTGGCACACTAGAATCAACCCAAAAAATAACAAAAAGTACGTGCGCGTTGATTCCTTTAAATGGGATTTTGCTATCAAAGGAGCAAAGGTTCATTTCTATAATCTATTCAACGGGAACAAACTTCTTGGAGATACTGTTAATAAATTTTTGCAGGATAACGCCGTGGAGCTGTTTTCAATTATAAAACATCTACCAGCTGAAGCTTTTGTGCATTATACCTTTCAGTTGTGAACGATTTTTTCAACAGATTTACATACGACGAATTACTTTTACCGTAATACTTTTATTAATTTTGCAGTCGCTTATGCGTAAAGTACGTTTATTTTGAGCTATCCACCCATCTATCAACACGCTTTTTCCCTTGATTTTCCCCCTTCCCTTCTCGTTGCAAGTTATGGTTGTAGTTGTTGATGTCTTTGTCCAAAACCCTTTTGGGCTATGCTCAATTTCTTGAAGACCTACATGGTGCATAGATAGGTGGTTCATCGACCGTTTTGCTCGTCTAGCGAAGCGAGGTGCGGCAAAATCGGTCTTGGACTCAAAAAGTCTCCCTTTAGATTCCAGCAGTGAAATATACTATTTTATGGTAATGGAACTATGTATTTTTTTAACAACTTTCTAAAATTGTTTTTATGCTTTGCAAGCTATGATTTTTTTTAAAGTCTCCAGTTGTTTAGAATTTTAAGTTATCTTATCATGTCTCTTATTGTATCAGTTGGTATCTTGCTGTCGGTGTTGAATTTTTCGTTTTTTTTTTTTAACCGAACGCAAGTAGTTCAATTGAATTGCCAAGATTTATAATTATAAGTATAAGAGGCGAAGGGGGAGTAGCTCTTCCGTTGATTTTTGAGTAGTATGTACTTGAGTGCTATGAGTGTAGCGGTTTTTTTAAAATTTTTTTCGGACAATAATTACTAAATAATCAAATAAAAAGTTTTTAAAAATATAATTTACAGCAAAAAAAGATTTTTTTTCTATTTTTCATTTCTTTTGGTTGTTTTTTTGTAAATTTTCAGCTATTTTTAATGGAATAATGACTTTGCTTCCCTTCTATTTTTAAGAGACTTATTCACTAGGAGACCGTCATCTGCTTAAGGGCAAAGTTTTGCGTTGGTCAAACATGTTCGGTTTTGAAATTTATTTTTAAAAAATTTTTAATCTTTTAAGTTTTGAGATTTTGCACACCCTTCAGCTGACAAATTTTTAAATGGCACCCACATAGCAAGGATGGAATAGAGAAAATCCAAACGATTTAATTTTAATTAACCCTAAATCTTGCTTCGGTAAGCAGTGCTTACCGAAGCAAGATTTAGGGGACTGGGATCACAGTTCCGTTTTATAAATTAAGCAAGAAAATTGTGGGGACTGAAACGGTGTAGAAGGAAAAAGGGAAATCCAAAAAAGAAGGTGAAAATGGGATACAGTAAGACAAACGTCTTACTGGACCAGAGTCCTAATGACATAAGGCGATTTCCTTAGGAAATCATGCTTGTTTTATACCATCGATGTTTTGAGTATCACTCAAAACATAGGCGATATAAACATAATAAGGAAGGACAGGATGGTTGTGTTTTGAAAACATCCAATGTGGGATATTCATATACCACAATTCGACGGGGCAAAAACACAACCACCCTGAACTATCTCTGGTACAGTAAAGTGAAAGCATATATATTTTTAAAAAAAAAAAAAAAACAACGATAATACAGAGGTCTTTACAAAAAAAAAGAAATGGTAAATAAAAAAAATTCACTGCTGGGGCGACTAGTCCAGTGGCTCTCCAGTTGAATTGTGTACTTTGATGGTAATTGATAAGACTGATTTGCTGCTGAGTGCTGAGAAAAGAAGTTACTTAGAAGTCATTGATGTGAAGTTTCATATTGATATGTGAAGTTGCAAGAAGCCATTGAGATGAAAAAATGGTTACAGCGTAATTAATTCCATGAGAGTAGTCGATTGGTAGAGCCACTAGAAAAGTTGCCGCCCACAACAGGATCTACATTTTCAAAAAATAAAAAAAATTATAAGTACAAAAAAAGTTAAACAATATTGCCTCTCAAAAGAGAAAAAAAAAATTAATCGAAAGAATAAGTTATTTAATACTTTGAAGGTCATATACGAAATGCTCAATATTGCTGACAGCGCATTTAAAATATTTACTATAATGAACTCAAAGGCAAAAAAAAAAAAATTGATTTAAAAAATGTATACAACTTGAAATAAATAAACAAAAGTGCTAAGCGGTAGTCGGTAATCGTTATCAAATCATCCATTTGCAGTTAGCTGGCTGCAAAATAGCATCGAATACTTTTCAGATTTTGCTACTTTTCTGAGAAAGATTTTTTTATTGGCCTTTATTGGCCTAGATCTATTACGTTTTATTTACTCGGCAACCTGAAAGTACTGTGAATATACCCCAGGACATAATAGTCTTGGTTAGACAGAGGCTAAGGGCGTCACTCTATCGGCTCTATTTTTCGCATATCTAACCCTGGGTATCATTGGCCAGAATACCCCTGCCTAGATTTTCTTTCCTGCTCAGGTTGGCTGCCTGACGGGATTGTTTTTCGACCTTGTCTGGTCTAGATCCTGTGTATGGTTTGTTTATTAAATGAAAGTATTGCCTAATGTCAATATTAGACCTAGTTCTGAATCCTTAAAATAATCAAAATACCATATATCCGTGTCAAAACTAGTCCTTTATCGAATCAAACATACCTCCACTAAAAAACAGGTAGTGGTTCTGCACCACGTACAGAGGTCTGGGATTGGGCAGAAGCTTTATTTTACGCTAAACCCAATCCCTGGTTGAAAAGTACAACCTTTAATTATCACATACCATTCTGCGTTAAAAAAAATTATAAAACTATCTTCGACATACCGCTTAACCTTTGCAATCCCTATGATCTGATTTCTGCCGTTTGTTAAAAAAGAAAAAACTCGAAACAGGGTTCGTCCGCTCGCCGTCATCCGTCCAAAAAAAACATAATATCATAACTTCAAAATAAATTCATCCACATGACGATACGACGACGAAGCGAACGACGATTCTAAAACAAAAAATAAAAATCATTTCATTTTTAAAAAAACTAGAAAAAAAATCTGTCATTAGGGCTGATTGAAAACAAACAAGAAAAAAAAAAAAAAAAAAAAAGGGAACACTTGGTCAGCTTAATAAGAAAAGAAAACGTAAGACAATGGTAATAATCTTCGTACTAAAAAAAAAAAATTGCTACACTTAGCATTTCATGTATGACCTATTTAAAAAAAAAAAGACTATGCTTGTAATCATTTAAAAAAAAATTTCAATTCAACAAAATACTGCTTTCACAAAAAAAAAAAAAAAAAAAAAGGAAAAATGTCTGTTCGGGGGAAACTTTTTGGTTTAATAAAAAGGAATGATAAAAAAAAAGGAATTTTATTCTACACCTCTTCAATCCTACATGACAAGAGTTCGTTTTCCCCAAAAATTAAAAATAATTTTGGGGGCCCACCGCGATCACCAATAATGTGGGGACTGAAACGGTGTAGAAGGAAAAAGGGGAATCCAAAAAAGAAGGTGAAAATGGGATACAGTAAGACAAACGTCTTACTGGACCAGAGTCCTAATGACATAAGGCGATTTCCTTAGGAAATCATGCTTGTTTTATACCATCGATGTTTTGAGTATCACTCAAAACATAGGCGATATAAACATAATAAGGAAGGACAGGATGGTTGTGTTTTGAAAACATCCAATGTGGGATATTCATATACCACAAAATTCTCGAAAGAATTTGTTGAAAAAATTGTTTTACCGGTTTTACCAGTACAATTAAAAATTAATGCATTCAGTAAAATATATAGGACATAATGCTGGGAAAAGAATTTTTAAAGCGGTATTCATTGCCAAGGTTGTTTGGATTCTAACGCTTTTTATTATGTATAGGCAGAGGCTTCATAATTATGGCTGCAATTATCTTTATATATAATAAGACTTCCTAGCAGTGCAGAAAATTAAAAAATGGCGCTATTAAAAGATATTTGCTTGATTATATTAATTTTGACGGTGCTCCTGAAATCGAACTTAGGAAAAAGAAAATCAGGTAAGGAAGTGATTCTCATGATTTTTTAATTAATTGTGCGATAAGAGAACGCCTCTGTTGAACACTTAATGATTTTTTTTTTTTGTTTCAGCTGATTATTACTTTGATTTATGCCATCGAAATGATCCGAAAATCGATCATTGTCTTCTGAAATCATTGATAAAACTCACTCCGACGGTACTGGCAGGCAAGTGTTCGATTGCATTATTTATTTTTTGGCTTATATCGCGACCTTATAACCAAAAACATTGTGGCAAGTAGCAGTGAAACCTCTTTTGCCTCTGCTGAAATTATTTGTTCATTAGGGGTGGAACGAATATTGAAAACTTTGGAGTTTTTCACTGGAATAGGGCGGAAAATTTGTAAGTTCAGTGTGATTCTTAATTTTTTTTTTTTTTTTTTTTTTTTACTTTTTACTTTATTCTTGGATGATGCCTCTAAACGTCGGGTGTCTTTTAAAACTTTCTGAAGTAAAAGATTAAAAAAAAAAAATTAGGAAACAGGCAGGAGTGTCGATATTTCCGTTCCGTTGTAATGAAAATTCCTAAATATTCTTCCACTGATATCAGTCTCTTCTTTACAGTGAATCAAGTAACAAACTAGGCATAAATGTAATATTTTAAAAATTTTTCAGGTATTCCAGAGATCGGTATCCCCAGTTTCGATCCTTTATTTATTCAAGAATTAAAAATGGTTGAAGGAAGCGGGAGTTCAAGAATCTCAGTCACCGTTTCGAATGTTTCTGCAACAGGATTAGCCAATTCAATTTTTCAGAAAGCTAGGTATTGTGGTTTTGTGTAGGCTAAACTTAAAAATAGATTTAGACTTAAAGTAAGTTTGTAAAAAAAAGAAAAAATGTAAGATTGCCGAGGGAGTGACAAAAAGTCGTGGTTTTTTGGGAGGAATGAAAAAGACTTCGACCCGACATCTGACGGAAACAAATGGTCAAACTTGTCCCGAGACTGGATTGAAGCGTTACATAGCGTTATAGAAACATATAGTTTTATTTTAATCAACGGTTAGATGACCCGCATTTGGGTCTTCCAAATACGCCAACACGTTAAAGGGAAGGGGGGCTGCAAAAATCCTACGTAAGCGCAAAATAATCGATTTTAGGGGGTGGGGGTCTGGAAATTGCTGAAATTATGCTTAAGTAATAATTTGGACCTGGACCTATTTAATAGCGATCATCGCTATTAAATTGGTGATGGAGTCAAAACATTTTATGCCGATCCGAATCCAGGATATCTTCGGGAATATAGTTTGCATTTTGGCTAAGCCTGGAAAAATGGTTGTGATTTAAAAAGAAAAGTGGAAGGTGAAACTCATAAGTGAAACTTATATTCCACAAAAAAATATTCTTTAATTTTGTAAATAGTGCAATCAGGGGATCTTTTTGGCGACAAACATGGCGTAGGGTTGTTGTGTTATTCGTTGGTCGCTCGGTGCCATCCGTTTTTCCGCGTTTTTTACTTTGTCCGGATTGTTGTTTATGTGTGGTTCGATGAACGAACTGGTTGGTTCTCGGATGAACGTGTTGTTTGTGCGGGGGTCCCGGGGATAGTGTCATTATTCACGACTTTTTATTGAGTACTTTAACCTCACTTGGTTAAGTCATCTCACCCATCAAGCTTCTTATCTATTTGCCGCCTGGTGTCGTAGTCTTTCAACCTCCAACTGACCTGTACGAATCCCGAGCTCAGCAGAAAACCGAAAACCAAAGCGCGCGATCTTATAGCAGCGGAGTGTCCACACTTAACTTATAGCGGAGTGAATAAATCAATTTAAATGGAACATTAACATTAACATTCATAGCATTCGAGCATTCGAACATTCATAGCAGTGTATAAGCTAAGCATATGAATTCCGCATAAAAGTTTTCGTTTTGTTTTAGTTAATCATTTCACCGATGGATTGAACCGTTTTCAGTTTTCTTATTTAAAAAGGTGTCAAATGATAATAATTACAATTAATAACTCAAATGAAATTTTATAATTAATAACTTGCTTTAACTGATCTTAAATGGAATTTATGGTACAAAATGGATAACAAATTTTTTGTGCCATATGTTTTCGTGTTCGTTATTCTCTTTTTTATCCATTAATCGATTTTAATTACATCTTTTTTTTGATTAATTTATTCCGCCGTCTGTTTTATTCATACCGTTCGGTACTTTTTATCCGCCTGTTTTATGGACAATGACGCAAAAGAAGAAAAATATCTTATCGCGCTCCTCAAAAGTAGATTTAAGTGATGATTACATCTCTCATTCATCACGAGAAGGAAGTCTTGATTTCTTTACAAAGACATCAAGAGATGGAAGTTTTGATCTCTGTACAAAGTCTGAACAACCTAAATTCCTTCCTGATGGTTGGCGAAGCATTGAGGTGACGACTACAAGCGCGAAAACTTTGAAAAGCAAAACTAAAATAGTCATGGAGGCACCGACAGGATTAAGATTTAAAACTCCAAATCCCTCGCCACCTACATTAAAAAGCAAAAACTTCCATATTCCCTCGATGACTTTGCCTGGTCCAGACAGCCCTGGACGATAATGGATTCACAGTCTGAACATAACAAAGTGGAAGTACACAATGCAATTTCTCCAACCGTCCGTGCACCCGAAAGAATCAAGAAATATCCCACCTCAACTCCAGTACTTCATCAGACTTTTTCGCAGCACTGAAGAACAAGCTTCAACAGAAGAGATCATGAGCGAAAGGGACCATGAAAAATTCCTAATGTTTGAGCATAAATGTAAGCTCCTTACTAATAAAATCGCCTTCCTGGAAAATGAGTTAGAGGACCGTGAAGGTGAAATAGCTAAATTGGAAAGAGAAGTTAGCACACTCTCAGCAGAAAAAAGTAACCTAGCGGCCAAATTAGACGCATGTCAGGCGCAGCTACTTTCTCTACAGCAGGAGAACAACTCCCTGGAATTAAAAGTACTAGGCTCTGAAAATGAAAAATCTATGTTACTGGAAACTTTAGACAGTAATAACCGACTCCTTGAGGATAATCTTGCAAGAGTGATTTCTCTAAAGGAGGAGAACACTAAGCTTATGGATCGACTAGCCAGCTTTAACATTCAGGCTGATATGGATTGTGCCCTTCGCAGTCTGCTACCTAATCAGTGGATTACGGACACTGCTCTTTTTACGTGCATCAATCATCACAGCCTCTCAGTAAGTCATCAAACGTGCTACACTGGAACCTAGCATTTCATGCTTATCAAATCTGCATCTCCCAATAAAGAAAGAGGTTTTACTGTGGATGATTGTAGAGAGCTTTTATCACCTTTAAACATACCACGACACAAGTTTGTAGTTTGTCTAATAACAACTCAACCAATGTTAATTTACCGTCAGGCTCTCACTGGTCGTTACTAATTTTTGATATCGTGTCCAAGCTCTGCCTCCATTTGGATTCTTCACGTAGTGAATGTAACAGGGACCATGCAATACTATTCTAAAAAATTTCTCGGAGATAACGCGGATGAATTTTGAGCTCAAAATAAAGATTGCACTCCTCAAGTGAATTCCTTCGATTGTGGAATTGAAGTTCTTTGTAATTTGGACCAATTTTGAATCATATAAAAAACTCATTATCGATTGATTCTTGGTGCCTAAAGAGAAACGATACTGTATCGGTTCGAAGATGCATGTATAATTTTAATTAATCTGCGTTATAATGAAAATAGCAAACAGTCTTTTAATCTTAGTGCTTCCGAACGACCTTTCGCGGAATCTTTGCAAACTCGACTTGTTCTGTGTCTGACTCCAGCATGCAGACGGATCCAGCCACAATTGTCGATAATGATTGCCCTACAGTATTGCCGAATACTACGTCACCGGGTGATATACAACTGTTCGAAACAATCAGAGCTTATACGATGAACTGAAGCACGCGACTGAATTGAAAGATAAAAATAAAAATAAAAATAAAAATAAATTAAATCGGAAAAAAAAAATAATAAAGTCAAAATTTTAATTACCCAAGATTAGATAATACCTAAAAAAGAAGTTAGCTAAAAATAAAAATAAAAATAAAAATAAAAATAAAAATATAAATAAAACAAAAAATTCGATTCCTGGTGATATAAATAAAAATAGAAACGATATAAGTGCACGTATAGTGAAAAACCGGCAGACCTTATCCCCGATTAATGAGAATAAGAGGAAATCGCCCTTAGAACGTCAGTCTCAGGAGAACAACAATGGAAATAAACAGGTTAAACGTAAAATCGTTCTATTAGGAGATAGTATGATTCGAAACCTTGCTGCTGTTCTCCGGGAGAAACTGGGTGATACTTTCTTTGTCACCTCATCGTGTCGTCCGAATGCCACTTTGTCACAAATTTTATGCGATGTCGATTATTTTTCGCGTGATCTGACCCTGAATGATTATCTAGTCATTGCAGGTGGATCAAATGATATAGTTGACCAATTCATGGAATCTAAAATCACTGATAATTTGTTTTCGGACGTCATTAATGCCAGTAAAAAGACCAATATAATTTTCTCGCAAATTCCTTTCCGGTACGATGTCAAGGATTATAATAAATGCTATCGAAATGCAGTGTTTTTAAATAATAAGTTGCAGTTCTCAGCACTGTTTTGCCAAACTTTTCTGTGTAAATCTGTACTTTTTACAAAGGCATCATTTTACAATACATGGACTGCATTACAATCATTTCGGCAAGCAAACTGTTGCAAACGAGATTTTAGTTTATATCGCAGCTTTTAAACGTAAACGAAATTTTTTATTTTAAATCAGCCTCGGATAATTACAACGTCGGATAATTTCATATCAAAAACCAGAATAATTCCACCAATTTGTGTTCAAATTTTATATTTTTACGAATTTTAAAAGTTTTAAATGTAAATATTTTTCATGTTGCTACCAAAACACGAGAGGGTTGCGCACAAAATTAAATGAATTTTTAGCCTCGGTCCTAGCAACGGAATTTGACATTTATTTAATTACGGAATCTTGGCTACACAGCGGGATTTTAAACACTGAATCTGTCCTATTAATTACTCGGTAATAAGGTCCGATAGAAACTCCGCATTATGTTGCAAGGACCGCGGGGGTGGTGTGTTTATAGCAATTAAAGACAAATATGTTATAAAAAAAACGAATACTTTTAATACTCGATATGTTGAGGCTTGCTGGGCTGAGGTCAAGTCACAAAGTCTATTTTTTTCTTCGCTGTAGTTTACATAGCACCGTCAGCGCCTGAGACTGACTACCAGCTCTTTATGAGTTTTTATCCACCTCAAATCTAGAACCTCATACTCAAGTCTTAATTTGTGGTGATTTTAACATTCCAGAGTTTTGTGCGCAAACCCAATCTTTAGTTTCTAACATCAGCCTGACCATGGAAAATTTTATTAATTTTAGTTCCTTTCTCAATTATCACAGTTCAATACAATATTGAATGAAAATACCGAATTTTAGATCTTGTATTATCTACGAATTATCTTAATGTATCACGTTGTCAAACACCTTGGTAAATGAGGATAAACACCATCCTGCTCTCTCTTTTCATTTTCGCTTACCTAAACCCACGGACTTTAATGAAACAAGACATTCTTCTACAACCACTGAAAAATTCTCTTTCGGTAAAGGCGATTATGACTCTTTACTTACGTATTTCTATAACACTGATTTTTCGAATGTACTTAACTGTACTAAGATAAATGAAAGTGTTGGTTCTTTTTATGATCATATCTTAAATGCTTTAAATGAAATATTCCCAAAAAAAACATTACCATAATAAAAAGTTTCCCACTTGGTATAGTTCGAAATTAATTAATTTGATTAAGTTGAAAAATAAAATTCGAAGTAAACGTAAGTCAAGTAATAACTGCGATAAAGTATCTTTGAAGGTTATAACTAATAATAATTGGAAGACGAGTTTTGTCAGTATCGCAAGGCAATTAAAAAAGAACTTCGTAAAGTTCGTCGATATAATGCATTAAATGCTGAACTGAACATTAAGTCTGCTCCGAAAAAAATTTTGGACCTATTTTTCATCGCAAAATGTTCATTCCAATCAATCTTTTTTCTTCAATGGGAGTTTCTTTGATAAACCCGAGGATATAGCGAATGAATTTGCTCGAACTTTCCAACAAATATATTCCATCAGATCATGCTATCACTCCTGAGACAGATGAGTTGATTTTTTGTAATCAATCAGAACTTAATTTAATCTCGGATGAGGAGCTACTAATTGCCTTAGATCACTTAAAAAAGTCACTAGTATGTGGACCTGACGGAATTCCATCCTTCATCTATAAGGAATGTGCAGATCCTTTGTTACCTCCGATCAAGCATATATTAAACCTATGTCTAACATGTTTGACTTTCCCAGAAGAATGGAAACTATCCCGTATACACCTATTTTCAAAAATGGCGATCGATGCGTTGGAGAGAATTACAGAGGCATCTCTATCCTATCAGCTGTATCTAAGATATTAGAAATTATTCTCTACAATCGCATATACCTTTATTTTTTAAATCCCCTGAACAGCATGGCTTCATGGAAAAACGATCTACTGTAACTAATCTTCTTTCTTTCATGACTTTCGTCTCAGCCGAATTAGAAAAAATAATGAAGTGCATGTTGTATACTTCGATTTTTTGAAGGCGTTTGATCGAGTAGATCATAACTTACTTTTAAAAAACTAACTCAAAATTTTGATCTTCCTCCCTACTTGATACGTTTGCTTCGCTCATATTAAGCGGTCGTAAAAGTTATGTTGTTTCAGGATGTCAAGTCTTTTTGCTTTTCCATCCTAAGTGGAGTTCCCCGGGAGCAAACCGGGTCCCCTACTCTTCTTGCTTTTCATAAATGACCTCCCAGCCTGCCTGAACTACGTTCTGTGTCTACTTTTCGCTGACGACTTAAAGATCTTTCGAAGTATATCATCCAACTTAGACATGGAATTACTCCAAAAGGATATTAATAATGTATTGCTTTGGTCTAAAACAAATCAGTTACCCATTAATGAAATCAAATGTAAATTGATGGTTTTCTGTAGAAATAAAAGTCGCTTCGATAGTGTTCAATACATGATTGGTAACACCGTAATTACTCCACAAGCAGAAGTAAGGGACTTAGGAATTGTGTTTGACTCTAATCTAACTTTTGATAATCACATTCGCTCGATTATTGCAGAAGCGAACAGAACGCTTGGTTTTGTTATCAGATCATCACATTCCTTTCGAGAACTTCACACCTTAGTTATTCTGTACAATTCTCTGGTTCGTTCCAAACTGGAATATGCATCCATCATATGGCATGGACCAAGTGTTAATCAGATGAACAAACTTGAGAAAGTACAGAAAAAATTTCTTCGTTACTTGTACTATCGAAAACATGGTGTTTATCCTCACTACCTTCGGCATCCAGTGCGCACTAGCGATATGCAGAAAGAATTTTTAATCTTATCCTTAAAAGACAGGAGAGATTTAAATGACGCCCTATTTCTATACCGCATTTTTAATAAATAAATTTTAAAAAAAAAAGAATACCCCTTCAACAAAAAGAACTAAAAAGCAAAAAATAATTTTTTTTTTTAAATTTTTAGAAAAGAACTGAAAGGCAGAAAACGAGATCAATTTTCACTATATAGGTAAGAGTTTGATTTTCCGAAAAAATGAACCATGACCTTCAGATTTGAAAAATTTTCACTACACGCAATAAATAGGCCAATAAAAATGCATTCAAAGGACAAAAGAAGCGCAGAAAAAATTTTTGTTGAAGGAGCAAGTCCCCTTTTTTTTTAAAACTTGCTCCTTCAACAAAAATTTTTTCTGCGCTTCTTTTGTCCTTTGAATGCATTTTATTGGCCTATTATTGCGTGTAGTGAAAATTTTTCAAATCTGAAGGTCATGTTCATTTTTTCGGAAAATCAAACTCTTACCTATATAGTGAAAATTGATCTCGTTTTCTGCCTTTCAGTTCTTTTCTAAAAATTTAAAAAAAATTATTTTTTGCTTTTTAGTTCTTTTTGTTGAAGGGGTATTCTTTTTTTTTTAAAATTTATTTATTTAACGCATTTCAGTTTTTTTAAATTACATTAATTTTTGAAGGTTTTTTCTTTTTTTTTTTTTTTTTTTTTGCGCATTTTAGTTAATTGCAAATTTTTTTATTTTCATTCTGATTCTGACTAATTAATTTTTTTATAACTCGATTTATTCCGAGTCCTAATCCAATCGAGAATTTTTGCTCTGTTTGTCGTTCTTATTCCAATTTTTCTTTTTTTTATTAAATAAAAAAGTTGATCCCAATCCCGATACCTATTTGCAAAATTTATTTCAAGATTCCAATTTTTAAGCTGTTCACGAAATATATTCAGATTCTTATTCACAAATTTACTGCAAGATTTCGATTAAAATAATAAATTTTCAATTACTCAAGAAATCGATCTCCATTCTTATTTATCAAATTTATTCAAGATCAGGCGTCCGAATCCGATGCCGATGCAGATTCCATATTATTTATTTAACTCCCGATTCCGATTCCGGCACCTACACCCGATGCTGATGCCGACGCCACCAGGCATCGATCATATCCGATGCCGTCTCTGATCCAGATTTTAGTGGGGGAAAAAAAAAGTCATAGAGCCATTCTAGATTGTTTTTAAAATCAGGGGTCCGATTCAGAAGCCGGTGTCAATGCCGATGCCGGCATCGGATTTATTTAATTATCCCAAATCGGCATCGGCATCGACCCAATATTTAGGCGCGGCCGCGGCTGACATCAGCCTCGGCAGGCATCTGATTCGGACCCCTGATTTCAAAAATCGTCTAGGCTTTTTTTTTTCACTAAAATCGGAATCAGAGGCGGCATCGGATATGATCGGAATCGGAATCGGGAGTTAAATAAATAATATGGAATCGGCATTGGCATCCACCCGAGATTTCAGCCGGCTGAGGCCGGCACCGGCATCGGATTCGGACCCCTGTTTAATTTCCCGCTGGATTTGTAATGCAACACCCATTAATTAATTCTTTTTAATTTTTAATTTCTTTAAAAAAATTATTTAAGAATGCTTAGGCTACTCCACAAAAACTAATAATTCAAAAAAAAAAAAAATCAGCTGTTCACAAGTTACATTTCTTCCATCTTTTTTTATTTTTATAATTTAATTTAAATGATTATAATGTTATTTCGTATTAACCGCCAGCCTTTTAACATTCTACTGTTGAATGAAAATTATAAAATGACTGAACGCTTATGCGATGGTCAATGGGCTTCGCCGTCATCTTATGTGGCTCACTTCAAGGTTCCGATTACTATCACAGAAATATTCGAGATATGAGTCCTACCCTGTGAACCACCTTAACTTTGACACCCCCTTATTCCTGTTGATATTGTCAGATTTTAATTTTGAAAATTTTAAACATTACGTTGGACCTTCCTCTGTCGGATAAGCCCAAAAAAAGAATAGGTCATCACTGAAAAAAAAAAGTTTCTCACTACCAAACGA
Organism: Liposcelis bostrychophila; assembly: GCA_037577465.1. NCBI lineage: Eukaryota > Metazoa > Arthropoda > Insecta > Psocodea > Liposcelididae > Liposcelis > Liposcelis bostrychophila. The sequence continues at coordinate 25,353,296 of CM075211.1, read as the reverse complement.
AACCCTTCCGTTTTTCTCTTTTTTTTCTTCCGCCATAAGTTAAAGCTATGTGTTTTGTACATTTTAAATATTTTCGGATTTCTCGGTTTACTCAAAAACTGTTTGGAATTTCGAAAAGATAATTACAACAGGGCCTCCGGGAAAATATGTAGAATCAACTGTGAAATTTTCAGATTTCTACATATTTCCGTTTCAAAGTTACAAGGGAATTCCAAAATCGTGCCACACGGCAGTCAGTCAGTCAGTCAGCCAGCCAGCCAGCCAGCCAGCCGTATAGACCATTAACCAGACGAAGCGATAAACATAACGCCCTTCAAATTGGTTGAAGGGGTAAAAATTGGTTGAAGGGGTAACAATGCTGTTGACTCTCCGGAGATGTTAGCAGAGTTCAATTTCCGTGTTCCTCGCCATAATTCGAGACAAAAAGAAACTTTTATAATTCCTTTCAATAAATCGCGATTCATATCACCTGCTTCGAAATTATCAACGCTTTTTAACGACCTCTGCAAAAGAAATGAATTAGACCTTTACTGCACATCGCTAAACCACTTTAAACGCACCTTAGTACAATTTTTCTTAAAAACATATTAGACTCAATTATTCGATTTTAAGCTGTGATAACTTTTAAATTTACTTAATAATTTTCTATTCTATGTGATATTTAATTTATTTAATTTTTTTTCTTTCTGTGATTGAATTGTAATTGAATCTGTAATGGGCCTCTCAGGCTGTTGATGTCAATAAAGCATTATTATTATTATTATTATTATTATTACAGAGAATATGACCATATCTGACCCACATAGACTTTTTACATCTATAGGATGTCTATAAGATGTCTACATTTGAGAATGGATATCTAATAGAAATCTAAAATTTTGCAATTGCTCAATATTTTCCAAAATGTCCTCGCTATTAGCCGGCTAATATGAGGCTATTTTTTTAAGGCTATAAAAAGGCTATCGTACCGTAACCAGAACCTTCGATCTGTTACACCGCTGTATAGCTATGTTGTTTATAAAACATTTTTTAATTTTCTTGTGACTTTTTTGGGAGTAGACTAGTTCAACTTACTGTTTTATGTGGGATTCGATGTTGCACATGCAGTATTATATACTTTTAAGCCTAAAGATTTTACCATTTTCAGTATTTAAGCTCATAATTTTTTATGTTGTTGTTGACGAGTCAAATAAATAGAAATTTTAAGTTAATAAAAATATTTAAAATTGCCTGAATTTGAGAAATTGCAGCATTTTATTGTATAAGTGGCCAATGTACCAGTACAATTCTTTAACTGATAACTTTTGATTTAAATGCTGCTTAATAAGTATAATAAATACATAAATTAATTAATTTTTAAAATTCTAAAAAAGTTTTACTGAAATTAAAAATTAGATACATATGAATTAATTAAATCACCTAATTTAATTATTTATTAAAACGACTCTCTCATTTTAAAAAATGATCATATATTTGTTTTTTAAGTTTTTAAGTACTAAAAATTGCTTGATGTGCTTGCAATTAAAAAGTCGAACAGGCACAAAATCGTAGATGTCTCTAAAACGTCTATAGTATATCTAAGAGATACTAAAATAAATGTGTATTACATACTGTTGTAGACTTCTATTAGACATCTTTAGTATAGCTATTTTTTTAGCGATTCATAGATATCTCAAAGCTCGGAGGGTCTATTTGGGGAGTCAATAAATCAAAAATAAGTCTCCGACATTTTGATATTTGGCTCTCGAATTGAAGCAGGATTTTCTTTAAAAGTAACTTTTCAATTCATATTAGAACTCGAGTAATTTTGGTGGATGTTTCCTTCTTTCTCAGTGCTGTAAATTTAATTAAAGAAAATTTTTTCGAGTCAGTTAAAATCGAATATATATAAAATTATCCTATTACATATTTATTGTTTTTCAGCATAAGTATTAAAAATGAGTCAAACATTGTTATCAAGTTTGAAAATAAAGTGCCTTGGTTACATTTTAAAGGAAAATACGCAATGGAGGGCAAAATTCTACTACTTCCCGCTGTGGGAAATGGGGATTATTATATGAATCTAAGTAAGTTAAATGCGAATCATTTTTTTATTTCAAAATTTCTTCCAACAGAATTTTTATTACATATGCTTATATATGAGCAAAATAGTTTTTAGCCCCATTTCATTTTGAATAATTTTTTATTAATGTTAATTTAAGTCCTCACCCCACTCCCTCCCTCCCGTAAAAACGAAATGGCTTTAGTCATTTTGGAACTTTTTTTTTCTAGCTCAGCCGATCTGCAAAGCTACATTAAAATGCCGCACCGTCGTCGACCCGAAAAACAACAAAAAATACATTCATGTCGATTCTTTCAATTGGGATTTTACCGTCGACGGAGGGAAAACTTATTTTTCTAATTTATTTAACGGGAATAAAGTCCTTGAAGAAACTGCCAATAATTTTATAAATAATAACGGTGTAGAACTTTTTAACGAAATTAAACATTTACCGGAACAAGCTTTCGGGGAGTTATTGAAGGGCATCGTGAACAATTTTTTCCGAAGATTCACATACGACGAATTACTTTTACCAGACTGATGGTTTGTAATAAAAATATTTATTTTTAATTTTATTATTATTAGTCACAAAAAGCATTGCCCTTGTGTTAAATAAATCTAGATTGATATGTTTCAACATTAAACATGATTGTTGCTTAATACCTATCGAAAAATGTAATAATGACAAATGTATAAATAAACAAAAAATCAAAAATCGGAAATTTACGTTCATAAAAAATCGTTTATGATCGGGTTTAAATGTACAAAGTCGGACATAACGGCTATTACCGTAATTTTTCATTTAGGGAATAATAATGTGAACGAATATAATAAATAAATGATGGGAATTCGAAAATAATGAAAGAAGATAGTAAAACTCAAGGTCGCCTGGATGTATGGCAACTTGTGTGCTGGAAATTATGAATCGGTCATTTGAACAGTTCATTGATATGCGCACAAGGATAAGACTTAAAAGAAAAAAATGTTCGTCAATACATTATATTGTTTGTTTTTAACAATTTTGTTACCCTTTGATTTTATTGCAGGGAAGAAAAAATCAGGTAATTCTAATTAAATTTGAATATTATTGTTTTCATATTTTTAAAGATAAATTAAAGCGAGGTTGTTTAGTTTAAAAATATTAAAGCTTTTTCCTCTTTTTTTTTTTAATTAGTTTGATTTTAACCATGTAAAAAAAATCGTTGTAAAATCAAATGATGTGAAGGAAATAATCTTAGCAAAACACCGCTGATCTTATTTTTTAATTTTTTTCAAACGAACGTACCGGTCAAGCGAACGTTCATTGTTTCTCATATGTGCATTATTTTTTTGTCACTTTATTTTAAAAAATAAAGTCAAATAAGCTTATTTGACAGTCTTTTTAAAAAAACAAATTAAACTAAAGTCATTGTTTAACGTTGTTTTTTGTATTTTCTTAATTTTTTTTCCGCAAAATTAAAAAAAAAAAAAAAAAAAACAATTAAAATGTGCTTGTGAAAACTACACAGTAAAAAATATTATGTAATTATGTTAATGTCGATCTACACAAAAAAATTTTTCTGTTGTTTTTTCCAAAAGGTAAACAAACAAAAAACAACAGAAAAACTATGTAGACCGATTTTAACATAATTATGTTAATTTTTACATAAATTTTTTTACTGTGCATGTGTCGAAAATCATTTTTTTTTAAAATCACCTACAAATACATAAAACGGTAAAAAAGTTACCCTACTGCACACTTTTTTGACTTTTAACTGCCCCTAAGCTGTACATCTGCAGCTTACGGAAAGCTGTAATGCTAAAGTAATGAAAAAATAAAGAAACCTTCATTTCTTCTGAAAAGCTCAACATATTACTTAATAAAAACATATACTTAAATAAAAGATTTAAGGGGAAATAAAGAATTTGGTGCTAGGGTGAAGAAATGGTTGGTAAATGAGGTGATATACTCGGTGGCTGAATATTTGCAGAAACCATCAGAGGCGTGTTAATGTCTTCCATCAATAGTTCCTTTAAATCATTCATTGTATTTAACTATTATTGTAATTTTTTTTTTCCTTTCTTTCTCAATTTATCAATTTATAATTAAGGACGAAGCCGATAACTGTGATTGTTTTTGTGGTTTAATATATTTACATTACATTACATTGCGGTTTGTTTACTTTTTCTACATCTATAAGTTCTACATGTATCCCTTAACGATCCATGAGCTAAGTTGGCATAGTTGTATGAATACAACTTTTTTTTTTTGAAGTTGGACCTGCAGCCAGAGAAGGGGTCAAAGGGGTCCAGCCACCATGGGAAACGATTTGAGCCTCTTCCCCTCTCCAATCCCCTTTCGGAATTATTTTTTACCCGTTTATTTTCCCTACCCTCCATGTCATTTGAAGCCCCCCTTAAAAAATTTTGCATCTTTTTTGGTCTCCTTGACTAGCCATAATCGTTAGTTACATTCATACGTTTACTTTACACTCCAATTTTATTTACATAATTTGTTTTTGTTTTTTTAGCGGACCATTATTTTAATATATGCCATCGCAGTGATCCAGATCTAAACAAATGCATTGAAAAAGCTGTTTCGGATGCAATGCCACAATTTACTAAAGGTAACTTCTAATTTTTTTTTTTTTTAGTGGTACGCTAGGTAGGTTTCAATTACAGTATTTATTTATTTTTTATTTTATTTTATTTTATTATTTTTTACATGTAAGTATAAGTGTAATTCCGTAAAGGTATTATTAGTTGTTTACACCGCCGCCCTGCTAATTATGCAAATTGAAAAAAAAAATTAATTTTGTTTTGGAAAATTCGGTTTTTGACAAATGAAAATGAGATCGAATCGCACCGAAACCGAGCCGAAAAGTTTTCATATGTTTTAGAGGCAAAGATTCAATATCTAAAATGTATGAAAGTGCTTTATGGTTTCTATGATCATTTTTTAAAATGTTTTCGCAAAAAAAAAAAAAAATAAAATAAAAAAATAAAGCGCCATTGTTTATTTTTTGTTGTGGAAAAAGTTCCCAATTTCACCGCTAGAGCGCTGTATTAGTCTCTCGGAAAGAAACATTTTTTTTTTATTTCGAAAACAATTAAAAATTATGAAATATAAGAACATTTAGTCTTGTTCATGCATTTAAAATAATTTATCTGTATTTCTGAACATAAAAAAACGTTTTGGCACGGTTTCGGTGCGGTTAGACCCCGATTTCATGTATAAAATACCGAAATAAAAAAAATAAAAAAATTTTACATTTTTTTTACCGCCCGGCTAACCGGCCGGTGGTGATGTAAACGGACTAATAATTTAAAAATTATTTGAGAACCGGATTTTTTTTGAATTAAATATCTTGCGTCAGAGATAGTAAAATTTAAATCCATGGAAAAACACTTAATGCAATCTAATAATAACTCCGAGAAAATTAATGCTGAAAGACAGGCTCAGCTTATTTGCAATCCGGATAAATCAAACGCAATTCTTTAGAATTTTCTCATGCAAAGGGGGGTTTTGTTATAAGGATTTTACTGCTTTTGATGTAATAATTTATTTAGATTCCAGTTAAAAAAATAATATGCTAAAACAATATGTAAATTCTTTTTATGAATTGAAAATGGCGTGTCTCTGATTTTTTTTATTTATTTTTTTTTTTCAGGTATACCTGATTTAAAGTTACTATCGATAGATCCAATGTTCATCACAATGCTTCAGATGAAGCAAGGGGATAGAAGTTTTAAATTTGAGCTAACTATGTTAAATGTTACGATGACAGGTCTTCAAAGATCAAAAACAGAAAATTTTAGGTACTTCAAAAATGATTTAAACATTTATAAAAGCCGCTCAATTTAAATTCGATTTCTTTGTATTCTGGTTTATTATTTATTTGGATGCCTTTGGCAAATAAAAAAACGATAAATCAAGTTCCAATTGGCACTAGTGTATTTTAAGTTTCAAAAGATATATATATATTTTTTTTTTTTTTTTTTTTTTTTTTTTTTTTTTTTTTTAAGGATAAATTTTAAAAACGAATCAGATATAACAATGAAATTCGCAGTGAAAGCGCCTTGGATGTCTTTCAAAGGTAAATACAAAATGGGAGGTAATATTTTGGTCATCCCGGTGGAAGGAAACGGAGATGTATACTTCAATTTTAGTAAGCATTGTCAAACATCCAGCTAATTTCTAAATGTAATACCATGTTTACATGATTTCAATTTTTTTTCAGCAAATACGATCGCTGTCGCAAATATTAAAAGTCACGTCGCTAAAAATCCAGAAGATCAAAAAAATTATTTATCGATCGATTCGTTCCTTTGGGAGTTAAGTACAACAGGAGGAAAAGCTCATTTTACTAATTTATTTAACGGAGATAAAAGACTCGGAACCACGATCAATAATTTTTTTAATAGTAATTTTCTTGAAATTTTCGCTTCTTTAAAACATTTACCGGAGCAAGCACTTGGTTCCGTGTTTAAAGAATATTCAAGTATTTTATTCAAGAACTATCCATTCGAGGAGCTATTACCGAGATAGTAGCGACTTCTGCAACTCGTAATACACTGGTATTATGTCTGGTTGCCTGTTCAAGTGATTTCAGGAGCTTGCGAAATTTTAAATCAATTTAAAAAAAATCTTAGCGTATAAACACCATTCCGGTGCATAAAATATTTATTTTTATAAGTTACCTGCGGTTTTTGTTTTTGAATAAAGAAGATATGTTTAAAATTAAAAATCTTATCACTCAGGCAAAAAATGGCTAATGCGAAAGTAAAAATGCCTTGTGGCAAGACATTTTCTTAAAAATCATGCGAAAACAATAAAAATATTTTTGTCAAGAAACCACATGTTCGTTGTTGCGAAGAATTTTTCCTTTGCTGCGAAACATTCCAATTTTGTTGCAAGACAGAACTTGTTCAAAACATTTCCCATTTCTGAGTGAATTTCAGAAATGCATTTGAAACTTAAATCTTCAAGATTAAAATTTTAAAGGCGAATAATTCAGTATACCATATTTACAAGCTGGTGCCCTGACTACAGGCATGACTTTATGATAGGATAGCCTATTAATAGCTGTGGTTATAACAATTTCTCCTTGTCTCTTAATCTTTGTATATTTTTCTCTTACTATCCCCCCATATACCTCCCCTATTTTCCATGTTATAAATAGCCTGCGGCTGTAACGATCCTCTTTATTTTTTTTCTTTTAAAATTTTTTCTCCTTTCAATTTCTTGTCCCATGGGTATGTTCAAGTATAACGTAATAACATTTTGGACAATTTTCAACCCCCCCCCCCCCCTCTCTGCTTTAGCAGGATTTTTGATCCTCCGTCTCCCAATTAAGCAGAGTAAAACTTTGTCTCCATTTGTCAATTAATTGGAGTACCGGAAGTACTGTCTGCACTGTAAAATATTTTATGTTAAAATTGACACAACTGATTGTCATTTTTTGGTTGTGTGCAAACCAATTTTGTTGATTTTTTAATACAAACAACTTAAAGGTTCTAGTTCCTTTACATAACCGGCCGGTCAGCCGGGCGGTGAAAATTTTTTAACAATAAAAAAACTTTAATTTTTCTTTTTTTCGATTCGGTATTTTACACATAAAAATAAGATCGGATCGCACCGAAACAGTGTCAAAACGATGTTTGAAAGGTAAAGATTCGTTATTGAAAACGAATGAAAAAGGCTTTATGGTGCCTAAATTTGATCATTTTTTTTTAATGTTTTCGAAATAAAAAACTAAGACGCCATTTTTCTTTTTGTTGTTGAAATAGTTCGCGGTTTCACCGCTAGAGTGCTGCACTAGTCTCTCGGAAATAAACATTTTTTTTTTCTGCGAAAACAATGGGGATTTCCGTTAAAAATGATTCCGCTAGAGGCGCTGGATGTCTTTAACGGTTTTTAATTTTATTGGATGTCAACAATTAAAACAAAAGAAAGTTATCCAATCAATCTACGAACCGTTAAAGACATCCAGAGCCTCTAGCGGAATAATTTTGCGTCGGAAATCCTTATTAAATATTATCAAATATAAGAACTATTAACTATTGTTCATGCATTTAATATCATGGAAATTTATCTCTGAACATAACGAAAACTTTTTGGGTATGGTTTCGGTGTGGGTATGTTTTCGTGTATAAAATATTGAATTACAAAAAATTTTTTAACATATTTTTTATCGTTAAAATGTGTACACCGCCCGGCTAACCGACCGGTTATGTAAACGAACTAGAACCTTAACAAAATCTGCATTTAGACCGTTTTTAACATATTTACATAATATTTTTTACTGTGTGGATATTTTAAATGTTTTTGGTCTGCTGGGTTTACAAGAATCACTAGCTTTAAGACCGTTCACGTATTACGTGATTCGTGATATGGGCTGTACAAGTATTACGTAAGCATGATTTTTGGTGATTTTTGACCCCCTCCCCCCCTCAATAAGCAAAAATAGGCTTCCTCTTATGGAAGTTTAACATTGGCGTAAGCATCTGAAGGACCCCCTCCCCCCCTTAAGGTGCTTACGTAATACTTGTACAGCCCCTTGGAAATTTTTCACCCTCTCCCTCTTCATTAATTAATAATTTAGTCTCAAGCTGCCCGCCTTTTTAAGATTTCTGTAATTGGCAGGTCAACTGAGCTATATCCATCACAATCGGGCATGGAGATATAGTCTTTTTAGCCACTGCCTGAACTGGTTTTGAGCTCGGTTCAAAAGAGCAACGGTTCAAAAGAGTATATCTACATGCACGATTGTGATGGACATAGCTCAGTTGACCAGCCTAGTACAGATTTATTTATTTACTATATTTCATTTATTTATTCTATTTTGCTCTTACGTACGAATTTATCAACTACCTCCCACTCCCTTGCAAGCAGAAGTAAGATTTTCTCTAACCCCTACCTCCGTATAACGTTCTTATGTTAATTATCCCGTTTGACTTAAAAAACACTTTTTATGATCTTGGACTCTGTCTTAATTGTTTTAATACTGTGTAATTGTATTTCGGTTAAAAATCGGTATTTACCATCCAAGGCCATCTAGACTGTATAACCAGACTGGTTTGTGCTTAAGCCAAGACGCTGGAAAAAAAAAAAAAAATTTTTTTTCAGTCTCCTTTTTGAAAAAGATGCTTACAGTCATTTTAATTTTTCTCATAATTCTTGAAGCGAATTATTCGTTAGCGAAAAATAACTCGCGTAAGTTTATGAAATTGAAAATAATTGAACACGTATTATTTCTTAGTTTATTTTTTTTTTCAGCTGAAAATTATTTTAATTTATGTCATCGAGATGATCCAGATCTCAATAGTTGCGTGCAACAAGCTATTATGAGTGGTTTACCTAACTTTATCAAAGGTACGTATTTAAAAGTACCCATTTGTTTTCATAAATGTATGCGTAACAATATTTTATTGCTTTCCAGGTATTTCCGAAATAAACCTTCCGCCCGTAGAGCCTTTGTATGTTGAAATCATGAATATGACAGAAGGAACCGGTAATTCTAAGTTAGTAATTGTTTTAAAACACATGCAAATATACGGATTCGAAAAAATGACAGCAAAGAATTTAAGGTAATGATTACGATCGTTTTTAAATAAATTAAAATATAGATGTAGTTCTTTGACTCAATCCTGAACATCGAATTTGAAAGCAGACGACCAAGAGTTTGTTACGGGAAGCACTGTCTGAAAATTTAAGAAGTAGAATCCTTACTATTGTAAGTTATGGAAGCTTCAGTTATGTCTTATACATGAAAAAAGATGTCCCACTAAACAAAGCGGGTTTTACTTCAGCCGATTTGACTCTTAAAGCGCTGGCAGTATTCAGGATTTTTGCGATTGGTCGTTACCATGGTAAACAATCAAAAATTCAATATGGCTGACCGTAGACGCAGCCCTAGTTGCTTTCACCGCCGACTCGAAAGATTGGTACCAAGGTACAAAATTTCAAGTATTTTACAGGATAGATTTAACAAGAGAACCCTACGTTACAATAAAGCTGGACCTTATTGTCCCGAACGTTTTCGTCCCTGGTAAATATATACTGAATGGCAAAGTCTTGCTTATTTACGTTCGAGGAGATGGGGATTTTCGTATGAACGCCAGTGAGTGAGATAAGAAAATTATACAGACATTTGATTTTGAAGCTAATACTCTGTCGTTATTTTCTTTTTTAGCGTCCGTTACCGTCAACTGTAATATGAAAGGTCAGATGAAACTCAATTCAAAAGATCAAAGGAAATATTTAATCATCGATACATTCGGCGTCTACCTAAACGTAAAAGATGGTGTAGTGCAATTCACGAATTTATTTGGTGGGAATAAAATCTTGGGCCGAGCTATTAATAGATTTGTCCGTCATAATTTTGCGGATATTTTTGATTCAATACGCCAGCTACCGCAACGAGGATTCGCTCAAGCATTTAAAGATTATGTTAATACGATTTTTCAGAGTTACCCGTTTGATGATTTGTTATTGTGAACTATTTGAAATGGACTTAAATAGTATAGAGTAAGTAGGCACAGTCTACTTGAAACAAAGAATTTTTCGTGGAATATGTTGACAAAAATGAGACTTGAGATTAAATGAGGTATAAATGTAGGTTTGAAATTAGTCATTTCAAAGTTTTATCTTGATTTTACCAGAACCGTCTGACTATTCCCTTCGGAACGTTTTTTGGCTCAAATACACCGTGTAGAACAAAGTGCTTTCTTGCTTTTCGGGCTTGTTTTCTAGGGGCTATACGTATCATTTCCAAAAAAATGGTACATGACTGAATAAGTCAATAAATGAGTAAAGCTGTACTTAATGCTAATCATTAAATTTAATTATAAATATTCCGCTTACATACAGTATAGTTTATTGTGCAGATTGTCCGAAGTTAATGTTTAACTGGGGGGGGACTAATCGCTCGAGGTCAGCAGGACCGTATGACGAATGGACTTTTTTTTTTCGTCTTTAAAGAATCCAATAGGCACAAACAAGGAAGTGAAGTGAACACGAACGGTTTTTGAATATGTTTTTAATAAAATTTTTAGGGTTAGCGAGTTGTCTTTTGATATGCCAAGTTGACTGTTTGCTGGAGAAAAAAAAGCCGCGTAAGTTTATAAATAACCGAAAATTTTAGGTTTAGAAGAAATCTGGGCCACTTTTATCTGAGCGCCGCCACTTCCGCTTAGGTCGCTTTTGAGAATGAATACATTTTGGTAACTGTACTTATTTACCTAAAAAAATTGTATTCTGCAATGGCCCTTAAGCCTAATAAAGTGTCCAGGCTTTAACAAAACTTTTAAGGTATTAATTCGTTTACACCACCGACCAGTTGGCCGGACGGTGGAAAATTATATCGATTTAAAAAAAAAAGATTCATTTTGTTTTCGAAAATTCGGTTTTTTACGAATGAAAAGCAGATCGAATCGCACCGAAACTGTATCAAAAAGTTTTGTTATGTTTCAGAGGCAAAGATTTAGTTAAAATGAAAAAGGCTTCATGGTTCCTTGATAATTTTTTAAATGTTTTTGCAATAAAACGCCATTGTTAATTTTTTGTTTTTGAAATAGTTCCAAATTTCACCGTTAGAGCGCTGTACTGGTATCTCGGAAAGAAACATTTTTTTCTCTTGCGAAAACAATTAAAAATGATGAAATATAAAAACGATTAAGTCTTGTTCACGTATTTAAAATCATGGATCTGTACCTCTGAAAATAACAAAACGATTTGGCGGTTAGACCCCGCTTTCATGTATAAAATACCTATTGGATTACATCCTTTTTTTTTTTTTTTTTTTTTTTTTACATATTTTTCATCACTAAAATGTCTCTACTGCCCGGTTAACCGGACGGTGAACTAATGCCTTTAAAAGTGCCAGTTGAAGAAAAATTGAAAAATTGTTGGAAAAATTGAAAAAAAATTGTTCTAAAATCGAATTTACCGAGACCAAAATCGGAATATTTGAATGCAATAATTCTATATAAAGTTATTAATACACAGTAAAAAATTTTATGTAAAAATTAACATGATTATGTTAAAATCGGACTACATCATTTTTGTGATGATTTTAGTTTATGTTTTACTTTTTGAAAAAAACAACAGAAAATATCTGTGTAGACCGATTTTAACATAATTAAATAATATTTTTTATTGTGTAGACGGTTTAATCTAGACCGTAGTTTAAAATGTAATTGTATTTTCAGCTGATAATTACTTCAATTTATGCCATCGAAACGATCCAGACCTCAATTTATGTATCCAGCGATCAATTACAAATGGTTTTCCTCACCTTGCTGAAGGTTTGTTGATTTTTATTGTAATTTTTTTTTTTAATATTAAAAAAAGAGCTTTGGAAAGCTCAGTTGGGACTTTGTGAGGGTAAAGTTTACAATTCAGGCTTAGGAAAGCTAAGGTTCAAAAGATCTAATTAAAGCCTTCATACCATAATCTACCGATGTCTTATGTTTCAGGCATACCTGAAATAGATCTGCCTCCTATAGATCCATTGCACCTTGAAACGGTGAATCTAACGGAAGGAAGTGGAAATTTTAAATTACTAATTATCGTGAGAGACTTATTGATATTCGGATTAAATGGAGCCAAAATAGAGAATTTCAGGTGAGCGATTAGTGGTCCTAAAATGCCCATAACCTATAACAGATGTGTTAGCTGATTCGGTGTTAATGGAGCATGTTCGGATTTGGTGCTTGTTTTCATTAAAATCAATATAAATATCTAGATTTTTGTCATTAAATCCGCCATTTTTGTTTTTCTTCGTTGATTTGGCATGTAGATGTTTTGCACATTTTACGTAAGCACATTCACGGGAGAGAAGATCCAGACTGTGCTTACGAAGGGGATGGGGGTTTAAATTATAAAGCTGTGGTATATTCAACGCTACTGCATAAAGCGAAATGAAAAGTGGGGAAATAAAGAGGAAAGCTTCAGTAAATACTTCAAAGAATTGGTGTTTTGTCCAATAATACTCTATTTCCGGTGATAAAATCCAAGTTGTAACCCCTTTGTTGGATATTATGAAGTTTAACGGTATATGGATGTGAATGAAATGATACTTAATGAATAAAACTAGAAAAACTATTTAATAAATGAACTTGAACATCTTCTTAGTTCTACATATTGTCGTGGAGTTAGACTTTGCATGTTGCCAACTTAACACTCCTCCTATTTTTAAAAAAATTTTAAACTAAAAAATTTTTACTACTACAAAAAGTATCAAAGTTGAATAAAAAAAATCTGAGCTTCTTAACCTAAAGTGAAAAATAAAAAAAATTATTTTCTTAAACCTAAGCTTTCCCTTAGTTTTTCGAACTGAGGGACGGAAACTTGTTTCGTCAATATGTCAGCTTGCTGGTTCGCTGTGTTTATATATTCCATATTGACAAGACCTCGCTCTAAGTAATCCTTTATGAAATGATACTTCACGGAGATGTGTTTTAACTTCTTCGTATTTCCGGGCGTCTTAGACACTTTAATCGCCGCCTGGTTGTCTTCGTAAATCTTGATCACTTCAATGTTTTTAATCTGCATCTCGTGAAGTAGGCTTTTAATCCACAAGCATTCTCGCAATCCATAAGCAATCGCTATGTACTCTGCTTCGCAAGATGATAATGCGACGACCGGTTGTTTTGTACTTCCCCAACTGACAGTGCTATCAAAGACTTTCACAATGTATCCTGATGTAGATTTGCAATCGTCTGACCCAGCGAAATCCGCATCTGTAAAACCTTTAATGACTGGTGTAAGACAATCTGACCTCTCATATACCAGTTTTAAATCCAACGTTGCTTTCACGTATCTTAAAATCCTCTTCAATGCTTTCAACAAATCCTCGTTAGCGACAGTCTGAAATCTGCTTAACTTGTTGACTGCGGCAGATAAATCAGGGCGTGAGCCGATAGCTGCATACATCAAAGATCCAATGATTTGCCTGCATTTGTGCTCGATATCTGGATCATTTCCTGGTTCAACTGATATTTTTAAATCCTTTACCATCGGAGTTCTTACACCACTACAGTTTTCCATTCCATATCTTCTAAGCAACTTCATCAAATATTTCTTTTGATCGATTTCTATTTTACCTTCTGATTGAACGATATGCAATCCAACATAATCTTCAACTTCTCCCAAGTCTTTCATTTTAAAAGTACTTTGAATTTTGTCTTGAACTTTTCCAATTCATTATTTCCACAATATATGGAATCATCCACAAACATGAGAAAAAGCAAAATTTTCCCATCCTTAACTTTGATGTAAAGGCAATAATCTGCTTTTGACCTATTAAATTCCTCTGAAATCATAAAATTATTAAACTTTTTATTCCAACAATGAGGACTTTTTCTTAACCATATAAACTCTTCTTCAATTTTAAGACTTTTCCTTTGGGTAAATTGAGACCTTCCGGAGGTTTTAGGTAAACGTCTTCTTCTATCTCCCCGTAGAGAAAAGCACTAGTTACATCCATCTGATAAACTTTTAAGTTTAATGGTTTGCTACTGCAAGAAAAGTCCTGACTGTCTCTAGTCTAGCAACGGGTGCGTACGTTTCCCCCAGTCAAATCGTCTTTTTGCTGGAAACCCCGTGCTACAAGTCTAGCTTTATATAATCCCTTGCTACCATTTCGATCCTCTTTTATCTTAAATACCCATTTTGTATCGATTAACTGCTCCCCTGGATCATCTACAACCATCCATACGTCGTTCTCTTCTAATGCCTTAAATTCTTTGTTTATTGCTTCTTTCCACTTAGTTTTATCCGGTCCTGACACTGCTTCTTGATATGTTAGTTCTTCCATGCTTGACTTACAAACTAAGGCTACATCTGGATCCAGTTCAAAATCGCCACTCCGTAAACGTTCTGGAAGTTCTATTCGGTTCCTATCCCTTAGCCTATATCCGGAATTTGGTTGATCAGGACTTCTGGGACTCTCTCCTGAATCGGTGTCATCGTTTGCAGAATCTGGTCCTTGATCCGAGTCTTCATGTTGGGAATGTTCATTTTCTTGCTGCTGACCATCATCGGACATTTCTGTTTCACTCTCCGTATCCTCGTTGTCATCCTCTTGATTTTCTGCTTTGCCATCCAAAATTTCAAACTCCTCGAAAAATGCGTCATCATGCTTTCTAAAATTTTCATTTTCGTCTTTATCTTCGTCTTGAGCTTTCTTTGACAAAGGTACAAAAATCACATTCCGCGAAATTTCAACTTTCTTCTCTTTTTCAAAATAAACGCGATAACCCTTAATATTATCGTCATAACCTACAAAAATACCCTTTTTTGCATTCGAATCTGTCTTTTTCCGTTTTTGTTTAGGCACATACACAAACGCGGTTGATCCAAAATTTCGTAAAAATTTAATGTCCGGTGGTCTACCGCACCACAGTTCATAAGGACTTTTGCCTTTTATCTCACTTGACCCGGTCCGATTAATGGCGAAATTTGCCGCGTTTACGGCCTCTGCCCAAAAAGGTTTCGGTAATCCACTTGCGATTAAGTTCGTTCGAGCGGCCTCCATAATCGTCCTATTTTCCCTTTCAATCCTGCCATTTTGCTGAGGCGTATAAGTGCAGCTTTTGTCATGATAAATTCCTTCACTTGCTAAATAACTATCGACGTGTTGATTTACTTCTTCAGATCCGTGGTCTGATCGAAAAATTTTTGGTGAAGTGCCAATCTGATTTTTAACTAATTTCAAAAAATTTACAATAAGAGTTTTTGCCTCGTCTTTCTTTTTCAAAAAATACACCATTCGATAATGAGAAAAATCGTCTTTTAGCAGTAAATAATATTTAGCCCCTCCAAAAGACCTCACGTCCACTTCGCCCAAGTCCGAATGAATGAGTTCCCCTACTTTTGTGGCTCGATTATAACTTCTTTTAAACGGCAAAACATGTAATTTTCCTTCTATACACGATTCACAAACAAAGTCTTTTTCGTCCTTAAAATCAATATTTTCTCGTTTCAAATTTTCCCGAATTTTCGCTACATTCTGATGTGCCATTCGTTCATGCCATTCCCTTAAACTTAAAATTTTTCTTTCACCAGTTCCGAGTAAAGCACAATCCCCATAAATTTCCTTATCCAATCGAATATCCATTTTATAAATTTTCCCAAATCTAGTTCCAGTCATATAAGTTCCAAATTCATCTACCACTTTACAGCCATTCTTGTCCATTTGAAAACCATATTCTTTATCAGTTACAGTACTAATCGAGAAAAGATTACAAGTGAGCTCTGGTACATACAACACATTTTCTAAAACTCCTGGCTCCCAAGTTTGACCATTATAATTTTTAATCCATACATTTCCACATCCATAGCCATAGATAAAAACTCCGTTTCCAATTTTAATTTGAACTGGTTCAAGAAAAGTTTCAAAATCCGTAAGTATCTGTTGGTTGAATGTCATGTGTTCACTGGCCCCCGAATCCCCATACCAACAATCTAAATTCATGTCCTTGTTGTTCAGTAATGCAACAGATAAAAATGCTCTTCGAATACCACTTTGCTTACGGTCACTTCCTCTTGAATCATTTGCTTGGTTTGCATTTCGGTCTGAATTTTGATTAGTTGAATTTCCATTTCTACTTGGATTTTCCCTTGGACACTCCCTAGACTTATGCCCTGGTTGATGACATTTGAAACATTTTTGTGCCTCATAATCATTTCTCAAGCGACAGTCATTGGCCTTATGACCCTCTTTCCTACAAAAATTACATTTCCCCGGTTGCTTACTTTGACCTTGATTTTTCCTTCCAAATCTTCTCTTAGTAAATAAGGCACTTTCACTTGCCGAATTATTTTCTCCTGCTTTCTTAATCCTATCTTCTTCAGATAACAAGCGGCTTAACAATTCATTGATTGTTTGCTTAGAATCCTGTGTTGACTCCCATGCAGTAATGAAATGTTTATATTCCGATGACAATCCCAATAAGGTTTTATTGATAAACATGGCATCAGTGATTTTCTCACCTAACTGGAGCAGCTGATTCCTAATACGTTCTAGCTCTGTAAAATACTGCACCATACTTTGAGTGCCTAATTCCAAGGAAAAAAATTTTGAGTGTAATTGACTTATCGTTGAGCTGTTCTTATGTTCATAGATAGCTGATAATTTTTCCCACATCTCATAGCTAGTTGAACATTCTAGGATATGAGCCATAGCCTTTTCACTTAACCTGTTGACAATAAATTCTCTTGTTTCCAAATCCTTCTTTTTAAAATCTTCCAATTCCTGTTTATATTCAGCAGCTTTTTTCTTTGTTCCATCATCTCTTGTATCGGTGGGCTCCTGAATTTTTCCAGTGGCATAGTCTTTAAAACCTTTAGATTCCAAAGCGATATTTATTGAAAATTTCCAAACGTTCCAATTTTCTGATCCCTGTAATTTTACACCGGTTATGCGCTGAATATCCAAGTCTGTTCGTTGTGTCCCCATCGTACAATCTATATGGGCCTTATGCAACACAATCTAATTCACTCTTTATTTTTGCTCTCCACCGTTAACCGTTCATTCTTTTAATTTAAAAGCGTTCTGGGTCCATAACCTATGAAGTTTAACGGTATATGGATGTGAATGAAATGATACTTAATGAATAAAACTAGAAAAACTATTTAATAAATGAACTTGAACATCTTCTTAGTTCTACATATTGTCGTGGAGTTAGACTTTGCATGTTGCCAACTTAACAGATATTGGAATTTTTATTCCGAGTTTCAACTTGTTTAAAGTGTTTAGCGGCCGAAAAAGTTCTTTAAATAAGATTTTAGGTCGAAAAACTTTGATTTCCGCGGGTTCATATTTCATATCCTGGAAACGAGAAAGCTGACAAACTGGCAAAAAAGGGCGCAGAAACCCCCTTCTATGGCCCAGCATAGTGAAAACCATAGTGTGCTCAAGCGCAGGATGTACCACGTGATTGTCTGACTTGTGACGTAATATGTCAGACTTTTGAAAAGATTTCTTCTGCTCTATGCCATAAGAGCAATGTATAAGAAACAAACCGAAGCAGAAGAAATGGCTTCAAAATTCTGACATATGACGTCATGCGCGAGTCGGACGAATTTTCGTAGGCCGATTGAGCACACTATGGTTTTCACTATGTAGCCCAGAACCAGCTTTCGGAATAACTAAGGCCATGGCTTGTACCAGCGTGAAATAGTGGATCAAAGAAAAACACACAGTTAAAAAAAATATGTAAAAAATTAACAAAATCACTTGTTAATATCGATCCACATAAAAACGTCAACAAACTCGACTGTGTTAAAAATAAAAACATTATGAGCGGCCATAAGATCGTCTTTTATTTTTCGTCATTTGTTTTAGTCAACACAGCAAATTTGTTCTTTTTTAACATAGAAAAGGTAACATGCTCAGTATGTAGACCCTTTTCTACATAATTACATATTTTTTTTTACTGTGCACCTTAAACGTTGGAACGAAACGACGGGTCTAAAACATAGCAAATTAATGCTATAAAATTTCTCTGAAATCAGCTGAGCACATGATAAAACTCGAGCAGAATGCAGATACGGCAGCTGACGGGACTCCTAACCGGTCACTGCAGGCTTCGAAAACACCTTCACACGATGGGCATCTATAAAGAAGAACCCATCTGTCGACTCTGTTTAGAGGATGAATAAACCGTCGCACATTTTCTTCTTGAATATGACGCACTAACAGGGAGGGGGGGGGGGGGGTGTTACTCACAATATTTTGTTAATCGTGGTCCATGTCGGAAATAAAGAGTCTGATTAATAAAAATATAATACTTAAGTACTGACTTTATTAAATTTTTTAACAGAATCGATTTAACAAGAGAACCATATGTTACAATAAAGACAGATATAGTCGCTACCAGAGTCTATGCGAAAGGTAAATATGTCATAGACGGCAGAATCTTGATTATCCCAGTTCGAGGAGATGGAGATTTCATCATGAATGCTAGTAAGTATTTTTTTTAAAAATCATCAATAAGCTTTTTCATATTAATTTATTTTATTTATTAATTTTTTCAGCATCTGTTCGTCTGAAATGCACCTTGAAAGGCGAGATCAAATCAAACGCAACAGACGAAAACAGATATTTAACCGTCGATCCATTTAACGTTTATATGGTCATCAAAAAAGGCAAAATTAACTTTTCGAATTTGTTCGACGGAAATGAAAGACTAGGCCGGGCCGTAAATAAATTTTTCGATGATCATTTTGAAGAAATGTTTGATTCTCTGCGGCACCTACCCCAGCGAGCTTTCGGTTCCATATTCCAAGATTATGTGAATACTTTGTTTAAAAATTATCCTTTCGATGATTTATTGTTATCCAATTAAAAATTGCATTATAAGAGCCTGTTCATAGTTTATTTTTGTTATGTAAGACTGTTTATTCGTCCACCTGCCAAAGATCCATGGTAACATTGGTTGATTAGCTCAAATTTTTCTAGTTTTCGTCCTTCAATGTAATTGCTACTTTGTATAAAAAAAAAAAGTGTAAGTCCCTGAGTTCCTGTC
Organism: Liposcelis bostrychophila; assembly: GCA_037577465.1. Lineage (NCBI taxonomy): Eukaryota > Metazoa > Arthropoda > Insecta > Psocodea > Liposcelididae > Liposcelis > Liposcelis bostrychophila. The sequence continues at coordinate 25,333,741 of CM075211.1, read as the reverse complement.
AGACAACGAACTTTTAATGGTAATGCGCAAAAATGACGGATGAAAAAGTGATCATCCTGAAAAAAAAATTAAAAAATACCGGAGAAGACGGGAATTTCAAGGTTGGTGCTTTTGTTTGTTTTTTATATTTAAGCTGCAGTTTTGAAGGATCGATCAGTTAGGGATAAATCTTCGAATAAGAAAATCATTCGTAGATATTTTCAAAAAAATGGCACGGATCAGATTGCTTTTTTCGCTCGTGGTTTTGGCTTTGTTGAAATCATCTTTCGGAAAACCAGGTTAGTATTTTTAAGTGGTTTTAGAACGTTTGGAAAATAAGTGGCCGGGAATGAAATTGTTGGTTTTTAAAATTTTGCAAAACTTTTTTACAATTTTTTACAATCCGTGATTATTAAATATCGGCATCAATTTTTTAATGATTTCAGCTGATCAATACTTCCATCTGTGCCGTCTCGACCATCCAGATTTTGAAAAATGTATCCAGAAATCGCTTACGGAGGCCCAGCCTCTGCTCATGAAAGGTAAAATGTTATAACAAATTAAGTGCTCTCATCGAATAAAATCCTCCTAATTTTTTTTTCTTTTTTCCAGGTATTCCGGAAATTAAATTAGATCCTTTCGAGCCATTATATCAGTCGCAAGTAAATTTCAAAGAAGGCAGCGGGAATTTTAGATTTTCATTAAAACTCACAGATGCTTACATGTCTGGCTTATCAAAAATGACAGTTGAATCCGTGAAGTATGTATCGTAAATTTTTTTTTTGTTTTGTTTTTTTGTTAACTCATTTCATAGGCGAAAACGTTCTTCGTCGTGATCGGAACACCTCATATAGTGTGCGAAAAGAATCGTAAATTTTTTTTTTTGTGCGCTTTACTCGAGGTCACGGTCAAGATCATTCTTTTATCATTTTTTTTTCTTTCAACGCTTTTAATAGCTTAATAAACTGTTTGGGGTTTTTACAGAGTCACCGGCAAACCAGATTCCGAAATGACAATTAAAATTGCGATAAAAGCTCCTAAATTTAGTTTATCATCCAAGTATTCGATTAGCGGACGAGTCCTGGTTCTGCCGGTCGAGGGGACCGGGGATTTGTCTGTAAACTTCAGTAAGTGCAGGGAGATGACTTCCATCTCTTCGGCAATGAAATATTTTTGAAAGTCATCGCCGCGTTTTATTCTTATGTAATCCATTAATTTTTTTTTTTTTCAACACCACAGCTCAACCTACGCTGAAAGTAACAATAAAAGGTCATCCGATAGTGAATAAAAAAGACGGAGAAACATATTTAGCAGTGGATTCGTTGGTAACCGACATGGGGACCAAGGGAGGTCGTGCACATTTTGGAAATTTGTTCAACGGTGATAAAACTTTAGGAAGAACGACTAACGCTTTTTTCAACCAGAATTTCATGGATCTGTTTGCATCTTTGAAACATTTGCCGCAGGATTATTTCACAACCAGTTTCACGAAAGCGGCAAAAGCGATTTTCGACGCTTGGCCGATAAGCGAGTTGTTACCTCCACCTCAGTAAAAATGAATAAAACGGAATGAAATGAAAAGCTAAAAAAAAAACCCAAAAAAGCTTTCCAGTTATTGTTATGGTTCTTTTTCTTCTTTCGTTTGTAATAAAGTTTAATTGTTTCGACTTTGTGAGAATATTGAACCTGACCTTCCTTTACCTTGATCCAAATTGTTATTTGTTTCTGTTGTTTTTTTTTTTTTGTTTTTGTTCTGGTTCTGTGGATGCTTAATTTTTGGGGTTCCCGTTTAGTTAGATTTAAGGTAGATCCGGGTGAGTGTGAACATGACTTAAATTGATCATCCGCCATTAAAAATCAATGCAAGGGTTGTTCGCTTTCACCCCAGAAATTTTCAAATCGTGGTGTTAGAAACAAAAGGTTTCAAATGCTCGATACGCTAAGTAAAGGAGTTAAAACCTTTTGGTTCTGAAGATAAAAAATTTAAAAGTCACTAAATCAGGGAATTTTTGAATGCGGTCCATTTTTTTCAAAATCAAATGAAGACTCTTCGGGAATAAACAAAGATCAAGTGGCAAAGGCCATGGATATCTTTATTTTTTTCCGAGGAATCTTTAAATGGAAACCGTAGCTGGTATTGTCTACAGCTATTCTGGAGATTTCCTGGATATTTTATGGTTGTTTTGGGGCCGTCCATAAATTATGTTAGCACGTTAGGGGGGGTAGGGTATTTAAATGCAAACTTTTGCAAACAAGGGGGGGGGGTTACATGTAACCCCCCCCGCGTATCCTTAGATCTGCATATCTAACATTAGCATTTGTCTCATGATGAAAATAATTTTTATATTTTAAAACCTAACTCACTTTAAAAAAAAAAAAAAATCGATTTTAATTTTACCCGCGCATTTGCTCTAAGTTTAAAAAGATACCTTTTCTTTGCAAAATTTAAGTTCCAAAGAATGTCAGATTTTTTTTTAATGTTTAAGAGGAGGCTTCAGATATTTATTTAAATATACCAAAATAAATTTCCCTGGCCTAAAACTTTTTTTTGGAGATACAAATTAAAAGTCTGACTTCGTAGCGAACTTTATATTCATACTGGCATCTTTCTTTCAAAATTTCAGATTCTCAGATTCTCAGGTTGTAAAGAAACTCCGGAAAACGTTTTCAAAAATAAATGTCGGGAACTTATTTTCCAAAGCGTTTTCCGGAGTTTCTTTACAACCTGAGAATCTGAAATTTTGAAGGAAAGATGTCAGTATCACTATGAAGTTCGCTACGAAGCCAGATTTCTAATTTGTATCTCCAAAAAAAAGCTCTAAGCCATGGAAATTTATTTTGGTGTATTTAAATAAATATCTGAAGCCTCCTCTTTATATTAATTTTTAAAAAAAAATTTTTAAGAAGAGGTAACAGAAATCTAACGTAACTTTAGGGGGAGTCCCGAAATGCTAACCTTTGCTAACAAGGGGGAAGGGGGATAAGGGGTGAAAAATTTCCCAATTCGTCCCTATTTGAATAAGTCGGGGTAAAATTAGAATCTTGAAGATTCTAGAAGATTTGAAGATAATCTTGAAGATTATAGAAACTTCGATTATGAATTTGTAAATTGCGTTTTCAAAACGTATTGAATTGACCTTAAAAGGGGAATGGTTTTTCCCGAAATAGCGATAAAAAAAATTTACAAGACTTCCCTCCCCCCTCCCCAATTTTTCTTTTGCGATCTCAAGCAAAAACGTTAATTAGATAATTTGTATAAAAGCAGGCGGAGCTTATATCGTAGTCATGTAAATTTCGTTGATCCTTCAGAAATTTTTTTACATCTAAGTGCATTGTACCCAATGAATGAAGCCAAAGTGTAGCGCTATACCATTCCTGTTTAACTTATGACCATCAACGAAATTTCATGAGATGTTATTAGAAAGATGAATGATTGAAATTTTTTTTAGAGAAAATAAGATACGTCTCTTTTTTTTTTTTTTTTTTTTTGGCTATTCATGGACGCTTTTTTTTCTTTTATCTAGGGAGCGTTCAAGTATTACGTAAGACCGAAAGGGGGGAGGGGGTGTTTGAAATTCTTACGATTTCTTACTTGGGGGAGTTTGGCAAATCTTAGGTAAGAATTTCCATTATAACGTATTGTTCAGAATATTTTTTTAATTTCAAAAAATTAAATTGTTGTAATTTTCTTTCAAATGTCTAAAGCAGAAAAATTAAAAATTCGTTTCAAAAAACTTATAAGATATAAAAATTCATTTTTTGGTGAGATTTTGTTCCAATTGTAGGCATCTTCAGGAATATGAGTATGAACTACAAATCTAAATTTAAGAAAAATATTACTCGAATTTAAAATTGGTGCTAAAAAAAAAGGGGGAGGGGTCCGCGAAAATCTTACGTAATATAATAGGGGGGGCTCAACTAATTCTTACGAAGGGGGGGGGAGGGGATCCAAAAACCCGAAAAGAAGTCTTACGCAATATTTGAACGTTCCCCTACTGAGGGTGAAATAAATTGTTGTTTTTTCAAAAAATCCAACTCCTCCCCTCCCCTCTCCGATTTGATTGTATTTGCGGACTTTCGAATATTAATGGTGCCCGAAAATCTCATTTTATCTTAGGAGAGCTCAATCTTCTTTTTTTTCTGCCTCCTTAATAGAACAATTATTGCTCCATTGAGGGAGCGGATACATCTAAGAATAGTCCAAGGCATCCAAGGCAGTAAATTCATGAGTTTTTTATCACACCTTCAGACTTATTTTTAGGAGCATTTAAAAACCAGATTAATTTTTTTGTCAATGTGGAATAAGTTGTATTGCAAATCACAATCAAAAAGAGGATGTGAGATTCCGATTACACATCTTGCTTGGCGTAGTTAAATCATTCCCAGAAGAAAACATTTTTTCGGAAAAGTGCTTAAAAGTTATATGAAAGGGATCGTATTTTCTCCTTCTGAGTAACATTAAAAATAATTACAAGTTTTATTAGGATGTGCACAATTACGGTTTTTTTTTTTCAAATTTATATATTTTCAACAGAGCAAATCTTGTATATTTTTTTAATAGTTGAAAATAAATATTCCGTTTTCATCTTGGACTGAAAAACTCGAGACCCCATACGGATAAAACGCTATTAGTAATTATTACTAATAGTAATTATCTTAATAGTATAATTATACATCTATTTGAAGCTGAAAGTAAATTTTATATGTATTATTAGTACGTAATAGTATTGGACTATTTTCTCTGCTACCACTTTTTTTTATTGTTCTGATTATTTTTTAAAGACTAAAAATAATGAAAGCGAAAAAAAAGTGGTAGCAAAAGAAAAAAGTCCAAAAATTTACAGCTTTTCCGGTTGTACAATTAATTGTACCCTCCAATTAATTGTCCAGTGTAGACAGATCACATGATTTGTTTGGTGAATTTGGGCCCCCTCTCAATCGACTGTAAGACATTTTGCCATACTTTGCTTATGGTAGTACCCTTTTCTCCATCTTTGGCTACAAGTTTGCTTATAAAGTAGTTTTTTAAATTGTTTAATTTAAGACTTTAAACGTATTTATTCAGAAGATGATATTTTGCTTTTTGTCTAATTTTTTTTGAAAAAAAAAAAAAAAAAAATCGTGATATGAACAAGAATTGAACCCGAATCTCTGGCGTGGGAATTTAGTACGTACTTAGGCTCGTATTTTCCCACAAACGAGTTATCTTGAGTTTAAGAAACATAAACAAAAAGATATTAAGCCCAGCCTTAGAAAGTAGTTCACTTAAAATGTTTTGCTAACTTTTATAAGAATTATATAAACTTTTTAAAAATTTTCTAAGATTAATTACACGCTTATATATTCAATTGTGTGAAAAACCTTTGTCGTTCTCATTATCATAAGAGGCTGTCACGCATTAAATCTGAAGTTTAATTGGTTTCGGAAGTTTCAAATGAACTTATAAACTTTAGAATTTATGAGTTTAAATTCAATGGACTTTTGGTGGAACTTTACGGGGACGTAATTCACCCGAGATTTTGATTAAATTGAAAGGTGCTCTGAGATCATTAGCGAGCGTCCAAGTATTACGTAAGACTTTTTTTTCGGGTTTTTCGACCCCTCTCTCCCCCCCCCCCCCCCCCATCGTAAGATTCAGTAAGATTTCTTTGACCCCCCGTTCACTTACGTAAGATTTTTCACTGACCCCCCCCCCCCCTCGCCCCAATTTTTCTTTACCGCCAATTTTAAAATGTCTTACAGAATTTAAAAAAAAAAAATTCTTAAAATTTGAGTACAATTTTTATTTTTATTTTTATTTATTTTTTTTTTTTTTTAGAAAAGAACAGGGCAAATGGAGGGTATCCATTTTTTATATTAAATTGGAATTTTTTTGAATAATAAATCATAATAAATATTCTTATGTAAGATTTTCCGGACCCCCCCCCCCCCCTTCTTCTTCCGGCGTTACGTAATATTTGAACCCCCCCATAAGTCAAGGATAAATAAAGGGGGTCCAAATTAGGGATGTTCGTCGTAACCGAAGTATTGACAGAAGGGGGAGGGGGTCAGAAATTTTCAAAAAAATGCTTGCGTAATACTTAAATGGCCCAGTAGGAAGGACGTGAGAATTTACCATTTTATGGATGAAATGTATATTTTAAAAGTAAAATTTTGTAAGAAAGGAAAAATATTCACCTACTCTCTTTCTTACCAGAAGCAGAACGTATAGGTCCGCGTAATGACTGTCTTTGAAAATGCCGCATATTACTTAATTACTTCTAATTTCTACTGATGAGTGTTTACGAAATTACGAAACAAATCGCGACAAAAATTTTATTCAACGCTTGTGAACATCTCCACGAATTTCAATTGCGATCCTAATCAAAACCGAGTTAATTATTTCTACATTATATTCGCAGCTTGAGGATGTTCCAAGGACGTCAAAATGTGTTGCTACCGTAAAAGCATCGTGAATGGGCGTTTTTTATTTGGCGAACCCTAAAAAAACGGATTTACGTTGTAGAAAAAAAAAAATCAGCTAAATACATTTAAGCTAAGGATTCGTCCTTGAAAATGATTAGGTGAAAAATCGGAGGTGTGGGGCAAGCATGCAGTGAACTTTTAACACATCTCAAATGACAGGGAGAATCAAAAGATTAGAAAAAAAAAAAAAAAAATGATCGTTCATGCTAAAAAATAAAAATAAAAAAATGTAGAAGCTAATGGTGTTCAAGGTTAAAGGACCCCTACATATTTAAACTACGTTTTCCAAATAAATCATTCTCGAGAGAATCGAAATTCAGCGTGGTGTGACTGAAGAAAAAAAAACTAGCAAAAATGTTCGCCGGAAAAGTGTTTTGTACTATCGCGTTTGTGCTTTTCGTGAAAGCTCAATCCGCATTTGGAAAGCCAGGTAAAAAATCGTTTCCTGATTTTTTTAAAAAAAATTTTATTGAAGTGTAAATTGATTTAGCAAATAAAGTGCGTTAAATATTTAATTACCGGTATTTGCCTACGTTGTGTGCAAGATTTTTTTTTTGTTTTGTTTTGAACAGTCAAAAAAAATTCGGCGCGATGAAATCACGTAAAAGCATTGTTAAAAAGCTTCTGTATAAACTTAAACGTTTATTAGAAAGTCTGGAAATGTCGAGAAAAAAATTCTGATTGACTTTCCCGAATGCAGGACTCATTTCTTTTCGATTTATTTATTAATTTTTAACAGTGCAGAAGAAAGCAGTCGACTTAAAACCATTTGTTTTTCGAATTATTTCTAAACAAATATTCTTATTTTAGCGGAGCAATATTTCCATTTGTGCCATCGCGGCGACTCAGATTTTGAAGAATGCATCAAAAAATCGTTGATGGAAGCTAAACCCTATTTGATGAAAGGTAAAAACACATATGATTCCGTTAAAAATTCCCGGTTAAAAAAAATAATAATATAATATTAATATCATTTCAGGTATCGAAGAAATCGAACTTCCGCCGTTCGATCCCTATGCTCTCTCCGCCATCGACTTCAAAGAAAATAATGCCAACTTCAAATTCGCATTGTCTTTCTCTAAAATCCAAGCCACTGGATTTTCAGACTTGACCGTTGAAAATGTTAAGTACGTATTTGCTTTTAAAAAAAAATAATAATAATAATAATGGGAGATTGAGACAACTAAAAATATCACTGATTTTTTTTTTAGATTTGAAGAAAACGAAGACTCCACAATGACACTTAACGTAACCATCAAAACTCCACATTTACGTTTGCACGGAAAATACTTTATCAACGGACGTGTTTTGTTGATCAGGTTGGAGGGTAAAGGAGACATGGATTTGAACTTCAGTAAGTTTAAAAATGAGATCGGAGAACCGATCAAATTGCTTTATCGACTATTTAAATAATTCTCAAAAATATGGTTAGTTTTTCGATCGGAGGTCTATCAAAGCCGAGTACGGGCATAAAGAATTCGAATTTCGGAAAAATAATTTCAGATTCGGAATCCTCAACCCCGAAACTATTCTCAAAAACACGGTTAGATTTTTGATCAGAGGTCCACCAAAGCCGCAATACGGCCATAAGGAATTCGAATTTTGGAAAAATTATTTCATATTCGGAATCCTCTACCCCGAAAATATTCTCAAAAACACGGTTAGATTTTTGATCAGAGATCCACTAAAGCCGCAGCACGGGCATAAAGAATTCGAATTTCGGAAAAATAATTTCAGATTCGGAATCCTCTACCCCGAAAATATTCTCAAAAACACGGTTAGATTTTTGATCAGAGATCCACTAAAGCCGCAGCACGGGCATAAAGAATTCGAATTTTGGAAAAATTATTTCAGATTCGGAATCCTCAACCCCGAAAATGTTCTCAAAAATACGGTTAGTTTTTCGTTAGCTCCCACGAGGAACCCGCCAATCAGCATCCAAATCGCTTTGTTGACGTAATCGATGACGTCATATCGTGACGTTTCAAAAGTTGGAGATATCGGTTTTTAGGCCTATACCCATACTTTTAGCCCTGCTCACCGTTTTTGAACCACTCAACAGAATTTAACCAAATTTCAATGGTAGCGTATCTGGATGAATATCTACTGCAGTACGAAAATCTGACTCAATCGGTGGCTGCGTTCGCGATGTATAGTCAAAAAAGATCTTGAAATTGTTGAAAATTTAACATTTTCACTCACTGCTTCCGAATCGCTGAACCGATTTGGCTCAAAAACTAATCAGCACCTACATTTCATTAGAAGTTGCTACCCACCAAAAATCATCGAGATCCGTTCTTTCGTTTTTCTGCTTTTCGACGGACAGACACTTTTTTTTCCACATATATTCATACATTCATACACACATCCACACACACGACCACCATCCAAATTTTGCTTTTTTCGGCATCAGGGGACTTCAAAACGTGTAAAAATATCAAAAACTGAAAATCTGAAATTTGTGCTAAAAACAATGCTTTATTCTCCCTGCGGTCGATAAAGCAAAAAATGAAGTTTTGGATTAAAAAATTTACATACATTTTATGCTTAGAGCGTTAAAAGCCCAGCCAAAGACTGGCCGGGTAAAATTTTTATTCTTTTGTTTTATATATATGATCTATAGGTGTTTTTTAATTAATATTTAAAATAAGGTCTATAGCCCCTATTATCCTAAAATTGGTGTACTCTTGAGAAAAACGGCATACAGTGGTCGCTAGTCAAGAGAAAAGCGTACATAATTCCCATCTTAATTGTAGGTAAAAGCTATAAAAAAGATCTGCGCTCAAAGGCTTTGGTTTTCTGTGACGTTTAAAATGACTTGCCCATATAGAAAAATTCAAAATGGCGGATCCAATATGGCGGATGAAATTTCGAATTTTGCGTTGATTTTCTCTAAAACTATATCTAAGAGTTTTCGGAGTAGCTGAATACGAATCTGATATCAGCTTCTTCAAATTCAAGATGGCGAAGTTAATATGACGCACTTTCTAAAGTTTACCGATGTTCGTGAAAATTCCTATATAGGGGTTTTTAAGGTCGCTGATTTTGAATTTTAAACTTCAAACAAGTGCATGTAAAAGTCGCCATATTTACTTCGCCATCTTGAATTTGAAGAAACTGATATAAGAATCGCATTCAGCTACCCCGAAAACCCCTAGATATACTGTTTTATAAAAATCAACGCAAAACTCGAAATTTCATCGCCATATTGGATCCGCCATTATGAATTTTTCAATACTGGAAAGTGATTTTAAACTGCACAGAAAACTCAAGCTTTTGATGCCTAGATCCTTTTTATAGCTTTTATTTTTATCGTAAAACTGCTTTTGTTTTTGCTTTTTCCTTGCAAAATCACCAAAAGAGTTAATTCACTTTCAATTTTTCCTAGCTGAACCAACCTTCAAAATCTCCATCAAAGGCACCCCAGTCACCAACGTTAAAGACGACGAAAAATACCTCCAGGTCGATGCAGTCAACGTTGACATGACCATGAAAGGTGGACATGCTCATTTGGACAATCTGTTCAATGGTGACAAGACTTTGGGAAGAGTGGCCAACAACTTCATCAATGATAACTTCCTGATCATCTTCCGAGGACTTAAACACTTGCCGGAGCAATGGTTTGCTAGAAATTTTGATCGCAGCGCTGAAACTATCTTCAACGCCTGGCCAATCACGCAATTGTTACCTCAATAATTAGAAGAAAAAAAATCATGGCAAAAATTGAACTTTCTTCTTGATTCTGTCTTTTAAATTTTTTTAAAACAGTTGTACCTGATTTTTATTACTGCATATGCAGAATTTTTTATTGCCGAATTCGGAAGTTCGATTTCCGAATCGTAATTTTTTTTTCTTTTTTTAAAACGAAGAATAAAATTCATTGAAAGCATTTTTGTTTTATTTTATGAAAATTCGTAGAATATTTGTAGAAATTTTAAAGGGCTTGGGGAAGGGGGGGGGGGAATTTAATATTATGAACGGTAATATCCATACAAAAAAGTTTAATTTTCAATGACGATGGAGAAGTAGGGATGAAAACCGATTAGTAAAGAATGACGCAATTAATGGGCAGCTTTTGATTACCCTGGCTAATTATGAGTTCTTCCGACAGGACGATACCTGTCTGAAAGGTAATTCTTAATTTAGATTTAAAATTTAGCAGAATTGAGTGGTTACTCACTCGGGCAATGTAAGCATAGGGAGCTTTCAAGCGAAAGGTGTGTTTAGTGTTTCGGGTATCTAATGAATCCGTGGAAATAGGAAACACGAAACACGAAACACGAAACACGAAACACGAAACACTAAACACGCCCCCCGTTGGAAAGCTGCCATGATTTGGCCTTTCTCGACGCTTTCTCCCTTCTCGGCAAAAATAAGCGTTTTCAAGACCTCCTTCCGCACTCACAGTAAGCGTTCGGATATATGTCTGATATCAGCAGTCACCATAGGGACGGACTGATCAGATTGATATCCGAAGGAGATCTGATGGATGTCAGATTTCTTTTCTCATGGGAGGCCGAATGATAAAATTTCATACTGCAAGACTTCATTTTGCTGACCAAAAGTAAAAGGGGTCTAAATCGACCAAATGATCTGATTTAATTTTTGAATGACTCTTTGTCTTTTGTTTTTATCTGAATGTCTTCAAAATATTTTCCAAAGAAATAAATAAAAACCGATCTGATGCTCTGTGTCCATTGGACAATTAATTGGAGGGTACAATCAATTGTACCACCGGATATGATATATATTTTTTGCCTTTTTTCTTCTGCTACGACTTTCTTTCTTCGTTTTTATTATTTGTAGTGTTCGAAAAAATAATCAAATTAACAAAAAAAAGTGGTAGCAGGAGAAAAAAGTTCAAAAATGTACAGCATTTCCGGTGGTGCAATTAATTGCATCCTTCGATTAATTGGCCAATGGAGACAGGACAACCCATACTGAAGTTATACTTATACTTAAAAAATACCGAATTTATTCTTATTTCTGACAAATTCAAAAAAACGAACTTTAGATTTATTCCAAAAACATATTTTAAAGCATAAATTGAAGTCAAATTCCCAGCCGCCGGAAAAGTATAAAAATGGAGGATCGTGAATTTCGGGTATAGATTTGTTTAACTTTTCTCGTAAGCTAAACATGGGCGCAACTTACGTATATGCAAGGTTAAAAAAAAATTTATCCTTGCATATACGTAAGTTGCGACCATGTTTATCTTACGAGAAAAGTTAGACAAATCTATACCCGAAATTCTCGATCCTCCATTTTTATACTTTTCCGGTGGCTGGGTTTCCAAGGCTGTTTTATTCTCCCCGCGTATATTATACGTATATCGAAAAATATTTCTTAATTATACATGTAATATACGAATAAAAAGTCTTAATTTATATTTATATTATACGGGTCTAAGGATAAATCCGACCGTCTCTTCTAGTAGAATCCACAGGAGAGTCCGTTTGTAGTGGAAAAACCCGAAATTTAATTTTTTTAATTTTTTTAAATTATTCCAGTTAATTCCACTACCGGGATCTCAAAACCCGGAATATATAAAAAAAAATTTTTTTTTAATTTCTAAAATGACGGATGAGCGAAGTATTGGAATTTACCTGAAATAGTATTAAAAATATTATTTCCAGTAAATTCCACCCCCGTGGTCTCAATAACTGGAATATACCATAAATCAAGTATAATTTTATTTTTAATTAAAAATGCTACATAAACATACAAGTGGAAATTATCATTACTTTTTCTGAAAATCTTCTTGAAGTTGACAATGAAAATGATGATTTCGCGGAAATAGAAGCACCTCCGGTCCTGCTAGAGGTGTGGGAAGAAGAGGCAGACCCCCATAGGACCAGGAAGAAACGTTGGAAGAAGAGGAAGAGAAAGAGGAAGTCGCCCAGGTCGAGGCAGAGGGTACATCCCTGAAAGATTGTTGCAAACAACTTGGAGTCTTCCTCTTCCTCTTCTTCCTGAGTTTCTTCCCGGGCATGGGAATTTCCGTCGGCGGAAATTTCGACTTATATGTTTATGTAGCATTTTTAATTAAAAATAAAATTATACTTGATTTATGGTATATTTCAGTTATTGAGACCACGGGGGTGGAATTTACTGGAAATAATATTTTTAATACTATTTCAGGTAAATTCCACTACTTCGCTCATCCGTCATTTTAGAAATTAAAAAAAATTTTTTTTTTTACATTTTCCTGGTTTTGAGATCCCGGTAGTGGAATTAACTGGAATAATTTAAAAAAAATAAAAAAATTAAATTCCGGGTTTTTCCACTACAAACGGACTCTCCTGTGGATTCTACTAGAAGAGACGGTCGGATTTATCCTAGGTCCCTATTATACGAACCATTTATACGTATAATTAAGGGCGATTATACGAATACCGTCAGTATGGGAAGAAAAATTCTTTTAATAAATTTTAAATATATTTACACAAGACAGAAAATTTAAAAAAGATAGATATTGTAAAAATGATTTTAAAATGTTTTACAAATATTTTAGACATTTTGAAAATATTTTTAAAAAATCCTAAATGAAACATCTAAGGCTTGTTAATTGTGTTGTAACTTTTGGTGTAACATTTTTCAGTTTATAAGAGCGAGCGGTGGGCTAATAATAGCAGATAACGAATACTCTGTAAAATATCATTAGCTCCTTCTTGTAAAAACTGAGAATTTTTGATTTTTAACTTTTTGGTCAAACTTATGCAGATTTCTCATTTTTTTAAGCAATTATTTTTTTTTTCCTTAAACTGACAATCTATTTTAATTTTAGACTTGAACCCGTACTCGTCTATAGCGTGAGTAAGTTCAACTGTAATAAAGCATCCATATCATTAGAAATTATAATAAAGTTGTTCATAAAAGCAATGATGTAAAAGAGAATAACACTGGAGAAGCTAATAAAACGTAAGGTCAAAAGATCTTGAATATTTAAATTGCGCTTCAGATATGAAACATTGTTATTAAGATACGGAGCGGTGTGTGCGGTTAAAAAAAAAAAAAAAAAAAGAAATTAAAATGTTTCTCGGTAAATTATTTTCTTTATTTGTTTTTGTTGTTTTAATAAATGTGGAATCGTCATTTCAAAAATCAGGTATGAAAATTTTTCTTTTTTTTATTATCGTCACTTTTAAACGAGAATATTTTTAATTATTTTAGCTCCTGAAGACTTTATTATATGCCACCAAAAAAATCCAAACTTTGAAAGATGCGTTGAGGAATCGATATCGAAATTGACACCTTTTTTGATGAAAGGTGTGCCTGAAATCGACCTGCCGCCGATGGATCCTCTCTTTTTATCCTCGATTAAATTAAAGGAAAAAACAGAGTTTTTTCAGTTTTCATTGTTTTTGGGGAAAGTTTATATGGCTGGGTTGTCTCGTATGACGGTCCATGATGTGAGGTAATCTTTAGAAAAAATATTTATACTAAATTATGCAGAAAAATGACCGTGTACAGTTCGTTGTGAAAGAAGCTTCGAGCATTCACTGAACGATGCTTGAACCTGGGGTGAGATTCGCATGACCTTTCCTCTGGTTTTGGGTCAAAACGGCAGGTGTCAATGTTAAACTAGCAATAAGAAAAACGTAGTGATATCATTACTTGATATAAGCTTGATTAAAATGTTAAACGAGCAAATAATGATTTTACCTGGCATTGTCCTAATGTTCATTTTCACCGTACTGTACCGCTCAACAAAGAAAGGTTTTTTAAATGCATCGCTGACTGAAAATTATTTTTCAGGATTTACGGAGACGAATATTCTGAGATGACAATCAATTTCACTGTTAAGGCACCTGCGCTGCATATATATGGAAAATACAACGTCAACGGCAAGCTTTTAATACTAGAGTTGGACGGAGAAGGAGATATTTCCGCTAATTTGAGTAAGCATAGATAAAACAAGTGAAGTCAAGCCCGGTATGTTCCATCGAGATTGAAATCTGTGCCATAGATAGATTGTACAAATTTTGGCTTCGGCTTCCTCTTGTCAGTGTTGTACTGTCGGATCCTGATATTAGAGACCATAATAACCATTTAAGCTAAAGCCTTCAGAAGGCTAAACATGGAAGATGCTTTGAACCCCCTCTCCCCCAATTACATGTAGAATCCCTGGTCTTTAAGCTTCAGCGTCCGCCATTTTAATCGCTCGAGGAAAGATCATGTGATCTTTTTGATGAAGCACTTTCACGCTTTGTTCACTGTTTTAATATATTTTCAACTTTTTTTTAGCTGAACCAGTTATGAAAATTACAATAAAAGGTCATCCAGAGATTGATCAAGAAGATGGAAAAAAATATTTATCGCTGGATTCTTTAGGAATGGACCTTGAAGCTGGCGGAGGAAAAGTTTACCTAAAAGATTTGTTTAAGGGCGACATCGCAGCTGAAAAAGTGGCCAACACATTTATCAACGATAACCTTTGGCTAATATCGAAATCGCTGAAGCATTTACCGGAGCAATATTTTGCCAGAACATTCAAACGTGTTGCTAAAATATTTTTTAATTTCTGGCCGATCAATGAATTGATGCCATTTGAATAAGTGATTATTCAAATGACATCAATTCAATTGAATAAGTGATTATTCAAATGAACAATTGTTTTTTAAAAAAAACTTTAATTTTTTATTTTTATTTATTAAAGAGAGTTATGTACTAATTTTGACGAGAGTAGTCACAGTGATGTTGGTTAAATGAAACATGTGAAGGCATCAGTGAAAGAAGGGGGTCGTTCAGAATGATTAAAACGAACGAAATTTGTTTTGTATTTATTTACATGCCGTTTTTCCTTTGCTTCTTAAACGGTCTCCTTCTTCCACTGAAGTCTTTATGTCTACTCTAAATTGAAATGGACCTGAAATTTGCCCTATAAAATCAGTACAATAGTGTTACCATATCTTCTTAAGAAATTTTCGAGTATTATGCAAGTTCAATTTTTGGAGATTTTGACCCCCCCCCCCCCCTCCTTCCATTGTTCATTGTAAGCTAAATGCAAAAATAAAAATTTCTAATACCCCCTTCTTTTTATGAAAGGATTGGGTATTAAAAATTGAGGTATGGGAAGTACGTGTGGTGCGTACGTATTACTTGGATGGCCTTTTAATTAGAGCCCATTTAAGGAGGATGCTTACACCTTTTTTTGGTTTTTATTTTGATTGTTTATTTCGAATGTTATTTATAGGCGCAACATTTGTTTATTTTGCAAAAACTTTTGGAATCAATAAAATTTTTAAAAAAATGTTTTACACAGCGAAAATCACTATGGTGTACCTAAACTAAATTCTCTATCGACTGACAAGAAGGAAAAGTTAGGATGTATCGTGAAATAATGAATATTTTTTAAATTAATCAACCGATTCAGTAAACAAAAACATGAGATCTTGAGCTTTATTTAAAAATTGTTCATTATTCCACAATACATCCTAACTTTCCTTCTTGTCAGTCGATAGAGAATTTAGTTTAGGTAGACCATAGTGATTTTCGCTGTATAAAACCATTGTTTAAAAATTTTATTGATTCGAAAAGTTTTCGCAAAATAAACAAATGTTGCGCCTATAAATAACATTCGAAATAAACAATCAAAATAAAAACAAAAAAAGGCGTAAGCATCCTCCTTAAATATTACCTCAGTACGATAGGAGGGGGTATTTCCTTACGTCAGAATTTTGTTTTAAGTACAAAAAAAAAAAAAAAAAAAAAATGAATATTGAGAGAAAATAGATAATTAATAAATAATATTAATTAGGATTACTTTAAGTTCAACAAATTTTTTTCATTAAAAATTTTTCCGCAGTTACTTTATTATTTTTTCAAGGAGGCGAGGTCTCAGAAATCTGACGTGATCTGAAATGGCTATGACGTCCAGGCTATGAAGCTTTAGTAAATACTGGCAGGACCGGCTTTTTTTTTTTTTTTTTTTTTTTTTTTTTGTCGATTTGCTGTGAAAAAAATTTAAATTTAAAAAAAAAAATTCTGAACGATAAGTTATAATGGAAATTCTTACGTAAAATTAGCGAAACTCACCCCTACCCCAAGTAAAAAATCGTAAGAATTTTGAGCACCCCCTCCCCCCCTCATTTGGTCTTACGTAATACTTGAACGCTCCCAATTTTAAACTTGTGATTATTGAAAATTGACTTCACGGTATCTAAAGCAATTCGTTTTGCTTGCTCCCAGCCAAATTGGATCACAACAATGTCGCCGACAAATTTCAGCAGAGACCTGAAAAACGACCTTACTGAATGAATTTTGGAACTGCCTTTCCTGTTGACGAAAACATGTTAATAGCCAAATGAGAAGCAATAAACGTAAATGTAGTAGGATGTGTAACTTTTATGATCTAATGCAAAGAATTTTTTAAAGCTCCTCATGGAACATTAGGAACACCGACACCCCGAGATATACATTGTTTTTTTTTTTTTTTCTTTCATAAAAGTAATTAAATAATTCGCCTTCTCGTTACCTAAATGCTTTATTTACTTTAATAACTACATGCCTTATTATGTACGTGACATTCAATGACATTTTCACATCTCTGACGATTTTTATATCATTTAAAAAACCGACATAGCGTGAGGAGAAAAAAGATACGATCTGGATACAGTTGATATATTTCAAGGTTCAGGGCATTTTGATCATTCCCTAAAGACGATTTTTAAGGAAAAAAGAAGAAAATTTTTTTCATAAGCAAATGAATTTCGAGTAAGTGCAGAAGGTGACAAAGAAAAATTTCAAATATGTTTTCATCAAAATTATTTTCCTGTATCATTTTATTGTTTTCGCTAGAAGGGAAATCTGTTTCCGGAGATGCAGGTGAAGAATTCGTTTTTAATAATAATAATAAAAAAAAATATTATGCCAAAAAGAATTTTTAATATACATTTCCAAAAATAATTTTCAGCGAAGAAATATTTTAATCTATGTCATCGAAGCTCTCCAAATTTCGCAGAATGTATTCAAAATTCAATTATGAGTGCCAAGCCTTATTTGATGAGAGGTGGTAGCAGTGTTCGCATAAAATGAAAAGGTTTGGGTTTAATAATTGTTCTAAAAATTTTAGGGATACCAGAAATCGGACTGAAGCCGTTGGAACCGATGGAATTTCCAGAATTAACTTTTAAAGAAAATAACAAGAACATGAAAATAACGGCCTTTTTTACTCCGATTCATTTAGCTGGATTGTCAAATATGACTGTGGAAGATGTTAAGTGAGTATAATTTTTTGGCTGGATAATGTTAGCACAAATGGCGTGGGTTTCCTTAAAAACATTCGTGCTAAAAAAAAAGTGTAATGGAGAGTCCTTTGTATATTCAGTACAAGTTTCAACTTGCTCTAAGTAAATACGAAATTTTTTTGGAAATCATTTTCCAGCTGCACATATATTTTCAGACAAGTTGAAACTTGTGCTGAGTAATTTACAATATAATTTCAATCATTTAAGTGTAAGCCTAAGCCTAACTTTTTTAATTTTTTTAGAGTGGAAGGAGACATCAATTCTGAAATGAGAATCAATTTTACTCTCAAGTCTCCAGTTTTTCATTCTTACGGTAAATGGTCTGGCAAAGGCCGAGCTTTTAATTTTCAAATAAACGGAAAAGGAGATTTTGATGTAAATTTTAGTAAGTAAAAGCTTTAGAGGAAGCTTTAGCGAATATCTGAAGGAATGACTACTTCGTCATATTCCATTTAAGGCGACCAAATTCAAATTTCAGGTGTCTAACGAACTCCTTTCTTGTATTTTTGGTACAAGTTTCAACCTGCTCCAAGTAAATACAAACTTTTTTGAAATTAGCTGCACATACATTTTAAACAAGTTAAAACTTGTCAGGATCCTGAAATTTTTGACGCAAGTTTCAACTTGTGTATAGATACATGAAAGGAATTATTACTTTACTATTATTATTTTACTTGATACTTAAAATTTGGATTCTTTTCACTGTAAATCGAGTATTAGACAAAACAGCCATCTTTCCCGATATTCACTGACGCGACGCATCATCTTAAACGTAAAACGCTTCCTCTCAACATTATTATTATTTTTTTTTTTCCAGCACAATCAGAATTTCGATTAAAAATAAAAGGTAGCGCTGAATCCCGAGAAAAGGACAACAAAAATTACTTCTCAGTAAAATCAGTTTCATTAGATCCAGTATTCAGGAAAGCTCATATCCGGGTAACGAATTTATTTCCTGGTAACGAAGCTCTGACAAAAACTGCCAATAATTTTATGAATCGAAATGTACAGTTAATACTCAGAACTGCAAAACAATATCCGATTCAACATATAGGCGGAGAATTCGAGAAAGTAATTAAAATTATTTTCGACGCTTGGCCAATCGACGAATTATTCCTCGACTGAAAAAAAAAGGAAAAACTATACCTTTTTTTTGTTATTTAAACAAAATACGAAACATTAAAAATTTCATTACTGTATATTTATCGAAATTTAGCTATTCAATTTACGTCATTCATTACATAAATGACGATTCGAAAGGGACAGCAATTAAAATCCACCATAATCGCCCAAGAAAATTAGGCTTGGAAGCTTTAAATTAAAATTCGCATTTTAATATAAATGCAAATGTTCGTTTATAATAATCAACACCCCCAGCTTATATTAATACGTGGATTTTAATATTTAAGTTTTATGGTCTGGGAAATTCGCAAACGGTCACTGACGGAATTGAATCGTACATGAATTAGTATAATTGAAAAAATTTATTATCATACGAGTTATTAAATTTTGATCTCGAGGGCTTTTTTTAAAAACATGGGCATCCCTTTAAGGGCTTAGACCTTTTTTGACTAATTTAAGACCAAAGGCTTATTTATTAATTTTTATAATTTTTAAAATTTGATTGGTATTTTTATTTCTTTCGAAACGGGCAAAACCCAAAAAAGAAAATGAATTATTTGGGCATTGTTTTTCCCGTGCGATTTTACAAGATTTTCGACGCCTAAAATTTATGACCGATACGATAACATTTTTTTACACCGGCTCATTAGGGGTCGTCCACAGACCATGTTGGAATTATTTTTGTAATTTTTGACCCCCTCCCCCCTGTTAGTAAAGGTTAGAATTTCGGAACCCCCCCCCCCCTCCCTAAAATGACGTTAGATTTTGGCTACCCCCACCTTAAAAATTTTTTAAAAAATTAATATTAAACATTAAAAAAATTTGATATGCTTAGGAAAATTAAATTTTTTAAAGAAAAGTTTTTTTTTTTTTAAGTGAGTTAGGTTACGTAATTTAAAAATTTAAATTATTTTCATTTTTTCACGTTTATTACATGAGACATATAATACGTTAGATATGTTAAACCCCTCCTAACCCCTATAAGGCTAGATGTGTTAAACCCCTCCCCCCCTTGTTAGCAAAAGTTATCATTTTGAATACCCCCTCCCCCTCCCCCCCCCTAACGTGCTAACGTGGTTTATCGACGACTCCTTACCTTTTTATTACATGCATTTTGCATTAACAATGGGCTTGCATTGCCACTGCATTGCTGATCACTGATTGCATTAACTTGGCATTAAGCCGCAATTTCACAACGAAACATGTTGCAGTAACATTTTGCAACGTCAGAAGCATGTTGCCAACATGTTGCAACTTTAAAACTTGTTGCTATTATGTTGCAGCATAGAAACAAATGTTATGGCAACATATTTATTCTCCACTTTCCAATGTTGCGCAACATGTTAAAAAACATGTTGGCAATATGTATCTAACGATGGAACATGTTGAACAACAATTTGCTGCAATATGCTAGTGCAACATGTTTCATCTTGAAATTACGTCCTAGTACTAATTATCATTAGATGCAATTCAATGCTGAATCATTGTGTGCATTGCTTTTGCATTACCATTTAATTTGCATTGTTTTTCATTTTTGCAAAATTTTTCAAGTATAAAAAAAAAAAAAAAAAAAAAATTGACAAAATAGATGGTGGTGCTGGCACCGAAGATGGAATTGGCTCCGGCACCAGCAAAAATTTTGCTATTCCGGTGCCGGCGCTGGCGCCAGCTCCAGTACTTTGCATGTTTCGGCGCCACTTTGGATATTCCAACCAATTTTTACCGGCTTCGGAGTTAGGACCCCTGTTCAATTTTTCAACGTCGAAACCAACGACTTAATAATAAGTCATCGTTCTGCAGTTGCAAAAATCAAATAATTGCAACCTTTTCTTTCTGCATTTCCATCGATGACCTGGGATTTAGAGTTTAAAGCCTAAATTGCCCTCATCCCAATTAAGAAACATTCGTGCTTCGAATTTTATTTTTTTTTTATATTCACAGCTAGATCTACTTCGAAAAAAAATCTTAATTGTAGCATTATCAGAAGTAAAAAAAAATGAAATTATAGCGTGCAAAAAAGAGGAAGTTGCCTAATGATATTCAAGGTAAAACCAATTTGGGCATTCATCTAATTTCAATATATCAAAACTCAATCTTTCTTGATCTTGATGTAGCCAACGTGACATTTTTTTTTTTTTTAATGAAAATTCGTATCTGGTCTAAAAGGTTTTAAAACTTTTTTTTCTCGAAATTGCGATATGATCTCATTATTTTTTTGTAATCTTTATTTGCCACAACAGTCGTATATCTATGATCGAGAGTCTGGACTGATAAAGCCTCCTTGCTTCTCAAGTATAAAATTACATCTTCATGAAAAGTCTTAACTGGATTATTTTTTGTCCTTGAACTTGGACTTACATGTTCTTATTGACCCAGACGGATAATTAAAAAAAAGTGAAAACTATACCGTGTGAAAAAAACCAGCAGAGGAAAACTAGTTTTTATTATTTTAAAAGAATAAAACAAAAACCTGAAATGGTCAAACAAAAAAAGAATTAATTAATTAATTATGAAAAATAAAAATATATTGAAATATAAATATAATTATAGTAATCTTATGACGAGAGACACAAGCACTTTATCATAATTGCTGTCCATTTTTTCCTCAAAAAAAATCTCAGAAAATTAGCAAACCCATATTCAGCTAGTATCGCGCTTTTCATGCCAGAATTGTTAAAGCTAAAAAAAAAATATCGAATGAGCTTGTTTGCAGTAAAAAAACAGAATTTTATATTTAAGCTTCATAAATTTCAAGGCTGAGCGGTTTTGTTCGCGTCCGTCCTTAAGCTCCGTTTCCGAATGAAAAAGTTCTTCACATGCACAATAATTTTAATAAAGTGAAGAAGTGGAAAAGTGCAAAATGTTTTCTTGGAAATTATTTTCTCTATTTGTTTTGGGTTTTTTAACGGAAGTAAGATGGGCTTTAGGAGATTCAGGTAAAAAGCATGTTAAAAGACAAAAAAATCGTGAATGATTAATAGACTTTTCTATTATTTTCAGTTAAAAATAGTTACTTTAACCCATGCAGTCGTAGTTCACCGGATTTCGGAAATTGTATTAAAGAGTCAATAATGGAAGCAAAGCCAAAATTGATAAAAGGTAGCGACTTTTTTTTTTTTTTTTTTTATAATAGAAGTTTAATAAAAATCCAAATGAATTCTTAGGCATTCCAGAAATTGGGTTTCCTGCTCTAGAACCAATGATTTGGACATCGTATGATTTTAAAGAGGATAATCATCAGTTTAAATTAAATGTTCAGTTAACTAATTTTTCTGTCATTGGGCTGTCAAATTTGACTGTCGATAATGTTCAGTAAGTACCAGGTTACCAGAGTAAGTATCAGATTCAGTGGTAATACCAGAAGGAATAATTGTTTTGTCTAATACTCGATTTACGGGGGAAAACAATCCAAACTTTAGGTATCTGACAAGCTTCTTTCGTGTATCCTGAAATTTTTAGTTCAAGTTTCTACAAGTTTCAACTTGTTTAAAGTATATATGAAGCCGAAAAACAATATGACAAGTTTTCAACATCGCTCGGAAAAGAAAATGGCTAATGCGAAAATAAAAATGTCTTTTTGACAAGAAATTTTTTTAAAAATCATGCGAAAACAATATAAATATAAAAATATCTTGTCAAGAAACTACCTGTCCGTTATCTCACGAAGGATTTTTGTTTTTCTATGGGTGCAAATTCACTATGGAATGTTGGACCAACATGTTGGTACAACAAGTTGAACAAACATGTTGGTACAACAAGTTGAACAAACATGTTGGTACAACAAGTTGAACAAACATGTTGTACCAACTTGTTGAACCAACGTGTTTGACAAGCGAACGAATCGACTACTACAGAATTTACTCCTACGCCGAAATTAGTGTGGGATGTTGGTTTAACAAGTTGCTACAACATGTTTGTCCAACTTGTTGTACCAGCATGTTGGTCCAACATTCCATAGTGAATGTGCACCCTATGAAATATCCCTGGTTTGTGCAAGACAAAACTTGTTCAAGACATTTCCTTTTTCTGATTGTGAAAATTCCTTCGAAACTATTTTTCGGTCACACATATACATTTCAGACAAGTTGAAACTTGCACTAAAAATTCCAAAGAGTTCGTCAGATACCTAAAATGTGGGTGTTTCTCTTTAGAAAAACAATCAGTGGAAAACAATACAAACTGAAAATTAAGTATATTTTCCAATTTCAGAGTGAGTGGAAATTTAAACACTGGCATGACTATTAATTTAACAATTGCAAGCCCTATCTTGCGCGTCAGTGGGGATTGGTCTGGTAAAGGCCGTGCTTTTAACTTCTACGTAGATGGAAATGGTAAATGGGACGTAAATTTAAGTAAGTGTATGAGAGTATATTAGCATATTAGCAATAAAATCTCATTTTAATTATTCTTTACTATTTTTAGCTAATACGGATTTCAAATTAAGCATTAAAGGCAGCTCAAAGGTCAATAAAGATAACGGGAAAAAATATTTTTCAGTGCATGGAGTTACTTTGGATCCGATACTAAGGAAAGCACACGTTTATGTAACCAACTTATTTCCTAACGACCTAAATTTAAATAGAATGACTAATAAATTCATTAATCGAAATATTAAGTTTATACTCCGCATAACAAAACATTATCCGGCAAAGTATATTGGTGCGGAACTTGAGAAACTTGTGAAAATTGTGTTCAATGCTTGGTCAATTGATGAATTGATGCTTGACTGAAAATATTTGGATGTTGGTGAATAATTACAAAAACACAATATTTTGTGGCTGTGATAAAATTGTTTCATTCTAATTATAAATAATGTTTGATCTTTAAAACAGTTTAAATAAAGTGAAGGAAAATCTTATAGATCGATGATTATTGCAGTGAATAACGCCATTTTGCAAGGATATTTGTTTTTGCTGTTTTGGGAATGCCATAGAGATGTTGTTGGTCAAAAAGCATATTTTGCCTAATATTAGACTGGAAATCTCGGGAGTTTAAACATGGATGTTCAAAAATTCACCAATGATGAACTACCTACTTCAAAATATATTTTAAATTTCCAGGTATGCTTTTTACTTAGCCTAGAATATAGATAAGTATTGGATTTGTTTTTTTTTTTTCAGATGACATATGTTATTGTCTCATATTGATGGTTTACGAAAATATGTAAAATAAATTATAAGATGAGAGTTTTTCATTGCGCAAAAAAAGAACGATTTTTTTTCAAAAAACATACGGTTCAAAGCAAAGTATTTTCTTTAAAAACATACATTTCAATCAATTAATTATTGAACCGTATGCTTTTTTAAGAAAATACTTTGCTTTGAGAATTATTCTCAAAGCAAAGTACTTTCTTAACCTTAACCAAGGTTAAGAATGATGACTGAATATTAGGAAGTACTGAAGAAAAATTGGATATTGTAAACTTTGCCGTTTTTGATGCTTGATGTAATTTTTATTAAAAATATAAAAAATATTTCAAAACGTGATGTCCAGGTTTGGGATATTTTTCTCTAAAATTCGCAAAATTATAAGTAAAATTACATAAAAATATTACCATAAAACAAAAGCAAAAAAAAAAAAAAAAAAAATTAAAAAGCTTTTATTGTCAGGTTTAAAAAAATTACATAAGGCATTTGCTCTACTCTGTCTATGTCAATGGTAGTTATACTTTTTATTTTCTTCTTGTAGCACAAGTTGCAGAAATGGCAATGCTTCGTTTAAATGCAAATGAGATTAATTATATTTATTAAGGTGGTTTCATGACTAATAAACGTAAAGGATATTTCATTTACAGAATAACTTTTATTATACTTGAAACTTTTTTTTTTCTTATGCTAACATTATTATGTACGTCCGCCCCTGTAGCCTCTATGTTTGGTTAGGGAGCTTTATTCAGCTTTCACATAATACCTAACCGAAAATATTGGGAGTTTTAACCGTCTCCTTCCCTCTTTAAGGGAGAGGTATGGGTATTGTTCAGGAAATTCCATGTAGATGTCTGACACCTACCCTACATATATTGCCCTTATTTTATGAATTTTTAATTTCGGTGAACGCACATTCTAATTCTTTTAGCAACCGAAAGATGCTATAAAGGTTCCCTGAATTTTTTCAGATTTTTCGGACGTCGTTCTGCCGTGTCCCCTGGGACCTAAAAATTTTGAAATCCCCGTAAAGACCAAGAAATCAAAAATTTTATTTTTATGTAAAAATAATTGATTCCTGTTCGGATATTTGTGTACGTGCATATGAAAACCTCCCACTTATGCAATCCGGATAGTCTGTTCTGTTTTTTAAACCTTTTGTAAACAAATAAGTTTCGAATCAAAACAAACTATTGGGATTGTACAAGTAGGAGGCTTTCTTGTGCACGTACACATTTATGCAGATCACGAAAATATATTATAAGTGGTATATCTCATACGGATTTTATGATAGAGGCAAAAAAAATTAGCAAAAAGCCACAATTTTTTATTTATTTTTTTTTTTTATTATTGTAATAATTGTAAAAACTGTAGTATTTGTAAATTTGTAAATTGATGTAAAATTGATGATATTCAATATATAAATTAAATTAAATTCCCTGAAATTCAAAAATTTGTAAAATAAGGGCCACCCTAAGGGGTCTTCCGTAAATTACGCTAGCACGTTAGGGGGTAAGGGGGTTTGCATATCTAACGTTAGCATTTGTCTCATGTAATAAACGTGCAAAAATGAGAATAATTTAAATTTAAAATTATGTAACCTAACTCACTTAAATGAAAAGAAAAACCTTTTTTTGCAAAATTTAAGTTCCGAAGAATTTCAGATTTTTTTAATGTTTAATATTTATTTAATGCTGCTTCTCCATTATGGTCCTAAATTAATTTTACAAAATTAATTTTATAAAATTACCGGAAATTATGCGCTTTTTCTTTCTTTTTTCATAACATATTTATTTTTTACAGATTTCTTATTCTTTTTTAAGTCATCCTCATGTTCGATTAGTAAAATAAAAGCATTATTCCCAATAATTTTATAAAATTAATTTTGAGCCATAATGGAGAAGCAGCATAAGAAAAAAAAATTTTAAGGGGTTGGGGAGTAACCGAAATCGAACCTAATTTTAGGAGGGCAGTCCCGAAATGCTAACCTTTGCTGACAAGGAGGGAGGGGGTCAAAAATTGCGAAAATAATGCTAACGTAATTTATGGACGGCCCCTTAAACATGACATTCTTTATAACATGTCACTGAATTTGTAAGGTTTTTTTTGCACTTATTCCTTATGTTCATCCCTTTTCAAAGCATTCAGAACAAAAATATGCATTCGAAGCTGATCCTTTTCTTGCTTATACCATTTAACTTATAAGTAAAAAAAAAATAAATAAATAGAAAAAAAAATACGTCAAATTCAGGAAAACTTAATTTTTTTCCTTGTTAGAATCAGACAAATATAAATCTTGTTTTTAATTACAGGAACGATAATCGAAATAATGAAACGAAGAAAAATTAACGAACAATAAGCATTACAATATATTAGCATAATATTATCATGAGATGATATCTCCTTTATTAAGAATATTCTTCTTTCTTTTTCCCGTAGAAATCCCAGAAAATTTGGAAATTACGACAGCATGACACTCATCCTATGACTATACGTCTTGGTGGTATAAATTATTAAAACAATAAAAAAAAAAACCGAATTAGTGCGCATTCTATGAAAAACCATAAACGGGAATATAAGGTAAATGAATTTCAAGGTAGAGCGGTTTTGCCGTCCTTAAGCTTTGTTTTAAAATTCAAAAAAAAAAAAAAAAAAAAAACTTCATATGTAACCAAATTTCAATAAAGTGAAGAAGTGAAAAAAAAAAAAATATGGAGTACAGAATTTTTTCCTGGAACTTATTTTCATTACTTACTTTAGGATTTTTTATAGAATTGAAATCAACTGTAGGAGCTGCAGGTAAAACCTTTTTGAAATTAAAAAAAAAAAAAAAAAAAAAAGATTTTTAATTTAAGAAATTTTTTGATTATTTTCAGCGGAAAAAAATCATTTAAGCTTATGCGATCGAAGCTCTCCGAATTTTGAAAAATGTCTTCAGAAGCTAATTATGGAAGCAAAACCAATGTTTATAAAAGGTAATTTTTATTATTTATTTGTTTATTTCATTTTCAATTTTTTAAAACACAACTTTGCTGTTTATTTCATAGGCATCCCCAAAATCGGATTCCCTAAAATGGATCCTATGTTGATTACACCTTTTGATTTTAAAGAAAACAATCGGCATTTTAGAATTGCTGCCAAGTTTACGGATATGAATTTAGAAGGGCTTTCAGACATGACTTTTGAAGACGTCAGGTAAGTAACTCAAAATTTTTATTCAAGAGGAAGCTTCAGGGAAATTTGGAAGGAATGGCTGTTTTGCCTAATACTCAATTTACGGGGAAAAAATTCAAATGTTATGTACCAAACAAACTCTTTTGACTTAATCTTGTATTTTTGGTACAAGTTTCAACCTGTTCCAAGTAAATACAATCCAGCCCAGTCAGCAAACCTTAAATATTTCATTTAGATTTTTTGAAAATAATTTCAAAAATGTCTGAAATATTTTTAAAATACCTTTAGCAACTTTTTAAACACATTTTTTCAAATGTTTCTGCAATATTTAGAAATATATTTTTTCAAATATTTCTGCAAGATTTAAAAATATTTTTTCCATTATTTCTGCAATATTTAGAAATCTATTTAAAATTTATTTAAAATATTTTAAAAATATCTTTTTGACCTGTTTTGATTTATTTCTCTGGAAAATATTTTGTAAAGGTTGTTTTGTTGATTGAGGCAAAACAAAATCAAAGTTTTTGCCTGAAAATTTTTTTGAAATTATTTTTCGGCCGCACCATGCATTTTAGACATGTTGAAACTTGCACTAAAAATTTAAGGATCCATCAAATGAATTTGTTAAATATCTAAAACTTTGATTTTTTTCACCTTAAATCAAATTTTAGACTAAACAGCCTTTCCTTTCCATAATTCACAGCAGCCCCCTCTTAAATGTCAGAAAAATAATAATAAAAAAATTTCAGAATAACTGGAGATGTGAATACTGAAATGACAATCAATTTAACAGTCACAAGTCCAATGTTTCGATCTCGAGGCAAATGGGCAGGTAGGGGCCGTGCTTTTCAATTTAACGTAAACGGCGGCGGAAATATAGACGTGAATTTAAGTAAGTACAGACATTAACAAAAATTCAGCAAAAAAAGCTCTATTGAAGCATTCTTTGTCTTTTGCAGCTCAGACCGATTTTAGGTTATCCATGAGAGTCGGTTCAAAGATCAACGACAAGGACGGAAAAAAATATTTTTCTTTGCGTTCCGTTAAATTCACTCCGGTAATAAGGAAAGCACACGTCTACGTAACAGGATTATTTCCGAAAGACAGAAATTTAAATAGGATGGCCAATAAGTTTATTAATCGAAACATATCGTTCATTCTCCGCATACTGAAGAAGTATCCGGAAACAGTTATAGGCGCAGAATTTGAAAAGCTTGTTAAAATTGTGTTCGATGCTTGGCCGATTGACGAATTTATGTTTGAGTTAAATAATATCGGAAAATAATGCTTGCACTTTGAATAGTGATATTGAACAATATTTTTTAAAACTGTAGAAAGCTCAGTCAGAAACATCCGATGGAAGAAGAAAAAATGTTGAGAAAGTCAAAGTTTAAATTTTCTGCTGGACTTCTAAAAAGTGTGACGTGCCAAATACATTTTTAAGCAAATTATTACCACACGGAAATGAGACTTAATACTATTTACTGCGTGGTTTTACAAAAGAAGAGCTTGTTCGTCCGTGTTCGTCCTTAAATTTACAGCTCCTGAAGGGGATGAAAGTCTAAGATTCGGCTGAATGTTTAACTGGCAACGTGATATTTATATACTTATTTCTAGATGTCACTGAACAGGGGTCGTACATATATTACGTAAGCATTTTTTTGACAGTTTTTGACCCCCTCCCCCCCCCCCCCCCATTGTAAGACAAAGTAAGATTTTGGAGGACCCCCCCCCCCCCCTAATATTACGTATATTTTTCTTTCCTTAAAATCCCTTAATTTAGTTTTTTTAAGATTTTCCTCATTTTTATGATTTTACTTCATTTTAAATGGTTTGAAATTTTTATTATTTTTTTCAGTTTTGTTTTGTTTTATTTTATTACTCCAATCGATTTTTATATCCATTGGTTAAAAAATATATATATATGAATGCTCCCCTTCGTAAGCAAACGTAAGCATTGTCTGGACCCCCTCCCCCCCCCCCTAAATATGCTTACGTAATATATGTACGACCCACACAGGGTATTATTTAAAACACTCGAAATGATCATATGACAGTAATAAATGTTTTAATAGTAGTCTCGGTGGATTTTATTTCTAATTCTAATCGGCAACGTGAAGATTATGGATTTTATCTTAATAAAATAAAATATTGACGAACTCATCGTGTAAAAAATATATAATTTCTACGATCTTTGTTTATTCGGAAAGAACAGTTTACCAAATTACAATTAGACGGAAGAGAACTTTTTTTTCTTCTTGTAATTATTTTTAAAGATAATCGGTTATTAAATGACCTTGGCTTAACTGTTTTGTTTAATTTAATTTATTTATATTTTCAGATTACGGTGACTACATTCATATGCTACTGTATACAATTAACAATTTTTTTTTTTGTTAAATGTAAGCTTTTCTCATGTTAGTGTCATTAAATATGCAGTACACCCAGAAAAATGCTGCTTTGGGTCTAAGCAAAAATGCTTTGCTACAAACATTTTTGCATAACTAGGTTCTAAGCAGAATAAATGTTTGTGCAAAAACTCGTGATTGCTTTGCCGCAATGCATAATGTCGACAAGTCGAGCCATGTTGCTTTGCGGCAAAGCATATTTGTTTTGTCGCTAAGCAACATCGCTTGTACTGCGAACGAGGCATATTCCTTTTTCTGGGTGTATTTAATTTGAATAATCTGTTTGAACGATCGATTTAAAGAATGTCGATTTTTTTAAA
Organism: Liposcelis bostrychophila; assembly: GCA_037577465.1. Lineage (NCBI taxonomy): Eukaryota > Metazoa > Arthropoda > Insecta > Psocodea > Liposcelididae > Liposcelis > Liposcelis bostrychophila. Next base: position 25,303,880 of record CM075211.1, on the reverse strand, counting down.
ATTTAAAATGCTTTTTCTATTTCTTCTAAGGGGCTGTACAAGTATTACGTAAGCATGATTTCGGTGATTTTTGACCCCCTCCCCCCCTAATAAGCAAAAATAGGCTTCCTCTTATGAAGGTTTAATATTGGCGTAAGCATCTGAAGGACCCCCTCCCCCCCCTAAGGTGCTTACGTAATACTTGTACAGCCCCTAAGGTCTACATGCCAGTTTTCCTAAAAAAAAAAAAAAAAAGGCACCGCAACATGGACTTATGGGAGCGCCATTTCTATGCTCTAAATATACAAACATGATTCGACAAGATTACATTTTTCATTTACTTTCAAAAACTTCTGAAAGTTCGTTTGTTAGGAAAAAGCTCCAGTTTAAAATAAAAGCTCAGGTTTAGATTTTTCCAACACCAAATTTGTAAGGGTTTCCAAGTGCAAAAAAAGTCAATAAGGTTGCCGCTCAAATAAAATTGTTTTTTGGGGCATAGCAATGGGCAATTAATCTTAAATCTTGAGAATGTGATTAAATTGCCATATTTCGGACGGAATTGTAAGGCATTTACCTTACTGTTTTGTCCGAAGTAATGCCAATTTTCCGACCAAAAGTAAACTCACGTCTGGGTTGTAACATACGGTCCACTGCTCCCACATGTTTAATTTATAAGTAATCACTCAGTGGATAAGATTGCGTCATTAGGCTACGCATGTCTCCAATCTCGTGCAGCTCTACGTCATGTCAGTTCGTTTGAGATCGGCGATGCGTACACGCAATTTTTTCACTGAATACTGCAAGCTGGATGCATTCTGCATTGAGTTGCAAACATTTGTTTCGGACGTCTGTTAATGACTTTTTTGCAAGGGATCATACTGGTATTACGTAAGCACTTAAGAGGGGAAAGGGGGGGAAGGGTCTTTAAAGTTCTTGCGTTAACGTTAAATCTCCGTAAGAGAATGCATATTTTTGCTTACTATGACGGGGATGGGGAGGGTCTGAAAAGGCCAAAATGTTGCTAATTTATAACACTTGTATGATCCCTAGCTGAAAACGTTTGCACATGGAATGCATTTATAAGGACCTTTTATTCTTTGGGGGGTCATGTACGTATTGTGTAAGCATGTTAAGGGGGGGAGGGGGTCTCCTAAATGCTTACGACACCTTACCAAGGGGAGGGGGGGGGATCTCACACGTTCTTACGTAAGCTTTTTTCTACTCTGACCAGGAATTTTTGAAAATAAAATAAATAATTAATTAATTAATTTCATGTTTTTTTAAATATTGTAAATGTTGCGGCGAGCTAATATTACATTTATTACATTATTTTGTTACCGCCTAAATAAAGGTAACCTTCTCTTTAATTTTTCTCAATATAGGTGTTTATATTGGTTTTTTTCAGTTTCATGAATTATGGGGAAAATTACCGGAATCGAGTGCCGTTGGTTCCATAAAAAAAAAAAAAAAAAAAAAAAAACCTACGTAATATGGAGGGGGGGAGGTTGCCAAAATCTTACTCATGCTTACAATGGGGGGGGGGGGGGGAGGGGGTTGAAAATGGCGCAAAAAATGCTTACGTAATATGTAGATACATGACCCCTTTAAGCATAGCTGTCGTATACAGGGCTGCAAACCATTTTTGTTACGCTTATGTTAAGTGCGTTAAAGTGATCCGAACCGGATTTCTCATAAGCTAAACATAGGAACCGAAAAGAGCCATTTTTGCCGGTTCACAGCCCTGGTCGTATCCTAAAAAAACATTTTAATTTAATTTACAAGTTAGTATACAGTATTACAAACCACATATTCCCAAACTCCTTCAGGAGCACTGTGCTTGAGAAAACACGAAATCAGCTTTAGGATCAAATTAAGTGAAAGGGTGAAATTAGCAAAAATGACCGTTTCCGTTTCTAATGTTTAGTTTATGGGAACAAAAGAAACTTTTCCATTTCCGTTTCCGAGCTTGCATAAGCTAAACATAGACACTCCAAAAATGTTCCTACCCCCTAGCAGCCGTAGCTATCTTCAGTTCTCAGGCCTGGCGGATAAATGTGGCAACGCTTTAAATTTAATATTTAGCTTATGGACCGACCCCCTGAGCGATTTTTACTAAAACAACATTTTTTCTTCGATTGCGTTAAATTTGAGTCCCTTCCAGCACTACAAAAAAAAAAAAATTGTATATTTCATAATAATATTAAAAGTATTATAAGTATATTATATATTATAATATAGTATATTTCATAATTATAAACATAGGCGTACTCTGACTTTAACCCCCGGTGCGCAGTTGTCATGCCATATCCCCCAGACCTGAGAACTGAAGATGGCTATGGGGGCAGTAATTTTATCTACGACCTAAAAAAACTTAATTTGTCAAAAAATGCTGGAAATCATTCTATGGCTTTCCTGTGCTAAGAAATCCAATTAACTTCGTGCTAAGCTCTGAAAAAACGAAAACCAAAGGTTTTGAGAGAATTTCACCCCCCCCAGCAGTTTTTAGGTTGTGTTGAAAAAATCAAAACCAAAGGTTTTACTTAAAAACAAAGTTTTTTTTTTTTTTTTTCAAAAATTCTTTGCTCAAAAATCCGGAATTTTCGCGAATTTTCAAATATCGGAAAATCCTTGGTGATATTTAAATCTTTTTTTCTATAACTCAATAGTTTGTCAGTATGGTATAGGCCTGATCGTAAGGGAAGGAAATCTTAACTTAACAATATAATTATCATATCATAATGCAAAACGTATTCAATGTGTACTCAATCAGAAATATCATTTCCGAAAACCTTCAACAATAGTTCGGTTTTCTTGAAAGATGGATAGCGAGAAAAATTTTTTTTTCGCTATTATTACATTGTGCAAAAACGAGCAAAAAAAAAAGAACTTGTTTTAATTCTAACTGAAAAGAACAAAAAAAATTAATTAACAATTTGGCATAAAAATACACATTATTATAATAAATTATCATACAAATATCAACTGATTAATAAAGTTCTAGCTTTTTTATTAGGAAGATCGTCCTTTTTATCCCAAAAAAATGGATTTTTAATGCACTGGAAACCTCACAGTAGCCTATTTATTTCGCGGCAGGTGGTGGCGCTATTAGAAAAAAAAAATCGAATAAAAGTGAAGCCCAGGCTTAAGGAGAAAAAAAAATCAAAAACTAGAATTCAAAATGAATAAATATCAAGGTCGAGTGGTTTTATTTACGCCCTTTAAGCTTCTGTTTTAAATGAAAAAAGTTTCTCATATGCACACAAAGTTCGTTAAAGGAAGAAGTGGATAAGAAAAGAAAAATTACGTAATGTTTTTTTGGAAATTATTTCCGTTATTGATTGTAGTGGAAGTGAAGTCGGCTTTGGGAGATTCAGGTAAAGGATTACTTTTAACCCTTTTAAATCAGTCGTTTAATTAACCTGTCGATGTAAAATAGGCGCAGGTATCTTAAATGTCACGTGTGGAGGGAATTTTTGGAATTTTCCCATAAGTCGGTTTTTCTGTCAACCTATTAATACTTGTAAATAATAATCAGTGTGAATGTTGGCAAACAACATTCTATAAATTATTTATATGAAGTTAAAAAAAAATGGGAAAAAATGGGGAATGTCAGTATATGGTATTCCCGCAATTGTTACTATGACGAATCTATCCCAATCTGAATTGTAGTTTATTATTTTCAACTGAAATTTCAGCTGGACTTTTCTTCAATAGTCAAAAGAAAATAGTATTGGGGAAGTTAGAAGACATGAATGAAGGAGTTCGTACAAAAAACTTCAGTCAACAAATGAAAGTAAAAAAGACTTTCGCTTTCATTTTTATTACGTATTATCTTATTTTAAAATATTTATATTTTTAAGGGTGCAAATTCACTACGGAATGTTGGACCAACATGTTGGTTTAACAAGTTGGACAAACATGTTGTACCAACATGTTTGACAAACGAACGAATCGACTATGGGTGCAAATTCACTACGAAATGTTGGACCAACATTCCACACTAACAGTAAATTCTGGAATAGTTGATTCGTTTGCTTGTCAAACATGTTGGTACAAAAAGTTCGTCCAACATTCCAACAAGTGGGTATAACATATTTGTTTAACTTGTTGCACCAACATGTTGGTCCAACATTCCATAGTAAATTTGTACCCTAACTCAAAAATCAAAATTATTGGTCTCGTTTTCATCAGTTCATCAATATTATAATGATTTTTTACGATTTGTTTTGTTTTACTATTGGAACCAAAATGGCGCCCAAATCGTGTTTGAATTTTTTTGTGAGACGCCCAAAGATTAGAGATCCTAGAAGAGATTAGCCATACTTGTAATTCCGGTTCTTCGATATTTTTCTCCTGAAAATTATTGGTCCATTAAAAATTTTTTTGGAAAATTAAGAACGTAAAAAAAAACAGTCAGGAACCATTTTGTAAACTTAAAAAATTTAATATTTCACACGGGAATTTGTTTTTCGGATTTATCGGAAAAGCGGAAATGGCTGCATGGCTAATCTCTTTTAGGATCTCTACCAAAGATCTTCATCCACTTATTTCTTCATATCATTTTTAAAAAAAATGCTTTCCTTATTTTCAGTTAAAAACACTTTCTTCAGTCCTTGCAGTCGTAGTTCCTCGAGTTTCGAAAAATGTATCCAAAAGTCAATAATGGAATTGAAACTAAATTGGATAAAAGGTATCTCTTGTTTTTTTCCGCATTTAAGAGGAAGCTTCAGTGAGTAACGGAAGGATTGACACTCGACTTCCACGGAAAAAATTCAAATTGTAGGTATCCAACAAATTCCTTTAATTTATTCTTGTATTTTTTGTACAAGTTTCGACCTGTTCCGAGTAAACACGACTCCAGAAAACGAAATCAAGTTTTTCGAACGGAGATCTTTTTAAATTATTTTTCGGCCGAACATACATTTTAGACAAGCTGAAACTTGCACTAAAAGTTCCAGGATACCTAAGATTTGAATTTTTTTAGAGCGTTACACAAAACAGCCCCTACTTCCTGGATTTACTGAAGGTTCTTGTTCAAATAAAATTAAACTAGATACATATGTAAATATGAATTTTTTCTAGGCATTCCAGAAATCGGGCTGCCCAAATTAGAGCCCATGTCCTTTACACCGTTTGAGTTCGAAGAAAATAATCAGCATATAATGATATCTTCATCATTTAACCATTTATATTTGGAAGGATTGTCAAATATGACCGTAGAAAAAGTGAAGTAAGTATTTAGCAACCAAAATCAGCCAGGGATCATTCAATTTTTGAAACTTTTGACCCCCTCTCCACCTTTCTAGCAAAAATAAAGATTTTGAACACCTTTTTCTTGATTAAGGGAAATTCCAACTCTGAATCCTCTTCCAAATCAAAAATACGTCGCTGCTAGGGATGTTCGATTCTGAATCGATTGTCGGAGAACCGATTTTTTTTAAACCGGTGAATCGATTCGCGATTCGATTCTTCAGGTTCCGATGCATCGACGAATCGATACAGAATTGACTACAATCGATTCACTACTAAAATACCTTAAAAACTCTTATTTTATTTATTTATTTATTTATTTATTTGTTTGTTTGTTTGATCAAAAATTACAGCCCAGGTAGAGCCTATTACAATTTTTGTTAACAAAAAAAAAATTATTTATTTATTTATTAATAATAAATAAATAAATAAATAAATAAAATAAAATAAATTAAATTAAATTAAAAATAAAGACATTTTAATTAATTATAATTATATTACGCACTTTGTACGGCGGATTACCTTATTATAAGGCAAAATCTTGTTACATAAGTGCAAGATTAAAATTATGGCCAGTACTCCATTTGGAGTACAAATATCCAATGGTATGTCAAAGAAGGAAGGCAAAAGGAAAACCACCTTTTTGGGGAAATTCTTCCTCAAAAGTACCAATTCAGTTCCTTGAACCCCGCCTTGGCCGGTGGTAAAACCTGTCTTTGGACAGAATGACCAACAACAACAATAATTATATTATATATTACAATTATGTTATATATTATAATTATGTTATATATAATCATGTTATATATTATAATTAATTAAAATTCTTATATCATTTGAATTAATATTCTTTTAAAATATTTTACTTATTTTGTACTACTTTAATGAAAAGAGGGAGGGGGGGGGGGGTAAAAATTATCAAAAAAAAGTTGTGATACTTCAACTCCCCCCTCCCCTCCCAAATTCCGACCAACCTCTTGACCTTTTACTTGAATAACCGTTTTTTGTACTTCAGAGTAAGCGGAGATGTAAACACAGAAATGACCATCAATTTAACAGTTACAAGTCCAGTTTTTCGTTGTCGAGGTAAATGGTTAGGCAGAGGGACGTTTTTGCATTTTAACATAAACGGAGGGGGAAGATTCGAGGCAAATTTAAGTAAGTACAACCCATTAATCACCAAAAATTATTTTAATTATTTGAGATTTTTTTTTTCCAGCTCAAACCCATTTCAAATTATCCATGAAAGGAAGCGCAAAGATGAACGAAAATAACGGCAAAAAGTATTTTTCAATTCATTCTTTTACATTCGAACCGGTTATACGGAAAGCACACGTTTATGCTACAGGTTTATTTCCCGACAACAACTACCTAAATCTAATGGGCAACAAATTTCTCAATCGAAATATGATGTTCATCCTGCGAATAATGAAAGGTTACCAGCCGATATACATAGGTCCGGAATGCGAAAAAATTGTAAAAACCGTCTTCGGTGCGTGGCCAATAGACGAACTGATGCTTGACTGAACAAAAATATTAGATGATGAACATTTTAATTTTTGAAAAGAAAAATCTTAAAGCATTTAATTTTTGCACCGAAATATTGGAGATAAAGGGGCCAATGAGTCTTAAGCTAAGAAAACGGATTGATTTTTTTTAAAAGTATGGAAGTTGACCAAAATCAGTTGTGCACGATGAAATAAGATAATTAATGGCTGTGAAATAAAGTCACGACTTAAAATTTTTAATAACTAAACGCTAATAATAAATTATACTTATTTACTTTAAATGAGAACTGGTCATTTATTCCTTTGGTCCCCCCTTTTCATAGCCTCTTGGGAAAAATGCATGATAACAGACAGAAATCCCAGCTAATCTCTGATCTGAGGGACTTGTGCCTGTTGAATGACAGGAAAAAAATCGCAAATAATGCACTGTAGTCGAAAAAAAAAACACGCCTGTAGACAAATGAGAGGAGATTTCATATTTTTAAAAAATGCCATTGTAAGTGAAAAAAAAAAATAGGAAACATCTTAGGGTATCACATATTTTGGAAACTTTCGAATTTTAAATGTCTCATGCCGTGATTAACATTGAATCTGTGATACATTGTCCGCAAATAAACCTTATAATTATTTTCAGATTTTTTACTCGACGGGAAAGCGTGCCGACTTGAACTTCAAAATCGGAAAATTCTCATACAAGAACAAAAAAGTCTATAATTTTTATATTTTTTTAACAGTCATTTAGTGCCGAAAATTTCGGTAGATAGCAAATCAAATTTTTTTTTTATTTTAATTTTTTTTTAATGTCGGCTACGGTTTTTTCAGTTACAAGCTAAGATATGAACCGAAACTAAGGACTTAGTACGTTTTGTCGCTTTGCGGCAATTTTTTGAAATATTTTATCTTTCAGCTCAAAAACCGGAGCCAATAGAAAAAAAAAAACGGAATTCAAATCCGTGATCTCCCGTACAAAAAAGAGATGCATAAAATATGTAAATTTTTTGCAAAATAAATACAAAAAATATATATTAATTTTGTATAATTTATACAAAATTTGGACCTACATAATTTATATATAATTTATGTATAATTTATGTATAATCATATATATAATTTATGTATAATTATATATAATTATATGTATAATTTTTCGTTGAAAAAGTTTATGTTTCTTAGTTTCTTATACATAGTTTATGCATAATCATCCCCGAGGATAAAAAAAAAATTTGTTAAAAAAGTTAAAGTTTTTTATACATAATTTATGTATAATCATATTGTAGGATAAAAAAATATAAGTTCTTTATACATAATTTATGCATTTTTTATGCATGTCCAATTTTTTGTATATTTTATGTATAATTTTTGTATAAATAATACAAGTTTTATGCATCCCTTTTTCGTACGGGCTACTCAAATTTTCCGATTGGAAATGACTGTCTAAAAAAAGAATGTTTTGTCCTTCCGACTTAAGCTCAGGTTGGTACCCTTTCCCGTCGAGTAAAAAATTTGGGAAAAATTGCGGTTCATTTGTGGGCCAAGGATGACAGATTCCGGGGGTGAGTCATATAAAACTCGAAAGCTGCCTCAGTAAGGGACACCATGTGGACGTCGGTGCGGAAAGGGCCATATTGGGAAATGCAAGGCAAAACCAAAAAATTCCATCCGCCATTTTATAGTGGGCCATTTTCATACAGACGTCCAGAAGAACAACTGAGTTTTGTAAAGTAGGCTCAACACTGCCCCCTTTCCTCCAAACAAATGAAAACATGGCGGACCCCCAGAGCTCTTGAAGGGAGGTTGCAAATGCTCTGCTAACTTGAAGTATAATTTTATGCATAACAACTGATTAGAAAAAATTATTTGATCCCATTCAAGTATTCCGCAAGTATGAATTTAAAAATTTTTAATTCCCCTTCTCCCCTCCTGTACGAAAAAGAGATGCATAAATTATATAATAATTCCGTAAAAATTATATTAAAAATTGGACATACATATAAAATGCATAATTCATGTGTAAAGAACTTCATTTTTTTTACCGAAAAAATTGTTTTCATCCTCGAATATAATTATGCATAAATTATGCATATGCATTAATAAGTATGCATAAAACAGGGAAAAAAAGTTTTGTTAGTATAATATTTTCCTGCTTTGCTTTAAAAAAATTATATGCATAAATTATGTAAAAATTATGCATATGCATAAAAAAGCATTCATATCATATTTCATGCTTAAAAAAGCATTCATAAATTTTGTAAAAATTATGCATATTCAAACATTGGTGCTTACTTAATATGCATAAACTTTGCAAAAATGATGCATGTCCAGATTTGTGTACAAACAACGTTTAACAAGTAAATCGCCTGTTCCGGAGCAAACAATTTTAAATTCATTGTCTGTTCCGGAATAGGCATTGCTTGTTCCGGAATAGACAATTTTATACTGATTATCTGTTCCGGAACTAACAATTTTAAATTCATTGTCTGTTCCGGAGCAGACAATGAAACAAAAATTGGCTGTTCCAGAATAGACAATGAATCAAAACCAACAATCTAATTATTAACAGTTGTTAGTTCCAGAACAAACATTGCTTGTTCCGAAACAGACAATTTTATATTGATTATCTGTTCCGGAACTAACAATTTTAAATTCATTGTCTGCTCCGGAGCAGACAATGAATCAAAACCAACAGTTTAATTATTAAATCCTGTCAGTTCGAGAACAAACATTGCTTGTTCCGGAACACACAATTTTATATTGATAACCTGTTCCGGAACTAACAATTTTAAATTCATTGTCTGTTCCGGAACCAACAATTTAATTATTAAACGCTGTCAGTTCCAAAACAAACATTATGCTTGCTCCTGAACAGACAATTTTATATTGATTATCTGTTCCGGAACTAACAATGTTAAATTCATCGTCTGTTCCGGAACCAACAATTTATTTCTTAAACAATTTTTGTTCCTGAACAGACATGGCTTGTTCCGAATGAAACAATGAGCCAAAAAGTGTCAACGAAACGTTGGCGAAGAGATACAAGTTATTTTATTTCAGTCTGTTCCATTTATCCCGAAACCAACCAATAAATTAAGAATTGGAACGATATCATTTTAATTTCAAAACGTGTCAGTTCCGAAACAAACAATAAAAAAAGCAGATACTTGACCCTTCAGGGCTTCCGTACAAAACTTTTATACATTTTTTGCATCACTTTTTCGTACAAAATTTTATGTAAAATAAACGAGCCTTCCCAACCAATCACAATCCTCTGCTTTTCCTCGTTCAAAAAACTTGGTCTTGTAATTAAAATATTTTACCTTCAACAGCTGTAATGAAAAACACTATTAGTTTTCAGATCGCTTTTCCCCAATGTGCTTACGCACTGGAATAACCCCTTTGAAATTCAATTATACGGTATACTCCAATTTATATAAAAATGATATACATTCTATGTACAAAACCAGTCGAGTGTTTATCTTCAGGTAATCTGATTGTAGGTACCAAAGTTTACAACTTGTTATTTTATCTTAAGTAGATTGGGATTTTTTGTTCTATCTTTTTTTTTCACGTTCCCGAGTAATTTGGTGGAAAATTTTGTTAAAAAGCATCCATTACTAGTAACGAAAACCCATGCGGTTGCCTTCATTCGTGATCTTGTAATTTATATTGCCTGCATGCTAAATCGTTTTTTTTTTTTTTTTTTTTTATTTTGAGTCATTATTCATCTTTTATTTTTTACTTGCTGGAAACCGGCTACAAGTGAATAACTATAATAATAAGCTTTATAACACCAAGGTTGTGTTATTCGCGTCATTCAGTCTTCCGTAGAAAATAAAAAAGTTTTTCATTTCATTCGCGAACAGGTTTTATGAAAGTAAGCAAGTGAAGACAAAGTTACAAAAATGTTTTTCTGGAGTTTTCTGTTTTTGATTGTGGCGTTTTTCGAGGGAGCAAGGGAGACTTCGGGAGCTGCAGGTACTGCTATTGAATATTTTTTAAAAAAAGGCCGAAATCCTTGAAATTACCAATTGTTTGAATTTTTTTTTTTTTTTTTTTTTTTTTTTTTAGTGGAAAATTCTTACTTTGAAAAATGCAGTCTTGGTTCGAGAAATTTAGAAGAATGTATTCAAAATTCGATTATGGAAGCAAAACCATTATTCATAAAAGGTAATATTTTACTAATTTTTTTTTTTTTTTTTTCAATTTTAATTTAACTTTTTTAATAAAAATATTTTTTTTATTTTAGGCATTCCGGAAATCGGACTCCCGAATTTGGAACCTATGGTTTTCAGGCCGTTTAATTTCAAAGAAAGTAACAAACTCGTAAAAGTGGCTGTATCTCTCTCTGATTTGTATTTGGAAGGATTGTCGAACATGACTGTCGAAGATGTTGCGTAAGTCCCGACTGAACATTCTCAAAAACCAAAGTAGACTTTTTTGCAAAATTAAATTCGCTTTAAAAAATTTTAGAGTTTTCGGAGACTTCGACTCCAGGACGAGGATCGAAATAACGGTCACAACCCCTCTTTTCCGCGGTTTCGCTTCGTGGGCAGGCAAAGGCCGTTTCTTTCAATTTGGAGTAAACGGATCAGGGAAAATTGCTGCTACTTCATGTAAGTATACGCATAATTTTATGACATGTATAAAAACAAAACTTAACGTTTTTAACTTTTTTTTTTCAGCTGGGACCTCTTTGAAGGTCTATTTGACAGGCAGGGCAGTAACGAACGAAAATGACGGGAAAAAATACTTTGCTTTGGATTCAGTTAAATGGGATGACATCCTTGGTAAAACAAACGTTGAAGTAACCGGTTTGTTTCCCAAGGACAGGATTTTAGATAAAATGTTAAACGATTTCCTTAATGAAAACATGATGTTTGCATGGTCTGTCGTGAAACCAATTTTGGAAAAGAATACAAGAAAAGAATTTGAAAAGCTGGCAAGGGCTGTGTTTGACACTTGGTCGATCGACGAATTGCTGCAACAGTAAACTATCTAAAATTTATGGTAGCCCTCTTCTTTTTTTTTTTTCTCCGGAGCTCATGGTACATAAAAATTAACGGTGAAATGTTTATTGGCAAGTGTTTTTTCACCGAGTGATGTGAACGCCATGTTGATTTCTCCTATTTGTGATTTTAAGTTTAAGAAAAATAACAAAAATAAAGGATGAATTTAAAAAAATTGCTAATTTTTGTGATCCTAGTCACAAATACCACCCGATAAACCGTGATTTTCAATGAAAAGCAACTCTAAAAATTTCTATTGCAAGTAAATGTCATTTTTATGTCTATTGCAAGTAAGTGTCATGTCATTGTCATTCTAATGCAAGTAAATGCCAAAGTTACCTCTCAAAGTCCGATCAGTGCTTTTATGAAAATCAAGGACCGGAAGTGGGATTATTTACAAAAATTTTAAAAAAACTTATCGATCGATTTATGAAAAAAAAAAAAAAAAGATTAAAAACGAGGGGTTCGGCACTCCAAAATTATTTGTACACCGAAATGCAAAAAAAAAGTAATGCGTGTAATGCATGAAATGCATGAGTAATGCATTGCAATGCAAAGTAATGCGCTGTAATGCATTGTAATGCGCTGTAATGCATTGTAATGCGCTGTAATGCGCTGTAATGCATTGTAATGCGCTGTAATGCATTGTAATGCGCTGTAATGCATTGAAATGCAAAAGTAATGCACACAGTTAAAACTGAAAATCTCCCTCTGAAAATCTATGTTTAGCTTATGGAGAACTTATAACGAGTTGGTTTTTACCGTAACGCGATTATTTAGATAATGTAAACATTAAATTATCTTTTTATCAGTCGGTTTAGATAAAGTTTACTCTGAACGTAAGATTAGCAATTACTTAAAAATGAGATGAAAAATTGGATGGACAAAAAAGTTATCTTTCCGGAGTGTTTCTGAAAAATAAGTTACAGAAAATCACGATTGAAAATTAGAACTTTGTTTGTGAGCTTATTAACTTCCTTGAATCTCGAGTTTTCAATCGGATTTTATTTTTTCTGAGCTCTCACGGCCAACCTGACATAGGTTGGGCTAAGTTAGGTTACTTATTGTTGTATAGATTTCTTCAAAGTCGATGACCCTTTAATCCCTTGAATAACCTCTTTAACAGGCTTTTTAAAAATGATTCTTTGTCCCCAGAATTCCTTTTCACTTGCAATTATGTACCGGTACACCAATATATTTTTTTTCCTATTGTCATTTCTGACTTCCCTTTTCCTAGATTTTTATTTCTGTAATTGGCTACCAGGATTCTATACAGGCCTGTATGTTGTTAACCCCCATAGTTAAATTAAATTTATTTGTTTAAGGTAGTGGTTTTTTTACTCCTGGTTTCTAAAGAGACATTTGTTAAAAAATTCATATTTCTGATAATTGCAAGTGGAGGGTGCTAAAAATTGGTGAACTTATGTAAATTGAGTCGAGGATTTCGAATATGAACCCAAAAGTTCGCTACAACCAAAATTCAACATGGCAGACGACTAATTATATTGGATAATTAAAAACTCGTTTAATTAAAATGCTAAAAATCTTATAAAATAATTATTTGCGATAATAAAACCAATTTAACATTCTCAATAATTCAAGTACTGTCAATAAAGAAGATTTTGCGGAAACTTGACTTTATTTTCCCCCTGTATTTAGCTTATGAAAGGATAAATAGACAAATAAATACCTGAAAACCTTTTTTTTTTTTTTTTTTTTTTTTTTTTTGAGGGAAAGTGATGTCAATTAAAGGGTGAATAACAATAGAGATGTTTCCGGCGGGGATGGATCGTTTGAATAAACCTTTAAAAAAATAGTACCATCTATGTTAAACTTATGGCACAAAAATCCATTTTTCAATAACAGGTTTTTTTTCCAAAAATAAATCTAAGTGTTGCTTTTTTTTCTTTCTCTTTAAAGATAAACTAATTTGAAAAAAATAATACCAGATTGTTTGAAATCCGGGCCCTCAAAAACCTCTAGATTCAAGTTTTATTCATTATAGTAATCTCTGAATTATTCCAGCCTATAATTGCACTTCATAATTTTTTTTACATTGTATAAAACATATTAGGTTTTTCGGAGTTAATTTTTTGTTCCAGCTCCCGCCCTTCCCCCCTTTAAGTACTAGTACGCCCGGATATTTTTATTCGAAATTATACAAGGGCCGCAGCCGTTGAAGATTTGAATAAATATAATATTTCTTATGGACCTAAGGCTGTACTGGAAAAAGGGCCAAATAATTAAACTTTTCCGTATTTTATGTTGACCGACAAACGTAAGTTGAAAAATTATTTTGACGAAATGTATGATATTTTAAAATAAAAATTGTGTCATTTTTTGCATTAAAACGAGTCCTGAAAAGCATTTATACCAGCAAAAAGCTGGCTCAGTCGACAGTTTCGAGCAATAGGCTTTGGCTCTGTCCATCGTACAATTATAGTTTTATATTGCAAAGTAATGCGTTTCAATGCGTTGTAATGCAATGTAATGCGCTGTAATGCAATGTAATGCGCTGTAATGCAATGTAATGCGCTGTAATGCATTGTAATGCGCTGTAATGCGTCGTAATGCATTGTAATGCGTCGTAATGCAATGTAATGCGAGTAATGCAAAAATAATGCATTACCAAGTGTACACCGAAATGCGGGAGTGCCGAACCCCTCGATTAAAAATGAATATTGTCTTTGTACTTGCAACAATTCTGTTAAAGAAAACCGATCTCACCTTTCAAGGATTGTTAAATATTTGGATTTATATTTGGGAATAGAAACTTTTTTCGGCGAAGATGGAGCCATGCTTGTAAATGTTCCCGGCTTTTCACCGCAGTGAGAATAATCTGTTATAATTGGAAATGAAACCTCGAGTATAGTCTGGTATGATCGGAAGTATAGGCGGATATACTCTCGGTTATGGGTCGTGTTAAGAAAGAGAAACAAGCTTTTATTTCGGCATCTTATTAAAAAAAAAAAAGCTTATTTAGATTTTTTTTTAAATTTAATTAATTTCAATTAAGTTTAAAAAACCCGCTTCCGCCTTAACCCAAACAGCAAGTACCCGGATAATACATGGATAATATCGGGTGTGAGTTTGGTGTAATACACCACTTATTGAACCCGATAATATCCGGGTATTTTAAGACTTTTTACACCATTTTTACACTTTTGACTAAATACATAAAATCACGTGGTTGTGTGAGCTCAAATGACACCATAGATATATTACATATAATTTACTAACAGCAATTCTTCAAAATCTTTGTTACAAATTTGACTTGTTATAAACTTGAGTTTGCATATATAATTGAATCACAAAAACAAAGGCTTTCATTTAAGCGGTCAGTATTTTATTAAGTTTTTGGTCAGTATTTTTTTAATTTTTTGGCCAGTAAATTATTCAATTTTGGCCAGTATTTTAATTAATTGGAAGGTAAAATAAATGCTAACGGTAGGTAAAGAAATGAATTTTGATCGGTAAAAAAATGAATTTAGGTCGGTAAAAAGCAAATATTTGGCAAGTAAAAATAATTTTTTGGGCAGTACAGCATATTGAAAAACAATTGTCTAATTAGACTTATAATAAACTTATATTTATAAATATAAATATTTATATGAAGGAACCAATGACGGTTCCTTCAATCCAAGAAATTTACTGAATCAATATAAAAAGAGGAACAAGAAAAATCAAATAATCGAATCAATTCAAGATGGGATTTTATGACAACATTCGTCAACAGCATGGGGCTGATGCAGTTAGGTATCTTAAGCGTAATAAAAAACGAAACCGGTCGGTATTACCTGATGTTCTATTGATAGTAATTTTAATTCAATGACGGTTCCTTCAATCCAAGAAATTTACTGAATCAATAAATATTTATTAATATATATATAATAAAAGTATATTTATAAATATAAATATAAATGTAAATATAAATATAAATTAGACTTTTAAAAAAATTTAATAAAATAGTAGGAACGTTTATATTTTAAAATTTAAATTTTAAAATGATATCAATCGAAATCGAAAGGCAAAAATTTAAACTTTTTTCAAAGCAATCATTGTGTGAACATCAGCGCGAGATGTACCGGCAGACTGACTTTTAAAACTCAGGTATCAATTCACTCATTTTAACAATAAAAATCCTCCTGTCGAAACAAGAAAACCAAAATCTTACACAGAGTGTGATGCTAAATGATTCATATTACTTATTATTATTATTATTAATTTTTTTTATTTTGTTTAGTTTGTATGGAATTTTTTTATTTTTTTTACTGACCAAAATAATGATTATTGGTCTATTTTCCAATAAATTACCGGCCAAGTAACTTTTTTACTGGCCATTTAATTTTTATACTGACCATTTAATTATTTCACTGCCCAACGTTTTACTGCCCATCAAAATACTGGCCATTTAATTTTATTACCTACCATTTATTTGTTTTACTGGCCAAATAATTAAAATACTGCCCAAAAACCATAATTAAATACTGACCATATAAATTGTACCCAAAAACAAACTGTACGCTAAAAACCACCACTCCTAATATCTTCCTTCCAAAATCTAAATTCCGAAATGTCTCAATTTGATGATCCTATATAGGCTAAATACAACATAAAAATACAAAAATCAGAATTTTCGGAGTGAATCCTGATTTTTAGAACGAGATTTTCAGTTTTTACAATATAAGCCCTCGGGAATAGCCAGGATATGTACAAAAAAAATTGATATCTCGTTTATTTATAAGGCTAGAGGAATAAGATTTTGCATCAAGGAACCCCTTATCGATCCGAAAAATCCAAATCTAAAGTCAGAGTCTCGAAAATGTGAAGTCTTTATATACTGAATACATGTAAAATAAAGCCCAAAATATTATAATTGGACCCTAATTTACAAAACAGCAAAAGTCTCGGCTCAGGTGCCTCGACTAATACTAATAAAAACACTTTTACCTTTTTTTCTTTTTACTGTTTTACTTTCTTTCCGGGATAAATACGGTGTAAAAAGTCTTAAAATACCCAGGTATTATCCGGTGGAAATACACCACATTTACACCGTGTAAATTTGGTATATACACCGTTCTTGTTGTCTGGGAAGAACGGAAGCCGTTCGAAAGGTATAATAATGAATTTAACGAAGCGAGAAACATTTTTTTTTCTCTCTTTTGTAATCACAAAGTCAAATTATATACGTATTTCATATCCGATTTGACGTTGGGTATGTTGAACGGTTTTCGATACATCGAAATCGAACGGTTTTTCGTATTTTATTTCATTAAACCTGCTCATTTAAAAAAAATTTTTGCGAACAAATAGATATTGCCGGTGCTATACAACGAAATGTAACATTCTAAAAGTTCTGGGAATATTCTGGAACATTATAGATCTTTTTTGAAATTTTCCAGAATATTTTGGAGCATTCTGGAACGTTCTGGAATATTTTGGAACGTTATATGAAATAGGGAGCATTCAAGTATTACGTAAGACCGAATGGGGGGAGGGAGTACTCGAAATTCTTACTATTTATTACTTGGGAGAAAGGAAGTTTTTTGTATGTTACGTAAGAATTTTCATTATAACTTATTGTTCTTCAATTCACCTGAATTTTTTTTTTAATATCAAAAAATGAAGTTTTTTTTAAATTTTTTTCGAATGTCTAAAGTGGGTAGTTCTTAAAAAAACGTACCTTTTTATTTTCAGCCAATACTACTTGAAGAGCAAGCGGGAAAAAGGATCAGAGTCCATGTTTTTGTTTTGAATCCTTTGACAAAAGCTAAACATAAGATTTAAGTGTAAACATAAACAATGGACTCTGATCCTTTTTCCCGCTTACTCTTCACTTAATATCCAGGCCCGTAGCCAGACCGGCATATACAGGGAGGCTGGAGGTTTTTAAAGGGGGGCTGGAATTTTTTTTATGTCTTACACAGTGTGGGGAATCGGATGATAATTAATTTTTTTCCAGTTAAAATTAGAATTTGATTTCGAATTGGGATATAAATTTCCAATCCATGCACAGGGGGGCTCAAGCTTTTTAAAACCGGAAACCATCTTCCTATTGAGCTAGGAAGTCTCGTAAAAACGAATTTCGAAGCTAATTATATGCTGCGTTCACTAAAAATACTTTCATGTTTCGGAAATTTTTTTTGTCCGGAAAATCGGAAAAATCTTATTTTCCCATGAAATTTTCTCTGTCCGCGTCCGAAAACCAGCTTCTTCATGAGCTAGAAGGTCGAGTAAAAACAAATTTTGAAGCTAATTTCGAGCTAGATGTTTTAAAAATATTTTCGTTTCTCGGAAAAATTTTCCTTCTTTGGAAAATCAGAATCTGTCATTTTTTTTTTTTTTTTTTTTTTTTTTTTTTTTTTGAGTAATTTTCTCTGTCCGCGTCCGGAAACCATCTTCCCGATGAGCTAGAAGGTCAAGTAAAAACAAATTTTGAAGCTAATTATATGCCGGGTTTACCAAAAATACTTTCAATTTTCGGAAAATTTGTTTTCGTTCGAAAAATCGGAAAAACTATTTTTTTTCATAAAAATTTTTCTTTCCGCGTCCGAAAACCAATTTCTGGATGAGATAGAAGGTCGATTAAAAATACATTTTTGAAGCTAATTTTAGGCTGGATTTACTAAAAATACTTTCATGTATCAGAAAAAAATTTTCCGTACGAAAAATCGGAAAAATCGTAGTTTTTCTATTACATTTTAATACATAGAAACGTCTAAAAACAAATCTAAATGACAAAATGAAAAGCGAATAGTGTTTCTGATGAAAAAAAAAATCAAGGGAATAAATGCAGCTTTCGGAAATGTCCCGTTTCCCCGGAAAATCGGAAAATTTAATTTTTGGCAATGCCGGAAAGTTAACTTTTGAATGGGATAAAGAGTCATTGAGCGTTTTTCTCCTACTTCTAACATCAATGCAGGCTTCAGGAAAAACAAAAGAAAATTGAAAAGTTTAGGCTTATTGCCCAGGAAAATCAAAAAAATACTTCCGCGGGTTCGAGTTTGAAAGTTTAGAAGCGGAGCTTACATAATTTGATAAAATTCTAGAAAGATATCAAGATCACACAGTTTGGGGTTTAGGCTGAAGGCTCCATAAAATTCACTTAAATCCCAGAAAAATTCGAAATTCGAAGAATTTGGCGGCAAAATCGCAATATTGGTCAAAACAAATAATTCATGCAATTGAATGTAAAAAATTCTATTGTTTGCCGTCGATTTATCGACGGTTGACCACTAGTAATATTATATTGACATATTTACGCGTTCAAGTAAGACTTATATGAAATTGAAGGGTATCGCACAATGCTAACCTCCATTCCGAAAAGAATAGAGTTATTAATTTATTCTTTAAAATTTTGTTAAACATTTATCAACGAAACCATCGTTGATACAACAGTGATGTTAATTATATAATCTGCGTTTTGCTAAACAGCTTTTTTCTATCACTATTCGTCTTTTTTAAAAGTGAATGCTATTGGCCCAACGATAATCTCGTTTACATCCCAAGGTGGATGAGTTATTCGCTTCCTTGACTCACTTGCTTAGCAAAGAAAATGCGTCTGGTACGCCAAACTTATACGGGAGTGAGCAAGTGAAGATTGATACATACGATACCGAAATGTTTTTGTGGAGTTTTTTATTTTTCGTTGTGTTTTTCGAGGGTGGCAAAGCGACTCCGAAAGGTTTGGATAATTGGAATTAATTTTAAAAGAAGGCAAAAATACCGACTTTTTTAATTTTTTTCAGTTGAAAACATCTATTTTGAAAAATGCAGTCTTAGTTCTCCGAAATTAGAGAAATGCATACAGAACTCGATAATGCAAGCAAAACCATTATTCGTGAAAGGTAATCATTTCTTTCTTTCTTTTTTTTTTTTTTTTTTTTTTTTTTACATTCAACTTTTATTGCTATTAAGTATGTTTTGTTATGTTGTTGCAGGCATTCCAGAAATCGGATTCCCTACCTTGGAACCTTTGGCTTTCAAACCATTCGAATATCATGAAAGTAACCAGAACATAAAAATGACTGCATCGTTTACTGATTTATATATGGAAGGGTTATCGAACATGACTGTTGAAGATGTTAAGTAAGAACAAAACTGAACGGAATCATTATTTATTTTTATTAAAATTTCTTTAAAATTTTAGAGTACGCGGAGATTTAAATACCGAAATGAAGATCGACGTTACAATCACCAGCCCTCTTTTCCGAGGCTTAGCTACATGGTCAGGCAAAGGCCGATTTTTCCAATTTAAATTAAACGGAGGAGGGAAAAGCAACGTGAATTTAAGTAAGCATTAAAACAAAACAAGAAATTTCCAACTTAAAATTAACGTTTTAATTTTTTTCTCAGCTCAGTCGCATATCACGTTCTCCATGAAAGGCAAAGCAAAGACGAACGAAAATGACGGGAAAAAATATTTTTCGCTGCATTCATTTTCATGGGATATAATCCTTGGAAAAGCTGAAATCTACGTGGACGGCTTGTTTCCGAATGACGAACATTTAACTAAAACGACCAATAAGTTTATTAATCAAAATATGAAATATTTATTCCCTGCCGTGAAAGGTGCTATACTAAAGAATACAGTTGCTGAATTTAAAAAACCGGCCAAAATTGTCTTTGACACTTGGCCGATCGACGAATTGTTACTTGATGATTAAGTGGAAAATGTGGATATTTGATATTTTCGGTACAAAGAATGACATTTGAAGAGCAAGCGCGGAAAAGGATCAGGGTCTTATGTTTTCGTTTTGAATGCTTTGACAAAAGCTAAGCATAAGATCTAAGTGTAAACAAAATCAATGGACTCTGATCCTTTTTCCCTTTATTTGAAAATTATTTTTATGTGTTTCCGATTCAATAAAGCGAAAAGTATGACTTTGAATAAACAGAAAAGCTACATAAACTGAAAAACTTTATCTTGAGTCATAGAGACGAGCCATTAAAATATCAAAAGTCAGCATAATTTGGACGGTTTTTGATTGACACCCTTCTTTTTTTTTAGCTTATGAAAATAGCTAGAAAATGTAGTTGTACAGAAAAGTATAGAAAATATAACTATAGAAAATAGCTGATTCGAACCCACTTTCTTTACGGGGTCGTCCACAAATCTCGTTAGCATTATTTTGGTAATTTTTGACCCCCTCCCCCCTTGTCAGGAAAGGTTAGCATTCCGTAACCCCCCCCCTCCTTTCAAGTTTTTTTAAAAAATGAATATTAAACATTTAAAAAATCTGAAAAAATCTTCTAAGTGATTTCATTCGAATTTGGTGTCAGCGCTTTGGTGGGGGTTGGGGGGGGGCGTCGGCAAATCACTAACAATCACGTTGGGAGAGGGGAAGTGCATTTTCGATGAATTTAAAAACTATGTGTAAAGTTTTGACAAAATCAAGTTATGGACGAAAAATTTAAAAAAACATTTTTTTTAAAGATTGACCCCCCCCCCCTCCCCCCTTTGTCTGGGAGTCATAAAAAAATGACGTGATTACGTAAGAAAGGTCGGACCTATAATAGGAATGCTGACAACAAGAAAATAGGGATAGCGACAGCTTGATATATTTCATTAAAGCTAAGGAGTAGTCAACGCTTTTGCTGCAAATTCACTGTTAAAGTAATAAGTTCAAACGGTAATTAATCCAAGCCATTTTCAGTGAATTTTAAATCTACTTAGGGAACGTTCAAGTATTACGTAAGACATTTTTCAGGGTTTTTGGACCCCCTCCCCCCGGTTGTAAGACATTTCGCCATACTTAGCTTATGGCGAAGATGGTTGATGCGGACCCCCCCTAGAAATCTTACGTAATACTGGAACGTTCCCTTAGTTTCAAAAATTTGAATTTTCGAATGGCAAATGGCCGCCTCTCATGACCATTTGTGACGAGGAAGGTGAGTATACGTCAAAGTTCATCAAGAGAATGGGAGCGAAAATCTATTTTCCTTCGAAGCGTTTCCATTTTTATTTTTATTTTTATTTTAATTATAAGGTAATAAAAAAATTCTCAACTGAATTACAATGATCGTATCAGAGTAAAATTTAAGAAAGAAAAAAAAATGGTTAATTAAATAAAGCTGGTTTTGCAGCGTTGTAAAAACACAATTCAATTTTAATTTCAAGGTTGTTTAGCTGTTTTTTGTTTTTTTATGCTATACATGTATTTTACTTGACAATAAAAAATCCTACATGGCCATTTGATTCACTTATAAATTTAAGGTATAGGAAATATTCTCACATTGTACATCCTCAGCTTCTATACCGTACATTGTAAGGAAATCGTATTTCTCATTACATTCTTCTGAATAGGATGTCGACTTAAGGAAAGCGTCGGTTTACATCAGCGGTTTATTTCCAAACAACGAAAAATAATATAAAATGACGAATAAATTTAATAAATCTAAACCTGAAGTTTATATTCCATTTAATAAAAAGTGACTTTGTCATAAAAATGGCTCCAATCCTTCAAATTGAACCGCACGCTTTTTTTTTTTTTTTTGAAATTATTTTGACGTTTTTCTGTCTTTAATATTTAATATTTCATCTTTCCAATACCAAGCTAGTTTTTATTATAATTTTAAAAAAAATTGACATCAAATTGATATTCGGATTAATTGCTTTTCCGCCCACAAGACTCCATGATTTATTTAAAAATCCCGGGGGAAAGGAAGCATTTAGAAATGGAAAATATACGCATATTTTTTGATCTGGTATGTACCCATAAGCTAAGCATAGACTACTCTATGTAAATATATACATTTCGTCTGCTGATTGCAAACTCTACATTTATGTCGAAAAGTTGGTAGCACAGCACTGTTCTGTTAACGGCCATATTACTTTGTTATTATTATTTAATTGTGAGACGTTCATTCGTGTGTAATATCACACATTTTAGTCGTTGCTTCATTATATTAATTCAATATAACGTTTAATTAAACTTCCATATTTGCAAATTGGACATAATCCGTTAAAGCAGTGTGTGAACCAAAATGGCGACTTTTAGATCCATGATGTGTTCAAACAAGAATGTGAAATATCGATATGAAAATGTGGATTCATTGAAAGCGAATTATAAAATAGATATTGTTAATCAGGACCGCATTCATTAATATTTACGGTGAAACAGGTACGTAAATTAAACAGATTTCTTACAAGAGTTGCCTTCTGATTGCTCGAAATAATGCGGTTGATTGGCTTTTGTGTCCGGTATAGTACTTTTTAAAGCAACAAAAATGAGACAATAAGCTTTATAATTTTCTCTACTTTTTATTCAGGAAGACAAGGATAAAATAATAATGGCAGTGGCTCACGTCTTGCTTGCTGAACATTTGAAATCTTTTTAAAAAGACAAGATTGATGAATTTTCGATTTCATATTCAATAGTATTTAGTTACTTCCTTTGATATTATGAGTTTCATCATTTAGTTGGTTTTTTCACAAGTAATTTTTGACACTTTCCAGGTTCCAAATATCTATTCCTGTTATAAAAAAACCATGTGCATAAATAATTTTTGCTTTTAATTCTTTTGCAGATTTCTCGTTTAGCTACATTATGGTGGCATCCTGGTACAACAAAATTGGAAATGGAAGCCTTACCCACTGCCAACCAAATTGCAAATAATAGGAGCAACATTTGACAGCATGGCATTTTCAGCTAATTATTTTTTAAGGAAGAAGTAAAATGCAAATTCATAAGGTAAAAATTTTTCAGCTTTTAAATGTCTATCATCTAAATTGATCATTATATTTTTAGATG
The DNA here is from genome assembly GCA_037577465.1 of Liposcelis bostrychophila. Lineage (NCBI taxonomy): Eukaryota > Metazoa > Arthropoda > Insecta > Psocodea > Liposcelididae > Liposcelis > Liposcelis bostrychophila. Next base: position 25,280,387 of record CM075211.1, on the reverse strand, counting down.
TTAAAAAAAAGAATTCTATAGTATTCAAAACAACATTTATTTGTGATTATAAAGTGATCGTGGGGGAGTTGACTGATGTTTAATTATTATTGTACTTTCCAGTTTCAAGAAGCAAAACTTCTGACCAGGAACCAACCTAACACCAGCACTTTTAGGAAGACGTGAAGAAATATATAATTTAGATTAAAGATTTTGAGTTCTTGTGACGCTGTGTCAGTATCAATGTCAGGCTCTCCAACCACTTCCAGAACATCCACTTAATTAAGCTTTTTTGTCAAGGTGCTTTGATATCATGGTTTCGAATGTGGGGACTTAAATAAACTGGAATCAGTTGTGCCTGGAAATTTTTTTTAATTCTCCCAGTTTGCTTGTAAGTAAAAGACTATTTATGGACATCATAGTTAAAAACAATTGTTTGAACTAAAAATTATTTTGCTAGAAACTATAGAAAAATAATATGCAGATAAATAAAAAAAGGTATCGGAATTTTTAGAAAGCTTTCTGAAAACAAGCAAATCTGATTTAAATTTTGTTGTGGTTCTTTGCCTGTAGAGCAAAAGGTTTCTAAATTTAATTTTTGTTTGTGAAGTACAATCATGTTAATGTCAGTTATATCCCTGTTACTAACTTTATTTGTCCTTTTTTAAAACAATCTTAATTTTCAGGTTTTCAAAAATGACTTCATCAAAAATCCAATTCATCATTGCTAAACTCTGGAAAATTGAAAATTTTTTTTTTTCGATTGACAAAAAAACATAAAAAAATCAACCTAAGTTAACCTTAGGTGTATTTTGCTTTCATCTCATTCAGCTTTTTTTTTTGAAGTTTCAATAGGAATTTTAATTTTGTTTTGTTTTATTTGTTTCAGTATATTAACATGTGTAAACCTTTACATATGATGGAAACTTCAAAGCCTACATCCTTTTCAGTTGTTTTTGGGGTTCCTTACAGTCATCGTAATGGGATCAGGGGCCTTATGGGTTGTTGAATGACGAGTAAAGGAGCTTGAAGATGTATTATGACTGGATGAACACTGGGTGTCTTAAGAGTTTGTTGTCCCTTGGCTTTATGGTAAGTAAAAATCTACAAGTTTTTCAGCATTTGCTAGCAACTATAGAAAAGCAACTATAGAAAATTTTTACTAGCAAAGCTTTGCTTTTGTTCATTGTTAATAAATGCAAAACTCATTATGTCAACAAGAATTTGGGGATTCCATTCTTAAAAATTCTGAGATTTTTGGAATAGTTCCAAAATATTTTTGTTGCTACAATGTATTGTTGCATTTGTGAGTGAAACTTAAATAAACTTATTGAGCTTTTAAACTGTATAATGGAGTGACTTTGACTTTCATCATTGCATAACTGCTTACACTTATAGAGCCTGGCTTGTGGATATTCGAAGTGAAATTGCTCATTGATTGTTGTGCTCACAGTAATTCTTTTCAAAGCAGCAAGAATGAGGCAGGTATTGTAATTTTCATTACTTCTTACTTTGCCGGATAGGCAGCAATAGAAATAGAATAGAACACAATGAAAGATTATTATCTCGTCTTTAGGTTTGTACTTTGTACTTGGAGTGTTTTAAAAAGAGTCGAGATTCCTAAAATTAGAAATTCATGTTGAATTTACAAATAGTTTACTTACTTGACTCTGCTAAAAATCTGACACAGACCGACACCCAGACCAGACACAGACCGACAAAACCGACCAAATCTGACACAGACCGACACCCAGACCAGACACAGACCGAAATAAATTTTACAGACCACATATATTTTCACATTCCGGACCCAGACCAAACACAGGACCGAAAGATATTTTACAGACCATATATATTTTCACATTCTGGACACAGGCCGAGACCCAGACCAAACACAGACCGAAGGAAATTTTACAGACCAGATATATTTTCACATTTCGGACCCAGACTCAGAGCCAGGTCAAGCACAGACCGAAAGAAATTTCCTTCGGTGTGTGTTTGGTCTGGGTGTCGGTCTGGGTCCGGAATGTGAAAATATACGTGGTCTGTAAAATTTATTTCGGTCTGTGTCTGGGTCTGTGTTCAGAATGTGAAAATATACTTGGTCTGTAAAATATCTTTCGGTCTGTGTTTGGTCTGGCTCTCGGTCTGGGTCCGGAATGTGAAAATATATCTGGTCTGTAAAATTTCCTTCGGTCTGTGTTTGGTCTGGGTGTCGTTTAGTTTTCATTAAAATGAAAACTATTTTAAAAAATTCTGAAAAATTTATTTTGGAGAAATTATTTTATTGACGAACACAAGAATTCATTCTGAACCTATTGTTTGAAAATTAATTGTTAAACATATTTTCCAAAGTATTTTAAAATTAGCTTGCCAAGAAGCAGTTATAATTTAAAATAAATCAGAAAATGATCTTGTTCTTTTTCTTTGTCAAATTGATATTTGAGCAAATTAAAAAGTTTGACTTTGCTGCTTATTTTTGGCCAACGTCTGGGCAAATAATGTTTGTGTTCTTTTTCATTGGATCGAAAACCAGTCCAAATATTTTATTTTTATGAAATAGTTTTAACTCCATAAATAATCCGCTCAATTTTCGATTGGTTAAGGCATTGAAAATTTTCTTATTAAACTTAAGCTCTTCCATACTTTCCCAATCGGGGTGCAAAGCCCTAATGATCCATAATAGCTTACTATATCCTTAGATAATGCAGTAGTAAAATTAATAATCATAAACCTAATTCGTTATTTTTTTTCCTTTATTTTACAGATTCACACTCTAGAACGTCGACTCACTGCGCCTGTTGGATGAAAAATAATACCTTTCTCATTCTTTTAATCTTGGTTTAACCTAACCAAATTCTGTACAGCACTTGCAATAATTTAACTTCACATTCAAATTCATAACTGAAGTGGATTCTTTCTATTTTAATGTAAGTAGGAAATGGATTTTGGATGCGAGTTGCTTTCGGCTGTAAAGCCATAGTTCGAATTTTAATTTTAGCCGTAATCGTTGAAGTAATTAAAAACTGGATATTTTGTTTTAAATAGTTTTGCAAAAAACTTAACGGAAGAACAATTTCATGATCGAACCTTAACAGTTTTATACCGCATTGTAAAATGATGGGTTATTGTAAAGAAAAATTTTTGAATAAGTAAAATTTTATTGTATAAGAAAATGAAAATCTGATTTTGCTCAACAACTTATGTTAGCCCAAAGGTTTAATTTGAACTTGCATTAAAGTAGTTTACGAGTCCCCGTGCGTAGTAATTTAAATACTTTTTTTATCAAAAATTGAGCCAAATTGTTCGGACGAATAAATAGATTCTTATTTATCATGTCCAGAACAGTTCTCATAGATGATTAGGGAATTAATTAAAAATTCTGAAATAAATTTTTAATAATAAAGACACTCAAATGACTTCGATTTCGCTTTACAAGGCGGTGAAAAGTCGAATTTTAGTAAATGTTTACAAACATGGCTCCATCTTCGCCAAAAAAAATTTCAATTTCCAAATATAAATCGAAATATTTAACAATCCTTTAAAGGCGAGGTCGTTTTTTTTAAATAGAATCGTTGTAAGTACGAAGATCAATTCATTTCTAGTTTTTTTCGCAAATCGATCGAGTAGATTTTTTAAAATTTGTGAAAATATCTCACTTCCGGTGCCTGATTCCCATAAGAGCAATGCTTTGATCGGACTTTGAGAGGTAACATTGACATTTAATTACATTAAAACTACATAAGCAAAAAATCTGAAAAAATTCCAGTTGATAGATTATGTCCTGAAGAATCAATAAGGGGCTGTACAAGTATTACGTAAGCATGATTTGGTGATTTTTGACCCCCTCCCCCCCCTAATAAGCAAAAATTGCCTTCCTCTTATGGAGGTTTAACATTGGCGTAAGCATCTGAAGGACCCTCTCCCCCCCTTAAGGGGCTTACGTAATACTTGTACAGCCCCTAAGCGGAAAATAAAAAAATTCTATCGATATTCGATTGACTCGTAAACTACTTTAAAGTTGCTATTTAGGAGAATAAATGTGCTTAAAAAAGGCGCAAGTTATCATTTTTATGAATTTTAAAAATCACTTAAAAGTTAATTAATTAATTAATTCTTTATTTGCTTTTGAATTACGTTTTTTGAATTTTTAATTAATGTTAATTTCTTTCTTTTTTTTCAGAGCTTCAAGAGTTCGAAATTCAGCGCTTCAAGAGATCGACGAGGGAAATTTAGGGATATTGTTTTTTCTTTCGGTGTGCTCTTGAAGTCTCTAGGCCATCATCATCAGGAGCTCGCATCCAGTGGGACATCGATTATAATATTCGTCAACGTTATTTTTTTCTTCAAGACATCAAAGTTGACCCTTCAGGAAGAAAGAAAAACTATCCGGATGAACACTTTTTCTGCCAAAACACCGAAGACATTCCAAATTCCAAGACAAGGATAGTTCATCTGTCAACGACGTTCGCGACAAGTTTTTTATTTCAAAAAGATTATTGTAGTATGTAAATAGGGTAGGGGCACCTATTATATCGGACGAGCCAGCGAGGTTTTGTTTTCCAGTTTTACAGAGTAGAATCGCTTTGGCGAGTAAGATTTTATTCGTTTTTTAATTAGTTTTAATTTAAGTCCGATTTTTCCGAGAGGAATAAAATTATTTTTGGCTTTCACCTGCCCGTGTGGCATTGGAATTTATGAACCTTTAAAGAAAGTTTATTTTATTCGGTGACTAACAACTTTCATTGATAACGAGCTATGTTCCAAAAAAAATAACTAATATCCTTTGAATAATATTTAATTATGTAATCGATTCACTAATTGAAAACATGAAATCAGTTCCCTGGCTCTCCGATAAGCAGGTAAACCTCTCCTCCCGTTTGATGAACTAGGACACTGAACTCATAATTTTTGATCTCGTGGTTTGGAGATTTTTTCCGTGAGTCGTAATGTTTCTGCCTTAAACTCAACTTTAAATAATAATATTGAAATAAGATTTTTTTTTTTTTTTTTTTTTTTTTTTGGAAAAAAATTTTATGTGGAAATGAAAAAAAAAAGTCAAAGTTGTTAAAACTTTTTAGTCTTTTCGAGAGGTGTTCATAAGCTTTCTAAGCTCTCGTAAAATTTCGTAAGCTTTTTTAAAAATTTTCTTTCTCTTGAGTACTTCCGACCAGCAATTTTTAATCTTAAAAAACTTTAGAATTTAAAATTAGTCCAGATATTCCGGTCGGGGTCAAATATTCTTATGTTTACATTCCATCTAGTTCGATTAATAGTGTAATTTTTAAGGAAGGACCTGTGCAAATGTTTCAGATCACGGTAGGAAATTTTTTTTTTTTTTAATCGTTTTTACTTTGATGCGCCTTTCTGTTTTTAATTGGTGTTATCTAAAAAAATTTAAAAATTACAATTGTGCTGATATTAAATATTTATTATTGATTAATTTTTATTACAAAAGTCGTTTACTGGTATTTCGATAGTTCATGTTGAGTTCAATGTTACAGTATATGTAATTGTAATGTAATGTAAATGTGTATCACTGATAAAAATCGAGTGATACGGATTTATTACGATTTTTTGATGGCTTTAAAAGTCTATTCAACACAAAGATTAATTCAATGCGTAATAAGTTTCCAGAAATTTAATGCGGAAATCATATTTTCAAGAGGAAACTTTCCGAAAAGTGCTTCTGCCCGTTCGAATTATTCTAATTCTGCGTATCGTAGAGTTTGAATAACACGAACAAACGAGAAACATAATGATAGAAATGATACGGAAAGTTTCGTGTTAAAAATAATATTTTTTCAAACAAAGATTCGTAAAGCACAATACGCATTGAATTAACAGCATTTTTGAATTCTAATTTAAAATAATCCAAAGTCGTTCGACTTTCACAAGCAAAAGATACTATTGTAATTGTAATTGAAATTGAAATTCTAATTGTAATTGTAATTGTAATTTTAATTGTAATTGTGATTGTAATTGTAATTGTAATTGTAATTGTAATTGTAATTGTAATTGTAATAAAAAATATATATATCAAACAATAAAAAATGTATATCATATACTTCAAACGATATGCAGTGTATTTATTTTATCCTTTACCTCACACGTCACTTGACCAAAATTATAAATAAAAGTTAGAAAATTAAAAAAAAAATCGATTTTACCAAACTTTAACCGGGAATATCTCCGGAACGGTGGGGGCTAGGGGACCCCGCGAAACGGAATTTTGACCCCCTGACGAGACAATGTCTCCACAGATGTCTCCACAATGTCCCCCTGTGGAGACAATGTCTCCACAGATTTTTCTTAAAAAAAATTTGGTGACGTCATCACTTTTTTCACATAGTCCGATCGAGACGCCGATTGGCAGTTCGATGCGTCTCTTTGTGAGGGTCAAAATTCCGTTTCGCGCGGCCCGCTAGCCCCATCCGTTCCGGAGATATTCACGGTCAAAGTCCTCCAAAATTGACTTTTTTTAAAACTTTAACCTTGAATATCTCCGGAACGGATGGGGCTAGGGGGCGCGCGAAACGAAATTATGACCTACTCGACGAGGCGCGTCGACTGTCAAAAGGGCGACTCGATTTGAAAACATGAAAAAACGTGACATGTCAAAAAAAAAAAAATTTCATGTCACGTTTTTTCATGTCTTCAAATCGGGTCGCGCTTTTGGCAGTCGACGCGTCTCGTCGAGTAGGTCAAAATTCCGTTTCGCGCGACCCCCTAGCCCAAACCGTTCCGAGATATTCACGGTTAAAGTTTAAAAAAAAATCATTTTGGAAGATTTTAACCGTGAATATCTCCGGAACGGATGGGGCTAGGGGGTCGCGCGAAACGGAATTATGACCCCCTCGACGAGACGCGTCGACTGTCAAAAGGGCGACTCGATTTGAAGACATGAAAAAACGTGACATGAATTTTTTTTTTTGACATGTCACGTTTTTTCATGTTTTCCAATCGCGTCGCCGTTTGGGCAGTCGACTCGTCTCGTCGAGTAGGTCAAAATTCCGTTTCGCGCGACCCCCTAGCCCAAACCGTTCCCGAGATATTCACGGTTAAAGTTTAAAAAAAATCAATTTTGGAAGATTTTAACCGTGAATATCTCCGGAACGGATTGGGCTAGGGGGCCGCGCGAAACGGATTTATGACCTACTCGACGAGACGCGTCGACTGCCAAACGGCGACGCGATTGGAAAACATGAAAAAACGTGACATGTCAAAAAAAAAAAATTTCATGTCACGTTTTTTCATGTCTTCAAATCGAGTCGCCCTTTTGACAGTCGACGCGTCTCGTCGAGGGGGTCATAATTCCGTTTCGCGCGACCCCCTAGCCCAAACCGTTCCCGAGATATTCACGGTTAAAGTTTAAAAAAAAATCAATTTTGGAAGATTTTAACCGTGATATCTCCGGAACGGATGGGGCTAGGGGGCCGCGCGAAACGGATTTATGACCTACTCGACGAGACGCGTCGACTGCCAAACGGCGACGCGATTGGAAAACATAAAAAACGTGACATGTCAAAAAAAAAAAATTTCATGTCACGTTTTTTCATGTCTTCAAATCGAGTCGCCCTTTTGACAGTCGACGCGTCTCGTCGAGGGGGTCATAATTCCGTTTCGCGCGACCCCCTAGCCCAAACCGTTCCCGAGATATTCACGGTTAAAGTTTAAAAAAAAATCAATTTTGGAAGATTTTAACCGTGAATATCTCCGGAACGGGCTAGGGGGGGGCGCGAAACGGATTTATGACCTACTCGACGAGACGCGTCGACTGCCCAAACGGCGACGCGATTGGAAAACATAAAAAACGTGACATGTCAAAAAAAAAAAATTTCATGTCACGTTTTTTCATGTCTTCAAATCGAGTCGCCCTTTTGACAGTCGACGCGTCTCGTCGAGGGGGTCCCCAGACAGCGGATATACGTATATTATACGAATAATATACGTATATCTATGGTTTATTATACGTTTTTCTACACCGTATAATATACGTATAATCAATTATTTTAAGACTATATATACGTGCTTTTAATGGTAATTTTTATTCGTTTTTTTTTGTGGTTTTTCGACAATTTTGAAAAATTATTTCAGGGATATCCATATTTCACATATGATTCTTAAAAGCCTTGCTGAAAAACTTTGTCAAAAATTTGACTTGTCATAAATTGATTTTGCATATATATTAAATCACAAAACAAACTGTACGCCAAAAACCACCCCTCGTAATATCTTCCTTCCAAAATCGAAATTCCAAAATGTCTCAACTTGATGATCCTATATAGGCTAAATAAAATGTAAAAATACAAAAATCAGAATTTTTGGAGTGGATCCTGATTTTTAGAACGAGATTTTCAGTTTTGACAATATGAGCTTTTGGGAAAAGTCAGGAAATGTAAAAAAAAAAATTAACATCTCCTTTATTTATAGGGCTCGAGGGATAAAATTTTGCAGCCTAGGGTTTTTCGATCCGAAAAATCCAAATCTGAAGTCAGATTTACTAAAATGTGAAGTCTAGTCGAGCAGAGTTTTATATACGCTGAATCTACGTATAATATACGTATAAAAAGTCTTAAAATATTCGTTTATTATACGTAGACAGTATACCTAATTTATACGTATAATTTCGGGCGATTATACGTATACCGACTGTCTGGGATCATAATTCCGTTTCGCGCGACCCCCTAGCCCCATCCGTTCCGGAGATATTCACGGTTAAAATCTTCCAAAATTGATTTTTTTTTAAACTTTAACCGTGAATATCTCGGGTACGTTTTGGGCTAGGGGGTCGCGCGAAACGGAATTTTGACCTACTCGACGAGACGCGTCGACTGCCAAAAGCGCGACCCGATTTGAAGACATGAAAAAACGTGACATGAAATTTTTTTTTTTGATATGTCACGTTTTTTCATGTTTTCCAATCTCGTCGCCGTTTGGGCAGTCGACGCGCCTCGTCGAGTAGGTCATAATTTCGTTTCGCGCGCCCCCCTAGCCCCATCCGTTCCGGAGATATTCAAGGTTAAAGTTTAAAAAAAAATCAATTTTGGAAGATTTTAACGGTGAATATTTCCGGAACGGATGGGGATAGGGGGTCGCGCGAAACGGAATTATGATCCCCTCGACGAGACGCGTTGACTGTCAAAAGGGCGACTCGATTTGAAGACATGAAAAAACGTGACATGAAATTTTTTTTTTTTGACATGTCACGTTTTTTCATGTTTTCCAATCGCGTCGCCGTTTGGGCAGTCGACGCGTCTCGTCGAGTAGGTCATAAATCCGTTTCGCGCGGCCCCCTAGCCCCATCCGTTCCGGAGATATTCACGGTTAAAATCTTCCAAAATTGATTTTTTTTTAAACTTTAACCGTGAATATCTCGGGAACGGTTGGGCTAGGGGTCGCGCGAAACGGAATTTTGACCTACTCGACGAGACGCGTCGACTGCCAAAAGCGCGACCCGATTTGAAGACATGAAAAAACGTGACATGAAATTTTTTTTTTTGACATGTCACGTTTTTCATGTCTTCAATTGGGGTCGCGCTTTGGCAGTCGACGCGTCTCGTCGAGTAGGTCAAAATTCGTTTCGCGCGACCCCCTAGCCCAAACCGTTCCCGAGATATTCACGGTTAAAGTTTAAAAAAAAAATCAATTGGAAGATTTTAACCGTGAATATCTCCGGAACGGATGGGGCTAGGGGGCCGCGCGAAACGGATTTATGACCTACTCGACGAGACGCGTCGACTGCCCAAACGGCGACGCGATTGGAAAACATGAAAAAACGTGACATGTCAAAAAAAAAAAATTTCATGTCACGTTTTGTCATGTCTTCAAATCGAGTCGCCCTTTTGACAGTCGACGCGCCTCGTCGAGTAGGTCATAATTTCGTTTCGCGCGCCCCCCTAGCCCCATCCGTTCCGGAGATATTCAAGGTTAAAGTTTTAAAAAAAGTCAATTTTGGAGGACTTTGACCGTGAATATCTCCGGAACGGATGGGGCTAGCGGGCCGCGCGAAACGGAATTTTGACCCTCACAAAGAGACGCATCGAACTGCCAATCGGCGTCTCGATCGGACTATGTGAAAAAAGTGATGACGTCACCAAATTTTTTTTAAGAAAAATCTGTGGAGACATTGTCTCCACATTTTCATGTGCTCTGATCGCGACGCCCATAGCGCAGTTCGACGCGTCTCGTCGAGGGGGTCAAAATTCCGTTTCGCGGGGTCCCCTAGCCCGCACCGTTCCGGAGATATTCACGGTTAAAGTTTGGTAAAATCGATTTTTTTTTTAATTTTCTAACTTCTATTTATAATTTTGGTCAAGTGACGTGTGAGGTAAAGGATAAAATAAATACACTGCATATCGTTTGAAGTATATGATATATATATTTTATTGTTTGATATATATATTTTTTATTACAATTACAATTACAATTACAATTACAATTACAATTACAATTACAATCACAATTAAAATTACAATTAGAATTAGAATTTCAATTTCAATTTCAATTACAATTACAATAGTATCTTTTGCTTGTGAAAGTCGAACGACTTTGGATTATTTTAAATTAGAATTCAAAAATGCTGTTAATTCAATGCGTATTGTGCTTTACGAATCTTTGTTTGAAAAAGTATTATTTTTAACACGAAACTTTCCGTATCATTTCTATCATTATGTTTCTCGTTTGTTCGTGTTATTCAAACTCTACGATACGCAGAATTAGAATAATTCGAACGGGCAGAAGCACTTTTCGGAAAGTTTCCTCTTGAAAATATGGTTTCCGCATTAAATTTCTGGAAACTTATTACGCATTGAATTAATCTTTGTGTTGCATAGACTTTTAAAGCCATCAAAAAATCGTAAAAAATCCGTATCACGTATTTTTATCAGTGATACACATTTACATTACATTACAATTACATATACTGTAACATTGAACTCAACATGAACTATCGAAATACCAGTAAACGACTTTTGTAATAAAAATTAATCAATAATAAATATTTAATATCAGCACAATTGTAATTTTTAAATTTTTTTAGATAACACCAATTAAAAACAGAAAGGCGCATCAAAGTAAAAACGATTAAAAAAAAAAAAAAATTTCCTACCGTGATCTGAAACATTTGCACAGGTCCTTCCTTAAAAATTACACTATTAATCGAACTAGATGGAATGTAAACATAAGAATATTTGATCCCGACCGGAATATCTGGACTAATTTTAAATTCTAAATTTTTTTTTAAATTAAAAATTGCTGGTCGGAAGTACTCAAGAGAAAGAAAATTTTTAAAAAAGCTTACGAAATTTTACATTACATTACAATTACATATACTGTAACATTGAACTCAACATGAACTATCGAAATACCAGTAAACGACTCTTGTAATAAAAATTAATCAATAATAAATATTTAATATCAGCACAAATGTAATTTCAAAATTCTTTTACATAATCCCAATTAAGAACATATAGAAAGGCGCATCAAAGTAAAAACGATTAAAAAAATAACAATTTCCAAACATGAGGGAATGTTCAAGTATTACGTAAGATTTTTAGGGGGGGTGGGGGTTCGCATTAACCATCTTCGCCATAAGCTAAGTATGGCAAAATATCTTACAACCGGGGGGGTTCAAATTTACCAAAATCATGCTTACGTAATACTTGAACGGCCCCTGACCTGAAACATTTGCACATGTCTTTCCTTAAAAATTACACTATTAATCGAACTAGGTGGAATGTAAACATAAGAATATTTGACCCCGACCGGAATATCTGGACTAATTTTAAATTCTAAAGTTTTTTAAGATTAAAAATTGCTGGTCGGAAGTACTCAAGAGAAAGAAAATTTGTAAAAAAATCTTACGAAATTTTATGAGAGCTTAGAAAGCTTATGAACACCTCTCGAAAAGGCTAAGAAATTTTAAAAACTTTGATTTTTTTTATTTAATTTCAACATAAAAATTGTTTCCAAAAAAAAAAAAAAAAAAAAAAAAAAAAATCTTATCTCAATGTTATTATTTAAAGCTGAATTTAGGCACTCACGGCAAAAATTCTCCAAACCACGACATCAAAATTATGAGTTCAGTGTCCTAGTTCATCAAACGGGAGGAGAGGTTTACCTGCTTATCGGAGAGCCAGGGAACTGATTTCATGTTTTCAATTAGTGAATCGATTACATATAAATATTATTAAAAGGATATTAGTTATTTTTTTGGAACATAGCTCGTTATCAATGAAAGTTGTTAGTCACCGAATAAAAATAAACTTCTTTAAAGGCTGTACAAGTATTACGTAAGCACCTTAGGGGGGGGGGGGGGGGGGGGTCTTTCAGATGCTTACGCCAATGTTAAACCTCCATACGAGGAAGTCTATTTTTGCTTATTAGGGGGGGGGGGGGGGGGAGGGGGTCAAAATCACCAAATCATGCTTACGTAATACTTGTACAGCCCCAAAGGTTCATAAATTCCAATGCCACACGGGCAGGTGAAAGCCAAAAATAATTTTATTCCTCTCGGAAAAATCGGACTTAAATTAAAACTAATTAAAAAACGAATAAAATCTTACTCGCCAAAGCGATTCTACTGTGTAAAACTGGAAAACAAAACCTCGCTGGCTCGTCCGATATAATAGGTGCCCCTACCCTATTTACATATTACAATAATCTTTTTGAAATAAAAAACTTGTCGCGAACGTCGTTGACAGATGAACTATCCTTGTCTTGGAATTTGGAATGTCTTCGGTGTTTTGGCAGAAAAAGTGTTCATCCGGATAGTTTTTCTTTCTTCCTGAAGGGTCAACTTTGATGTCTTCTTCAAGAAAAAAATAACGTTGACGAATATTATAATCGATGCCCCACTGGATGCGAGATCCTGATGATGATGGCCTAGAGACTTCGAGAGCACACCGAAAGAAAAAACAAGTAAAATTATTTCGGCATGCGCTTTTGGTCAAGAGTCATAGACAACAGAGCGTTCTTATGCCACTTTCGGCCCCTTTTCGCCTAACACTTAAGCGACCTCAAAAGTCCCTATCGCTAGGTCGCCCCCACGGTGGTGGTCATCATGTGCGCGGAGTCGTTCCACGGGATCGGTTCTCAGCATTATAGCTCCCCAATCCCACATGCGGATCAACAAGTCCCCGTCCGGACTTCATACAGCGCCGGTAATTAGAAAACCTAACAGGATAGGAAGCCCTAGTTACGCCTACCCGGCCACATGTCTGTATGAGTGCGTGAAGCATGTCTGCACCGCGTCATTAGACAAAGGCCCAATGACACGAATCGGTTCGCTACATTCCGGTTAAGGAATGTTCCCCTCTCCTACGGTCAGCCACACCATTCACGCCCCGCACGACTGACCACCACATCGAGTCTCAATACCAGAGGTCTCCTGTACTTGGGCTAGGAGCTCTGTGACTAGCTGGCTCTAAAGCTCCATCCCTCCCCTCGCGTCAGGGATGATATTGGCCGCCCCGACGGCTTAACCACGACGTCGAACGCGAGACGCTCGGGTCCCCTCACCTGCGAGAAGCAGACCCTCGCTCCCTCCCCCCTTCCCTCGCGACCTCACTAACCCCTTTATAAATAATAAAAAAATAAAAAACCTAAGTGCGACAGCCTCACCAGCGACGATCAGGCCGTCAAACGAAAAAAAATTGGTCTAAAGCGACCAAAGAAAAAAAAACCGCCGCGGAACGCCTGACGTTGTGTGTGACTTATCCCTAACAAATCCCTCGTTGAACTCTTGAAGCGCTGAATCTCAAACTCTTGAAGCTCTGAAAAAAAAAAAAAAAAAAAAAAAAAAAATGAACATTACGGTAGTTAAAAATTGGAAAAACTTAATTCAAAAGCATATAAAGAATTAATTAATTAATTAATTAACTTTCGAGTGATTTTTAAAATTTGTAAAAAATGATAACTTGCGTCTTTTTCTATGCACATTTATTCGCCTATAAACGATTTTAGCAACTTCAATATAAGTCCAAATTAAACCTTTGCGCTAACGTAAGTCCTTTAGCCAAATCATATTTTCTTAAACAATCAAATTTTACCCATTCAAAAATTTTTCTTTACAATAATCCATCATTTTACAACACAGTAAGCTACAGCTAAGGGCGCATATAAAACTGTTTCAAGGTTCGATCATAAAATTGTTCCTCCGTTAAGTTTTTTGCAAAACTATTTATAAACAAAATATCCAGTTATATTTAAGATTACGGCTAAAATTAAAATATACTATAAGGATTTATCGCTATGCAGCCGAAAGCGATTTGCATTCAAAATCCATTTCCTACTTACATTAAAATAAAAAGAAACCACTTTAGCTATGAATTTCAATGTTCGCGGTGGACATCCCAACTTAAAAGGATCGGAAATGCAGAATTTGGTTAAACCTAGTCGATGAGCAGGATTAAAAGAGTGAGAAAGGTATCGTTTATCATCCAACAGGCGCAGCGAATGGACGTTCCGGAGCATGAGTCTGTAAAATAAAAAGAAAAAAAAATTAAGAATTAGGTTTATGACTATTAATTTTTTACTTTAGATTAAAAAAAGAAAAAAAAAAAAAAAAGCTTAATGGAATAAATTATTATTGTTTTTTTATTGATCCTTTATTTAACAATACAGTAATTAGGTCATTAGGGCTTGCACCCCGGTTTGGGATATATGAAGACCTTTCCTATTTGAAATACCATATAATACCGAAAAACATGAAAAGGTCCAGGGACAAAAGTTTTCAAATGACCCACAGGTGTCTAAGAACAAAACCATTCCTTGCAATTTTTAAGTTCAGTTTTATCCCTAGTAAACTTTTTAGTAATGGTTTAATTACACTTTCAATAAATTTTTCTTTAATCACAGAATAAATTTTCCAAAATATTTCCTATCATGAACAAATGGCTTCCATAATTGCTAAACAAAACTGATTAGTAAATTCTGAAACTTTACTCTGACTATTTTAGCTTTCAAAACGAATGACCTCAGAGCCTACCCTTCACAAATGAACATATGCTTTTTTTTTCCAATAATTAATCCAAATTAATACGAAGAAAAAATTTAATTTCAGTTAACAGAAAAATGACCTTGATTAAATCCATACCTAATGGTTTGCCTGTGGTCGACAGTCTGCTCATACCATTACATCAGCTACAAATAGAACCATCGCTTGATCAGTGGCAACTTAAGTGTATCTTCAGTAAAAACTAAAAAAAAAAAAAAAAAAATTTACATAAAATTAAAAGTTTTTAATTAAAATTAATTCTAGGAAGAAACAACAAAATCATTTTCAAATTCATTTTTTAATTCAAGATTCAACAAGTTTCAACATTTAATCAATTGTTTTAAATTATCAGTTTAAACACAGTTTTACTACACCTAACCTAACCTCACCTAACCTAACCTAACCTGTACATGCTTGTTTAGAGAATCAATTGTAAGACTCATTATCTTTTCAGACCTAACAAAAAAAGCAGAGATCGAAATCTTTCTAAAGTGCTGCATAATGAGCATGTGCCATAAACTAAATGGCTTATACTAATTAACCATCAAAGCTAAATAATCAAGTTTGCCTTTTAAAGTTACAAGTAGATAAATTGCTATTTCAAAAATTAAACTCATAGCAATTGGGTTTTTTGGATCATGTTTTTACTTTTTACTCGGAACACTAGATATTCATTTTAAAACAACTTTGAGATTTAATTTAAACTGGTCATTTATTTAAAAAAAGCATAACTTACCATACAATCACTCTGATGACCTTGGCTGTGCTAGTAGTTTATCGATAATTCAACTATAATGCCTAATTGCTATGATTTTTGCAGCAAAGTTCTCAGCTTGTATCCACTCATGAAAACTGCATGCTCTTGTCAATTGTTTCTTTAAAAACTCCATCTTTATAAAGATCCTTAAAGAAAGAACAAAGAAACATCTGCTTAGAATTGTAGAGAAAACTTTTTTTTTCCAAATGCGTAATGTTTAGGAAAACAATTATATGTAATTCGTGTTAAATTTGCCATTTGCCCAAAAATATTACTCGAATAATGATAAACTATTCACTTTTCAAAAAAAAAAAATTCGTATTTACTTGGAAATGGACCAATCACAGAATTACGTTATGATGACTCTCTCCTTATAGGCTCTCTAGTTCTTACAATTTGATTTTTAAAGAAATCTCAAACTTTTTGACATGCTCCGTTTTAATCAATCCGAATGGCTATGGTCTGTCTAGGAGTACTAAAAAAAAAACATCAACATAAAAATAATTTATACTTACATTAGTGCAATTGCACTATGAATAATGAAAATCATTTGTCAAGCTCAATGCACTACGGTTCTGAAGTTCCCAATCAATATCTGAAGTCGAAAGGTACTCTAATGCAATATCGAAGCTGGTTAAGCAATTCCTCAGAAAAAAGTGACCACATCTTGGATATTCCTGCTAACACACTTCGTGACCATACTCCATGTGGCTTTGAAGAAGACCAGGATTTAAGAGTAAGTGCCTTCTTGATCTTGGAGCCTGTCAAATATAGAAAAAAAACACTTTTAATATTTTTACTTAAATTTTTTTTCAAAATCATTTTATTACTGTCAAATTATTTTCATTGTGATAAAGAATGCTATAAGACTTCATTCTAACAACTGATTAGAGATATTAAAAATTTTTTTAAATTCTCATTGGATTTCAATAAACTACTCATTTCTTTCAAAGAAAAAAATCTTAAGAACAACTTAATTTGGTACAACTAAATTATTTCAGAACAAACATTAGCTTCTAAAATGATATGAAGGGTAAGCCATACATTTTTTAAAAAATTATTTGCAAACATTTAACAAGTTTATCATGAACAAAAATGAACCTCAGATTTGACGAAAACATTTATTCAAGCACTGGAGATATCACTTTCCCACAAATAAAATACATAAAGATTTCAAACAGCTAAACGAATCTTATGAAATCTAAACTAAGATCCTAGCAAATGTATTTTTAAATCACGAATTAGACATTTCTAGCTATAACTTGGAGCATTAAAATACTTTAAAATATTTCTGAAGTTTAATTAAAATTAATCATTTCAACTTACAATAACACAGTCATGATGATCTTGACTTAACTAGCTGCAGTAGCACTTTTGACGATTAATTCTGTAGCTGTGGGTCTTGCATAAAGCAGTAGTTATATCTCCTCTTAAATTCCATCGTACATTTTAAATTGTATCTCCAAATCCTTAACAAAAGCAAAGAAAATATTTATTAGCTAACATTATGGAAATTAATATTTCCCTTTTAGTAAATCCCAATTTCTATTAAATTTTTTAATTAAAAAATTAAAAATATGATAGTAAAAAATTAAAGGAATTTATTTATTTTGCTCCCAACTGTTTCTTCCGGAAAGAAACAATTGGTGTTTCTTATGGAAGACTATTTCGGTGGTCTAAAAATGGCTAAAATCAAAATAAATTTTAAGTGCCCAACAATGGCCAGGTCCAAACTTTATTATTCTTTAATTATTTAAAAATAAAAAAAAACTGTATAAAACCTTAGGATTTACCTTCTTGGTTTCACGGGTCAGTCTTTTGGATGAGAAAGCTGATGGTCCTAATATCAGTCGAATCTTACTAATGGCCATAAATAATGTCATTGATCACACAATGAGCTCAATCATACCTGTGGGGAAGAAAAAAAAAAATTATTAAAATTTTAAAATTTTAGATATTCTACAATGAACCTATCAAATCTTCTCGACCCAACAAATTTTATTTTGACATTAGGTTTGTACATATTGATCACAGATTCCCTTCATTTTTAAATTCCCAAAGTTGAAAAGCAAAATAGTATTTCTAAACGATCACAAAAACATTCTATAAAAATTACCCATGTGTCCTTCAATATCAATTTCTAGGGCCCCCATGCATGACTGATTCAACTCAAAAATTTTTCAACCTAAAACATGAAACATCATAATTTTAATCTTTAGCTCTTTTAAAACGATTAAATTCACACCCGCAATTATATTTACAGTGAGTTTAGATTTATCAAAACAAAAACTGATATCCCTAATAGACTTTATTCAAGGTGTAAATTTGCGCGAGCGCCTCCAAGCGGATGTTTTCGGAACTAAACCACCCGGGAGAAATGTAAACGGTACATATAGGGCAGGCATTTAAAAACTTGGGAAAACAACAAAAAGTAATAATTATTGTCGGTTTACAATTGCAAAATCTTTTTATGAATCTGGAGGAGCAATTTCCATGCATCTTTCCCTCGTAAGGGGAAAATCAAGTTAAAATTATTAGTAAGTTGGGAGTAAAAGAAGTCGTCGATAGGCAAGTAGGCTAGCATGATATAAAAAATCAAAAGTTGTCAGTGAAGGCTTTGAAGGAAGCATTTCTGGCAGAAAATTGTTATAAATCAAGATTTTTAAAATTTTTTAAATGCTGAAGAAACAGTGCTGGCTGATACAGGATTTACAATCCGAGATGTACTGGATCCATTGGGTGTTAAGTTAGTAATCCCTGCCTTTTTAGAAGGGCGAAACGCTTTAACTCCCAACTGAAGAGTTGGAAACGGTAATGTCTAATTTGCAAAAAAAAAAAAAATCAGGGATATCTTAGCGGGTTAGACCGGATTCTGGTTCCTCCCGTCTAGAGCAACCTAAATTAGACCTGACCCGCAAAAATATTCCACTCCCCCTCACCCTTTAAAAAAAATTGAAAAAGTCGGGGGAAAAAAAAAAAAAAAAGCTGCGGGTCAGGCAGAATATAAAAGTTTTCGCGGGTCAGCTTGGATTCGTGTTCCTCTCATCCAGAACAACAGAATGCGACCTGACCGCAAATATTTTACACCCCGTACCCTTAAAAAAAAATTAATTTCGTCGAAAAATAAAGAGCTGCGGGTCGGTCTAAAAATAAAAAAAATTTTAGCTGGTCAGACCGGATTCTGGTTGTTCTGAATAAGAGGAACCCGAATTCAGGCTGACCCGCTAAAATTTCCTTCAATTTCTGCCTGACCGCAGCTTTTTTTTTTTTTTTCTTCGACTTTCAATTTTTTTAAAGGGTGGGGGGGGAAATGTTTGCGGGTCAGGTCGAATTTCGGTTGCTCTAGATGAGAGGAACCAGAATCCGGTCTGACCTGCTGAAATATCACTGATTTTTTTTTTTTTTTTGGGCAAATTAGACCACCGTTAGAAACCAAGTATATCGCCAGATCAAGAATACACGTTGAGCGCACCATGCATCTGATTAAATCGTTCGTAATTTTCAATTGCTTAAAAAAGCAATTTAAACCTTTTAAAGGTTAAAATAAATCTTCTGCCAATGGTATCAGAAATGTTTTTTGTGGCTTGTTTTTGGTGAATTTCCAAAAAACCAGTGCGTAAAAAAAAAATCAGTTCACATAGCTGTAAAAAAACAGTCAGTATAGCAGATAAGCTTAAACGAAGAGGAGCTTAATCACCCAGTGCCAATGCAAGTTAAAAATGATTATTCTAACAGAAAGGAAGTTTATTTTAATTATTATTATTTATTTTTTGTTTTAAATGATTTAAATTAAATCGTAGAAATAAAAAAATGATATTTTCAGTAGTATAGCAGATAAGCTGAATCACGAAAAGCATAATGAACCATCGTCCGAAAAGCATATAATGAAACAGTGTCAGTACAAATTAAAATAATATTTCTCCAAAATTATTATTTTTATTTTTATTTTTATTTGGACTCAAAGGATTTATTTATTATTTATTTTTTTATTTTTATTTTACTTTTTTTTTTTAACGTAGGAAATAGGAATAATATAAGTTTACAATGAAAAAACGTTAAAAACGAATATGTATGTATAACTTTCCCTACTTGTTTACATTTAATATTCCCGAATGCTTTAGTACTCATAAAAGTCCGCTTGGAATCGTGACGTCACTCTGAATAAAGTCTATACATTTAAAAAAAGATGGCGGCCATTTTTTTTTTCTCACATGGTGATTCATTTTATTGAAATTAAAATTCTGGGAAATATAATTATTTTTTTCTTTTACATGTACTGTAGTAACCTGCTAAAACCTTTTTCCAATGCCGAATAAGGCTGGAAATCTTTTCTGAAGGTTCAGGAAACACTTTGTACTACCCAACCATAGGCATCCCTTTTCCAAAAGAATTTTCAGTTTTAAAAATTTTTTCCCAAAATAATGAAAGAATGTCGAAAAAAATTTTCACTGTGTATGCATCCAATACATTGTCTAATCAAATGCAACCCAAACTTCCTTTTTTTTTCAAAAATGATCTTGACATTGTCTTTGAAGTAGATGTAACAACTATGTGCTTAATATACATGAATAGCATTGTACATAGATTGTAAGTAAAATAGGTTTATTTTTCAATTAATATTTTAAAAAGCGTACATCACAACATGATTCTTTCCTAACATTTAATCCTTTAATTGCATGGCAATCCTTACTTGACAATATTAATTTTCTCAATAAATCAAAAGGCATACTTTGCAAAAGGTTGTTCATTGATGTCTATAAATTCCTTCCACAAAGATCGAATCAAATTTTTTGGAACAAAAGCTTAAGCAAAAATGAGTTGCAACACATACCCAGAAGTAATATCACAATTAAACCTTTTTGTAATCGAGATTAAAGAGCTGACATCCTTTTAATTATTTAATATTACTTTTTAATTATTGCAACCTTGACAAAAAACCATTCTTCTTAATTAAAACCTTTTTTATTTGATACAGCAAGTCAACTTGTAACTGAAACATTTTTCTGAAAATAAACCTTTGAACTTCCATACTTTCACATTCAATTTTTAATTGTAATTCGAATAAATATCTAAATATTTCTGCCTGGCATATTATTTGGTATCAAGAAAACAATGTGTCATTTTGACAGCATGGTGCAGTAAAATCTAAATCATTTGGCCATGCTTCTTCTTTCTACATGACAAAATAACACTATTAACTTAGTCTTTTTTTTTTTAATAAAAATGGAATTAGAAGCAAACCTAAATCCATCAAAAGGAAAATGGTGGTCAGTACAAAGCATGTGCATTTCTTTTAATGAAAAATCTCCTCTATAATTTGATTATCGTTTCATGAAATTGGCGAAGTAAAATGGCTTTCTAATTCAATGGAAGAGCTGGAAAAACAATAATATTACTTACGAGAGATTTTATCCTCCGAACAATGTTCTTCCCCATTCCACTTGCGGTACATAAACCAAGATGGCCCCTTTCACTATGGAGCTCGAGCGGCCACAGTTGCAACTAAAACTCGGTACTGCCAACTGTAAATGAGTAAACAAAAAACAATATAATACTTTTTCCTGCAATTATCTTAATTGGAAATTAAAAATTAAAAAAGACCTGGGAATAAATGTATCATTTTAATCATTAAAATAGTAGTAATTATTTAATTATTTTTTTATTTTAAAGTTATATTCCGGATTTCCACTTTAAGTTTTCAAAGAAAGCGGCTTGACAAGCTATTCAAAATCGACCTCGATAGTTTTAAAGATGGCGCTGGGCTTCAAACAGCTAATCAAGCGCCTACAAATTTGGAGGATATGCAACCTATATCACATGTATGCAATATAAATTATAGCTTATAGCTTAAAACTGAAAGCAATATGTTAGTTTTTTTTTCTTTTTATGTCAACCGTTTCTGTACCTTCTCTTTTTTTCTCAATTTGAAAATTCTTTTGTAAAAAGCCTCTAAAAGCCACAAAATTTCGGGTAAGAAATGACTGTTTTTTCACAAAAAAAAAAAAAAAAAAAAAAAAAAAAGTGATCGATTTTTCCGTTCTTACGGGAATGTTCCGAACTTTTAAGCTTTAATAATATCGTTGCTTTTTCGCAATATAAATCTAATATAAATGCGATATTCTTGATCATTTCTTCTTTTAAGAAAATATAGTATTCGGACAACTTTTATTTGACTCAAGTCGTTTTTAGCCTGAAATTTGATAGGGTTTACTGCAAAATCAAAGAGGAAATATGCCAAAACATGGATATGAATTTTGAAATAATTACATCAATTTAAAGTATAAACTACGTTCTAATCTAAGAAAATTTCTTCTAAAGGAACTGTCCCGAAAAATTTGTTCAGTGCATTGCACAAAATTTCGCCGAATACGCTTTCACTCGTGGGATTGATTTCGTTGACTAAAACTTTCCAGTTTTGATTCAGTACTCGATTCATTGCTTCACCTGCAATCAGACAAAATAATTACAATAAATCATTACAAAACATGCATTATAGTGCAGGCCTGTAGCCGGCCCGAAAGGTCCAAAAGAGGGGCGAAAAGTTATTTAAGGAAGGCTCAAAATTGAGTCCCTATAGAGGTGGAAAGTAGGAAAAACGCAATGGTGACAAAAAATATATAGGGGGGCTACCCCTCCCTACTTTAGTCGAAATTTTGGTAAGAAAAGTTGATCCGTTTTGTTCCTCAACAGTTGTGGCAGAATCGCAACGTAATAAAGTATGCTCCTCGGATTATTGATACAATATATCAATAATCCGGATCAATACAATAATATCAATTATCCAGCCTATTTGATACCTCATTAAATAAATTTTTATTAATATAATTTCCATTAATCACTATTTTATATTACCGTTAGAAGACCGGTTTTGGCTTTCGCCATATTATCACAGTCTTGTTACGATTAATTATAAACAGTCGTGGCAGATTTAATTTCATTTTCTAAACGACTTCCTGATTAAACTATATGTTCTTCTCTTCTATTAAATTCAGTTTGGTGTTTTCAGTTTGTATCTTATGATGAACTGTATTATAGAGGATAAACTGTGATTTACACATAAAATTGATAAAACCTCGACTGAAAGTCCTAAGAATACAATTATATCAATTACCCAGCCTATGTGGTACCTCATGAAATAAATTTAATTCAAGAACTACTGCAAAGATGAGAATTTAATTTAATTTTAATATAAGGCGGTAGTTCTTGAAAAAGCGTACATTTTTATTTTTAGGCAATATTGCTTAATATCTTATCAAACACACACTAAAAAAAATTTTTTTACAGTAATTTGCGTTTCAGAAGGTAAAGAATGATATCGCAGCGAAAAAATATTTTTTTTGTTGGGAATTCGAGTTTTGGAAGGTGAAGAACGATATCCCTTTTTTTGAGAGAAAATTAATTACTTTTTAACCTTTTGTTATTTCCAAAAAGTGCAATATTTGTCCTTTCCGTCACGGTATGTTTTTTCAAAAATTACCCAAGAATTTTAATTTTAAGAATTTAAGAAGATCTTAAATTTAATTTAAGATTAAATTTGATTAAATTAAATTTTTCAATGTGTTTAGCGTTTGAGTAAAAGTCGGGGGAGGGGGGTGACTTTCATCAGTAGGAGTGATTTGTGTTCTTCATCACAAGTTAATTCGTATTTTTTTACAAAGGAGATATCAAGGCATTAGTTATCTTCCGAATGAAAAGATTATTAAAATAAGCTTACCTACACTTAAAATAAATAAGGGATGATAAAAATCACCCCAGCAATATATTCATTATGTCTAAAGCTTAAGGCGACCAATTTTCACCCTACAGGTCAGGAAAAAAAAAGCAATTTAAAAATATAATATTCGATTTATCGTTATTTTTCACTTTTTTTCTCCGTATATGGTCGCCGTTTTGAAAAGCTGCCATTCTGAGATGGCCATCATGGTTTTTCGGCATCCTTATGGCTTTAAAAAAATACGAACTAAAGTAATTTTTGCCTCCCCCTTCCGTATACCCAAGGGGGGGACCCATAAATCAGGTGGTAATCTGATTCTAAATCCAGCTTCAGTTTTTTTTTTTTACATACCCAACGTTTTATCTCCGTTAAATAGGTTATCGAATCTAAATATCATTTTATTGATTTTCATCACTTTGAATCGAAATGATTTTTCATCGAATTTCCAATAATGGTAACCATCTTTTTCGTATTCCTTGAAATTCCCAGTGAAATTCGCTCGGTAGCCTAATGTTGTAAAATTCGCTTTTCCGGTTCCAGTAATCGGGAATACTAAAATTCTGCCATCTAAACTCTGATCACCAATTTGAACTAATCTTGGAACATAATATTCTCCATACAACGTATTTTTATCAAAATTCGCTCTATTTAAAAAAAAAAAATTAATTAATTAATTAAAAAAAAAAAAAAGTTTTCTTTGTTGAAATCCAAAACTTACTTAATTTTCTTCACTTGAGCGTTGGCTAAACCAGTTAGTTTAATATTCTTTTGGATGATTTTAATGCTGACGGGGCCAGATGTCCGCTCCGCACGAATTTCAGGAACTGACAATGGGTCGAACTGTTCGACGTTGATTAACGGATTGCCTGGAGGATTTGATTTCGAATTATTAAAATATTTTAACATTTCAGCATGGAATTAATAATCGTAAATGAAAATGGCATATATAAAATTGTAGTTTTTTTTTATTTATTTCATATCTTTTATTTTTTTGGAAAATTTAAAACTTTGGGAGTTTATGTGATTTTATTAATTCGGGTATTTTCGGTTGTCGGGTATTTAATTCGGCTGTTCGGTATTCGGGTCTAAAGCTCGGGTTCGGGTCTAACTCGGGTCTGAAACCGAACACCTCGGGTTCGATTCCGTTCTGGTCCGGACCCGAGTTCGGTTATTATCGATTTCTACCCGAAAAAAGTCGGGTTCGACTCCGGGCCCGAAGCTAAACGTTTTCTTTACTTTTGCGGCATAATGATCATGTCGCCACTGATCTTTCCGTAATCGTTTGGTAATATTATATTTCATCGTTTTATTAAAAATGATTTTTTTTAACGGGTAGCTTCGGGTCCAGAGTCGAACCCGACTTTTTTCGGGTAGGAATCGAAAATATCCAATTCGAGTTAACTCGGGTCCGGACCCGGACCCGAATGGAATCGAACCCGAGTAGTTCGGGTCTAGATCCGAGTTAGATCCAAACCCGACGCTTAGATCCGAGTCTGAATTTTAGAACCGGAATCGAGCTAAATACCCGAGTATCGAACAGCCCTACTCGGAACGACTGCTTTATCGGACAATGAAAAAAGCTTATTAATCAATGAAACTGAAAGAAATAAAACGAAGGCAGACGGAAAGTTTGGAGAAAAATTAAGGATAATCTCTTCCTGTACGGAAAAGTATTTATAACAACATGTTTAAAAAAAAGTTGATTTGTGGATTTTGTAGAATCGTTCTACTTGTTAGGACACTCCCCATTGAGGAAATCGACTGCGCTAATAAAAGCGTCTTCAAGTCGGTGTAAAATGTGCACCATTGCACACTTTTGTTTGATATACAAACTGGTGGGTAGTTCTTGAAAAAATGTAAATTTTTATTTTTAGGCAACATTGCTTAAATATCTTATCAAACACACACTGAAAAAAAAAAATTACAGCGGATTTGCGTTTTAGAAGGTTTCACAAAGTTTATAACAAACATCCCATTTTTACATTTTTACATTATCCCTTTTTAAAAAAAATAAAAATTATTTTTAAACCTTTTCAATTAGCTAAAAAGTGATTTATTTGTCCTCCCGTCACGGTTTGTTTTGTTAGCAACTTCTCATTAAGGATGCAGCGAAAAAAATTTTTTTTTGTTGGGAATTCGAGTTTTGGAAGGTGAAGAACGATATACCTTTTTTTGAGAGAAAATTAATTACTTTTTAACCTTTTTTTACTGCCAAAAAGTGCAATATTTGTCCTTTCCGTCACGGTACGTTTTTTCAAGAATTACCCTAGTATAAAAATGCGGTATATTAATAAATGACTACATTCAGGTCCGTAGCCAGCCTGAAAAGCAAAGGGGGGCACAAGATATTCAAAGGGGGGCTCCAAATGGCCCCTTAAAACATGGAAGATAGTTAAAATACATGGGCCAAGTCAAATTTACAGGGGAGCTTAAGCTTTTCCAAAGGGGGGCTGAGTCACCCTATGCCTCCCCTGGCTACGAGCCTGACTACATTCCTACTCAGCTTTTAAGAAAAGAGACTTGTTTTTAACTTATGGTATCTCGAGTTTATATTACACTTTTAGGTGATTTCCGGCACTAAGGTCTTTCAATAAGATTTCCACGAAGCCCGAAAATTGCTCTTATGGCACCGAATTATTCATCAAATAATCTGCCAAATAAATGGCTGACTTGATTTTCTGGCTATGGCTAAAAACCGGTATAAACTTTTTCCCTTGAAAAATTTCTTGATTTGTTACCTTTTTTCAGTTCTCTGTGACCCATTTCGATAGCTTTACGCATACATTCATTAAATTCATCAATAGGAGCTTTGCGATGACATCTATTTAAATTTTTGGCTGAAACAAAGGAGATTAAATAAATAAATAAATAAATAAATAAAGTATTAAAAAAAATTTTTTTTTTAATTTTAGAACTAAGGAGCTGCTGTCCACATATTACGTGAGCAAACTTTTGGTCATTTTTTTACTTCCTCATTTTCTTCGTCAAGTATAAAATAAACTTTTGCTATGGAAATTTTAGGGGGACTAATCCCATCCTTGGGGACTAATCCCTTTATCTAATATGTGCACAACCTCCAATATATTTATACGAACTAAAAAAAATTTCTAAAATTTCTGGCCTAAAATTTTGGTTACTCACGAATTTTCGGTATCTCTGAAATGCAGTAAGGGAGTCCTATCAAAAGTTGTAAATATAAGAAAATTAACACGCGTAAGATCATGGCAAGATAACTTGTTTCAATACAGCTGCTCGGGAAGAACTGAATTAAATAACTAGTAATATAGATCCTGATTCACCTTGATTTCTTTAAATATTTTTTTAGTACAAAAAAGAAACTTTTTTTTTTGAAGTCAAAATTATAATGTTTTTATAAATATCTAAATGCAGTAAAAAAAGGGGGGCTTGAATAAAAAAATTTCGGAACTCGGAAACAGGTATAGACCGCGAATGTACTTGGACAGTGTTTTAATGACAAGAAACGATTCATTTATTTTTCCAGCTCGGTTACTTTGTTGCCAAGCGGATTCATATTTCAAATTATTCTACTTGTCTCTCTGATATGTACTGCTTTAAGTGTCCAATCCTTATCGCATGAGTAATTATATTAGATCGGTAAGTTTTTTTTTTAAAAGGGTGATTATAACTCTAAAAAAAAAAAAAAAAAAAGCGGGGCAAATTATTTTCGTTTACGAATCTCATCCCCACCCCCTTCCCTCCTCCGTGCCACTGCAATACTGAAATTGATTTGTCATTTGTTTTTAAAGCCGAAAACAGTTAAGAAATACAATTGAATAAAAATTTAATTAATTAAATAAAAATTAAGTACTGAAAATTCAGAATGAGTAACTTTTCTTGAATTTCGGAAAACATTAACTTGAGGCGGAATACCGAAAAGATAAATCGGCCATATAGTCACCCTGAGGGGGTGGCCGGGGGGCGTTACAAAAAGCTGCCAGAGATCCAAATGCTTTTGCGTAAAAAGTACTAAGGTAAAGCTAATAGCTACTTGGCAAATGAAACATGAAATAAGTCTAAAAATTTTTCACTTTTATCAAAGCAGATATTTAAAAAGAAAAAATAGCATGACAACCGTTGCCCGTAACAGGGGACTACTTTTTACTTCAGGGGGTTACTTTTGACACTTTTATTTTGTTAAAAAATACTTGGAAACGGCTAAGGATTTTTTCAAAAATTAAACTTCTTCTAAATTATTGATTGTTTTCGAGTGTTATACATGTATCCAAGCCTAGTAGCCTAAACTTGTTTTATAATGAAAATATTAAGTTTTTAATTATGTTTTTAATAAAAAAATTAAGAAATCACACAACCTAAAATACTAAGATGCATTCTGCTGCATCCACCGATCAAATTGAAATTAAACTGCTTTTCGCACTTGCCCTATATAAGTCCCTTAAGCTAATAATTTGTCATATCCTCTTCAATTATTAAAGATATTCAGGTATAAACATGATTGTAAAAAGTAACCCCATTTTTGTTAGAACGACACCTTTTGGAAAATCGAGTTTTTATTCGTGTTAAAACAAGTATAGATATTATAACAGGGTATATCGTATGAAAGCTAAAGGACCACTCTTGATGTTTGTATAAACAGATTTTAATTTGGTTTTAAATTTTATATCTGTTTCGTGGAAATACGATCAAAAAGTTTAAAAAGTAACCCCCCGCTACGGTAATGCCAATTTCAAGATGCTGTAACATTGGAAGACATCCATATTTTTTGGATCACCCTATTTTTACGTGTGTATGTTGCAGTCAGGGTCATCAGTCAGTCATCCATAAACTATACATTGAAAACTCCCAACAATAGTCCCGGTTTTGCTTATGGATAACGCAAATCGGAAATGCAGCCCTGGTTGCAGTCCAAAGACGAAAGAAAAAAAATATGATAAAAAGTAGCAATCTTGTTGCAATTTTTAATTTTATTCGCAAAGGTCGTTCAGAGTGAATGTTTACACGTGCCATTATTATTAAATATGTAAATTTCAAGAAGAAAAAAGGAAATCAAGGAAAATGAGGTATATATCGTATCGCACTGTTTTAACCGTTTAGAACCAAAATCTGTCCATCTAATTTTTTATGTACTGCATAATAATGTACAGCACATAACAAGTAATTGAGTTTCGTTTTTTAGGGAGGGTTTTATTAGAGAGAGTGTCACATTAAAGTGACCCTTATTTCGTAAACTTTCAAATTTGAAATGCCGCACCTATGGAGTTCGGGGTCCCTGGTCTACATATAAATTCTAATTTACTTTTTCCAGATTCTGTACTCGAAAGGAAAGCGTGTCGGGAAATTTCCACAAGAACCAAAAAGTCAATCTTTTTTTCTGTGAAAAAATCACTGTTTTCCATCGGAAAATACGTAGATTACGAAATCTGAAGTCCCATTCTTAATATTTACTTCGAATTTTGAGTCTTAAGACAAAATAAGACCGAAAACTTAGACTTAAGCATTTTTTGCTACATTTTGGCTTCCAGACCAAAAAAGGAGCAGATGGGCAGTTCTTGAAAAAACGTACATTATTATTTTTGGGGAATATTGCTTAATATCTTATCAAGGTATCTTTAAAAAAAAATTTTTCAGTGGATTTGCGTTTCAGAAGGTAAAGAATGCTATCCCTTTTTAAAAGAAAATAAAAATTATTTTTAAACCTTTTTAATTAGCTAAAAAGTGAATTATTTGTCCTCCCGTCACGTTTGTTTTGTTAGCAGCTTCTCGTTAAAGATGCAGCGAAAAAAAAATTTTTTTCTTGTGCATTCGAGTTTTGGAAAGAAAAGAACAATATTTTGATGATATTTTGAGAAAAAAATTAATTACTTTTTAACCTTTTTTTATTACCAAAAAGTACAATATTTGTCCTTTCCGTCACGGTACGTTTTTTCAAGAACTACCCAGATATTTAAAAATAGACTTCAGATTCGTGATCTACGTAAATTTTCCGTTGGAAAACGGTTGTTTTTCCACAAAAAAATTAAAAATAAATGAATAAAAAATAAAATAAAAATAACAGACTTTTTGGTCCTTATGAAAATTTTCCGACCTTCAAGTTCAATTCAGCACGCTTTCCTAGGCAAGAAAAAAAATCTGAAAAAAAAAAAAAAATTAGGTATCATAAGTGAAGGAAGAATCACGAATTTTGGAAGTGAGGCATTTCAAATTCAAAATGAGGCATTCAAAAAAGGGACATCCTCAACTCTGGTTTAAATCGGGT
Source organism: Liposcelis bostrychophila (assembly GCA_037577465.1). NCBI lineage: Eukaryota > Metazoa > Arthropoda > Insecta > Psocodea > Liposcelididae > Liposcelis > Liposcelis bostrychophila. The sequence continues at coordinate 25,250,704 of CM075211.1, read as the reverse complement.
ACTCAGATCATGTTTTCTTGAACTCTAACATCATTTTTCGCAATGAATTTTAGAAAAAGTTTTCTATTGATTCACGGACTTGAAAAAAAATAAATAAATAAATGAGAAAATACTAAGATCACGGACGTGTTGGTTTTAATGGCAGTAACATTGAACTTATTGTTCCAGTTCGGTTGGTTTGTTGTTGCAAAACGCATTCATATTCAAGATTATGCAACTTGTACCGCAGATTTGTACTGCGTTAAGCATCAAACACTTCGGTTAGGGTAAAAAATCTGGTTTTTTTTTTTTTATAAAACTTTAATAAAAATTTTATAAAAATTTTATAAAACTTTTTTTTTTAATTCGTAAAAAAAAAAAAAAAAAAAATTATACAACTTTAAATCGAATTTTTTTACAAGTCTGAACTTTTATTAGAAAATATATATTTTAGCTTATAATCAATTTACAGAAAACTATATAGTCTGAGGAGAAAAATTTATTTTTAAGTTCGGACAACTGTAGAATATTTGGGTAATTATTGAAAAAACGTACCGTGACGGAAAGGACAAATATTGCACTTTTTGGCAATAAAAAAAGGTTAAAAGTAATTAATTTTTTCTCAAAAAAAGGGATATCTTTCTTTACCTTCTAAAACTGGAATTCACAGCAAAAAAAAAAAAAAAATTTTTTCCCTGCATCCTTAATGAGAAGCTGCTACCAAAACAAAACGTGACGGGAGGACAAATAATTCACTTTTTAGCTAATTAAAAAGGTTTAAAAATCATTTTTATTTTATTTTAAAAAGGGATATCATTTTTTACCTTCTGAAACGCAAGTCCACTGTAAAAAAATTTTTTGTTCAGTGTGTTTGATAAGATATATATTAAGCAATGTTGCCTGAAAATAAAAATGTACGTTTTTTCAAGAACTACCTATTTATAGTTTGGTTTAGATTTTATTTTATTTACAGAAAAACTACCATCTGGCACAAATTCCGGACATTACCACCATAAGTTTCTGAAAAAAGTGAACTAATGAAAAAAGACCTGTAATCAGTCTTAAAATCCGTCAAATGTTTGTTTTGACTTTTAATGACTTACTAATAAAGTGTCAACGTACTTGTAGTTGCGACACATTTCCACCCACAAAATAATATATCATTTGACTTCCACTTCGGTCGCACGAGTAATGTCACCATTAATAACATTGGCACGAGCAATACAATGGTAACAAAACCATTGTTTACCATCAAACTCAAAAACCGTGCAAAAAAACTAACTGATTTTTTATCCTCTTTTTTTCTTTCTTTCTTTCTTTATGTAAGTAAGTAATAAAAAAAAAGATAGTTTTTAAAAGCAAGGATTTTTGTTTTAATCGAAATATGTCGAAATCTTAATAACTTTTTATGCTATCACTCAAAAAAAGCTTCAAGGTCCCCGAGCATAAAATCAGGGTTGAGAGAAATTTTTTAAATGTAAATGCAGTGTAACTCTCTGTTGGCGTAAACTTGTCTCAAATCGCCCCCCGCCCCTTCCCATTTTTATTTTCAAAAATGGATTTCTTTTTCTAAAGTCTTTCATCCCTCTTTTCAAAATTTTGGCAATTTTGGCAACTTTGGCCAATTTGACTAAATTGATAATTAAAAAAAAAAAAACCAATTCTTTCTTTGGTCGAAAATTGATTTTTATTCTAATTTTAATGTTACCAACTGTCGATTAAAAAATTACTAAAATAATTATTTGGTTTCAGTTGGATGTTAATATAATTTCAGACTAAATTTTTGTCGTTTTCTCAAAAAAAGTGTAAAAAAAAAAAAAAAAAAAAAAAAATTAAATGGGTCCAGTGACCAATACATAAACCGATACCGTAACAGGGGGCTACTTTTTACTCCGGGGGGTTACTTTTGACACTTTTATTTTTTAAAAATACTTGAAAACGGCTAAGAATTTTTTCAAAAATTAAACTTATTCTAAATTATTGATTATTTTCGAGTGTTATGTACAAGCCTACTCGCCTAAACTTGTTTTATAATAAAAATATTATGTTTTTAATACGAAAAAAAAAAAAAAAAAATTAAGAAATCACGCAGCCTAAAATACTAAGATGCATTGTGCTGCATCCATCGGTCAAATTGAAATTAATTGCTTTTCACACTTGCCCTCTATAAGCCCATTAAACAATCATCCTAATTTCACTCAAAAATTAAACTATTAGAAACCAAAAAAAAAAAAAAAATTGGAAAGAAAAAAAAAGTTACGATCAATAAGGTTACTATTATAGAACATTTAATGGGGTCATTAATAGAAAATCTAAAAAGGTACATTGGTACAAATCGTTTTATTAAACCATTTTCCGTTTACAAAAGCTAATTATTTGTCATATCCTCTTCAATTATTAAAGATATTCAGGCATAATCATGATCGTAAAAAGTAACCCCATTTTTGTTAGAACGACACCTTTTGGAAAATCGACAAGTATAGATATTATAACAGGGTATCATATGAAAGCTAAAGGACCACTCTTGATGTTTGTATAAACAGATTTTAATTTGGTTTTAAATTTTATATCTGTTTCGTGGAAAAACCATCAAAAATTTGAAAAAGTAACCCCCTGCTACGGCAGGGACTTTTATTTTTATAACGTTGGCGCAGCAACACCGTCGAATAGTAACGGACTAAAGCCAGGAAAATATTATGCTAATTCAAATTTTTTCCATTTTATGCATACCATAAAGAGGGGCTACTTTGAATTTTCGGTGGCAACTTTGTATTTTTGGGGATGACTTTGTATTTTTGGGGGAGACTTTGTGTTTCTGGGGGAGACTTTGTATTTTTGGAGGCGACTTTGTATTTCTGGGGGTAACTCTGTATTTTTGGGGGCGACTTTGTATTTTTGGGGGCGACTTTGTATTTCTGGGGGAGACTTTGTATTTTTGGAGGCGACTTTGTATTTCTGGGGGTAACTTTGTATTTTTGGGGGCGACTTTGTATTTTTGGGGGAGACTTTGTACTTTTGGTGATGACTTTGTATTTTTGATGGCGACTTTGTATTTTTGGTGATGACTTTGTATTTTTGATGGCGACTTTGTATTTCTTTGTATTTTCGATGGCGACTTTTGTGTTTCTGGGGGCAACTTTGTATTTTTGGGGGCGATTGTGACCCAGATGTAAAATCTCGCACGTAAAAGATTTTTGTAAGGTTTAATTATTAACTAACATAGTTTGTAGGCAATATGTTTTATTAGATTTAATACATTTTTTTTTCAGAATTAATTGTATTCTAATCAATTTTTCAAAAAGTACAAAGTCGCTTTTCCATACGGTACTTATTTATGCATAATTATATTTGAGGATGAAAAACAACTTTTTCGGTAAAAAAGGTTAAAAAAAAAATCATAACTACTTACGGCAGAGCGCTAATAATAATACGTCTATCCGGAAACATCGAATTTGTCGCACCTTTTTATCTCATCGCCGCGACGTTTGCGACTCGTTCATCTGAAACCCATCACGTACGATCATCTTAAACAGAAAAAAAAAGAAAGAAAAGAAAAATAAATATTTGCCAATCCGGGCGGTTACAGTTCGTTTCCCATTGCAACGCGTAACTGACTTTCATTCGCTCCGGTTGACCATGGTTACTGGTCAATGAATAACAATAATAAAAAAAAAAAAAACTTCAAAATTTCGAAAATTCGTTTTTGACCGTGAAGGAAAATCCCAGCCTCGTGTAAATAAATATAGGTCGGGATAAACGAAGATTTTCGCGAATTTTCGAAGCGAAATATAAATGGACGAGGTCAAAATAACAAACGATCCCAGTCACGATAATAATAAACCGATGCGGATACCAAGACGGCGTCTAAAATTTATCGGAAGCGATTATTCAAATTTTCTTCAATCCAAGCCTAACAGCGCGGAGTTTAATTAATTTCCAGGCAGTAATATAAAGGCGAAAACCGAAACTGTCAAAATTATATTGATAATCATCAAAATTAATGATAAATCGATGTAAAATTAAATAATTCACCGTGACGATCCGGAGGCCCTTATAATATAATTATCGGTTAAATAATCGATATTTTTGCTTATAACCGGAATTATCATTGGGGGAGAAAAAAAAAAAAAAAAAAAAAATTATACATTGCCAAAAGCTACGTGTCCTTGTAATTTTTTTTTCTTTTTCAATATTCTTTCTTCCGTTGAGTTTTCAGAAAAACGAAATGAAGTGAAAAAGAAAATGAAGATTAAATCTTTCCTATTCAGAAGACTTTTTCTTTTACGGAATGGCACACACGAGGACGAAAATGCAGGTGACTCGGGTGTGAAAAACTTGCGAAATCAATTTTTTTTTTTTTTTTTTTTTTTTTTTTTTACTTTTGTCACAAAAGTGTCATGTATTTCAAGGGCATTCACATCTTTTTTTAATTTTTATTTGAAAAGAAAATCTTGTTAATTTCATTTGTTTCTTTTCACCGTGAAACTGTGTGACTGACAATTTCGCGAGTTTAAACGTTCTACGGTCATGCCGGAAAACCGGGAGAATAAACTCAAGATGCGGGTCCAATTTTAATAACAATTGAGGGATTTAAAAAAAGTTGAATTAGTTCTCTTTGGTTGCTACAGAAATAAAAGTAAAAATAAAAACAAAAGCCACTGCCCCAAAAATCAGTAGAGGTAAAGATGTTAGGGAAAAACGATATATAATTTATATATAATTTATATACAATTTATACATAATTTATATATAATTTTGCCCTAACATCTTTACCTCTATCAAAAAATCGTACCAAGAATACCTGGTATTTCTTATTGAACGTTTCAGTTGATCCTTCTGCTTTCGGAATTACAACCGGTTTTCCGAAAAAATCGGAAACACCGCTCATTGTTAATGAATTTTTAACACTCGTAATACACCCGTAACACTGGATTCCCTGTATTGTTCATTACCAAAATATCGTAATTAATTCCGATAAATATGTTGCACCGATGTAAAAAGTAACTCCCGATTTCCCAAAATTAAAAAACATTTCCCAATTCATAAATAAATTGTTGAGTGAAAACAGAATAAATTTCGATTTAAATCACGAGCTTTTTTCATAAAATTAAATTGCTCCCGCGAAAGTAAAAAAAGTTGATGAGTAATCGTGAGTCAACATATCGTTACAAGTAATTTTTTTTTCTTTTCTTTTTTTTTTACCTTAAACTTCAACTTGAACGAAAAACGATATGCAATATTTTCTCACTGTTTTGTCTCATAAAACAAACTTGATCACAGAACAGCGGAACAATTTTTTTTTTTTTACTTTGTTTTTCCTTATACGTAGCCATGGCAATTAGGCCATAAAAATTGTTCCAGTTTGTATATAAAAATAATTGTAACGTATTCAAATTAGGCCTAAAATAATTTAACAATAATTTTTTTTCGAGAATAATAATCAATGAAAGAAATGACTGATGAAATTGGAAATCCTTTAATTTGTAATGTGGGCATGTTTTGACAAGCTAATAGCACATCTTGAATTTTCAGAATTTCTTTTATTTCGGGAGCAATTTATTTTTATTTACGAAAATATTTGATGAAATTATTGTAGGTATGTGTCGAAGATAAGAGAGATGTAGGATATATTTTGAATGAAATTTCAGGCAAGATGTATTTGATAACATTAAAATAAAATTTTTAATGCAGTGGCTAAATGAGTTTTCTTATTTTCAAAAACTATTCAAGGAAAATTCCGAGTTTTTTTATTTCCCCAAACTCCTGACGTCCCCCTAAATCAGGCAAAATATCCGACCACCATGAAGTCCCCGAAGAAGGATCTTCAAAAAAACCTTTTTTACTTCTTTTGCATTTTCCCGCCTTTTTTTTCATATAAAAAATACGTTATTTAAAAAAAAAAAAACTTTACTTTTCGTCAAAAAACCTTTTATTTCCTAAAAAAACGTAGAGTCTTTAAGTAGAGTCTTTACGTAGAGTAATTTCTGTCAAGAAGTCTTTACGGTCTTTTTTTTATCAAAAAAACCCTACGCGTGAAGTAAAAATTCCACGATTAAACATCTAGCACCTCGCTTTGCTTGGTGAGGCAAAATCGGTTTTCGACTCAAAAAGTCTAGCTTTAGGTTCTAGCAGTGAAATATACTATTAACCTTCTCCCTATAGGTGACCTTATCTATAGGTTACCTATAGGTGACCTTACCTATAGGTGACATTAACCTATCTCTCTAAAAATGCCGGTTGAGAAAAATTTTTGAAAAAATATTCGAATCTAAGTATTAGGCATGGGCAAGCGAACCTGCAATTAAACTTTGCTCGATCATGCCAACGCAGTGAACCATCTGTACGGCTTAACCATAAAAACAAAGTTTATGGTTGTCAGCAGGGAAAATGTTGACGTAAGAATCTTTATCGCAGAAAAAGGAAATTGAACGGGTGCACTCGTATAAATATCCTGGGTGCAGCGTAAATGACTCTTGGGATTGTAACCAGGAAGTCCGAGCACGTATAGAACAAGCCAGAGGAACTTTCCTCAAAATGAGAAACCTGTTGTGCAATCGCAACCTGAGTCTCCAAACAAGGGTCCGAATCGTCCGATGTTACGTTTTTCCCGTGCTTATATGGACACGAGGGATGGACGTTAACTAGGGCGTTGGAAAAGTAGTTGGAGGCTTTTGAGATTTGGGGTCGTGCATAAATTACGTAAGCATGGATTAGGCCCTTTTTGCACGCTTTATCCCATTTCGCCTATGCTTAGCTTATGAGTAAGATGTCAAATTTGGATCCCCCCCTAAATGTGCTTACGTAATTTATGTACGACCCCTAATTGGGTACACCGTCGAATGCTTAAAATTTTGTGGACTGACAGGGTGAGAAATACTGACGTCTTGGCTCGTATGGGAAAGGAGTTGGAAGTGCTCTATGAGATCAAGCATCGGAATCTTGATTATTTCGGCCACGAAATTCGAAATGAAAAGTACCAACTCCTTCAGCTTGTGATGGAGGGAAAAGTCGAGGGTAAGCGCAAGCAAAGTCGAAGGAAAAGCTCGTGGCTTAAGAATCTCAGGGATTGATTCGGTGTTGATTCCTTAAGTATTTTTAGAGTGGCGGTCTCAAAAGTAAAAATCTGTTAGATGATAGCCAATCTCCGTCGCGGAGCCGGCACTTGAAGGAAGAAGAAGCGAACCTACACCTTAAGTAGAAAGTTCGAAATTGTCTTATTTCGAGTTGATTTTACCGGAATTTTTACCAAAATTTTAATGTTTTTTTTTTTTTAATTCCACAAAATACCTGTTATTTTTCCTTCCCATTTATCCAGTTATCCACTTTACAATCTCGTCTTTTTCCTTTCTTTTTCTTTTTATTGTTCTTTCCCTTCTCATCTTTTTTTTTTTAACTCTTTTTCTTTTTTTCGTCCTGTTTCGTCTACTTTCCTTTTGGCCTCTCTCTCGCCAATCTTCCTTCTCTTTATAAATTTTATCGTTACAGGCATTGCATTGTACCATTTTTTTCTCTATTGCCATTTCGCCCTCCAGGACTTCACGAACAAATGCAAATGATTTTCAATCAGAATTTTTAAAATCCTCGATTTTATTATCATTTTTTCGATCCATTTAATTTATTAACCTCGCTCTTGATAGATTATTCCGATACGACGAACCCCGCCTCATTATTAAAATCAATACCGACATCCTGGACCGTTTTCGGTTTCAAACACATCCGTTATCCCACCTCATGATTAATACCGGGAAATTCTATCAGAATCATTTACGATAAATATTTGTTCAATTCCGAAAAAAAAAAAAAAATTTAAAAATAATAATTTTTTTGTTTAACTTTTTTCCCCTCTATTTATGGTTCATTTCTTAACTTGCTAAATCCGGCGATCATGACCGTTTGCCGATACTTTTCCCTTTTCTTCTGTTACAGTTCACTTAACCGGGAACAAACATTCAAGGTTCCAAATATTTCACATGTTATGATCGACATAATAACTTTAAAGCGTTACTCACAAATTATGACGACCTTCATCGTACGGCATTGTCACATTTCTACATTTTTCTTTACTATAAAATAAGGAGGTGTTAATGATTCAGGTGTCAGTGTTTCTTCCTTCATTTTCAGTGAAACATTTCGGATTTTTTCGGAAAAAAAAAAAAAAAAATTTGCTCAAATCATGCAAGCCGTAAGTGTCCTGTTTTCCGTTCTTTTTCGGATTTATTTCCAGTGCAGTAAGGGGGGGAGGGGGCGTGAAGGGGGGCTAAAAAGGATTATTTTTCACTATTTATTTAAATAACTCCTCTTAATTCAATTTCGAATTGAATCGGTTTTAAATTAACTCGAAAAAATAAAAAAAATAAAAAGGTTTGGAAGGCAACGGAATAAGTGTACACAATTTTCTCATTTAAAATTGATAGACAATCGTCGGTTTTTTTTTTTTTTTTTTTTTTTTTTAAGCTGACCATAATAAATCATTCTCGTTCCTTCATTCATTTACATCGGTGAGCGACTGATTGATCGCTTTTCATCGACTTGTACGCCTTCATCTTTTTTTTTTTTTTTTAAAGAATCGGTTCTTCTTGATTAATTATTTTCACATGTTAAGTTCTTATCTTTTTGTGGGCGAAAAAAATCGAAATGATTTTCGGGAACCTTAACGGAAAAAATCTTAATTTTTTTTTTAGGTCGTAGTCGCCTGTCTCGTGGCTGTCTTAGCTACCTCAGCCTTGTCCCAATCAGCAGAAGTACCCTCTAAGGATTTAGCAACTTCATCTAGTGGTAAGTGCATCATTTTTTTGTGTCAACAAAAAAAAAAAAAAATTCTTGTGAGATTTTTCCCAGACGGTCTAAATGAGTAATTAATTACATCATGAGTCATTCACCACTCTTTCCACAAACTAATCACTTTAATTTTTAAATATGAAACACACTTTTAGTCGATTACTTGCGACCTTAAGTTTAGGACAAAAGGAAAAGAAAAAAATGATTTATTCTCAAGCAACGTTTACAGCTGCTTTACCTTTGGTTTCTAAGGCACTTCGTTGTCTAGACAAAACCGGCCGGTTTACCGTCCGGTTTTTTTAAAAAAAAAGTTTTTTTAATTAATATTTTTAAACATTAATATTGCATTAAATGGGGCGAAACTTATACCAAATTGTTCCTTATTGTTAGAAGAAGTCAAATATAGCCCACATTTTCTTTTGTATTATTCTATTCAAGGGAGTAATTTTTTTTTTTTGAAATTACGTCTTTGCTTTCCGAGAAAATTCACGTTTCAGCAGTAAAACATTTTTACAAGACCTTTTCATCTACCTTCTTTTTCATATTTCCACGTGATTCAGACTTTCCAATTTTTGAAAATTTGGAGTTCATTCTATAGATTAAAGCCCCTTTCTCATTAGAACTCATTATCGGAGCACGTGAATTTTTTGCGCGAGAGATGAAAAAGGACGACTTTCGTTGTCAAATAAGAAACCTAAGAAAGATAAATAATCTGAAATTTATGAACTTTTCCACGTGAGTATATACGAAACCTTAGAGAGCATTATTTTCGCTCTCTCAGAAGAAAAGTTGTTCGACCCTTTCCCTTAAACAGTATTTCTCCTTGATTTAGCGGCTTTATGAAGGATATCTCGTTTGGCTTTTTCTCGCATGGTCTCCCTTAAAACATATCCTCAAGATGTAACCGGGGAGAGAGGGGGGGATGAGGGATGGAAAGTAACCGCCTTGTTCTATATTCATGAGCGCTTCCTCCTTATGTCTCGGGTTTTCCTTGTGTCACATGTTCCGTGGAAATCTTTTTCCATTTTCATCTTGATTAAAGAGGATGTGTTTTTCATTCATTTCGAAAATTAATTCGCAAGGCGTTTAAGTGGAGTCAGGGTGTTAATATCAGGAATTTTGGAAACTGTTAATCTTGTTTTTAGCTTTTAGGTTTTAAAACGAGAAAGGGTTAAGTTCAGAATTTCAAAGAGGGAAGTATGAACAACCGCAAAAAGAACATGCTTGTTGCAGCCTGTACGCCAGGGGTTGGAGGGGAGTGCGCCGCTTTCAAAGGGGGTTTCCAATGAGAAGATCGAAAAAATGCATGATTTAGGAATTTTTCGAACTTTTATGCGCCAAAGAAAATTTACAGGGGGGGCTAAGCATTTTTCATCCCATCCCTGGTTACAGACATTTAAAAAAAACTTGGAAAATTCAAAAGAAGGCCAAAGTGACACCAAAGCAGTCAGAGTTGCATCAAACATGCCCGTTATTTATCAGAGCCACCGCACCGTTTTCATGGCTTCTTTAGTACTCTGAGCTCAAATTAATTCTTAGAGAAGGGGTTACTTTTGGCAATTTTAGTATCGAGATTTTTCGACGTCTCGAGGTTAATTTTTTAAAGGGCAAAATATTTTCTAGGCGGGGGCTGCAATAAGCTTATGGTTGTGGAACCATAAGCTTTAAATAAAAATTTAAGAGCTCAAATTAATTCTTAGGGTAGGGGTTACTTTTGGCAATTCCAGAAATCTTCTTCCAAAATTCCCTAAAATTAATTCATTTCTTTTTTTAATTTCAGCCTACGCAAGCGTTTACGGTGGATACGGCCCATACGGCGGATACGGATACAATTACGGTTTGGGCGGTTATGGAGGTCTCGGTTACGGAGGTCTTGGTTACGGTGGACTCGGCTACGGAGGATTAGGTTACGGACGAGGTCTCGGATACGGAAGCTATTACGGCGGATACGGTTTGGGAACCGGATTGGGAACTGGTTTGGGAGCCATCAACAGTTTAGGAGGTTACGGTTACGGCGGTTTGGGAGGTCTTGGCTACGGTGGATACGGTCTCTACAACCGAGGCATCTACGGAGGACTTTACAAATAATTTATTTTTTAAATAATAAGTTTTTTCTAATAAATCTCCGACAATTTTTTTAAAATCGACTTCTTTTTTTTTTTTTTTTTGTAAACCCACGCCCTTGAAAGCGATCCCTGACCACTGATGGAAAAAAGAGATCAAATGTCATGCGAATTGAAGGTAACCCCTTTAAAGAAATTCAAGCTGGAGGACAAACAAGGAATTTTTAAAGTAAACAAACGAGACAATGAGAAAAAAAAAACTTTCTAAGAAATGGAAAATTTAGTTTTTTTTTCGAAAAAAAAAGGAAATAATTATCATTTCCTAAAAGCTTAAAATAATACTGTCAAGAGATAATCGGAGGTTTAAAGTATTAATAGTCTAGTATTAAAACCCTTTTATAATTGCATCCCCTCAACCTCTTGAAAACTAGAAATTTCCCACGATTGAATAGAGCCTACACCCAAGAGGAAAATGAAGCCATCAGAGCCTTTTCCGCGTCTAATCGATGTCAACGGATATTTTCACCTCCTAATTTCCGTAATGAGATCAGAAAACTTGACATATACGGCTAGGGCTTTTATTAGTTATACGAGATTTTTTTTTTTTTTCGTTCCATTTTTATACGAAAAAAAAAACGGTCGAGAAATAATCAAACTAAGTGAAAATCGTTAAATTTTTCAAAGCTTTCAAGATAATAATAGCATTTTACCTGTCATTCATAACTTAATCGAAAAGTTAGCTCGATGCCTATGCGCGCAGTAATTGATTCTAACACGTGTAATTCGATAATGGCGGATGCGATGCCGATCGAGAATTTTGAGGATCGGTGATATCGATCGATTTATAGTGAAATTTACTACTATAATTTGATATTAAATGCGAGCACAAGACCTTTCAAAATCTCTTTTGTTGATAATTTTAAAACATAATAAGGAATGAAAAGCGCGAAAAGCAAAAAACTTTTCGCTTGTCTTGAGGAAAAGTTTTCGCCGTGGAAAATTCGTAAAAACATCGTTTCGCACCAGGAGGGCATAGGCTGCGTTCGTTTTGAAAATTGTATTCAAGATTTTTCTACTGTTGGGAAAATGGCATAATAACGTTGAATAAAATAACAGGAAAGTTGTAAAACTGGTAAAAATTCAGATCAGTGATCTACGGAAAATTTCTGATAAAAAAACCACATTTTTTCGCAAAAAAAAATGGTCGAAGTACTTCTAAGGGGGTTAGGCTACTTATAATGGGTTACTATTAGAAACCAAAAAAAATTGAAAAGAAAAAAAAAAAAAAATTAAGAACAATGGGGTGAATTTAAAAAAAAATCGAATTTATCAGTACAAGAAGGAGAACCATTTTTGGGGGTAAGAGATTTGAAATTCGAAATTTGCCAAAATAAGTGCAATGTACTGTACCCTAAAGTACAGTAATGGGGTTACTTTTAATGGGGTCACAGTACCCCATTAAAAGGCTACTTCTAATGGGGTTACAACAGTAACAGGAGGCTACTTTTTACTTCAGGGGGTTACATTTGACACTTTTATTTTTTAAAAATACTTGAAAACGGCTAAGAATTTTTCAAAAATTAAACTTATTCTAAATTATTGATTATTTTCGAGTGTTGTGCTCAAGCCTAGTTGCCTAAACTTGTTTTATTATGAAAATATTAAGTTTTTAATACGAAAAAAAAATTAAGAAATCATGCAACTTAAAATACTAAGATGCATTCTGCTGCATCCACCGATCAAATTAAAATTAAATTGCTTTTCGCGCTTGCTCTATATAGCCCCTTAAACAATCATCCTGATTTCACTCAAAATTAAGTTATTAGATGAAAAAAAAATTGAAAAGGAAAAAAATTACGTGGGGTTACTTTTTACAAATTGTACTTCAATGGAGTTACTTTGTACCGTTTGTACTTTAATGGGGTTACTTTGTACCGTTTGTACTTCAATGGGGTTACTTTGTACAAATATTTCAATGGCGATGTCCTATTCGTGCTAAATCCACAACAAATCGACAAGGTTTCCGACGTTTTGATTACGTTTTTACTACTTTCACTAATTTTTTAAAATAAACAGCAATAGTCATTAATAGAACGTCTAAAAAGGTACCAATCGTTTTATTAAGACATTTTCCGTTTAGAGAAAACAATAATTTGTCATATCTTCTTCAATTATTAAAAATATTCAGGTATAAACATGATTGTAAAAAGTAACCCCATTTTTGTTAGAACAACACCTTTTGGAAAATCGAGTTTCTATTCGTGTTAGAACAAGTATAGATATTATAACAGGGTATCAAATTAAAGCTCAAGAAAGCCTCTTAATGTTGGTATGAACAGATATGAATTTTGTTCTGCATTTTACATCTGTTTTGAGAAAAAACGTGAAAAAGTGTAAAAAGTAACCCCGTACATATGTAAAACGGTGCATATCTCGTTGAATAAATTAGTATTGTGCATACTCTCTTTTCTCTTTCGAACTTTAGATCGAAATTTACGATAAAATGTTGACGTCAGATGTCCGCTACTTCACTTCCCCTACCTTGTCAGCAAAAGTCAGAACCTCAAACACTCCTCCCAAACTTCCAGTCAGGTTTTCACCTTAGTCCTTTCGAACGTGAAAAAAATTTAATTTTTGAATGCAAAATCACAGTATCCGAACGGCTAGGGGTGTTTTTAACTATGAATAATGGCAGGGTATTCGTTATCCGATTTGACGTAATTAAGGAAAAACATTGAGTATGAGCTTTGAAACAAGACCGCAATCCATGTAATTTCATTAATAATTCGTAGGCCGGGGTGAAGGCGGTATGATGGAATAGCTCAGATAATCACAATCAATAAAGATATGCATTCCAGGAATCTAAGTAATGGAGAGTAACAGCAATTATTGTACTTACCATTATTCGATCGCTGAGCTTAAAGTATCCAAAGTTTAGGTGCATCCAAGCATAAGATAAATATGAGGTGTATTCTCCGAAGATCTCATTAATCTTCTGTTGTGTTGACTCGAGATTAAGACGTTAGAATCGCATTATAGCCGTCAGGAAATCTGTAACAAGGGGTAGACATAAATATTTCTTTGGGAATACACGGAGGTGCGGATTTTGAAATTCCTTCAATCACTTTCTAAAAGGAAAGCAATGGAGGAAGAAGAAGAAGACCCAAATATCGTGACTATGTTTAGGAAATTGAAAATGAGGATCATTATCTTCATCGATAGCGATATATTGCTTTTGAATAAACGTCTTGACAATTTATTGTAGGTTGGGTTCAGCACCGAAATCAAACCAACGGGATTTTTGATCAGACCAAAAAATAAATCCTGAAAAATATTTTCCAGGAACTTAAAAAAAAAATACTAATTCAAAAGATATTGAAAAAAGAAAAGCCGCATTTTAATCATAAAAGGTATTCATCAAAAATGGATCCTCATGTTAAAATCATGTCACGTAAAATATTTTTTTTACCCTCCCGAACTTTTTATCTTAAAAAAAAAAAAAAAAAAAAAAAAAAACTAAAATGCTTAGTAAATCGACTTCACATTTATTTTTTTTTTCTCCTCTTTGTAGCTTATGGGGATGCATATAAAAAAAAAATTAAGATTTTCCTTTTTGACTTTCCAGGATTTTTGCCGCATAGGAAAAAAAGAGTAAAACTTAGAAGGTTTCAAATTAAACTTTGATTTTCGTCCGTTTTTTTCCCTTGAGGTACAGCTCGAAAACGAAATCGACCGAAAAAAAAGTTATATTATTAAAATGAGATGTCCTAAATAAAACTTCAGCTGGAAGCATATGGTCAAGTGAAACGAAAAAAAAAAATTGGTTACATTTTAAATTTAATCAGTTTAGCTATCCACTGGGAGGCTCAGCTTTGATTCCACGGACATGGAAATCGTGTAAAAAATGGAAAAGACGAACGGAAAAGATTAAGTTTTCTTTTGCGACTTTTTAGGATTTTTACAGCATAGAGCCATAGTAAAATGTAGAATAATGCGAGGGCAAAAAAAAAAAAAAAAAAAAAAAAAAAAAAAAAAAATTGGTAATCTCGGATTTTCGCTCCCGGTTAAAAAATCATTGTTTTTTAGATGTAAAAAGACCCTTCATTTTTTAAACTTTTTTCAAATTAATTGACTTTTTCACTTTTTCCCCAGTTCTGTGCCTGTTTAAAATACACCGTAAAAAATTTTATGTTGAAATTGACATAATTGGTTTTGTCCCAATCGGTCCACAAATTTTTTGATTAAAAAAAAAAGAAAAATTTTTTTTGCTTAAATGTTCTGCGTTAGGGCGATCAAAAAAAAAAAAAAAAGTGTTTCCGATTTAGTTCTTTACCAAAAAATGGGTTCATTTTAGAGTAAAAACGCAAGAAAAATTTCGAAATTTTTTTTTTTTTTTTAACTATTTATATATAGAGCAGAAAAAGGGCCTAAGCCACAATTTTTTTCTTAGCATTTAATGAACGAAAATTTGGTGCATTTTTCCGTAATTGAATTTTACAAAAATGGACTTAATAGGTGCTTTTGACGTTGTAGAAGACGAATATCACCATCCCGATTTTCCCCGTCCAACGCCTGAGTCGCTAATAGCGATTTTTTTAGCGCTTAAAATTGATTTTTCGGGCTTAATTTTTATTTATGTCTAAATTTGAAGCCCCTGAAATTTTTTTTAAAATTTTTAAGTCGCTTATACTTATGTAAAAAAGTCAGAGGAACACAAATTTCACCATTTCGATTTTCTCCCTGAGTCGCTGTTAACGCTCCTTTAGCGCTTAAAATTAATTTTTCGGGCTTAATTTCTATTTATGTCCAAATTTGCAGCCCCCGGAATTTTTTTTTGAAATTTTTATGTTGCTTATACTTAAGGAAAAAAGCCCAAAGAACACAAATTTCACTATCCCGATTTTTCCCGACCAACTCCTGAGTAGGGGTATAAGTGAAAATTTGATTTTTCTGGGCAAAAAAAATGACGACAGCTCCTCTCCATTACGATTTGGAGGTCATGTTCAATGACATTTTTTACTTAGGACACTCTAATTAATAAGAATCTTTTGTTTCGAATCAATTTCTGAAATTTTTTTGAAAAAATTTGGACTTTTAAAAAAATTACTGGTAGGATTTTCAGACCGTAGAAAAATTATATGGCTTTTTTCTCCTTGAAGGGAGTTCAAAATTTCCGAAATTGTGCTGAAGAAATTACTTGAATGACCCTCCCACGTCTAATTAGTTCAGGAGTACGTAAATACAGGGATGCAATTTCGATTCCGATTCCGATTCCAACTTACAAATATTTTAATGATGCCAATCCGATTCTGATTCCGATTCCGATTTAAACCAAAATTTATTAACTGTAATAACGGTATTTTCGTGTTTTTAAGTCAATCTGAATCAAAAATATTTTTTTGGATGCCGATTCCGATTTCGATGATTCTGAACTGTTTTCAGACTAGATTCCGATTCCTGTTCCTTCAAAAAAAGCATGGATTCCGACTCCAATTACTTTTGAAATAGCATATTCCGATTTCGATTCCGAATAAAAATTAATCGGAATTGCAGCCCTGCGCAAATACCACCAGAACAAGAATTTTTTCCATAAAAAAAAAAAAAAAAAAAAAAAAAAAAAAGCAACTAGTTGAATCTTACATCATTATTTGTGATCGTATCGAGAAAATAAAAATTGGTGGTAAAAAAAAAAAAAAAAGAAATTTCCAAAATCAGATTTTCGGAAAAAACAAAAACAGACCTTCCACCTTATGGTGAGCTTATAAACGTGAAAGCTCAATGCGCGAGTGCTTTTCAGAGCGTGCTCTTTTCGTTATTATCATTTACTACTACCCTCATTCACTTTAACGGGCGGCTCATGATCCCAACACGTTTTCCAGTGATTGTACACACAAATCATCACGTTAACGGTTATCGTATAATCGGTTTATTTTACGCGTTCGGGAAAATATAAAAAAAAAAAAAAAAAAAAATAAAAGTATCATATTTCGTTTACCAAAACATTAAAAAAAAAAAGTGAAACGAAGGGTGCACCAGAAAAAACCAAATTAAAAAAAAAAAAAAAAAAAAAAAAGTTTGTTTCATCAAAAAATTGTTTTTTTTTTAAATTGCCCTTTATTAAAAATTGACATTAATAATGCCTCAATCTGGATTACGTTGAGTCATAACTGGTAAATTTATTTTACTTATTTATTAGTTTACTTATTGCCGTTAAATAAACACGATCGTTTACACTGAAATTAGGATATTTGCTAAGAGCAAATATAATTTACTTTATAGTTGTGGGGAGCGAAAAAAAAAGTTTGCCTTTCGGTTACATACACATTTCGCCGAAATAAAAATATTTTCTTTTCCGTGGAAAAAAACGCATAAAATAATATAAAATATGAATAGCATACGTAAAATTGAAGAAGAAAAAAAAAATGCGAAGAAGATATTCAAGAGAAAAAAAAAAGTTGAGTTTTTTAATTTCGATTTTTGAGTTTTCTTCAAAACTAGGAGGAAAGAATATAATAAACGATTTGCGGGAAAACTTTATAAAGATTTGATAAAATCTGTATGACAAATTCTGAGGAAATCGCTTTTCTTAGAAAAACATTAGGAGAAAAAGAAATGTACAGAATTTTTAATATTTCGTTTGAAATACAAAACAATAAAAAAGACGGTAAATTTATATTTTAAATATAACATTTAAAAAAGAAAAACTCTTCATAAATAAAATATTTCACTGAAAAAATATTTTATGAGAATTTCAAATTCTTAAAAAATGAATTTAGGTAAAACGGAAAAAGATAACGAAAAAAAAAAAAAAAAAAAAAAAAAAGAATAAAAGCAAAAGAGCGACGGTCATCTCAAATACCATAAAGCAAGATATTTAAGCTAAGGATTTTAGAAAGGGCATTCGGAATTTTCCCAAGAAACCATATCCGGAAGATCTACATGTTTAAGAAAAAAAGAAAATACTGACATGTTTGTACATGTTATATATGCCAAAAGTCAATTACCTAAAAACGTTTTTTCAAAATGTGTGCATTTCTTAGAAATACAAACGAAACGAATTAGCAGATTTATTAGAAGGGACCGGAATGGAATGTTTTTTAAATATCTTAACCTTTTGATCCGGGACTCCGGAAAATTCGGAAAAATTTTCCATCAAAAATTTCCTATTATTTCGGGATCGAAGTTAACCTACAACTTCTTACGGACTCGTGCTGCGAGGTTTAAATCTACACAAACGCCTGCCGAATATTGGTATATGCAACCAGTATTACATGCATGTAATGCAAAATATCGCATAAAATTTATTTACTTGCGTAGAATGATCGATGGGGGAAAAAAATCTACGGGTTTTCTGCCCCGCAGACTTCAAATCTGCTCTCAGAATGACAAAATTTCAAGCAAGAGATCCAATATGGCGCCGGAATAAGGGAGTCTTCAAGTATTACGTATTTGTTTTCGGGTTTTCCGACCCCCTAAGCCCCCCCCCCCTGTCGTAACATTTAGTAAGTATCACTTACACGCTCCCTAAGAGATAAAGCTTGAAATGGCTCCGCAAAGTTGGCATTTTGAGTTCGGAGGCTGCAGAATAACTTAAAAAGTTACAACGTTTTGAGTGTCTGCGAATAGAAATAAACTTACACTTTTAATTTTTTTTTTTAACCGCCGACTTCGAATCGAGACCAATACAAATTGCGAATCCGTCTGATTTTCCGTTATTGTCCGATTTGAACAAAATTCTACCAGACTGACCGTAATTTTTATTTAATTTTAAATTTAAAAAAAAAAACGGGGACCAACCTTGGGTATTTAGCTCGGAATATATCTCGTAAGTGCCACGGCAGCAGTAAATTATTTTTTTGCAAATATGGACTGCATATAGCATCTGCGATAAAAACTTAAAGAGTCAGAAGGAATTCCCTAAAAGTAATTGTCACGGCAATTTCTAACCAATCACAATCTATCAATTTCATCACGAAATACGAAAAGATCAATCAGAACTTTCACATGACCCCACTTAAAAGCCTTCCGAAATGTTGATTGGCAAGATTTTTTTATTCTTCCAGTTTTAGTTTATTTTTATTTATTTATTTATTTATTTAGTTATTTATTATTATATTATAAATATATTTTATGTTTATCTTTTTCGGTACGGTAGGAAACAGTGATTTTCATAATTCTGATCATCGATTGATAGTCGGGGAACTGTTTAAAATATTTTTAAAAAAATAACCATCAAGGGGATGCCAGCGTATTGCGTTCCCTAAAATCGAAACGACGTCGTTCTCTTTCATTTTAGACTTTGATTGAATCAATCCAAATGCTTTCTTCGCCTAAACGCAATTCACGCGGTGGAAATTTTTATATTGTAATTTATTTACGGTTTTGTGATTTCATATTTGCGGTAAAACGATTACATCAATATCATTTTTGTTTTTAGATTTAGATAAACCATGAGAGGAAAAAAAAAATCAAGGACATCAATATCTTCTTAAGTACATTGTACTTCTTTTCTATCGCATACCTATTTCAGCACAAAGACAAAACCTGAATCTTCAGGGAATGTTGAAAAAGTAGAAGACTAGTTCCAATTATCGACTAAAACTGAGTACAACACTCAAGTTAAGTTTTCTCTAAAAATTAATATTCCAATCGATGACGCTATGTCTTTGAGCTTCGGAGGGGCAAAGTATCATAAAATGACTAGAGCAGAGGTGCTTTCCTCAACATCTTAGAAGGTCCTAATTTTGAGAAAATTGTATTTGAGCTCCTTTGTTTAGAGGTCAGAACAGTGCTACGGCTTGATCTAAATGAAAAGACATATGTATATGGGTGAGTTATTAATTTGTCTCAAAACTTTCTATCGCACCTTTACCTGGTTTTCCCTTTCCTCAGGCGTTTAGGCATTTACGCATTCGGGTGGTGGTAACTACAAATTATTTAGTGATTTTGAAATGTTTGGAAAAATAGGTCTTTGGGCTACATTACTCATTTCCCTGGTTTTCTAAAAATTTATTAGTTTAATGACTCGGACAACCTTCATAATTATTTTTTTTTCTATCAACCATCGGCTGCTGGGGCCATTCCGACAAAAAGAGACATCCCATTATGTTGTACTGTATAGGGGGTAAGGGGCCCTTCCATTTACATCAAATATTGTATCATGTCTGGGATGTCGCTGCAATGTTTCCTCTTAATTGAGGAATTGTAACGTTTTTTTGAATGAATCCATCCATGCGTAGGCGTCCATTGAGGGCCAGTCCCACCAACGCTGGTTAAGGAGATAACCGTCAAAAAAAAAAACCATGGTTTTCTTTGCCCGTAAGTTAACCGACCAAAATCGGCCGGTTATTTTTTTTAATCATGGTTTTTTAGAAAAACAGCTGTAGTGGGATAGGCCCTTAGTTTACGTTTTGGTCGTTACATCTAATGAGTGGAATGCTTTTCCCTTTTCCGGCCAGCTGCAGTTAGCAGTTATACCGCAATCACCGAAAGCGGTTCCGAAGAAAAAGTGTGTTATAAAATTGAGTTATTAAAAACTTAAACTTCGTTATAAAAGTTTATAACAAAAATTATTTTCAGTTTTTTTCTAAGTTTATTCATTTTCTTCTAACGCTTCCCGAATTTTTCTAATTCGGTTTTTCTTTATTTTTGAGTCTTTGTCAAATTAAAAATACAAGAAATAAACCGGAAATTCGGAAAAATCTGGAAAATATTATAAGTGAAAATAATTGACAACTAAAGAACCATATTGCCTCTTTTAAAATTCAGTTGAAAAGTGGTGCAGTGGATAAAGGCGGCTGGTAAGTCGACAACAAGGCTCGAGTTCTATTCCAGAAAATTGTAATTTTTTCTTTCCTTTTTTTTCTCATGAAAAATGTTTAAAAAAGAGCCTATAAAGTTTTATGCTTGAATTGCACTATGTTTAGCATATGGGGATATGCTAAACATAGTGCAATTCAAGCATAAAATTAATATCTAAACAAAAACACTTCCGTGTAAAAAAAAGGGAGCCAAGTTTTTTTTGCTTCCCTTTACAAAAACCGTCTGCCCTTAAAAGTGGTGATATCAGAGGGGGCAGCCAAGTAGCTTCATTTTCTTATTACAAAAAACATTTTGCCCTCAAAAGTGGTGATATCAGAGGGGGCAGCCAAGTTAATTTTTTTGCTGTTATTAAAATTTTTTCCGAAGTCATTTTCCTCCGTGAATAAACTCAAACTTGGGCGCTTTTTTCTATCATGCAAGTGAAAACTTTTCTCAAATATCGAAAATCATAGCTCAGATAAAGGTTTCGACGTAATATTTATTGTGAGTGACGGGAAAACTTAGGTAAATCCTTATTTAAAAAGTGAGATTTTGTAAGGATTAATGACGAACCACTGAGACAGACTTATAGCGACGTAATAACTTTCTGGTGCAGATTCTTGATGTCCGATTGCTGAGAAAAAAATTTTTATAGGAGAATTTTTCCAGTTGAAAAGGATTGAGGAAAATTTGATTTGAGAAGGATTATTGTGTCATTCATACAGAGCCTTAAAAAAAAGCGCCCAAGTTTGAGTTTATTCACGGAGGAAAATGACTTCGGAAAAAATTTTAATAACAGCAAAAAAATTAACTTGGCTGCCCCCTCTGATATCACCACTTTTGAGGGCAAAATGTTTTTTGTAATAAGAAAATGAAGCTACTTGGCTGCCCCCTCTGATATCACCACTTTTAAGGGCAGACGGTTTTTGTAAAGGGAAGCAAAAAAAACTTGGCTCCCTTTTTTTTACACGGAAGTGTTTTTGTTTAGATATCACAACTTTTTGTAGGGTGAATTGTTTATTTTTTATTGAAACATTTTTTCCCTTATTACTATCATCATCATCACTACATATATAAAAGTAAAGTGAACCAGTTATGTCTGATTTTTCGACCGCTTTGTAAATGATTTTTTTTTTTTTTTTTAATCCTTTGGGCCCCCCATCAGTACAAAATATCTTTTTCCTACTTATTAGTTAAATTGTAAGTTTTACACCAAAAATGTGAAAAAACTTCAAGCTTTTCCAATTTTTTGATGATTAAAATTTCAACCTTTGAAATATTTTTTCTGTAAAAAACTTGCGCAATCAGAATAATTTTTATTGAAAATTTTGACTTTAATACAAAATCCTACCTTTTTCTTGAAGTTTTGGTCCTGTCATAGTTAGAAAACCGAGAAAAAAAAAAAAAAAAAAAAAACTTATTCAGCTTAAAATTGTTTTTAAAAAAAATTATCCCCCCATCAGCTAATAATTACAAATTTGAAAAAGGTTGAAATTTCCCCCCGTATAAAGCGGTCTGGGGCGGGGCAAAGCGCCGCGCGGAACGGCTAGTTAATTATTAAATAAATAAATATTTTGGCTTTGGAAAATAATTCTTGTTTAATTTCTAAGTCAGCAATGCCGGTAATGACTCCTTGTTGTTATTATTATTGAAAATTTGATTTCTTTAATTTTAAGGTGGAATATCAGCCACTTGTGAGTCAAATCAGGTCCTTATAAATTAAAAATTAAATTTTCCGGTCAAGTAAATTTATCTTAGTTAAAAATTAATTTAACACTTTTCCTTTTTTTTAATACGTAGAATAATTTATTTATTTATATTTATGTTTGCAATTTTTAGATATTAAGATGCTTTGTTTGTAAACTTTTTGCCATTTTCTTATTTTCCGTTTTGTTACCAACCTAAAACTTTTGAAAAGGATGCTAAGTTGAGCATCTTATATCGAAAAATTGTAAACGTAAATAAAAAATAAATAAACGATACTACTTATTAAAAAAAAGGAAAAATCTTAAATTAATTTTTAAATAAGATAAATTTACTTGACGGGAAAATTTAATTTTTATTTTACAAGGACCTGATTTGACTCACAAGTGGCTGATATTCCACCTTAAATTTACAAGTTATGACCGATTTTATAAATATGAAATTTCGGGGAAAAAAAAAAAAAAAAAAAAAATGATAATTTTGCCTACGAATTCTCTGGGTTTCATTATTGTTCACTCAACCGTAACATGTCATTGACATTCATAATAATATAACAATAACAAAGGCTACTTTTAAACTAGTTTCCTTTTTTTTTCTTGATTTTTTTTTTTGAATAATGTTGAGGGTTGCATACTCTCGACTTTGCAGGCGGAAAAGAAAATTGCTTGTAGCTCAGGCCCAGTTTCGAATTTTCCAATTTTTGGAATTTTATATGAGTTTATATACTAAATGGTGTAACGGTACCGAATTTCAAAATTTCAAGACCTCTGGAAGGGTCCGAACTTTATGCTAGATAGATAGATATATATAGTGAGTGAGTAACGCTCAAAATGACGATTTTCGACCCCTAGAAAACCGAAAAACGACAAAACCTAGAAAGTTGAAAATCGGCATAGTTAATATCGAAGGGAGCGGTGTTCCGTATGTGAAGAAAAAAAATTTTTATCTTAATCGGGTCGCGAGTTTCGGGGCTCTGAAAACAGCGGTAGGATGAGCTTAGTAAAGTAAGGTGCGAGTGGAGTGCACTTAAAACTTGGCTGGGTGCACTCCGTGCACCTTGATATTGCTCAGTTAAAAATTTTAATTATAAAAATTTATAAATAGTTATAAAATTTTATAATCGGCCAAAACGTTACAGAGTTATAAGATTTTATAACGCACTTTTCCTTGGGATTTAACCAAACTTGCAGAACTTTACCAATAAAATGTTGTAAAAACTTGAAAGAAACCGACGGGTAAATCACTTTCCATAAACTTGTACACCGTAGTACAACCTGGAATAGATTCGTAATGTAAATTTAAGTGTACACAGTAATGCATGAGTGATTTATTGCTCCTGGAAAGAAACAGTCTCCTGGCAAATCATTTTACTGGCAACTTGCTGGTTTTTTCTGCACGAAGGCGATTTTTTCTCCCTTTCGGTATCACCGGTCTTCAAACTTCAATTTCAATAATTGATTCCAAATTACGACTTTCAAAAGGAACCCCAGTACAAATAACCAATAAAATTTGGAGCTTTCTCTTTTAGAAAGGAAAAAAAAATCGAAATAAATAAAGAAAAAAAAAAAAATAACATGAAAGACACGTTTTTGCTGTTAGATCATCTATTTATAAACAAGGCAAGCGTGAGCTCAAAGCGTTTAGGCCTCAATCATTCTCCACTTCACAATCCTGAGTTGACAGTTCATCAATTCATCTTTCTCGCCGGCGAAAACGAACTTTTCCAAGCCGACAAAAAAAAAAAAAAAAACCTCGTTTGGTTTTTTCACTTCTTTCCCAGGCTTCTAATAACGCGTCCTAGGATAACTTTCAATTTTTTACGATGAGAGTTTCCTCGGATATTGGATTTTAAACACCCTTTTTTTTTCTACCGAAATCGGGGTTTTAAAATGGTCGCAAAAAAAAAAAAAAAAAGTTTGGATTCAGCGAATGAAAAATAATATTATAAACACATTTTTTTTTTTTTTTTTTACTTGGAAACGAAAAAAAAAAAGTTTATCGAACAATTGTTTGGCTTTTCGACTGAGCTGTGATTCGGTATTAACAATAAAACCACGACCGCCTTTAATTAGTTCAAACCGGTGTAAAATTTCCGAGGTTTCGCACTCAAAAAAAAAAAAAAAAAAAAAACCGAACCTTTTTCCTTATAATTATTTTCGTATTTGTTTAAAAATTAGACGAAACATATTTATCCCTTTTTATTTTTAATCCAGGCTAAATAATTCAACACAATATCTCGTTTTTCATTCTGAAGGGAAAGCGGTAAAGCCAGTTTTAAAATCGGTCTCGAATAAATTCCTCGTTATGGTTTAACATTTATTCATCTACATTTCCCACAAGAACCTTTTTTTTTGATGAGGAAAAAAAAAAGGAAAACTTTCCTCCTGTTTTTCTTTAATTAACCTTTTTGAATTTCCTACATTCGGATAAAACTTCGTATTTATTTATTTTTTAAAAGAAGAATCTTTTCTTTGAGAAATAAAAAGCACTTAATTAAATTTTTTTTTTTTTTTTTAACTGAAATGTAAATTAAAAGAGTTTAGAATTATTTACATCGTTTAAAACGATATTAACCATTTTGCCATTTTTTTAATTTATTTTTTTGTTCATTTAAAAGAAAAAAAAATCTGATTTGCTCCTAAAATAAAAGAAACAATTCCTCAAAGTCAAGGATCGGAGACAACGTGTTTTTCATCCTTTTTTTTCAATTTTATTCCTCTTTTTTTTTTGGCGTGGATTTTTATTTCATTCGGATTTCTCTTCACATCTGTGCACATTTTGAAAAATATGGTTAAATTTTTTTCCTTAAAAAAAAAAAAAAAATAAAATAAAATAAAAAGTGAAGTCGCATCTCTAGTTCCTAATTACAAATCATAATTCTTTTCTCTAATTTTTTTTTTTTATTTGAAAAAAAAAAAAATCGATGAATGTAAAAAATTTCAACTCCGGAGGGAAATCTACGCTTGTCTTTTAGTAATCAAGACGTTTTTCTTCTTCATAAAACCCATTAATTCTTTTTTTTTTTTCCTTAATGATTTCGTTTCATTCTTGGATAAAAATAAAAAACGAAGATTTTTTTTTTGTTTCGGTTCTTCTGGATAATATAATAAACGGCTTAGAAATCCGGAAAAATTATATCTATAAAAGGGAAATCGTTAACTATTTATGAGAAAATCCATGGCGGGAACTAAAATTAACGAGATTAAAAGATTTTAAAAATTGCTTTTACTTTTCGATTTACATGTAAAAATATGATGCTTAAACAATTTAGCGAATCCAAAAAGATTCCAGCAATTTTTTTTTTTTTTTTTTTTTTTTGACAAGTTTGCAACATCCTCGGCAGAAAAGCCTGGAATCCGCTCTATAAGAAAATATAAAGCTGATATCCTTTGTTTCCTTTAAAAAAAAAGGAAAATATCGTTATTGTATTATTAAGGGTTACTGTTGCGTTATTCTTTTGTAAACTTTCATCAACAAACATTTTTAAATTCATTTTGTACTTCTTTTTTTTTCTTCTTTTTTCTACAAAAACAAAAGTAAATTAAGAGCAGAAGATGTTGTTGCAGAGCCTTAACTTAGCCTATGTTTAGATCCTATAGATTGGTGAGAAAAAATGCCCAGTGTCCTAGTGGGGGTGGCTGAACGACGTCTAAAACATCTGGAAAAAATTAGGAGACTAAGTCAAAACCCCGACACCTGAAATCGGGGTTTTGCTTTTTGCCTTTTGTTATATTTTATTTTATTTTAATTTATTTTTTATTTTAAAAAATATTTTCAAATGACAGGGTTTTAAAAGCAGCAGTTTTTATACATTTATACATTTATACATTTATACCTTTATTTTCATTTTTTTAAATTACCCGATCAAAACCCCTGAAGGCAAAACCCCGATTATAGAAGTTTTTCTATTTTTGTTTTTTAGAGAAAATTGTTTCTGAGACGGCGCAACGCTTTGAATTCATCTTCCTCAGCAAGTAGTGGTACACTACCTGACCTTCAAAACTACCTACCTACTCTGAAAATTAGGCGTTTTTTTTTTTTTTTTTTTTTCTTAAGGAAATAAATTAGGGGGTGAACTCACCAAAAATCGAAAGTTTGTGAAATAACGACCACCCTAAATTGGAGAATGAGGAAAAGACACAGGCCATAAAATTTTCCAGAGGACGACCCCCACCCCCCTCCCCTAACCTGGCTATGAACCCGCAGGCACTCCTTTCATATTAAAAAATCTCCCACAAAACACACGTGCATGAAAAATAATATCTTTCCTTTAAGCGAATTACGGCAAAATTGAGAATACATTGTCAACGGGAAGAAAGCAGAACACCCATGCATGCATGTGAACTGTTTGTGAATTCCATCCAACAGAAACAATAAAAGCACACACACACACACGGTATCGTTTTCTTTCATTTGTTATGGAAAAATCGGACGACTTTTGACTCTTTGTTTTCTCTTTCTTTCGTGACATTTTTTTAAAACGTAAACTCGTATACTTTTATCTTTCTATTTCATTTCTGGTTAAACCCAATGAGAAAAAAAAAAAAGAAAATTCCGCAGCCTAATACCGAATAAGAGGAGGTTCAATGAGAACGGAACACATCCAAAGTAGTTTTGCACTAAAGCTTCCAAATCCATTCAAAGTTTCAATTTACTAAAATTATGTTTGATGTTTCGAAAGAGTCGAATTCCCAGAAGGTAAGGGTGTCTATTATTCAGATATGAATTAAGCCGATCGAAAGATGGCCGAGGAGGAAGTAACTTAAAATAATGAAGATGCTCGCCGAAAACATCCAAAATCATCATTTCATATTTTTTAGTTGGAGAAATTTTTTTTAAATAAATAACTCGGAGAGTTATTTAAGTTATTTAATAACTCGAAGAGTATTAGTATTTTTTACTTATTATTAGATATTTTTTACTAAAAATTCAAAAAGAAAAAAATGAAAAAAAATAAATAAATAAATAAATAAATAATAAATAAATAAATAAAAAAGAAAAAGAAATAAATATAATATAAAAAAAAAATTTTCAAAAAAACTTTCTTTATTAGGCACTATGGCAAAACCCTGACCTTTCAAAACCCCGACCGGGGTTTTGCAAGGTCAGGTTTCTGAAATGCGGTGTATTAATAATTATTTTAATTTTTTGAATTGTCGTGGTTTTGAAAAATTAACTAAAAATTATTTTTGAAAGATTTTCAAAACCTCGAAAAAATCGGGGATTTGCAAACGATTTACAATTTTTTTTAAAAAAAATTTTAAAAATAAATAAAAAAGCTATGAACATTGAAAATACCCGAAAACTTCAAAATTTAGAAAGCAAGACTATTGCGGGATTATTGCAAAATTAAATGATCAAAAACATCAAAAACCGGCGTTTTTTGAAAGTAAAATGAAGAGCAAGCGGAAAAAAAGATCAGAGTCCATGTTTTTGTTTTGAATGCGTTGACAAAAGAAACAGCAGAGAGAAGCTATTGTTTACAAAATGGAGATACACTAAAATAGCTTACAGGGGCAGAAGAGCTAAGTGTAAACAAAACAATGGGCTCTGATCCATTTTCCCGCTTTCTCTTCAAATTTGTTATGTTTTAAAAGCATCACTTAATAATCAACTTGAAGAACACTCAAATAAATAAATGTATATTCTGGCCAGGTTGCCTATCAGCTCTTGGCACCGGCCACATTTAAAGGGGATGAGCCTCCCATCGTCGTTTCTCTTCCGTACAGAGATAAGACGCTCCGCACATTCCCCACTGCAAAGAATGTGGCCGCAAGGATGCGCCATCCTCTTTGGTTAACAGATCAAATTAACAGATCAAACAAAAACGACAAACGCTAATTGAGTTTTTTGGCGCAGGCTTTGAGGCTCAAGGTCGAAGAAGGCTGCCCTCAGAGCCGTTTGCTGAGGTGTAATTTCTTTTGCGGGGATTCGTTATTCTCCGTGTACGAACTGCACAGGGCGGAGGTGCACAAGATGTACCTATTTTTCGCTCGATAGACGATTGCACTACGCATAATGCACATCTCAAGTATTTTAAGTGTTCAATTTCAATTTCCAGCTTTCGAACAATTTCGTAGTTTTCGGGGATTTTCAATGTCCTTAACCTTTTTATTTAATTTTAAAATTTCTTTCAAAACAAATCGTAAATCGTTTGCAAATCCCCGATTTTTTCGAGGTTTTGAAAATCCTTCAAAAATAAATTTTAATTAATTTTTCAAAACCACGACAATTTTAAAAATTAAAATAATTATTAAAACACTGCATTTCAGAAACCTGACCTTGCAAAATCCCGGTCGGGGTTTTGAAAAGTCAGGGTTTTGCCAGGGCCCCCTTTATTATAATACGTAAATAAAAAAAATCGTACTAAAAAGCAAAAAATAAGTCCAAATTGCAATGAATCGATTCACCGATTGGTCCGAATACGATTTTCATATTTTCCAAGAGCTATGTTTTGAATCTGTTTATAACTTTCTACTCGAATTCTTTTTAAAAAATTTTAATCTCCTAAAATATAAAGAAAGTTGCCAGATCAGATAAAAATCTGTCGCAAATCTGGCAACTTTCTTTATATTTTAGGAGATTAAAATTTTTTAAAAAGAATTCGAGTAGAAAGCCATAAACAGTTTCAAAACATAGCTCTTGGAAAATATGAAAATCGTTTTCGGACCAATCGGTGAATCGATTCATTGCAATTTTGATTATTTTTTGCTTTTTAGTACGATTTTTTATATTTACGTATTATATTGTAAGGTAAGGGTAGGGAAGTGCGACCGGGTTCTAGAAAAAATTGATTTTGACCTTTATTAGTTCTTAATAGGAAGAGAATCAAGCCAAGTTTTTTATTACAATATACTGCTCCATTATTAAGCTTTAATGTGCATTAGCCTCAAATTTGAAAAACGGCGCGATTTAGAGTTCAACCATATTTTTCTGACTGCCGACGTATAATATTTCAAACCTCCATGTTTTGAAAAGTGCGACCGTTCTTATTTTTTTTAAAAAAATGAATTCTCCAAAGCAAAAGTTATTTGTTTATAAAAGATCGATGAATTTTCTTTCAAAAATTGCTGAACACCGTTAAAAACAAATAATCCTTGTTTATAAACAAGTTTTATATATTATATTTTATATATTTGTAGTTTTAATATATTAAAACTACAATTTAATAATTATTATTAGTGGCACTCCGAATTGCATATGTAAATAAAAACAAGATGGTTTCCTTTGTCAAAGGAATTAAAGAAGTCGTCTGCTAGTCGCACTTTCCGAAAATATTATTTTTGCCAAAAAAGTGCGACCTATTAAGGTTTATCAAATAGGAAGTCGAGTAAAAAATTCTTGATAGCATAAAAAAATAATGCAAGGTATTGACAATTGAATGGAGCATATTTCATAAAATAAGCCAATGTTTACATAAAATTAAATCAAATTGAAAATGAGGCAGTCTAACTTTCCGACGAATATGAATTTTTGCTTTTGTAAAATTATTTTTTTTTATTCAAAAATGGACGACAAAAATACATTTCTTTGATCATAATAGGTTCTGAAAACATTAAAAAATCGTCCCTTGAAATCTTTTTTTTAAGTATGGGATTTTTATCAGTTTTTATTAAACCGGTCGCACTTTTCAGATGGTCGCACTTCCCTACCCTTACCTTATAATAAAGAAAGTTTTTTTGAATTTTTTTTTTTTTATATTATATTTATTTTTTGCTTTTTAGTCCGATTTTTTAACATAATAATAGAGAAAGTTTTCGAAAAAAATATTTTTTTTATATATATATTTTTTTTATGACTAAAAAAGCACAATCCTGCCGAATTTTTTTTCTGGGGTTTAGTTTCAATCAACTGTAACGGCATAAATTGTTTAATCGTTTATTTTGTTTAAAGGGAAGAATTTTTTTTCTTGTTAAAAAAATTTAAATCATTTAATAATTTTAAACGGACATTTTTTTTCTTGAAAACGCGCGAACGGTCAAAGCCTCCGAGATCGACTAAAAGCTTTGCGAAATTAAGGTACGCGCAGGCTCTGTGGACAATCGTCCATTTTGCCATTTCGTTTCATTTGAGAAGGATCGTGACTTTTTTTTCGTCCGATCAAATGGTTTAAATTTTTTTCTTAAATTTTTTTAAAAAACCTCTTTCGAGTAAGTTTCTTGTTTTTAGTTTTAAGAAAAGGGATATTTGAATTTTTGTGAGTTTTTTTGTGCAAAAGCGATTGATTGATTTTTTTTGAACATGATCAAGTGTGTTCGTTTTCACATGTGGTTGAATTAATTTTTTATATGATTATTCGATGCTCGATCGGTTGCTTTTTTTTTGTTGTTGTTTTTTTTTTTGTCAAGGTTTGGATAAAGTGTAATTGTAATTTGTGTATTTTTTAGGGTTTTGTTTTGGTTATCAATTAAGCTGAGATTGCTTGTAAGCGAACGACCCGCCACGCCTGTGCCTTTGATTTGTTTGGAGATGCCTGATCAGGTCCTGGCCTGCAACGTTTGATCCCATATTTGCTTTTTGGTTGCTTTTCCGGAGTCATTTAACTTGATTTAACACGGTGGCCCAGTCCATTTTTTGTTGTAAATCTTTTTGGTATGTTGCTGTAAGTGAAATCGATGATTAAAAGCTCAGTTTTATTTTTTTGTAATCGCGATAATATAAAGCAGCAGTGTGAATGTTAAACGTTGTTTATTTTATTTCGATTCTTTTTTTTTCTTTTTTTTCCGGGTTTTTCGACGGTTTTTCACCGTTACACAACAGAAACCCTTGTTTTCGTGAAAAAGCATGGTTTCTGCATATGATAATTCATTGTTAAATTCACAACATCATTATATAGTAAACACTTGGTGCCAAAGTCATGTGAAAATAGACGTTTGATTCCTTGCGTGTACGAAGACGAACTATACCGAACGATAGTGAAATGTCACGAATTCCAGATTCGAGTGAGATCGTAAAAAGACTCCGTCGCGTTATCTATTTTTAATGTACTGGGCACGCATCTTTTTAGTCTTTAAAATTGCCGACAGAGTCCGATAGCTCACAGTGAAACGTATAACAAAGAAAGTCAAAAAAAATAGTAAAAAACGGTTATGTTGGAATCAGAAGAAAAAAATTGACTACACAGAAATTTTTATTAAAGTCAGTAAACTGATTTACTGTTTTTTTTTTTGTTTTTTTTTGCCCGCTAAGGAAAAAAAAATAGATAAAAATAATTTAATTAATTAATTAAAATTGATTAATTTTAAGTTCGCTTTTTACGGATTTGCACCGTTGAAACCCAACGAAAGAACAAATTTAAATGCATGAAAATTTAATTAGAATAACCAAACTCGGTTAAGTTTGCAAATCGGCCATATGTCGTTTCCCTCATCACGAGGATTTCCTAAGCCGCTCTCCCGTACATGTCGGCATCCCCCCCTCCCCCCTCTCGTTATATCCTTATAACACTGAAAACATGTTTACACTTTCACAATATTAAAGACTTGTTTTTAGGTGTAATATTCTCCATGCGGCATTCAAGATTATCTTCTCCCTTAATTAACTTAAACCAATCCATTAATGTAATGGAGATGTTTTCCTTGATAAACCGCCTTACAATTTCAAAAAAAAAAACATTCTTTTAAAAGCAAAATAGTTCTCGTCCAATTTTTTCTTTCTTTCCCTTCCGACGACCAACTTTCCATAAATATGACTTGCAAATTAATCGAATTCTCGAAAAAATCTAAAAAAATGATTCTAAAAGTTAAAAAGAAAATAAAATATTTTAGGTTATCAATTTTTCTTAAAAAACTGCAAAATTGTTATATGAAACAGATGAGATATGATCATTATTATTAAAAGCAGCAAAAAAAAAAAAAAAAAAAAAAAAAAAAAAAAAAAAATCTGTAAATAAAATCCAATTAACTTCAACATTTCAGTTCATATGCGTATATTAACAACTTCAAAACATGCCTTGATTAAGTAAAAATTCCCGAGGGCGTTTAATCTTACATGAATGGATATGACAGATCTACTTGTAATGCATGGGTATACGCATTATTCAAACCCTTGCAGCTACCATTCCGAAGATATTATAAGTTTCCATCACCAGTAGTCGCAAATGAAATTACTTCCGACAAAGTGATTTGTCAAAATTGTCGCTGCTGACTGCCTTCCGAAAGTTAAAAGCCAAAAGGCGCACTTCCTTGGCCCCCCAAAAAAGGTGCCAACCAAAGTCCCAAACCGAATTTCAGCAAAAAGTATTTGTAGTTGGGACCGAAATATTTTAGTCTTTTATTCACTTTTAGAACAGATTTTTACAACCCGAATTTATTGGAGTAGGCAAATGAAGCTGCTGTTGTGTGTTGCTGGTTGCCTAGCGCAAAAAAAAAGATTTTTAAAATGATTAAAAGCTCTGAATCTAGGAGTTTTAGAGGGCCCTGAATTCAAATATGATAACGCCGACATTTTGAACAACTCCATAAGCTAAGCATGACAAAAAGAAACTCCCGTAAGCTAAACACTGAAAATTCTAATTTACTCGCTAGATGCTGATTCCGACAAAAATGTCATGTTCCTGTAACTCTGGTCCTAGCACGAACAACGAAACTCCTCTTATCCTGCTTTGGGGTACCTATTGCCTCCGAACTGTGTCATTTCCACACAACCCAGGCATTTTGACAATCCGCGAAATCCGCGGATTTGTCAAAGACTCGGCTTTGCCCTTAAGGAAATTTTACTTTACTCGATCACGTTTTCATTTTCAAAACTTTGTCCCCCCCCCCCCCCCAAAAAAAAATCCTTTCTTTTTTACGCAAAGTAAATAACAAAGGATGACAAAAAGAATCAAGATTGCTTGCTTTTATTTTGATTAGAATCCTCTTTTTTTTTTTTTTTTTTTTTGACGACATAAGGCTCAAGGATATCATCCTGATATTTGGGATTCAAAAGCAACAGTGGAATTTTCTTTTTTTTTTTTCCTCCTCCGAAGAAAAAAAATGCCGGATCTTAGAAGAAAAATCAGCTAACTAAAAATTACATATCGGTGGATGTGGGGATACTTTGAAAATCGCGCTCGGGCTTTATTTGATCCCGATACCTCCCGTGCGAAAATTTCTTGCCTGATACAAATGAAATCGTAAATTTAAATTAGGAAAGCATCCCGAATCTGTCAAGATCAGCTTTATTCTTGATCGCTCCAAGCGACAGTTTAAACGGATTTAACAAAGAGTGCACAACAAAGCGATGCGGGGTTTTAATGGCTGCGAATGATTCTATATTTGAAGAGGCGGTTGACCATTTTGAGAATTCTTTTTTCCCCGGTACAAACCGTTTCAAACAAGCTCAGAACAAGAGCAGAAATAAAAAAAGGGTAGAGGAATTGAGGAATTTGAATAGTTTTGCTTCAAAAAAAAATGTAGCATTAAAATCAATAAAATAAAATAGAGTTTTTTCCGGGTCAAATTTCACTAGAGCCCGCAACCCTGCATTTCCAAAAAAAAACGGGATTTTCTGAAATTGGACCCTCAGATATACTTCTACCTTTTACAATCAAAAACAGAGAACTGACCTTTTAGAGGAATAAGTTTAGAATTTCAAGCTCTGAAAATAGTGAAAGTGAACCCCTAATCCTAAAGAAGGAAATAGAAAAGAAATCCGCTCGTGAATTTTTAATCAACTTTCATTAACCGGGAGCAAATTAATTAAATGACCAGAGTATCCAGTCAGTGTTTTCCTTTATCAATTTTCTAAATCCACATTGAAGCTCAAAATCGGAAATTTTGAAGCCGTCTCAGTATTGTAAAAGCATTTTTTGGATAATTTTTGACCCCCCCCCCTTTTCAATATTTACCTTATGGCGAACATCGCTAATTCGGACTCCCTTTGCGCCCAAGATGCTTACGTAATAGACAACTTACGTATTTCGCGTTTTAATTTTTTTTAGGTTCTATGAAGTGCTTAAAAGCGAATGGTACCGGTCTTAAATTTTGACCGTGACTAGAAACAAAATGAACTCAAATAAAAGTAGAAATTTTGAATGCGCGAAGACGGATGTGTCGCCAAAGTTTTTATGGCGCCTTCATATTCCTAACTCTAACGAGCATCTGCTTCGCTCGTACCTTTAAACCGCTCACGTAGAGACAGGCAAGAGCTTGCAAAATACGAACGAGCTTCAGAACTTTGATGTTTCACTTCGTTTTAACGCGCCTTCAAAATCGTAGACTTTTAAATTAGTTTTACTTGGGCTTTGAGCATAAAAAAAAAAAATTATAGTTTATTTCCTGACTAGAGCTTTATGGGTGAAATAAAGCCAAGGCGAATTTGCCGCTCTAGAGAAGCGGTGGCGGCAAACGTCAAGGTGTTATTTTACCCATAATGCTTTTGTCATTGAAAGATTCTTTTCTTTATAAGTGGCAAGCCTGCAGAGGAATTTTTGACAGTATTACACGGTCGTATAGGCAGGTCCGGAAACTTCCTATGCCGTTCATGTCCCGCTTAATTACCCACATGTTAGCTCTAAAATGGGCCACTGGCGGCGCTGCGATCTTGAGAGCCGCAACATGTCTAATTGTATAAGTTGGGAACATGGCCATATAAACGTCTATATGGCCTTGTGCCGTCATCGTTGTTTACAAATCTCAAAGACCAATCAAAAAGCTTCTCGCATACTAGTAGCGCTTACAGTGGTAGAAAGAAAAAACTAATTTTTGCTTAGTTAAGCCGGGACATGATCTCTCATGTATAAGGGATTGGAGTTTCCGGACATATCTATACGACCGTGCAATACTAACATTGCTTTTTAGGTTGGCACACTTGCTTTGCATAAAAAAGAAAATATTTTTGTTGCTGATGACGTCAGACTCATGATATTTGCGAAATATCATGCAGGTGACGCGATGTGAGGCATTTTTTGCTTGTTATGAACCTAATATTTTCGAGACAGACTCCACTGATTAAGGATTCTTAACATACATGTATAAAGACAAAGCTTTAAACCATTCCTTTTTTATGACTTGATAGAACCTAAAAAAAAAATATAAAACCACGAATGCGTAGGCTAAGTTGCCTAGCTTTGAGCATAAAAAAAAAAGAATTTATAGTTTATTTCCTGACTAGAGCTTTATGGGTGAAATAACGCCAAGGCGAATTTGCCGCTCGAGCGAAGCGGTGGCGGCAAACGTCAAGGTGTTATTTTACCCATAATGCTTATGGGTAAAATAACCCCTTATTCTCCCCTCACAAGTGACAGATCCCGGATCCCAAACATCAGTCCATCCGTTGTCAGCAAGAAACTTACCCATTTCCACTTGAGTGTATCATTCTAATTCCAAGTCGAGTTTCTTCACAAGGCATTGGCAAACCAGCGAGTATCATCTTGCTCCCAGACCGAAGGTTGGACTAAACCGTAGGTTCCGGACTTGTGCAAGGCCCTGAAAACGATAAAAAGCGCGTAAGAACCAATAAAAAAAGCAGAACTGGGTTGGATCTTTAAGCTTGACTTTAAGCTGATTTTTGTCGGTTCCAAATATTGAAAACTTATTTTAAGGATATTCTACCGATGAATTTGAAATTCTTAGTTAATTGTTCTCCTGCAACTTAAGCATGGGCGCAACACTTTTTTAATTTTTTGAAGAAAGATTTTAAAAGTATGGAAAAATTCCTCTTAATATTTTTCACAACTTTTGTTAAATGAAAATTCGCTTTTATTATTAATTAAAACGTTTTATAAACTCTTTACTTCAAAAATCGTTTGCAAAAACTGTAAACATGCTGGTGTTTTGCTTATAAACATAGCATATTTAAAAAAAAACGATTTAATAGAATGATATTAGATAGAAATGATTTTTAGATAATTTTTTTTGGTCATGACCCAAAAGCTTGTGTTATCTGTTTCAAAATTGTAACAGATTTGTCTTACTTATCAGGCATCACTGCATATCAAATTTTTCTCCCACTTTAAAAAGCTGATATTCGCAACAGGTTAAATATTACGAATAAAACTCCCTCATGCATGTATGAATTTCGAAAATACGAAACCTTCCTTTATTTCCAAACCATTAAACATCTTGATGTGTATAAAAAAAAATCGGAATTCGAGACATAAAAAAACGGATCGTTTATATCCGATCTTGAATCTTTTTTAATTTATTTTCGCAAAAAAATCGTCCGCCTTTGCTTTTTCTTGTAATAAATTCTGATATTGTTTCAATTCGTATATGGGGGGGAAAAAAATACAGTCCGAGGACCCACGTGCGGTGACTTACTTGACAAAAAGCAATAAAGATAACGCAAACTTGAGAGAGACAGAAAAAAACTGTATCACAAGTGATCGTTGTTTATTCTTCCATAACGAATGGAAAGAAAACGAAAAAAAAAAAAAATTTTTCTTTTTCAGCTTCAACGGAAACAATTCATCCTTTTTGGAGAGTTCCGATAAAAATAAAAAAATAAATGCAAAGCACTGGCAGTAATTCTTTATTTATTTGAAGAAGAAGAAGAAGAAGAAAAAGAAGAAAAAGAAAAAAAAATTAAAGATTTTTAATAATTTGCGTCACCGCAACCGACGTCATCATAAATTTCATTTTCTCTTTTATTAATTTCTTTTTTTATAATGTTACCAGTGCTCCCGAAATCCTTAGAGACATATTTTATCTCCTCTGTAAACCACTCGATATTTCTCTCTCAAACAAAAACAAAAAAGGAAAAAAAAAAATTATATCGTCGACAGTAAGACCCTTGAATATTTTTTTCTTTTTTTTTTTTAAGGTAAATACTGCATGGGAAAAAAAATTAAAAATTCTTATTTTACGTTTTTAATTTTGTATACTCTTTTTATTTAATTAATAATTCATCACGAAAAAAAAATTAAGAAACCCGGGCTGTGAATGTTTAGATGTGTTGCAAAAAAAAAAAAAAAAAAAAAAAATGTAATAAAACAAAATTCAAAGTGAAATTTAGTGTTTTTTTTTTAGCGTAAAAAAAAAAAAAAAATAAATAGAAATTGTAGGGATGGAACTTTGTAAATCTGAAGTAAAAAGCTTTCCATATTAACAATGAAAAGGCTACAAAGGTTTGAAAAGAAAAATGGGAGCCAATAAACTTTTTTCATCCTTTTACATAAGCAACGTAATGGCTTGTTATAAAGGAACGGGAGCAAAAACAGATATACACAATTTACCTACGACATAATGGACGTACGCGGGAAAGTTTCCATAATTTTACTTTTTTTCTTTCCCGGGCAAAAATTACCCGTAGCTTTCAATTTTGGAAGGAGGGAAGAACTTTCTTTTTAAAATGCCATTCCCGTATCCTCATCATAAGACTTACTGTTCTTAGTGAGGGGTTCTAAAAGAGATCCGGAAAGAATTTTAGATCCTCTAGAGATCTTGTATAAAATTTAGTTTTGGTATTCCAAACTAAACGAAGGAAGAAATTAAAGCTTTCCATAATAAAAAGGTAATTAGCCTTACTGCTTCTATAGAGCTTCCCCCACATATTCGATAAAAATGTTTGTTCAACATGTTCCCAAAAATGTGATGCAAAAATTGTATAAGGGTGCAAAATTCACTATGAAATGTTGGGCCAACATGTTGGTACAACAGGTTGGACAAACATGTTATAGTTGGACAAACTTGTTGGAATGTTGGACGAACTTGTTCCAACATGTTTGACAAGCGATAGAATCGACTATTGCAGAATTTACTCCTAGGGTGCAAATTCACTATGGAATGTTGGACCAACATGTTGGTACAAAAAGTTGGACTAACATGTTGTGTCAACATTTTGACTAACGAACGAATCGACTATTGCAGAATTTATTCCTACACCAAAATTAGGGTGCAAATTCACTATGGAATGTTGGACCAACATTTTGGTACATGTTGGACAAACATGTTGTACCAACATGTTGTACCAACTTGTTGTACCAACTTGTTTGACAAACGAACGAATCGACTATTGCAGAATTTACTCCTACGCCGAAATTAGTATGGAATGTCGGTACAACAAGTTGGTACAACATGTTGGTTCAACTCGTTATATCAACATGTTGGTTCAACATTCCATAGTGAAATTGCACCCTAGGAATAAATTCTGCAATAGCCAATTTGTTTGTTTGCCCAACAAGTTGGTTCAACATGTTTGTCCAACTTGTTATACCAACATGTTGGTCCAACATCCCATAGTGAATTTGCACCCTAAATTCTGCAATAGTCGATTTGTTTGTTTGTCAAACATGTTGGTACAACTTGTTATATCAACATGTTGGTTCAATATTCCATAGTGAATTTGCACTCTTAGTGTGGAATGTTGTACCAACCTTGGAATGTTGTTCCAACAGGTTGGTACAACATGTTGGTCCAACATGTTGGTCAACATGTTGTTGTACCAACATGTTGATACAACATCCCATAGTGAATTTACACCCTGCACCAAAAAGTGTGGAATGTTGGTACAACATGTTGGTCTAACTTGTTGTACCAACATGTTGGTCCAACATTCCATAGTGAATTTGCACAAAAACTTTTGCAAAATCAATGCAGAAAATATAAAAAAATTTGCTATTTTTGTATCATTTATATCA
Source organism: Liposcelis bostrychophila (assembly GCA_037577465.1). Taxonomy (NCBI): domain Eukaryota; kingdom Metazoa; phylum Arthropoda; class Insecta; order Psocodea; family Liposcelididae; genus Liposcelis; species Liposcelis bostrychophila. The sequence continues at coordinate 25,211,818 of CM075211.1, read as the reverse complement.
CAAATGGTCGACCGACCCTACTATCCTCTTTATGGCCAGTCTCAAGATTTGGAGTTCAACCCTAATAAAGTGGTAATACAAGTCTATCAGAGATCCTTTTCAGTGACTTAATTATTCATCAGGGTAGTACTCGACCAATCCCACGAATCGATTTTTTGTAAGTACCATCCTACGATAGTAAGCTTACTGTTAAAGCGATTTTCTTACGACCGGATTTTCATAGACTTGGAAGAGCTCTACCCTGACATACAAAATTGATCATCTGAGTCAGGATTAGCGAGATATGACACCATCTTCCGAAAAAAATTCAATAATAAAATCTGAGAAAACATTTGAAATCAGAGACCTAACAAAGAGTTAGCTAATAGCACCGAAAGTATTTTATCTCTACAGTAGATTTTTAAAAATCGATCCCCGACGAAGTCCATTACCAAATGACAGACCTTCATCCAGGATATTTACCCTGTTAAGTTATTCCCAACGTGCCCGACCTTGGTCGTTTCTCTTCCACCTACTAAGATCAAACATTACCTTTTTTCCTTTTTTTTTTTTTTCCGCGGCGATAATCCAAGACATGATTGATCATCGCTTCACTGCTTTCTTTTCTGTTTAATTCTTTTTTTTTCTTTCTTTTTTTTTCCAGGTGGGAAAAATAATCGGAAAAGGAATAGAGATGGATTGCAAAGGGATAAGTTGTTTCAAACATCGTTTTGTAACGCTTTAGGTAAGGTTGAAAAAAGAAAAAAAATATATATATGTAAGAGAAAAACTATATAAAATCCATCAAAGGAGAGTACACGAATGACCTCTTTATAAAACAAAAAAAAAAAAAAAAATCATTAACCTCAGGGCTTACATCGGAAAAGTCCAAAAAAATATATGAATGTTTTGTTTAATTTCTGAAACCCACTGCTGCTTTTTTAAAAGGTTAAAAACCAGAGTTCAAGGACTTTGAAAATTAATTTGTGATGAATCAGCAATTTCGTTATGCAACCGTTTCTTCATTAACTTCATCAACTAAACCATGCAAAAAAGAAGTCATTAACGATTTTCCGGCTCTTTTCAGTCTGGAAATTGGCAAGTAAACAAAAAAGAAAAAAAAATAATAAAGTTATCCTTTTTACTTATAAAAACAAAGGGCCTTACAACTTTTTCTTTCGTTTTTTTCTCTATTTAATTTCTCGAAATATGCAGTCGATTAAAAGGTTCCGGGGGGGTTAGAAAAGTAAATTAATTTTGAGCCGCTGATATAGACCTTTTAAGAATATGCGTCAGTCGTGGCAGCAGATAAATCATATTTTTCTCATTACGGAAAATCTAAGGAAAATCTTCACAAAAATAAAATTAAGAAATGTTTAGGAAAAATTTTCGAAAACTTCATAATTTTTCTTTTTCAGAATTAGTCATCTTTTTTCCCAAAAAAGAAAAATACGATTTATCTACTGCCACGACTCACACATTCTCTTATTTTCTTTAACATGTAGGGGACCTTATACATAACCAACGAGGCTTTTTCACTATGTTCGGTAAAAATGTTTCCAACATGTAAGGTTTCGAACATATTCACCAAACATGTTTACCCAACATGCTCGGAGTAAAATTGCGCGCCCTTTCATCCGATTAAATCAAATCGAAAACTGATATATAACCAGGAAATAGTCCGATATATAAAGTAAAACCATTCAACATTCCCTTAACGCTTCCGACAGTTGAATCGATTTCGATTTCAAATACCGGTATAGTAGTTGGGAGGTTGACTTTCCCCGATAAACTTATGCATTTCCAACTCCGACCAAACTTTGCTAAATCAATTACACTAATTTAATTGCCTATTTACTGGGTATTATCAAGTCAAACGGGTTTTATCTTCCTCTGCAGCAGCACAAAATAACAATGGGGAGAAATAAAAAAAAAAAAAAAAAAAAAAAAAAGATTTTTGAAAGAAAAAAACTTACAGAAAATCGATAGCAAACGGATTGAAGTAAACGCGTAAATCTAAAAACTTATTCTCTCCTTTGACGTCTATTAAATGTCGAAATTCCTTCGCCCAAGATCTTCTAAGTTACAAATCTTATTTAGAAAAAAAAAAAAAAAAAAAAAAAAAAAAGGTTCGTTTTCGGATGTTTAAAATTCAACTTGAATCACCATCTGCTTTTCGGCAGTCAGATGGGAGGGAAAATTTCCATTTTCCAGTCTATTTTAAAATAAACTTTTGTCATATGGTCCTCTCCTCATCATTTATTCCTAGGCCATTAATTAATTACGGTCATCGGCAAATAACACGAAAACAAACAAGCTTGAAAGCTGAGTGTTGTACGGAAATAAAATATGGCCTCAAGTTTATCTAGGTTTCCACGAGCAAATTTTCACTTGTTGGTAATCTAGTCCAAATGACGTCGAGGGATTGCCCTTTACTTAGCCTTTCCTTTCGGGAGAAATCGGATAATCATTTTCAAGAAATATTATCGTCCCACGCAGTAAGATAATACAACTTAAAAAAGAGATTAGCTTAAGTTTTTAATGAAGGGCGCGGAAAATGCAAAATTACAGCAAAAATATTTGAGAATTAGGGTCGGTTGGGGGAAAAGTAAAACAGGGGTAAATGTAAAAATCTGTTAAAAAAAGCTTCATATCTCATTAGCGAACTTACTGAATAAATAAATGCAAAGCTTATTTCTTCTGCTACCAATTTCGCACAATTTCTTTCCCACAAAAGCATTTGTTATTGCCATTTTCGAAAAAAAATAGATTAAAAAAAAATCGTCGGTCATCCGCCATTTAAATCAATGTTTTTATTTACGGGGGAAATGCAAAAACAATGGAAAAGAATAGGAACAAAATGGAAGTCTTTGATTTTCGAAGTCCTTTAAAATTTATTATTTTCATCTGCTTAATTGTTTATTTACGGGCGAAAATAGGAAAAAATTAACAAACTATGAAAGGCTGGGTACGTATCCTGTGCAATATTTGAAAATCGTTTATAATTTGGTCTGGAATAATAACTTTTACATTTACCCCATTTTTTTTCTTTTCCCCCATGTTTCAGCAATGGAAAGGTGTATAAAACGGGCTCAAATAAAAGTGTTTTTGGGAAAATAATTGACTGATGGTCATCCCACACCCAAGACGAATATATGAGCTAAGAAATGGCCCACATTCAGCTTTCAAAACTGAAAATCAGGAGTAAAAAAAAATTCAAAATGTTTTCATCGACAAAATGGCGGATTTTTTTACTTTTCCCCCGACCGACCCTAAGAAATTAAAAATAAAAAATAAAATAAAATAAAATAAATAAAAAATAGGGCTGCGCGAATTTCACCCGATTAAGTTTATTCCGAATTCCGAAAATATTTATTCCGAATTCCGAAAATATTAACTCCTACGTCAAGACTAATTCAGATTCGTGATCTAAGGAAAATTCGCGATAAAAAACCACATATTTTCGCAACAGAAAAAAAAAGTTCATTTTTTTCCTGTTATGGCAATTTTCGCAATTTTAAGCTCAAGTTGCCACGCTTTCCCCTTGAGTAAAAAATTAAAAAAAAAAAACTCGGGTTTATGAGTACACCAAAGAGAACTGTTTTTGAGGGTAATCGATTTGAAATTCGAAAATTGCCCAATCAAGGGACACCCTAATGCACATACAGGGTTGAAACTTTTGCAGTATGAAGATAGGGGAAGCCCCAAAACCTGGGTTATCATCCCCCATCATTATAAGATTAAAAAAAAATTGACATGAGGATTCCATTAAATTATCAAAAAACCGTCATATAAACATGTAAAATTCATTGAAATGCAAAAAAAAAAAAAAAAAAAAAAAAAAAAAAAAGAATTGGCCAACAGTATTATTGAAAAAAGATTCTCATGATGGAAAAAAATCGAAAACCAGGTCTCAAACCTCCTCATAAAACACGTTTTTATGACGGTTATCCGAAAGCCTCGACGCTTGAAAACTCTAAATAGAAAATAAATATCAGCTAAACGGAAATGATTTTTTTTTCTAATTTCCCTCATGTCCAAAAAAAAAAAAAAAAAAAAAAAAAAAAAAAAAAAAAAAAAATCCCGTAATACGGTTTTCTATTGCTGCTTCTCCATTATGGCTCAAAATTAATTTTACAAAATTAATTTTATAAAATTATTGGGAATAATGCTTCTATTTTACTAATCGAACATGAGGATGACTTAAAAAAGAATAAGAAATCTGTAAAAAATAAATATGTTATGAAAAAAGAAAGAAAAAACGCATAATTTCCGGTAATTTTATAAAATTATTTTTGTAAAATTTATTTAGGACCATAATGGAGAAGCAGCATATATTTTCATTATTTTTAAATCTTTTTAATAACTAGCCGCTTCGGGGCCGCTTCGCGGCCCCTTCGCGTCTAGCCTAAAGTAATGTAGAAAAACGCAAAAACGTTAAATACTTCATTTTTTTCCGCCCAAAAAAAAAAGTTTAATTTTTTTTAAATTTTTACCGTCTGTTTTTTAGATCCCGCATTTGTATTTCTTTTGCATTTTAAGAATGAGAATATATGTGACTGTGTACACCATTAGGGTGGTTCATTTCGAAAAACGTTTTAAAAAGTTAGAGAAGTTACTCGAAACTTAGATACGCATTCCGTTTGGATCACCCAATGTCAGAAGTTATTCACTGTTTACGTTTTGTCTCGGGGTTTATGAAAAGGGCCGAAATGGAAAAGGGTCCAGAGACTTTTTCGATTCTTTTCTATGTCGACTGTTTTTCCCGTCGGCCCTTGGTAATATTTTTTTGCAATTTTACCAATTATTTTTTTCAAAATCTTACCAAATAATTTTTGGAATTTTACCACCTCTTTTTTCGGATTTTACTAACTTTTTTTCGAAATATTACCATAAATAATTTTTTAAATTTGACCACTTTTTTTTTGGAATTTTAACAATTTTTTTTTTGGAATATTACCAAACGGGTTTTGGAATAGAAAAAAAATATAGAAAAAAAATTCCTGCGTACAGACAGGGAAACTTCCCCTTTTATTCGTCACAAATTTTTTTGTCTAATGCGACTATTTTTTTTTTTTTTTTTTTTTTTTTTTTTGTCTGTGGACAAAAATGGTACGTTTTTTAGGCAACTAAAACATTTGATCAATTTTTTCGTCAAATTCGTCAAACTTTTTTTTGTCTGATCTGATGATCCTAACTATTTTTTTTTTTCTTTTTTGTCTGTCGACAAAAATGCTACATTTTTTAGGCAACTAAAACTTTATGCATTTTTTCGTCAAATTCGTTAAAATTAGCTTGTCTGCGGACAAACGCGGACAAACGGAGGGGTTTTATTATATAGGTAGATAGATAGATAGATAGATAGATAGATTATCAGAAAAAAAAGTTAACTACATTAAAACTTCCTTACTTTATTTATTAATTAAGCTTTTAAATATAAATGTATATTTCCTTGTTTGATTCTTGAAGATTTAGATTAAAATTTTATCCCTTCCCCCCCAAAAAAAAAACCTTATCAAAAAAAGGAATTAGCTTCATTTGAAACTTTAAATTGAGGAAAAAGTCTCCGAAAAATGATGATTTCTCAGGCCTTAAAAAACATTCCCTTCTTTTTTTTTTTCTTTTTTCTTCAAATGTTCGCATGAATGCTTTGATCCACCTTTCGACGCCTTTGACTATCTTAAGACTTGTTACAAGTTTTTCTCCTCTTTTATTTTCGCTTCTTCTTATTTTTTTTTTTTTTCACTCAGATTTCAAAAATAGAAACTCAAGAGAGCATCCATGAATTTTTGAACATTCAAGTCTGACTTAAGATGAGATATCACTTTATTTCATATTAAATTTTCAACTCATTTAAGCAAATAATCGATTCAGTCCAAAAATTCCGTTTCTCTTTTTCCCTTTTGAAAAAGAGGAAAAAAAAAAAAAAAATTGAAAAATTTGTCTCTTCACGTGAACATGATAAAGGCATGACAATTTTTTTCCCCGGCGTTTTTTTTCTCCTTTCAGACAAAAGAAAAGGAAGTATATCACGAGACCGAATGTAAGACGCGTATTCAAAATTTATATCTGGAATATTTTTGTTTTTTTGAAAAACGTGACGTCATTTAAGGTAACTTTTTAACAAGGAATTTTTTCAGAGACGGTTCGTGAAGAAAGAACCAAATATCGGAAACAATATGACTCCCGCGGGTGGCCATTTTGTAAAATTATTTTTGAATTTACTAGAAGAGCAAACTTAAAAAACGTTATTTTTCCGGGGTTTTTTATCGGATTTTTTCACTAACGGCTTTTTTAAAACGCGAAAAGAAATGCTGGAGCAAAAAACCGAAATTAATGACAGACCAATTTTTGACTCAGATTCCGACAACGATACCGATTCAGTTTAAAATTTAAACGGCACCGCAGCCCTGATTACTGTAAAAAAAATTAGGGGGTGTGCTCACCGAAATCAAAGATTCGTAAAATAGGGGCCCACCTATTTAACTTTCTTTTTCCACTCAGTTTTCCTCTTCATTTTTTTATTTAAAACATACAGTCGCAAGGGGAAAAAATCCGTCTCATTAAGACATGCAACATTAATATACGTGTTGAAACTACATTAAATATGATAAAATCAAAAAACATTTACTTCAATACAATGCTTGTTTATTTCTCGATATACTGGACACACACACACATTATCTTATTTAACTTACCCACACGTCAATATAAAAAAAAAAATGGTGGGCGTTCGAATTATAAAAATCCTATTTTATCGATCAATTTTCCGCCATTTGATCCCTGAGAAATTTTAAGAAGTCGTTTTTTTATGATTTTCGACTTAACATGTTATTATCAAAGCCCCGGAAATCGTTATTACGAATAATTTTTTTTTTTTTCCCTTTTTAGGTTTTTCGGTTTATTATAAGGTACTTTGAAGGTTTCTTTTTCCTTTTTTTTACAATGTTTTAAACAATGGACATGGGGTCGGATCATGCAATTTTGTAATTTTCTAAACTTTCTTCCTTTTTTTTCCTCTGTATACCGCGAATTTTTGTTCAAGTTCTTGAAAAAAATATTAAACGAATAATTTTTTTTCTCCTTTTGTTCGTCGCGGGGAAAAAAATACCGCTTTTTTGTTCTTTTAATGTACAGATTCCTCCTCCCATTTTTTACTCCCACGCTTATGCACTCACAGTTCATCCGCAGTGATGAAAGTGTCTTTTTTCCCCCCTCTTTTTCACAAAGGATGTAACTTAGATTTGAATAGTTTTGTGAAAGTTTCGAAATAAGCAAAAGAATGAGCAGGGAAAGGGTAGGGAGAAACGAAGGGGGGGAAAGAGGGGGGGAAAGCGGGGGGAAAGCCGAGAAAATGAAACCTAGATCTCAGCTTATATATAATAATGATGAATATTTATGAGCTTTATTTCTGGGATTGACGTATCGCATTATTTGCGAAACGTAAGATACCTTCATTAGCGGATGTTTTACTCGGGATAATGGCGATTTTTTTTTCTTTTTTTTTCGGTTGTGTTGTAAGGGAGTAATGATTATAAAATTTTTGTTGAACGAATGAATGAATGATGGACGCTTTCCGGTAAAAGGAAAGGAAGTTGTAGGAAGGGAAACGTTAGGGCGTAAATTAATTTTGAAAAAAAAAAAGTAATTAATAAGGGAAGGAAAACGCGCCGGGCATGATTAAGCAAAAATAACAAAAAAATTAAATGAAATTGAAGAGTCGCATGGGAGGATTTTAAAAACAACCTTATTTTTTCCTCTAGTGTGGAAAGATTGGTCTGCTAAATAAATAGCGAAGAAATACCTCTAAAACTGGCTCTGCGAATAGCATCTGCAACTCCTTTCACGGTTAGACAGATAATGAAATTATTAAAATCTACGAGAGCCCTCAAGGGTCAAGTACCTATGTTTTTTTATTGTTTGTTCCTGAACAGACAACGAATCAAAAATTGTTTGTTCCAGAACATTGTCTGTTCCGGAACTGACACGTTCAGGTTCATTGCTTGTTCCGAAACAAACAACGCTTAATAAGTAACTTGACTGTCAAGGAACAGAAATTTTTTTATTGATTGTCTGTTCCGGAACTGGCATTTTTAAGTTCATTCACAAGTTTCAGAGCTGACAATTTTAAATTCATTGTATAATTCGATTCAAACATTCCCTGTTCCGGAACAAACAGTTCAATTATTAAACGCTTTCAGCTCCAGAACAAACATTGTTTGTTCCGGAACAGACAAGGAATTTAAAATTGTCAGTTTCGGAACAGACAATCATTAAAAAAATTTCTGTTCCGGAGCAAGCAATGCTTGTTGACAACAGACAACAGACAATATCCGTTCTGGAACAGACAATCAATAAAGAATTGTCTGTTCCTTAACGGGCAACTTCCTTATTTAAACGTGTTTGTTAAGGAACAGACATTGCTTGTCCCGGAACAAGCAAAGAACCTGAACGTGTCAGTTTTGAAACAGACAATGTTTGTTCCGGAACTAAAATTTTTGATTCATTGTCTGTTCCGGAACTGACAATTTTAAATTCACTGTCTCTTCGAATCAAATATTTTCTGTTCCGGAAAAAACAGTTTAACTATTAAGAGCTGTCAGTTTTAGAACAAAAACATTGCTTGTTCCGGAACAGACAGCGTTTAATAATTAAATTGTTAGTTCCGGAACAGAGAATCAATAAAAAATTTCAGTTCCAAAACAAACAATGAATTTAAAATTTAATTTCATTTAATTTAAATTTTTTGTACAATTGATGGCATAGCCATCATTGCCATAGTCATACAATTAAATTTTAGTTTTATTTTTATACAAATTAAATTTAAATATTTTGCAAGCTAGTTTACCTGCCAAGAGGCTATAGGGACCATCAGTTCTAGAACAGACAACCAATAAAAAATTTTCTGTTCCTTAACAAACAAGTTACTTATTAAACGTTGTTTGTCCCAGAACAAGCAAAGAACCTGAACTGCCAATTTTAAATTCATTGTCTGTTCGAATCAAAAATTCTCTGTTCCGGAACAAACAAACAAATTGTTAAACGCTGTCAGATCCAGAAAAAACATTGCTTGTTCCGGAACAGACAATGAATAAAAAACTATCTGTCGGAACAAACAATGTTTTTTGTTTCTTTATTCAAGCGATGTTCGTTCTGGAACTTACAGCGTTTAATAATTAAATTGTTTGTTCCGGAACAGAGAATTTTTGATTCATTATCTGTTCCGGAGCAGACAATGAATTTAAAGTTGTCAGTTTCGGAACAGACAATGATTTTAAAATTATCTGTTCCGGAACAGTCAATTTACTTATTAAACGTTGTTTGTTCTGGAACAAACAACGTTTCTCCGGAACAAACAACGTTGTCTGTTCCGGAACAAACAACGGACTTGCAATGTCTGTTCCGGAACAAGCAACGAACCTAAACGTGTCAGTTCCGTAACAAACGATAAAAAAAAACAGATACTTGACCCTTTAAAAAAATTACTTGTAGAATTTCCCTATTAAAAAAAAAATCCATCGGTGAGAATTGCAGGGAGATAATATTTTCAAACGATAAGGAAATTTTCTTAAAATAATGGTCAAACTTTTATTTTCAAACAGCTTTTCAACTGCTTCTCATTGATGGGAAAATTATTCCATTTGAAATGTTTGCAGTCACTTTAACTTTTTTAAAACTGGAACGTGAGGGTTTCTACTTTTCTTTCTTTTATTTAATTTTTAAACTTTTAAAGGCGAAAGTTTGCCCCGTATGTTTTTCGTCGATTTAAAAAGGAAAAAAAAAGTCAAATTCGAAATGAACTCCGTTGAAAAAAAGAAAAAAAAATTGGTTCATTATTTCAAGCCGATTCAATTAACCGAAACCGAAATTTTTATTTCCCATTTGGCATTTTTCCCCGTTTCGGTGATAGCTTTTTTTTTTCCTTTAATTATCAACTGAAGAAGAAAAAAAAAACTATTTTCCAGACAGTTTCAATTTAAATTGGAGGAAATAAAATTAAAACGACGAGATTTGCGGAATTTTCATATTTAACATGAAAAGCATTTCCAGACATTGTCGCCCTTTGTAAGCTTTTTCTTTTTTTTTTGCTAAAAGTTTAAGGAGAGATTCCAGGAATGCCTTTCGCATGCTGTGCATATCAAATTCTTCGGAAGATTTAATAGAGTTTGCAAAAGGGGACTGGTTAATACCTTTTCATTAAGATGACGCGAACCTCCCACTACAAAACTTTTATAGGTGGAAATTTATCAGAAAATGTGTCTTTTAGTTTCAAATGGAATGTTTGCCATCTTAAAAATGTTTCCCGTCTATTGGAAGTGTCTTCTTCTGTCATAACCCTCCCTCCCTAAATATAATAGAAGGTAAGATTTTTTTTAACACCTTCCACTTCCCTAACATTACGAAAAATTCCTGTGTTTTTTAATTTCTTTTTTAGTTTTAAATCGCTTGCAAAGGCGCATCTTAGAGTTATTCCTTAAGATTTCTGAAAGCCCCTCGCCCATTCGTAAACCACCGTACGAATTCAAAGGACCCCCCCTCCTCCCCCGCTTTCCAAACGGGCTTCCATTTTATCAGAACGACGCCAATGGGATGTTGATGTCACAGTTACTTTTAGGCAAAAAATTTGCAACGGTCAAGTTGTCGTCAACGCTTTACTTATTAGGATGGTCCTTATTTTGCGAATTTTCAAATTTCGGTGAACGCACCCAAATATTTTTTTAGGTACCCGATCAACTGAACTTTTTCAGATTTTTTGTACGTCGTTTAACCGCGTCTTCAGTGACATAAAAACTTAGGAATTCTCGTAAGGACCGAAAAATCAAAAATTTTATTTTTATGTAAAAACTAGCTTCTCCGCGCTCGCTTCGTTTCGCGCAAAAATTTTAAAAAAATATTTCGGATGTGGAAAATGTGGATTTTTTAAAGGAAATTCTCTTTAAGCAAAACATTCAGCCCAAGGAATTCGGCAAAGAAAATTTTCTCCGCTCAACAGAAAAAATATTTTGGACACTAAGGCTCACTTCCCATTCGAAAATTTTAAAACTTTTTTACTCTACTAATTTTTTTTCAAAAAAAAGTTTCATAAAAAAACGTCCGTGAAGTTGGCAGGACCCAGTCAACGGATTTGATCGAAAATAGTCTTATATAGTAGCTTTTCATTGTTCTTTAATAGTTCCGTGATTGTTCCAATTGGTTCTCTAACCTGAAAAAAACTGGAGCCAAAAGTTGGTGGGTCCTGCTAACTTCACGCGAACAAGACCCAATTTGAATTTATCAAAAATTTTTGCCTTTGTCGGTTGCTTTTGATTTAATCTTCATTGTTCCGGCCAATTCAACGTTTGTTCTGCAACAGGTATGACAGTATTAGGAGGCGTAAGGGCACTGCCAACTTCATGGAAATAAAATAAAGTCAAATTCAGACGTTTAAATAGCTTGAATCGATTTCATTTTGTTCGTTTTCCGAGAAAAAGGTTTGTTCTTGTACGAAAAATACTATCAAGTTGAATTTTTCATTTTTGGAAAGACATTCTGGGTGTGAAAAAATCATGGCCTATTTGTAATATTTAGGACTTGTCTATCAATGTCTTTTTGATTGTTCTGAAATGTTCTACAAATATTTCGATACTCCATCTTCTCAAATCTTGGAAATACAGACTTTTAAGATCTGCATGCAGCAGGACCCATTTTTGCCCCCCAATAGAGCGAGCCATCTTTCCGGTTTGTTATTCAATCTGCTGCCACGTCGGGTTTACAATGTTCTTTTTTTTTGTCCATTATTGATCAGACATCGTTTGTTCTCGATTGTTCTCGTTTGTTCTCGATTGTTCTTCCCTGACAAACGACTGAACGAACGACTTTTGATCAGAACTTTTAGCCACAAATGAACTAAAACGTTTTTCTGACGAGAACAAACGAGAACAATCGAGAACAAACGCGAACAAACGAAGTTTCATCACTACAATAATGCCAGGTATTCCAAATTATCTTGTTAATACCAGAACAATCAAGAACCAACGACTTTTGATCAGAACTTTCAGCCACAAATGAACTAAAACGTTTTTCTGACGAGAACAAATGAGAACAATCGAGAACAAACGCGAACAAACGAAGTTTCATCACTACAATAATGCCAGGTATTCCAAATTATCTTGTTAATACCAGAACAATCAAGAACAAACGACTTTTGATCAGAACTTTCAGCCACAAATAAACTTAAACGTTTTCCTGACGAGAACAAAGGAGAACAATCCAGAACAAACGAGAACAAACGAGAACAATTGAGAACAATCGAGAACAAACGAGAACAATCGTCATAAAAAATCGGGGAAAATATGGATTTTTTAAGAAACCTTTTTCGGATGCACCCGAAATATTTTTTCTGTCGGAAAAAGTATATTTTTTCTACAGAAAAATATTTCGAATGTGGAAAAAGCGGATTTTTTAAAGGAAATTTTCTTTAAGCGAAACATTTAGCCCAAGAAATTTGGTAAAGAAAATTTTCTGCCCTGGGAATTTTTTAAAGAAAGCTTCTGGGATCTGGGAAATTTTTTATGGAAAATTTTCAGGCTTATTGAGCTAAAACCAATAAAAATATTGAACTAAAATTAAAAAACGATCGAGAAAATATTTTTTTTTGGAAATAGTGACTCATTTTCTTCAAGCAAAAATTTTTAAAAAAAATGAAAATGGAGCCTTTCAAAAATGTTCTCCACGCACGTTCAGTATGGACAAAGCCCAAATGCCTTTTTTATATATAGAAGTGTGTATACTTCCTACAAAATAAGTAAAAAAATTAGCAATATATGCTGTAGCCACAATTTTTTGCGAAATTCTTCATATTTTTGTCCTCTAGCACACTTAACTTCATTTTCGTAATTAGCATTAACATTAGAATAAAAAACGATCATTTTCACATCAAAATAAAAATTTTTATTTTTCGGTCTTTAAGCTTACCGGATTTTCGAAATTTTCAGGCCTTGGGGGACATGGCTAAACCAGATTCAAAAAATCTGAAAATATTCCGGCAATCGTCCTTCGGCTACTATAAAAGAATTAGGGGGTACGTTCGCCAAAATTAAAAAATTCCTAAAACAAGCGGTAGCTTGTTTTAGGAATTTTTTAATTTTGCTCCTCCTAGCCTCCATCTGTGGCTAGGATAGAAGCACCTCATGATTGAGAGTCGAATTCCATCTAGAAACACGAAAAAAAAAAAAAAAAAAATCATTCATAATGAAAGCGGAGCTTAACAGAAGCAAAGTTTCCGAGAAGTTTGACTGTAGGAACAACAACCCCAAACATATAACTCAACTAAACCGCCTTTGGTGAGTGTTATGTCCCCAAAAGCCTCCTTAACTTTCCACATCAATTCGATTACGGGAACCTCGGACGGAAAAGATATGTCAGATTAAATTTATCAAAATGAGGGATATGCCCCGAAAATAACTTTCCATTTTAGCTTTCCACGTCAGGTAAATAAAAACCGGAATTGAAAACAAATACAAGATTCAAAAGAAAAACAGGAGGAGGGGGGGGGAGAAGAATATTTTGCAATATACACAGTCTACTCATCTCTTGAAAATAAAAACACACGTAGGCTGTTACATTTTTTATTTCGATTCAAAAAAAAGACTGAAAAATAAACAGTAAGAAATAGGAAAAGATCTATAAAAATTTTAAAATCCTATTCTCACTCCTTCAATCACGTCCTGTATTTATTTTTCTGAAAAAAAAAAGGCAGAAAACAAATCTTTTTTAAAATTAAACTTGAAAAGAAAACACGATTTCCAAACAAAGTTAAGATTTTTGTGGCTATTTCAACTCATTAAACAAAGCACATTAAAAGCATTTAATTGGTGTTGACCCAAAGAGGATTTCAAAACTTTCCCGAATTTAAATTATCTTTCTAAAAAATTTCATATGTCGAATAAAAAAAAAAAGAGATAATAAAAAATAAAAAAAAAATCGCATGTTAAACGGTAATTTTCATCTTTAATTAAACCTTTTGTTGTATGAAAGCGTCGCAAAGCGATAAAGTATTTTCATTTCCATCGAAGTTTTCCAAGGAGAAGAATAAAAAAATTATTTCTTTTTTTTTTTCTTTTCCTGCAAAGCGCATTATTAAAACCGGCTGCACTATCTTAAAGATTTAATTTTTTTTTTCTTCTCAAATCCGCTTTTCCCCTCTGGATCACGATCGTTAAATAAATTCAATAGAAACTGTTTTATAAAAGAGGAAAAAAACTACAAAGCGTATTTAAAGTTTTTTTTTTTTTTTTTCACTTAAATTCTTGTTGTGAATAATTATGTATAAATTTTTCCAACTTTTCCGTACGCAAGATAATACTTTTCGCGCAGTTTCTATTTTAAATAAATCGTTTTTTTTTTCTTTTTCGTTCTGTTTCTTTGTTAGAAACGTGATTCGTTTTAAATTCGTGATCATGTCGCTGTCCCAGGTGTGGGGGTTATTTGTTTTCCAAAATTTTTGGAAGGTTAAGCAAAGGGCACAGTGAAAAATTTTCCATTCGGATAGTGGAAAACAAGAGGAAAGAAATGAGGATTTTTGATGCAAAATTACCCCGCCAGGGCGCTGCATGTCCTCAGCGATAGCCAATCAAAGCTACCGATTTCTTGAAATGTTGAATTTTGATTGGTTAGAGCTAAGGACGGCAGCGCCCCTGGCGGAATCATAGTGCGTCAAGAATCACCATCTGAATTTATGGAAATTTGCTTGAATAATCAAACAGGGATATGGGAGCATATCCCTACGTAGGATTACATCTTTGGGGTACTATCCTAATATTGCTATTTTAACAATAGAACGATTTAAAAATTTTAAATTTTTTAAAAAAAATGTTATTGTAAATTTCGACTAATATCTTTCAACTTTTGACCAAAAAGTAATTGCTAAATAATTAAACAATACTAAAATAATTATATAATTTTTGGTGCGAACAGACCGACACCAGGACAGACAGATTTCCCCAGAACCGAGCCCCGTGACGTAGTTTTACATCAAAAAAATTCGCAATGAACCACTTTCAAAAGAGAATTTAAGCAATTTCATCCATTTTCTTGGAACCTTAACTTATTAATTGGAACACCAGCCAACTCATCCGAATCACACAAATTTTCCAAAATTTTGAAATACGGATTTCCTTTCAAAAAGAGTTTAAACAGCGGTTAGAAGTGAAATATGCATTGTCTGCTTTTGTCGAATTTCCGATTTAAAAACTTTTTTCTTCTTTTTTATTACACGGGGGAAAAAAAGAGAGAGATGAAAAAAAAAAATGACGATTTAAATCTACAAGACGAAACGGAACCCCCCCCCCCCGCAAAATCCTTTAGCCTTTTGTTTTAAACTCCCCGAGATTAAAATCTGTTTAAATTTATGCGTTTTCACCCAATCCTTGTAGTGTGTCTTCAGCACGCGTTTAATGGCTTGATATATATTTTACTCGGCGGTAAATAATACGAATCATTTGAAAATGACTCATGTTGTTTCCGTTATTTTTGTTTTTTCGTTTTTTTTTTTTTTTTTATTATTTTTATTCCGAAACGAAAATACAAGTCCTTTGGAATTGCAAGGGGAAAATCATGCAAATTACGTATTCGACTGAGCAACAAATGTGGGAATGAGGAACAATAACCTGAAGGCTTTAAATAACGCGACCTGACTGCTGATTGATTTGGGGGAAAAAATTTTATGCAGTTTTGTAAATCTCGAAAAATTAAAAAAAAAATTCGATTAGAGCTCGTTCATTCCTTTCAAAAAAAAATCCATGATGCAAAAATCCAAGATCCAAAAATGATTGATGCAGTAACTGAAAACCTTTTTTCTTCATTTATTTTCCTTATTTTTTTTCATTAGGCTTGATCAATCCTCCCGTTTTTTGCATTTTAGCTTCCGTATAAATTTTCAAAATAATAAAACAATGATTTTCTTGCAAAAGTAATTTCCTGTATGTGCAGTTTTTTCCCTCCGTGTGTTAAGTCTCGGAAAACATTTTTTTTTTTTGTTTTGCTCGTGGGTGGAACGGTCTCCGTTATATTTTACTCTAAGCTTATCATTCGTCTTTGTAAATACGGTTTTACCACGCATCAGGGTAAAATATACGACCGCAAATAAACGGAATTATTCAAAAACGGCATGAAATGCAAAACACTTCCATTTCTTTTTTCCTTTTCTTTGGGACGATTAACTTGACGAAATTAATTGGAGGTACTTTTTCTTTCTTGCGGAGTTTTGATTCTGAGCTTTATCCGTAGCACAGTGGTCCGGAAAGAAAATTATAAATGGCCAAAACTCATTCCCAACTCTATGTGAAATTTAAAAAGAAGGTGAAAGTGTCAAAAGCTTCGATATTTTGTGCAATTAGAAACCTGCTCTCCGTGCCCCAAAATTCAAAATGGCGGGCATAATATGGAAGCCAAAATTTTTAATTATGAATGAAATTTCGTGGATATTTATTTTTAGGTATTTTTGTAGCTGCTGATTTCATATCTGGAATAATGGTTTTGAAATTCAAGATGGCGGACTTAGTATGGCGACAAATGTAATAAAAAGTTAAAGTTGTTTAATTTTCATGAAAATTTGTACTAAGGGGTTTTCGAGGTCTCTGATCTCGGATCCGCAAATCGTTTTGTAAAATGATATTAAGGGAACTCCATAAATCAAAAAAAATTTATTTACTCGTTGTATGTTCGAAACTCAGAAAAACGGTTTATGGATTCGAGCGACCTCGAAAACCCCTTGGTACAAATTTTCATGAAAATTTAACAACTTTAAATTTTTTTTACATTTGTCTCGATACTAAGTCCTCCATTTTGAATTTTAAAACAATTACTCCAGATATGAAATCAGCAGGCACAAAAATACCTAAAAATAGATATTCACGAAATTTTATTCATAATTAAAAATTTTGGCTTCCATATTATGTCCGCCATTTTGAATTTCGGGGCATCGGCAGCAGGTTTTTAATTGCACAAAATATCAAAGCTTTTGACACCTTCATCTTCTTTTTAAGTTTCACACAGACGTGGGAATGAGTTTTGGCCATTTATTTTTTTCCTGGACCACTGTGGCGTAGCAGACTACAGAACTTCGTAGGAGAAAAACCGTTCTAAAAATATGAGCTTGTAATTTCATGCCATCAAAATGCGTCCATTTAGGAACCCCGAATTTTTCGAAAACTCCGAATTGGGTTTCGGGTTTTATAAATTTTGGGGTTAGGAAAAACGAAATGATGACTATTCTTTTTGCCTTTCGGCGATTTCGAATTTCGTTTTCCAGGGTTCATTCCCGTACTTACAGAAAAAAGGTGAACAGGTTTTAACAGATCCTGATTCAAATTGACAACAGACCACATTCAAAGTTTATACAAACTTTGTTAGATTACTCTTGACAAATCCGAAGAAACTTACCTGAAAATAAAAATGAAAAATTATAAAACGATAATGTCTTAAAAATGATTGGAGAATTTTTCCCGGTTTTAAACTAATAAAATATTATTAAAATTTAAATAATATTTAAAATTTTAACTTTGAAAACTTCGGAAAACTTCACTTCATTTCGCGGACCCGCCCCATAAGAAAAAATTCACTTCAAATAAGGAAAAATTAACGAAAATTAACGAAAAAATTTAGAAAAATTAACGAAAATTAAGATAATTAAAAAAAATTAACATGAAAATTAAAATGAAGAAAAAATAATGAAAAATTAACGAAAAAATTTAAAAAAAATTACGATAAATTAAAAAAAAAATTAACAAAAAATTAACGAAAAATTAAGCAAAATTAACGAAAATGAAGAAAATTAACGCCAAATTAAGAAAAATGATCGAAAAATTAAGAAGTATTAGGGAAAAAAATTTAAAATTGTAACTTTAAAAACTTAAAAAAAAAACTTCATTACGCGGACCCGCCTACCCGGGAAAACCCGAAAAAATAAAAATTTATTCATTTTTATTGACGACAACTACAGTTTTGGTGTTATTTAATACTATAGGAAAGTATTGAAAATAAGAGAAAAAATACAGATAAGAATGAAAATGATATTCCCGGGAAAAACCAGTAAAATAAAAATTTCTTCATTCGTATATTATTTTAAACTTTTCAATTATTTTAGTTTTTGCATTTCGTCGTCGAGGTGCTCTCGTGGAAGAATTTAAAATGTATAAAAAAGTATTGAAGAACACTTTAATGAGTTTAAAAAAATACCTTGAGTTTTTAAACTTTTTCGGAGGGGCTATATAACAAATACAGTATAATATCATTTTCATTCTTATCTGTATTTTTTCAATACTTTCCTATAGTATTAAATAACACCAAAACTGTAGTTGTCGTCAATAAAAATGAATAAATTTTTATTTTTTCGGTTTTTCCCGGGTAATAAGAAGTTTCACTTCAAAAAAATTTTTAACGCGCGCTCCACCGCCCGCTTTTGTGCAAGAAATCACTCCTTTACTGAAATCGACAAGCCTGAAATAATTCCCTATAAATAATCTTCATCCTCGAATCCAATACTTTTTTTTTTTTTTTTTTTTTTTTTTTTTTTTGCGAGTCGGGAAAGAAAATCAACCCAAATAAAAATTTATAAAGCGAATATAAATTATAAATTCGATCTTGTTTTTTAAATGAATAATCCCGGCTTTTCATTCATCCTAAATATTTCCCCTTATTTTTCGTATAAATTTAAAACCAGGATAAAAATCGCGATCATCATTTTAATAAATTTTATAAAAATTTAAAAACATTTTTCACGGACGTTCCCTCCTACGGCTTTTTTTCCCTCCTCCTTGAAAAATAAATATTATCATTTTAATTTATTTTATATTGCTTTGGGTTATATTTAGAAGGTGTTCAAAATGGTTTGACGAAGATTTTTTTTTTTTTTTTCTGAAGAAGGAAGGAAAGGAAAAAAAAAAGATAATCGTTTTTTTTCGTTCAGGTCGCCATCATTGTTTCACTTAACAAATGAGAAAAATAATCAGGAAGATAAAGAGCTTTTCCAATAATAAAAGAAATTCTTTTGAGACTTGGCTTTTGTAACGCGGGGAGAGGTTAACGGTTAAATTCCTCTTATCTGAGCGACGTCTCAGGCCTGAAATATCTTCCAGGTCCCTTATTCGCACACAAAGCATCGGAATATGTAATTAAATGCAGTTAAATGCTTTTGTATAAAAAGGTCTCTCTGTATTACTGAGGACGTAATTTCGCTGTGCGCTTGAGAAATTATCTGCGTCATCGATCGCCAGATTTCAAAGCTCAGCCACAAAATTAGTGCAAATTCAGTTTACGTTCCTCAGATTTTCTTTTGTTTCTGATTATTTGCGTTCCTTTTATCATTTCATTATTATTTTACTTTGTCAATCTTTTAAGATTTCTTCGTTCGTGCTATCTTGGATTTTCAAAAAATAAAAATTTTTTTTCTCGTATTTTGGCTGGCATAAGCTAAATTAACATTCTGCTCGTAGGGTCATAAAGACAGGCTCATTTCATGTTTAACCGACCCCGATTTGTTAAGGACAATCTAAAAGTAAAAAAAAAAAAAAAAAAAAAATTCTATCAATAAAAAATTTTAAAGCAGCGCTCCACCGGCCACTTAAGTACAGGAAATCACTACTTAAAAATAATATATTTTTAAAAAAAAGATTTTCCGATATTTTTTTTATTATCGAAAAGTTTAGAAAATGAAATTTTCCGGAGACTCATTTTTATTTTTTATCTGTAAAATTCCTCGAAGGCGATGAAGAATCTTTCCCGACGCAAAAAAAATATATAAAACAATAAATTATATTTTTTTTTTTTTTTTCACGGAATCGGAATTCAAACTGTCACAAGTTTATTTTTATAGGGTTTCGGTGAGGTTTTCCAGAAGAATTCGTTTTTCTTTCTCTTTTTTTTTTCTTTTGAAAGGTGAGTCCAATTTCCCTTAATGACCTTTAATTAAGCGTAGTGGTCTGAAAGGAGAGTAAGGTCTTGACTGGGAAGGAATTTCATAAAACCTCGCGCTCGTGTTCAATTAAAATATTTTTGCGATAATTATCTTCCGTAGCGTGATTCAGCTTTCTTTTTTTTTTTTTTTTTTTCTTAAAAATAAGGAGGAAATTTTTTAAGTATTTGAGCTCATTATAAAGCGAAGAAGCGTTGTGCTCCTCAAAAAGTAAAAATCTTGGCATATTTTGGGACAGTGAGTTACCGTTGCATAATACTTGAACGGTAGGGTGTCCCTTATTTTGGCTATTTTCGAATTTTAAATCGCTTACCCCCAAAAATGGTTCTTCTTAGTGTACTGACAAACCCGAATTTTTTTTAAATTTTTTACTCGACGAAAAAACGTAACGACTAGGGAGTCCAAAAAAAAAAAATGTCTCTGATTTGGGGTGCGTGAAGTTAGCAATGTAAAGCTCAAATCCTAAAAACTATGCCAGGATTTGGAGCTTTTTTCGAGCTTTCAGAAAAACAAATTTTTTGAAAGCTCAAATTTAGGGGCATAGAATGGCGTCAATTTTAAAATTTGAGCTTTTCATTGTACGGCGCGTGAACTTAGCAGGCAAAGTTGATAATGTAAATAACTTTTTTGTTTTGAAAGCTCAAATTCTGAAATTCGGTTTTTCTGAAAGCTCAAAAAAAGCTCAAAATCCTGGTATAGTTTTTAGAATTTGAGCTTTACATTGTACTGCTAACTTCACGCACCCTCCGATTTGGTTCTTCATGGAGTTTGACCTTTATTTATGTTTAAGAATCAGTAAAATAATTTTTTTATTTTTTTTTTTTTTTTAACGTTTTAAGGTCGCTCAACGCGTTTGAAGAGGCAGGGAAATAGGCCAGTTGTAGGCGAGACAATTATTCACTGACACCCTCCTCCAGGAATTATTTATGGTTCCCAAAAAGACTTTCTCCGAGGTTTTTCGGGTCGTAGAAACAGAAAAAAACCATCCCCGTTTTTGTATGAAGTAAAGGAAAATAATTAGACGCCATTTTAGTGCTAAAAATTCGAGTTGTTTTTTTTTCTAAATTTTAAATTTAACGAAGCCCTATCTCCAAAAAATTTTATTTTCGGGCGGAAGCGGTCTTAACCGGCCTTAAAAATCCCAGAGAATCCTATGAAACCATCGCCGATTTTTTTGGATTAATAGAAAAGGTTATAGGACACTTTATAACGCGCCAAATAATAACGCGACAGTTTATAACGGTCAGTTGGTAACAAGACATTTAGTAACGCTACCAATTGAAGACTCCACGGGAAAAATGATCAGATTCCATTTTTTTGTTTACACTTAGCTCTTATGTTTACCTTTTGTCAAAACAATCAAAACAAAAACATGAAATCTGATCATTTTTCCCGTGGAGTCTTCAATTGGTAACGCTACCTTTTGATAACGGCGACACCGTCATTTAATAACTTGCCAAAATATAATGCGTCATTTCGTAACATATAGATGTTTGACGGGCGGTATGTATAATTAAAGAAACACTAAACGCAAAAAAAAAAAAAAAAGAAAAAAAAAAAAAAAACTGTCTTAGAATATTCTATTGTTACCTTACGTAAAGCTCACTTATTACAAGTTCTGGTGTAAGCTTTTTGCTAATTCTATTGTTAGCTTATTTAAAGCTAACTAAAAATTCATATGATGTGATATTTTTACTGAACGAGGAATAATTTTTTTAAGCTTGTCCGACCCTGCATATATGGAAATAAAAAATGTTTATTTAAAAAAAAATTATTATAAAAATTCGAGGGTCCTTTATCGAACCCCGAATTTTCCAAACCCCGAATCGGGTTTCGGGGTTTATAAAATGCGATATCGCGAAAAAACGATGTCGCGTTTTCCGAACCTCGAAATTAAAAATTACCGAATTGGTTTTCGGGTTTCATAAATATCGGGGTTTGGGAATCCAGGGGTTATGACGCTTTTTGTATTTCTTTAAATAATTTTATATTTCGGAATAAAAAATTCGGCGATAATAAAATTCGGTGTTTTCAAATTCGGCGTTTTTAAATTCGGCTATAATAAAATTCGGCGTTTATAAATTCGGCGATTTTAAATTTCGGGGTTTGTTTAATTCGTGTTTTTTAATTCAGGGTTTTCAATAGGGTTGCGAACTCGTGAACAATAGAATCGTGTTTAACTTATGATTGCGTCCTGCATTTTGAGAAGTAAATTTACGTAAGCTAAACACGATTCTATTGTTTACGAATTGGCAACCCTATTGAAAATCCCGAATTAAAAAACACGAATTAAACAAACCCCGAAATTTAAAATCGCCGAATTTATAAACGCCGAATTTTATTATCGCCGAATTTAAAAACGCCGAATTTAAAAACGCCGAATTTGAAAACACCGAATTTTATTATCGCCGAATTTTTTACTCCGAAATAAAAAATTATTTAAAGAAATACAAAAAGCATCATAACCCCTGGATTCCCAAACCCCAACATTTATGAAACCCGAAAACCAATTCGGTGATTTTTAATTTCGGGGTTCGGAAAACGCGACATCGTTTTTTCGCGATATCGCATTTTATAAACCCCGAAACCCGATTCGGGGTTTGGAAAATTCGGGGTTCCGATATAGACTCAAATTCGAAACCGGCGAATGTTACGAAATGACGCGTTATATTTTGGCACGTTATTAAATGACGCTGTTATTATATGTCGCCGTTATTGAAAGGTAGCGTTACTAAAAGTCGTGTTACAAACTGACCGTTATAAACTGTAGCGTTATTATTTGACGCGTTATAAAGTGTCGGGAGACCAATAGAAAATCGTGTAAGTCTCATTTTAGTACTCTAAAAGCTGAATTTTTCGCACAAAATAAAGAATTATATCAATTTTTGCTTTCTAGACTGTTCATATTTGTGGGAAGAAATACTACACCGATGTGAAAAAACCTATAGAATCAAATAAAACCATCGCCGATTTTTTTTAACGAACGGGAAAACGGGATAAATCAATTTTAGTGCTAACAAAGTGGGCACTGAAATTAAATGGATTTTTGGCTCCTGTTAATTTAACAGTCACCATTAAAAAAAATTGGGAATTTTTTTTACTGATTCTTAAACATAAATCAAGGTTATACTCCATGAACAGCAAAATCGGGGACAATTTTTTTTTTTTTAAGGGGGGGGGGGACACCCTAGTGGCGACTTAAGCTTAAAGTTCCGAAAATTGACATAAGAGAAAAAAAATCAACAAAATTTTTTTTTCGCCAAAAAATGTGGTTTTTAATTTGAAATTTTCCGTAGATCACAAATTTAAGTAAGTCCAGTTTTTTTATGTTCCAGTTCCAGTTTTTTTATGTCTAGTCCGGTTTTTGAACTAAAAGCCAAAATATGGCAAAAAAACTTGGTAATATGACAAAACATACCAAGTCCTCAGTTTCACTCGTATTTTGGTCTCTAGCTCAAAAACTGAATTAGATATAAAATAACGGACTTCAGATTCGTGATCTATGGAAAATTTCCGATAAAAAACCATATTTTTGCGACAATTTGGTCTTATGTCAATTTTCGGAACTTTAAACTCAAGTCACCACGCTTTGCCGTCAAGTAAAAAATTTAAAAAAATTTCGCATTTATCAGTACACCAAGGAGAACCATTTTTTGGGGGTAAGCGATTTGAAATTCGAAAAATCGCCAAAACAAGGGACACCCTAATGCCCATGTCTCATCGTCATTGCCCTAAGCAAATCCAAAAAGTTGAAACGTCCCCTTCCCAACAATACCGCTCGACATCTAATTGATTAACAAACTCAATCTCGAATTGGAGTTTTTATTTTTTCCACGTTTCTCCTTCGGTTTTTCAGCTGATTTAATTTTTAAATTTGATGAGTGGTCAGCGGCGGGCAAGTAATAAAATTTTACATTCAACATTACTTTTTTCATTAGGATCACGTCATGTTTATAGCCGGAAACTTGTGCTGTCAAGTGTCATTTATTCGTTTCCCCCTCCGACGTTTCTTTTTTTTTTTTTTTTTTTTCTGACTTTAACTCTGAAAGCGGGATTTACTCCCTGTAAGATAGAAAAGAAGAAAAAAAAAGCTCTTTTTGATCTAAAGCAATATCGTTTCCAGGAATTTAATAAACGTACCAATCTGGAGTTTGAGAAACCTACACGTATCGATTCTTCATAGAGACAGGATAAAGCGCTTCCCGATGCTTTTTAATTGTTATAAAAGTTTTGAGAGAAGAAAAGCGCAGTTCCGTTTATGAAATGGATAAAAAAAAAATTCTATCAATCATTCCGGTGAAAAAGGAAGAAGAGAAAAAAAAAAAAAATGACGGGGAAAATGAACGACATTATCACAGATTGTCAAACGATGTCGTTGACTCGATGTCGCTTTGAAACCATAACAAGATAAATTAGTTCTCGATCATTTTTAGACGGGTTTGCATTTGCAAATTTTTTTTTTGTCGTTTTTAAGGAAGATTTATTTTTTTTCTTGCCGAATTATAAGGGGAATGATAAATGATGGAATTGCATTTCTCTTGAAACACGACAGATGTATAATGGTTTGTCGTATCAAGCTTTCAATGTGTCTAGTTAATCAAATTGAAAGTTTTCAAGATTTCGAGATAAAGTACAAGTTACAAATTTTCACAAAAAAAGAAAAGTTTTATAGAATTTTATAAAAATTTTTTTTGATGTATGATCCGTTATAAAAATGCTACCTTTGTAATCGTTCTTAGTGGTTTTAATGTCATCGTGTTGTTATATATCGTCGCTTTCATTTTGAGGAGCCTCTGGCCACGATCATCGTGAACATTATTAATATTCGTATTAAGGGTTGGACCTTAAAGGGGGTATTATTACGGTGCGGTAATCACATCGTATGGGTTTCCATGATTATGGTTTTTAGTGAAAAGCGAACACGATACGATTTTCTTGGCCGTTCCTTGGTTTCAAGTGGACGTAAAGGAAATCGAAATTATAAAAAAAATTTGAAATTATGTTTTTATTAGCAGTGGCCTAAAAAACCTAAATGGCCTATATTTTTAAATTTGTATTTCTGCAGACACCCTGTAAAAAGAGTTTCTTCAAAAAATAGAATCAGTTGATGAATTTTCCAGGCAGTCTACTTAACGGCTATTCAATGGGGTGTCCCTTACTTTGGCAATAAATAATGCTGCTTCTCCATTATGGTCCTAAATTAATTTTACAAAATTAATTTTATAAAATTACCGGAAATTATGCGCTTTTTCTTTCTTTTTTCTTGACATATTTATTTTTTACAGATTTCTTATTCTTTTTTAAGTCATCCTCATGTTCGATTAGTAAAATAAAAGCATTATTCCCAATAATTTTATAAAATTAATTTTGTAAAATTAATTTTGTAAAATTAATTTTGAGCCATAATGGAGAAGCAGCATAAGAAACATGATTGCTAATTATAGTGAATAAGGAAAGTTCAAAATTCCTGGTCATCAAATGGCAATTTTTACTGAAGGAATTTTCTTAGAAATTCAGAAAAAAAATTTTAAAGTCCTAAAAATTTTTGTCACGTGACCCCACCCCAAATTGGTGTGACGTCATCGTTCACTTTTAAGCGCGCGCTTATTTAAAAAACGAAACAACGAGTGCACCTGCTCGTCATCAAAGATTAACACGGATTTGTTCGTACGACAACTCTTCTTGCTCCGATGGCCCTGCCGCCGATAACTCACCTAGGAGTAGAGTTTCTGCCCCGGGGATTTCCCGTCCCGGGAATTCCCGGGATCCCGGAAAAATTTTTTTTCCCGATTCCCGGGATTGAAATTTTTCGGGATGATTCCCGTTTTTCAGAAATTAACGGGAAAATTCCCGGGTTTTCCCGGTTAATCCCGGGAATTTCCCGGGTTCCCGCCATATCATTATTTACCGAATCCCGGGAAATGCTTTTTCCAAAAAAAACGGGATTCCCGTTTCCCGAAATTTTAAAATTCCCGGGAAAACAGAAACTCTACCTAGGAGCATACCTAAATAGTGAACTGTGACGTCACGGTCGTTTCGGCGCCAATTCAAACAGCCAAAATTTTGATTCTTTTTAATTCGGTCATTAAACATCTCATGATAGCAAAAATCACATTTACTATTTTTATATGCTAGCTTTATTTAAAAAACATGTTCAGTACAAAATGTGCCTGTTGTCTATTTTCGAATTTAAAATCGCTTACCTCCAAAAATGGTTCTCCTTGGAGTACTGATAAATCCGAATTTTTTTTAATTTTTTACTCGACGGGAAAACTTAAAGTTCCGAAAATTGCCATAAGAAAAAAAAATCGACAATTTTTTTAAAATAAAAATACACAATTTTTTTTTTGTGCCAAAAAATGTGGCTCTTTATCGGAAATTTTTTATAGATCACGAATCTGAAGTCCGTTTTTTTTATATCTGGTTCGGTTTTTGAGCTAGAGACCAAAACACGAGTGAAACTGAGGATTTGGTATGTTTTGTAACTTTGCCAAGTTTTTTGCCATATTTTGGCTTTTAGCTCAAAAACAAGGGCCAGATATAAAAAAAAAGGACTTCAAATTCGTAATCTACGGAAAATTTCCGATAAGAAACTACATTTTTTCGAGAAAAAAAAAATTTGTCGATTTTTTTTTTCCTTACGTAAATTTTCGGAACTTTAAGCTCAAGTCGCCACGCTTTCCGTCGATTAAAAAATTACAAAAAAAATCGGGTTTATCAGTACGCCAAGAAGAACCATTTTTTCGGGGGTACGCGATTTGAAATTCAAGAATTTTCAAAATAAGAAACACCCTAACGGACTAAATTGACTAAGTAGTTTAGGGCAAAAGTATAGTATATTACGCGTTTTGTAGAAAAAACGAGTGGTTTCCCACATCAAGTGCCACTAGATATTGAAAACCTATTTTAATTTGCCCCCAAAGGCGAGTTTTAACTTTTTGATTAATGAAATATAATATCAGCGGGGGAGGGGTGGCTTCTGGAAATGTCATAACCTCAAAATCCTGGGACACCTACTCAATATGACATATCAACGCTTTCTCCTCCCGTATATTCAACAGGCTTTCTAAAGCCCGGTGAAATTAGAGAGACGCTTCGTATTAAATGACTGATGCGTTGAGACAAAACCCTCGGGTGGAAAGTTTACATGCTCGAGCGGAACTAGTTAAACTTCTCTCCGGAATAAGAAACGATTTTTTTTTCCCGGAGAGAGAGAGGGAAAACCATTATTTAACTCGAAACAATAGCTGTTTGTTTCTATAGTGTTCTGTCAACTGGTTCTCAACTCTTTTTCTTTTTTCATGTAAGTCGACAGGATTTTCTTTTTCCTTAACAAAATTAACTGAGAGAAAATGATTTATGAAAGAGAGGAATTGCGAATGAAGGTAATTACAGGAAAAAAAATCAAGGAAAACGGAAAATTTTTTGGTTCGCTTAACATACAAGAGTTAATTTTACAAGTAGGAAAATTCTATATTTAGAGATCTAATATAAGGAATAAGCGAAGAAATTTTTTTCATTTTTTCCTTTTTTGTTTTACTTCACATTAAGGTATTAGTTCGTTTACATCACCGGCCGGTTAGCCAAGCGGTGGAGACATTTTAACGATAAAAAAATATGTAAAAAAAAAAAAAAAAAAAAAAAAAAAAACATTTTTTTTAAATCCGATATGTTTTTTTTTTTCATGAAAATGGGGTCTAACCGCACCGAAACCGAGCCAAAAACATTTTGTTATGTTCTGAGATACAGATCCATGATATTAAATCTCTATTTTTTTTAAAAAATCTGAGTTTTTAAAAATAAATATTCAGTAAAATCGAATGAGAATCAGTCCAGACGCGCGTCGTGCAGGATCATCCAGTCACAAAAGCTCCCGATTCAAATTAAAACATCCCTTTGGAAACTCTCAAAATTTTGACAGCTGTTAAATCTACAATCTTCAAAGGCTGTGACAGGAGCAAAAGGAGGCGATGATTAAAATGAAGGCGGCGGCATTAACTGAGACAGGGGCGTCTCGGAACACAAGGACTTGTCATCGTAACATAATTTTTACAAAAATGAAAATAACACGCCGACTGCTTTTCGAAAGCAAAACAATGGAAAATTAAATTTACGGAATAAAAATCAAAACGTTAAAACCGAAAGTTGAACCTCTTATTATTTCATTCATGAAAGATGAATGAAATCATCATCGTTCCGTTTAAATAAATATAATTAAATCCCATAATACGCTATGTTTTCTAAACCGGGGAAAGGAAAAACAAAAAAGGCATTTTCCTCAACATTGCAATAATAATAATAATAATTATTACAATTAACAAGTTTTTAATTCATTCCTAATTATTATTTTTGACTTCTTTCAGCTCTATCGCTCATCGTTCTTAATTTTTGCCTGATTGAAAGTACAAAAACAATTAAACGAGAAAAATGAATGGGCTAATGTTTTGATTTTTTCCAAATTGATTGGTTCCCGTAAGCCTTTTTTAATTCGAATTCATTTCCACGACTCATTTTAAATGACTTACCCCTCGGTTTCCTTCCGCCTCTCTTTTAAACAAAAAAAAAAAAAAAAAAAAAAAAAACGAGTCCAAAAGGGGGGGAAGCTAATTAAAAAGTTTTGCAATCTGGAAACTAATTTCCGTGATTTCTTTTCCAATTTTTCTCTGGATTTTTATTTATACTTTGAACAATTATTAAAAAAAAAAAACCAGTGATGTCTGAATTTTTTTTTTCTGTCGGGAAAAAAAAATCATAAACCCATCGTTCATTCATTCGTTTAAAATATCGAAAAAAAAAACCTTAGTAACTTAATTAAAAAATTGTTACGGTTTTTTTTATTTTTATTTATTTAGAGTATTTTTTTTTTCGCCTCGACATTTCATCGTTTTCGGAAAATTCCTTTGACAATTGCATTCTTCATTATAAAATGGATCGACAGGAATGAAAATTCCGGGAGGAAATAATTCGAACGAAAAGGGAGGGAGTGTTAATGAATGAAATTAATATTTTCATCTTGCTTGAAGACATTAATTATAGCCTTCACTAACCTCCGTAAATGAACGGAAAATATTAACTTGTTAAGATCATTCAATGAGCTTTAATTTCCTTATAATTAATCGACATCAATGGAAATCATCCATTTTTGACTATTTACTTTTTATATCAAAAAAAAGCCATGATCGTTCGAAGTTAAAAGGCCTTCTTAGGGACCATTCGAATATAACGTAAGCGTTTTCAAGGCGAAGGCAAGGTGAGGGGGAGTGGAGAGTTTGATTTAGTAAAGTTTTCCCTTTTTAGGGCAATGTAATCAGTAAGTGCAAAAATAAATGGCACAAAGACAACTGGTCATGAAGACATTACGATGTCGTGAAATCGTCTGCTATGAGAATTATAGTTGGTGGGAATCCCTAGAGACAATCGGCCATATTAGGGCAGTACCATGTCTAGGTCTGTTCATGTCTACTTATGTCCATGTGACCAGTACTATGGTCACATAGTTGTAAGAACAAGTCAGGAAGCTACTCCAATTCTAAGATAAGAATTGGTCAATTTTTTGAATAAAAAAAAAAAAAAAAGTAAAAAAAAAACTCTTACATAAAGCTTGACCGTACCCTTAATGCTCGAAGGCCATCCTAAATCCGGCCCTGAAACTAATGAAAAAAAAAAAAATACAAGCTCAGTTTTAAATATAGAACCATATTCTCAAGGAAAAAAATAAACTAAAACAAATCCCCGCGAGAAAATTCATAATCAAATTAAAAAACGAAACGATAAATATATTTTTTCTTTTTCTACTAAAACGTTTGAAGCGTAATTAAATCAGTAAATAATTTTTCTTCAACATTAATTGTATTATTAATCATTTTGTTTCTTCATTTTTTTCGGCCCTACAGTTTTTTTTTTAATCTCCCGTAAAACTTTTTTTTTCCTCCGGAAAAATAAAAAAGAAAAAAAAAATTATGTTTAAAAGCAAAAGTTGTAATGGTTGTTGTTTGACTGCAAATGTGTTCCTCCTCGTTTTTTCCCGAGGATCACGAAAAGATACGGGCAAGCTCTGGTCCAGATGTTGCCAAAGAGCTTGTTATTCATTACGGTTAAAAAAAAAAAAAAAAAATACTAAACTAAAATTTTATTTTTATTTTATTTTTCAGAATTCAAAAAATGGAATGTCCATGGTTCCCGCCAGAAATCGACAATGCCAATATCCTGATAGGTGGTAACTACTGCAGCTTTTCTACGTTTGATAACTTGTCAGCTTTTGCTAACGTCTCCGTCGTTTTGTTGCCCGACGAAGAAGGTAAATATTTTCTTTTTTTTCCCCTCCTCTGGAAAATTGAATTTTTCCGCCTCGTTTCTTCATCATTATATAGCCTTAAACGAGTTGTATCATCGTTTTATGTGGCGTAAATTTTACTTAAGCTAACTTTTCCCACCTTTTTCCTTAAACCCTGTTATTTGTGCTGAGCAATAAACTTTCTGTTTTCGAGGAAAAACCCTATAAACGGAGAGCCTCGCCGTTTTAAAAGGGATGCGATGACGCAATAAAATAACTTCCGTTTTTAGTGGTTGATTTTGAAAACTCGACGACAAAGTAATATCGGCGATACTTTTCTTTTGAAAATAAAAAGCCCAAAGTTTTCACATCTTATTTCGAAAAGAAAATAACAACTTTTCAAAAAAAAAAAAAAAAGAGAAGAAGAAAAACGAAGTCTTTTCATCTGTTCGAGTTCGTGTGGCATCTTCTTTTGTATACCTCGAAGAAAATCCTCACACCGATAAATAAGCCCAACCAAACAGTTCAAGTTCATTCGACCAAAAAGAAAAAAAAAAAGTTTAGTTCAAGATCGAAAGGAAGCTGGAATAGAAGAAGAATACAAGGAGAAAAGAGCGTTACTTGATACGAGCGATTGAAAAATATAATAGGACTATTACTAAGGTGTAGGAGGAATACAGAGTTGATTTAAAGGATTTAAAATATTTTTGTTTCATTTATATCTCGAAAATCCAGATTTATTTTGAACGCTTGAAAATTACTGTATAGAGTATGACTGCATCAAATAAAATGGAAATGGCATTAATTTTTAGTCCTAGAACAGAAAAGTTCACTTTTTAGTACTGATACGGAAAAGTTCACTTTTTAGCACTGGCACGGAAAAGTTCACTTTTTAGTACTGGTAAGGAAAAGGTCACTTTTTAGTACTGGCACGGACAAGTAGTTTATAAAATTTTATAAAATATGTCGCACTCGTACTGAAAAAATATTTTTCATTACTCTTACGCAAGAAAGTCCCCAAACTTCTCCTTCTGTTCAGCTAGGCAACCTCGCTGTATCCAGTTCAGAAAAGTGGCACTTCGCTATCCTTGGTATGAAAAATACTATTGCTGTCATGTTAGTCTGTGGTTTATCTCAATTTTAACCGTTGCTTACTCTATACAATTTTATAGTCTACTTTTCCCAGAACTAAAAACTAAAGCCATTTCCGGTGTGCTCCAAATTGTTGATTTTTGGGCTCAAAGAAATAAATAAAAAAGGCTCGATAAAAACAACCTGGCAACACTGTTCCTAAAACCATGTGAGTCACCTAAGCAATCTCATTTTCGTGGTGTCAATGCCATGCCGTTCGATATCGCAATAGAGGACAAAGAAATTGTCAAAAGTCGGATCAAAGCACCGACGAATGGTCAAGATTTGGGATTTACGAATCACAAAACCGATGACTGCCCTGCGGAGTCATTAAAAAAAATTCAATGCTAAAAAGAATCTTTTGTTCAAAAGTCGATCTTGGCCAATTAGCCAGATTACCAAATTGGCACATTCATTATAAGAGCTTTAGAGTGCTTTTTCGGACTTCTTTGTTCAATCATTAGAACCGTGTTTGGTTGGGGCTAAAAAAAATAAAGCACCGAACTAGCCTTCGCCTTCTCAATTACAATTGGTCTTCTTCAATCTCCCCCCAAGACCTTGACTTATCAATTAGTGAAAAAAAAAAAAAAAAAAACGGATTTTTGGTACTGATCTAAGGATAATCCAAAAGAATCTTTTAAAAACGACAGCAAAAAATGTCTCTTTTTTTTCACAATGAGAACTATAACCGACATACTTCATCCAATAAAGTCCTCGCATCATTACTCTCATTACTAGTCTAATGTAATTATCAAAGCTGAAACCGTAACTGAAAATGACTGTCAGTCGGGCACGAAAGAGTCAATATTAATTAATTATATATGAATGACAAATTAAAATGTTTGGTAGTGTATTTACAGTCAATTAAAAGGAAAAATAAAATGAACATGATTTTTGTTTGATTAAGAATCGAACCGTTTAAATCAGATAAACCATAAAAGTCACTTCAAATGCAATTTAAATAAAATCGCGGTTGATGATAAATTTTCAGCTGAATAAAAACCGTCAGAGGTCATGTAATGCAATTATTACCCGTTTACAACGCTCTGGAAATAAATTTCGAATAATCAAAATCGTTCGATCCTCCTGGTTATAAACATGGTAACTCGACTATAAAGCAAGCCCCATCTCTAACCAGATTGCTCCTGCGTCCCTCACTCTTTTCATTTTTTCATTTTGAATGCAGTCATTTCCTAACCAAATTACATCATTTGTCGTTTCAGGACTCTATGAAGTTCCGACAGGAGTCATCGTTCTCCTCTCAATATTCTACGGCACGATATCGGTCGTAGCCGTGGTGGGAAATTCTCTAGTCATGTGGATAATTGCAACAAGTCGAAGAATGCATAACGTGACCCATTATTTTATAGCGAATTTAGCGTTAGCGGATATTGTGATCGGGCTTTTCGCCATTCCATTTCAAGTACGTTTCAACATTTCAGTTTCTGGTCCTCAAAACTTGTCCGTATTATAGTTTTTTTTTCTTTGCAGTTTCAAGCGGCTTTGCTTCAAAGGTGGAACCTGCCACATTTCATGTGCCCCTTCTGCCCGTTCGTCCAAGTTTTATCAGTGAACGTGTCCGTGTTTACATTAACTGCCATCGCGGTCGATAGGCATCGGGCTGTTTTGCAACCATTAAGTGCTAGACCTTCCAAATTAAGAGCGAAAATAGGAATAGCAGGTGTATGGGGTATAGGAGCTGTTTTAGCCTTCCCTATGGCCGCCGCTCTTAGGGTTGATGACATAGAGGAAAGAGATAAAGGTGAGAAAAAAAAAATGAAAACATAAAATAATTTTATCAGACTAGCTCTTAGTAGAGACACTAAGAGGAGTGAGATGCGAAAACCGAAGAATCGTGCTTATTGGTCCGTTTACTTTTGGGGCTACAAGGGCTTTCTGCAGACAATAAAAGAAACGATGATGAGGCAGTCGGTCCTATTTTATGAGTAATAACACGTGACGTCACCCTTAAGTGCTATAGACATTTGGGATTTAATGAACTTGGGTAGCGTCACGTGAATGGTCATAAAGACAGGTCTGGAAGGTCTGGTCTCTAATGCATGGGAATTGATATCCCGCTTGAGTATGCCGATTTTAGTTTATCGATTTTACGCCATTGTAGTGTTGGCTGTATTTGAGGAGCTTATGATTTGCTGGAGATCACGTAATTTCAATGCAAACGTGGCGTCAGTTTTTGGAAACTTTGATGCATTGCAGCCATTGCGTTCAATGGTTGGTCTCGAATGATCGCTGCTCCATCACTAGAACTAAATTCAGCACACTTAAGCGACATCATTATAAAAAGAGTAGCTTCCTTACTTGTTCTTACAACTATGTGACCATAGTACTGGTCACATGGACATAAGTAGACATGGACAGACCTAGACATGGTACTGCCCTAATATGGCCGATTGTCACCAGGGATTTCCACCAACTATAATTCTCATAGCAGACGATTTCACGACATCGTAATGTCTTCATGACCAGTTGTCTTTGTTCCATTTATTTTTGCACTTACTGATTACATTGTCCTAAAAAGGGAAAACTTTCTGAACTTCCTCTTTGGTGTCTCTAACTCTCAGATGCCGCACCGACACAACAAATGACGTTACTGCCACGATGACGAAGGACTAGTGCCACGACATTTTAATACCTGGCCATTAATGCACTTTCGACTAAACCTTATTTACTTTTTTTTCTTTCAGCTGGGAGAGTACATTATCGACCTTTCTGCCAAAATGTTCATTTTTCCGAAAACGTCATGATGTACTACCGTTTCATATTATTTTGTTTACAATATGCTATGCCTCTTTGTATAATAACATGTGCGTACGCGAGAATGGCCCATCGCCTTTGGGGATCCAGAGCGCCAGGCAACGCAGAAGACACAAGAGATGCAAATATAATGAGGAACAAAAAAAAGGTAAATTAACTCAAAAATATTTTCTCCTTAATTTTATGCCACAAAATTTTGCGCTGATTTTGCTTCGTTAGTTTCAAAAATTAAATCGTATTCATGTTAAAATGCTTTTCATTATTTCGAAGAAATGCGCTTCTTTGATGTTAAGAATATGCAGTACTTCCAGGTTATAAAAAAAAAAAAAAAAATACATTTCATAACACCTGAAAAAAAAAAAAATCTTTATCGTGGTGGAAAAGTTTCTTAACGTCTGGAGCTAATTGCTCTGACTTTAATTCTTTCGACGTTATTTTTAAGGTATAATACACGGGGAAAACTTCATAATTTATGTTCGTAACCATTTTTTTTTCATTCGCATTTAAACTGCAAATAAGATGGGAAAAAAAGTTTTTTCATTTACTTTGATGCCATT